>OV884032.1:22152142-23483214 GCA_930367265.1 Catocala fraxini | reverse complement strand
GGGAGCGTTCGTAAACCATTATGTAATAACTAAGTAAAAACGTTCAATTACAATTGTAGATATCAATGGCATTAACTATTTCTTTGTTTGTGAAACAATGCAAGCAACAAGCTAACTTGTAAAGGAATGGAAAATTATTAAGAGGTTTAATGGCCGCCCATTAAATGAATTGCGATCAATCATAATGAGATCTGATTGAATAATTGTTTAACATAAATGTTTAGTTGTTAGGTTGTAGGTAACTTTTTATAGACTTGCTAGTCATCCGCGGTTTTTTCTGCGTTTATGATTAAGTAGTGCTCCCGTGATTCTTACTGTGAAACACCATGCTATGAGCCAGAAGTAACACAGGCATATAATAATAACCTATGTTACTTCTGGATAAGGCAGCTTTTTAATGGTGAAATAATTTCTAAAATGGTTGCATTACTTTCTGAGTGTATTTAATAAAACAATATCTAAACACAAAAATTTCACTAAATTGTTTTTCAGTTATATTGGTTAAGATTAAACTCTGACTGCTGACTGTCTTAGTGGGGCAACGGTGGTGTATGCGACTGCTAAGCAGTAAGTCTCGGATTCGATCCCCGAGTCGGATAAAATGCTGTTGCGTTTTTCTGTCAAGAAATACTCAGTAGCTGTACGGCGTCTGGAATCATGCCAGATTAACGACAATAAGCTCGCCTCCTATTAAGTGGGATCAAAGTGGGGGTAAAAATACAGTTGACGAGATGTAGGTATAATATATCTCTGCTAACCACTTCGGGGACAATAAAATTAATAAAAATTAAAGAGTTAATCCCGCACTAGGAATAATTCCTGTGTCGCGGGGGACTTGACAAACATTCAAACAACGGACATAAACAACACTCAGACTCGGAACAACCATTTGTCGATCACACAAAGTTTTGTCCTGTGTGGGATTCGAACCTACAATACTTGGCGCAATAGCAGTGGCGAGGTGACCACTTAAACCATTGCGCCATCCGTGCAGACGTTGGCGTGAGACTATGCTATAAAAGACAAGAATAGATTTTTTTGTCTGTGTTCTTGAAATAGATCCGCTTCGTTACTGAACAAAGACAAAATGCAGGCTATGAAATCATCACTCTTTGTGTTATTATTTTTCCGCCGATACGAAAACATGCATCACAGTTTTTGTCGGTGTTTCTGCCTGTTTTGTCTACGTGAGTCGTCGAAACGGATGCTCCAATTTTGCTGTGGTATGTCTTAATTGACAGGCAGTGTTCGTAAAAAAATCTACATGTAGCGTGGGTGTCAAATGGTCAGTTTTAAGACGCCCACTTCTATATATGTATTTTATTTAGATATAATATGTATGTTTCTGTATATATTATATTATTGGATAATGGTAGGTGGTGATGTGTATAATGATTTTATTATTCGCGTGTCTAGAAAAGGCGAACTGTGATACGGACAATTTATTTACTACAACATCTTTGTAACAATATTTCGAGTGAATAAATGATTATTTCTATCTTTACTTTGTCTTGTGAAAACTTGCAGTAAAAGTTTTGGAAATTTTCGACTGAAGTATGGTATGTTTGATCTTTTTCCATTTAACGGTCTTTGTGCTGCTTTGCTATTACGTCACAGTCTCACAGTATGGTGTATGTAGTGCTGTCCTTGTCTAATAAAGATGTCACTACTAAATACATTCGTATATAGTTTTAATCCTATTTCCCTGGAAGGGTACCAAGACGAGATAGACACATTTTTAAAAAAATTAAACTACTGTATTCGGATTTTATCGCATTGTTTATTTGACACTTTATTACATAATTTTAAAAACTGTTACACTACTACTACTATTAAACTTTACAAATTTTTAAGCTAATTAAATTATTATTAAAACTATTTAGATTTAATTTAATTTTACACTTTCCCCGACGTTTCGCTTGCTTTTCAGCAGCCATGGTCACGGGGAGAACCACATTTTATCAATTATGGTTTAAGATCCTTCATACATAATAGTGAGCCATTGCTGTCAACCGAGCAGTTCCAGACACCGTTTTGCTACTGAAAAAATCTGGACGAAAAATCCCAATCACATTATGGCTGGCCAGGAAACCGGACGCAACACCTCCAGCACATCCGACACATTCACCACCACCAACGATATTCATTCATTCTAAATATAATTTTATATTAATATTACTATTAGACTATTAGACACAATAAATCCTAACTAATATTATAAATGCAAATGTGAGTTTGTTTGTTTGTTACGCTTTCACGCCTTAACTACTCGACCGATCATCATGAAATTTCGCATACACGTCGTCAGGGGAACAGAAAAGGATATAGGGTACCTATCATCCAGAAAAAACTGCTTTTGATTACCTAACCTAACCTACATTTACGCGGCCGAGCGAAGCCGCGAGCATAATTTATATAACTATTTATTTGACACAATAACACAACAATAATTACAGCAGCGATAGCTCAGTGGGGAGACCAACAGACTGCAATGCAGAGGGTCTCGGGTTCGATCCCACGTCGCGCACCTCTGAGTTTCGGAAGTTATATGACTTTTCGAAATTATGTGCGTATTGATTGACAATTATCGCCTGCTCCGTGCCTCGGAGAGCACGTTAAGCCGTCGGTCCCGGCTGCTATGAACATCTATGGCAGTCGTTATTGGGAAAGTCAGTACCCTCTAATATCCTGACACTGGTCTAGCCTTAGGGTATCGTAAGCCTTCGGGTTGCGGAGGTCAGGTGGCAGCCGCTCCGTGTAAAAACTGATATCCAGTAAAATCCGGTTAGACCAGAAAAGTCGACCCCAAGTGACTTGGGAATAATAAAGGCTAAGAGAGAAGAAGATTTGACACAATAATTAGTCTATTTGACATAAATATAATAAAAAAACTAGTCTACAGCTAGTTGTTCGGTCGGCTAGTGTTGCGATCGTATGGATAAATAAAATATCGATGAAGAACACTTCCCTGTTGCCTCTGACATCTTTATTGACCATTAATCTTACGTCCCACACGATTACAAATAAACTTAGTATTAGGTTCGTCGGTTTTATTCTCGTTTTGGGTAGTTTATTTTGATTTATTGAGATCAGTTGATATGTCACTTGATTTCCTTTTACAGCTGACGTATTTATACACTTTCTATTTAGGCTTGGTGGTGGTGAATTTGACCGCTGTGTAAGAGGTCGTGGGTTCAATCAAAGTATTATTGGGTGTCATAAAAATCTAAGTAGCCATACGGAGTTTGAAACTGTCCTCTTCACGACAACAATGACTCCAGACCGATTTCGGTCACGGCGGCCAATTTTAACAGAGACTGGCCCTCTGTGCAAGAGATATTATAGTGCACAAGTATGTGCGCAAACACAAGTGCACTCTCTGCTCCTTAACTCTCATGATCCGATGGGACGGTAATCCGACACGACCGGAGAGAGATCAGGCGTAGGACCAACGGCTTTACGTGCTTTCCGAGGCACGGGGGTGTCCAACACCGCCAACTTTCTAACTCCGGGCTGTTATTGAGATTTCTTAACAAAAAACCCAATAACTTGTTGTTGGCCCGACCCGGGATTCGAACCCGAGCTACGACCGACAGGGAAGGCGCAGTAACTATAAACGCGGGTGAAACCGCGGGCACATCTAGTAACCTATAATACTAGCTTAAAATACAACATATAATACTAGCTATAGCTATCCCTCAAAAACAGTACTTTATCCTGGATGAATGAATGTGCTTTTCTGTTCCCCTGACTGTGTATCCGAAATTTCATGATAATCGATCAAGTAGTTCAGACGTGAAATAAACAAACAAACTCACACTCGCATATAGAATATTAATTAGGAAGTTAGGATGTATTTAGTTTTTAACCATTGCTATGTCTCGGCAAAACCAATTATGCAAACACTAACAGTGGCTGTGTAAAAGTAAATTGTAATTAATATTCTTCAAGTGGTACATTCGGAGAAACAAAGGCAACAATGTGGTGACACTTCATTGTTCCAGTAAAGAAATCACCAGGAAATGCTGATTGTTTACGTCAGGAAACAGTAGTTGTGTAATAGAGGGGACATCCGGGTGGCAAACCTTGTGAAATTATTTCTTTTGTTTGGTGATTTACTGCAAATGGTTTGCAGTATGCCAGTGTGCACTAAACCTATACAATGACTGCGCAGATGGCTAAAGGAATTACGTCTAGGGCGGGAATTGTTTTTTTTTTTTTTCAAAATAACATTTGTCAGTTCTTAACAGGAGCGATAGTCTAGTGGGAGATCGTTGGACTGCCTCGCAAAGGTCTCGAGTTCGATTCCAAGGTGCACATCTTTGACTTGTCGAAGTTATGTGCTATTAAATAGTAATCGTTTTAATGGTGAAGGAAAATATCGTGAGAAAAGCTCCATGTCCGAAAGTATTCCATATTTTTTTCAAAGATATGTGATGTCTGCCAACCTGCACTTAGCCAGTGTGGTGGACTATGGCCTAACCCTACTCATACTGAGAAGAGGCCCGTGCCCGGCAGTGGGTCAGTATACTACAGGGCTGATATTAGGTTTAGGTTTAAAGATATTAATTCTCCTAAAAAAATTTACATGTCATTTACTTGAGAACAATTTTAAACATAAGATATAACGATTACAAGTTCGACACCTATACTCGTTTAATACCTTCAAGGATTTTGCAGCAAATATTTACTTAATGCCTTCTTGAAAGCATTAAGCGAGTTTACATTTTTTGTACTTAAAGGTATTTTGTTATAAATTTTTGCTCCTTCATAAATTATTGTTTTGACGCCATAGTTATGAGTTCGGGTCTTTGGTAAAACAGTAAAACTTGCTTGACGACTGTTGCGATTAGAAATTTGTTTAAATTTGGTAAATATTATGCTACTGTGAATATTATTGTGCAGAACTTTGTAGATAAATATACATGTATTATAGATATATAATTGACTGATATTCATTAGTTTTGTTACTTCATATGCTTTATGTGTCGGTGCTAGGAATGGATAGTTGAAAATCGTTTTTATCTTTTTACTTTGTACCACTTGTGGGTCATATTATAGATTATAATATCAGTACTGGTTATATACTCTTACACTGCTGGCAGTGGTCTTCTTTCAAGAAGGCTTAGACGTTACAGGTTTAAGTGATCACACCGTCTTTGCTTTTATTATAACCATTAGCTGACCCGCGGAACTTCGTCTGCTTCACATAAGATAATTTTTCCGTTGCTGCAACATTTTTCATTGATGCTCCTATTGTTTGTAGCATGATGTTATATAGCCTATAGCCTTCCTCGATAAATGGGCTATCCAACACTAAAATAATTTTTCAATTCGAACCAATAGTTCCTGGGATTAGTGCGTTCAACCAAATAAACAAACTCTTCAGCTTTATAATATTAAGTATAGATCACCAATGATTAAATTATATTCGGGTACTTTGAAATAACTACACTGGAACATTGAGACTGCTACAATCTTAGTCTCCCCGTGACCATGGCTGCTGAAAATCAACCGAAACGTCGGGGCAAGTGTAAAATTAAATTAAATCTAAATAGCTTTAATAATAATTTAATTAGCTTAAAAATTTGTAAAGTTTAATAGTAGTAGTAGTGTAACAATTTTCAAAATTATGTAATAAAGTGTCAAATAAACAACGCGATAAAATCCGTATATATAGTAGTTTAATTTCAATGAATAATATTCGCGTAAACAGAAGACAATATTAAGTATAGATAACTAGTGCAATATAGGTGTGATGACCTCTGACTATCGTTTTGGGGATATAGGTATATATATAGGATATAGGGATATAGACGCCATGCTGCTACTGAATTTTTTGCCCAACCCGGAATTCAAACCCAAGATCGCATGCTCAGCAGTTATACCCAACCGCTGCGCAACCCAGACAATCAGAGGCAGAGTTTTTGTAACAAACTTACAAAATACTATATCTTTAAATCCACAAACAAATCCATTAAGCTACGTTTATGGAAAATTTCTATTCACCTCACATTGGCTGAGTTGCGCTTCGGAATTGCTAAGTACGGTCGCTGGTTCGAGCCTGATTGATCTGTCTATCAGTGTGGTACCTGATGTGACTGGCGATAGAATGTGACGGTACTTTTGTAGTGAATCTTTACGTTATGTGCTTTAAGGCATAATGTACTCTTTAACGTAGACGGGTTTACTTTGAAGGCTTTTTGTAAAGAAAGATTCTAATTTCCTAGGATAACGTTGCTAACGTTTGAGTGCCGTCATTCAACACTTCTCTGAATGACAGTACTTAAACCATATCTAGGTACCTATATAAACGAGATGACACGGTTTGTTTTTAGAAATATGTTGTCAAAGTCAAAGTCAAAAATCTTTTTTTCCATATAAATGTGCAAATAATTCTTGGACACGTCAATTGACTATTACATTTAAAAAAAAAATATAAAAATAAAAATGTGGCATTGAAAAATGGCTGTTCGAGGAATAGAGCTTTTTTGAGAAGAAGCAGGCAAGTATTTTTATATCCGTCACATGACGGTACCGCCATTCTAGAAAGCCTTAGCAGAACTCTCTTTTGCGGTGTAAATCATCACAATACATAACAAAATATTACGTAATAAGACCTTTGAGATTTATCAAGATTAACTCAAGAAAAGCCAGCAGATTTTCTCACACCCAGATTAAGTGTCCGCCTACAAAAACGAGAGGAAATCATTCTTTATTTAAATAATATCCTTATCTCCTTTTTTTCCTTTGTCCCGCAGTGACAAATTGTGTTAAGGAAAAACGCGGTTGGCTGTAACGAGCTTCGGCTAATGAGTTTGCGCCTCAACGACTTTACGCGTCTAATTTTAGTCCGTTAGTTACTGCGCCTAACGAAACAAGGCCGCAGTTAGTTGTAGTAACTATCTTAGATAGACATCTCGTACAGACCCTTTTTAGGCATTACAGTAAGAAAGTTACATACAAGATAAAGTGCTTAAGTTATCTAGGTTTTCCTTCAGTAAGTTTATTTTTCAGTATACTCATAGAAAATAGTAGATAGTATCTATTTTCTATTTAGAAGCAAATTTGGGTGTAGGTTGAGGTTGGTAAAGCAATTATTCTGGGTAGGCAGGGGTTTTCCATACTCAAATTTCTCCAGTTATGTTGACGGGAAAAAGGGTCAATTCTTTGTAGCCGCTACTAAAATGTTTCTAATAGAAAGTCTAAGTGAGTGTGAGTTTGTTACGTTTTGACGCCCTAACTACTCGACCGATCATCATGAAATTTCGCATACACGTCAAGAGTAAAGAATAGGACATGGGGTACGTTTCGTCTAGGAATAAAGTACTATCCCACAGAGATAACTAGAAGCCTATATATATATATATATATAATATGTAACGGGTATTAACGCGATCATGCATAATGTTTATCTTTTTTATGGTCATAAGCTGCTAGCTTGTGACCACGGCCGGTGTAGCCTGGTCGAAACGTCAAGCATAAAAAAGGTAAACATTATGCATGATCGCGTTAATACCCGTAACATATTATATATATATCATGCAACGCGAAAGTTTAAAACTTATTATAACTAGAAGCCTAATTCTAAGACTGATATAAAAATTCGAGCACAACATCAGCACAAACATTTTGAATAGATTCCCGTCGTTTTTAACAAAATAAAATACAGCGACATGTGATCCATTTTGTTCGTCCCTCATCATCCCTTTCTCTGTCAACACACGCGACAAGTACTTACATATATCTAGCTTTTTATACCTCATTGTACGTACTCTAGACGGGTCTAGAAAATGCCATCCTCTATTATTCAAATATCAACCCTTTTCACCAGACGTAGAGTGTATTTGCCCCTGTACGTGTATAATTATTTCCCTTACATACCTCGAGAAGTGCCACCTACATTGTCAGCAGAAAGGATGTATGTATAAGTACGGTGATAGCATCACACCACTTAGCTTCGTCTGGGTAAAATTTTGTTTGACGTTTAAGATAGAGGCTTGTTTTCGTGTTAAAATTATGTAATGTTTTTGTACAGGTAAAATCGGAAATACACGTGTTTTTCTTCTCTAGAAATACTACTCCCGTGGTAAAGATCAAGCCCTGTCACGGTTATGTTTACAAACATACAATTAAAGAACACAAAATGTTCGTAGGCCGCACAAGTTTTATAACGGAAGAAAAAATATTATAGTTTCAAAGCATATATTTAGAAATTGCCGGCAAAACTGAAACAGAGTCTCATGATGTTGGACTGGATAACGTCCAGATCAGCTAGTATTTATCCGAACTTAATAATATTTTAAATGCAAATGTGAGTTTGTTTGTTACGCTTTCACGCTTTAACTAGTCGACCGATCATCATGAGATACCGTATACCCATTGTCAGGTGAACATAAACGGACATAGGGTACCTTTTATCCAGAAAAATACAGTTACTAACCTAACCTAACCTAGATTTAGTCGCGGGCAGTAAATAACTTTATAATACTAATAGTAATGTAGTGCTTTAGTACTTTCGCCGTAATAACTATTCCGCCATCTTTACTGTCAATATATTTAGGCTTTTATAGCTTTTCATTACGTCGGCGGCTTATAGGCTCTATTTACCTCGCCTGTGACACTCTCAGTGCAGCTTACGAGTAATGCGGTCAGCGATCCGGGAACCGAAACATTTGCGCATAAACGGTTCAATACCTTAAAAGGTTTCTATCACCATCTAAGGTTTACTACATATATTGCGTTATACATTACTGTGTGAAAGAAAGTTATAAATAAACTACTGACTCATTGGTTCTATGGTATGACTTTGCGTTTGCTTTTAGTGTCTATCTTGAGGTTCGGAGTCAGGCTGTCTTAGGCAATTCTAATTATTAGCACGGGGCCTGGAAATCTATATATATTAAACTCTTCCGTTACTGAGTGACTGACAGACAACGCACAGCCGAAACTACTGAACGCAAGTAGCTGAAATTTGGCATGTATGTTCCTTGGAGAGTGTAGGGGAGCACTAAGAGAGGATTTTTGGACATTCCACCCCGAAGGGGGTGAAAGGGGTGACACCCGATATTCACACGGAAACAAAACTTACGTGGGTGAAACCGCAGGAAAACTACTAGTATGTTATAAGACAAGTCTTAATAAAAAATGAAAGTAGTTTGCGCAATGCGGGTGTGCTATACATGTTTACCTAACCTCTTTGGGGATTCAGGCGTGTCTCTGCATATATTTAACTAGATGTTCCCGCGGTCTCACCCGCGTTTATCGTTACTGCTCCGCCCCTGTGGGTTTTAGCGTGATGTTATGTAGCCTATAGCCTTCCTCGATAAATAGGCCATCCAACACTAAAATAATTTTCAAATAGAACCAGTGGTTTCTGAGATTAGCATGTTCAAACAAACAAACAAACTCTTTAACTTTATAATATTAGTATAGATTTAAAGGTACTTTAACCCATAAGTAGTGCGCCACGGTCTTGTATAGAAGACAAACGCTTCCGTGCCCTCCACGCCACGTCTTTATTAGAAGACAATGTTAAACGTAACATTTTTTAATAAAAATACTTCAAAAAGTACTGTTTTATTTTGTGCGTAGTTTTAATATTGCCTAATTTGCTCTTACAATTTTATTATAATATAATTTCTTTTAGAAACAGCAAAGTTAAAGTAGCCAAATTTTTTTCGACTTTTTTCGACTTATTGTTTGGCGCTGGAGGACACATCGCGTTCAGCATAGGTTGGCGCTCAAAAGATTATATACACTTACATATATAATAACATTTGCTGGCGCAATAGTAGAGAATGTGATTTGGTTAGAAAAGTATGATTGAGATTCAAGTCCCGTTCTCTTAGGAAATTTTCAGGAGGAACTTTTGCCCACTCAACGCCAATAGGCTGGCTCTCCATACGCGGTAACTAAAAATGGATCTGGCAAAAAGTGTATGTTTATACGTCAATATATATAAAATTATGACTGCCTCCGTGGCGCAGTGGTAGTGAACGCGACTGCTGTGCATGAGGTTTCGGGTTCGAATCCTGGTTCGGGGCAACAATAAGTTATTGGGTTTTTCTATTAAGAAATCTCAATACGAGCCCGGAGTTAGGAAGTTGGCGGTGTCAGACTTCCCCGTGCCTCGGAAAGCACGTAAAGCCGTTGGTCCTGCGCCTGATCTCTCTCCGGTCGTGTCGGATTATCCGTCCCATCGGATCATGAGAGTTAGAGACAGAGAGTGCACTTGTGTTTGCGCACATACTTGTTCACTATAATATCTCCTGCGCAGATGGCTAGTCTCCGTTAAGATTGGCCGCCATGACCGAAATCCGGTCAGGAGGACATTTTTTTTACATTATATATAAAATGTATGTTTTTAAATTCACCTCTGCCTAGTTCTTTTTAATACAGGTATATATGTAATTTATCGTGACTTTAAATACTGTAAAGAATCACTTTTGCTTTGATGTAGAGAGTACCTACCTACATACCAATGTAGGTACTCTTCATATCAAGGAGAAGTGGGCACCAAATACCGTTACCTACTAATCTTTGTAGTGTACATCAAAATTAATGATCCAAAAACCGATACAACCCACATTAGTTATTATCATTTTAATTGACACCTTCATATCTAAATTACCACTGCCTTTTTCTATTTTCAACGCTTGTTTATTGAATATTTATAAGACAGGGTTCCTCGGAGAAAGGCCTTTATATATCTTGATATATAGGTATTTTATTTTCTGTATGACACTGAACTCCTAAACGGCTGGACCTATTTTCATGATATTTTTTGCGGGTTTTGAGTGGGTCGTCATAACGTCTGTTAAGTCAAGCTGTACTATTTAACTTTTGTGAAGCTTACGTTAGGTTCTAGAGACCGTACAAACTGGGAATAATACCTACAGCAGTAAAAGGCCCAGGGTTTCAGGTAAGGCAACCGGTAAACTTATGTTTTTTAATTAAACTGCCTCCATGGATGGCAAATGGTGTAAGTGGTTGCGTCGTTGCAGCCGCTGCGCCGAGTGTTGCGGGCGCGGGTAAAATTTGTGTGATCCACAAATAGTTGTTTAGAATCTTGATGTTCTTTGTGTCTTTGGCTTGAATGTTGGTAAAGACCCTCGCGACACAGGAATTAATTATCTCCGTATTCTTCTCCTTCACTTGCATGTCATAAATAAGCTGACTAAAGCACACATAAGACACGCTAGTGCCAGAATAAAAAACTATCAAACTAATTCCAAACTATCAACACTAAACTATCGAGTAGATAATTGAATGGGGTTGGAACCTGCCTATAGAGCTAAATGACGACTGCCTTTGAGAAGGTCGCAGGCCCTTTGCATTTGTGTAGTTTCTTGAAGAAGAGTTACCCCCGTCAAGAAAGAGGCCTGGTGATTTCTATACGTATAATAGGCGTAAAGCAAAGCTCAAACTTTAGTGTCTAGAATTTTGACATTTTGCTGACGCGTAATCATTAATCAAAAAAAGGTTTTTGATATCCATTACTTGCAAGGGCTCGATGTATGTATGAATTTACAAGAATCTTATTAACACTAAAACATTCTTGAAAGACTAAAAAATATACCTAATTAAAATATCGTCTCATTAAATCCTGAGTATTATTTTTGCCCAAGTAGAGCTAAGTCCATCATATTCGATTTAAATAGACCGAAATTAGGACACAAAATCTCGACAATCACTTTTATACATTCGAGTTGCATAATTAATAAACCAGAAAATGGATATTAATGCGATCATGCTTGGTGTTTAAATACCTTTTTTAAAGGCTTGACATTTCGGTCAAGCTGTTAACAAGCAGATTCTGCTCTGGTTCGACCGTGCTTTTTATTTACAGATAAGTATATACCGAGCATGTTCACGATAATACCCGTCTTCTGTCATACGATATCCAAACTCAAAACCACAATCTAACGCAAACCTCAATCCAAACACCATCTTACGTCAGAACGAAACTAAATACGGAATCATCGACCTTTTTAACATCATTTTTTATCTGCGCCCGTATGCACCGGAGCCAATGACCTGTGCCACAGAATCGTGTTATTGATAAGCGTTTTAATGTGTTGTAATGACTTCATTACGTTGGCACCACTGCTGCCAAACAAAAGGTACGTCAACGGAATTTTATAGTACGCGTTTATTCATAGAAGGATTGTTTCGAGGAGAACGGTTTACGGACATTTTATTATGTGTAAAAATATTATACCGGCTTCGAGAAACATTTATGTTATCTATATATTAATACGTGAAGTATGAAATTTCGCACAGTTAAAGTTTATATGGAGGAGGAGGGGCGAATCCTAATATTTTTATAAAATATGCATTAGAAATACAGTAAATTAATGGAAAAAAACTACACGCACACTACCATACATTTGACACACGCAGTCGAATCGCGTTCGTAGTATTTCGGTATGGTTCGGCTAATGTCGTATAATTCTTCGTAACTATGGTTACATACCTTATGTACCTATTGCAATATCGCGGTATATAATAACGATCAAACTTAGCAAAGCAGCGATAGCTCAGTGGGGAGACCAACAGATTGCAATGCAGAGGGTCTCGGGTTCGAACCCACGTCGCGCACCTCTGACTTTCGGAAGTTATATGACTTTTCAAAATTATGTGCGTATTGATTGACAATTATCGCCTGCTCCGTGCCTCGGAGAGCACGTTAAGCCGTCGATCCTGGCTGCCATGAACATCTATGGCAGTCGTTATTGGGAGTCAGTACCCTCTAATATCCTGACACTGGTCTAGCCTTAGGGTATCGTTAGCCTTCGGGTTGCGGAAGTCAGGTGGCAGCCGCTCCGTGTAAAAACTGATATCCAGTCAAATCCGGTTAGACTAGAAAAGCCGACCCCAAGTGACTTGGGAATAATAAAGGCTAAGGGAGAAGAAGAATAACGATCAAACTTAAATTTTTTATCAATTATGGTTGAATTTCGACCATTTGGCAACCGCTAGTCAGAATAAAGCTACCAAAGTATTGATGTTCATCTTAAGTACATACATCCTCACGCGTATATACCCGGAATGCTAGGCAGAAGGTCCTACTTTGTAGGAGGTGCGTTTACTGACTTCTACTGCATACGGTTCCAGAGCAAACCCTATGTTGCTACTAAGAATTTCTTAACAAAAAGTCGAAGCTGAGACCTCGTGCATAGCAGTCGCATTCACCGCCGTTGTACCACCGCGACTGTACCAATATTTTCAAAATTGTTGAGCCGCCATATTGACACATCAGAGATATTATAAAGAACGGCCAGGTTAAATTACCATAAACAAAGATCTCTATGAATAATATCACAGAGACATGTCAAATTCGCAGCATTTGGCAATCCGTAACTCTGTTTACTTTTACAAGCATCTAAGCTTGAATCTATGCCTAGTAGTTTATGTAAATATGCTTCATTCAATCAATTTTTATATATTTAAATTATGAAATAAAACTTTTCCCATACTATATCATCCTCAACACACGCTCACCCATCCGAAATAAACAAACCGATCGATACAAACAGTTGCATAGCAGCCATATTTTATAAATCGATACTTGATGACAAAGGATCGCATCATTACCAATTATGCTGGCGCTCTCGGAAGCTGCACGTGTTGGCAAGGGGCTGTCACAATAGAACATCCCTCTTTACCCCACTTCACATAATGGGATACCCTAGTGAGCCCACTTCAATAAATCGATATTTGTAACGAGCCCTGAATGCAATTTTGTGTATAATTGGATATTTATATGCGTTTGACAGTTGGATGAATGGCTGACTGACCGCGTTTTTCGATTGCAAATGTATCTATTACGCAATAGCATCTATATGGCACTGGATGTTTACAAAAAGAGTATGACCAATTATAATATACAACATGTCACAGATATAACGCACAACTTCAAACAATCTAATTAGGGAATTAGATTATTAAATCATAATAATAATATAATCATTAAAATGTTACTTTTATGTACTTATTTATTTTAATTTAACGAATTAATTCTCCTTATTGTGCGCGGATAGTATGGGTAATATGGGTATATTACAATAAATCTAACATTATTGCCTATATTGCATCAAAAACCTTATCTATTGCCTTGCATTATGATAGATTTTCGTTTATTTCAGCTGTTTATTAAATGGGTGACTATAATTTAATTCGTTTTAATTATTTTAGGGATAAAAATTATCTATATTAAAAATTGCTGGAATTGATTCAGTAGCCGATTTTGATGAAGCTACTTTCAGGGTGTGCGTTTATTATGTTACATGTACGCAACGTTTTTTGCGATGTTTTCTATTTAATATTGTCTTCTGTTTACGCGAATATTATTAATTGAAATTAAACTACTATATACGGATTTTATCGCGTTGTTTATTTGACACTTTACTACATAATTTTGAAAATTGTTACACTACTACTACTATTAAACTTTACAAATGTTTAAGCTAATTAAATTATTATTAAAACTATTTAGATTTAATTTAATTTTACACTTTCCCCGACGTTTCGGTTGCTTTTCAGCAGCCATGGTCACGGGTCAGTCTCCCCGTTTAATTTCAATGTTTTCTATTGATATCGAAACAAAATCAGTTCAGCAAAATATCTTAAACTAATTTTGTTTTATTTGAAGCGCAATTCTTATGATTAGTATCTCTTTCACGTAAGCTCTTTCCACATTCATTTCGCTACTTCTTAGTTCAATATATAATAGGTCTCATGTAATAGGGAGCTAGTCTTTCAACGTCTGCTGAACACATTGCAGACATCTACTGAAAATGTTGCAACAGATAAATTCAATAACATTTTACATTATCCGAAAAATTAATTCAGATTATTGTACCACTTATTATGGAATTTCGGTTATTTAATTGCCTTACGAAAAATGCAGAGAGCTATGCGAAGGAATTCTTTTCAACATTCCTTTTGCAAAATATACCTACATATATTTAAACATTAAAAGTAAGAATAAAACGTCCAACCTACTTTTAAATATTTATTTTACGTATATTGGCGCCAGATGTATGTACTTATATAATAAAACAGCTAAATGTTCTTATTTAAGTGTTAAAATTTTACGTCATATAAATATAACCTCGAATTTTAATGATACAATAAAAAGTTACAATCTTCCTGGTTTCTTTGCGAATGCATTGCAAGGTCTTCAGTGTGTGAATTTTTTGTTTTACATATTATGTTGCAGCTGATTTATTTTTGCAATGTAGCCTCCGGCTGCAATCTCTGATCTTTAATATTGCCTTCTTCTGTGTAGTAAATTGTGAGTTGCAGCACGAAATCTTGAAATGCGCTTGTTAGACGACAAGGTAAGTAATATGACTGTAATACTTCCTTGCATTCAGGAATAAACAGCCGTTATAACAATTCTTTGTAGTAAGTATTCTTAAGTACGGTCGATAGCGTAAACATGACGCGGTTTCGAGAACGATTTTATCACTGATACGCGTTGCGAGTGACAGGTTATGTAGTCGCCTCACCAGTACCAGGGATTTGATCCCCAAACATTCAAATAACAGACACAAAGAACACCCAGACTCGGAACAGCTATCTGTGTGTGGTGTATGTATGTATCTTATGTGGGGGCCAGTCAGTGCAGACCGGCGACACTTCGACACAGTGGGATCTTTTGTGTCGAACTGTCGACACTCTCCCAATAACGACTGCCATAGATGTTCATGGCAGCCGGGACCGACGGCTTAACGTGCTCTCCGAGGCACGGAGCAGGCGATAATTGTCAATCAATACGCACATAATTTCGAAAAGTCATATAACTTCCCAAAGTCAGAGGTGCGCGACGCGGGTTCGAACCCGAGACCCTCTGCATTGCAGTCTGTTGGTCTCCCCACTGTGTTATCGCTGCTCTACTGTGTGTGGTGTATGTATGTATTTATACCTAGGTATGTGTGTATCCTATTAAATCAATCGATTGATCACACAGATGTTTATCTCATGTGGTGACTGAACCAACAACACTGGACGCAGCGCACTTGAACAACTTTACTTATTTGATTGAAACTATACGCATCACTATTTGTAACTTAGGTGAAATTATATGCTACTGATCTTCATATATCTCAGCTTACTCTCGACAGAATTGGAATTATCAGATTAACCTTAATGCGAGTTTAAAAGCTTCTCAGCTGTTTATGCAACTTGCGTGTCTAGAATTACAATTTACTTAGTGACAGATTGAGTATGTAACGGGTTCATCTTGTCTGTCTGTTTGTTTAGGGCTCCATGATAAAATATGGTACCTACCCGTTTAATTTAGTCCTGTTCAGCATTTCGTCTGAATGTCACGTAATTATGTTCTACTTAAAATCTAAGGCATCAAATTATTCGATTGATTGCATTTATTCGATTGCAACCGGCTTTGCACAAATTGTAGTTTAATTATTATATCAAGCAGTAACAATTTTCTTATTTATTTGGCTTTATCATTATTATCGTCATTCGAGGATTTACATGACTTACATACTTCCTGTACTCACGTAACAGTATCGATAAATCCGGAAGAGGAAATAAATTGGTCACAAGATTTTATACTTTTCTTCTTTCACTAACTCGGCTCCTGTCAATAAAGAAATCAACAACATGTCAACTCCCCATTCCATCTTGACTTCGTAATACAACGCAATATTTTGTTTCTTCGTGATCTGCTGCAAGAAATATCTTCTAATTATTTATTCTTCTCTCGCTCTTTTCTTCTAATTTTCTTTCTAGTATAGGATCTAGTATGGAAATATACAGCTGTATCACACTTGATATTAATTGGAAATAAATGGAAATTTAATCGGTCACTACCAATGCACTTGCCTTTTCTTATCTTTTATTCTTGAACACACTCTTTTCATTAACTCTTTTAATACTTCTTTTTACGTTATGTATATATTTGTTTTCTCGGCCCAACTCTTCCTTTACCTTTATTCTTTTCTTTTTTATATTTTCGTATTACACAAATAATTTACTTCACCGGAGAAATCATTAATATCTGCTAACATAATCCTATTTACGTTGGGGTGTTTCTCCCATTAATTTCGATTAGTGAAGTTATGAGAAATATAATATCCATGCCGACATGGCCGAAATTACAAGTAAGAGTTAACTATATCATATTAAACACATTTTTATAAATAATGGCATTGCCACAAGGTTTCGCGATTGGTTCTTGTTAGGGAATCTTTGATTCTCGGATAAGGCAGCATATTGAGGTAAGATTCTCTATCAGAACGAGTACCCACTCTGAGCAAGAATCTTCGAGAAACGAGAACTCGCCACTGATCGTACATTTTAATCAAATATACCTATTTATAATTTGGTTATTGTTTTGATTGGTAATGATAGTAATTTTCTCGATAATTTATGTAATTCTTATTAGACATTTTGTGACTAGATTAGTATATGCCTCTAGATTTTTGATTTATCATACAAACTCTCTAGAAACTTGGCTTTGGATGACAGCATTCATTAGGGCATTAATAGGGTAATCGATTCAAATACCGTGGTCATATAGACCCTACCTATATCAATGGTATGTTCGTTCTATATTAAACATTTAATTATAATTAAATGCTGCCATTGTAAGACTTGGCAGGTTAAATAGAACTATATATCCGTGCTACGCATTGCATGATATAGAATACCACGTATTGCTAGTTATAAAATAAATTAAGTAAGTAAAAAAGGTACAAGTCTCATAATAGAAGCGTATTCGCAATCCTGTCCTGCGTTAGAGCGAGGTGCAGCGAATCGGTAATGATAATGACCACTTTTCTTGTACAGCCTTGTGGAGCCTATGATTGTCCTACCTCAAGTAAATTAACTACATTATATTATATTTTGTAATTTTATACAGTACTCCTTATAACTCGCGAGTTCGTTCACGGGGAATTTGCACTTCGTTATCTCTACGAGTGACGAAAAATGTAGTCTGATACCTGTTTTTTTTAAAGGCAGAGCAGCACAAAAATCTTTTACCAGATTTTCAACTGCTGGGGTTTGCTGACGGAATTAGTAACATCGATTGAAATTAAACAACAATTTACGGATTTTATAACTTGAAATTATTTTTGATTTTGACACGTTGTTCATTAGCTTTTCAGAAGTCTTTCCTCCGGATTGAAGTTATTTCTATAGCAAATCTTTTAAAATTGGTTTAGTATTTTAGCCGTCCAAACAGAGTGGTACACGGAGAGCTCTATCTTGTTTGTAAACTTGTCAGACTGCAGAGGGTTGCATAAAACGAAAACCCCGAAACATCTGTCTTATCGGTTTCTCGAGCCGCCGATGCTGCACAGCCTGTGTCCTGTCTGTGGTATTGTTGTTCTTCGCCTTAACACTCGCTTGTAACTGGTAATCAACATAACATTTTGCTGATGTAATGGAACACTGAGGATGGTGCTTCCTACTATTCCAATGCCTATTAGGCAATTCGCGGCTGTTTGGCTGTTATCCACCTACTACCCACCTCAGCTATCACGAGTGAAGGATCCTGTATGAATTGGCATTATCGATTTAATGATAGACCAAATGAGTTAGTAACACTATTTTTTTTTACCAGTGGCGAAACTTTGTGATTAAACTGAAGGACAGAACTATTCTCGATCCAATCTCATTTTACAGTAGCGGCTTCCTTGGCTGGTTTTATTCGTATTGTATGACATATTTTGACATTTGAATGCTATGCTATCGTAGTAGGGTCGTATTTAACGTTTTAATTTAGGCGATTGGTACTATGGTACTATTAAATGATCACAAGTGATCATATACTATACGTACTAGGGTAGAATTTGGCGTTTTATGGAGTGATTTGGTGCTTCATGGTGGCGATCAGCACTATGATGCTTCTAAGTGATTACATATACATTACCTGTGAATATCTAAGGATCATTAACCTTGATGATTAGCCATTAGTTAACGAGTTTGGCTATTAGAGAGGATGATAGTAGCAACTCTTGTTTATTTAGTAACACTTTGATTAAGAGTTGCAAGTTGAAAAGCTGATCATTTCTATGAGCAGCGGTTTTACGCTCACCATCAGACCTGGTCTGTCACCAAAGTGGGTAGTTTATTACATACTCGCTTTTGGGCGGGGCTTTGCCAGCGTGTTCTGTATCAAATTTAATCCAAATCTGTTGAGTGGTTTAACCGTAATATTAGTAAAGATATTCTCAAACCTATATCCCTAGGTAGAGGTGTATTAGGTACACCCACATTTGTTAAGGTTTGGTACTTGTAAGTTCAGATACAAATTAATAGTATTCATGTTGACCTCTCCAGGTAATCTAGAATACTTGTATGAGTTTTGTAGAGTGGGTTTACGTCGATAACGTATGTATGGATATATTGTCTAGTACCCATAGTACAAGCTCTGCTTAGTTTGGGCTAGATGGTGTTGTGGTAGAACATTATTATAATATATATTAGCAGCGATAGACTAGTGCAAAACCGTTGGACTGCCACGCAGAGGTCTCGGGTTCACCCGCACTAGGCCAGCGTGGTAGACTATGGCCTAAACCTTCTCACACTGAGAAGAGGCCCGTGCCCAGCAGTGGGACAGTTTAATACAGGGCTGATATTATTATATATTAACGTATCTTTCCTCTTTATGTATCTACACTAGATTTTTCGCGGTTTCACCCGCTTTCATGATTACTGCGCCGCCCCCGTGGGTCTTAGCGTGATTTTGTGTAGCCTATAACCCTCCTCGGTAAATACCTATCATGCTTTTTTTTGTAAATACATACATATTATACATAGAAACACCCAGACCAAAACAAACATCCATGTTCATGCACACAAATATTTGAGTTGTGCGGGAATCGAACCCGCGACCTCAGGCGTGGCAGTCGGTTACACTAACCACTACGCCATCGAGGCCGACAATATAAGTCTATATAATAGTTTGTTCATTAATTCGGTATGTGGAGGAACGGAGTGTGATGTCCCTCGAACACAAAGGGAGGATCCTCCGACCAGGCTGGTTGATCGTGCCTGGCGGGCCGCGGCCCGACGGTTGATGTCGGGTGCTTGTATATATAGTTAGTCGCTGTGTAAACTCCGCTTGCGCGATGCAGGATTGTGACGTCATTTAGCGTATTTAGCGCTATCTGTTTGATGTAGGCGGAACTTACTTCTTCGTCTGTGCGGAGTCGCCACAGGTAACTGTTCTAATATAATTAAATAATAAATTAAATTAAAAACAAACAGAGTAGTAGAGCCTCGCTGATTTCAGCATGAATGGTCCGGCTCGACCGGGGAAGGACTACCCTCTCACAAACATCGACGTGAAATAGCAGTATTCCTACTGTTGTGATTCGTTCGGTGAGTGAGAGTGCCGGAGGCCCAAACACCCTCTTTACTGGTACCAAAGGTAAGATCTAACTCGTGTTATAGGTACCAGGCCCAACTTTCAGGTTTCTTAACAGTTTGGTATTAATTTAGGTACGTACATTGATGTTTCCAAATAAACTACAAAAAGAAAATAAAATATTAATAAAAACAAAATCTAAGAAAAAGTAAATAAAAATTGGGTTGACACTTATGATTGTGCAGTGGTAGTGCGAGAGTAGGTGGGTGTGTGTGAACAAAATAAGGTAGTGATGAATATTTTTAATTTGGATGTAAGTAAAATGGGAGTGCATTGTATTAGACACACATTTGGCTAACTATATTTTTAGTGTTATAAGGAGCGAGCGTATTGACGTCTACTGGGCATAGTTGTAAACTATGTGCGGCTACATAAGAACACAATGTTACTTTTCCCAACGTTGTTATTGAACCCGAGATCATACATAGCATTCGCGTTTACTAGCTCTACGTAACCGAGGCTATGTTCTATTTATAGTGTTGTCTATTAAGCCGAATAAGATTTGAATATGATTATGCTCTTCGTTACATTGGTTTTCAGAAGGCAGAAGAGATGGTGAAGTAACCCAGGTTTGCCCCAGCTCTGTAGCTTTCCACCTTCCACCCTTCCCAGGAGGAGGCAGTTAGGTATAATGTAGCTTGTACTTTGGGTGAGTTAGTTTGTCTTTTTACACGGCGGGCCGAAATCCCGCGCGTATCGTTCTCACATGCGAATCGCGAACCCGCCGACTCTGGTAATATCGATGAACACCGTGGGAGGTTTAGTCAGTAGGACTGAGATCGTCATCTTTCCCCGGGTGAGTTCAACATAACCTCTCCACCGCCCCACGAACAGGTACGAGTCAATGCACTCCCAGACGTAAAAATAAAAAGATTTACCCCTCCCACAAGGGTTACGCAAGAGAAAAAGGTCTATGCGTTTCCCCTCTAACATAATAAGCCAGCTTGCTTTATCTTCTCAAATCAGAGCCACTGGTGTCGCCAAACCACAACTACTCTATCGTTATGGCATATCTATAAATCTCACCGGTTGGTAAACGCTAAGACATTTACTATTATTGCAACATTTAATGTGTTCATACTGACTTTTGCTGACATTTTAATGTATTTCGCAATCTGTGTTGAAAAACAGTATAGTGAAAACAAAAGGCCAAATGTCTGTAGCACGTTGACTTTGTTAAACTTTTTTAAGAGAACCATTACCATTTATTTAGAAGCGCTTGAATCACGCAGTTCGTCCGAGGGTGTTTAGACTTCCCTTTGGCAGGTCACAATAGTAGTAACGTTGTTATTGCGTTTCGCTGGGTACGTGAGAACTTTGGAGCTCCATTCAATTCCTTTATTTCCATTTCAATTCTTTTGGTTCTTTTTCCCAGGGGTCGTTATGGTAATGCGGTCTATTATTGGCTACGGTAACCGCTTATCATCAGATGAGTAGCATATTGCCAACTTGATTATAAATGCAAAACATTAATTGACGATGGAAATCAGACTCTATAAGATCACAACTAAAGGCTTCTATTTGACTACACAGAAGACAGCTCCCTCTTCTACACGGAAGAGGGACTGCCCAAGTTATTCAATTTCACCTTTGTAAGGGGATTTGATGTTATTAGAAATCAGGCAGAAATGCATTATGGCCTAAATCTACTAATTATTGCCTTACACAGGCAAGTTGTTGATGTCTCTTGTACACAGCATCGATGCTTATATCCGAGCTGCTACTAGCACTATGCCTATCTTGTGAAATGAATGTAAGTTTTTAACAATTACATTACAATGTTCCTCGATTTCTTAAGAGGAAACACTAAGGGCGATAGAATTGAATAATAGGTATTTATATTTATAAACATTATACTATGGCGCCAATTTATTTATTAATCATGTTATATCTATTTTAATTTATATTTTTATATATTAATTTATATATATATATATATATATGTTATATGCTTATCAATTATAATTTATATAAGTAATATATATCTTACGTAGTTTTGTGTTTTGTGTTTGTAAATTATTACAAGAGTAGCTGATGTACGTCCGGGCGTCACTTGGGGTTACCAAATAATATCAGGGTTGGTTTGAGGTATCAACCGCAAACCAACAATAAACCTGAGTGGTAACCTCATTTTTCATGATACATGTACTTTTTTTTTGTTTTGTTTTCTGTGTTCTAATATTTGTACTAGATCGTGTACCTACATATATTTTGAAAAATAAATTTTACTATACTTTACTTTATTTGTAAAAACTATTGCTGCCGCGCAGTGCCCGCAGAGCGCGATAGAGACAACTACAGCTTGGACCGAAAATACCTATTAAAAGAACACAAAATCAACGTTTTGTAGTCCCCTGATACTTTCTCCAAAACTTAACCGATTTAACTAATTTTTTCATTAAAATTAAAAAAAGGCTTTGGCCAATATTTGAGGGTTTTGAAGGCTCTTTTAATAATTAATTTACGTAAAAAAGGAAAACATAGAGCCATGCCAATAAAGGCCATCAATTTTTTGAAAAGAAAATTGCTCTGCTGGCATTATCCAGGGAGGAAACAGGGGACTACGTTTGAATGGGAAAACGGCCCTTGTTTCCTCTTAATACTCTGCCTGATCTTTCTCCAATCTGTGCATTCGTATGCTTAGTTAGCCCCGCGATGCTGCCACCTATAACAACTAGTTTTAATGATTCTGTCGCCAATATTAAAAGGTCCGAACAAAAAGCATTTTATGTATACATTTTACTACTAGAAAGTACATAATTATTATACATTAGTTCGTAGGATCGTGGAACAAAGAGCCCCCGCCGCAACGGCATATTGTTTCCTAATGTGTGAAATGTGTGAACCGATGTGTGCGTCGTGCCCTATGCGTTATGGTAATTTTGTTTATTTGTTTCAGGTAATACTTGAACAAGGAATTGCGAGCGAAACGAGGTTTTTGTGTATGTATTTTGTGAGTTTTTTGTGGCGTAGCAATAGCTTGAGTGACTGATGGTAGCAGTCCATCAATCGCGCAAGGCTTGTAATAGCCATAGATTATGAGTTTCATACTACGTTACATTCTTCTTACTTTTCGTAGATATATATACATATATGCGTGTTAAATAGTTACTTATTGCTCGGTTTATTGGTGAAGAATTATAATAATAATAATAATAATATTCTACCACATACACACAACACCATCTAACCCAAACTAAGCAGAGCTTGTACTATGGGTACTAGACAATGGATAAACATACATATATAATAATATTTTTTGTAAATACTTTCATATTATATATAGAAACACCCAGACCAAGACAAACATTCATGTTCATGCACACAAATGTTTGACTTGTGCGGGAATCGAACCCGCGACCTCAGGCATGGCAGTCGGTTACACTAACCACTACGCCATCGAGTCGTCAAAACAATCAATTACATCGTGTTTATCACGATCGCTGAATTCTTCATAATGTTCTCAAAGATGCGTAAAATCTGCCAACCAGCCAGGCGAACTTAATAGAGTCTATAGTCTATTTCGTTCTCCTTACTCTCTGAATTATAAAAAAGCACGTATCTAACATTGGAATAACGTCTAATAAAAATAACGGTAAAGAAGATTTGCTACCGTAATTATATTTTAAGTCTACACTTTCGTACCCCTTTTTCTCCTCAGTAAGATTATCTACACAGTTTTTCGCTTTAAGAAATAGTGTTATTACAACAATAGGCTGTAATCCCTATTTAAATCTGGCACAACCATACTAAGATGACTGCGCTGTTAGCATAGGAACCAGTAGAGTTAGTAGCGAGTTTGCGCCTATGTTTGCGACCGATCACTTGGTTCTTTCGCGATCAGCTATAGATCTCACGATGACTACACTATTACCGCGCGAAAATTGCTGGTTGCCTTTAAGTAGTTAAGCTGCAGAGTTGATTTACGGGAGCATGTTTTTATTGTGCTATTGTTTTCTTATTAGCACGTAGTCTAGAATAGCGCTTGATAAACTTAATACGTGGTATCTAAAACATATCAGACGAAATGTTGGTGTAACACATTTCTGCCTATCCTCTGGAGATATACTGGCGTTATGCACATAACAAGCCGGGTCTCGTCAGCTGCTCCTTCAAGCGTAGTCTTTATGCATCCAATACATATGTTTATTTCCGTGGCAACATTAACATAATGCGTGCTGTTTCGAAAGCTGTCCACACACGATCCTTCCCTAGGTGTAACGGTGTCGGTGTAATGTAACGCCACACGCTAGCTAGAGTTACCGTCACGGCAGAACGCATACACTTCCGCCACGTTCATATTGTTGTTAGTGTTAGGTTTATGCCACACACTGAGTTTGCCACCATCTAACGCAGTGGCAGTACTGAAACGGAGGATATCTCTCATTGCTCTTGACGCACTTTGAGGCATTGATCAATGGCACTTGACGCAGATAGTGTGAAATGTGATATGTTATGTATTTCTCTGTTATTGTGTGATAAGATGATATTTATCTATAACTAGATTTTGCCCGCGGCTTCGCTCATGTTTATCTACATTTTGTGAATAAATTTATGTCCCTCGGTCACAGTACTTTTTTCTGTTTGTCGTTTTCTTAACCTCTGACAACGTGTATGCAAAATGTCATGATGATCGGTCAACTACTTAAGGCATGAAAGCGTAACAAAGAAACTCACATATCGCGCAATCTATGATGGCCGGACTGAACATAGCGTCTCCGAATTGTTGCGCATTTACAGTCTCTTTGGTGACACCCCTGTCACCAAAGAGACCTAAAATTTTACAACTGCGACGCCACTCGCGTAATGTTCAGACCGACCATCATACAGTGCGCGATCTGTATGCATTTATAATATTAGAAAAAAGATAGATAGGATCAGCTGAACTTACAGATGTAGGGGAAATTTGAACAGAACCAAATTTTAATGGAAAAGCTATAAAATTCGGATTTAGGTTAAGGATTTATATCCGATATGTTTTTTGCAATACTCCAATGTTTATTTTCTTAAAACATTATATGGACTCTTAGAAGCAATAGGACCGCCGCACTGTGGGCTGAAAATCGACCTCCATAGACATAGAAATGAAAGTTGCTAGATGTTCGTTTTGTTGACAGATATGGCTTCTATTAGCTATTATACACATAACAATGTCGTCTGAGCTAACTCCGCACAGAAATGAATTTATTATAAGGTTTTTTCGAAAAAAATGTATGGAGCTAGCATGAAAAATCTGAATATCTCTGAACTTGCAAGGAAAACCGTAATATCCTCAGAGATGGTTATAGGACTAATTATTTGTGATTTTTTGACATACTTCATATAACGGTACCTGCTGCAGATTTTTTTTTAAAAATCATCTAATTTTTAATTATTTTTTTAAACATTAACCGATTTGTTTTATTGTAAAAGTAAAGAAACAACACGTTATATGCATATAATACTAAATCTTCGCCAGTTATTTGTTAAAATATCAAGAAAATTATTTTTGCCTTACATAGTATATATGTTTTAAAACAGGTAATTGGATACCATTACTAAACTTTGCATACAGGTAAACTACTGAATAATAAATTAGCCTTCTAATGAGTTCTGAATAAGAGATTAAGTGATTTGCAATATCGCACAATGGTAACTACGGATTACACTAATTAAATTCTTACAGGTAAGTACATAAGTAAACTAATTAGTTAATTAGACATGTTACAAGTTCTAAGAAATATTTTCGACAACTGTCTAATTATTTTATTATTATGTCTAAATGAAGGTATTTTTTAAATCATTAAATTCTACTAATGTCAAAGTAAAGATCAATCGATAAGTTAGTTATTTTATTAACGCTAATAATAGGCATTAAATAAAAAGAAAAATAAATTAAAAAGGTATTTTTTAATAGTTGATAAAATTTATATAAAACAAAACATAGGTACAAAAGTATGTAAAAATATAAATAGGTACAAGAATAGTAATATAAAATATTTAAAAATAAATCAATTGCAAACATAGTTACGTACCAAAGCTAAATAACGAAAGATCATGAAAAAATTACATTGAATAGAATTATAATTAAAAGCACAAAAAGTTTCTAGTTTTCCTTATCACTCTCGTCGATTTCTGAATCAGAATCTAGATTGCCTACAAACTCAGTCAGTTTCTTGAAACTGAATTAAATTGAGGGTTTCACGAAATAAATCCTCCTTTTTCTTGGCATCTAACTTGGGCCTTTGTACATTTATAAAAGGATCCGAAGAAACAACTAACATATTAAGGATATCATGATTCGAATCTTGCCTGCTCTTTTTCTGCGAATGATGTTCCCGAAACCTCCTAAAATCTTTATTGCGAGACTCGGATGCTTCTTCCGAGAGACTTCCTATGGGTACAACATCATTCTTCTCGATTATGTCTGCCCCGTGTATAAGTAATTTGTGGACGGTTGATGACATATAGTACCAGTCATATAATTCCACGTACCTCTCTGCTGTTTTGAAGACATAATCCTTAAATTTAATTATATCTACTTTTTCCCCGGAAGTTATTGCCTGTAAAATCACAGCAAATCTTCTTATTAGTTCTTCGTCCAACCCAGTAATGGCTGCAGTTTTATGGGGAAATTTGAAAAACTTTTTTGCAGTGTTGCCGTCATTAGTAGTTCCGGAACCTTGTTTAACAATGTCAATCAATAGATTTAATTCGTCTTTAAATTTGTCTTGAATAATCTTTTTTCTCTTACTTAGCATTTCTTTGTGCTCGTTACCTCTCGCAGCCCACTCTTTAAAATCTAGTCTATACGAAATATGTAGTAAACATTCCATACAATTTATACGGGCGTGTAGAGATGACAATCCAAACTCGTATATGTCAGAAGATACGGTCTTTGCTGTTACTACACCCAAACGGTTCATTTCTGTCGGTTTTGCCAAACACAAATAGCATGATGAACTTGATCTGGCTTGAGACAAATACGTGCAGACTTTACCATCGATCATTGTCATCATTAGGTGATGATTCACCCTGTTTCTATTATTGCACTCTGTAGGAATGAGAGCCTTAATTTCTTCATCCATTTGTCGTTTGTGTTCGATGACTACTGTTTCGCTTTCCTTCACAAAAGTAAATTGAACTGGACGACAATACATTGCTGAGCATGGTTTTGGGTTCATCCACAAAGTATTGTCTCCATCAGTCAGTTTTAGTGGCACCAAGGAAGTCATGAAAATACTTGAATCGTCTTGATCGCTATCC
Organism: Catocala fraxini; assembly: GCA_930367265.1. Lineage (NCBI taxonomy): Eukaryota > Metazoa > Arthropoda > Insecta > Lepidoptera > Erebidae > Catocala > Catocala fraxini. The sequence continues at coordinate 23,455,559 of OV884032.1, read as the reverse complement.
ATTTTCTGCTTGTATCGGCTTTGGCTTGACGCACCATCGAAACCCCATTTAGATATCAATTTTAAATCCTTATTTTGCACATCATCGTTAGGAAAATTTTGGAGGATTCTTTTGACCGTAATGTCGAGTAAAGCTTGAAGGGTTATTCTTGCCGATGAATCGGTCACACTGATTGCTTCGGAGGATAGCATGCCAGCTTGGTTTGTTGCACTTTATAGTAGGATGGATAAATATCCTTTCTACCTTCCCGAATAGCTGACTCTCGTAAAGTGATGTATTGCCACTTTGATAATTTTAATGAAAGGAGTAATCCAAGTGCTTTTTCTGGTGTAAATAAGATAGTTTTCACCGGTTGCTTAAGCGTTTCCTTAATTTTAGAGGCTGCTTCAGGATGTTTCAGCATATATTCGATTACAGATGCGATATCCTCACAACCTTCTTCCTTAAAACGCGCTGCTGCTGTATGTGCCAATTCACTGGGATTGTCAGTTTTATGCTCATCAGATCTTCTCTTCTTCTGTTTGCTTCCCAGATCTTCGAATGGTTTTCGTGACCTCTTTGTCATTGTACCAATAGAGTATGATGTTGAGGGTTCTGGAGAGATTGATCTTGATCCCTCAGCAACAGTTGGTTCTTGAGCGACTAAATTTATACAACTTGGCCAATCGATAGTTGCTTGCAGCCAAATTTCGTATTGTTTTCTAAAAGTATCAAGAATTCGGTGAGATTTTTGCCACCTTTGTGATGTAGCTCGTACAAATCTCCGACAAAATTCTTTTAGAGTCACTTGATCTTCAACGGAAAGACAAACGTCTAGGCGGGATATAACTTCACTAAACAATACCTCATGATCAAATGAAGTATATTTTCTATTCGTTCTTCTAAAATGTAAGAGACATTTTAGAAGAACGAATAGGTCTAAATTGGTATTTAAACTTTCCATTATAAAATTTCACAGTGATATGTTAGGGGTAACAAAGCTTAGAATAAACTAAATTATGATGCAAAATGTTTACCCTTTTATATTTCAGTCCAACATTAGTTAACGACCTCATTAGACAGTTGTCGAAAATATTTCTTTATTACTTATACACCAAAACAAATCGTTTAATGTTAAAAAAAAATTATTAAAAATTCGATGATTTTTAAAAAAAATTCTGCAGCATGTACCGTTATATGAAGTATGTCAAAAAATCACAAATAATTAGTCCTATAACCATCTCTGAGGATATTACGGTTTTCCTTGCAAGTTCAGAGATATTCAGATTTTTCATGCTAGCTCCATACATTTTTTTCGAAAAAACCTTATAATAAATTCATTTTTTTGCGGAGTTAGCTCAGATGACATTGTTATGTGTATAATAGCTAATAGAAGCCATATCCGTCAACAAAACGAACATCTAGCAACTTTCATTTCTATGTCTATGGAGGTCGATTTTCAGCCCACAGTGCGCCGTTCTCAAGTGAAACGTTTATTAACGAACAGAACATAAAATTTTTATTTATATGAATTAATTAAGGGTCTGCTCGGATTTTTAATGTACCAAATTTCATCAAAACTGGTTCAGCAGTTTAGTCACGAAAACGTTATAAATATAAAGAGTTACTTTCACATTTATAATACTAGTAGGCACGTATTAGTTTAAATTACGGATAGTACGGCTTACTGATTGCTTCCGTATTTCCATAGTATGTGTTTTGTTTGTAACCCATTCTGAAGCCCCGTGTTCAATTTTCGTGTTGGGCAGTGCTGTTGTGTTTACTGCTAGAAAAATTTTATTATCAGCTCGAATGCTGGCTATTTCTTCCAGAGTGGTGGCGGCAGATCATCCCAACACTTAGTAGCAGCATACCTGAAACTACCTCTAAAAGCAGTAGTCCTATGCCTCGAAGTAACCATAAGATGTGATGAGGCTCGTGTGTTATAGTTAACAACTCGAGACCAATTCAACTTATTATAGAGATATTCAGGTTTTTGTGGAATATAATGCCAAATCTTATCTTATCTTATATGGGGGCCAGTCAGTGCAGACCGGCGACACTTCGACCCAGTGGGATCTTTTGTGTCGACATTCTCCCAATAACGACTGCCACAGATGTTCATGGCAGCCGGGACCGACGGCTTAACGTGCTCTCCGAGGCACGGAGCAGTCGATAATTGTCAATCAATACGCACATAATTTCGAAAAGTCATATAATTTCCGAAAGTCGGTGGTGCGCGACGTGGGTTCGAACCCGAGACCCTCTGCATTGCAGTCTGTTGGTCTCCCCACTGAGCTATCGCTGCTCATAATGCCAAATAGTAAGGTAGCTAAGTTATAGCGTATATACCAAGTGTTACTATGACTTTACGAACAGCAGGACATTGTTGTTTGTAATTATTGAAACTATTGCGGTAAAGACAATAGTCCACGCTTTCTAAACTTATAATATCTTTTAAATGCCTTTTGTTTTCGCACTGACAATAGCAATCAGTATAAATATGTTCTTAATGAGTAGCATACCTAATTATTTTATTGCTTTCCGACTTCTAAGTTTTAAAGCCACTGCTTGGATGCCGTAGAGAGGTTTAAGTGATCGGGAACCAAAGTCAGTGCGTCAAAATTTGTATAGTCCACTGGTGGATGTCGAGTCTGGAAGTTTGTGTCTTTGTGTCCGTTGTTTGGTGGTGTATTCTTTGTATACTACTACTATATAATACTACTATATAATATATAGACACATTTCGGTATAATTTATATTATACCAAAATGTGGTTAGCCTATTGGCCTAGTTAATTTACTAATAAAAAACCAATGATACTGCTCGATCACAGAATTACAGGGGCCCTCTACCTACGTAAGAGCAAAATGATGCTACAAGATTGGTCTTGTAGCATCATTTTGCGCTGATTAGAACACAGAGAGCCTAATTGGCTAGGCTATCTCGTTCTTCTCAGTGTTCTTTTACATACATACATACATACATACATACATACATACATACATACATACATAGATTCACGCCTGTTTCCCAGAGGGGTAGGGAGAGATTACGGATTTCCATTTGCTACGATCCTGACACACTTCACTTGTCAGCCTCGATGGCGTAGTGGTTAATGTAACCGACCGCCACGCCTGAGGTCGCGGGTTCGATTCCCGCACAAGTCAAACATTTGTGTGCATGAACATGGATATTTGTCTTGGTCTGGGTATTTCTATGTATAATATGTATGTATTTACAAAAAAAAAAGTATATAAGTATGTTTATCCAGTGTCTAGTATCCATAGTACAAGCTCTGCTTAGTTTGGGCTAGATGGTGTTGTGTGTAGGTGGTAGAATATTATTATTATTTTATTACTTTCATCACATTATTCATACACGCTCGCCGATTTAAGGTGCTCTTAACCAGGCCTTTGTCCAGTTTGTTCTATCAAAATCAATGTATTTTACTATGATTTACCTTTTAAGCCAATATAGATGGTCCTATACTATTATACAACTAACTTGGTTTAGTTGCCTTATGTCATTAAATGTTTCCACCACTAGTTTCTTTATATCATACTTATTAAAGCATGTATGTGTACGTTTCTATTATACCTTGGCGCTCTATTTCAATCTAAGATCTTTTAATACCTAAAACATAGTGTAATTCTGACATAACTGCATCATGAGTGTCATAGTCCACGCGAATGACGACGCGGGCAAAGACTAGTTTGCTATAAAATACGTAAAACCGCATCCTCATCTACAACTTCTCCACACTTTACAACCAGATACCTGCCCGCATATATTCCCAGGGGCCTGACAGAAACACCAGCCTATAATCGAAAACCATGTTTTAAATTGGCCATATATTCAGAACCAGTAGCTTCATCATATCTAATTTGCTGCACGCCACAGATAAATTTGAAATTAAAACCCACATTAAATTAACATTTATGCCAACGGGCTGTAGGCCTTAGACCTCTGATCTGTGCTACAAGTTTATACCTAGAGTGATCTGTATGACCATCCTTGCTTCTGACATTCGAATTTCCACCTTCAGCTGTATATCTAGAGTCTATTTCAGCTCTACCATCATCAGGAGCCTTAACTTCTACAACCGGAGTCCAATTAACAATAAAATTTACGATCAGCAGTTCAACACTGGACCGTATTGTCTGAAGCAAGATTTAAACTTTGATTCTTGCATTGAATTCTATTACTTGGACTAAAATTAGAATCGGCATTGTTTAGGTTGAAATGCTGAGGAATTATTTTGCCTTTGTCTTTTGCCAAATTTATTGGTGCAGAGAGTTTACAAACGTATTATTTTAGTAAGTAGTTTAGTTTGGTTCGTCAGATGATATCGCAAGCGGGGCTACATGTGGTGTAATCGGCGTTCGATTTCTAGATAAAGTTAGTCTGGGGTCTACAAATAATAATAAACAGAACAGTGAAGAGTCTTTTTGATTTTTTGGCATATAATAATGATCGATTATAAAGTCTCGGGGTCTGGAACAAAATCTAAGAAATTATTTCAGGGTTTTCCTAATATTGTTCTTTGTGGCAGCATGGAGTCTAGTAAATTTTGACCTCTTTTTAATATGTTGGCAGCACGTGTGATACCTCTGGTTGCAATTGTCTACAGGCTATGGTACCTTTAACCATCAGAAAGAGCTTATTTGTAACCTTAATGTATGATATAATTACTTTCTCTTTAACTATTAAGAAAAGAGTCTTAACATTTTATCCATAACCTACTGCATCTCTTTGTTTACGGAGTTTAAGAGTCTACTTATATAAACACATCAATTTGTTACTCGAATGAAAAGACATTCGAAGATCGCTATTCAATTCTTTACCTCATAAATCTAGATAGCTTTTCCGAATAATGTAAAGCATTCTTAAAGCCAAGACTAAGCCAATTCTCGAAACAAAATCCGCAGCAAAATCTGTCAAGATCAAAGGCTGAGCAAAGAGTTCTTGAGGGTACTTGAATTGCTAGTGCAAGTCAGCTGTGAATTATGCAGCAGCTTTTGATCGTCCCACTTTTTAGCTTCCCTGAAGAGTTTTTGATTTCGACGTTGTTTTTCAACTAAAGCTCGTTTATGGAGCTAAGAAAGTTTGTTGAAAGCTTTGAGTTTGTAAAATAATTAGGTTTTTAGTTAAGAAACTGGGTTACGCCTCGGGACTTAAAACTTTAGGTAATTGAATGAGGCACTTGTAATATGAATGCATAATAGATATTGAGTTGCAAAGGAAAATAGGTTCTTGAATATCTATATATTAATACGTGAAGCAAAAGCTTTGTACCCCTTTTTACGTAAATTGCGCGGTCGGAGGTGTATGAAATTTGGCACAGTTAAAGTTTATATGGAGAAGGAGGGCCGAATCCCAATATTTATATAAAATATGCATTAGAAATACATTAAATTAATGAAAAAACACACACAACCATGCATTTGACACACGCTGTCGAAGCGCGTAACTATGGTTACATAAATCAATATATAATGACATATATCAGCAATATCTTACAGGCAAACTTTGGTCGAATTTCGAATACTAGGCGACCGCTAGTTGTAATAATTTCGCATGGGTCGAAATAATTGTTAGTTCTAATACAGATTTCTGATAAAAACCTAATTTGCTTGTCTCGTGATTCGAATCTTAAACTGGCCTAGATTGGTATTTGGTTTAACTAATGGGGCAGTTGATAATATTGTGTTACACATTCTATGTAGTATAATAAATGGAGAAAATCTGCCTGTTTACTAATTAAATTAACGGATTATTAAGAAATTTGGCATATAAACAGCATATACTCTGCATAAGTTCGTATACTATCGTTAAAATCCGCAATCGGAATCTTGTGTTACAACTAGTTATCTATATAGTTATGTGTTACAAATAGTTTATATTAAATAGTGCTGTGTCCCGAGTTCGATTAGCGGATCGGGTAATTGTTAATAGATATAAAGTGTAATTTGTTTTGGATCGTCGTAAAAGTCGCATAAGCTTGAGTCCTAAATAGTACCCGTTTACAGCGGATAGGCCTTACTACGCCAGAGCTAGAAAAATGCAGTTGTAGTATGTCCAGACCAATACATGAATATATACAGTAATAAAACTACCGTAGATATAATACACATGTTCAATACATCAGCCCAGTTCACGACCTACCTCCCAACAGTTACTCTTTGACAAAGATAATTTACAGCCTCGCTCATATTTCCCCTCACTAACACCGAGACATTACGAGAAATTACAGCTTCCCCAGTGAAAACTTGCTCTATAAATCTACAGAGCCGTTAATCACAAAATCGATTGTAACTACTAATGTAGGGCCGAAGGGGCTATGCAGTTAAAAGTTTATAGCGTCTCCAGATTTAGAAGGTGTCTGTTTTACAAGACGTGATTAAGTTCAATGAATACTCCGATTCTTTACGATTTTATAGTCTAGGTGCGTTCAACAGTAATCTGTAAGTCGTTAAAGCCAGATGCCAGTGCGTTAGCTGGCTAGTAAAATTAGAAAAACTGTAAGATCAGATAAGCTCCTGTGCAGATGTGATGCTATTTCTAGCATGGTAATGAGAGACGCTTTTTATTGAGTTATTTTGCTAGGTAATGCTAGTGCAAAATGTCGGATGATAGGTGTAAAGGGGTGTTATAATTTGCGTGTTGGAGCCTATTATTTTGTATACTTACAAAGAATATAATGCGTCGTAGCGGTATGCGTGGTAATTCTGCTGACTTTTTTTTCATGGTGATATGGAAACCCTTGAAATGGATGGATAATTCCGTTCTCAAGTTTTTGTAACGTTGGCAGAAACATGACAATTATTTATGTGTTCCAGAAATTATCGTTCTAAATCTGGTTGTACTTTGTGTCCCCTAGTTGTATTTTTGTAAAGTCTCTCGCGACGCTAGGAATGATCAATAACGCGAGCGTTGCATTTAAACAGTAAAATTAAATAGAAACGGTGGGCAGAGATGTATGTATCATACATCTCTACCCACCGTTTTAATTAATTTTTTTTCTGTTGACCTTTCGTCGGATATAGTATAGGATCTACGTCTTAGGGGGCGATTGTATACTGTCGTCAATCAAGCACAGTTCATGACCCGTTCAGTAACAAATTTTTTTTAAAGGAAACGCTATAACTCTGCCTAATCTCTTAGTAGCTTAGAATCTGGAAGGTACATCAACTATGATAATTGTGGAATACGGATACTATTAATAATTATAAAATTAATATTTTGAGGAATTTAACTACCAATATCATAGTCGAAATTCTCCTCAGATGGGAGACGACAATACGAGAAAATAAATATCTTCAAAAATATTGTGATGTTACTTCTTTCTTTTTAGACATTCATATCCCAAAGAAGAAACAAGAACAAAATAATGTTAATGGCTTAAGTATGCACAAGTGTTCTAACTCTTTAAAAGCCGCTTCGGTCTTCTTCGAGAATCATCTCTTAAAAGAAAAAATAAGTAGAACATAATGTCAATGACTCCAGCCAGTATGTGGCCTACCACTTAAAAAGCCGCAGATATATTCAAACAAATAGCGTTCTAAATCAAGGACATGTTTCTTAATACTTAATTAACATGATCGTTTTCCACCGTCAATTAGACTATCTCTGCTATCTATTCAATGAGTCGAACTGGTTTAAGGATGTATCGGATACCGTTATAAAAATGTGTGGATGTTTCTTCGTAGGACTTGTCGATAGAGGCTTTTTAGAGGTGTGTTATTTTAAAACTTTTTTTTATTAGACTAAGGTGGCAAACAACGGCTCACCTGATGGTAAGTGGTCACTGTAGCCTATGGATGCCTGCAACACCAGAGGCATCACTTGCGCGTTGGCGACCCTTTAGGAAAGGAAGTGGGAAGGAGAAAGAGCGGGAAGGGGTAAAGAGGGTGATTTTGCCTCCGGCACTCTCACTCACCGAACGAAACACAACAGTAGGAATACTGCTATTTCACGTCGATGTTCTGTGAGAGGGTAGTCCTTCCCCGGTCGAGCCGGCCCATTCATGCTTAAATCAGCGAAGCTCTACTACTCACAAATTAAATTAAATATTAACTAAAGTTGTTGATCGATTTGTGCAGAAATATGTCAATCCAATTCGGGTATGATGACGTGCCCAAATTTTGTGTTGTTGTATTCATTGTGTTGTCATGTGACTGCATGGTTGGCGTATTGGTTTAAGCGGTTGCCACAACAGCCCCACTACGCCAAGTTTTGTGAGTTTGAATGCCAGACGGAACAAAAATTGTTTAAACTCCAAATGAATGTTCCTTGTGGCTGTTGTTTGAATATTTGTAAAGTCGCCTGTGATGCAGTAATTCGGACTACTGTGGGTGTACTCCATTATTTAAGAAATAAGGAAAATTATGGTTCTGTAGACGCTTTTTGGTTTACGCAATTTGTAAGGTACGTCTGAAAAGGAAAGTCTTCCTTTACATTCCTTGCTTCTTTTTTCCTTGCTGGTTTTAAAAAAGTCGTCAAGTCGTATCAAGTGGTCAATTAACTTGCTTCGCCTGCTATTCATAGTTTCCAACATAGTTGTTAGTCAAGTTTTACTTATGGTTAAAGAGGTAAGGTAGTATATCTCTTCAACAGTATGTATATATCTTATGTGGGGGCCAGTCAGTGCAGACCGGCGACACTTCGACCAAGTGGGATCTTTTGTGTTGACACTCTCCCAATAACGACGGCCATATATGTTCATGGCAGCCGGGACCGACGGCTTAACGTGCTCTCTGAGGCACGGAGCAGGCGATAATTGTCAATCAATACGCACATAATTTCGAAAAGTCATATAACTTCCGAAAGTCAGAGGTGCGCGACGTGGGTTAGAACCCGAGACCCTCTGCATTGCAGTCTATTGGTCTCCGCACTGAGCAGCAGTAAGTAAAACTTCTGTATTTGTTTTATTGCCGACCAGCTTATCCTTTCCATCCTTCTCCAACAGCACATATCAAATGTAGCTAGTCTTCCTCTATCCGTTATGTTTAATGTTCAAGTTTCGTGGCCATATAAGGTTATGCTCTAGTTAGCTATATGTTACAATAAGCTGTTTACTAATATATTTTGTTGTTTTTTAAAGCGACAGCTGCCGCACTACCTAAACTTAACGGGTTAACTCTAAACTAAACATAAAAACAACTGACACAAAAATCACCCAACCTCAAAATAACATTTATATTCGTCGTAAAAAGATGTTTTTACTGTTAAAGACAAAATATATCCACCATTATTTTCTTTTTCATGTCTTATGAAGTCAAGTAACTTACCGTGTAAAAGAAAATAGTAGTTGTTTACAATGTCATGTAATGACGCACGCAATCGCCTAAAGCATGATCCCGACTTAGACCTAAGTTTCGCTGAACATAAGAAGCGCACAACTTTTTCTCATCCCTTACCTAGATACAGGAACAGGTGCTCACAACAGACACGACTCGTAAAAGAATCGTACTTGTTTTATAAGAAACTCTTCTGAGAAATCACACGCCGAGATCTAGATTGTAAACGGCAGCGAGATAATTGTATGACTGTGATGCTGTGTAAGATACTATATGTGTAGCTACTGGCTTAAATTGAATGTAGAGGTACTAAGTTTTTAGTATAACCGTGTATAATAGTACCTATATATTTCTTTATTTATTTATTTGCATCAACTACTCACTGCAAGCAGCGATAGCTCAGTGGGGAGATCAATAGACTGCAATGTAGACGGTTTCGGGTTCGAACCCACGTCGCGCACCTCTGACTTTCGGAAGTTATATGACTTTTCGAAATTATGTGCGTATTGATTGACAATTATCACCTGCGCCGTGCCTCGGAGAGCACGTTATGCCGTCGGTCCCGGCGGCCATGAACATCTATGGCAGTCGTTATTGGGAAAGTCAGTACCCTCTAATATCCTGACACTGGTCTAGCCTTAGGGTATCGTTAGCCTTCGGGTTTCGGAGGTCAGGTGGCAGCCGCTCCGTGTAAAAACTGATATCCAGTCAAATTCGGTTAGACCAGAAAAGCCGACCCCAAGTGACTTGGGAATAATAAAGGTTAAAATAGAAGAACTGCTCACTGCACTTATAGTTGCCCATATATATATGTACTATAGATACGCGATTGTTAGTAATAGGAACGAATGAATCACCGATAGTACTATTTCGTATTCGAATATCGAATAATAGAGTGATCTGATGACATCTAGTTGTTAACTATCGTGATATGCTATACATATGGTACGTACCATAAATATCTCAAAAGGCTCTCACACACACACTAACTACTTTGCTTGGAAATCTCTAAACCTGCATCAAACAAGATTATTTTTTAAATTTTACTCTTTATTAAGAAATAATGCCATGTTTTCATTTTTAAGGTAAATTATAGCATAGCCTTCAATGTCTTGATACATATGGACCTTACATCTTATAAAATACTAGCTGACCCGCGCAACTTTGTCTGCTTCACATAAGAGAATTTTCCCCCGTTTTTGCAACATTATTCATTGCTGCTCCGCTCCTATTCGTCGTAGCGTGATGTTATATAGCCTATAGCCTTCCTCGATAAATGGGCTATCCAACACTAAAAAGATTTTCCAATTCGGATCAGTAGTTTCTGAGATTAGCGCGTTCAAGCAAACAAACAAACAAACTCTTCAGCTTTGTAATATTAGTATAGATGTGGATAGCACTGAGATTTATTTAGTCAATTCGTCTCTACCAGTGCAACGCGCCTTGTATGTTCGATCTCCAAACGGCACAAAAAATTGTGTGATCTACACATAGTGTCTATTGTTTCAAACTTTTTAAATTTTCTTGCGATTATACATAGCGCGATATTAGGGTTTTCATAAAAAACAAGAAAGAAAAAGGAATTACAGCTTCTATATGAGATTAAAACTCAATCAATCGAACAATCTTTTGATCGGATGCTTCTAAGCGATCGGCGCTGTAACAAAATAAATATTGAACAGCTCTTGTCAGCGTAAATATTGTTACGGCATGCGCGCAAACGTGCTTTTAACAATAAGTGCATTAATAGTGCAGCCGCGGCGCGTGGTAAAAATGCCGAGTTTGCTACGAGACGTTTTATGAGAAACTCTTCTTAGAAATCACGTTACGACACACGAGTTACAAGATATAGCGGTTAGCGGCTAGAAAATTTCTGACCATGTGAAATATTTAGTATATTATGTAATATTTAATATTTATATCCTTTGATATACAAGCGTAAGTCTAAGGGCTTGTCCTACCACCTCCAGATAGCATTTATCTATCGGATAAATTTTACTTATTATTTGTAGGACTGGCCATAAATATTTCACACGGCCTGTCGGTTAGGCCATAATATTATAGGTTAATAATAATATTTTAGGTTTTGGGTACCTGTAGGCGGAGCTTATATTGTCTTCTACCAGGCATATTCCAGACAGACGATTGCATGTATTCTACTAAGAATTTTCTAACAGAGAAATCCAATAACAGTGTAAATCCGGTATCATATACCGGACTTAAGTATAGACATATAAAAGTAAACTTGCTAATGTTTAAATTCTCAGCTTACCCACATTATTTAAAGTACACACGTTGTTTGCAAATGTTGAGGATTGTCTTTCAACATAACAATAAAAAGAACTTTTTTTTAATTTGTCTTTATTCGGTCAGTTGGGTATTATTATAATTGGTAGACCATTTTAACCCAAAACAGAGCAAAGGCCTTTCTATTATTCTGATCATTAGATTGAACCCAATTCTTTAGCAAGGAGTCCAGTTGGTCATCATCAGTTAGGTATATAATACTATTTTATATAACAACATTATACTGTAATTAACATGTCAACAAGATTTAAACAAACGATTACGTAATATTGTCTTCTGTTTACGCGAATGTTATTCATTGAAATTAAAGTACTATATACGGATTATCGTTAGCCTTCGGGTTTCGGAGGTCAGGTGGCAGCCGCTCCGTGTAAAAACTGATATCCAGTCAAATCCGGTTAGACCAGAAAAGCCGACCCCAAGTGACTTGGGAATAATAAAGGCTAAGAGAGAAGAAGATACGGATTTTATCGCGTTGTTTATTTTACACTTTATTACATAATTTTGAAAACTGTTACACTACTACTACTACTATTAAACGTTATTAATTTTTAAGCTAAAGAAGCAAACCACAGCTAGACTTCATGATATTCTGAGCTCATTCTACGTAAATAGAAACACCAATGATTAAATTATGTTCGGGTACTTTGTAATAACTACACTGAAACATTGAGACAGCTACCATCTTAGTCTCCCCGTGACCATGGCTGCTGAAAAGCAACCGAAATGTCGGGGAAAGTGTAAACTTAAATATAAATAGTTTTAATAATAATTTAATTGCCTTAAAAATTAATAAAGTTTATTGTTGTAGTAGTAGTGTAACAGTTTTTAAAATTATGTAATAAAGTGTCAAATAAACAACGCGATAAAATCCGTATATAGTAGTTTAATTTTAATAAACGATTACATTGAAAAATGTCTTAATCTATCCAGTTCTATGTAGGTTGGAAGTATAACCGTTCCTGGACGCTACATCAAACTAATCGATACGTTTATTCCGTGATCGATCAACTATTATTGATGTTATGAAATAATCGAGTACCGGAGATTAAGTTCTTAACTGTAGTTTTAACCAAAATTGATCTAATGCTCCATATGCATAATAGTTTAAGTATTTACTTCGTAACTGCCAATGTGTTAAGTATTGTGGGATAAAATTGTGTAATCTACGAATAGTTGTTCCGTGTCTGGGCTATTTTGTGTCCATTGCAAATATTTCTACTGTAATGTACATTAAATCATCTATTATAAATTGTTATTATGCCTTACAAGGAATTAATTATTAACATGGCCCATTAACAGTTTTCGTTGCTATTGTTTGTTTGATTGTTAACTATGAGTAATACTGATATTATTCCTAATGAAGGCGTTGTCTCATTTATTAAATAAAAGCTGTCTTTACACGTCAAGTCTGAATAGTCGCGTGCATGCAGTAAATTCAGAAATAAATAAATATTTATAGCTACATACAATTCTATTTTTACCCATACAACACTCGAAAGCAGACGGCGTTTGTGAGTGCGTAAGACTTTACCAACATTCAAATAATGAACACAAAGGACCTCCAAATTCGGCACAACTATTTGTGGATCCTCTAAATGTTTGTCCTGTGTCACCCAGAACAATCGGAGCGGCAGCAGTGACAAGGCAACCACGGCAATCACTACGATATTTGCCATCATTCTTTAATATGTCATTTCAAGAGTCATCACTAAATTTTTTGTCCTGTGTCACCCAGAACATTCGGCGCGGCAGCAGTGACAAGGCAACCACGGAAATCACTACGATATTTGCCATCATTCTTTAATATGTTATTTCAAGATTCATCACCGAAATTTTTGTCCTGTGTCACCCAGAACATACGGCGCGGCAGCAATAGCGATGCGGCCACGGATGCCACTCTACCACCCGCTAGCATTCTTCAATATGACTTTTCAAGACTCTTGCGTTTCTCGCATGCTTGCATCTTGGACCATTCTCAGCGGATTGTATGACAGTAAGACGATGCGTGAGATTATGCGACTACATACGAGACACGGCGACATGTCTCACTGATATAAAATCACTGATGCACAATGCACTTATGTTTTATAACGTTACGTTCATGTATCTTTTGATATCTGTTCGACTGTTAAGGCAAGGCTGTATATCCCTGGCCTTTCGACTCATTTAAACATGGCTACTTCAAGATGTCAAGTGATCAAAAACCATTACGCAACTGAATACACCAGTTTGTTTCAGGTACACGCAGCCTGCCTTGACTTTATAATATTAGTTGGGATGTCTACCTGGAATAATGTACCATCAAATAATGACAGAATTCAAATATGTGAGATGTTTCTGGGGTTTAGCCATAACAAAAAAACGAGTAGTGTACTTTTTACCGGTATCTTTGTCCGGAATAAGTTTGCCCTTAAAGCGTAAAATCGAATTCAACTAAACTTCTAGGAAAGCTAGATCAATCTAGAATTTCTCGAATTTCGAATTACAGAAAATTGTAGCCATCCTTATGTAGTGCCGTGAGTAAGGTTTCCAGGCGCCTTAAAAAGATGTTGTGATGTTAGCAGGGCTCCATTATTGCAGCGACTGATATTTTTTACGTGTGTTGCTAGCCTCCATACTGCTTACCATACCGGCCGTTAGCTTATTTACCATCCCAGTAATATAGGACCGTAATTTAATGTATTTTTAATTATGTGCATATATCATTACGGATATGCGTGTGTTACTTACATACTTAAAAAGACACAATAAGCTCAACATTGCATATCAAACTTTATCTGTTTGTCCCTCAATCAACTTTACATCGTGAACATATATGCACAGTGTAAATCAACATATTTGCTTTTCAACGACCTAGTTAGTTATCTAACTTATTAAAACCTTCCATCTAGAACAATTTACTTGTACAGATGGGCCAAATTATACTGGTTAATGTTAGATAGAGATATTAATCCATACTTTGTACTTGAATTGAGGGTTCTCTTAAACTGGTAGGTAGTAAATTAATTATCGCGGCGTTTGTTCCAAGAAATATCAGGTACAGCTTTCTATTTGACAACACAAACAATTTTTAAGTTGTCTGGTTAGCACTTCGGAAGGTTTTGATTTGTTTTTTAGGTTGAAATTAAACTACTATATACGGATTTTATCGCGTTATTTATTTTACACTTTATTACAAAATTTTGAAACTGTCACACTACTACTAGATACTATTAAACTTTACTAATTTTTAAACTAATTAAATTATTAAAACTAATAAAACTATTTATATTTAAGTTTACACTTTCCCCGACGTTTCGGTTGCTTTTCAGCAGCCATGGTCACGGGGAGACTAAGATGGTAGTTGTCTCAATGTTCCAATGTAGTTATTTTAAAGTACCCGAACATACTACAACTCATACAACGTATATAGTAGTTTAATTTCAATGAATAATATTCGTGTAAACAGAAGACAATATTTTGTTTTTTAGAGTCAAAATTTGGCTGTATGAAGCGCAATTATTTCTATCGCTATCTTATCGATGTTAAAACGTGAGGTATGGTCGATTCAAATAAGTAGGCTTGTAGCTTGTAGGCAACCTATTTGAGGTTGAAAAAATGTGTCATTTTCAATATCGCAATGTTTGAGTATGATTTTGAAAATGACACATTTTTTGAATAGTTATTTAACCTCCGCACACCGGCGGACAGACAATAGGATTTCAATTATATCTAATAATAATTCCAAAGGTTGACAGGTTAATAGTGTTTGTACACGTCGCAAATAACTGGAGCGGGCTACATTATGCGAGTTAATCATACAGAAAACTCGCGTCGAGCCTGTCCCTAATAAAAATAGGAATGTCATATATTGTGGTTTTGTTTGTAATATTTGATTCTTGGACATCTTATATGTCTTCTTCTCTCTTAGCCTTTATTATTCCCAAATCACTTGGGGTCGGCTTTTCTGGTCTAATCGGATTTGACTGGATATCAGTTTTTACACGGAGCGGCTGCCACCTGACCTCCGCAACCCGAAGGCTAACGATACCCTAAGGCTAGACCAGTGTCAGGATATTAGAGGGTACTGATTTTCCCAATAACGACTGCCATAGATGTTCATGGCAGCCGGGACCGACGGCTTATCGTGCTCTCCGAGGCACGGAGCAGGCGATAATTGTCAATCAATACGCACATAATTTCGAAAAGTCATATAACTTCCAAAAGTCAGAGGTGCGCGACGTGGGTTCGAACCCGAGACCCTCTGCATTGCAGTCTGTTGGTCTCCCCACTAAGCTATCGCTGCTACCTGTACTGGACATCTTATATGTATATTACAAATAAATTATTAAAATAAAATAAAGAGAAAATTTAAAATGCATTGAAAAGCATGTTATAATAAGAAGCATGTATGTATGTAGCATAGCTTCTTATGCTATGCTTGTTGACGACTCGAGAAGAAGCAGGCAAGAAACTCATCATGCTCACTCTTTACAATGGGAAACTAGATGGATTTTAATTTTTTTTCTTTCTAGAACATTAGATATTTGATTATTTTTTTATATGACCTGCTTTGTGTGGCTAACAAATTACTTATAGGTTACAACGAATTATTATACTATAAGTGCTTAGAACATCGGAGAGTCATTATCTATTAATAACAGTATTATGTAATAGTCCTGCACCGCATCTTCACATATTCGGTTAGAAAAGTCTGTGGGTTAGAACGACTAATTCCTAATTTATTTATATTCTATATATTCTGTGACCAATATCCTGTTAAACATAATTAACTTTTACTTACTGATAATGTAATCATGTTCGAGACAATAAATCATTAGGCCGCAAGAACAGAAATGTACATATAGATCCCAGGCCTAACAATACAGCGGGCAATTTAAAGGCTTCTGAAAACCTCTGGCATATAAAACAACTACTGAAATAAGACCTTTTGTAAAAATAAGTTAGGTACTACCGTTTTCAGACTTTAGCTAAAATGCTGTTTTGTCAGATTTTACTCATGATATTCTTCGCTTAAACCATTCCTATTGAGTTACGGTGATATTTGATGTATCGATTTATGTTAAGTTTAAGATTAATTTGACAAATAATTTATGAGCCAGGTAATTCTGGATTGGGTTGGGCTAGAAGTCGGGAAAATACTTTCACGTACTTTCGGCGACATAACACACTTGGGTTGAGTAGTACGTTTGTCAAGTATGTTAATAAAAACAATATACTGCTCTTGACGTGCTCGGTTGAATTATTATAGGCGTTGCTCAAAAAGCCGTGAACTTCATAACAGGTTATGCGTGGCACTATGTAAACAGCCATAAAAGATATTACCGTATAAAAAAAAAGAAAACAAATCGTCCATCCATCAAAACTCATATATCGAACGCGAATAGCGCGAAATTATCTTTTTTAATTAAACACGTTCATAAAAAAGTTTATAAAGAGCAAAGGCGTGCCTCACTGGCGCCACAGAAGTGGTAAAGAGAAAAAAGGTTAAATATAAAAAATATAATGTAATTATTAATCCTGATGTGGTTGAAAGCAGGGCTGTCGAGAGTATTTAAATATGTTTTATTTTTAAATTTATATTTACAAGTACAGTGTAATGATTCATATAAGATTATATCTGTTGGACACAGAAGGGTATGTTGGTATGAAGGTTTACTTATTTATTTTTTATATTATAAGTCTTGGTGAGATCGTTGACCTGTCTGTCCACTGTTTTGTGCGATAATTATGAAGATACCATCCGAGTATGATTCATTTATAATGATTAAAGATACGCATTGCATGACGGCGTGGTCAGTGCAGGTCAAAGACGTTTTAAAAACATTACAATTTTAGCATCGCTGTATGTGTGCAGGCTTAAATATTATTCGGTCTATTCATTTATTGGTTACTGTCAGGGATATACATTCAAACTAATAAAAAAAATATTAGTTCAAACAAATATTGTAAAATATTAATTAATTGCATTAGGCGTTACTTGCTATAAATTTATTGGTCATTTAATTAAGAACGGAGACAAACCATGCACCCTCGGATTGCCAACCCTAACTCCCACTATACCTTTTTTGAGACAAGCAATTTGCTTTGACCATTTTTCGACATGAGGTATCCAAGTAGCAAGACATTCTGACAGCAATTTTAGTTTTATTACTGTCTGATAAAGTGACGCCTATAGCCATAAAAATCATATTACAGAATTTCTGCTAACTCTCGTAGCGTATAGACGACTTAAAGTACCGTAGCTCATAGCTATTTCTGAAAGCAACAATCTAGTAATTCTTAAATCATTGCGTACCTTTTACTTTCCAACCTAATAAATCTTAGGCACAACCCTAACAAACCGGAATATAAGGTGGACACTTTAATATCCTGTGTGTGCGTGTGTTGAGACAACACGTCAGCCATCTCGCGGATAGTCCCGGATTAAGCTGGCTTTCGAAGTAAGTGGACTAAGCCTTGTTTGTACAGTTTGTGTCCGTTGTTTTAGTTAATCTTTGCTGTTGTGTGGTGACAATGTTCTTACGTACCTACTTTGTACCACGCTTATATAGTCCTCAGTAGGCAGAGCTATACATATAACACTGACATTTTGCCAGCTATGTTTTAAATCTCACGTAATATTGCGAGCATCTGCAATAGTGACCCAGTTTAGCGAAATAGCCGAGTAAGTTTTACGACACACTGATGTTATATGCATAAAAATAAGTTGGTTACGTACCGGCAACTTAGAATTACCATCTTATTTCTATTTTATACTTTCATCGCGTGTCCCGTTCTTCCACTTTGTGAACGATACACAACAGTGTAAGGACTGCTTAACAAAATCGATCAGCGTATTGGCCCCTACTTTTATATAGCGATAGCTATATAGCGAAGTAAAAGTAGGGTCCTTCTGAGCTATCAAATAAATCCGACTTTTAGTTTCAGAGATTAGCACGTTCAACCAAAAAAAACATACAACCTCTTTAGCTCTTTTATGTGAATGAATTTGTAAATTATGCAAATTTGAAATAAAGTTTTATTATTATATACTAGCTTTTTCCCGTTCACCCACGTTTATGAATAGTGTTCTTCTCCTTTTGCTCGTAGCGTGATATTATAAAGCCTTTGTTACTTCTAAATAAAGCAACTTTTAAGGTAAAATAATTTAAAATCGAATCAGTACTTTACAGTTTATCGATTTCAAAAAAACAAACAGTACTTTCGTCTTTGTAATTAAATATAGATTTTATGTATATTAATCCATTTCCTTCCAATATCATGTGAACCCTACAATGAGTCACAGATCTCGAGGCTAATTTGTTATTATAGGCGCCCGCGCCGCGTAGCCGACTTAAAAATTTGCATTCATATTAATAGTGTCCAGTGAAGGTCACTATAATTTGATTTACGTCTTCCGGTTCTTATCGTAAACGTCGTGAAATAGCTCGAGTGGATTCCTTGTAGTAAAAGCTTGTACGTTCTACAATTTAATTACAAAGTATAAATTATAGACGTGAAAATCCCCTTTGTTTTGCCTTGCTGATTTAAAGTTGTGGGTTCAAACGATCGAATGGTCTCTAGGTTAATTCGATTTTACTTTGTGACGCTGTAGAGCAGTAAGGTCTCTGCCCGGTAGATAGAACCCGCCGGTGGTCTACACGGATGGCGCAGTGGCTCAAGTGGCTGTCTCGCCGCTGGCACTGCGCCGAGTGTTCTGGGTTCGATCCACGGGATCACACGGGACAAACATTTGTGTGATACAAAAATGGTTGTTCCGAGTCTGGGTGTTCTTTGTGTCCGTTGTACGTTTGTAAAATCCCCCGCGACACGGAGTTGTCTTATTTAAAATAAAAAGAAAATAACACACTCCTTCCACTTGCCTTAAGGTCCGTTCCCACAAACCGGCTCGTAGAGCATCGGCCGGCGCTCTTCTTTTCACACAGACCAGCGCGGGCGCGAGTTAATACGCTTGGAGCTGGCCGGAGACAACCAAACCGTTTAACATAGACGTAGCACTGTTAGAGCGGATGCACTCGGAGACGAGCGGGTGCTCTACAAGGGCGGCATATCTCTAGTTCCGCGCAGTCCAAGTTTTATTTTCGATGTAATATAACGTGTGCATTTAAATTGAGACATGGATTTAGATAGCTCCGATGAAGATATATATTTGTTAGCAAGATTAATTGCAGCAGAACAAAACAGAAAGAAAAAGAATGAGTTGTTCATACAAACACATTTATATTTACACGAACTACCCATGATTACGCCTGTCGGCATGACATGGCGCTCGCGGGTCGTGGAGCGAGATAGCACGCAATCGGAGCCGGACGGCTGCGCGAGCGCGAAAGAGCACGCAAACAGAGCTGTTCGGCTGCGCAAGCTTGTCATCAGAGGCAATCTTTCGGCTCTTCTTATAATTTCACACTAAGCGCGTTCAAGCATTCTGAATAACAAAAGAAGTGAAATGTAAAAATAAACCTTATTACAATTATTCAAAACTCTGTTTTAAACTTGATAAAAATCTGCTTTCCTCTCCGAGCCGGTCTGAGTGAACGGACCTTTACAAACTATATCCTGGCTCAGAACAATCATTTAAAAGTCACACAACTAATTGAGGTGGTATTCGAACCTACAACATTCAGTACGACAGTAGCAACGAGCTGATTACTTGCTCCGGCATCCTTGCAGTAATAATCACACGTCTAAGGTATCACACATCTCAGCGATGAGAAAACCGCTACCTTCTCCTATCTCGTAGATCGTCTCGTGTGGTTTCTTGGAAGATGTTGACGATGTTCTGAAGCGATGGAAGATATAGATATAATGATGGGAATAAAGGCTGGTTGTTTATATAATTGGGTAGTTGCCCTTGCGGCGCCACTCGCATTTTGTTATGGAAATGAGATTATATACGTGGCGCTACCAAGCCTAGCAGTCTTTATTAATTTAAAAAATATATTCTGTTCTGTTAGATGTAGGGACACGTGATTGGCTACAATCGCAACGCCATGCCCTATCGCTACATTTCGTGTCACAACTGAACGTATGAAATCTATGGGTCTGCCGCTTTAGATTCAGGGTACTGTGGGTCAAACTCGCCCTTTGCGCCTCAAAAGGAGCGGCAACATCATGTGATGATTACCCACCCTAAAAAACAAGTAATATTACTAAGCCACAAGAATCGAGTATTGTTCTAGATAAAGATAAATATCATTTTATTATGTGGACAAGAAATCATTTGAAGTACATCTTGATGTCAATGTACTGTAAACGTTCATATGTATGTGCGGATTCATCAGCAATACATGTGTATCATTGCGTACAAATTTGCATTTCAATGGCTGCACTTGTCAGATCGCTATTTAGTATTAACAGTAAGAGCCGACAGTCGTTTAACTACATATATATATTACACTGACGGACTCATAAACTGCATCAAAGTTCAGGATTACTTTCGAATTAATATTTTTGACAAGTATGCAAACTTTTTAGATTAAACTAAATGAAAATGTCGAGATTGTCCATTAATCATAAAAATAAAACAAAATTTAAAAATAGAACTGCTGTAAAAGATAAAATTATAGCCGGGAAAATAAAATGTATGCATAGGCTCAAATTCGTGTGTTATTAGAGTAAAGTTTGAAATTGAATAATTTTGTATTTTTTGTCATTTGCGTTTTAAATTATTGTTATTAAACTCTGGCTTTTAAACTCAACAAAAGTTTCGTAACCATAAATATGGATACTTCGTTCGAACAAGCCGCTCAAATTGTGGATATTAGTGCGGGCAGGCTTGGATCAACGAACGATTGCTAGAAATTTAAATTTAAGCCAGTCTACGGTTTCTAGAATATACCGAAGTTTTATAGAGACAGGTTTTTACAAAAATAGACCCGGTACTGGCAGATCTCGAGCAACCACCCGTCGTGACGACCGATTTATTGTTTCAACTTCCCTACGAAATCGTTTCCTCACGTCAGTTAACATCAAAACAGAGCTGAATGAAGTGCATGGAGTAAACGTGATTGCACGAATAATAAGAAGGAGGCTTAAGGACGCGACAATCACCCCTTTTAGACCAGAAAATGGTCCAAAGCTGTCTGCAGCTCACAGACAAGCTCGTTTAAGATTTGCGCGTGAATATCTTCATTGGACTGAAGAGCAACGGGTCTCCATATTGTTCACCGATGAGTGTAGGACATGTTTAAATGGTGCAAACGGTCGCAGAAGAGTCTATCGTTGATGTGGGGAGAGATATGCTCAAATTTGCATTGAGGAGCGTGTTCCTTTTGGAGGCGGTTCGTGTATGGTGTGGGGTGGCATTTCGATGATCGGGCGAACGTAACTTGTGTTCATCGACATGGTTCGTCAAAACAGTAGAAGAGGTGGTTTAACGGCACAACGCTAAATAACAGAGGTTTTAGAAGCTCACGTGGTACCTTACATGGGATTAATAGGCGAAAATTTTGCTCTAATGCAAGATAATGCCGGACTCCACACCGCTGTACAAGTTCGACAATATTGCGAAGAGGTTGGGATACGTACCATGAATTGGCCAGCACGCAGCCCGGATTTTAATCCCATTGAGCATGTTTAGGACAGTTTAAAAAGCTGTATATGCGAGAAATCCTGTGACCACAACAGTGGCAGCGCTAAGAACAGCGATTTCACAAGAATGGGATAATATTCCGCAAGACCGTTTAATACCCTAATCAGATCTATGCGGAACCGATTAGAATCTGTAATTAGGGCACGTGGAGGCAATACACCTTATTAAAAGAAAATAAAAAACCTGTGCTTCAACTTTTTTTTATTGTGAATGCCAATTTTTCAATAAACCAACCAAAACCAATTTTTGTTACATTTATCGTTTATGTTCAAAAAAATTGAATTGTCCTTTCCTGTATACAAACATACATTTAAGGATATGATACTACGCTGTTATGAAGTTAACGAACCAAACTATAGGTTTCAATTTAAATTTGTATAAAAAGTTTGAATACTTGGTTAAAATGTTTATTTCTAAAGCGTCTTGGACATTGATGCAGTTTATGAGTCCGTTAGTGTATATCGATCCGATCAGATGTGAACTGCTGATCCGTCACAAAAATTATGAAAATTATAGACAAATATAGCTAGCGGCTTCGTCCGCTTAGGGACAGGCCCATTTTTCTAGATGAAAAAGTACCTTATATTCTTCTCTGTACCCTTGACAAAGTATGACAGTCTTTCAACAATATACATATATATTGATCCGAAAAGACGTGAACCGCTGAAACGTCAAAAAAATTATGATAAATATAACCTAAATAGTTATTGCCCGCAGCTTCGTCCGCACAGAAACAGCACATTTTTCTGGACGAAAGATACCCTATGTCCCTGTACCTGACAACATGTATGCGAAATTTCATGATTATCGGTCGAGTAGTGAAGGCGTAAAAGCGTAACGAACAAACAAACAAATTTACAATCGCATATGTAATATTAGCAAGGATTCTGCAGCGTCACAATAACTGCACGGATGGTGTAGCAAGCAAACGGTCGCCCTGCTGCTGTCGCCGTGTCGAGTGCTGTGGGTTCGAATCACAATCGACAATTGTTCTCATTCTGGGCGTGTTTTACTTTGTGTATATTTATTGAATGTCGTATCAATGCGGCCAAGTCTATGATTTTTTTATTATTTTGGAGATGTATTCGCATTCGGATAGAAAGTGGTTCTTTTTAAACAAAAATAAGCGTCTTCTGTGCGTATCTAAAGTATAGGTTATTATCGGGTCGGTCAGTGTCATTTGAATTTTTTGTAAAGAAATTCTTCGCGACAGCACAGTCTACGAAATGTGCTGACAAGTCCCTCTACCCACCCCTTCAGTCATAGCGTAAAACTATATACATATAATATTTCAGCTATCCAAAAACACAACCTAAAAACAAGCAAGATGTAAATATACATCATGTTGATAATGCTAAGTTTCTTGGTCTAATTATATACAACAAATTAAATTGGAAAGCGCATATCTCACACTTATCAACAAAAATAAGTAGCCGAACCTATGCTCTCTGCTAAGCTTGCTCCAGTAGTTAATACAACTGCATTACTTACAGCTTATCATGGCCTTGTTGAATCCATACTTAGATATGGGCTCATATTCTGGGGAAACTCAGTTGATAAGGATGTAACGTTCAAACTCCAAAAGCGCTGCATTAGAGCAATGTTTGGTCTACAAGTCACAGATAGTTGCAGACCGTACTACGTAAAATATAAAATTTTAAGGCTTACATCATTACATATCTACGAAATAGCTGTATTTGTGAAAACCATTCCACAACCATTTAATAAACTATCCGATGTCTCTATTCGCAACCGACGTGATAATTATAAACTGTGCATGCAAACTGCAAAAACAGCGCTTTTGGGCAAGAGCATTTTCTGCATGGCGCCCAAAATATACAATAAAGTACCAAATAAATTCAAAGACCTTTATGTTAACGTATTTAAACGTAATGTAAGAAATCTTTTATTGCATAAATGCTACTATAATATTAATGATTTTCTATGTGATAATCTTATATAATTATTATTTTTTCTCTGTTTTAATAATCGTTTATCAGGATCTAATTTAATTTGACATGTTCTTAATTATTGACTTCTTATCTTTTGCTATTCTATTATTGGAAATGACGTATTAATTTAATTATTTTTATAATTATTGAACTGATCTATTTATAATATATCTCACTTCATTGTTAAGAGACACTTAATTGACATGTTAATTATAGTATTCGATCCAGCATCATTTTAAAATTCTTATTAATTACAAATCACATACATTTGCATGTCTGACCAGACAGAGCATGTTGAGACAAAAAAATATCTGTAACACCTAATTGTACACATGTTGAGTCAAATAAATTTATCTTTATCTAAGCAACCCAAATAAAATTTCGTACAAAAAAAAGTACTATCAAAATTCATCACACGTTTACAAACGAAATCCTTTCGCTTATACAAGATCTTATAACTATTATCTAACGTTGTATGTGGACATGACTTACACCATTTGTGGCGTTAACCATATAAGGAGACCGGCAGTACTCTAGAAAATGTTAATGATTATTCCCCTTGTAAGATTGTATCGTGTGCGAGCAAAAACTCATGTTTGTGTTCTTTGCATCTCTTATCCAAGCCTTATATGATAATATTGACCTGAATTGGGTAACGTGTAAGAAAATTATATTTTAGTTGAGATTAGGTCGATTTTAGTTATATTTTTATTGATAAAGGCCATTATTTGTCTACATTTACAAATAATTAAGTAAAGCAATAAAACATTATCTTATTATAATTATGATATATTGTTTATTGACCTAAGGATAACGGTAGATAAACAGTCGCTTTACCACTGCAACTGCGTCGAGTGTAATGGATTCCATACCCGTTCAATACAATAGATTGTGTGATACACATAGTTTTTAACATGCTTTTATTAGCTTGGTATGTATCTATGTATCTATGAATCTATGTAACGGAATCTTTGAACGTGATTTTCACCCCTTTCAAACCGACGGATTGATTTGAAACTTTGCACACTTATCGATGACAAGACAATAATTAAAAATAAAAGAATAATTTAAAAATGTAAAAATAAATATTAGTTAAAAAATAAAAATAAATAATAGTTTAAAAAAAACTAAAAACACGCTTTAAAAGGTAGAAACAATTTTAATGTAAAAATGCGTGGGGTCGGGTTTAACAAAATATCTTAGAGAGCGTGTTTTATGTTTTTTAAACTATTATTTTTATATTTTTAAACTAATTTATAATCTGGGTGTTCTTTGTGTCCGTTATATGAATAGTTAAAAAAGTCCACCGCGACACAGGAATTAATTCTAGTGTTGAAAATTGTCTTATACAAGAAACGGAAAAGGCATTCACGGAAGCACAACATGTAATGTTTTCTAAAGCAATATATGTGTGTATGTACAGAATCACATAAGATTTTCCTATTGTTTTAATGAAATACATAAGATTTGCCTGTTGTTTATATATACATATTCACACTATAATGCTATCATTATAAACGGTAATGAAGTTTAATCTGTACAATTTTCATTTTATACTAGGTAATTGGGGATATTAGAGGTTTCTTTACCTGTCTTCTCGTCTGTTTGTCTGGCATCACGTAAAAACTGTTGCAAGGATTAGGCCGCGGCTTGTTCGATTTAGTAACATGAGATAAAACTTAAAATGTAGCGTCACATCTAAGTCCGTTAGTAGTGTAGAATCGAAGATACGGTGCATAGACTGATAGTAAGTTGAAGTAATATAGGCTAACATAACGTTACGAGGCACGGGATAACAAACGTGAGTGAACTCACGGTGAACAGCTAGTACAAATATAATATTAGAGATTAGCAAGTCGGTTGAAACGTCGGGCAATAAATTTCATGATGATCGGTTGAGTAGTTAGGCCGTGGTAGCTTAACAACCAAATAAACAAACAAACACACATTCGTATTTATAGTTAAGTTAAGTTAAGATTTTTTAGAGTAGTAGAGTCTCGACCAGAAAAGGACTACCCTCCCACAGAATATCGACGTGACATAGCAGTATTCCTACTGTTATGTTTCGTTCGGTGAGTGAGAGTGCAGGAGGCCCAATCCCGCTCTTTCTCCTTCCGACTTCCTTTTTCTCTTTTTCTTTTTTCTCTTCTTCCTTTCCTAAAGGGTCGGCAACGCGCAAGTGGCTACGGTGACCACTTACCATCAGATGGAGCAGTGATAGCTCAGTGGGGAGACCACCAGACTGCAATGCAGAGGGTCACGGGTTCGAACCCACGTCGCGCACCTCTGACTTTAGGAAGTTATATGACTTTTCGAAATTATGTGCGTATTGATTGACAATTATCGCCTGCCTCGTGCCTCGGAGAGCACGTTAAGCCGTCGGTCCCGGCTGCCATGAACATCTATGGCAGTCGTTATTGGGAGAGTGTCGTCACAAAAGATCCCACTGGGTCGAAGTGTCGCCGGTCTGCACTGACTGGACCCCACATAAGATACATACATACCATCAGATGGGCCGTAAGTTTGTTTGCTACGCTAGATGAATAAAAAAAACAAGAAATACTGTATAGTGTGAAAATGTACTAGTATAACTTACTAGATTTTGCCTGCGGGTTCGCTCGTGTAAATGTAGGTTTAGTAAATTTTCTATCCCTCTAGAACGGTACTCTTTCCTGGACGAAAGGTTCCCTATATCCCATTCTCACCCCTGAGAACGTGTATGAAATTTCATGATGATCGGTTGAGTAGTTAAGACATGAAAGCGTAACAAACAATCTCACATTCGCATTTATAATATAAGTTACGATTCTATTTAGTCTAAGAATGCAAGATACAAACGATCTATGTGTAGCACCAGACTACAAGTTAATACCATCTTTGGTAGTCTTGTTTACTTGCACAAAGGAGCCATTCAGACAGCTATAAAGGCAACAGCGCGATCAAATCCATATCACACACCGTATTCATTAGATTATCACTGGCTTACGAACAAACAAGTGCACTGCGGTGCTAAATCAGATCCATAGATCGTTAGCGCGTGATTAACAGCCGTGGGAATGCGCCCGCGCAGCCCTGGGAAAAGAGAGATAGATCATGTACCCAGCCGGTTTAGACGGAAAAACTGAGAAATCCGAAGCGGGCTATTGTTTAGTTTTTAGTTTAGATCCGTTTAAGTTCACAATGTAATGGATATTGAGGTATAGTATCGTAGAATTTATTTTTCTTTATATGATAACAAGTCTTGTGTCGCGAAGAAATTGCCAGCTTAGAAATAGCGGAAATTAAAAACGGACTTAGTTTTGGAACCGTGATTGGATGGTATCGAATCTTATCTCTAAATAAAAAGATCGCGTGACGCATTGGGCATGATTAGTAGACAACTTATTTAAGCCACTGGATGCCTTGTCCATGCAGTTAATGAATTTTGAAGTAGGTGACCGTATCCATACAATACAATGAAGTATTATATTGGGTCATACCTTTTTGTGTACCGGTAAGCACGTAAAGCTTTTGGTTCTGACTACCATGCAAATTTATTGTCAGCAGTTTAGTAAGCGCCTTTAAAGATTCTGTCTCAATTAGTTTCAAAATTGTGACTAAATTCGAAGTAACGCTACGCCTGTGTAGCATTCAACTTTCAAGAGTACCCACCAAATGACAAGATTTTGTGCCCAATCTCCATTTCTGAATAATAAAGTGACGACTCAGTAAGCAGATCAAGACACCTTGCCATCAAATATAATACCGAGGACAAAAATCAGATATTGACTGCACGAATATAGTTTATTGTTTTAACTGTTTTATGTGGTCAACTTGCTTGCCACTACCTCTGTGCCGAATGTTGTGGGTTTGATCCCCAAAAGGATACAAATTTGTGTAATCTACAAATAGTCGTACCGAGTCTGGTTGTTATTTATGTGCGTTATTCGAATGTTTGTAAAAGTTGGTACACTGCGACATAGGATTTATTCCTAGTGGGGCAGCTGAGGTTTCTAAGAGAAAATTAAGAACTGAAGATTATCTACAGCCCTATAAATGTTAGTAAACAACGCCGCCTGCAATCACTAGCGCAAAAATAAAAGGGTCTCGGATCTAGCGGCACGATCGCGACTCGTGCGCAGATACTGGCCAGCGCACCGCAATTTATTGTCGGCACTGATCCGTGGCGCCTAATTGCGTTCTATTGGCTTTTATTGTTCCCCGGCCGTGCTTGTAAATTATATCGGGAAGGAGCCCGATTAGATTGATGTACACCTCTGATTTTACACACATAACATGCTCAAAGAGATAGTCAGTGTAGTTAACATGTATGAATAGTTCTTAGGTAAGATGCTTCCAGCTACTGCAAATCACTTTTTAGCGGCCCGGGATGGCAAAACCAGAACCATACGCAAGTAGCATATGACATGATCTTAAAGAAGCAGTAGTATAAGCACTAATAAATGTAGCAAATCTACTAAGAATTTGATCTGTTTGTCTTCAGGTATTGTTCCTACTTGATACACAAAATTTTGCTGCGTTGATAGATAACGTCCACCTGCTTCGAACATTAGCGAATCCTTAAGGATCACTGACATTCTTCCCACGAGAGACGATGTTATCTAATGTACATACTTGCCAATGTGAGCAATCCAAATTTGAAAGGAGATGCGTTACGCAATGATAGTCATAAACATATTTATTTAAGATGATGCCACAGCCAATATCTACCGTCACACGGCTCGCCATCGACGAGCGATTTGTCCACAAACTATAAAACCAAAGTGATCAAGTGTTAAACTTGTTATAAAACCTACCCGTATCGGCCTATTCAACACGTACTGCATGGGCTTATTCAATAAGTGCAAAAATATCGCACATGTGTGAGTGACGAAAATAGACAATCTACGTAACCGCTGACCGCCATGCGGGCTCCAAGCTTATCTGCCGCCACATAAATATAAACATATACAGGTTGTCCCAGAAGATGTGAATCAAATTGTAACGGGAGATTCCTTAGGTAAGGACCTTTCAAATGTGCTATAACTAAGGTCAAAATAAAAAAAAAACAAAGTTTTTAAAAAAGTACTATTTTTCCAGACTTTTAACTACAGGTGCTTCGTTTATGGCTAATTTTCATATGGTTCCCTGTTATTTATTGTGAAGGATTGATTCGACAAACTACAAACGATATTTTTTTAAACTGCCTTTGAACGTTTGAACAACAACACAACATAATTTTTTACTTTTTTATTTAGCATATTTGAAAGGTTCTTACTTAAGGAATCTCCTGTTACAATTTGATTCACATCTTCTGGGACACCCTGTATATGTATCAACACTTGTTTATATCTTAACACTTTCTATGTTAACTATTACTATTATAAATGCGAACGTGAGTTTGTACATATGTTACGCTTTCACGCCACTGCTCTACTGATCATCATGAAATTTCGCATATACATATATTGTCTGGGCAATAAAAAAGGTTATAAGGTATCTTTCATCCAGAAAAAAGTAGTTGATGTTCACGAATAGCGAAGCCACGGACAAAAGCTAGTCGTGACTAATATTATAAATTCGAATGTAAGTTTGTTTGTTTGATTTTTTATGCTTTCACGCCTTAACTACTCGACCGATCATTATAAAATTTCGCATACACATTGTCAGAAGGACATAGGGATTGCCTTCCAGAAAAAAGTATGTTCCTGAGGGATAGAAATTTATTGACTAAATCTAGATTAACGCAAGCGATGCCGCGGGCAAACTCTAGTAGAAAATATATGTATCATCACTTGTTTATATACTAACTCACTCCTTAGCATATAAAGTTTAATGTGTTATGTCGTAAAGTGTATATTTTATGTTAGCTTATCGTGCACGACCACAAAAACCGTACGGGTGTTGTGGTTTGTGGTCACGGCCGTGTGTCAGCTGGGGACATCCCTTGCTAACTCATAACTATACTACGTAAAACATTTGTCTATTCTGTGGTTCTACACAATACAATAGTGCCACAGAAGAGATAATGTAGAGTGTAATAATCTAATTTTTATTTTTTATTTTTATTCCTTTGACCGCCACGTCAAAAAAGCAAATGCGTGCACTCGGCGCCAAGCTACGTTTTCATTTCTTAATACCTACATCGTTTTTGTGATCTTATGTTAATATGGATGAAATAAATAGTAAGCAGTTCACATGAATCTAGCTACATAATTAACAACACAAATAAGAAAAACAATACTTTTTATAAGATTTATTAGTGTTTAAAAGTCGGTCATGACCGTGGCGGTCAAAAGGTAAAGCACGTTTTGGGGACTATTCTCGTAACCTGTTCAAAATAGAATTCCGATCTAGTCTCAGTGTCATATATATCACAAATGGTATTTTCTCAAATTAAAATAAAGGTAAAATGCGGCATGCATGCGTCAAATAATTTAATTAGCTTAAATACGATTTACGGCAAAAAGTAGTCCACAATTTGTTCTCATTTGATTCGTTACATTATGTAAATATCAGTATTCTTCAGCTTTTTAGGTGTATGCATGATTGTCAAACATTTTTTTTATGCTACCGAACGTATTGTCATACTTATGTAGGTTATGGACGTTTCAAACACCAAAGGTAAGATTTCCACGTAAGTAAAACAGACCTATGTATATAGGTTCTCCAAGCAAAATATCTGTACTGTAGGTCTACCATGAAACGTAAATGCTTAAGTTTTTGGCCGATGGCTGTTCGTACCGTGAAACAAAGTTATTCCGAAATTCATTCAACATTTTGGTACGTAACCATTTTATTCTATCACACCAGATTGTCCTAAATTCTTTCATGAAGTAGTGCACTGAACAACAAGTAACGTCATTTAGAATGTAATAAATCCGAAGTAACTCAGGCGGGCCTATTGACATCACACATTTTCAATTTCATTATCAAACCAGGTGACACAACGCAACTGCGATTTTACCAAATTACCACTTTAAACACTGTCCTACCAAGCATTTCTGCTATTCAGTGGATAATAATGTAATCTAAACATATCGACAAACAACAGATGTCGTACAACTCATTCAGCATTCGATGCGAGCACACACGATCACGAAGCGAGCGAATAAATTACAATTTAATTCTAGAAAGTGAAAGCTGAACAATGGCCAGTGATAATTAGTACTGGTGCCGCTAACTTAGATGTTTACTGTTATTGCTCGGTCACGACGATACTATCGATGTACTTTTTAATCGATAATCGATTTCTTTTTTACTTTTGTGATTCTTTTTAGTCGATCGATTTTGCTGCCGACTTTGACGCGTAATTCTAGATTTTGTCAATTAGGTTCTCTCCCTCGGCAAGAGCACTTTTTAGTGGATGAAAAGTACTCTAATTCCTTTTTTGTAACCCTGAACGTCTATTCGAAATTTTAGGATGATCGCTCGAGTAAAAATCAAAGTTACATCCACATTTATAATATTGGTTAGAGTTAACTATATTAATTTGCCAAAAAACAGAGATAACATAACACTTGTTTTAAGAAACGTGTCGCTTGTATGGTTCAGCTGAATAGACGCGATGTCATGATGACCCTTACAGATCGGGTGACTGACAGAAAAATGTATTTTATGCTATTTAGTCTGCAAGGCATAATGTCCTTTAAACAAAGACACCTTGCTCTCAGCTACTAAATATATAAATAATTATCTGTGATCATCACTAAGCGTTAAATAGTTGACAAGTCTTGCTGCTCATTCAAACTCATCCATCTAAGACGATAACCGCGACAATGTTGCTTACCCGATGTTTATAAGTCTCGTTTTGCTAGAATTAGCTCCGATTAAGTTAGTTCCAGTCAGTTCGAAGTGGTCTGTGACTAATACCGACACTGCGCATTCACAATATTTTATGTTATAATGGAGCTTGTTTTATACATGGTAGTATCATGACCATGGCCTAACGAAGGGCTAGGCAGACTTAGAAAAATTACACAAACAAGCCATATTTATTTATCTATCTATCTTATGTGGGGGCCAGTCAGTGCAGACCGGCGACACTTCGACCCAGTGGGATCTTTTGTGTCGACACTCTCCCAATAACGACTGGCATAGATGTTCATGGCAGCCGGGACCGACGGCTTAACGTGCTCTCCGAGGCACGGAGCAGACGATAATTGTCAATCAATACGCACATAATTTCGAAAAGTCATATAACTTCCGAAAGTCAGAGGTGCGCGACATGGGTTCGAACCCGAGACCCTCTGCATTGCAGTCTGTTGGTTTCCCCGCTGAGCTATCGCTGCTTTAAGCCATATTTAAATCCCAACTAATGTCATAAATGCGAACGTGAGTTTTTGTATGTTACGCTTTCTCGCCATAACGCCCGACCATCATGAAATTTCGCATGCACGTTGTCAGGCGAACAGAAAAGGGACATAACCTACATTTATGCGAGCGAAGCCGCGGCAAAATTTAGTCTGATATAACTATTTAAGGATCGAACTTTCAATGTACCATGTATTATAATAGTAAATTAATGTTTACCTTCCTTACTAGAAGGTCTTCTAAACAACATGTAAAGATGTATGCCTGTATATATTTTAAATGATAAGCAGCAGTGCATTACACTCAGATTTTACCACATTAAACACAGCTGTGTAACGTTTTTAGAACCCATCCTAAACACGTTACACAGCAATAGGCTTGCTGTGCTTTACGTGGGCGTAAAACACCTATTGCTGTCTACGGGACATATTTTAAGACACTGTGCTGTTACTGATAAATGCCTGTCAAAAATAAAAATAAAACATTTTACCCGACTCGGGAATCGAGCCCGGAAACACACGATCACACAAACATCACCAGAGCCGGATTATCACTATAGCGTACGTACCTACACCACGGAACCAACATGGCAGTATTATAAATATAATCTATAAATAATGATGACATCAGCTTTTCAAATAGATGCTCTTTTGTTGACATTTTAAAATTACGTCATCCCTATATGTTTATTTCCATTAAGGGTCTCACAGAAAAGTAATACATGTTATATTTAGATGTCTATGTGCTCACCTGTCGTTATCTGGCCTAATGGCAGATATTTGAACTATTGACCATTAAGCTCTACCGCTAATAGGGTAGGGTTGACTCGCTTTTTTTATTATTATTGAAGTCGAATACTTACCTTACCGAAATTCAGAAAAACAAAGAATTGTAGAAACCTTCATAAAATAAACAAGATAAAAGCTTTTAAAATCTAATAGTAGGGGTAATATAAAATGATAGAAAAAGGATACACGATGCCAACTATGATGTAGCCGCCCTTTAAATACAGTTGTGCGAGGGAGATAGCAAGATATCCCCACTACTATCCCACTTTTCTTATATTCAAATTTATAATATTAATACGAACCTTATTTTGCAATCAAATTTGATACTGTTGACACAAAATGATTTCTTTTTATTGCTATTATAATAATAATAAATATAATATTCTACCACATACACACAACACCATCTAGCCCAAACTAAGCAGAACTTGCACTATGGGTACTAGACAATGGATAAACATACATATATACTTTTTTTTGTAAATACGTACATATTATACATAGAAATACCCAGACCAAGACAAACATCCATGTTCATGCACACAAATGTTTGACTTGTGCGGGAATCGAGCCCGCGACCTCAGGCGTTGCAGTCGGTTACACTAACCACTACGCCATCGAGGCCGACACTATTATGCTATTTGCTATTGTGAGTAAAACAATGTACAACATTAAAAGACTAGTACAAGTACCTTATTACCAGACAAAGCCCTAGTAGTGAAATTTTCCTTACAGAAGGACCCAATAATATTTTGCTGGATCCAGAACTTAACCTAACTTGAATTTATGCTACAAGTTTATTGCATTAACCAAAAAATTGTTTTATAAGATAAAAAATAATGGCCTTAAAAGGGCATGCAACCTCCATAATATTAGTAACTGAAGGTGGGTTATGATTTACCGCAGGTCGTGTCGAATCCTGTTACAAAGAGTGGCAGCCGTGCGTGGATACCGCCACACCTTGCCCTCACTTCTTCACTGACCTAAATAAACTTTGTCGTTGTGCTAAAACGATGTAGTTGTAATAATGTTCTAATTTAATAATAGAATATGGGGGCAGGGCTAATAGATATATTGTAAAGTGTAATGGAAACTCTAGGACTACACAGATGGCATGATGGTTTCGTGGTGAACTCGCTGCTGTCACTGTGCCGAGTGTTGTGGGTTCGATCCCGCCTCGAGACCAAAAATTTGTGTGATCAATCAATAGTTTTGTCGAACTCAGGTGTTCTTTGTGATTGTTGTTTTGATGTTTGTAAAGTCGATCGCGACTCAGGATATACAACTCTTTCGGAATTAGTCTCTTTAGAACAAGAGATGAAATGATAAGATGGTTTTAGTGTGTTTAATTCATCCTATTTTTTATCATTCCTAACCTGTATTTTTTTTTTTTTTTTTTTTAACACGGGGAAATGTGCATATCCCGTTCCCCATCGCCGGTTTTGGGGTGGGCGATGGGGATATGTCGGGATCCAGCCCATATGTTTGGGCTGAACCGACTAAAACCACCGCGGTGTTCCTTACACCTTTATGGCGGGGTCGCGCGGATCGCTCTCGCATTCGAATCGCGACCCCGCCAAAGGTTTGACCCGCCGATGGACGTGTCGGGGGCCCACAAAACTTTATACACATAATTGGGGGACCTGGTCCCCGACAACAAAGCGGGGGGACCTAGTCCCCTTTCCGACATCGAGAGGCGTGCGTGGAACACGAACGCTGCCTACTCGGACCTGCGCTGATCGGGCGGTGGACGGCCCCAATAGGTCCACCGCCCGCAGGCTTCTACTCAGGGTGGCTGGAGGTCGTCTCGCGCCCTCCTGCGCCCGGCTCTGCGGTTAAGGAGAGGGATTGAGCGTTCCCTCTCCCTCTCCGCCGCCTCCTTCACTGACATCACCTCCTCACAGAAGGAGGCGACGGCATTCCAAGACCTCTCGCTCGAGATCATGGACAGATCATTCCTAACCTTTTTTTTTTTTTTTTTTTTTTACGTGGGGGAATGCTTGATGCATACCCCTCCGCGGGGGCGGGCGGAGGGGTTATGTCGGACTCTCCGGGGTAAAAGAAAGATGTTAAGAAGAAAATGTACCTCCCGGAATACCGACTAAACCTACCACGGTGTTCCTCGACAAAACCACTATCGACGGGGCCGCGCGAATCACTTTCGCATGCGGTCGCGACCCCGCCGAGGTTTCGGCCCGCCGTATGAAACGGCAGGCCACTACACGAAAGATCTACCCAAAGGCACTTCTAACACTCCCTACTGTCCCCCCTAGAGGGGAGACGGACTCGAAACAACAGAGGCGCGCGTGGGAACACGCACGCCGCCTCTCGGACCTGGTGCTGAACGGATGGCGGGCAGGCCCACAAAGCCCGCCACCCCCAGGTCAAACCTCAGGGTGGCTGGAGGTCGTCCCGCGAGATCATTCCTAACCTAGCAAAACAATTCAACAAGTAATGAACTTAATTTTAGTTACAATTCGACCTTAGAATATTTTCGCTCCGCTTACGTCTAAATATTCCAAGCAATCGCAAATAACTCATTTAAAACTTGTATCTTATTATATCAGATTATATTCCAGCGTACTGCCCGCGCTCGGCAGGCATTTGGCACTATTGCACTCTGCGTCAGCACTTAAATGCCAGGGATTTGATTGCGACTAAGGTGGTGACTGACTGGTATCAATGACGCGTAATGTGTTACAATGAAAGCATTAGTTTGTGTAGGGAATGCCGATTGTAACTTTGTTTACCATACTCAATTAAGGTATTCTGAATACCCTAATCTTAATTAATATTATATATGTGAATGTGAGTTTGTTTGTCACGCTTTTACGCCCTAACTTCTCTACCGATCATCATGAAATTAAGTATACACGTTGTTTAAGAGTAGTAGAACCTCGCTGATTTCAGCATGAATGGGCCGGCTCGACCGGGGAAGACTACCCTCTCACAAAATATCGACGTGAAATAGCAGTATTCTTACTGTTGTGTTTCGTTCGGTGAGTGAGAGTGCCGGAGGCCCAATCACCCTCTTTCCCCCATTCCCGCTCCTTCTCCTTTCCACTTTTTTTCCTAAAGGGTCGGCAACGCGCTAATGATGCCTCTGGTGTTGCAGGCGTCCATGGGCTACGGTGACCACTTACCATCAGGTGAGCCGTATGCTTGTTTGCCACATTAGTTGAATAAAAAAATAAAACAAAATGTTAGGGGTACTGAAAAGATTTAGGGTGCCTTTCATCTAGAAAAAAAGTACTTGCAAGAATATTTTTTGATCTTAACTTTATTGTAATAAAAATTTGTTGCTTTTTTCATAACTGATAACAAATTTAAAAAAATTATGTTCCTTTTTTTTTTTGGAATAATTGAGTAAACAAGAGTATTTTATGTAAAAGAGAAAAGATAGAGACATATGTACTAAGTATATTTAGCACGATTTAGTAATCCTCAAATGAGTTGGTTATCAAGTGACTATAATACCTGTTAATATAATATAATTTATATATAATATAATGTATCCTAGAGTTAATTTCATCATTTTAAATTATTGTGTTAATTATCACGCTATGTAAAATATGAAGGAGCGGATTTTAAATACAAGCTTTATTTGCTTAAAAGAAGATTCCGAACATAACTTTCTGAAAAATGAATTATTTGACACAATACATTTTATTAATGAACAGTATTGATTAAATTTCGTCTAATTTTTTCAATACTGTTCATTAATATTACTCAAAGAGCATAATCGAGCAAAACTAACAAGTCACGTTCCGAACATTAACACTACACCTTAACTGCAGTTTGTCACAACCTTAACAATTTATCTCGATTTAAATCTATGTCAGAAATATTCAACATTGAAATCTAGATATCGATTTCAATCTGCTATTATATATTATATTTTGTTATTTTGTTAAACTGTTTACCATTTTGATCGTAAGTGGCTAGTTACAACAATATTACATTACATAGACTTACGCCCACTGGTTACTTACATATAATCCCAGAAGCTCAGCCTACCTGATTAAAATGGTTCCCTATCCATTTGCATAAAATTTTAAGACATAGGTAATATAACATGGCATACCTACTTTCGTTTATCCTAATTATATTTACACAACAGTTTACGCATATTCTTTTAAGCAACCCAACCTCACCCAGCTTCCTACCTACCTAGATAGTTATGGCAAGACAAACTGTATGCCAAAAATAATTATGGCAAAGTATTATTAAACAAAAAAAAATGCCGAAAGAGTTATGAGAAAATATATTTGGGAAAAAATATGCGTAAATAAGGGCTCCCTATTAAAATACATACATACATAGTCTCACGTTGAAGAGTAAGTCAAAAAAATTACAGCAACATTTCGCCTGCTAAGGTTTTTATTTATTCAATTATTAACTTGGACATCCAGTAGTTATTACATTTATGCTTATTCTAACAAAAGAAAACTATTACTAACACTTCATGTATAACTTTTTAAGGTATCACATCATGCACCATTAAAGTATAAGCACCTGGTAGGAGGAGAACCGGCGAAAAGGCGTTACCGGGCGTGCATAGTTCCAGGATCCATGCTACTACTTAAAACTTTTTGAATGAAAAATCCAATCACACTGACCTGAGATCTCATGCACGGCAGTCACGTTTCATCCCGCTGCGACACCTTACTAAAATGTTCAATGTAGCACCAACTAGCGTAGTTTGATAATCTTATCCATTTTCGACAAAATTCAAGGGAGATAGGAGTACAAAGTCAAAGTCGAAAATCATTTATTTCTTTAGGTCACAAAGTAACATTTCAATCAATCAGCCCACGGCAGTCCATTGCTGGACATAGGC
This sequence comes from Catocala fraxini, assembly GCA_930367265.1. Classification (NCBI taxonomy): domain Eukaryota; kingdom Metazoa; phylum Arthropoda; class Insecta; order Lepidoptera; family Erebidae; genus Catocala; species Catocala fraxini. The sequence goes on along the minus strand of OV884032.1, from coordinate 23,417,502 downwards.
CTCTCACATTTTACGCCACAACATTCGGTCTTCAGCGGGACAAAGTAACACTTATGAACATCAAAATATATAGATTTGTGACTTTACTAAGATAAATAAAATAATTAAAAGATTAAATAAGAGAAAGAGATAATAAGGGGCTTTTTTGACATCTCCCGCTCTAGGAATAATTCCTGTGTCGCGGAGGCCTTTACAAACATTTAAACAACAGACAATAAACACCCAAACTCGGAACAACCATTTATGGATCACACAGATTTTTGTCCCGTGTGGGGATCGAACCCACAACACTCGGCGCAGTGGCAGTGGCCAGGCGACCACTTAAACCGCTACACCAACCGCGCAGTCGAAATTAATTAATTAATATCAAAAAAGAAAAAGCAACTAACTCTCACTTCATTTACTGTTCAAAAGTGTCACAGCCTTGTTTACAATTCTCATGCCAGAAAGAGAGAAAAAGAGATGTTTCCGGCGGAAGCTGTAGTCTTTAGTAGTAAACTGGAACACTCTAGTTTACTAAAGACGCCCTCATATTCCATACAATACAAGCGTGTTGGTGACAACTACACAGGCGATACAAATAGGACACTCATGGCCCATTTACTTGAAGCAAGCTTTTTGAAGCAATTGTCATGCCATCCTTATTCTGTACATTAAGTAAGATAAGGATAACACAACAATTACTACAAAAATCTATCATCGTGTGAAAGGCCTTCATATTGCAGAAATGACGGTAGTAATGGGCAATTGCAACGAAAAAATATATTCGATTATTCGAAAATTGTCACAGATTTCTCGATTTGAATCATTATCAGATATTCAAAATTCGATTTAATGATGGATCACGCTATCATGTTTCGACGTTAGTCAACGATATTTCGTATAGCTTTGGGTGATATATGACACTGATGAGTTGATGACCTTTTTGTCTGTGCCCGTCATACTGCATGACGATGTTCTAGAACACTGTCCTGTTCGACGGCAACGATACGCCACCTAAATAATCGCATTCGTATCGGCGTGCGAGTAACACGTAATCAATATCAATTGTAGACACAAAACTAATGATTGTTAGTAACCTAATCAAATTGTGCCTAAATATTAAGTTTAGTAAACTATGAGCCAGAAAACTATGTCCGTTTTGTGTATTTCTAAATTCATTTAACCACTATATGTTTTGTAACACTTCTACTAAAATCCGATTGACTGATATGAATGTTGTGTTTGCTGTTTCATGTTGTTCACATATATGTACCTTATTTGATGTGCATGTATTATTTGTAAGAAAATGTGTAACAATTGTAGGCAAACCTACAAGTTAAAATATCTAAGTTATTTTGATCTAATATTTGTAGAAGTTTCGATTCTTTGAAAAATGCTTACTGGTGCTGTCTGCGCTCAGTGCTGTCTCACACGAATATTGTTACTATTTTGTCTCTAGTACCTAGTATTTCGTGTGCTGTAGCATACTTCCAATGTATTGGTCCCTTATTATTATTGATAATACTATTAGTAACCATAGCCATAACCATAGAGTAAGTGGCTCTATCGAATTTTCAAGTTAAGATCCAACCGATACTTGGTCGATAACATCGAGAGATTTTTTTTAAATTACACTTTTATAAAATCATTGCAAGCGGGCCTCGGTTTTTTAATTTATGTTATTTACCAAGAGAGAGAGAGAGAGATCTGTTCACTGATAAGTAACAAAATAAGTTATGGTTTGGTTGTTTTTGCGAAATGATTACGAGCTATTGTTAATCCCGTATGAGCAGAATCCCAATTCTCGATTGTGTAGTTTAAGAGTTGATTACTTAGAACCTTCCGTAGAAGTATTGTATAATAAGAAGACTAAGGGAATTGACCTGGTATAAGTACTATTCTGCCAAGTTATAACAGATAAATTATGCCACGCGATCGGTAAGGCAGTGCGACATTCTGTATGTAGGGTGGAATTACTTCTCCATCGTATAGGCGAGACGAGATTGTGTCAGTACCTATTTTTGCCAGTAAGACTGCACTAGGATTAAGAGAACTCTTTCCTGAGATCTGCTTGAGAGAAGCGCTGTTACTCTATAGTACCTCACTCGTCATATTCTGTCCGACCTCCATACATAGGCGGATACACTTGCTATTGAAACATTCTACTATTTACCTTATTTCACTCACTATTATCACATTCTACACACGCCTGTCTGTTAACGGTACTGACTTAACCTTTCTCCAGAAATTCCCAGCCAGAGAACGTTCACCCAGCTGTGTCCTAACTCCCTTAATAAACTCCGCTATAAGCCGTGCTCATTGCAACCAATATCAAATATTTATTACAAGCAGTTAGTGCGGTTGTAGGTAATCTAGTTAGTGAGGCTCGATACTCGAAGTGAGTTAACACGAAATAATAGGAAGTGTTGGCTTGTGCTGATTTCAAAAGATCTCAACCGTGATTTGTGTTTTTGTTATTTGTTATGATACTTGTTGATAACAAGCGCCATTTTGATTAAGAGTAAAATATATGAATGAATCTACAGCGTCCTTATTGGTCTTGGTACCAGTGTTATTGCATGGTATTTGATTACAGCATGGGGCTAAGTTATGAGTTGTTCAAAATTTGGTTACTGATAATATTTGCACAGATATAAAGTAAACAAAAGGTTTTGATAAATATTATTAGCACAAAATTTATATTTATACGTACATACATACATAGATTCACGCCTGTTTCCCAGAGGGGAAGGCAGAGACTACGGATTTCCATTTGCTACGATCCTGACACACTTCTCTGGCTTCATTCACTTTCATCACATCGCTCATGACACTCACGCCTGTCGGTTCAAGGTGCTCTTAACCTGGCTTTTGTCCAGAACGCCTCCGATCTGATCAAGAAACGTTTTTTTTAATATTTATAATAATATAATATCAGCCCTGTATTAAACTGTCCCACTGCTGGGCACGGGCCTCTTCTCAGTGTGTGAAGGGTTAGGCCATAGTCCACCGCGCTGGCCCCGTGTGGGTTGGCAGAATTCACATAATAGATATAGGCATCAATATATAACCTTAATTTAAAATCCTATAGTTACTAATATGCTTATGTTTGCTTAAACAAACGTTAAACGACGGATCATCATGGAATTTCGCGTCAGAAACAGAAAAGCACATAAGGTATCTTTCATCCAGAAACAAGTGAGAAACGGCCATGAATTGCCGTAAATCTTAGAGTTCTAAAAAATGGTATCACGTGACATTGAGGTCAGAGGTCAAAGGTCATAGTCATTTCGATGGTATATCGACTATGCTGAGTCGAATGGCGTTGACCGCGAGTCTCTAGTTCTTACGGTTCTTGAGTTGAAAGTTGTATAACAGACGGACGGACAAAGCTGCTGTATAAGAGTTTTTTCGAACTCTAAAAAGTACCACCTAACCCACATTTTGCAAGCGAAGCTGCGGGTAAATCTAGTGTTAAGATAAAGGGATGTAATTTAATAAATTTGTTTTAACATTTCATAATAGGATATCGTAACAAACATGAACTATTTAGTAAAATTTGTGTTCACCACAGTTATTTTCTTTTAGCAGAAATTTTTGACACTAAGTATAAACTAACAAACACACAAACAAAGTGTCCTGACATGCTGATTAGTCTCGGAATAACAGTATCTTTATACAAAATCAGGTTGACTGTTCGAATGAGAAGGAAAAATAGTCAATAACTCTTCAAACCTTAACAAATATTTATTCCACTAAATTTCAAGAAATATAATATCAGAACGATTATTTCGCCTGTCTGCACCAGACTGCAAAACAACATCAACCAAGTTACCAGAATTCATTTAAAAAAAGTACATTTTCTTTCGTAAAATAAACAATACCGGACTCACTTGGTGGCTTAGGGTCAGATCGTTCCGAGGTCAAGGGGACCCTGCGCTGCGGGGCGCCAGGATCGAATGTCGGGACGAGACATATGATATACTAGTGTCGTCCTGTGGTAACCGTCATTTTTTTTTACGTAAATATTACTCAGAGTAGCTACAGTTAAGCCTTCAGTTAATAACGTATCAACGTTTTTCTACTTACATTATGCTCTACAATCAATATATGTGCCCACTGTACGCTACAATCAATATACGTCTTTAATAATTAATTTGATCTGTTGCAATTTGTCTTTAAAATAATATTGCACCAGCTTTTAGGCCTCATTTAAGGGCCTATTGCCGTCTACCAAGCATAGTTCCAAAATCCAAGCTGCTCCTAACAATTTCTTGCCAGAAAAACCCAGAAATGGTAATCTAATAGCTAACGTTTTTGCTCTACGTTCGAAAAGTCGTACATTGTAATGTCGATTTTAGGTCCTTAAGCGGCAATAGACGACTATTGCCGTCTGTTGGACATATAACCGGACTACGTGTACTAATAACTTCGTAACAGAAAAACCAGGTCGATACCGGCAGCCCTGGTATATTTAGTTAATTACTAAGTTATTTTTGATTCCTTTTACTTAACTATTAAAGAATATGGTATTCGGTTCATTAATATCAGTCTACATGTAAACTTGTTTGTACCTAAAGTAAATAGTAAAAAACAAAGATATTAAAGTACATGAGATTGAAATGAGAATATCTTTCAATTCGGTTCACATGTAAATATAAATGACAAGCACAATTAAACTTACGCATTAAAGGTTCTGTATGTACTGTTATAAATTGGTACCCAATAATTATTAAGATCAAAAATGTTGCCAATTGGAAACGTTATATTAGACTCCAATAATCGGGCCAACAGGAATTACTTCATAGATATCGGGACGATACGGCATATATATTTGTACAGCGAAATTAATTGCAGAATAAGAGATCATTACTTTTTTAAAAACTTATTCAAGCAAATAAATTATTTATATCTTTATCTTTAATATTTGGACAGCGAACCCTGGCATCAATATGTTTGAAGAAGACGTTTTTAATACATCTAATGCTGTCGCACTGGGTTTTACGAAATATCACTATGCCAAAAAGATAACTAACTAGAACTCAGAACTGTCAAAATCATCATTTCGTATTCCACTGTTCATCCTCCGAAGCTATACCGATTATAATATTATTTTTATAAACAATATTATTATTGTTCCTGCTCCTGCAAGACTGAGCGCTTTTTTAAAGCGTTACCTTTGAATTCTTGCGCGTCCGTGCGGTTCAGCTATATCTTACGAGATATGGAACCCTAAAACTAATTGATAACAATCTCCGTTTATTTTTATTTAAAATACCCATCAGTGATAGTTACTGCTAATGAGATTACCATCTGAATGTGGTCAGAAGCCATAATGTCCACTTGTACCACGTCGATAATAATCTCCATTATTTCAATACCTAATGAGGCAGCACCGGAATTTTGTATTTTGGTTGTATCCTTGAATATTAATTGTTATTGTTATATTAAAACTGGTTTTAATCGAGTATTCGAACTGAGAGGGGCGTTATTCGACGATAATATAAACATATTTTAAGCAATCAGCATTATTTTTAAATGAGACCTCACACGTCATTGCTCAAGTTTTGATATACGTGCATAAAATTAGGACCTGTGTACCCTTTTCATTAGAGAATTATATATAATAATAATAATAATAATAATATTCTACCACATACACACAACACCATCTAGCCCAAACTAAGCAGAGCTTGTACTATGGGTTCTAGACAATGGATAAACATACATAGATACTTTTTTTTTTTTTGTAAATACATACATATTATACATAGAAACACCCAGACCAAGACAAACATCCATGTTCATGCACACAAATGTTTGACTTGCGCGGGAATCGAACCCGCGACCTCAGGCGTGGCAGTCAGTTACACTAACCACTACGCCATCGAGGCCGACCGACGAGGCCGATATAATGAGTGCAGTATAATAAATAAACCACTTTGTAAGTTGTCTCCACTAAATATTAAATATAGTGGTTTGATCAAGATTTAAAATAATCTAGAATATTCCACAAGTAGCAGCAATAGCTCAGTGGGGAAACCAACAGACTGCAATGCAGGGGGTCTCGGGTTCGAACCCACGTCGCGCACCTCTGACTTTCGGAAGTTATATGACTTTTCGAAATTATGTGCGCATTGATTGACAATTATCGCCTGCTCCGTGCCTCAAAGAGCACGTTAAGCCGTTGGTCCTGGCTGCCATGAACATCTATGGCAGTCGTTATTGGGAAAGTCAGTACCCTCTAATATCCTGACACTGGTCTAGCCTTAGGGTATCGTTAGCCTTCGGGTTGCGGAGGTCAGGTGGCAGCCGCTCCGTGTAAAAACTGATATCCAGTCAAATCCGGTTAGACCAGAAAAGCTGACCCCAAGTGACTTGGGAATAATAAAGGCTAAGAGAGAAGATTCCACAGTTATAACAAACCGACGAAAATATTTTTTTAGGATATGACATTAATATTTGGGAACAAAAACTAAAATATAAAGGGACTTATTATACTTTGTATCATATCACTCGACTTAATGAGCTAAAATAATATTAATTATTATTATTAAACTAACTGTTAACGCAGCTTCTAACAAGTGGAGTTTAAAAAAAAGACTAAGATAAAAGCAACCTTAATTACTCCTTATAATATCAGCTATCTGCCATTGAAAATCTCGTTAAAATCGGTCCAGCCGTTTCAGAGGTTAGCCGGAAGAAATAGAAATTAAAAATTTAAAAAACGCTTATTTTATGTAAGTATCGTATATACTTTCATAAGCATTTAATAACATGCTGTTATTTTGATATTACAAAGAGTCAGTTCAATTTTATATATTTGTATAGAGTAATCATAAAATGGGTGCAACAAACGCCCAAATATGAATACACATATTGCTTTCTTATTCAGAAGGTTAACGGTCCAAGTTCGTCTTGTTAAAGATGATTCATATAAAAAGCGAGGTACAGTCAAAATTATAATAATTTAAGCTTATCAGTTATAAATTGATAATGCATGCGAAGCGCGTGGGGTGCATGTCATGCAAGTTATCGGGTGATGAACCTTCGTACAGGAAGGGATTTGAGTTATTTTACCTTGATTATATTTTTAAAGAGGCGAGATATTTTAGCCTCTGTCTTAAATTGTCCCACTGCTGGGCACGGGTCTTCTCTCGGTGTGAGAAAGTTAAGACCATAACCCAGTGCAATTTGCCAGATTTCGATTATCTTTGAGAACATTATGGAGAACTCTGGTTTCCTCACGATGTTTTTATTTACCCTTAAAGCCAGCGATAGTTAACGATTTAATACGCATATAACTTCGAAAAGTCAGAGATGCGCGCCTTGGGATGGAATTCGAGACCTCTGCGTGGCAGTCCAACGGTCACCTACTAGGTATAACTGCTATAGGCTATCCTTGTTTAATAGGCGGGGATGTCTCCCTGCCGAGTGTAATCAACGCCATGCTCGGCGGCGAGAGGTCGTAGCAGACAGTGGTCTCCTTCTGCGAGGCTGTCATGGCGCAGAAGGAGACCACGGAGAGGGTCAAGGAGAACAATCTCCTCGCTGACCACAGGTGCTGAGGCCCAGTCATCGTCAGCCAGGCCAACCGCTGGATGGTGATCGCTAACGCGACCCCATCCCGCCCACCCCGTCGGCGGAGGGACTGCTCACCCCAGGTTTTTAGTGTGTATACCGACCCCCTTCAGGGGTGGAGAGTCTCACATAACCGCTTTCCCCCGTTCCCCCAAGGAGGAGGGTATCCATAAAGGATTTTCCAGGATCACAAAATAAAAAAACGGCTATCCTTGTTTAAAAACTGCAAATAGCAACCCGGCTAGAAAATATCTTCCCGGTACGAATGACTTAAATAGTCATGTTACCAGTGATACTAGAATATTGTGGTCTCGATCATCACAATACTCGGGACAAAGTGTAATCCGAAATTATTTCTAGTGTGAGAGTTGCTTGTCATTGCCAAATAACCTTGGGTGTAAATCCTACTTTCCAGTAGGTAGGTAGTAGGTTTTTTAGTATCCTTAGGAAACTCGATATTGCAAGCAGAATGAATCTGTATTTTCTGTCCTTTACACTGTTACATAATGACTCCGTTTTTAGAAGAATAGGCACAAGCAAATTTCAAGCATCCACAGGCTGAAATAATCCATGTCCATCAGGAAGCTCTTCTTTATTAAATAAATATAATTAACGTGCACCTGTGTACCAAGTCCGGGCCTGTCGCACGAATGATTTATGCCGGTCATTCGAACACGATAACTATTTATGGGACAACAGAACAAAAGATTTTTTATGAAGAAGGTTTTTGATCTTAGCGTGTGTTCCGATAATATAACTTATTTATATGTACTTTTTATATTAAGATTAAAAGCTTTGTGGGTTGCACGTCACTAGTATTCATTCTAGTTAATTAATTAAACTTTATGATTTAGCCTTATCCCTCGGGATAGTAGTCGTTTCTGGATGAAACTTAGTGTCTTTTTCTGTACAACGTATATGCGACATTTTATGATGTTCGGTCGAATAGTTAAGGGTTGAAAGTGTAACAAACAATCTTACATTCGAATTTATAATATTAAGTTAGGTTTGTTATATATCTTCATACTGTTAGATTTGAACCTGCAACTTTGTATTCGCTTGCGTACCTATGGTGTAGTTATGTGAAATGAAATGTGTGCCTAGTATATCAAGTTCGATCCCTGTAAAAGACAAGTAACTGTATCATCTGCAGGTAGCTCTAGTTGGTTGTAATTTGGAAAAAACAAACTCGGAATGAATATTGGCTAATCTGCGTGTTGGAAAATCATATTACCTATCTGAAGCTGTAATTGGTGTAAGAATAACCCATAAATACTGATTCAACTTGGAACCGAATCTGGCCATGGTGCCAGCGGAGCAACCTTATCTTCCAGGAATACACCGAAGTATGCTCTTCTACTATGATCCGCACCTTCCTCATAAGAATATAGCCTGCAAAGACTAAGAACTACTTATTCCCACACATAAAACCCCCGTTCTGTTTTATTCGTCCATAAAGAGAACTATTGATTTCCTAACAATAACGTCCTATATTCCTTTGTTGCAGGTACGACAATGTTTCGAGTACAAGTGGATCGATATGAGTGTTTCCTGCATGGTTGCCAGGTGAACTATGAATGGGAAGTAATTTGCATGGGGTTAAGGCGTTGACACACTGTGTGCTACGAGACGACGACGGAACGACCTTGCCTGGAGACACGGATGCACTATGATTGCCATGAACCGACAACGGAACGACCTGTTGAGAGTGCACACAGAAAAGTACGGTGAATAATTAAAAAGATTTCTCTTATCAACACATCTAGTTGAATTAAAGTGCTTGTGTTATGAGTGTCTTCATGTCGGTAGTGTAATATGTGGGGATTGTGCCCCCGATCTCTCAATCGTAAGGCCAATATCGTAAATATAATACAGTGTAAGTGATAAACAGCGATAGCCTAGTGGGAAACCGTTGGACTGCCACGCAGATGTCTCGAGTTCGATCCCAACGCGCGCATCTCTGACTTTTCGAGGTTATGTGTGTATTAAATAGTTAATAATCGCTCGCTTTAACGGTGAAGGAAAACATTGTGAGAAAACCTGCATGTCTGAGAGTTCTCGAAGATATGTGAAGTCTGCAAATCCGCACTGGGCCAGCGAGACGGACTATGGCCTAACCCTTCTCACACTGAGAAGAGGCCCGTGCCGAGCAGTGGGACAGTTTAGTACAGGGCTGATATTATAATACAGTGTAAATACTAACGTCGCGCTTCGTGGATCACAAGCATAAATTATTTAGAATATACATATTGTCAACCTTGGTTGACAAGGGCAAAAGTATCCATATCGCTTTACAGAATGTTAGAATGAATATACGACTATGTTTTGCAGACTTATGTACCTTTTTATGACTTTAATCACGACTAGTATAAAAATATCGACCTTTTGAAAAATACTACCAAAAGTAAAGAAACTTATTGTTATTGATATTAGCTATAAGATAAAGTCAAATTCGACTTTTCTTAAAATCATGGTAATAAGGATATTATCTTTTTCGGAATAATCTCCCGCATTAGAAATAATCCCTAGATATTTGCATTCAAGTAACAGTCACAAAACTGGATCAACCATTTGTGGATGGATCACATGATGGATGGATGGGTTATAATTTTAGTTATCTCGTGAAAGGTTAAAACCGACAGCACTTGAGTGTCTAGTGTGAGTTTATTTTACGTTAATGGGATCGACACGTTTATGACATTCGGCACTCCGATTGGCCCTCTCCAAGCTCCTAACCAATCAGAGAGCCAAACGCGAAAAACGTTTTGATCGCGTTACGGTAAGAACATCTCGCATTAGGCACCTTGTATTAGTAACGACAATGCGCTATCCATGCTTAACAGACTATGGCTAAAGGTGCCCTCCATACGACATTTGCCTTTACGCTCCGTCAACGACACGTTGACGTTTTGTCCAGTTGACGGTGTGCAAGTACCTTTATAATAACGTGTTCTCATGTTAATCATGCGCTTACGTTTGATATTTTTAGAAAAGTGGTCTTTTATTCAAATGAAGCTAGAAAATATCCAAGATTGTCAAAGATAGGTATTCGATATAAACATTGACTAGAGTCAGGGATCTTCAGCATGTGCATAACACGTTAAAGTTCATAGTATGTTAGTTCGTATTCCAAATCTTTTAACAATATATTTTATTTAGACTCTCACTTGTATAGGTTTGAAAGGGTAGGCAGAGGCATAATACATCCACTTTTCCACGAGCTTATTACCATCTACCGGGTATACTGCTATTAAAATGTTCCTTACTGTTAAACCCAAAAACAATGTTGTCGGCTCGATAATAGAATTCATTTATAACCAATACCCAAACACACTTTACCAGACTCGATAATTGAATTCATCAATCAAGCAACTGATCCATCGATTCCTAAGAGTACATTTTGTGAGGCAGATATACTCTCCTAATGATTTATATATAAAAATTTAACTTCCGTATGTTTGTGTCCGTAGAACTGAAGAGTACTCGAATGTATTGTTTTTAATTTTATACACAACGTAGCATTTGTGTAAAATCGTGTTTTAATATACTTTTTATCCCGAATTACCAACGCGAATGGGAAATAGAATATTTATACTTAAGTCCGTAATAATTCATACCAGACTGAGCCATAGAGAAGCCTGACCACGTTTAGCTATCTTTATATATACGAACCATTTTTTTGTACGTGTGTATGTCACTGAACTAATGCTTCTAAACGGCCTGACTGTTTTTGATGTTATTTTTATATGAGTTTCTAGTGGGTTGGCTTTCTAGTGGTTTCTAGGGTCTCTGAATGGTTGAGATTTGCAATTGGACCCTATCGGGCGAGCCAACGTCGTATCCGGAAGTATATTGTACTGGTGAAATTTGGCCCCAATAGATCTCTGCCTACCTCTTAGGCTATAGGTATACAGTCATAAGTATATATTGTGTAACAAACATAACAACAGATCCCATTACGGTACCGCAGTCGTAATAATTTTATTTTAATGTGAACGTTAAACAAAAGAACCGGATAGGTTCGGTGGTACGTGAAACGGAGCGAAACGATCGTATACGATCTACAATTACACCATCCGGTTTTGACGTGACGGATTGCACATTGGAAATGGTACAATGTCATATAAAACGTCATAATATGACAAACATCTTTAAAGCGTTTACTCCTTGTGGCCTGAGCCGAGTGGCATAATTGCATACAAGTGTCATATTTTAATATTTTTAACGTAATTTATTGATTTGGCCTTATCCAAAAACTAGATGTAGCGTGTCTACGCTGGCGTAAATGTAGAATATGTTAATTTTCACCACTTGGGAGCAGTACTTTTTCTGGGTGAAAGGTACCCTATGTCCTTTTCTGTACCCCTGACAACGTGTATGTGAAAGTGAACTGTTCACTTTGTATGGGGGTTTAGGCTTGGAATGGACAGTCACTGAGAATAATAATTATATATTAATTTAGAAGCATTAACCAGTAGGAATTAGAAAAATAACAAAATTTTGTGGTGGTTTATATAAAAGTATTTAAAATAAAGTTCATTGTTTCTAGGTTATTTTTTTTATTATTCTGATTCATATGTTACTAAAATGTTATCTAAGAACTGAGCTGGTGGATTTAAATTGATTTGATATCTTGCCCAACTCAAAAACCAAATAATTGTCATTGTATGGGCGCAGCAACCTACTGTCCGTCGACGCGTCGTTGTTTTTATGTATGAATTCTGTTCACGCTAAGCCAATAATGGACAGTTCCTTTTCATGATGATCGGTCGAGTAATTAAGACGTGGAAGCGTAACAAACAAACAAACTCATGTGCGCATTTATAATATTACCTATAGCCCATTTGGTTAGGTACCTACTTAACTAAAGGTAAACAATCTTGATGTGACTTTTTACACAAACACATATTAAACAAATAAAGTACTGCTTAAACTAACGGTTCAATTGATTTAGTAATCGTTATTGTTGTATTTACATTGATCTTTAGCAGCATTTTATTTTTAAACTGATTTTTTAGATAAAAAGGGGCGCTCATAGCCAGTTGCACTCACTGATTGGTAAACGATTAGCAAGGTTAAGCAACGTTGGGTGCGGTCAGTCTAGATGGGTGACCGCTTAGTGGTATTTCGTCTGAGCGTCTCCGTGCTTCGGAGGGCACGTAAAAAGTCGGTCTCAGTTGTTGTCAAATTGACAGCAGTCGTTAAGCCATGTCAGAGGCCTACGGCTGCGGCTTGAACAACTCTTGACGACAGGTTGGCCACTAACCACACGAAAAAGAAAAAATAGAAAAAAAATAAAGGATATAAAAAAACACATCAAGATTGTTTACCTTTAGTTAAGTACCTAACCAAATGGAGTATAATTAAGATTGTTTCTCACAATCTACAGATTAAGGTAAAAGTGCATGATTATATTCAATATAGAATAACACTTTTACCTTGGTCTCTCTCTCTCTCTCTCCTCCTCCTATCTAAAGTCCCAAATCGTGGTAGGGTCAGCTTTCCTGATTTTCTACCTCCACTTCGCTCTATCTTCGACCTCGTCTTCAGTCAATTGGCACTCACTCGTATCTACTTTTGCCTTGATCTACAGAGTGTATTAAAAACATTTTGAAAATAAAGCCTAAATAATTAAATTAGATTTAGAAATCTCAATAAATGTCATTTATTTGCGACGTTGCCGTTCGGAGCAAGTCACAAGGAGGAAGAACAATCGCTAATTCTACATATACCTTAGTCCCAAACTCCAGCTTTCTGCACCGATGGCTAAGTGCAGCCTCATCTTTTAGAAGATATGTAAAATATATATATTTTAGTGAGACTATGCATATGTGGTAGCCTTATCTTTTTGAAGATATAAGCCTGTTATGTATGTAACAACATTTTAGTAAGATTATGTATGTACTGACGATAGAAGACATTTAATTATTTTTCTAACTAGTATGCGATACAATCTAACCAAACATCCCGTCGGAACGACAATAAAATGTTGAGCCACAGGAAACTGTTATTGCTGTAGCATATCATTGCGTTCGGGATTCCTTTAAATATATTTGCATTTTTAATACGTAAAGTAGATTCTCCCATCCATTTGCTTTGTGGAATTACAAAAGGTATTTATAGTGTTTCGATTAAGTTGTTTCGAATATATGGGGTGTCCAGTAATTAATGGATAACCTTGAAATGTCTTACAGTAGAACTGATTCAGAAAAAAATATGAGAAGATATCTATCCTAACTACTACCTGAGATATGTTTTTTTTTAAATTACCGTATTTAACTTTCATGTACACTACTATCATGAATTACATAGGTTCTTTGTTGTTTTATTATTAAACACTAATTATACTAATAGATAGACAATCAAAAGTATGACCAGCTATTGCACTTTATTATTATTTTCTTTATTTTCTGGGCGGCCATCAGCTCTACTATAAGTCATTTAAAAGTTATCCATTAATTACCGGACAACCTGTATATAGCTTACTATTATTGATATTATCGAACGTTGTTGTAACGTGCACGGAGACTGCACGGATGGCGTAGTAGTTTAAGAGTTCGCCCCGCCACTGTCTCAGCGCCGAGTGTTGTGGGTTCGAATCCTATACGTGATCCAGTTCCGAGTCTGGATGTTCTTTCTTTTTCGACTTTTTTGCTCAGCATTCGCATACATTACCGCTGTACTGCTGAGGTAGACTCTTTGGCTTTTATTCTAAAGCAAGAGGAACGTGTGCTTGTGCTAGATACGATAAGTTACTTTTTTCGTCTTTTATAAAAAGACAACTGTCGCACTAAGTATAATTCCTGTGTACCGGGCGTCTTTATACACAAGCAGATTATATATTCAATACATATATACATTCAAACAATTAATACAAAGAACACCCAGACTAAGAACATCTATTTATTTAACACACAATCTTTCTCGAACTGACAACATTTGTTACAGAGGCAGTGGCAAGTTGACCGCTTAAGGGCCTCCTACCACAAAACGTAAAAAAATACACGATTTTCAACACGTATCTAGTACCTTAAATGATGTCCCAAAATTCTCAAACAACATTTAAACGATACTTCGATTTATAAACTTTAATTCCATACATTTATATTAATTATATTTTATTTTTTATGAGATATACAAGCAATATTAAAAATGATTGATTTCACAAAGTTTATGTATAAACTTCCTCATCTGTAGAAGTATGAATATAAAACTCACATTTCATCATCATCGGGCTATAATAGTCCACTGCTGGACATAGCCCTCCCCTAATGAGCGCCATAGCGCCCTGTCTTCGGCTTGCCGCATCCAGCATCTGCCTGCAGTCTTTCGCAGATCGTCATCCCATCTGGTCGGATACAAAATTGTCCGGCTAGTCATAAACTCACATTTATATGTAGATAATACATTTATTTACGATAATTTTCCATTCAAAAATTTGTTTTCTCGATTTTTCTGTCGAATCATTCTAGTGGGTCTCTGCGCGGGCGACGGGCGGCATACGGCGCCAGCCTTTGTGATGGACGGCTGTATGCTATTTTTTCCCAAAACGCTCTCGTATATTTACGTAATTTTATCAATCTTTGAGTGTATGTGATTAACCTAAGATAATAAATAGTTTAGAATTAGTCTAATAGTAGTATAGGACAATTTCTTTATTTTGGAGTCTGTAAATTATCATAGTACAGCTACATCTCACTATGTGGCAGTAAATTATCGTAAAATGTTTAGAAGTGAGACGCAAACGTTAAACGCTCAAGGTCATTGGCGCATAGGAGGCCCTTAATCCACACACCACCCGTGCCAACAACACCATCTTACGTAATGCCAAACATAAATAAGAACTACCGCCTACATCAAAGCTAAGAAAAAATTTAACATGCGTACAACATATCCATACTCTTTGTAATATGCGTCTTTGACACCTGTTCCCTGAATACTTAATTAACAAATGTACGTTGCCTCATAAGCTAAGAGGTCATAACAGCTTTAAATTATACATCTATTGTTTGGTATTACTAGGTTCTGCGTCGGTTTTACCTGCGTGAACTTCAGTGGTGGGGTATAGCAGGATAGAATGTTTTCTATATGGTAATTTTTGAAAAAAAGCGCACCGTTAACACCGTGTGAAGACCAACAGACTGCAATGCAAAGGGTTTCATTTCGGGTTCGAACCCACGTCGCGCACCTTTGACTTTCCGAAGTTATATGACTTTTCGCTATTATGTGCGTATTGATTGACAATTATCGCCTGCTCCGTGCCTCGGAGAGCACGTTAAGCCGTCGGTCCATGTACATCTATGGCAGTCGTTATTGGGAGAGTGTCGACACAAAAGATCCCACTGGGTCGAAGTGTCGCCGGTCTGCACTGACTGGCCCCCACATAAGATAAGATAAGATGTGGTAATTTATAGTAGGTAGGTAAATTACTTTTAAATAAGTTCTTTGAGTTACACGTGATCGAGGCAAATATTCAATTAGCTTAGCTTCTGCCTGCGCTTTTGCTTGGTAACGATAATTTTTGTGGGTCAAGGGTTGAAAGGATTTTGGTGTTTGCGAAATTTCATGATGATCGGTCGAATAGCCGGTCGAATAGGAACAATTTATATATTCTAAAGCACAAAGTTTCACTATTTGCCGATTTGTGAACTTAAGTATTGCGGGGAATTTGTATTGTTCCGATTTAAAAGTTTATTTTTGGACCTACAGACACTAATAGGAATCCTACCAATAGGCATTATAAAGATAATGAGAATGTTTGGATGTTTGTTAATCAATCACGCGATTGGTTTTCAACTTGGTACACAGATGACTATGTCCTGGATACACATAAGGAAACTTTTTATCCAGGTATGTGCACCTATGTCATGTCAAGACGCGGGGTTTAACCCAGTATTATTATATAATACACTTCAGCCTCACCCTTCAACATAATTTTACGATATAAATAAAAAATCGTGCGAGCGTAACAAAGGGTCTACTCATAAATAAAGTTCACCGCATATATTATAGAAACAAAATGTCGGACAAGTAAGCGAATCAGTTAATTAGTTAATTAAACTTAGTGAGTTTTCGTGTCGGACTACAACTGGGGAACGGTGCCATGTTGGTTTCATTTACATATTTAGAATTGTTTTAAATAATATTATTGCAACATTTTTAAATAGATTATTTTACTGCCATTTTTATACATAATTATCTGAATAACATTGCACCTGTTGTTAACCGACTGTGTCAAACTGAGGGTAATGTATTTCAGGCGTAGATTTTAATAAATGAGGTCTTGTTAATTACTATATTTTTATTTAGCCGTATTAATATTATAGTATACCTCCCTTCTTATTATTGTTCGTATTGATTGACAATTATCGCCTGCTCCGTGCCTTGGAGAGCACGTTAAGCCGTCGGTCTCGGCTGCCATGAACATCTATGGCAGTCGTTATTGGGAGAGTGTCGACACAAAAGATCCCACTGGGTCGAAGTGTCGCCGGTCTGCACTGACTGGGCCCCACATAAGATACATACATACATACATACCTCCCTTCTTACACTGAGAAGAGGTCCGTGCCAAGCAGTGGGACAGTTTAATACAGGGCTGATATTATTATTATTATTATTATTTAACTCTCGTCATATACCTACATAATCTCGGCTTATCAAAAAGCACGAACTAAACTCAATCTCAATCAGTTATCTGTAAATCATTTTGACTGCATAGAAAGCTTCTTCAATATTTTTTTAAGAAATAACATTAGGCTGTTTTATGGACTTTACAAACATTGAAACATGCTGTTTCTTCTGTATCTGCTTGGGTACCTGTATCTCATAGAATGTCCAGACTTAGAACAACTATGTTTGTGATTTTCTAATGTATGTCCCGTAGCGAAGCGACTACCATCGGTGCAGTCATGGAATTATAATGTGGTTTCTGTTCTAAATCGCGCATGTTCGCATAGATTATTTTACTGTACTTTTTAAAGGTACGGGTCCCTAACAAAACATTACTTGTATCTCAAAGGTCCATAATACACAATCACAGCATGTTTCATAACACCACACAATACTAAACACCATTAACGATACATTGAAACTCACTAAAGGGCCAATAAATGAGTCTTTAATAATTACATACGGTATGACGTAACGTGGCCCTTTCAAACTCCCATACGAAAAGCAATATATTCAATCTTCATAATATACCATCCATCAATGTCTAATACAGTCATTGCTTTTAAATAAGAGAGTATAATCATAAAAGTTTGTAAAGATGCAAGCAGCGATAGCGTAGTGGCAAACCGTTGGACTGCCACGCTGAGGTCTCGAGCTCGATCCTAAGGTGCATCTCTGACTTTTCGAGGCAATGTGCGTATTAAATATATAATTATTTCTTGTTTTAACGGTGAAGAAAAACATCGTGAGGAAATCTGCATGTCTGAGAGTTCACTATAATGTTCTCGAAGATACGTGAAGTCTGCCAACCTGCACTGGGCCAGCGTGGTGGACTATGGCTTTAATCTTCTCACGATGTGAAGAGACTCGTAGCCGGCAGTAGGACAGTTTAAGACTGCGCCGAGCGTGAGACAAATATTGACAGAGCTCGTGCGGCGCATATTCAAATCGGCTCGCGGCCGCCATAGTAAAATTTAATGGAGGATTTGAAGTGCTTTTTTGATAAATATGTATCTTTATTGTCAACCAATAACTTAAATATTTGGGACGGACAAATTGTAATATAACTAGGTATTTATGTTTCGTTTAAGCTGTAAAATAGGATAGATTTCTACTGTTATAATCTAAAAATCACGTAACATGAGCTTACGTTTTTGCAAATTTACGTAAATATGTAGGCGAAAATATTAATTATTTTAAGTTATTTACACGGAGTAATTGTAAACACATTCATTGTTATGGTAAATGTATATTTATATTTGTATTAAACAAAAAGTGTTGATTTTATCCACTTAACTGTGACCGCCTGTTTTGGTACATTTTGCTCGGCGCAGTCTTAATACAGGGCTTAATATTATATAAGCGAGCGTATGATCCGGCTCGCTGTAGGCGGTTCCCGTATTCTATAGATAGTTGCATCATCAGGGTTGAATTTCAATGCTGTTCAGTTAAAACACAGCCTGGCCTGCAACGCTGCAGCGACGAAAGATCAGATTACTTCACAATGGTATTCACTTAGCTGCATTATGCTACTTCAGCGCTCTAGGCTGTGACGGTCGTGAGTTAGATCTACTTAAAGGCGGACAAATAAATATTTCTATTTGTCAAAATAGATAAACGGAGAGCAATATTAAATTATTTAATCTTTTAAAATGTTTAGTCGAGATATGTCGGATAAATTCATTTGTTCGTTTTTGATTCTCGCTCTTAATTCGTTTCAAATAGAAAGAGAGCATAATAAAAGATGCGACTTTCTATAGAAAATCTAAGACTGAAAAAGAGGTTTCGCTATGCTCCACATAAATAATATAATCAGTAATGTCGCTCTCCTCTTTTTACGTTTTATTTATATTTGTTAACTAATTTAAAATTTAATTTAATACAATCCTAATTACACAATATAAAAATCTATGTTATACTAAAATTAGAGAAATGTCATCATATATTATGCAAAGTGAAACAAGTCTGTATTACACTGCATCACTTCTAGGGCTAAACACTGACCCCCCAAATTCAGGCACTCGCCTAGTTTGGGTATCAGTATACAGTATCAGTATCAGTACATTTTAGTAAAACACAACAACGATGTTCAAACTGATTCAAATTGTAAGGTGTAACATGTTTGTATTATCTGAAACAATAAAGATTTATTATTATTATTATTATATTATTAAATAGTTTGAAAGGCCATCTTTAGAACACGGCTTGCTCTGAACATGCTGCTTCTATGTATCTGACGCCTGTCTACGATCAACAATTGCAAATACGCTCACGCTACTGCCAATAGGATCAACCTAACCTTCCGATAGTTTACGATATCTAACAAGTATTATTTATAAACAACGCCAATATTGATTAGATTCGCACTCTGTCTTGACGATCAAAGTGAATGGGATATTTGTTAAACATTGTAGCCGTCAAACAATGGGTTATGTAACACCTACCGTGTATTAACGTCTAATGGTATTGCTAA
Source organism: Catocala fraxini (assembly GCA_930367265.1). NCBI lineage: Eukaryota > Metazoa > Arthropoda > Insecta > Lepidoptera > Erebidae > Catocala > Catocala fraxini. The sequence goes on along the minus strand of OV884032.1, from coordinate 23,397,797 downwards.
ACTGCCTTTATTCAATATAGAAAGAAAGAAAGAAAATACATTTATTTTGACAGGAAAACACACAACACATACTGCAGACAGCATAAACGTAGTATACAGTTAGACAGGCAAAAAAAAGACAATAGGACAGTAGAACAAAAGTAAATGACAATTTAAAATAGAATAATATTATAATAAAAAATAAAAACAAATATGCAAATAAACAAATAAAAAATAAAATTATTAAACCCTTGGCTCGATCCATTTAGTAAGTATATAACCTAACGTATGCACTGTGCGTCGCAGTGTCTGTCAAAAAAGATGTTGCTCACCCCGAAGCTGTATCCGCATAAGCGAAACAGCGCTGATTTTCAGCAACACCTTGGTGACCGATGTATATGTATGTAGTGCGTTTGAGTGTGGAGCAAATAAGCAATTTCTGTACAGCGTTTTTTTTAATAATTCAAGAAATCTTATTGAAACATAATACTGCATAATATAATTATAATTATTGATTATCAAGTAAAAATTATACGTGTGCTTAAAATAAATAAATAATAAAGAAAAAAATAGCGGTATATTAGTTGAACTACTTGCTTAGATGTTTCAAAAGCGCTATGACTTCTTCTTCTTCAATAAAGGTGAAATATGTAGAATTGTTACCTCATTAAAATTTATTTACTGAGTGCACGAATGACGATAGTGGTGTTAATGGTCGCCTCGTCGAGTACTGTGGGTTCGACCACATAGGCCAAAAAATTGTGTGATTTAATGGTTTTTCCGAGTTTGGGTGTTCTTTGTGTCCGTTGTTTGAATGTTTGTTAAGTCCCCCGCGACACAGGAATTATTTCTAGTGCGAGAGAAAGCGATAAATCTATAAAGATTTTTTTGTCAACGGTCTTTTCGTGACTATGGCTGATTTAAAGGAACCGAAACGTAGGTAAATGCGTAAATTTGAATGTATTCAAAATAGTGCTTTCAAATAAACTCCAAAAAAAGCCGATTAAAGTATTTTAAATTATGAATTTCAATGTGTAGGACACGTACGACAATACCGCAAATACTTCAATTAAATTTAATCAAACATGAACATAGGTATGTACGGCATTTAAATACTTACAGTCGTATCTCGCGAACTCTTGCGTGATCAGTAATTACGGCACAATAAATTCACTTAAGCAAAAACCTGGGCAGTCAATCGAGCCTCAGTCAGGAAACGTTGAAGAAATAAAAAGTGCAACAGGAAGTCAGTACAGGTGCGTTCTGTCCGTCTGTCCATCGAAACACGAGACGAAGCGTCTCCCAGAATTGTTCAAAGTAGGGATGTCTAGAGCCATAAAATTCGTTCTGATGATTCATTTGTGTCTATAGCTTAATATAGATGTGTTGTTTCTAGAAAAAACTGGCTGGAGTGTTTAAAAGAAGTTTGTTTGACAATTTGATTTGAAAAAGGAACTTTGGAAATTGTCTTATAGGTTATATTCTTGTTTGATATTGCTATGCAAATTCGGACTGCACGGATGATGCCGTAGGGGTTTAAGTGACCGCCTCGCCACTGTCAATACGCCGAGTGTTGCGTGGTCGAATCCCACTCGGAACAAAAATGATTGTTCCATGTCTGGTTGCTTTTTGTAGTTTGTTTTTTGAAGTTTTGTAAAGCCTCCGAGATACATGAATTACTACTAGTACGGGAAATGTGTTTTTAAAAAAAAACAAAAACAAAATATTCGTATCATTATATTACGTATGTACTTTAATAAATAAAATTTCGCCAAATTCTTGTGTAATGACATAAAGTTTAGTAAAAGAGATATGTCAGGATGTCAGCCAGTGTAAACATGTAGTTTCTGTTTATTCCTCCGGGAATCAGGTGTGAGTGTATAATAATGTGCAAAAAGTACGATACGGTGCGGTTATTTTGATACAACGTGTCTACTCTTGCTGGTTCAAGACTAACGAAACTAGAATTTATGTTTTCACCTATTGACCTCTGACTACCTATGTATTCCTCGTGAAGCAGGTCGATACTGCGACACAAGGACTATGCCTAGTGAGGGAGTTGACAAACCTTTTTGTTACATAAATATACCTAGAACATAACTGTGTATTTCATTGTTAAATAGTCTGAGGTATTTTAATTCTTGTGTTTATTCGATATTTTAAATTGACACAAGATTTGATTTCTTACATAATCATCGTATTTATTTTACTGCATTCTAGCTTTCTATATTGCGTAGTTTTAAATAGTCACAGATCTATAAATTCTTATCTTATTTGTCCACATTTGGTAACCCTACTATAAAAGTTCGGCGACGCATTCAGCGCAAGCGCATTAATCTCGCGCACAGCCACTACCTGCGATTGTTCTCACATAATCGCACGATGATAAATTATACTTTTTTACAACATCGATTCATTGAACTTCGACAAAATGTACTTACGGCTTTTTGTGAGCTCTTAATAAATTGATTATACATTGCTGGCGAAAAAGGTTGTTTACCGTTATATTGACCATTGTAAATTAATACCTGTAAGTTTGCTTAAAAAACGTTTTTACGCTGACTAATATATGAACCTACATTTCCTTTCAAAATGGTAAAGTATTCATTTAAATATAAAAGGTATAATAATTTTAAAGTGTTTCAAAAGCCGTTTAAATTCTTTTTAAAGCTACAATGTTGCACTAAAAGGAGTTTAATTCCGGATGTCAAATTTATACGTCTATATTGAAAATCGAAAGAAGCACAAATTTGAACAATGCAGCAGGTGTGAGAGACGTCTGTCCCTGCCGATAATTACAGTGCGACTGAATACCAAACGACTGATGTTCACTTCGTTTTGAATATAGAACAAAAAGCCGACCAATCAGCAAGCTGGTGTGCAGCTCGTGCGCAACGGAGCTTTTTTTTTATAAAACGTTCCTATTTCGAAATTGGGTTTTCGTTGCCTGTGTTGTGTGGAACCGCCGTATGTTTAAGTTAAGTACGTAAGCATTGAATTGTGTTTCTTTTTATTTTTTTCATTTTACGGCTGTCAATTGCTGATGCCAGTCCACTGATCGACAGGTGGACAGTGGAACTAAAATAATTGCTATAATCGTGTTGGCCGAGGAGTTAGTTCGAAAATCAACAATATTACTCAAATTGAGTCATTATATTTCTTACACTGGCGTCCGTAATATAAAATCTGGACAAGCACTTAGAAATCTGACAGGTGTCAATTTATTTTATTACTATTACAAAGTTTCTTCCCGTAATTTACCTATCAATGTTTCAGATAGGAGTAATAATATTTCCCCAAACCGTTATGTATACTGCCTTAGTGTACAGGTGAAAATGTTATCGAACTCGGCTAAGTGGTTTTCGAGATTAGCATACCTAAACATATATGCCGGAAATTTTGCTCTATTGGTTTCAAGATATTGAGCATCTGAACATTAATATTTTACACTTAGCACTAAATTCTTGGTTATTTAGTGCGTTGAATCAGCTACTCAAAGTGAATTTTCGGCCTGATAGCAATAATATTCTATGTTCTAAAACTGCCAGTTTGCTGCCTATTATATTGCAGTAAGAAATACATGCTCCGTTAGTTTAGTGACTTTTATATACAATCATGCGCCCCGGGTTGTGCTGGTAAAAAGTATTACATGTTTTTCTCTCGAGAAATTTATTTTCTTAGTGGTTTACTAGAAGCTCGATGTTCGTGTAATTGATGGAGTGTCGTCCCCGTGCCTCGTAAAAGTAGGAAGTACGGAAAACTGTTGGCCCTGCGCTTAAAATCTTCGGTCATGTCAGATTGGCATCTCATTAAAATATGACAGTGGTGAAATAGATTTAAAATAGCGTGCATTTGTGTTTGTTTTCAGGTCCATAAAATTAAGCACTAGTTTACCATATGGCATTAGTGCGTAAATTGATCCTGTCGATTGTTTACACAATGCAAACAACTCGCGCAAGAGCCTAGAACCACTTGCAACTAACCTTGCTAATCTTAATCGAGCCGCGTAAAAATTTACATATTATTATACTAATTGTATATGTGAATTTTTACGCGACTTAGTGTATACTAGTAGTAGTTTTTCCTAGTCTTGGTGTATAAAAAGTATATATTAACAATACAACCTAAAAAGGGTCATTTAGTTTAACGCTAATAACATAGTAGTAGTAGTAGTGGTTTTCGTCTCTCTGTTTCTGTAGTGGGAACTGTATATCCTTTTAAAATAGCAATTTAAATTGAAGCTCACAATACTTGAGACCAAGCTATCACTCGTCCATGTCTAATAGCTTCAACAATATCGCATTAAAATATTTACCCAACTAAATCCTCCAATTATATTAACTGAGAACCACTACGACACAATAACATTTACATTAAACCAACTTAAATAAATACCTGCTACTCCATCAAAGGGTCAATAAAGAGAGGTAGAATCGATTGCGAATGAAGCAAGCAGTGGATAGCTGACAAATCACTTCAATCATATATTAAATTTAAGATCGCTAAAATGGTGAGAGAGTAGTTTACCCAATAACAATGATTAAGTGTCTGGTTCTAATGCTAAATTGTATGGTTTTAAGTGTATTATTATATATTATATTATTTCACAGTAAATTGCTTATCTGGGACGTATAAATCATCGGGGTTATTTCGTAAATTGAGTAAAACCATGTTTATTTTACCTGCGACAATCGGTGAAGGGAGTTTTCGAAATAGAATGTTGTTAGTGAGGCTTTATAGTTGATACGATTTATAGGAACACTCAAGATGTGGCTTATTTGCTAAAGGCTATGTAATTGTCTGGTACAAAGGTGATATGTATGTAAAAGCTTATGTTTGTGCGTGTCTAATGACTGTCGAAACAGATGTTCTGAAAGTAGCAAATAGTTTCAAGTGTTTTAGCCTTGCTAAAGGCTATGTGATTGTCTGGTACAAAGGTGATATGTATGTAAAAGCTTATGTTTGTGCGTGTCTAATGACTGTCAAAACAGATGTTCTGAAAGTAGCAAATAGTTTCAAGTGTTTTAGCCTTGCTAAAGGCTATGTAATTGTCTGCTACAAAGGTGATATGTATGTAAAAGCTTATGTTTGTGCGTGTCTAATGACTGTCGAAACAGATGTTCTGAAAGTAGCAAATAGTTTCTAGTGTTTTAGCCTTGCTAAAGGCTATGTAATTGTCTGGTACAAAGGTGATATGTATGTAAAAGCTTATGTTTGTGCGTGTCTAATGACTGTCGAAACAGATGTTCTGAAAGTAGCAAATAGTTTCAAGTGTTTTAGCCATGTTTTGCAGAGACATTTGCCTTTGTAATGATATAGCCAATTATTATGCTTATAGAAGCAATCAGGCACGTGTTCTGGTAATTTGATAGCAAGGTCTTTGTCAAAGAGAACGGATGATACGGGACAGACGAAGAAATAGAAGATAGAGACCGAGTATGTGATTAGACCTCGAGCGCTCTCACTTACAGTACGACATGAAGCATACTTGTATATTAGCTACTTGACGTCAATATTGTATTAAATGGTACATCTCTTCGGTCGCGGTGGTCTATTAGTACTCGAACCAGAATGTCTCTGCTACTCTACAACATATTTTCAATGTATTGTCGTCACCAGCTTTAGCCGGCAGGTTCAGCCCAACAGAGTTGATAACAGGGGTACTTCTACGAGTAAATCTTGCATGGGAATCTGCTAACTATTGGATTTCAAGGCCATCTCCAGGGCCTATGGAGTCGGCCAGTTTCTTAATGATATCGAAAGCTCCCTCGCTCCAGTAATTTGTCCTGAGCCCCTAGGTATATATACTAATAGACAGCAACTGTATGAAATATAAATAGTGGCGAAAGGCACTATTCATGAGTACACAGTATTCATTTACTTATTCATATAGATCACGTAAATTTAATAATTTTTTACACTACAACTCTCGCAGTAGTTTAAATTACTGTTTCGCGGGGTACTTTACAAACATTCAAACAACAGACAAAAAGAACTATCGGTTCAGAACAACAATTTATGGAACACAACATTTTTGTTCCTTGTGGGTTTCGAACCCACACACCCACAGCAATCAGTGCAGTGACGATTACATAAATCATTACGTCATCCATCATCAGTCATCAATATTAAAGTCTTCCAAATGTTTATGAAGTCTTCGCCGCTGCATACAACAAGTATCTAATATTTCTGCAAGTTCTAACGGTACGCTTACTTCTACAAGTTAATACTCGAACCCGCGTCGCGCACCTTTGACTTTCGGAAGTTATATGACTTTTCGAAATTATGTGCGTATTGATTGACAATTATCGCCTACTCCGTGCCTCGGAGAGCACGTTAAGCCGTCGGTCCCGGCTGTCATGAACATATCGCGCATTTCTATGGCAGTCGTTATTGGGAGAGTGTCGACACAAAAGATCTCACTGGGTCGAAGTGTCGCCGGTCTGCACTGACTGGCCTCCACATAAGATACATACATACATAATACGTAAGATAATGTGATCGTAAAGAAAGGAATGCGTAAAATGACTATGACTATGACTACATTTTTCGATCGTTAAGGGAATTCCTTGAATAACAATGAACTTGCTAGGCAGGTAACACTTAATGTCTGTTGGGTTTGAACGTTCTTCAGATAGACAACAATAGATCGAAGATGTGGGAACGAGGATTAAAGTTAGATGTGTTTGGGCTTATAACGATTACTATTTCAAGCCTATAACCCTTGAGGGGTAGGCAGAAGTGTGCTACATCCACATTTCGCCATTTAAAAGTCTTATGATCACATATGACCCTAAATTATGGAACTTAAAGACGGAATTAGGCTCGCTTTCGATTAAGAGGGCGAGCCTAATTCCGTTTACTGCATAAAGTGCTAGATTCCGTGCTTCTACTGATAATTTCTTGACAGAAAAATCCAATAACCCCAATTGATCTGGGCATTGACCAATACACAACATTCGTATTTACTGCCGCTGCGCTACCACGGCTGTCCACAATGACATATCCGTGTTCATAATATGTACCTAATTGTAAAATTAAAATGCTTAAACGAAATAAGTTTTAGAGTAGTAGAGCCTCGCTGATTTCAGCATGAATGGCCGGCTCCACCGGGGAAGGACTACCCATCTCACAGAATATCAACGTGAAATAACAGTATTCCTAGTGTTGTGTTTCGTTCAGTGAGTGAGAGTTCCGGAGGCCCAATAACTCCCTTTCCCACATTCCCGCCACTTCTCCTTCCCACTTCCTTTCCTAAAGGGTCGGCAACGCGCAAGTGATGCCTCTGGTGTTGCAGACGTCCATAGGCTACGGTGACCACTTACCATCAGGTGGGCCGTATGCATGTTTGCACCTTGGTTAAATAAAAAATATATATATAACTGCAGAAAGCGTAAGGCGGCTTTACCTACTAAAATCCTAGGAGATACGATTCCGGGATAAATCATGTTGTAGTATGTCTTAATTCAAGACATAGTGTCCTGTGCGTCAAGTTTTGTTTAAATCCGTTCACCGGATTATGATCGATAAAGTAACAAACATCTAAACAGTTTTACAAACTCTCACATTCATCGCTTAGGCACTAGTTTTTAGCCAAGAATTCGCCTGCGTGAATCTCACGGTATAACAACTCATAGGATCTTTTTATCCTGGTATGCGTTTACCTGGATAAAAATATCCTATGAGTGGTAATCTAATGGCCATGCTTTTTCTCTCTTGTTAGGTTAAAGAAGAGAGATGGTGACACTTTTATCTTATAGATAAATGCTATTTGGTCGGACAGGCCCTAAGACATGGTCTATCACTGCCACAAGTTTCATCTAAAACCATTAAACGGTTTACGCGTGATAGACTAACAAAAATCCAAACATTATTACACACATTCAGATTTATAATATGAATAATAGGATTAGCAGGTGGATTGACATTAGCAGTTGTAAAGAAACGATTTTTCATAGTTTCTATTAAAGCAAAAATGTGTTCTAAGAAATGTGTGTAGGTAATTCAAATAGTTTGTGATTTTGGCAGACACGTGCTTCTGATGTTGTGAATGAAAGTAATGAAACTAGCAGCGCGTGCCAAAATATTTATTGACAAGTTGCGACCGCGCATTTGTTCTCGTGACATTTTTTATTTAATTACTACCTTTTGCCTGCGGCGTCTCTTACCCGAAGACCGTATTTATTTATATATATAATACGTAACGGGTATTAACGCGATCATGCATAATGTGACCAGTTTACACCGGCCGTGGTCACAAGCTGACTGGTGCTGTGATGTCATGTATCCATTTGTGAGGCAGAAGAATCTTGATTCACCCTCACTTTTGGCACATTTTTGTTTGTCCATGTATTTATTTATAAAAGATATCCTATGTTCTTTCATGTACGCCTGACAGCGTCTGTCCCCCTGATGATTGCTCGAGTTAGGCGTAAACGTGTATTAAACAAACATGATAGTAATTAAGATTAAAAAAAGGCCTTATATACAGCATAGGTATGTATAATATTATCGTAGTGTAATATTCTTTTACCTGACTGACTTCGGAGGAAAATACTGTTTTACAGGTTACAATCCCATATTCGTTTTGTTTTAAAATGATAACGTGTCGTTAGTACGACACAAAATTTAAATCTAGTGGTTTAAATTTTGTGTCGCTTGGAACCTCACACATTCAAGAAACTGATACTAAGAGCATCCAGACTTGGAACAACTATTTGTAGATTTGTGTTAGAGTAGTAGAGCCTCGCTGATTTTCAGCGCGAATGGGCCGGCTCGACCGGGGAAGGACTACCCTCTCACAGAATGTCGACGTGAAATAGCAGTATTCCTACTGTTGTGTTTCGTCCGATGAGTGAGAGTGCCGGAAGCTCAACCCTCTCTCTCCCTTCCCGCTCCTTCTCCTCTGCCCACTTCCTTTCCTAAAGGGTCGGCAACGCGCAAGTGATGCCTCTGCTGTTGCAGGCGTTTATAGGCTACGGTGACTACTTACCATCAGGTGGGCCGTATGCTTGTTTACTACCTTTGTTGTACAATTAAAAACACATTTTGTTCAGCGTTATGCTTATGACTTATGATCAAACCAAAGACACTCGGCGCAGGAGAGTGGTAAGACGACCACTTTTATCACTATGCCAAGTCACATTGAACGTATAAACTATTTTACTAGATAGTGATGTTGATTTTGTTTTGATAGATTTTGTAGATAGTTGAAATGAGAAATTTATTAATTAGTAGAGTTTCTGTATTTCTTTATTATAATATATACGTAAATATATTATAATATAAATAGTATATATCATTCCAATCCACCCAAAGGTTGCCTGTAAGATATTGCTGATAAATATAATTATAATATATTGATATATGTAACCCGAAGAATAGTACTACATCAGCCGAACAATGCCAAAATACTACGACCGCGATTCGACTGCATGTGTCAAATGCATGGTTGTGTGCGTGATGTGTTTTTTCATTAATTTAATGTATTTCTAATGCATACTTTATATAAATATTAGGAGACGCATCTACTTCTCCATATAAAATTTAACAGTGCAAAATTTCATACTCCTCCGTCCGCGCAATTTTCGTAAAAAGAGGTTTAAAGTTTTTGCTTCACGTATTAAGACTGCGCCGAGCGTAAGACAGATAATGACAGAGCTCGTGCGACGCATATTCAAATCGGCGCGCGGCCGCCATAGTAAAATTGTATGGAGGATATGAAGTGCTTTTTTGATAAATATGTATCTTTATTATCAATAACTTAAATATTTAGGACGGCCAAATTGTAATATAACTATTTATGTTTCGTTTAAGCTGTAAAATAGGATAGATTTCTACTGTAATAATCTAAAAATCACGTGACACTAGCTTACGTTTTTGCATTTTTCGTGCAAACTTACGTAGTTATGTAGGCGAATATATTAATTATTTTAAGTTTTTTACACGGAGTAATTGTAAACATATTCATTGTTATGGTAAATGTATATTTTATATTTGTATTAAACAAAAAGTGTTGATTTTATTCACTTAACTGTGACCGCCTGTTTTGGCACAATTCGCTTGGCGCGGTCTTAATATATAGATGATTAAGATTCCAACATTACATTTTCTTTTCTTGTAATTCAATGTCATAGCAGGCACCTCTTGCCACATTTATACTATATATATATATATATATATATATATATAAATCTATGTAACTCCGCGGAGCAATAGCGGATAACTGGCACGAGTCTACACCCGCTGTTGATAACCTCCTTAGGCAAATTACTGCTTAACGTATTGAGTATTTGGTACACCGGTGGCCAGGCACAACATATTTTTAATTAAGTCTGGTATTCTAAGACTTGACATTCTACAAATGTGTCTAATGCTTCTTTGCTATCTTATCTTGCACCTTCAAAGTCACATCCAGCATCTCTATAATTTCACACTAGAATGCAAAACTTGACCTCAGCTGACTTAGACCCTTGAGCACGCATGCGGTAATTAGAAGCACAATGTGTGAGCAGAGGTCACACTGATGCAAGTACCGTTGAAGTTGGAACAGGTTGTATGCAAGTAGATGGCGATGAAGGCGTTTGTGATACGATATAATGGCTTCATCAGCTCGGAGTAACAATGAGAAGGTATGTGTAGATATGTCAAACGTAAATTGTTAAATTGTTTTGTACCTAACTTTGATCTTGTATACTCGTATGTCGTTTATGAAGGAATAATGCTATGAGTTTGTTTGTTACGCTTTCAAGCCTTAACTACTCGAACAGATCATCATGAAATTTCGCATACACTTTGTCAAAAGTACAGAGGACATAGACATACCATCTATCCAGAAAAAGTACTGTTACTGTTGTTAGCTAGTTTAACATTTGTAGATTAACTAATTTAAAAACTTTTTGGCATATTTAAGCAAATGCAGTAGGTATCATAACTCTACACACTAGGTATGCCATCTGTAGTTGATGGCCTGCACTTTTCTGACGTTGTTTAGCAGTATTTCTAGTTATAAGAATAATTGTTGCTAAATCAACCATCTAATAAGATATACTACTCTCCGTTCTTCTCGTATATGTCTGTCTGTAAATATATCCCCGTAGGGCTGGACAAAATATATACTACTCACCTTATTGCCAGATTGTGTATTTTTAAATGCTACGTAATAAGAGCAATGCCCATGATTGCTGCATAAAGGACATTTGTCCTATGTATCTCATGTGGAAGCCAGTCAGTGCAGACCGGCGACACTTCGACCCAGTGGGATCTTTTGTGTCGACGCTCTCCCAATAATGACTGCCATAGATGTTCATGGCAGCCGGGACCGACGGCTTAACGTGCTCTCCGAGGCACGGAGCACGCGATAATTGTCAATCAATACGCACATAATTTCGAAAAGTCATATAACTTCCGAAAGTCAGAGGTGCGCGACGCGGGTTCGAACCCGAGATCCTCTGTATTGCAGTCTGTTGGTCTCCCCACTGAGCTATCAATGCTCATACATTTGTCCTAAGTGTTTCAACAAAAATAACTAAAGCAATTTCAGATAATCAAAACTGGTACTACACAGCCAGTTAAGGCAATAATAAATTTTGAAATTAACAAATAGAAACAACTTTATTTAATGAAGACATTTCAAAAGGAACTCATACAAAATAATATAGATAATACCACATCATGACCACACATGCACAAAATGGCTAATGGACTAAAATCTAACTTAATTACGTCTTCTTCTTTTTATATCTTAATATAATAAGTAAGCACCTATTATTACGTGCACACCGCACTCGGCATAAATAAGAAACGAGAGGGGCGTATACATTAAAGAAACTAATAGGCGTGATTATCTACTTTATGACTCTACCAGATACTTTTTCATGTAGGCTTATCTTTCTCTAGGCTATTCCTCTATTAAATGAAGGCATTCCATTAATTTTCAATTTAAGTTCTTTATAGTTATCATTTTAGACAGTACAGTAAACTAGAGTACCTACGTAAAATGGAATATTCTCATTAGATTAATGTTGTACGCCTCTCACTTATAAAATAATAAATAAAATTACATATTTCAATGAATATTCAAAACCATATTTCATTTCATAGACTATGTAAACAAGCAGACGTGATTTTCAATTGTTACCTACGGAGTAAAACGTAAAAGGTTTTATTTAAATTTCGAAGCATTCACTTCTCATTTTAACGGGTATTGAGAGAGGCTTAAACAATTCGTTCCAACGTTCTTTGAGGAGACAGCTGTATGAATATTCAATCTGAACCGATCGTGAGTTCGTTTATATCGTGATTCGAAGCGAAATCGGTACTTCATCTCACACGATTTTACTTCCCAATAAAAAGTGCCCAAATAAAAATATCCAACCACAATCGGAGATGATATCATGAATTTATTGGACGCCCGTGATTCTTCGCCGTTTTCGCTACGTTAGTTGATTTTTTCTTCTAAAATTGGCAGTTCTTTTACATTAGGGATGTGCCTTTCACGCTGATCTTAGTGATAACCGTAAAATGTGTCGGCTGCCTACCATAAGTCGTAAAAGTCAACACAAGCAATGAATTGATGTTGATGACCGTCGTTGACGGTATGCAGAATATAACAGGATGTCGAACTGTCCTATCACAGTGTAGAGCCAGACTGTCACAAAATACGGTTTTAAAATATCCTTTAGCTTTTCGAATCGAAATTTACCTATCCTGCTTATAAATGAAATGCTAGCACAACCTTACCCGAACACTTTTCTCATTCTACAAAGAAGAAGCGTTATTAACAGTCGGGTACGCCAAAAGAACCGCTATGAATATATATCGTACCTCCACTTTCTTTTATTACATATAAGATATACAGATTTCTACAGAAACCTTGATATAACGGAATACAAATTATGGTAAGAAAATGATTTAACAGTAAGTAAATCAACTCGATCATATAGGGGAATAAAACATGAATCGATTTTCGCGGAATCTTAACCGACATCGATATTATCGAAACACAAGCGTTTTTACTTAATATAAAATATAAAACATGTTGACACACTTAAGCACTGTAATAAAATAAACATACTAATGCGTAACTTTGTATCAACTACCGAATATGAGTGTGACCAATAATAAAAAGCTGTACTTAATAATTTTTATGGTAGTTGTTTCGATGGAAAACGCAATTCTTATATAGTAAAATATTTATCCCTTTTCTGATTGCATATACTTAACCATTTTAAATTGATAAAAAGTAATCATTTTTACAATTAATATATTAAGGCACACGGTATAATAAACCTTCAACAGGTGAAAATTAGTAAAGAAAGTACCGAAACAAAACTAATTTTATTTCAATCTTCGAAACTACTTAATTTTATTGACTTTTAAACATACGACACATAAACACCATCTCGAGTTTTACACTCTTAACTGATTACATCAAAGACATATAAAACGACTTAGTAGTAAACAATAATTTTCTTAACCATTACCACTTGTAAATACAAGAGCCCTTCGAAGTTTATAGCTGGTTGGTAATGGACGAATAATAAAGGCGATAATATTAAAAAACATCTTATGCACGCGTCCATGGAGGTTCACGATAACATCGGGACGGAGTGACGTCTGCGCACGCGCATACCATAGAGTAATAAATTAGGTGCGTAAATATTTAGGAACACTTTTATGGATCAATTAGACATCAAGAAAGGAAAAGAGAGTAAGTAAACAACTGAGTGGCATTCCTATTGTCTGCATCTGATCGAATATACAAATGTGTTTTAAATTTAATGACTTCAAATAGTACAGGCCTGTATAAATTGATCACTAAATATTATGTACCAAAAATGCTTGCTAAAAAAGAAATTTCAGCCATCTTTTTTTACAAGCAGTCACCAAGTTATAGCGTACTTTCAGTATGTGACTTTTTCTATATTCTTTCGAAATAAAATATTAATTTAAACAATTTTTGTGAGTATTTAATACTTATTGTTATTTTTAAATAATAAAACGGTATAATAGCAAAATTTTGAAAAGCTGATCGTTATGAAATTAACACCTAATTATTTTAAACTTTCAGCAATACTTTCAAAAGAAACCGACAGTTTCTGATCGTAAAATCGACTAATACCAAGTACACCTATAAAATTCTTCTATACATGTGTAAAATTTTATATAAGCGTCAATCTCATACATTAAAAAGATATCTTAACTTTATTACCAATTCTTAAAATAACTCTAAGAATACTAACTTTATTCATTGTTCTATCTACAAAATTGAGGCATGTGCTATCTGAAACGACCTCACAAGAGGCTCCATCTCACACATGTAATAAATGTCTCCATTATCCGTAAGATAAGGGTACTCACACGTGTAGGCATAAAACTCGACGTCCTATCTGTAACAATTTAGCTATGACATAAACATTTTTCACAGTGCGTTGTCACGGCGCCGGTTTATTTTCAGATAAAATATTTTGATATTTTTACGCTGTTAGTTTGCGTTCTTGATGCATGACGGACGGCTAGACGTCGTCATGCTTTGAGGAAGTAAGCAGTAGATGAGAATTATTATACTAGTTTTTCCCCGCGGCTTCGCTTGCGTAAATGCAGGTTAGTTTAGGGGCAGTACTTTTTCCTGGATGAAAGGTACCTTATGTCCTATTTTGTTTGCCTGACAACGTGTATTCAAAATTTCATGATAATCGGGCGAGTAGTTAAGGAAAGCGTAGCAAATAAATGAACATACTTACGTTCGCATTTATAATATTAATTTAGGATAAAATATCTTGATATTTTTTTGCCCTTAGTTTGCATTCTTATTGCTTAACGAACGGCACGATGGCGTTATGCTATGAGGAGGTAAGCAGTAGATGATAATCCTTACAATAATAATTATAATAATTTATGCAATAATAGTACATTTTTGTTATTAGTCTAAAATAATATTATACTACAGTAAATTATAATTATCCTTAATCTGGTACATGTTTTACTTATACTTTAATCCGCCGACATCGTGCATTCTAATTTATTTTCAAGCGCTAGGTTTAATAAAGTAGGTTTAATAAAATGTAATATAAAAAAATACATATAAATAAATTAAATAATAAATAATAATAAATTAAATATTATAAATGTTTGTTTGTTACGCTTTCACGCAATAACTATTCGAGTGATCATCATGAAAATTAGCATATACATTGTCAGAGCTATGAAAACGACATAGGGTTTCAACCAGACAAAGCTATTGTTACAAATTTATTTTTTTAACTTATTGGTTTGCATTGACCCATACCCCTCCGCGGGGGCGGGCGAAGGGGTTATGTCAGACTCACCCGTGGAAAGATGACGACGTCCCGATCGTGCCGATTAAACCTACCACGGTGTTCCGTTTCACAACCTATGGCTGAAGCGCAGGCATCGCTCATGCATTCATCCTGTGACCTGTACATTTAAGCGAGCGAAACTGCGTTAATCTAGTATTTTTATAGTTTACGCTGTTACTTTGCGTTCTTGAAGCATGACGAACAGCATGACGCCGTCATGCTTTGTGTAGGTAAGCAGTCGATGATAATCTAATGCTATATTCCACTCAAGTTATCAACATAGTTGTAATCTTGATCGCGTATCGTACTTAAGTGATAGGATGTAATTATTTCATAACGATGTTGGTTTTGACGTGGCGCATTTTAGATCGTGAGGTTAAGCAACGGTGCTACGGTCTGCGGTACAGTATTTTGGTTAGCTATTTCTTTTACATAGTATGCTGCCTCCATAACGCAGTGGTAGTGAATGTGACTGCTGTGCATGAGGTCTCGGGTTCGAATCCCGGGTCGGGCCAACAAAAAGTTATTGGGTTTTCCTGTTAAGAAATCTCAATAGCAGCTCGGAGTTAGGAAGTTGGCGATGTTAGACACCCCTGTGCCTCGGAAAGCACGTAAAGCCGTTGGTCCTGCGCCTGTTCTCTTTCCGGTCGTATCGGACTACCGTCCCATCGAATCATGAGAGTGAGGGAACAGAAAGTGCACTTGTGTTTGCGCACAGGCTTGTGCACTATAATATCTCCTGCGCAGATGGCCAGTCTCCGTTAAGATTGGTCGCCGTGACCGCAATTCGGTCTGGAGGACATTATGATCTTGTATTTGAAGAAAAATGTGGTAGTTTTGACAGTGTTGACGGTGAAATGGTATAAGTGGTCATCTCGCCTCTACCACTGCGACGAGTGTCGTAATTTCGATTACCACTTAAAAAAAATACTAAAAGCTGATTATTTCGCTGATCCATATTTCATTAATTATGTTTCAAGTGATCGTGATCGAACCTATTGCCGTCTAGTGGATACAGTTGTAAACTCTCGACTACAGAGAATTTCTTGACAGAAATGCTCAATAACACTTTCGCACGACCTCGAAACGAAACTGAGACCTTATACACATTCACTGCGCCACCGAAGCAGGTACGTAACAACAAAAAATACTCTTTGTACTCTGGAATACTTAGAATCATACAACTCTTAAAAAATCAGAACCCACAAGAGAGTGCACAATTTATGTGGCTCCGTTTAGACCCACACTTGTTATCTTTGTGTGAATAGTGATGAATGCGAGCGGGACTTAATGGCCTCTTATCAATCACTTAAGAGTTAAGGTTGCGAATACGCAAACGAACTACCTGAATTCATGTTAAATAGAACTTTCAGACGCTTTCTCAAAATATATTTGGCAGAAATAGCACGTATATTATTTAAGGCATTTTCTTCTAAAACACGACACCCGCTCTAGGGATAATTTTTGTGTCGAGGGTAACTTTACGGAGATTTAAACAACGGACACGAACAACACATAGTTCCGGCTCAACCATTTGTGGATTCCAAATATTTTGGTCTCGTGTGAGGGTCGAACCCAGTGGCAGCGGCGAGGCTACCAGAAAAGCATAATATTTTTTTGCTGGCTGGGTATCAAACCGGGTGCCTTATGCACAGCAGTTGCATTTACTACCGCTGTGCCATTGTGGCTTCTTCTTGTCGTTTCGACGGTACATTCTTATAATAATTGAGCCCAGTGCGAAGTCACTTCTACCGCGGTGTCGGTGGCGTCCATCAATTCTTGGCCTAAGCACTTGTATGGACATTCAGGGCACTCCAGCAGGTGGGACATAGTCTGATTCTCACCGCACTCGCATTAGGTGAGGGACGTGTCAATAAACCCGCACTTCGCCAAGTTATGTTTGCAGCAGCCTACTTGGCCACGTAAGCGATTTAATGCTTTCCAAATAGGACACCGCAGTTCACGACCCGGCAGACATACGCTTGCTTTCACGTAGACTGTGGTGGGTACTTTTCATTCCATAGTACTTTTCGCTCTTCAAGGGGTTCACCCTGGATGGCCTTTACAGAGCGCAGGAAGCTCTTACGACTTTTAAGTCTTCCAGGAGTTGTTGGGTAATGGTAGAGCGGATGTCGGGTGGTATTTTCTTGGCTTTTCTTTTCAAGCGCACATGCGATATGTTTTCGTACAGCTGGTGGAGCTATCCCAGCCAACTGGTAGAGCTTATTTAGTGGAGTCGGCTTCAAGTAACCCGATATTATTTGGAACATGGCATTCAATGCAGTATCTACTGGTTTGGCATGACTGGATCGATGCCATTGTGGCAGGCTCGTAGATATAGCGCTTATAGAAAACAAAGGCTTTCAAGAAGTGGTAGAGGTATATTAAACCACCTGGTATATTATGTTATATTAGTATATACCAGCCTAAGAAGCCTGGTACAAAACTAAGTACTATTATATTTTATTATATTTTTTAATGTACATACATACATACATAGATTCACGCCAGTTTCCCAGAGGGGTAGGCAGAGTCTACGGATTTCCATTTGCTACGATCCTGACACACTTCTCTGGCTTCATTCACTTTCATCACATTCCTCATACACGCCCGTCGGTTCAAGGTGATCTTAATAGAAAACACAACAAACAACAAAACAAGAAACAAACCTTTGTCCAGCACGCCTCCGATCTGATCAAGAAACGTTCGCCTAGGTCTTCCTCTTGCGACTGTTCCATTCACACTAGCCTTATAAACTTTCTTAGTCAGTCTTTCCTCGTCCGTTCATTTTTTTATGTATTTTACCATATTGCGTCTTTGACCAATATAATAACTTTTCCTTCTGTCTTTATTAAATTTTTAAATAGTTAAACAAATAAACTTTGATGTGACCGCGATCCTCCGTTATGGAGTTTCACAAAGCATTTTTGGAAGCCCGTTAACTGCTTGTTTCTCACAGCAGATGGCGCCACGTAATAGAACACCGCCGCGTTCGTGGAGCTCATCCCGGAAAGGCCGACCGCAACACCTGGCTGTATCCAAACTTTCAAAACATCTGTGATTTGGGCAAAAGAACTGACGAAAAAGCTATTTATAGATTATCTCTTCTTCGCTGTTTAGTGGTTTAAGTTTTTAAATACAATAATTATCGCCAATTGTGTAATCTTAATATCCGTTATTCCAGGTTTAATAATGTTGTAATTGGGCTTTGGAGCAAAGACATTTTCAGGAGCAGCACAAGATTAACACACAGCAAATCGATAACCGAGTCGTGGCGAGTTTTTTTTTACTGAGTTATACAAACAATGACACAATATGTGGTATCCAATAATATATACTAAATAAATATAGCACTGTGCCACCAGTGACGTTTACCACACATTATTATTGGGTATTATGTCAAGAATTCTTAGAAGCGGCGTGAGAAGGATAGACGGTAATAGACCCTTTTTCCCTGGTATTTTAAACCACAGCTGGCGTAATGTGAATGTAATATACCTTAGCCTAACCCCTTCTGGCCTGTAGGCGTGAGACTTGATGTGTATAATAATAATATAATAATATTCTACCACATACACACAACACCATCTAGCCCAAACTAAGCAGAGCTTGTACTATGGGTACTAGACAATGGATAAACATACATGCATATATACCTTTCTTTTTTGTAAATACGTACATATTATAACATAGAAACACCCAGACCAAGACAAATATCCATGTTCATGCACACAAATATTTGACTTGTGCGGGAATCGAACTTGCGACCCCAGGCGTGGCGGTCGGTTACACTAACCACTACGCCATCGAGGCCGACATTATATATATATGTAATATGTATATATATATATATATATGTATATAATTGTGCACATTCAAAATCTCACAAAATGTTTAGTGACAATTTCATGCATAGTAAAAGCCTATTCATATCTAAATACTTTTTACGCGGTTTCGCTCGCGTTTATCTAAATTTTGTCAATCAATTTCTATACTCCGGGAACTGTACTTTTATCTGGATGAGATGTATATCCTTTTCTATACCCCTGACAACGTGTATGCGAATTTTCATAATGATTGGTCGAGTAGTTAAGGCGTGAAAGCGTAACAAACAAACTCACATTCGCATTTATAATATTAGGTAGGCTTGCCAACCAAAAATACTAAAAACATCTTGTTTTTTAATTTATTCACAATCGTAAATATATAAAACCTGACATAAAAACACTGTTAGTAATTATGTTGTGACTGTTATAAAAGTAATTAACCATAAAACATCAAGTCAAATCTAATGACCGATTAAAATTATACTTATATTTGTGACGACCGTTACGTTTTATTTAAGAAAATGGCCGTTTGTCGTGTATTAAGAATAAAACTAACGGATAGGTGTAAAGTCATTTGAGTGGTATGAAGTGGTATGAGTAGTATGGTATGAGTTCTGGTACAGATCGATATCCTGAGTAATATCACAAATGCGAATGTGAGTTTGTTTGTTACTCTTTCACGCCTAACTCCTCAACCGATCATCACGAAATTCGCATACACGTTGTCAGGGGTACAGAAAAGGATTAAGGGTACCTTTCATCCAGAAAAAAGTACTTATACTAACCTAACATAACCTACATTCACTTAAGCCACAGGCAATATCTGGTTTTAAATATATGTTTGCAAGTGTTGGTCAGATCTCGAGTAGGCTGATTGCAAAAGTGCCTGCATGTAAAATATCACACCGTAATCATTTTTGCAGATTCCACTCCGGTACCTACCAATCCTATTATCATTTATAACTGAGCAGTGATAGCTCAGTGGGGATACCAACAGACTGCAATGCAGAGGGTCTCGGGTTCGAACCCACGTCGTGCACCTCTGACTTTCGGAAGTTATATGACTTTTCGAAATTATGTGCGTATTGATTTAACGACGTTAAGCCGTCGGTCCCGGCTGCCATGAACATCTATGCCAGTCGTTATTGGGAGAGTGTCGACACAAAAGATCCCACTGGGTCGAAGTGTCGCCGGTCTGCACTGACTGGCTCCCACATAAGATACATACATACATACATCATTTATAACAGGAGGAGAACTAGCTAGTAATAATTTCGATGTCTTTGGGCAATAGGTATTACTAGTTAATGACATATCTGACATATCTCAAACCGCAGATTTTTTACTTTCATATCCATCAAACTGAAACGCCGTTGTCAACTCTAATGGTGAAGAGAGCATGGATGGTGTAGTGGATGAGTGGTTGCCTCGCCATAGTCACTGCGCAGGGTGTTATGGCTTCGGTCCCCACACGGGACAAAAAATTGTGACTTGGAACAACTATTTGTGGTTTACAAATAGTTGTTCCGAGTCTGGGTGTTCTTTGTGTCCGTTGTTTGAATGTTTGTAAAACAGGATTTATTGTACTACTAGGACTGCTTGTCCGGAGAGTAAGGGGATGACTTTATAGATGAACCCAGCGTATGAGTTCACTGTTACTGAAATCACAGACTAACTTGCTTACCATCAGACGGGCTGTATGCCAGTTTGCCACTTTTTATATAAGATAAATAGCAATAAATAGCATCCCAAGCAGTCAGTATTATTCAATCAAAAGTCCAATTAATTTAGTGTTCGAACCTCAAGTTTTAAAGCAGTAAAATCGTAAAATAATGGGTGCACCAGCACCTTCATTTATTATTGCCCATGTCTGCAGGGACCCAAGCCCGCACTTTTACTTCTGTTTTACCGTACTCCTGGGAAATTAAATGAAATTGGTATTGGCGAAGGTCATGGGTTTTTAACGATGCGATATCTAAAAAAAATAGAACTTTATATTGTAATCGAAACCACTAATAAACACAATCGTAGAGCCTTTAATATTCTGGATTATACGCACTTCATAGAGCCTATCCTTTTGGGACGTTAGTCAAAAATGTGCCGTTGCTTAATTGTACCTGATCATACAATTTTGAGGGATTATATAATGCCTCCTATAGTTGAAAAGAGTTTCAGAATCCAGACCTCATTGCAGTAGAAGCGGCAGTAGTCGCATTCACTATAGCTGGCACAGCTATAGTATATTAAAAGAATCCTGAACAAAAGCAAAAATATAGCTTTGTGATACCCTTTTGCCAACCCCTTCCTATATATACAATCATAAGCCTGTGTATACATACCAGCTCAACTTCTATATATAATAAAATCAACATTACTAATCAGTCGTGCCCAATATTATTATTTATTTATTTACATCAAATAGAACGATTTGCGCTAATTACACTATTTAATAATATAATATAAATTAAACATTTTGCATTCACGCATTCTGCTCACATTACCTCATACATTCTAGTAATAATACTTTCCATTCATCCGCAAAAATATCAACTTCTGGGTTAAAGTCCAAGAGCGGTTAAGCTGCTTTAGTGACCGAGGTATGGGTGAGTTACAGCGTGCCACAGTATGGCACGCAGGAACTGCCAGCAATCGGTGCTTTCTACCGCGACAATGGTTGTTAGGCACAAACAATCTGCAACATTTGTCGTGAAGAATTGGTGCCTCAATCATACCCTCTAAAATTTTGCACATTCTAACCATCTGATCGTATGATCGCCTCCTCTCTAATGGGTAATGAACCATAACAACCCAACAAAAATTTTGTAGGATACAGATAGGGGTCGAAACACTACAATTTCTTATAAATAAATCTAGTTTACTGCGGACTAATGCATAACAAACGAGTTTAATAACATGGGTGCTGTAGAATTCACGACAGTTTCTCAAAACGAATCCGAGGGGACTAAAAGATTCCTTAGCAACTGACGAAATATGCTCATGAAAGGTGAGCTTTTGGTCAAATGTGACTCCCAAATCTTTCATAGAATTAGTTCTCGTGATAACATTATGGTTTAATATATTTATATGTATTATTTATTGGGTGAGCCATTCGCCCAAAATTCGTCATGTAACATTTCGTGGTATTGAAGTCCATTTTGTTTTCGAAGCTCCACCTGCATACAGAGTCAACATCTGATTGCAGAGAAGCGCAATCGGCCTCAGATTTGATTTAAAAAAATAACTTCATGTCATCAGCATATAAGAGGCATTCCACATTTCGGACCACTGTAGGCAGATCATTAATCATTAACATAAAAAGAGGTCCTAGTACCGCTCCCTGGCTGACTCCTGATCGTGTATGGTAAGCGTGCGACTCATAATGACCAAGCTTCACGTATTGTTGTCGGTCACGCAAGTAAACCGCAAGAAGATGGAGCAAACCCGGAGCAATGCCTATTGCACACAGCTTAGATACCAAGATATCATTATTTACTTTATCAAAGGCCTTGCAAAAGTTAAAATAGAGTACATCCACTTGATTACCGCGGTCAAGAACGGTAGAGATGAAGTCGACTAGGACTACTAATATGACCAAACAAGCCGTGAATATATCCAGTCAATCAGTAAACTAGAGCTTTATTTATAGAGGATCCTGCGAACCCCTCCGTTTTAGTCACCGAGCTAGAAATAATGCGCTACTTTGTACCAACGTTATTATTAATAGAGCTGCGAGCAATCTGCTATTGTTTTAATGGCTCTTCTTAGAAATCTATTCTTTCATGTAACTTTCGCGATGTTTAGGCCGACTGATAAACAGTTTTGATTGGTGTAAACATGATTATAGTTTTGAAGGTACACATAATCCTATATTTATGTTTAAATAATTTGGTAAAGTTATAGATATTAAATAGTTTTTAACAAACCTACATATGTGACTAATAAGGTTTTGGTCTGCATGGTGGTGAACGGTTATCACAGTCTGCGCCGTTGCTAGCGCAAGGGTTTAAGGTATCTGCTGGCAGCACAGCGTTTTATCAAGGAGTCTAGAGTCCCCTACTAATTGTAGATAGATAATCACCGTGATAACTTTTTACTGTGATTTTTATAAAAACCATTGTTAAATTAAATTTATTCATCAGGTCATCGGTTAAGGGTATTTGCTGGCTGCGACTGTAGTTGCCATCAGCTGCTAGTATTTGTATCTGGTCATTTCTACACCCTGTACTGCTAAGAATTGATCACGCCGCGCCCCCATGGTAAAAAGGTATTTTCTATCTCTGTAGTTTAGCAAAGAGATTATTATCATAAGTAATTACATCTGTGTTAGGTGAAGCTTGAATAAAATAACTTTTTAAAATAACCAAGTCATGGTATAATGTTCTCTAATTTTATAAAGCCGACAAATCTTTAAGAAACCTTGGCGGGTAGTGAAACATGGCCTCAATACTTAATCTAGAATCCTCAGCATTACTACATTTTTAAACACACGTATTGCACTACCTATATAAATAAATGAAACCCAAAAGAGTAACCAACACCTGTGTTTTGTATAAATAAACGGAGCTTACACGTGAGCGACGCCGTGCGAATGTTAATACCTTACGTAATACATCACCGGGTGTATGCTTACGTAAAATTAAGCGCATCCAGCATTAAGTATAGAATAAACGGTAAATAAATGATGTAATGGATTTAATTAGGCGTTACTTCACTCTTACTTGGCGGCTTACACGAGTATAAATAATGATTTAGAAGACGATTCTGCTATGCGGTTACTGCTTCTCTATTCAAGCAAACTTTGCTATAGAAGGCTTTTGCCTGCGGCTCCGCTCGCTTGCGAACAGGTATTTTTCTAGATAAAAGATACAGTATCTCCTCTTTTGTAACCCTGACAGTGTGTATGCGAATTTTCATAATGATCGGTCGAGTAGATAAGGCGTGAAAGCGTAACAAACAAACTAACTCACATTCGCATTTATAATATTAGTTAGGACTAGTAAGGATGTATTAAAGACTCTTGAAGCGGTATGGCACTGCGCTGCTGTAGGTATAACCTAGAACAACTTAGCGGGGAAACTCTCTAATCTAAAGAATATTAGTACCAAATAACCTTATGTCGTATGCCAGAATACCTTAATGAATTATACTGTGTTATCAACTCACACATTTGTGGCACTCATAGCCAGTTGCAATCACTAGCCGGTAAACGATTAGCGAGGTTAAGTAACGTTGGGTGCGGTCAGTCTGTAGATGAGTGACCACTTAGTGGTATTTCATCTGAGCGTCTCCGTGCTTCGGAGGGCACGTAAAAAGTCGGTCTCGATTGTTGTCAAATTGACAGCAGTCGTTAAGCCATGTCAGAGGCCTACGGCTGCGGCTTGAACAACTCTTGACAACAGGTTGGCCTCTAACCACACGAAAAGAAGAAAAAGAACTCACACAGATAAATTAGATTAAAGAGCGATTGTAAAATATTTATATGATAAAAAGTAAAATATGTATGTATTATATGTCACAATTTGCCTTTATAACATTTTACATAATTATAATATCATCCGTATGCGAGTGCACCAATTTATTAAACTGCCATAGATAATTGAGATAGTTCTATGGATGGT
The DNA here is from genome assembly GCA_930367265.1 of Catocala fraxini. Taxonomy (NCBI): domain Eukaryota; kingdom Metazoa; phylum Arthropoda; class Insecta; order Lepidoptera; family Erebidae; genus Catocala; species Catocala fraxini. The sequence goes on along the minus strand of OV884032.1, from coordinate 23,373,053 downwards.
ACAAAATATGCATTCATAATAGGCAGTTTGAAGTGGTTGTCTTATTAATAGGAGAACAATCTGGAGTTAATTAAAAAACTTGTGCTTGCCCGCACTCCTGTACTTTGAATGTAAAGTACAGGAGTGCGGGCAAGCACATATGTTAACATATACATATTTCAGCCTGGGGATGGCAGGCAATTCATAAGTGCTTCTATGCATGCTCGTATTTAGCATTTATAAAAGACGACAACGTTAGTCATATTGACATAGACCTTTACCGATTCATCCCATTATATCAGTCCTATATTAAACTGTTCCATTGCTGTAAACGGGCCTCTTCTCATTTTAAAGGCTGGAAATTGTTGCAGCTTGTCATAATTATATTTAGTAAACGTAACTTCGCCTCGTCAATGCCGCCGCACCGAGTGTTGTGGGTTCGACTCCTACACTGGACAAAAAATTGTGTGATCCAAAAATGGTTGTTCCGAGCCTGGATGTTCTTTGTGTCCGTTGTTTGAATACTTGTAAAATCCCCCGCGACACAGGAATTATTCCTAGCGTGGGAATTGTCATTTTTAAGAAATAAAAAAGATATGAAAAAAAAGTAGATAAACCTTTGTAATATTTTCTCAAATTATGTGTCTTTCTTTCCAGGTAACAACATACAGATGTATTCAACTGGTAACAAAAATAAACGAACAGCTAACCACATGCGCCATTTAGTAACGTATTAGTTCATAATACAAGCAGTACAACTAACAAGAACTTACGCGGAAGAAATGTCACTCAGAAGAAGGTTCTAAAACCCTCTCCTGAGTGACAATGCTTGCCTTTCCTAAGAAGGGATCTCATTTTACATTCCAGCTTAATAGTGTTTGTGGCTGCAAGGCTTCGTAAAACATGGCAGACATAATCTATTAAGTCGGCTAAAGGTTAACACATACTATCTTATCTTATCTTATCTTATTTCGGGGGCCAATCAGTGTAGATCGGCGACACTTCGACCCAGTGGGATCTTTTGTGTCGGCCCCGAGATCTACCCTTAGCTATCTCTCTATGAATGTACTGCACCAGTCGCAGCGTACACTTCAGAGGGAGAAGCCTGAAGTCTTCAGGGTTCGGATATGCCAATCCCATCAGACCCATCCTTAGTCCAGCCAACGCGTCACATTCACACAGTAGATGTGATATGGACTCGTCCTGTTCACCACAGGCTCTGCAGATCAAATTGTTTGCCAAACCTAATCTGCACAGGAAGTCGTTGATGCCAAAATGGCCAGTGAACGCTCTGTGAGCAGGCGTATTTGGCCCTTGTTGTACCTAACACATACTAAAAATTAATTCAAATAAACGTTACAATTCAATAGTAACTCTGTGTTTTTTACGGATACCGTACATAGCAGCTATACCGCTATCTAGTATGATAATAGCTCTTTAAAGGTAACCTATATTCATTCCCAGGAGTCTATAATAAAGCACGAAGTTGATCATCAACTAGTTTGAAATACCTCAGTTATTTGTTAAAATACAGGTTGTTTTGTAGTAAAATTTACATCAACATCAATATATTTTATGGGAATCCAGCTATGTAAACAACGATTATAAGTATTTAAATATTAATAACAAAGTCAACGCTCATTCTGGCATTCACGTGTAATACATTTAACGCAAACAGTACGTACCTACTTACCTAGCCGATACGTACTTTATATATTTTACATTCCTTATAATAAATATAATAATATCAGCTCTGTATATGGACTATCCCAGTGCTAGGTACGGGCCTCTTCTTAGTGTGAGTAGGGTTAGGCCATAGTCTACCATGCTGGCTCAGTGCGGGTTGGCAGACCTCACTTATCTTCAAGAACATAATGAAGAACTCTCAGACATGCAGGTTACCGCAAGATGTTTTCATTCACCGTTAAACCAAGTATTAAATAACGATTTAATTCGCACATAACTCCGAAAAATCAAAGATGCACCTTGGGATCGAACTTGAGACTTCAGAGTGGCAGTCCAACGATCTTCCTCTAGGCTATCTATCGCACTTTTAATAAAACAGCGACTTAACTCGAAATTTGAAAGTAAGGCAATTTGGACTCTAATTGTATATGCTAAATTCCCTTTGTTCCCGTTGGGTAACACCAGTTTGTGTCACACTGTTACTCAATTGGAAAAATATTCCCGAAAAGTAACACTGTCAATAATTGCAACGTTTTTTTTTCTCAATAATTTACACTATAATTTTTGTATGTAACAGGGTTACATATCCGGACGAAATATCCCAAAAAGTTCCAGAACTTTATTGTTTAGGTAAAAATTAAATAAAATCATTCTAATCCAAAATCAACATCTTTTAATAAAATTGTTTATGGGTTAGGCGAATTCTACACTATTCCTCAGTTCTATGGTAGAACTAATGGGATTTGGATGGAGCCCCGCTTGGCGGGGCTCCTATTTCTGGGTGGGTGTACAAAAGTGAACCTAACACAACCTACCGCTTCCGAGTCGGAATCGTACGGATGGACAAAAGCTTTTAATAAAGAATATTTTATTTTGCATAATTTATTTCATTGTCGTTGTGCAAAATAACTAATATCGTAATTATCTGGCTAATCACAATATTAGTTAATCGTTACATTTTGTTGAAGGCGTATTTCATCAATGATTTTATTACAAAGAGGTGTTACTTAACGAGAATACAAGATTCTGTTATGTTACAGTGTTACCTATAGGGAAAAAAAACGTTGCAATAAATTACAGTGTTACTTTTCGGGAATATTTTTCCAATTGAGTAACAGTGTGACACAAACTGGTGTTACGCAACGGGAACATGCCCTAAATTCTAATATTATGTTTGTGTTAAATCATTGCAATAGAGTTCAAATTTGTTTAATCCAAAATATTGAGATAAGTCTCTGTTTTATTAAGAGTGCGATATATTCTTTGCTAATTTCATACCATATTATTATTTAGTTTGTTAATTTGTAAATGATACTTTATCTATATGCGTCTTTAAACATGAATATGTATTATTTACTAGGGTCCTTCTGTATCATTTCTAGTAATTATATTATATCTATATAGTCTCATGCCTATTAATTATTGATTGACAATTATCGACTGCTCCGTGCCTCGGAGAGCATGTTAAGTCGTCGGTCCCGGCTGCCATGAACATCTATGGCAGTCGTTATTGGGAAAGTCAGTACCCTCTAATATCCTGACACTGGTCTAACCTTAGGGTATCGTTAGCCTTCGGGTTGCAAAGGTCAGCTGGCAGCCGCTCCGTATAAAAACTGATATCCATTCAAATCCGGTTAGACTAGAAAAGCCGACCCCAAGTGACTTGGGAATAATAAAGGCTAAGAGAGAAGAGAGAAGAAGAGTCTCATGCCTACATTCCCAAAGTAATAGAGTGGTTGGTTGGTTGGTTGGTCTCGTGTGTTAGCTACGAGCCTATTGCCATTTATATCACAGTTTCAGACTCCGTGCTACGATTGAGAATGTTTCTACAGAACAAATTAAGAAACAGGGTTATGTACACATATTTTAGGATTACATAGACTAAACTCGTGCATAACATATAAACGCTGGCTAAGCCTGTCATAATTCTTAGTGAACGGATACCATCAAAGGCCAGCCGTGCGTTCGCTACAAGACCAATGAACCATCTACAAAATTCAATAAAGCAAAACAACAACAAAACAGCTTATAATCAAAAGGGCCGCGTTGTTTACTCATGTAAAAATAGTCCACCATCATATTTGCCTTGTTGAGCACGATCGCAGTCCGTCATCCGTTAACCTATTCACAGTGACGCGTCTGTTTATCTTTGATCTATGGTCTGCGCTCGCGCACTGTTTACGGCGAAGCGAACTCCGTAGGTCAGGGCTGCTCAATCGATCGTTCTGCCTCAAATTTGGGCCGTGAGAAAAAATTACCAATGTTTTTGTTTTCTGTCACCGTTCAAGGAAATTGGTGTTTGATATAATCTTTTTGTTGGCAAATTGGTTGAGTTATTGCTGGCGTTTTTGTTCAATGTTTTGTAGAGGTTATTTATTACTTGTAATGGCGGTCGAGTTAAAAGAATCACTTCCTTAGATCATAGTGTTAAATTAATCACTTCCAACTATATCTTTTGAATACTTATTTATAATAGCCCAATGATTAATTCATTTTCTTATGGCGTTATATTCCTCCTATTAATTTCGATAAAAATAATAGAACAGTATGTATCTATGTCTAAATACGATACGAAATTAATAGGTCTCTTTCAACCATAATACCCCCACTTAACCTCTACACAGACGGTCTCAAACATATAAAACAAAGCTGCCTTATTGCCATATTAAATCATGCTTATATCCAATTGAAGGGCCTTTTAATAACGTTCATATTTTTATCAATATGGCTGTCTATAAAAATACAGTGCACCTCAATTACGCGTAAGTGCATTGAACTGCAAGCGGCGCGGGCGCAATTAGTTCGCAGCGGATAGGTTAATGCAGAGATGACGAACATTTTAAATAGTTATTTAGATCTCTACACCTGATGTCAATAATTAATTTGTCGGTTTAAAGTAATTACGTTCCTTCTGGTCTTCTATTAGCGTTTTGCTAGTATTGTTTATAGGTGCCACGTATTGGGTGGTGAGCCTACTGTGGTCTGTCGGCGACATTGTCAGACGCCGTGCTAATACAAAAAATATGTTACAGAAAATCCCAATAAAGCTTGCCTAATCTGGGAATCGAACTTGAAACATTACGACAGTAAGCATACACGTGTAATTATATTTATTATATTAACAAGGTCATTAAAATAAATAATTGGGTACTTACCGATATATCTAAAACTTATATAAATTAAAGGGCAGGAAAGGTATCTATGAGATCACCTTGGTTATTTGATTAATTTTGTTCGACGGTATCAAATACCCATTAAATTAAGATTCCAATCATTTAGGTATAAATTAAAGTCACGAATATAACTTTGCCAAACGTTTCATTTACTATATCACAAAGAAGATTGAGTAAAAGTTCGTACTTTATTATAACTGCTATATTATATTGTCATTGTCTAATAACAATTTATAATTTATTACCTTTTCACCACGTCTTCGATCAGGATCAGTACTTTTGTCTGGATGAAAAGTACCTTGTGTCCTGCGTGAATACAACGTGTAATCGTGTGTCCAACCCAAAGGTCCTTTATAGATTAATAAAAATATACGAAAGCTATAATACGCAGGAATCGAACCCAAGGCCTCACTAGCACAGCGGTCGCACTACACTACCGCTGTGTTACTTAGGCAGACATAGAGTATGTATGTATACAGGTGCTGGTAAAAAGGTTCGCCACCCCTGCACAGAATACTCACGCGCATGTTAACAACGTGTAGGTAGTGGAAGAAAGTGGATACGCCCTGTTTAGCAGTTTATTTAATCTAATACGATAATAAGGCTGGAGAAATTCATTTAAAAGCAAAGTAAATAAATACGTCTTAGTTCATATAACTATGTACAACTTAAAGCGAATGTTCGTGGGCGCAGAATATAATAGTAAATTTTTTCGTTAGCTATATACATTTTCTTTTTTATTAATTTGTCCCTTGACTAAGGGACGTCCCGGACCCAGAACCCCAGTATCCATTACTGGGGCTCTGCGTTTGAGCCCTACTTATACTGTTCCACTTTGTTTAGTTTCCCGCTAATTGAGGACGTCTTAATCATTAGTATTATATTATATACATATTATTATGTACGTATCATGTCATACAATTTTTTATAAAAAAAAGTTTTGTAGACTTGGGGTCTAAACACTTAGGAGGCATCATATCATATTATTTTAGGATGTATCGTATATTTTCGTGTCGGTTCGAAATGGATTCATATTGAAATTTGTAGAGCTTTCGATATTTTTAATAGATCTTGCAAAATACTTTGTCTTCGATAAAAACTATTGCTTTTCATTTTAGTTTACTTAATATATTTTTTTAAAAAGGTAACATTAAAATATAATATGATACAGCATACATTTTAATTAACTTATTAAACGTCTAAAACTTTCATAAATCAAAAAGGATAGCTTCATTTAACTTTAGATGTGTAGTTTCAAAGTCCAGCATATATTTATTCTCAAAGAATAATTTATTTCTATTAGCAGACAGTGAATAACTTACTCTTAATTTATACACTTCTGTAATTAAAATATATATTTTAATGAAAAAGATCGTAATCGCCCAAGATATATATTTTTTCGTTTAACCTTTTTCGTTTGAACTTTAGGGACAAAATGAATTCGTTCGACGGAGAGAGTTTTCAAGCGATTAACATTACGTTATCATAATTGAAGGCTGTATGTAAAATTACTTTAAGTTAATAAGTGAAAGCCTTTACGTGTGAATTATAACCCTGTCTGCTTCATCTGATTATAAGTCCTTTAATTATTCATATAATTGGTTGCTAGCTTTTGCATGCTTCGAAGAAATATTTTTTGCCGAAATGTTCTTCAGAAATATTTTGCCACTTGACTAGTTACTCAGTAACAAATTTTGGATGGCGAGAACTAAAAAGGGTTCTTAGAAAATTATTTAGAGTTTAATTACTGATTTTCCACTTGATTTGATTTTCACAAAGGGAACATTTTTCTCATTAGAAAAGTTAATTTTATTTTCAGAAACTTCTGTTGATAATTTAGACGATTGCCTTTCTTTGACTAGGTATGTGCATTATGAAATAACTTGTCAGTTATAATTGAAGCATGACTAAAAATTACAAAAGACCCACTTATATATACTTAACATAAAGGAAAGTAACTGTCTGTTGTTGTTTCGCGAATAAACCGTTAAACCGATGTTGGTAATATTTGGTAAGTATCGACTATGGATTTAGTATGTGCCCTGCTAAAAACATAGGCTACTTAAAAATGCACCAGATATGGCTTGTGTCACAGCTCGTAAAAAAATTACTAATAAAATAATAATCGTTTTTTATTTAATAAATTAGATTAAACAACTACTGAAAGGAAGCGTGTTTGTGGCGATATCAATGTACATAGCAATCAGATAATGTACATTAGGTATATTTCAAAGGGTAATTAATATACTAATACAAGCACGTACAATTTGGGCATAAGTAATGAATTCATTATACACGTTGTACGAACCGTTTAATTAGTAAGATGAGGGAAATCGAAACCAATATTATTACAACAAAGTTTTATTCTTCTCTCATCAGGAATAAACTCATACAATACTTATCAGAATGATTTCTCGACAATAAAGCACTTCCTACATAATATGTATGTGTGTGGCAAAGCCACTTAAATCTGGGATCTAGATATCCTTCCTACAGAAGATTGTATCCGAACATCCTTGTAATAATCCAGAACGAAAATCGTTGCCAGGCTCTTTAAAAAACGGTGTGCTGTCAATAGGGAAGCCAATTTGATTTTTCCCTTGCTTTGGCAATACAATTACTCCTTTATAAAAGAGTTGGAACCACTCTATGTAATCATGCTCTCTTTGTTGCAATCCGCCTACAGGATACAATGTAGGCTAGCCAACTTCCCAACTTGCTTTTTTTTTTGGTGAAATATAATACTAAACAGCTTATAACTTAAACAACAGGTACAAAGAACATTTATTCATTAATCACACAAATATAGACACGCGCTAGGTTCGAACCTGCATAATATAAAAGTCGTAGACTTATAGCGTATTGATAGCCAGCTTAAATCATTGCACCGCGTACAAGTTTAACATCACATCACCACCGCCCAGCTTCCTTCCTTCTCAATACATCCCACCCAAAAACTTTATACGCTTTTTACACCATTGACTAATATTAATGGTTGCCATAGGATATGGTTAACCACTGATATAATTCCTATCGAGCAGAACTAATGGCGGTCGGTTCATTTCCGCTTTAAAGTCATCATCATTTGTTGGAAATAGCATTCAGAGGTTTATTAAAAATTCAATCGTATTTCGTAAGCCAGCCTAGGTTAGAACTGGTTTTATTTAGATCAAGCTAGAAATCTGTCATAGGTATACAGCAGATTTCTTGCCAAATAAATTCAATTCAGATCTAAAGTACTGAAACAAATAGTTACTGCGTTTATCTTGTTGTGAAACTTTCAGTTCGGCGTCTATCATAGAGCACAGAACCAAATCACGGTAGTTTCTCACCAGAGCCTTGCCTGTGTCTGTCAATGCTTCTGCAGTGCCAAGAAAATGCAGTGATGTCCAAGAGCCGCGGGCATAGCTTATAATTAGTTTGGCCACTGGCTAATCGTCCATCAACATCATTTCACTACTTATCAAAGAAATGTAGATGTGACACCGTTTTATGGAAGGAATAGTTGTTATGTCGCGAATGAGTCGCTTATTGAACCGCTTAAACAAAGCGAGGCAGTAAAACTTGAAATATATTATACTGTAAAATGAAAGAATGGACGAGGAAAGACTGACTAAGAAAGTTTATAAAGCTAGTGTGAATGGAACAGTCGCAAGAGGAAGACCTAGGCGAACGTTCCTTGATCAGATCGGAGGCGTTCTGGACAAAGGCCAGGTTAAGAGCACCTTGAACCGACGGGCGTGTATGAGGAATGTGATGAAAGTGAATGAAGCCAGAGAAGTGTGTCAGGATCGTAGCAAATGGAAATCCGTAGTCTCTGCCTACCCCTCTGGGAAACAGGCGTGAATCTATGTATATGTATGTATGTAAAATGAAATACTACGCATTTGTGATAGCTTACAGAAAAGTAAAAATATACGCAATTAATTAATGACAGTTCAGAATGAATTACGACAAGTGCAAACATTTAAATAAGAAAATGTAGCTCAGTAGTCTGAGCTGGAATATTTTATTCGTTATATAGTATTTTATTTCTATTAGCTCCGCTACTAAGCGCCCGATTTAATTGACATTATTAAAAAAGCCTACTACAGTATCTTGTTTATTTGATAGTTCCCAAGATATGACTAAATATCCATCTCTCCATAAATCTATTTGTCTATGACATCCGCTAGCTAAAAGGATGACAAAGTCAAGTCAGACCAGTGATTAGTGACTTCTATTTTTATTTAACACTAGCTGTTGCCTGCGACTTCGTCCGCGTGGACTTTAATTTATTACCCAATATCTACTTTTAATTTGTTATCTAATTTTAATATATAAAACTACAACTAAAGAAATTAATAAGTCTAACTACACCTATATAGGTGTAGTTAGCTATATATTAAAAAAATACATATGGTATCGCGGACTTTTTTGTAGATATTGATACGTTCTATAATACTGTAGAACATTTTTTTGTTCTATCATCAATAGTTTCCGCAGCGCACGCGATGACAGATTTTTTATGACTAATTTTCCACACCTTGGGTTATATTATTGCATTTTTATTAAGGATCCCTATTTTTTTTGAAAATGTAATTTAGCCTATGTCCCTCAGTGAAGAAGCAGCTTTCTAAAGGTGAAAGAGTTTTTAAAATCGGCCCTGTAGTTTTTGTGTGAAAACATTACAAACATACATACAAAAACACAAATGTTTCCTCTTTATAATATTAGTTTAGACAGATCATTTCATTGCGACACGGTAATTCCTAGGGGGTTGCCTAGGATTAATTCCTGTGTCGCGAGGAATGTACAAACATTTAACAACTGACAAAGAACTCCCAATTTTAGAACAACTATCTGTACATCACACAATTTTTTGCTCACTGTGGCATAACACTCGCTTGCTAAACCATACACCATACAGATGGCATAGTGCTTTAGCCTGCGATCAATAATAATTAAACTATTTCCTCGAGTTACTTGGTTCATTACATTCATGTACATTTTTTATCGCCGTATAGATATCAACACACATACCTACAAACATATTACAAAAATAGAAAAACTAAGTACACACCAAAACGAAAAAAGTAAATAGTGCACTGTTTATTCCTTTCATTAATCAATCTGTCTCTTCTACAATTGATAGTCTAACTAATCTTTGACATAATGTAGTTGTCATTATACCGCGTCTTGACACATTAATTTATAGTCATTTATCTTGATTCTAATTGGAGTATCGCAATTTAGACTATTTTGCAATAATAGTCGATTAAACTACATCGATATTTAATCGAAAAAATATCGTTAAAAGCCCACAGGTATGGATAAATCGTCAATTAAGTAATTACGTCTCTATTAAAGGAATATTTTGTATGCAACAATTTAAGTTGTATCTCAATGTAGATTAAGATTAATAAATTGATACGTTAAGTGTTCACGTAACTGGGTTGTTGAATCGACAACACGAATGACGCAATTGTTTAAGTGAGTTGCGGGTTTTGATCCCCGTACGAGTTTAAACTTTATGTGATACACAAATATATTTTTGTGTCTCTAAGCTTTCTTGGTGCCCATTATCCTTACGTAGTGTGCGCTTGTGGTCATAGTGAAAATCTAATCAAAATCCCGAATTCGAATTTCGATTTATTTGTCGTCGCTAGCATTCGAATTACAATCGAAAAATTGAATGAATTTGTGCACAATCCCTAATGCTCGTGGACAAAGGCACACTTTGTATGGAGCTACTTGAATAATTGATCGAAAGTACCAACTATTATTTAATTTTTCTTTCGAATGAATTTAAAATAACCAGTGCATTCGAATAATTCGGACGTTTTCTCTAAGAAAAGCTTGGGTGGACGTCGCTCCCTTTGAATATGTTATAAAAATTGCAGAGCTTTATTTGTAAATTTAATATTCTTGTGGTAAGAGTCTACACACCTCTTGTGCGGGTAATGCGGGAATAGTCTTTTACTTAAGGAACAGACAAGACTATAAGTCATAACAGCAGCTTTCAATTTTCTTACCTAACGTATAGAAACTAATAACTTAAGTTAACCCGTTACAGCCCGAGGTAGTTGGTAAGTTAGAGCTTAAAATAGCATAACCTAGATCGGTTGAGTCATGCAGGATCCTGATTTATCACGAGACAACCGTGGAATTTTAATGTGTTTGCTTTGAAAATAACGCAGCATTCAAATGTTAATACTATTTTATTGGTATCGGTATTCGTTGTAGACGCAACATCTCTGGGTAAGTACGCTATAATAATATAAATAATTCAAGCAAGCAATCTTAGCTTGCCTGAATTATGAGGATGGACACTGGTTACATCCATACTAATATTATAAATGCGGATGTGAGTTTGTTGGTTACGCTATAACGCCTGAACTACTCGACCGATCATCATGAAATTTCACATAAACTTTGTCAAGGGTTCAGAAAAGGACATGGAACCTGTCTTATCTGTTTTCATCCAAAAAAAGTATTGTTGTCGAGGAATTGAAAATTGATATAAGGTGACCTTCACGTAACATTTACGCGAGCGAAGCCGCGGGCAAAATCTAGTTGAGTATATTATAAGAAACGCGAGTGCATTCGCGGACTACAGCTAGTTTACTACATTTACATAAAGGAAATATTTGTTATCAGTGAATTCTCCTCTCATTTATAAATTATAACCTATGTTTGCAAAGTTCAGTCTATCTCTAAAGTTAATCTCTTCATTATCGATGTAACGGTTTAGCCACGAAAATATTATATTAATTTACCTACGCGCTTTTCTCTAAAGAAGATGATGATAAGTATCATATATTGTAACATTGATCTTAAGGTTTTAGAATACAATATATTCAGTAACTATGTACGATAAATGGTATACTTGTATATCATGACGTGCCGGGTTCGATTTTTAGACCAGTAGTCCTTGGTTCGAAAATCAAACCCGGTACTTCACGATCGTTTACATAACCGCAAACTTACGCCACCAGACCAATAAGGCAGATAATCCTAACTAATATTAATGCGAAATTAAGTTTGTTTGTTACGCTTTTAAGCCTTAATTACTCGATCGATCATCATGAAATTTCACATACACGTTGTCACGGGTACAGAAAAAAATATAGAGTACCTTTCATCTAAAAAAAAACACAACTTCTTCTCCCTTAGCCTTTATTATTCTCAAGTCACTTGGGGTCGGCTTTTCCTAGTCTAACCGGATTTGACTGGATATCAGTTTTTACACGTAGCGGCTGCCATCTGACCTCCGCAACCCGAAGGCTAACGATACCCTAAGGCTAGACCAGTGTCAGGATATTAGAGGGTACTGAATTTCCCAATAACGACTGCCATAGATGTTCATGGCAGCCGGGACGGACGGCTTAACGTGCTCTCCGAGGCACGGAGCAGGCGATAGTTGTCAATCAATACGCACATAATTTCGAAAAGTCATATAACTTTCCGAAAGTCAGAGGTGCGCGACGTGGGTTCGAACTCGAGACCCTCTGCATTGCAGTCTGTTGGTCTCCCCAATGAGCTACAGCTGCTGCCCAAAAAAAAAAACACAACTACTGTTCCTAATAAACGCTGCGGACGAAGGTACTAAGCAACATATTAAAACTTTTATGTCGCTTTAAAAGTAATGAACCTGCAATACTCAACATAGTGAATATGTAACCACTTGAATCATCACTAACTCTCCGCTATTAATGCAGTGTAAGCATTGATTTGTACTTCCTTGAAAGATTCAATGGTGTCTAGCTGTATTAAAACCTCATCATAGTGCAAAGGAGTTAAATTAAACGGGAAATGAACGCATTACTTGGGATTTATAGCCACACCAGTGATTGCCCGCGGCGCTGCCTGTAACCACGATTAGCACTACAGTACCTATAAATTACTTTATTTAGTACAGCTTGTTTAAAGGTAGGCTGATTTATTGGTCTTGAGGCGAAAGCACGAGTATGTCCTTTATCGAGTGTCAGATGTTCGTGACAATTGGAACTGAAGGCATAGCGTTATGCCTGATAGACATGAACACTAGCGCCGAGTCTATAGAGCCTGGGAGTGCCCGAGAAATGGTATGATACGTTGGATTGAGCTCCATCAATATTTATTTTTTTATATTCAGGAAGACAACTACCGCACTAAGAATAATTCCTGTGTCGCGGAGTATATAGTTAGTAGGCAATTATATTTTACTACCTTTGTCGTATATAAATATTAGAATGTGCTTAGGTTGTCATATTGTTTCTTACATAAAAGAGCATGCCAAGACGCCATAGTAATTCGGGTCCACAGTACACATCTATAAAGGCTAATGATAATAATAGTAAGCAATGCCAATAATTAATTAGCATAAGAAGTGATTTACAAAAAACTAGGCATTTTAAAGTTATCAATCAATCTTCTTATATCTTATATCATCAATACAATTTATATTAAATATGTGCAATATCATTTTAACATTATTTTAATTTATTTATGAGTGCAATCAATTAGGAATTAAATAAAACAGAATACATTGCAGTTTTATAGCTTCTAAACCGTCGCAATGGCGTTGCAAAACAAGCGATGATATTGACATTTACGTTTTCTGGCGTCATACAAGTTAGAGATCGTGTTGCCATAATAAACACAAATCCTCGATACATTACTTTAAGTAAATCAAAGAAATCTTCCAAAAATAATAATAATTATTAGTATTTGTATAACTTTTGTATAAAATATAAAATGAATGATTAAAATAATAATTATATAATATAGCAATGGTAAATTACCATTTCGATTAATTACTTACCTGTCAACATATTTTGTGTAAAGGCAACATTTTCACGTTAATGTACTTGCTTGCAACTTCCATTACATTGTTTAGTCGTTTTCTTGTTTAATATTTTTAGAAAATATTACCGACTTGTACAGAATAATAAATATAAGGAGAAAATAGGATAAATATTAATATATTCTTTTAGGATTGCCAATTTCTTGTGCACCTCTGTGCCTAATACTGGCACACCCCTTTGCGCTCAGCAGTGACAGAAGCAGAAATAACATCTATACGTATAATAAAATTGTAACTGGTCGATGCCTGTACATAGGAGATATTTATGTAAAACATTGATATGGTTTTGTAAGTGCTAAAGACGCCGAAATAATTACTCTCAGATTATTTGTCTAATTTGTATGCGCATTATGCAAAAACGACTGCAGAAAATTTATTGCCGTTTTTACAATTGTGTTACTGAAGGTCTAACTTAAACATACATACATACATAGATTCAAGCCTGTTTCCCAGAGGGGTAGGCAGAGACTACGGATTTCCATTTGCTACAATCCTGACACACTTCTCTGGCTTCATTCACTTTCATCACATTCCTCATACACGCCCGTCGGTTCAAGGTGCTCTTAACCTGGCCTTTGTCCAGAACGCCACCGATCTGATCGAGAAACGTTCGCCTAGGTCTTCCTTTTGCGACTGTTCCATTCACACTAGCCTTATAAACTTTCTTAGCCAGTCTTTCCTCGTCCGTTCTTTCTACATGCCCAAACCAGCTTAACATACCCTTTTCTATTCTTGTTACTATATCCACTTTCATGCCGCATCTCTCTCTAATCACACTATTCCTTATTCTATCTTTCACACTTATCTATTCTAACTTAAAATCTGGTACAAACTTCATCTTGTTACGCCTCCGCATAGAAGTCGACTACTGTATTCATAGTTGTTTTGCTGGGGATCTAACTCAAAGTGTGGTACTTGTTTCATCTTGATATCCCGCCTAGAAGTCGAGAATTTGTAATAACCTATCTATCAATGAATATATCTATCTATAAGTGTAATTTATGCATGTAGATCAGTTTTATACGAACAAAGAAAGAAAAATATAAACAATTACCTACTTTAATTCCGTATGTAGTCGCGGACAAAATCTAGTAGCTATATAAAAGTATAATGTTTCCCCGCTGCAGGCCTCAGATGGCCTTTACTCGAATGGAATGAGGGATGGCACCGAGGCTGGGTCGCGACAGAACTAGCTCAAGGTCTATTAAACGAGCCTCCGCTTTGATTTATGAACTTTATTTGTGGAGAACATTTATTTTTTGTCCGTGCCTCCATGTTGGCCCAGTTTTCTTTCCGTTCGTTATTTATTGAACTTGTGACAGTGTTGATGAGTTTTCGGTGAAGTTAATCTATGTTGGCAAGGTTAAGTTGTTCTTAGGTGACCGTTTGAAAAAGGTACTATTTTGGCCTGTTGTTTTTTCAGTGTGAATGTGGTGATCCCAATCAAACCATGTCACATCTCTTGAAATGCCCAAATTGTCCCTGTGGGTAGACCATGGAGGACTTGATGGACGCAACTGCTGATGCGATACACATTGAGCAGGACAAAATTTTAATAATTGTACCATCGACTCGAGAAGAAGAAGATAGACCAATATACAAAATTGTAAAATTATTTTTGAATTTTGTAATATTTGTGTAATTAAATAAATGTATTATTATTTTATTTTAATTTTGTGTGGTAATCGATCCCATGACGCCCGGCGCACTGGCAATATCAATTTAAAGCACTGTACCACCTTTGCATTCAACCATTCCTTTTTACTTTAAACTTTACACTTTAAATAACGGTAACAGTAACTCCTACAACATGACCTTATCACTGCGGAGCCCTGCCGTGACCCACGCGATTGGATTGAGAAATACGCCTTTTGATTTCAATACAAATGCACTAACTGTACGCATTCTTTAGCAAAGTGCTGGCGAGGCAAACTCGTGCTTACCGCTACCACAATCATTATAATTTAATCACTTAAAGAATGTACTTTGCCGACTACACAGCAGTCGCTACCCAGGTGAGGTCTCGAATACGATTCCTTGGATGAGTCTTTTTGGCTTTTACTGTTAAACAATAATTCTCAGTAGTTTAACGGCCTTTGGGATAGGCTTGCCTAATAACAACGACCAGACACCAGTCCTGACAGACACCGGTTTAGAAGCCAGTGCCCGGTAGCTGACAAAAGATTTGCCCTCTTTTACGCGGTCGTAAAATCATAGCTGGTTCAATATGGCTGTAAGGAACATCGGTCTACCACTTTCGGGATTTTGCCACTAATATATTAATTACATAACCTGATGACTATGTAAAGAGTGTATTATTATGTAATAGTTCTAAAAACCTTATAACTTAAACCGGTAGGCGTGTATGAGGAATGTGATGATAGTGAATGAAGCCAGAGAAGTGTGTCTGGATCGTAGCAAATGGAAATCCGTAGTCTCTGTCTACCCCTCTGGGAAACAGGCGTGAATCTATGTATGTATGTATATATGTGTAGTTCTGAAAACTCACATACTTACCACTCCCATTCCTCTCCTATCATTGCATCTTTAATTCCTTTCACTTCTGATTGGCAACGCTTAACTGATACCATTCATCCCATCTATTTCTTTTTCTTGGAATAGCGACGCGCGATGGATACCTCAAATTAAATTTTCAATTTCATATTTTATTGCATTCCATATTATATAAAAAGGATCTTTAAATTTTTTTAAGTGTAGTAGTTTTTTAAGTGGTAACAATTATGGGCCCAGTCGGGCACAGCAACAGTAGGAGAGAAAGAGCAGTTGCTTCTAAAAAAATACTTAATTCGCTGTAATACAATACACACATATACATAGATTCGACGACTCGATGGCGTAGTGGTTAGTGTAACCGACTGCCACGCCTTAGGTCGCGGGTTCGATTCCCGCACAAGTCAAACATTTGTGTGCATGAACATGGATGTTTGTCTTGGTCTGGGTGTATCTATGTATAATATGTATGTATTTACAAAAAAAAAAGTATATATGTATGTTTATCCATTGTCTAGTACCCATAGTACAAGCTCTGCTTAGTTTGGGCTAGATGGTGTTGTGTGTATGTGATAGAATATTATTATTATTATTATTCACGCCTGTTTCCCAGAGGGGTAGGCAGAGACTACGGATTTCCATTTGCTACGATCCTGACACACTTCTCTGTCTTCATTCACTTTCATAGCATTCCTCATACACGCCCGTCAGTTCAAGGTGCACTTAACCTGGCCTTTGTCCAGAACGCCTCCGATCTGATCGAGAAACGTTAGCCTAGGTCTTACCCATGCGACTGTTCCATTCACACTAGCCTTATCAACTCTCTTAGTCAGTCTTTCCTCGTCCATTCTTTCTACATGCCCAAACCAGCTTAACATACCCTTTTCTATTCCTGTTACTATATCCACTTATACACTGTAATATCACTTTGCATTATTACTTTGAACTAAAAGTTGCTATTATTATTTTCATTTAAATCGACTGCACGGATGTCGTAGTGGTTTAAGTTGTTGCCTCGCCACTGCTATTGCGCTGAGTGTTGTGGGTTCGAATCCCACATGGGACAAAAATTTGTTTGATCCACAATTGGTTGCTCCGAGTCTCGATGTTCTCTGTGTCCGTTTGAATGTTTGCAAAGCCCCTTGCCATACAGGAATAATAGTTCCTAAAGCAAGAAATGCATTTAAAAAAATAAATAGCTATATACCTATTAATATCTAGTACCTCGTCTTGTATTGCAAATGTAAGCTACGGTAAATGCTTACCATTGGGCTTGCTATATGCTAATTTACTGCCTTGGTGGTATAAATATGAATAACTTAGTATTCTATGAACCAGTCACTCATTTCTAAAGAAAAGATGAAGTTCAAGAAATACTACTTAACTTTAAAGCTATAGCTAGCGAATATTATCTGTCTTCCCACGATATTACGAAACCAATATGGCAGAATAATGGCAGATTTAAATAAATATGCTCGTAAAACTGGTATCTCTTTGGACCTTACACATTATTACATAATACAGAATAACTGTTTATATTTTACAAAGAAATGCATGTTCATGAAGCAAAAGATTTTAAATACCATAGACCAATACTTTATTACCTTCAAGATGATAAACTTTAATAAGCATGAACAGAACATAAAATAGCTTAACGCCTGTAATACGTAACGGTGTAAGCAGACATCTCGTCTCAAGTCATATCCTGCTTGACAGCACGGATGGCGAAGTGGTTAAAGCGGTTGTCTCACCACTTCTACCCCGAGTGTTGTAGGTTTGATTCCCACACGGGACAAAAATGTGTGATTCTTAAATAGTGTGTTTTTTGTGTCTGTTGTTTAAATGTTTGTAAGTTACCTTTGGCCACAGGAATTACGTACATACATTATCATTTAAAAACATGTCGCCTTAGAAATAATTCCTATGTCACAGGGGATTATATAAACTGTATTGGCGTAATCCATTTAATAATGTAGGTTATAGTCTACATAATATCACGCTACGTTTTAAAGGAAGTCCCGTATTCGGTTCTCGAGTTGGGAAAGTGTTGTGACTAAGTTTAATATTAGGATTTTTTTTACTCAAAGTGTTTCTAGAAATGTTTCTTATATAGTCTGCTTTTCACTTGGGATCTAAAACAGAACTAGCCAAATACGAGTGTTATACATCTCAGTCTATCCCTTCTAGGATTACCAAGTGATTGTCTAATTGCATAATATTATAAATGCGAATGTGAGTTTGTAATTTCAAACATAAAACAAAATATTTCTTATTAGAATGCATAGCTTAACACCGAGTACAATAGGCATCATTTCAAAAAAGTACTGTTACTAACAAAACCTACTCTTACGCGACCAAAGCCACGAGCAAAAGTGAGTAAACTTATAAATCTGTAAAACCATTTTAATCCTACGATCGACTAATTAACCTTAATGGAACGGTTTTAGTGATTAAAACCGCTATAAAACCCTATTATTACTATTATAGTTAAAGCTTTGTTTAAACCCACCCCCTTATATTTTATAGATGTTAATTATATACAGTCTCATTTTGATATTTTAATATCTAGTGGCACAGTTTTAATGGAAGTTACCGCAGTTATTGCGCCGTTTGTTACTTATACCTGTTTAGAAGAACAAGTTTTATAATTAAACATATCAAAATTGTCTATAACAGTTTTATTGACGAATTAGTCTGCGGTAATATGACAAGGATTAATACATATAATAATAAATAATAGTAAGTAGATAGAAATAAACATAAGTTACATTTGTTTTTCCAAAAAGACAACTCCCGCACTAGTTATAAATCATGTGTTGGTATATCATCTAGGCACGTAAAAGGTCGGTCCCGGTTGTTATCAAACTGACAGCAGTCGTTAAGCCATGTCAGAGGCCTACGGGCGGCTTGAACAACTCTTGACGACAGGTTGGCCAATAACCACACGAAAAGAAGAAGAAGATGTGTTGCAGGAGACTTTACAAACATTAATACAACGGACGCAAAGAACACCCAGACTCGGAACAACCATTTGTGGATCACACAATTTTTTATCCCGTGTGGGATTCGAACCACACTTGGCATAGAGGCAGTAGCAAGGTGACCACAATTACACCTTCACTTTATTGTTTAGGCACGATATGCGGTGAAGATATTACCTACACATAGATTTTTTTATATTGTAACACTTGTATTAAAAAGATCATATGTCCACTCTGGCAAGCATAATTGTCCGTACAGAAAACCCTGATCATAAATGCATTCTGCACATCAGTACTGTATAATTACCAACATTGCACTGTTATATTATAGCACAATATTCTGTGTATGTGCTCATATAAAAGGATAAAAACTACATACAGGCAGATTAAAAATAACTCTATACAGAATCCCGTGTCTTATCCTGTTACATTATGATCTAAAAATACAGACAGTAATCATCTGTCCACTCACACCGTAGCGACAGGCTGTGCATAACGAGGAATAACGACACATTAACGATTATCGTTATCGTTATAATAACGAGTAACAAGCCATGGATCGATGCAGTTAACAGTACATGTCTGGATAGACGATGATTTATTTGCTTATAGCGCCATTTTGGTTTTTAATTTTATTGTATTTGTTGCTACCTGTTTGTATTACGTTTGAATTTTCAAGCCGATTGAGGCATATACGTATTTAGGTACTGTTTTCTAGGTTCTAGGTATACCTAGAAAACAGTACCTAAATACGCAGGAGATATAGACGTCAGGCTATATCTAAGGCCTTACATCTATATCGCCTCTCTCTCTCAGCTATATTCTTAGGTGTCAGGTAATAGACGATGAGCCTATTGCCATCCTAAATGAAAATCCCGATAATATTTTATTTGGACTGGCAATCGAGACTGTAATCTCCGATTGGCCGTAAGCTAAAAACCTAAAGGGTTGAAAATTAAAGAGCAATATTTAAAGAAATGTATTAGCCTCAAAGACTTAAGTAACAATTGAGTCACTTCTACATATAACAATAAAACTAAAAAATGAGAGAAACCTACTTTTAGACGCCTACTAGCCTTTGCTCATGACTTTGTTCGGGTGTTATACTGCAGTAAATATTTCAAAGTCAAAGTCTAAAATCAGTTACCTATGAAATGAACATGCAGATTACGAGGTATCGCTTATGAACGTCAAAGTTTAACGGTTAGTTTAAGAAAGTTTAATATCTAGAAACATTATTCGATTTATTGTTGTTCTAATAGTTAATACTAGTGCACTAATAACCCTAGTAATATTTAAACCTATTTATTATAAATTGAATTCCACATTAACCCAAATCATAAACCTCTATGTCTGAGTTTTCTCTATCTCGAAGATGTGTGAATTCTACCAATCCATCGTGTTCTAACATAATGAATTATGGCCTAATAATTCTTCTTGTAAAAGGAAGCACGCATCCAGCAGTGGGACAGTTTATAAAAACGGCTGATATTATAATAACCCAAATATATCGCAAACGCCATCTAGCGGCACAACACCGCAACAGGAAGTATTACGTCACGTCCTGACTTCCTAACTGAGAGAATTTGGCGCCCTTTGATGTCACAACCGACCGCTTTATCTGTCACCCGTGTTGGCGCTGCGAAATGTGGGGACTTCGGACAATTAATTATTGCGTAAAATAACTCTCTTTTTATGTTGGAGCTCTTGGTAAAAGTATATTTTTTAAGATAACCCTAAAATATATCTAATATATATATATATATATATATATTAGATACCCTTTTGTATATTTGTCTAATTAACCTGTCAATTGTTGGAATACCCGACATAATTGAAAGCCTATTGTGCCTGGCCGCCGGTATGCTGCTGTCACTCAATAGGTTAACATGATGTATAAAAAATGATAAAAAAACAAAATAAAATAGACTTATATAATTATAAAAACATACATACATACATACATAGATTCACGCCTGTTTCGCAGAGGGGTAGGCAGAGACAACGGATTTCCATTTGCTACGATCCTGACACACTATAAAAACATGTTTAATTTAAATATAATAACAACCTAACTTCAGGCTTTTATAGAAGATTTCTTGTCTAATAAACGAAATATAGTAATAATAATTTACATACATACATAGAATCACGCCTGTTTCCCAGAGGGGTAGGCAGAAACTACGGATTTCCATAATCATTTATTGACATAATATTATCTATGTTACAAAAATTGAATATACTAATCCTTGAATTAGAGTGAACTGTATTTATGGTCCTAAGTCTTTTCGAACTAAATCAAATTAACAAAGAATTTTTCTTGTAGTTCTACAATTTCTTTAACTTTCTTACCAGCTCGACTTTTGATTGTCGTGGCACAATTCGATGGCGCTCAAATGGATCGTGAGCCTTAGTTCAAAGGCATAATAGACTTCAACCCATATCTTTTTTAACAGAACATACATAATTAGTGTAAAGTCAAATAAAAATAAGAACATAGTCCAAAAATAAATTTAAAAAGACCACATCCACATGTTACGTAGTCAAACTTACACATCAAAAAAGCAAACAAACTGAACTGATACTGTTACGAAAATATGGGTCTCCTATATCAGAGATTTCAAATATCCACCTAAATACAAGGGTTTATAGTTCAAAATAGATTAGCAATTAAGACAGTACACTTCTTTTAATTTTTGTGTAGTCGTTTCCTTCCTAAATAGGGTTGCCAAGCTTCGTGCAGATTCTTCCGGCCTTTTTTTGTTGCCAGACTCCCGGTAAAGCACATAATCTCCCGCCAACTTTGACTGATGGTGGTGATTGAATATATTGATTGATTATTTCGAATATTTATTGAATTCTTGCCATACAACATAAAGTAATAAGGTTATCCAGCTCCGTCTTATAATATTACTATTAATAGTACCGGGTATATA
Organism: Catocala fraxini; assembly: GCA_930367265.1. NCBI lineage: Eukaryota > Metazoa > Arthropoda > Insecta > Lepidoptera > Erebidae > Catocala > Catocala fraxini. The sequence goes on along the minus strand of OV884032.1, from coordinate 23,350,960 downwards.
TTGGGTTTGCAAAAACAAGATTCTTATTAATATTTCACGATAACAACATGTCATTCTTTCGAAATTATCGACCGATGTAGAGCCTACAGGGACCCTTGCCTGAGCCTGATAACGCACAAATCGAAGTACCTTTTATCTATGGCAGTACTTCTAACTCAAATAACATTTAAACAATCTTAAGTCATGTTACTGCGATAAGTAGTTTCCAGGCTCTTCAAGAAAGCGCTGCGCCGTCAGTTGACCAGTAATCTTTTTCCCTTGATCTGACATCGCAGCGGCTTTTTGTTGGTCAGCAACGCGCAAATGATATCCTTGGTGTTTACCATCAGGTAGGTAAGTCTGCAAAAGCAGCGATAGCTAAGTGGGGAGACCAACAGACTGCCATGCAGAGGGTCTCGTGTTCGAAACCACGTCGCGCACCTCTGACTTTCGGAAGTTATATGACTTTTCGAAATTATGTGCGTATTGATTGACAATTATCGCCTGCTCCGTGCCTCGGAGAGCACGTTAAGCCATTGGTCCCGGCTGCCATGAACATCTATGGCAGTCGTTATTGGGAAAGTCAGTGCCCTCTAATATCCTGACACTGGTCTAGCCTTATGGTATCGTTAGCCTTCGGGTTGCGGTGGTCAGGTGGCAGCCGCTCCGTGTAAAAACTGATATCCAGTCAAATCCGGTTAGACCAGAAAAGCCGACCCCAAGTGACTTGGGAATAATAAAGGCTAAGAGAGAAGAGGTAAGTCTCCAATCCAAGCTGCAAAAAAAAATACTGATACCCTACGGTTTTGGCAACCCTAATCCTAAGACTGTATTTAGAAGTGAACTAAATAAAGTTGTTTAAAAACAAACGAGGCCTGATGAGGCGTTAGGCTCAATTTCACATTGTGAATGAACTAATTTGAATAAGAACGTCGCAAAGTTTCAGACTAAGGACATTTTCAGATGGAGTTAGGCGATTATGTTCTCGGTTAAGACTTTAGTCGTTTTGTTAATGGCAGTTGGATAAAGAAGATGAACATTTTCAAGTGGATGCTGGATTAATAATTTCTATGGTAACTGTGAAGTGTGTCTCGAAATATTGTAATTATTACTTTTAGTAGGTAATTATGTATTTAATCTTCTGGCTATGAATGCTATTTATTGTTCCGTAGATGCCTTGTGTATAGCAGAAAATGAAAGCGTTCTGACGTTCAAAGCGGAACAGTTAGAGAAAATCAAATGATCACGGTTCTTTTGAAATCTTTATTATACGCAATGGTAAGAATAGTGGCGCGTAATTGTTATTTTATACAATCTACATAATAACCAAGCATAATATAGTAAGCCTGGTAGCAAGAGGACACTTCAGTCCCTGGTCACTTTCAATATATGGGAGTTTGTCGACTAATACACGCTGGCTAACCCTTTCAAATAAAAAAAAAAAAAATAGTCCATGTGCTGTTAGTGAAAAAGAAACAATATTACGCCAATCAGACCGGAATGACAAAGCTTATAGTGGATCAGACAGGAATTAAAAATAATAATAACCAGCAGGAGATCAGATCAGGGGATCCGACCGGAATAACTCAGCAAATATTCCAAATTGTGTACCAATAGTTTATAAAAAAGTCGCGCCACAAATTTCTCCATTAGAATTATAATTAATGTTGGATTTTGTGGTACTGTACTAACTTGTGTCGTGGAGACTTTACAAACATTCAATTAGCCGACATGAAGTACACGCAGATTCAACACAGTAATTTGTCGATCACAGAAATAATTAAAGTAGGATTCAAACCCACAACATTCGGCGCCGTCGAAGCAAACGAGAAACGAGGCTTCTCCGCTACGCCATCTCTGCAGATAATCTGCGAATACTCAGCAGCAAACTTAAATTTTTTAGCGTTCGAAAAAACTCTTATACAACAGCTTTGTCCGTCCGTCCGTCTGTCTGTTATACAACTTTCAACTCAAGCACCGTAAGAGCTAGAGACTCGTGGTCAACGCCATTCGACTCAGCATAGTCGATATACCCCGAAATGACTACGACCTTTGACCTCTGACCTCAAGGTCATGTGATACCATTTTTTCGAACTCCAAGATTTACGGCAATTCATGGCCGTTTCTCACTTGTTTAATATTAACTGTCGCCAGAGGCTTTTCTCTGGTTGGTGTGTTATTAAAACGCAGCCTTTGTTTCTCAAAGGTCGAGTATTTATTACTGAAACATTTTTATATATGGTATACAAATAACCAACTGTTTTCTTGTCATGTTTTTCTGTTACATCTGCACTATGTACAAAAGGCATGATAACTAAAAAGAGTTTTTGGTCAGCCTTTTAGATTAGTAAAAATATTATACGTGTATTTCTATTTCGTCCTACAAACTAATAACAATTAAGATTTAATGCGTTTAAATTTCGTGTTACGTCAACTTTACGTACAAATTTAAAAAAAGGGTGACGTCACAGACCCTCACTCCCAAACTCTAATGCATTATATATTAGAACATTTTTATTTTTTTGTTAAAACCAAAAATAGATGTCCTATATTTTTTTCTAATATAAATGATGGACTAATTAGAATCACTTTTTCTAACCGTGTCATCACGATGTTCATCATTTCGCTCCAATAGAATCAAACCCTACAACCGAAGATCGTAATTACGCCTAAATACCAACTTACACCATTGACTAACGAGGCCATAATAAATAAAATTTAAAAAAAGTTATGTCGCCTATTACCCAATAAATTTTAACTTGGCAACGTTTTTATAGGTCAGCTGATCTACTTTAAAATCTTGGCACACTACCGGGATCTAATCCTTATTTGTGATAGCGGTGATAAACAAGCGATGAGATTAATGTAATGCCAAGCAAAGGTTTCGGGTTCAAATCCAGGGCACGCACCTTATTTGATATAGTTATGAGGGTGTTGTCGAATTTATTATCCCTTAAAGCGAAAATATTTGAAGGGAGTTACGGAGGTTTAATGTTTTGTAAAATAGAATCCCATCTGAAAATGATAATGGAAATGTAGGACAACTTCGCTAGTTGAACGAGCCAAACGCTCATCACTCACACGCTCTTTGTGGTAATCCATAAAACATCCCTAAAGAAGAAGGCAAATGTATAATATACTTACTAATTAAAAAAAATATCCCAACATAATATTGGCCGACCTCGTGCCCCGAACGCGAGCTCTCACGATCGCACGCACTTATAATACACAAAACTAATCGGTCAACGAGGCAGATCTTGTTCTCCCTAGCCTTTATTATTCTTAAGTCACTTTTGGGATCGGCTTTTCTGGTCTTGAAGACAATTCTGATCCTGAATATTATAACGAAGTTTAAAAATTTATAACCCGACTACGTAAAGAAAAGTCTATAAAGGACGAATTTAAAATTTATCGATCTTAATTACGAATCTATTGACATACAAACATACATACGCAGACTGCTAAAATCATTACCCTTCCTTTTGACTTCGCCGTAGTTGGGTAATAAATGCGAATGTGAGTTTCTTTGTTACGCTTCCACGCCTTAAGTGCTCGACTGATCATCATGAAATTTCGCATACAGGTTTGGCACAGAAAAAGACAAAGTATATTTCATCCGGAAAATGGTAGCAAAGCCACAGGTGAAATCTAGTCCAATAATATTTTGGCTCCACCCGGGTAACGAACCCGACACTTTAGGCACAGCGGTCACATTCATTACCGCTGCGGCACTAAGGCTGTTACTCATAATTACTATATATAATTAATAATTATATACACTAACTGACTCTTACGGCCTCTAAAGTACACATTAATGATAGCAATTAAAGTCTAAAATATGATTATTAAATAATTAAAAACAGAGGTATGTATCATAATTAACTCTTTTGATGTGGGAGATTGAAACAGAATAAATGAAACGAGCAATTACTTGTTAAAGAATGAATGGATTTCAATTATGAGTGAATGGTTTACGATGTGTATAAATAACCATCGCATGTATAGGTAGGTATAATATTGGTATGTATACTCTAAGCTCGTGGTATTTAAGATTTAAAAACTTATGTTGGTGTTTACATTTTAGTGTAGAATTTGAGAATTTCTATTTTTTTGTCAAACACATGGGCATAATGATCTTTTGTGTTGCTTGATGGTAAAAGCATGGACTGTAGCCGGATAATGCTAGGATGGGTGCTTGGGATACATACCCATGTATTCCTGACTCAGCTCTCTCTCTCTCTCTCTCTCTCTTCATGGCCTTTTATCCCACATGGTGGTGCTTTGTAGAGAATACTCTATTTTGAACGTTCCTGACTCAACAAAAATTTTTTAATGATTAATTAAAATTCTTAAACAATTCCTTCTAATATCTGTATGTACGCACTCGGGTCTTGAACCAAGCATTTCATGATAAGCAATTGGCAAGCAGTTATACTATTTTACTGATACAACTAAATACTTAAGTTATGTAGTTCCGTAACAAAAAAATACATTATCTACGGAATAGTTCATTACACATCTCAAATGCATGTTTCCTCTATCATCCAAAGACATTCTATCTCCAAATGCCTTATCTAAGCCGTGCTTTACAAACTACAAAAACACAAAAAAATTAACAGGTAGCATTTGAAACAACTTAATGCCCGCCTCAGACATGAGACCGTTACAAAGGGACAGGAATAAGCAGGTTGTTAATCCCTTCATTATAAAGTGTACAAACCAAGTCAAGGTTTGAATTAATCCTCCTTTACATTTCTTATCTTTTGACTACCGGTTAAATGGTTGGCTTCGTCCTTTGTCGGGCGTTCGCCCTTTGTCTGGTTAAAGACAAGATTTTGGAGCTTTTTGATGTGGTATTTACCTGGGTCATCATTTTAGAATTATACCACCGGTGTTAGTGATAGGTAGCTACTTTAAGAGTAGCCGTGAGAATCGAGAATCTTGCAGGTTTTCTCATAGGCTAACGGTTACTTTAGTGGTCACACTTACCAATAAACTATGATGTTCTTAAGTGTTACTTTATAACCTCAATGTTTCAATGATTTGAGACATTGACATATCCTATTGAGTCACAGAAGAAATTACCATGGTTAATATGGAAATCTCTAAATCGACTTCGTACTCAAGTCGGCCGCTGCGGTTGCAACCTGGTAAAATGGGGAATCAGGGAGCCTCACAAAGTGTGAAAGTGGAGATACCAATCAAACCATGTCACATCTGTTAAAATGCCCAAATTGTCTCTGTACGTTCACCATGGAGGACTTGATGGACGCAATTGCTGATGCGATTGCCGTGGCTACACATTGGGCAGGACATATTTAAAATAATTGTATCATCGACTCGTGAAGAAGAAGAATCAGTATTCTCAAAAGAACACGGTGACACTGAGCTGGAATTACAAGAGGGACGTTTAAAAAAAATCGTGTACAGTCATTGGGTTTATCATAATTAATTAATCAATTTTAATGATATTTTATTTGACATTATATACATTTTAGTTTTTTATTTTGATTGTATTTATATGAATTATTGACATTGCATTCTGATCTTATTTTGACATGACTTTAAAACGTATGCTTAATATTAGGACCTACGTATCACCTGAAAATTATTGATTTTAAATGTACATAATTATATTGCTGCTTATAATTATAAATTCTTTGCATGTCGGGTAAACCGGCGAAATATGTGAACATTTTTCATCATGTAAATTTTAAACAACTTACTACCATGTTTCATGCAAATAAATAATCATTTCAATCATTTTACACACTGTTCAGACTATCTTCTTCCGTCTACTGGTGGTGAGTAGCTTTGTCAGAGGAAGCCATTTCCTTTGACAAAGCTACTCACTACCATTTTGCATTTACTGTCCCCATAAATGGACTTAGTGGTCACTGAATGGTCGAAATTAGACAGTAAAACATTAAATTAAAAATAATCTTTTAACAAACTTTAGCTTTCTGAATTCCTTCTCCATAATTAAATTATGAATTTTTATAATGCCAAATAACACACTCCTCCGAGCTGCAATATGCTTAATATGCGATGTGAGTGTGTAAAAAGCGGCTCCAATTTTTCTCTATACGTATTAATATACATATATATATATATATATAGATACCTAACGATTGTATAATACTACTTTAATTGAATGAGTTCTAGAACTTAAATAGCGTGTTCTTTGAGATGGGTTCTTGGTAGGCAGCTATTGGTTGCGTTATAGGTCACTGTTATCATTTCCTAATAGCCTTAAAGTGTTCCTGGTAGAAGGTAGGTTTTGATGTAATATGTTCGTCCGTGCTAAATTAGTCGCAAGGCAAAAAAAACACAATTATAGCTTTCTTTTTTATAATTTAGGTGTGTATTGATGAATCCGTATCATAGAATATTATTTGTTTTATTATGAATACAATATTTTACTACGGTATGGGTAGGGTGACACGGTGATAGCAGCCTTGTTAAGTAATAAAATGACTGATTCTTACACGTAAGTTATTGCGAACATTTTTTTTATACAACTACTCTGGCGAACACGCACCTGATGGTAAGTGGTCACCTAAGCTATGGACACCTGCAACACCAGAGACATCACTTGCGCGTTGCCGACCCTTTAGGAAAGGAAGTGGGAAGGAGAAGGAGCGGGAATGGGGGCAAGGGGGTGATTGGGCCTCCGGCACTCTCACTCACCGAACGAAACACAACAGTAGGAATAAGTACTGGTATTTCACGTCGATATTCTATGAGAGGGTAGTCCTTCCCCGGTCGATCCGGCCCATTCATGCTGAAATCAGCGAGGCTCTACTACTCAACTGTTTAAACTTTGTATTTTCGGCATAATTATGTTAATAACAATAGCAGCGAACTGGCCAAGTAAAATGCCCAGGCAGGTCCAGACTGTAAAAATATAGTTTTATAAACTTGATACATAACTATTTAAAATGTTTCACAACCTTCTTACACGCTTTAATACCTTTTTACTACCGATCACTCTCATACAAAGAACAGTTTAAAGTAACTATGGTTAGATAGCAAAATACGCCTTATTTTATCATAAACATCTCGTTCCATAAGTATAAACACTACTATAACATTTAACACGATCTACTTCTATCGATTTACATGACCAGACCGATAAAGCGTTTCATGATAGAAATCATCATTTTAATCTTGAAATGCCGTTCCCTTCGAATTAGGTAAATAAATATAACTAAACTTACATATCCGTGGTTAAAAACGTAGAAAATTAAGATACAAGTTTTAAAATAACATTCTGAATGTTCACAAAAAACGGGCAATCGAGAGTTCTCGCCGCCGGTGTATGGAAGTGCTCAATTTAACCGGAGCTAAGCTAACGAGTTAACTAAAACCGCGTAAGGTTCAGGAAGGCAGCCCAAGGAAGGTGCGCCGCTAAGACCGTCGCAGCCGCGCGGGCGATCGTCCGCAGCGCACGTTACAAGAGGCTCTGCCTGGCAACGACCGCGTGACGTCACGGGCTGTAGACCTTCTAACTAGAGCTAGTGATCTCTGTACAGTTGTAACATCACACTAAAGAACACACTTCCAACAGAACGTTGAAACGTTTTGTATATATAGTGAGTAAGAGTGAAAATATCAATAGCGCGAGTTAGGAATTTAGCTTATAACTTTGATTTGTAATAAATAAATGAACTTTTTGCTCATAAATAATAATTAAAATACTACTAGAAGACATTCCTGATAAAAATATACTAAAAAATCTCTTTTAAATAAACATTTTGTAAGTTTTCCTTTTTACACGTTGTGTCATTGACTGTAGCGCCATCTATTGGCGCGAATGTTGAATGAAATAGAGAATGTTTTTGTTTCGCTTATAATATTTCTATTTCATCCGTACACATTCAAAATTTTGACTCTCTGATTGATGCATCATTATTTTCAATTTGGAATATTATTTAATTTTATTATCGTTTGTTTCAGAATATCAAACAACGAAAGGGATGAAAGTCCGGGGACAGATGGGAATGTTTCCCCAGAGCCACCTGACCGACCACCCGGGAAAGTGCGACAAGTGCACCCCGAGGAGAAAACTCAGGTTCTTGCATACGACTCAACATATCGCAAGAAAAATAAGCCCAAGAATCTGCCTTTAGAGGAGAACCATTACAATCATTTGGCGAACACGAATGTTTCTATGTCGCCAATGTATCCTTTGACACCAAATATTTGTGTGGAAGGTGGGAAGATTGAGTTCATAAAATCGCCGTCAGGTAGCGCTAGAAATAGTTTGGCGCTAGCGTCGCCTCCACAAACGCCTTTGTTGGCGCGGCGTGGCTCTAGAGAGAAGCGTGAAGCTCGCATATATGACGAACCGACTGAGAAGTTCGACGGTGACAAGGTAGGTGGCGTTGCTCTTTGCGTAACTTTGAAAAAACCCGATGTAAGCTAAATTTTAGTTTGTTTAATTATGCAAACAGATGCCGAAATCATGTTGTAATAATGGATGTATGTAATAATAATGATATCATTAAAATTAATTGAAACGTTAGACTTCAATATGATATTAGGGATTAAGCAGGTTTATTATAGATCTTAAATTAAATTGCTACAATTTTTTTTTTGGGTCATACCTTTGGACTTTTATGCCTGGAAATACAATCAGCTGAATTAAGTATTTTACAATAATTATCTCAAATGAATAAAATGCAACCAAATTCGAATAGTCAAATCGCTCTAAGCAAACATCCACTTCCACAACTTTTACATCCAATTCAACACTATCTTTGGAGAAATTCCTGAGAAAACTTTGCAGTTTGGGACACATTCAATTTCGAAAGTCACCAGTGCAAAGGGACACATCCGCTGACCCTTGTCAAAAATCTTTTCAAACTTACAATTTGTTTTTGTTACATATCGTATGCACATTTAAACTTTGCTTCTATTCTTCCATTTTGAAAGCGTTCTCTTGTATTACCGTTTAGTGACGTTACTTTATTTTCCTTTTTTAAGTTATTTTTTGTTAAAATACATTTGTTTTTTTATCACTTACAACCGTTTGAAATTTCGAACTGGCTGAATTTAGATGCGAGTATAATATTGTATATTGCTTTTTTTTTATCATCATGATTTTATGAACGTAATAGCATAAAGAGATTTAGAAGTTTGCGCAGAGATGGTTAGCACCCGCAAATGATAATTGTATTCCTACATAGTCTACGACAAAAAAAAAGATCGTCTTAGTAAGCCTGCGATCCTGCATTCAGCAGAAAGTGCAAGTCGAAGTATTAAATCAACAAATCTTTTTATATCTACACTGTAAATTATAATACACTTTTTCATCATTACATAATGCATAGCATTTGTTAATAGTTTTTTGGTAATAACATGGCATTGAAAAACATAAACTGGTACATATCTGGTGCATATTGCTTATTCAGTTCAGTAAGATGATGCATACGACGACAAATTTGTTTTCATAACATTCTTTATATACTACTATAGCAGAAAGTGCATATCCGAAATTTCGACCCGTCTCTGTTGTGATATTACACTTATAAATACGACTATAACTCTGTTACCTTTTAAAGAATAAATCGTTTCATCGAATTTAATTAAATTGATCTAGAGTTGTTTAAACCAAGAAAAAGGATGTAGGATTACTTTAAAAACTTCGCAATGTCACAGCTTACAGCTAGTAGTACACAAAGAAAAATACATCTTTAAATAGGAAAACAATATGCTGCCACCGCCTATTTAAAACACAAAATATAAAAGTAGGTACCTCCCCCTGCATTATATGAAAGTTTCAAAGAGTTTTATGAAGATAATATTTTGATCAAGTAAGTAGGCAGCCATTTGTCTCCCCTCATCCCTGTGATCTGGGGATGCTCACATGTAATTGGACTGATGCACCTTAATGCGTCTTTAGTCGCGACTAAATTGTTTTCGAAAGCTTTCCCGATGGGTTTTCGAAAGTGTCTCTGATAGATTTAAGGATATGACGTTTTTGATAAAGTCGCTTGTAAGTTTTTTATGGTTTTCTATTTATTTATCATTACGAAAATTCTCCTGGGAGACGTTATGGCATTAAAATTTTGTTAGCTAGCAGTGATTTTGATGTACTTTTATATAAATTTTATTTATTCTAATGTCGGCCTTGATCGTAATAAACTTCTAGCTAGTGCATATTGTGGCCCAATACACTAAAATACTCTATTTTGCTCCGCTCTTTAAATGAATCCTTCAACTATTTATCAAACGTCTTAACCTAGTTCGGTATCTCGTTTGGTACTTTAAGAAGTATGCATACATTTATGAACAAAAAAGTTATAAACTTAACAGTCAGTTAGCTGGAATAAATTGTTTTCAATCAAAATAAAGGCAAATAAGACTACTGACTACTGGCGGCAAAAACTGCGATAGGCACTAATTAACTCATAGGTACCCCATGAACAACTATCAGAATGATCTCGAAGACATCAAATAAAATATCTTTAATATTACAATTTAAATTCAAACAGAGTCAAAGGCGTGTCTGCACAGAAACTTATTGCACTCCAGACATGCAAATGCGTTAGGAGACCGTAAATTGAATTAATTGCACAGATTTTGTGAGCAAATCGTCCTTCGTGTGGTACCAATGAATTTCTATTATCATCTTGCTTTATGAAGCTGGGCGTTTAGGAATTTGTGACGCTCCGCCAGTTATAGTCGGAGGAAATTGGAAGATAAATGGAGTTGATTGCTGGCTTTTGTTGAAACCAAAGGTGGTATAATCTTTTGCAGTGTGTTGATATTGTATAGTGCGAGAGCTTGGTAGGTAAAGGTTTTTATTTTATTGGTTTGTGTTGCAAGCTCGATCAAGGTATGAGATGAAAATGTCACTCGAAGCAAATAAGAGTCTGGCTATTCTATACTTTTATATATAACGACTAGAACGATGTAGATTTCTTGGTAGCAACTTCAGCGCGCCCCAAAAAGAGTAATGGTAATTATTGGTCTACGGCGGCAACGTAGACGGGTTGACTTTAGATTAGAGATACCATAACGCAATACCATAGATAGTTATTTTTATTATACTTGTGGGGATATCTACTTAGCTTGGCCAAGGGCACTAGTAGTGCACGCACTTATGTATGTATGTATTGTTAACACATGCGAACATAATTCTCATTGTGCATTTCATTAATTTAGAAAATTTGCAATCCCGTAATGTAAAAAAAAGGGCAAGATAGCATTGGAGTTATATTTCAAATAAATTTTGCTTTATATTTGTGAAATAAGCCGTTACACTTTTAAAAGCAACGTATAAAATGAAATTTACTACATTACAATTTAGGTATCTATTTGGAAGCGAAAACTAGTGTCAGGAAACGGGGTCATTTACGCCGGTCATTAGTACTGAAACTGCAAAAAAACTGTAGAATTTTAATTGGCTCCTCTCTTTAGTTTACCTTCTACATCGTTAGCTATGTGCTTACTCACTGACTAATTGTTTAGACTTTCATAATAATTTGCAGCTAGTTCCTTAGTTTTCTCCCCAGCAAAAAGCACTACGATAACTTGTCGACTTGCGTCCTAAACTTGTAAAAGGACCACGGCTCCGATCAGCTATTTAAGTATGCAAATCGGTTTCCGATAATACGGTGTCTGAGACAGTCTGCAGATTTGGGCACCGAGAGTCCAGTGGTGTCGTCAATGATAGCTTTATTAATATTAATGGTTCTCAGGAACCAATTTAGATGGTGTCTGGTGAGTGGAGGTGAAAAGGTGGCTTTTGGTGAATCCTAAATGAATAGTTAATAGATTTTCCATTGGCATGAATTCACTGTCGGTTTTTTTTAATTGGCGATCGTAAGTATTTGGTCTCGAATCAAGAGTCGGGCAAAGATTTACGAATTTTCTATTGGGATATACTCAGCAGCAGCACGGAATTTAGCAATACCGCCCGGTAGACAGCAATAGGATCGCCAGCTATTACGTCGTATACAGAAGAATGTTGTAGGTATTTGTACAACTTTGCCTACAGATCTTAGGTATTACAGTCTTATAACAATGTTACTTATCGTTTTGCATTAGGTAGTTGTGTCGATGAATGTAGGATATAGAAAATCACGCCACGAACCACGGGAGCGATGCAATTATCATAAACATAGAAACCGCATAAAATAGCTGTATAAAATAATATTATAATCTATCTTCAAAAGACGCTTCTCGCAGGAAGCAGGAAGCTTACCAAGCCTGGGCTGATACGGTGACGGCATGGGATTTATATACCATCGCATTAAAAAACTAGTATAACTTTGCTTCCAGGTCCTTCAAAAGAGACTTTGCAAGGGCGAAGTCGGAGCACATCGGTAGAATTGGCGAGACGCTTGAGCGTCTTCCTTCGGGAACTTGTGCAAACTGGACTCTTGCCAAAGCTATCGAATGAAATTTCTGCAAGCCATCCATCCACTTTCTCCTCCTTTCCACCCCTACACATAGGAAATGATTCGTTGGCCCACAACGCAAAAGAGAAAGCCGATCTTCTGCGCAAACTCTTTGCGTCCAACTCGACTTTCGATGACGGGGGACAAAAACCACCTACCATACCGCGGTGTGATGGTTGTATGCCGGATATCCGGTTCTACCAACGCTCAGTGCGCTAAGCAGTTCTATCCCTTGATATCCATAAGTCGAGTGGGCCTGATGAAATCTCTCCTATTGTATTAAAGATGTGCGCTCCTGAGTTGGCGCCGGTTTTAACGCGACTATTTCGGTTCTCTTACTCTTCTGGTGTAGTCCCGACATCATGGAAGTCAGCATTGGTCCATCCGATCCCAAAAAAAGGCGACTGCTCAAATCCGTACAACTACAGACCGATAGCCATAACCCCCCTTTTCTCGAAGATAATGGAATCCTTTATCAACTGTTAGCTCTTACAGTACATAGAGGGTCATCAGCTGCTAAGTGACCAGCAGTACAGCTTCCGTAAGGGTCGGTCGGCTGGTGATCTTCTAGTATACCTGACACATCGTTGGGCACAGGCGATCGAGACAAAGGGGAAAGCCTTGGCGTTTAGTTTGGACATAGTGAAGGCCTTCGATCGTGTCTTGCACAAAGCGCTTCTTTCGATGCTCCCTTCCTATGCTCCCTAGGCTTCCCGAGAGATTATGTGAATGGGTCACTAGCTTTTTAGCAGATAGCAGCATTAAGATCGCAGTTGACGGTGAATGCTATAACTCCATGCCTGTAAATGCTGGTGTCCCGCAAGGCTGTGTGCTATCACCTACTTTGTTCCTCCTCCATTTCAATGACATGTTGCAAATTAGTAACATTCATTGTTATGCGGACGACAGCGCGAGCGATGCTCTCTATACCGGCTGCGCTTACATCTCTCGGGAAAACGTCATTGAGAGCCGATACAAACTTGTGTGTGGAATTGAGACCTCTTTAAAGAAAGTCTCGGATTGGGGCAGACTTAATTTGGTCCGATTTAACCCCACAAACACAAAAGTCTGCGCGTTCACCGCTAAAAAACTGCCGTTGGTGATTGGTAGTATCTTCTCGTTTTAAGCACATCCCCATAACTGCCTCAGCCAGTATTGGAATATTTGGAATACTTGGTGTCGACATATCGAGTGAAGTCCAGTTCCGCGGCCATTTAGAAGGTAAGTCTAAATTAGCTTCGAAAAAGCTTGGCGTGCTCAACAGATTGAGACAGTATTTCACGCCGGCCCACCGCTTACTACTTTACAAGGCGCAGGTTCGGCCTCACATGGAATACTGTTCTCATCTTTGGGCAGGGGCACCCCAGTACCAGCTTCTCCCTCTGAACCGCATTCAACGGAGGGCGACTCGAATCGTCGACTGCCAGGTTGTTTCAAATCGGCTAGACCCCTTGGCGCTGCGTAGAGATGTGGCCTCGCTATGCATCTTCTATCGCTTTTACTATGGGGAGTGCTCCGAGGAATTGTTCGGACTGATCCCTGCCGCGTCTTTTCGCCATCATGCTACGCGACAGAATTTCCATCCCCATCATTTAGATGGTTGGCAGTTCACAACTGTGCGTTTTTCCAGAAATTTTCTGCTTTGCACGGAATGAACTGTCACCTGCGGTATTTCCGGACCAATACGACCTACAAACCTTCAAGAAAAGAGCGTACTCATTTTTAAAAGGCCGGCAAGGCACTTGTAACTCCACTGATGTTGCGGGTGTCCATGGGCGGCGGTAATCGCTAACCATCAGGCGATCCGTCAGCTCGTTTGCCTCATATGCCATTAAGAAAAAACATATATAATCTCACGTCTCTAACCTCGAAGGGGTAGAGACATTTCGCCATTCACGTTTTACACCGTCTATGAACATAGCAGTAAGGTTATTCGGGATACTAAGCAGGCTCAATACGAGCTGAAAAGTTTATAATAAAAACCATATAATAAGACAAGCACAACCTCTTTGTAATACAAATGAAAAACCATTATCTAAGAAAATGTAGATGACGTTGTCAAGGCATTATTCTATTTTTTATTGTCAAATTTATCAAAATTTACCTTTGATGTGGTTGATTTGCAAATAAAAGATAAATCAAAAAAATACTGCAAAATTTGTGATGGGTGTCAATTATTTTAGCATGTTATCTGAATACAGCGAACCAGCCATGAATTTTGCATCATATCTGGTCTCTACAATAGAAGAACACCACAAGACGATTTACCTCGTGCTGTTCATAATGTTCATGGTCTTTGTACTCCTTGATGTCAGGCTACGGGCTGTGAAGCAAACTCCTGTCGAAGAGCCAGCCGATGGTAACTTCACATCCCGCACTGCTTCGAAGAAAAGGGTTAACGTGGACTCCAAAGATTCCGTCCTGTTCAAGAAATCTGAATAATTTATTTCTATCGTTTCGGTTTATTATTTTGGATATGTTTTGTTTGGTTTAATTCAACCTAATTGTTTTATTTTGACTCTAAATAAAGAGATGTATTTCTTTTTCATGTCCGCGCCCTGTCTTTTCGTTTTCGAGACGCATACAAGTATACATTTTGTATGAAAATTGATTGGAGGGGCGCAACGTCTTACGTCTTAAGTCTTTTCTGTTTGTCTTGCGCCTTATATATACTATATATACTGCACGGATGGCGTAGTGATTTAAGTGATTGTCTCGCCACTGCCACCAGGCCGAGTGTTGTGGGTTCGATCCTCACACGGGAAAAAAGTTTGTGTGATCAACAAGTAGTTGTTCCAAGCCTCGGTGTTCTTTGTGTCCGTTGTTTGAAATTCGTAAAGTTCCCCACAGAAATTATTCCTAGTGCGAGAGTTTTTAAAATAAAAAATATAATACATAATATAAATATTTGTTTAATCAATAAGGCAAGTGAGATAATATACTTACTTACTTCGATGGCTCAGCGATCCAAAGTGGACCTTGGCCTCCGACATTAAAGTGCGCCATTCTTTTCTATTTTGTACCAAGTCAGACCAATCGAGCACATTCATCTCTTTTAGGTTTTTAGCTAGTTCGTCTTTCCAACGGTACCTTAGGCGACCCACCGGATATACTATTGGACATTTGGGTTCCGATTGGTTATTTCCCATTAAACGCAAAACTCCTTCAACATAAATTTCACCTTACAAATATAACCCGACATCCACACTAGAGTACAAGACAGAACTGTTCTAACTTCTAAGATTACCTACACCTATTCCAATTCCCATATAGAACACCATAACGTCCCATAACGTAGGTAATGACAATCTCCCATTAGTGTGCACTACGCCTGTCTGCCGCTGTAACATTAGCTTAAGTGGCACATATGTTATTTCGCAATGTCTCTTATGTGGGGAATATTGCTGTAAAATGTACTCGCGACGATTGTAGAGGTTAAGAGAAATATTGAAGGGGATTTATTTGTGAGTATTGTAATATAGATATCATTCATAACTAAGCGTATTACGCATTAGCTAAAGGTCACTATGCTGCGCAGGGTTCCTCGAGATAAAAACTATTTAATAATAATAATAATAATAATATTCTATCACATACACACAACACCATCTAGCCCAAACTAAGCAGAGCTTGTACTATGGGTACTAGACAATGGATAAACATACATATATACTTTTTTTTTGTAAATACATACATATTATACATAGAAACACCCAGACCAAGACAAACA
The DNA here is from genome assembly GCA_930367265.1 of Catocala fraxini. NCBI lineage: Eukaryota > Metazoa > Arthropoda > Insecta > Lepidoptera > Erebidae > Catocala > Catocala fraxini. The sequence continues at coordinate 23,334,841 of OV884032.1, read as the reverse complement.
TCCATGTTCACGCACACAAAATGTTTGACTTGTGCGGGAATCGAACCCGCGACCTTAGGCGTGGCAGTCGGTTACACTAACCACTACGCCATCGAGTCGTCATAATACATAAATAGTTTTTTGTCGGATGTTCTAATTGTTTATGAGGATTGTAATCATTCATAAATATCCTCTTAGTGCAATGGTTACAGATATTATTTCTCTGCTACGCAGCCGCCATTTGTTGTGGGTTCTCTGAGACCTAAAAGTGTAGTAGTACATTAATAGTTGTACCGCGGTTGGATGTTTTTTGAGACCCTTGTTTAATGTTTGTATACTCTCTAGCGATACCGGCATTATCACTATATATTCTAACACAAAGTCCCCCGCCGCGTCTGTCTATCTATTCGCGATTAACTCAAAAATTACTAAACAAATTTTCATGCAGATTTCACCAATAGACGAAGGTTAAGAGACAAAGGTTTAGGTGTATAATTTGTTAAGGTTTTGTATATGTATAAATCTATAACTGCCTCGGTAGTCTAGCGGTAATGAATGTGACTATGCGGTCTCAGATTCGATTCCCGGGCCAGGTAAAGTGCTATTGGGATTTTCTGTCTTAAAAATCCTAAGTAGCAGCACGAAGTCACAACTGTGCCTGGTAGACCTCAATCGACTCGCCTCCTATTAAGACCATAAATCTATATCTGTCGAAATGTCTGTGTGAAATCTGCCTACTTCTGAGGATGAGGCGTGACAATACGTATAAATAACATAATCATGTACCTAAATATTACTTTTTTAAATATCAAATTGCCTTATATGTCCTACATCTAACCTCGTGGTTTCTCTACATATTGCATTGGTTATTTTTAAAATTTACTTGTACTTCAAATGAAATGCCATTGAAAAATATTAATGAAATAATTAGTATGAAAACCGTTCATACAAAGCGTCAACTTCATATTTAAACCCTATAATCACGATTTTCCTAAATATTTAAGCTGACTTCCAAAGTTTCAGTTACACTGCTGATACAACAAAGTTGTCTGGCATGCGACCTATCCTCTTGTTCTGTGGTGCCTTGGCCTGGTGCCACGGCCGCTGTAAAGATTTCTATCCCAATCCTTATTCATTTGTCCGGGAGTCGCCAGCTCCAATGGATTTGTTGCTTGCCTAAACACTGGTTCTGCAAGTTGTTTCGATTAAATAGGTTTTTTGTAGTCTTATATTATACGATGTTTCTCGTGTTGCTGTTTAATTTAACATTGTAATGGTGCCAAGAGTTTTATGTAAGAAATACAACGTAAAATGGCTTTAGTTGAATGCTAGATGCGTAATAGCTATATAATAAGAAAATTAATATATAGGGCGGAGATTTATTTAACCTCGTAACGGCTTGTTAAATTGTGTGAGGTAGTACATACACATTAAGCCAGTTTTGTCCTTTATAAATGAAGATCTCTAAATGTATATACCTAAACCCTTATTATCCCCCAAGTATGAAAGGAATAGAATGAAATTACCACCAATTAGTAAAAATGCATGACTTGTTTGGCGCAGCGGTCAAACAGTCGCTTTACCTCTACCGCGGAACTGATAACTGTGGCTTCGAATCACATACGGATATGTTATGTATGTATATGATCTACAAATTATTGTTCTGAGTCTGGATGTACTTTGTATTAGCTAATGGTATGTCTGCAAAGTCCGCCACGACACAGAGATTCTTCTTTCGTTGTCTCAAAAACAATGGGAAAGCAAATGTTTAACTGTTCGATAATATTCTAATTTAAAATCAAAGACGACATACGTCTCGTCTTCAGAAACGCTGGTACATAATCAAATTACGTTAGATTACGATATTCGACTTCATGAGAGGCAAGCGGGCGTTTTGAATGAAATCCAATCTCTGAGATTGTTGGCATCGCCTCCTTTGGGCAATAAAAATTCTTTATAGATCGTGATGCTTTCGTATGCGGAAGTCTGCAGTGGTTTTGCAGCTTCCATGCCAATAAGAAAATAAGTATAATAATGCAGAAATTTTGCGCGGTTTGTAGTAATTACATTATGATAAATTAGGCAGATATTGAAAAGATAGTATATTCAGATAATAGATCGAATGGACCCTATATGCTTTTATAAGCAGCCGAAACGTGTCTAAATATCTTATTTGAGTGTTCTTAAAAAGTTATTGGTTACAACACTTTTTTTACTACCCTCATAGCATTGACTATTTGCATGATTATTTTTTATATTTTGCTCGTCGAAATGACCACACTCCATCTGGTGGTAAGCGATCAAGTGGTCCAAGAGCAGTAGCATCCACACCATCCTTATAGAAGCTGAGGCGATGTTGAGGCCCTATTTTGACGGCCTAAGAAGGTGCTTTTTCACGCATGGTAGAGAATGCTATGCCTTGATCATTCGGCAGAGATATGAGGACCCAAACTTGTTGGTGCGCACTCTAATCGACTCTATCGTGTAAGGATGACATCTGGGCCCAGCTCGCGTGCTTCTGGGTAGGAAAGGAGAGGGCGGGGTATGGTAAGATGACTCTTCAGAGCACTCCCCGTGGTATATTCTGTAGAAACATGCCAATGAGGCGATGTCCCTACGGATTTGCAGAGGTTCCAGTGAACTCGTGACCTCAGGATCACCGATGATACGATGATACGATTGTAGTTTAAGTTGTCTCCTCACACTGCGCCGCGTGTTGAGGGTTTGGTACCCACACGAAAGTTTGTGTGATCTACAAATAGTTGTTCTTATTCTGGGTTCGTTTCCTTTGTTTGAATGTTTGTAAATTCTCTCGAGATACAGGATTTGAACTGAGACTTTTTAAAAACACTTTGATCTTGCTTATATTCAATGTGTGTTTAAAATGAGAAATAGTGTGTTAAGAGAACACTGTGATGTAAAAGAAAATACATATAGTGACAAGAATTGAGAAAGGTGTACTAAGATGGTTTTGGCATACAGAAAGAACGGAGTACAAACGACTGACCAAGGAAAACAGTCCATTCGATTCGATGTACACAGATGGAGTAATGATTTAAGTAATTGTAATCTAAAATATAATATCTATATCTAATAAAGGAAAACATTTTTAAATGCTTGAAAGATGCTTCAGGATTCTTCAAATAATTCTCCAAGACGAATGTGTTTTATCGTATTAAAAAGATATGTGCAAAATAGAAGAAAAATCTCCATATATATATATCGATGCAAATAGCAATGCTCTCATATATTCGTGATCAGTTCATCAAATAAACTTTTTATTCAGATTGCCTCGGATTCATAAACAAGCAAAATAAAAGTTAACTGCCCGTAATCAATAGATAATGCATAAAATACGAGTCCATCACAAGAGCATGGCTATACATATTTATTATCCACACGTCCATCATATCTTGACCCCCACATGTCATCTAAATATACTATGAAATAGATTTTTAGACAAGCATGAAAGCTCATTTTACACTTGCTGTGTATAGCAGTATGTGTGGGGTGACCAGACAGCTACATTACAATTTAAGGATCGAAATAAATGTTTGGTGTCATAATAAAGCTTGGTGAAGTTTACGATTTTTACTATATATAACATTTTGATATTTTGTGGAGTGCAAGGATAAGAATTTTATGCTTAATGCATATGATAAAGTTGTGTATATGTTGTGAAAGTGGTATTCAACTTTTATTGCTATAAATTTGATAATTTTTCCAAAGAAATTCTAAAGATTCTGTTACTTTGTCAATGTCTATATATGTATTTATAATTTATAGACACTACATAGTCTTTTGTAAACGCTTTTAGGCAGTAGTAAGCAATTTTAAATTTCTACGAAAATTACCAACTACTTCTAAAAATAAATTTTCTTTAATAAATATTAAATAAATTCCACTGATATGCATAATCTCAATAAAAATAATACTATTTCAAATCAACCCACGTTATACCTCATACATTTTTGCGGCACGAACCAAATCAAAATCTCAATCCAAACTGGTCCTCATAATCATCGAAAACCTATACCTCCTACTTCCTGTCACCCTGTATAGAGAGGCTTTGATAAATTTCGTCACCGGTGTTTATTTTTTTCATGCAAATGCAATCAATCACGCAGATAACTGTCATTTAACAGATTGGACACAGTTGATGCTGCGGCTTTGATTAAAATATCGATTCGACATGAATAATTGGTATAGAATGTATTAGAAATGTTTTGTTGTTTCGAGTGTTTGTGAAGCACTTGTTTTATGCAATATGCTTTGTATTATAGTAGCGGATTATAATTATGATTGAGTCGGTACATCCCTCTTGATTAACCATTTTCTTTGCAAAATTTCTAACCTTTTTTTTAGACACCAGTAATCAATGAATCGCCAAAGACCTCAATTTTCGTTTACGAGTGACGTGAAGCAAATGTGCAGCGGCAGAGGTAGATCTAGAAATGTTCCCTGTAATACCTTGTGATCTTTCTAAACTACTATGGACACCTAGGAGGATCTTTGCTTAAACTTGACTTCACGACGACTATAATTAAACATAACTATCGAAACCATCGTAACCTTACCTCTTAAAACAAGAGCAAAATTCATCTGGTTGATTTACATTCTAGTCCAGTACAGTTCGCTTTCAGCGATCATTTCCGTAAATACAAATTTAAATTGAACTGTTCGTGGTGTTGTCTACGCGCTATCCCGTGGTTTTAAGAGAGAATTACACTTGCGGTAGGCAGGGCTGGCAGGCTGTGTATACTTCTCTCATTGCTGAGAACTGGCTACCATCCTCCCATACCATTATAGTAAGGACTACCAAGTGGGCTGTTAGCTCTGTCTCTAGACGCAATTCTATGGTCCGATTCCGGAGTCTGGCAGAGTGTTATTGGGATTTTGGTGAGATAATCATTTATTAGGAACAACATGGTGTCTGAGTATTCTACCCAGCTTATTCTGGGATGGTGACCTCAATCGCTTAGACGTGCACAACAACCAAATAGTTTTATAAGTGCTATATTCATATAGCTTTTAATGTTATTATTGTAGAGTAGTTTATTTAATCTAAGTTATCCCTGTTATACGCAATAAAAAAAGCTCCCAATTAGAAGCTTGAAAGCTGGAAAAAGATATGGTCTACGAAAACAAAACCGCGATAACAGATAGTTTTTAATATCATCTCATATAATGTGATATTCATGGTTGTAGACGGTGTATGATAAACGCAGTCCACCTGGCGGGGGCGCCATCTGTCCTTCGGGGGTAGTAATTAATTTCGCTACGCTACACTGGAACGTGGCCAATAGTGTTTTTGTTCGCAATTTATGGACGAATAATAGGCGATAGCTGTTGCTTATTTTTTGGGAGAGAAAAATGTTTTTTGACGGGCACAGCATAGTTTTATAGAGGGTAATAAAATTCATACACAGTTCACGCGTTGAGGCGAAATTTATGGTGGTATTTTAATGGGACTGTCTTGTTGGTATAGTGTGATATGGCTATATGTGTTATATTTTCCGATTTGAAAGATTTCAGATTTGGTGCTGCAAACCAAGGCAGTGTATTTGGGCTTTCTGTACCTAAGATAGGTCTCAGTAATACTACCGCTAGAGCTAAACACGATAATCTTCTCTCTTAGCCTTTATTATTCCCAAGTCACTTGGGGTCGGCTTTTCTGGTCTAACCGGATTTCACTAGATATCAGTTTTTACACAGAGCGGCTGCCACCTGACCTCCGCAACCCGAAGGCTAACGATACCCTAAGGCTAGACCAGTGTCAGGATATTAGAGGGTACTAACTTTCCCAATAACGACTGCCATAGATGTTCATGGCAGCCGGGACCGACGGCTTAACGTGCTCTCCGAGGCACGGAGCAGGCGATAATTGTCAATCAATACGCACATAATTTCGAAAAGTCATTTAACATCCGAAAGTCAGAGGTGCGCGACGTGGGTTCGAACCCGAGACCCTCTGCATTACAGTCTGTTGGTCTCCCCACTGAGCTATCGCTGCGTTAGCTAAACACGATAATAGTGGCCCAAATATATTAATGTCGTATATATATAGGTATATAGATGAAGAATGCAAATACAATAAACTAATAGCTTATTCCTCTGGGTAAATACAAGTATAATGTTATATTAGTTTATACTCTGTGAAGTAAGAGTCAAGCTTTGTATGAGCACCTAAGAAATAAAGTATTTGTATAAACCTATCTTCTACTGCCTGACTGTAAGCGGTTACCGTAGCCTCAATGCGTCTACAACACTAGTACTCCGGCCTCCGACTTACTTCTGAAATACAACATGAGGTTATTCGACCCTTTTGCACGGTGAAGGTACTTCCTAAGTAGGGCTTTTACATTTGAGCAATATCATCTGTTTTAGAAACGATGTCGCTGTCCTACTCACTTACCATACATACATGTATGTATCTTATGTGGGGGCCAGTCAGTGCAGACCGGCGACACTTCGACCCAGTGGGATCTTTTGTGTCGATACTCTCCCAATAACGACTGCCATAGATGTTCATGGCAGCCGAGACTGTCGGCTTAACGTGCTCTCCGAGGCACGGAGCAGGCGATAATTGTCCATTAATACGCACATAATTTCGAAAAGTCATATAACTTCCGAAAGTCAGAGGTGCGCGACGAACATGCATACATAGTCTTACACCTTAGTCAAAAATCATTTATTCATGTAATTCGCAAAATTATACTTATGAACGTCAAAATAAATAAGTTAGTGAGTTTACTAAGTTAAAGTTACACTTTCTTTAGACTCTATGCTGCTGCAGAGTGTTTATTGACAGTAAATCTCCATAACACTTTGTCAAGCTTAAACAATCTTGAGATTACATGCACAGCTTTCGCATTTATTTTCGCTGCGGCCAGGCAGTCGGTTCTTTAAAGCGTTATATTAAAATATAGCAAAACGTATTTCGATAACGTAACTATTAAAATATCGCAAAAAGTCAAAAGTTATGTCTTCATCTTTATTACATTACACGATGACAGACCACCTGCCATTCCATGAATATATTTATGAAAACATCTTGATTTTCTTAGTGGCATCACTAATGTTATCTAATCTGAAGAATGCTGGGCATTATAACGTTCAGAATATAAAAGATATAACACTATTTTTGATTACAAACAGGCACCTGCCTGCGGTCTTACCGACATAATTATAAAGTATAATATGTGTTAATCCAAGAAGTGGAATTATCTGTTTGCTGTTGCCATTTAACGGTTTACTCGTGGCTGAATAACAAATACCCAAGCATCTTCTGAAATATTTGCAGGTTGTCTGAAACAATTTTGCTTGAATCCTCATACTTCTTTTAAAACCTGGCTAATTATCTCTCACAACACTAATCCCGGCTACAATACAAACGAATTATCAAGCTATGGCATAACAGGGTAGGCAAGGATGTTGGGGCTTGGCATCAAAGGGCTCCATTTGCGAAATTTGTTTTTCCATTAGTCAAATTGGGTTCGCGAGGGTAACTTTTGTAAGTGATGACGCGATGACGTATGTTTTAAGTTATAACTTGTAACTTTGGAAGTTACTGTTTTTGTTTGTTTGTTCGTAATATTACATAATTGTCGATAGAGGACACTCAAAGTTCTGTTATATCAGTTAGGTATAATTTAAACCGCTGAAGAGCGTTTCATGTTTCTAATGCCTGGTACCTGCACTTCAGAAATCAAGCAAAAATGAACAGGGGTAAAAAAAAAATTCTTAATAGTTCAAGTCGACGCATCGACAGATGTGATAGATTGTGATTGACAATCGAAATCCTTGCAATAATGTACCTTCGTGTGACATGACTTTATACTTTTAATAAATAATTAAGTCCTTATACACGATGTTTTTCTTCATAGTTAAAGAAAGTGATGTTTGGTTGACAATACTGGAGAATTCAAGAACGCATGTGATTTGGTAAACCAAGATTTCCTCGTTATAACATCTCATATGAGACTAGTAGTCTCCGTTACGGTTTTTAGAAATTATGTTCTCAAAAAAGGACAATACAGTTCACTTACAAAATGAGAAAACGTAATAACATATAATTAATTTAGTATCTCTGTGATCACAATACATTGTATAGCAATATAAAACTAAAGATTTGAAGACGATTTTATTGGTGTTAGTATTTCGTTCTAATGTAATCTTCTAAACTCTTTTTAAATTTAAAAAGCTATAACTTTTGGTAATGTCGTCAGGTACTTCATTATAAAGTTTTACACCTTCATATACAGTGTGAGTCTTCATAATGTGCACATATTAAAATAAGGAAAACTATGCTTAATTATATCGACAAAAACCATACTTTAAAATGCATGCATTTTGTACTGTTAGGTTAAAAACCCTATCATTTACCTGCTTTTTATCAATTCAAGTTATTCTTCATATTAGCTATCTGAAGAATAACTTAATTTGTTAAAAAAGGCAGATTAAAGGGTGCGTCAAAATTGTAATTTGGAATTAAAAAGCCATCGTAATTTTTAAATGGGTACAGTTTATTCCCCAATTTTGATTTTATAAATACGCCTAGTTATTGCTAATCACTGTCGAATTTGTTTTGTCGTGATATATGATTAAGTTTAACAGTTAGGTACACCGTTTGGTTTACACGGGATCACAGTAGCAAACAATAAATTTAAAAATGCCAATTTTATTATATTTTATTTTTAGGTATTGGTTATGCCGATACAATTAAGCATATTTTCCCTTATTTTAATATGTGCACATTATGAAGACTCACACTGTATGCTTGTTTCTCATAATCATAATAACTTTTAAACTTTCGCGTTGCATGATATATATATAATATGTAACGGGTATTAACGCGATCATGCATAATGTTTACCTTTTTTATGCTTGACGTTTCGACCAGGTTACACCGGCCGTGGTCACAAGCTGACTGGTGCTGCGATGTGTAATCATATTTCAAAACACAACAAAATAATATGAATTAAAAGCCATTGAGTATCCATGATCGATAATACAGCTACGTATGCACTCTCACCGTGCACTGTACATAAACGGTGTACAATACTACAATGATCTCGTTCGACACTTCAATGGGACGTTATGTAAATACTGTCTGCACAGGGCAGTTGACACTTGTAGATGCTGTAAAATTTAAACAGCGTGTGTATTTTGTGAAGTAAGATTTTTGGGTGTTTGTGAAAGTTTGTGTCGAAAAATGGGACTATACAGAGATAATTGCATAGTTAAGCATGGTACATGACCAATCCGACTACCCTAACTCACTCAGTTAGGATTTTTTTTTTTTTTTTACGTGGGGGAATGCATGACGCATACCCCTCCGCGGGGGCGGGCGGAGGGGTTATGTCGGACTCGCCGGGGTAAAATAAGATGTTAAGATGATAAAGTACCTCCCGGAATACCGACTAAACCTACCACGGTGTTCCTCGACAAAACCACTATCGACGGGGCCGCGCGAATCACTTTCGCATGCGGTCGCGACCCCGCCGAGGTTTCGGCCCGCCGTATGAAACGGCAGGCCACTACACGAAAGACCTACCCTAAAGGCACTTCTACCACTACTCAGTTAGGATGGTCGTATGCATGTTAACGTACTTCAAGTTTATATTTAAAGTATTAAACAAGAATGTATTATTTATTGTATGAAAATATAGGGCATATTTTTTATCGTTATTGATATTTCTGTAAAAGCTATGATTGTGCGTAATTATAAATTTTGAGAGCTGTACGTTAGACAAACCCGTACCTACTTTAAAATAGAACCACAACATATATTGCTTTGCATTCTTTAGTGAAAGGTACAGTTAAACTCCATGCTTGGTCGCTGATCAATGGCAGAATATAAAAATCTAAAATTCCTATTATTTTCAATAAAAATTAAATTAAATTAATCTACTGCCAATTATGCCCAGTGAATCGTATGTAAAAAGCTGTTTAAAAGTCCCTAAGGAGCGAAAACCGACGTCGAACAATCATGTGGACTGTAGAAGTATCTGTTCTTAAGACTATTCTGTGCACATTAATTGAGTGTCATTGTGTAGCTTCAGTTGATACACAAACTCGACTCACGCGCATCGTCTCGTATAAGCGATGATTGATAATTTGCGCATGCGCAGCTGGCGTAGTAATTCGGATGTTACATAAAAACATTGTAATACAACAATATAGTTAGTAATTTATTTGTGTGTAATTATATTAATAAATAATTCAGTGACAGTGAGTGTGATTAAATTTTGTCTATACCGATTTTAATTAAAAGTATTTGATTGGTGCCTTGTTAGTGTCTAATTTGCATAGCTTTTGTATCAAAAATAAAGCTATCAATATCTTTTCGCGGTCTTTCTTTCGTCTTGTGTATGTAGTAAACAGCCGAGCGTAGTTGCAAACATCAGTATCGATGTCCATGTGCCATCTCATTCTTGCTTATTGATAATTAGGAAGAGAGAGCAAGTGCGACGAGAATGCGTGTACACGCAGCCAGTGTGATCTAGTTAGGGTTGCCTTTTCTGTTAATACAAATTGACGGTTATGAACAGAGATGTACCAAAGCCCTTATTGATTATTACGTTTCGACTATATTTACAATAGAACTCTAATAATAAGAATACTCAATGATTTCTTTTCATTGTATATAAAGGAATGAGTTAGTTGCTACAACTGGCACGTTGTGTTCCTTTCAAAAAAGTAATCACTGTGCTGCAAACCAAAAGAGCCAAGATAACTGGTTTTCTGCTGATAGCACGTTGCTTTAAGAAGTCTAGAACCCTAGTCACCGCAGGTTGTTTGGCTGCCATCTTCGGTAGGGTAAATAATAAAAAAATATGAATATTATTATTAAATTAATATAATTAATTAGCCAGAGGATGCTAATTCTAAGCTTAGATAGTCCCGTTATCCTATAATTCTATAAAGTACCTAATTATATTGATTTCGTTCCCACCTTCTACACTAAGACATGGTTCTTCAAGAAATGAGTTCGTTTTGTAAATAAAAGTATTCCATAATATTGTCTTCTATTTACGCGAATATTATTCATTGAAATTAAACTGCTATATACGTTATACCAAGGATGCTTCGCGAGGCTATTGAAATCAAAAAACATCCTAATTTTAATAGAGAAGATGGTTGGAATGTACCACCAGCTTGGGATCCAGTAATAAAAATAGTCAAACCCAAGAAGAAGCAAACCACTGCTAGACTTCATGATACTTTGAGCTCATTCTGCGTAAATAGAAACACCAATGATTAAATTATGTTCGGGTACTTTGAAATAACTACACTGGAATATTGAGACAGCTGCCATCTTAGTCTCCCCGTGACCATGGCTGCTGAAAAGCAACCGAAACGTCCGGGAAGGTGTAAAAATAAATTAAATCTAAATAGTTTTAATAATAATTTAATTAGCTTAAAAATTAGTAAAGTTTAATAGTAGTAGTAGAGTAACAATTTTCAAAATTTTGTAATAAAGTGTCAAATAAACAACGCGATAAAATCCGTATATAGCAGTTTAATTTCAATGAAAAGTATTCCATGTAAGTTAATGTAATTCCTATTGACTAGCAATGGTCATGATACTGTATTAAACACCACTTTGTCTCTGCTAAATCAAGTAATTCCTCGACTTGAAACATAAGTGACAAAAGCTCTCACTTATAACTGCTCGTTAAAAAAAAATCAAGACACTGCAAGGTCTACCGTAAAATCACACACTAAAACTTTCAGTTGTCAATGAATGTTGCCTAGACTATTTTAAATGCCTGTTTAGTGTATATATTGTTCTAATTAGTGTAAAGTTGATCAAGAACAAGTTTTAATTTGTGTGTGTATGTGTGTGTTTGACTCTTGATATTGATCTGTGTATAATGTATTATAACAACTACAATCAGAACTCGTATAACAATACTTATAACAACAATGGAAATAATAATTATTACAAGGTATGTAGCTGCTACATTTATGTATTTTATAACTAGTTTTTACCCGCGGCGTCACTCGCGTTAATGTAGATTATGGCAATAAATGTCTATACCTCGGGGACAGTACTTTTCCTAAATAAAACTTACTCTATTGATAATCGGTCGAGTAGTTAAGGTGTGAAAGCGTAACAACACAAACTCACTTTTACATTTATATTATTAGTTAGAAATACAAATATTTTCCATACCATGTTCTTTTTTTTTATACACCTTAGTTGGCAAACAAGCATAAGGCCCACCTGATGGTAAGTGGTCACCGTAGCTTATGGACGCCTGCAACACCAGAGGCATCACTTGCGCGTTGCCGACCCTTTAGGAAAGGAAGTGGAAAGGATAAGGAACGGGAAGGTGGAAAGAGAGTGATTGGGCCTCCGGCACTCTCACTCACCGAACGAAACACAACAGTAGGAATACTGCTATTTCACGTCGATATTCTGTGAGAGGGTAGTCCTTTCCCGGTCGAGCCGGCCCATTCATGCTGAAATCAGCGAAGCTCTACTACTCAAAACCTGTGTTACCTCTGTTACCGATGTGTGATTACTAAATCAAAACTAAGACCGACCGAGCACAGCAGTCGCATACACTAGCACTGCGCCAACGGGGCAGTATGTTAGTTCGTCACAACAGTAGCTACAAAAGTGCAAAACAACATATTTATATGTATTCTTAGGTTTCTTACCTGTGCTTTTAACGACAGAAGTTATTTAATTTTATAGTGTATCGTCCATTGAGTGCAACGTCCGATAGATGATAATAGGGATTTGCTTACCCGCGGATACACTTCTAAAGATTTCCCTAAGGATCGGCTATTTTGTGCAATGGATACACAATAAATAATAAATAAATATATAATAACTATTAAGGCAGAATGTAAATTATAATAGAGGCAAAAGACAAACCATGAAAAAAGACTTGAGCCTGTAACCTTGACAGATCGTATCGTAGCTTTACAAATTAAACTATTCAGGACACGTGTACATCTTTACAAAATTCTCAGTTAAGTAGTCTGTCTAGATATATCCATGTACTGTATCCTTTTTTACAATATAGGTAAACTTTGCAAAGAAGGTATAGCTGAACTAACGTTGCGCGAGCCATAACCATGGCGTCAGAAATAAACCTAAAGGTCCAGTTCATAAAGCAACTACGTCTTCTTATCGACTTACCGTCAGAAAGAGAAATGAAAACATACGCATAATTTTGAGCAGCGATTGCTCAGTAGGGAGACCAACAGACTGCAATGCAGAGGGTCTCGGGTTCGAACCTACGTCACGCAGCTCTAACTTTCAGAAGTTATATGACTTTTCGAAATTATGTGCGTATTGATTGACAATTATCGCCTGCTCCGTGCCTCGGAGTGCACGTTAAGCCGTCGCTCCCGGCTGCCATAAACATCTATGGCAGTCGTTATTGGGAGAGTGTCGACACAAAAGATCCCACTGGGTCGAAGTGTCGCCGGTCTGCACTGACTGGCCCCCACATAAGATAAGATACGCAAAATTATCGAGAAATTAGCTAAAAAGTCGAGCTAAATTATCGAGTAAATTTTTTCCGGAATAGACTGTCTTTTACTAAAAATACTGTGAGAAACACATTTCCCATAAAAATATATCAAGGTTATATGAGATCACATGTAGCTATGTGTTTGAATTTTGTATAACTTCTATGAATGTTCAAAGAGCACATGTCTGATTTTATGTCAAATAAAAAAGTGTCGTTGGAATATCCATTTCCGAAGAGGAAATCGAACTCATACATTTGGCAATCAAATATAAAATCGAATTTTGCACACTGGTGCAGTTACTGAACTATGCACTGTTGCTTTAATACTACTACACAAGTAATATAAAGCCAGACCAAAGAAAATATTCATACAAAATCTTTATAGTCTTATGTCCTAACGGACATAATCGTAATAATACGTCCGACGTATCATCGTAATATTGGGTGAGTCTATTGCCGTCTCTCAGCCATATTTCAGACGACCTGTTTGTTGTTACTGAGAATTACTTGACATGCAAATCGAAAATATTATTGCTTTGCTCAAGCTCAAAATTGGCAATTACTAGCGCTACGCAACCACGGCAGTTCTTTTACTCATATTTCTATTATAAATAAGACAAGTGAGAAACGGCAATGAATTGCCGTAAATCTTAGAGTTCGAAAAAATGGTTCAAGTAATATGCAAAGGTCACGTGATAGCCCGTGACCTTGAGGTCAGAGGTCAAAGGTCATTGTCATTTCGGAGGTATATCGACTATGCTGAGACGAATGGCGTTGACCGCGAGTCTCTAGCTCTTACGGTTCTTGAGTTGAAAGATGTATAACAGACAGACGGACGGTCGGACGGGCGGACAAAGCTGTTGTATAAGAGTATCCGAACTCTTAAAAACTGTCTGAAATGCAATTGAGGTCACGGATAAAAGTTAGTGCAAATTGTATGAAAATATTAATAAAATATTATTAATAGAAACGTTGCCTAATGATTAATGTTTTACAAACATATCAATAAGCACGCAATTATCTTTAATTACTATTAATTACACTCAATGGAATTTATTAGTAAGATTGTACGCGCGATAGTCTAGAACATTATTACAATTCTAGATGTCCCCACGGGCTTCACGTTTATGATCACTGCTGTGCGTCCGTGGCTCATAGCGAGATGATATCAATCGAATGCAAAAAGAAATACATCTGACTGATAGTTTCAGAGATAAGCACGCTTAAAAAAACTACAAGCAATCTCATAAGTAATATTGTCTTCTATTTACGCGAATATTATTCATTGAAATTAAACTGCTATATACGGATTTTATCGATAAAATCCGAAAAAGTTATAAGTTTCATTATATTTATTAGTGTAGATTTGATTTGATTGGTTTTCATTTTTTTTGCATAAAAGCCGTTTTATGGAAAAATAAAACGCCTATAAAGAACAGAAAGACAAAATGGCTCTTTTAATCTTATTTAAGCTCCTCACTTTCAAATAATATGAAACAAATGTGAAGTTGTGGCTTTTTTGAGTAGTAGAGCTTCGCTGATTTCAGCTCCTTCCCGCTCCTTCTCCTCCCCACTTCCTTTTTCTCTTCTGCCTTACCTAAAGGGTCGGCAACGCGCAAGTGATGCCTCTGGTATTGCAGGCGTCCATAGGCTACGGTGACCACTTACAATCAGGTATGCTTGTGCGCCAACTAAGTAATATAAATAAAATAAAAAAGTCGTATTTAATATACATACATAATATCATAAAATGCTTATTAAAATATATCCTCCTTCACTTTTTAAATACAGTATGTATGAATTAATAAGTGATAACCTAACAATTAAAATAATATCTTAATTTACTTTGCAGTACGCACACACGTATTTCAATTCAAAGAAACAAGTCTTCGGTAGTATAGTGGTCAGTATCCCCGCCTGTCACGCGGGAGACCGGGGTTCGATTCCCCGCCGGAGAGATTCTTTTTGTATTTTCTTATCAGCAAAATAACTTAATATTGAAATATTTTACCGTATTTATAAGTAATATTTATGTAGTTAACGTCATATTTTTTTAGAAATATTTTTTTTTCTTGTTTATATGAAATAAATATGAATCTTTGATGAGGCTCAAGGCAGTCTTGAGCTGTAGTCTGGGCATTTATTTTTTACTAGCCTCTTGTTGTAAACAAAAACCTTTCTTTGTAAGACCATATAATACAAAAATTCTTAAAAAAATCACCTATTTGTCTATTACAGAATTAAATAGACAAACCCTAAAGTTGCTAGACATATTCGTGTCGAACTTAGACCTAATAATTGACCTAAAAAGACGCAAGTTAACCACGAAATAACTAGCAAACTATCGCAATAAGCAACTCGCAACAGACATATTTATCAGACCATTTCTCCTTCTACCTACACCATATCCATGTATCTCAACCGCGTGATGGTACAGCATTAGTTACTGACGTAAGCACACCTGTACCGACGGAGCCTAAAGATAAATGGACGATGTTTTTGCACACTGAGCTATTTGTAAACCTTACAAGCTTTTCGGATTTGTTTTTTTACAGGGTAGGATGGAATTAATGGTGTGCTTAGTTATTTTTTGTTTCGATAGATGGCGTGTGTAACTTATGTGTTTGATCGCTACGAACGATTCTCTAATCATTCGTCTTGATCTATATGCAGGTGAATTAAATCTAAATTTTACAGCGATTGTTTAAATTAGATATTTTGTTTAAATGAACCTATTTGACTGCCGCATTGGTGTATTTTAAGTTCGATTTCTGGGTCAAGAAAAGAGCTTCTGAGCTTTTTTGTTAAGACAATTGTAAGTAGTGGCACGGATTTGGGAACTGTGCTCAACGTACGGCACAACGCTAACCCATCCTTCGTGTGAATTTTGGTTTTCTGGTAAAATTTGGGCGTAACATATGTCTGTTTGCCTGATATATATATATATATATATATATATATATATATATATATATATATATATATATATATATATATATATATATATATATATATATAGAATAAATATACATATAGTTATGTATATTTATGAACTATGCGCAGTAATTCTTAAACTATAGCGTTATTTAATGTTTTTACCATTTATATTTCCAACTTTTTTATTATATACCTTTATCTATTTTGTGCATTCATAATCTCTCACCTGTGTATATCTTCGAAGTGATAAAGAGTGCATATCACCCACATTTCACCAGTTATGTTTATACTTTCCATGTAATAGGGGTTGACCTTAAAACCGCCTACAGGACACATCTACAGACTCCGTGGCATACGTACATATCCTTCTACTGAGAATTTCCGACCAGGAAAACAGATAGTTTCCGATCTGAGAATAGAACTTAGAGCTTCACGAACAATAAGCGTAAATTTATGCTACGGAACTAACAAGGTTAGTAAGTAACCTAAAATTCTTAGGAAGTGTGTAGTTTTCTCATCAGTGCGTATGATAGCTGATGTGGAGCGACCATCATTTGGATCATTTAACCCAAATTGATGTCATTGCCGACGCGCTGCGCAGGCGCATTATTAATAACGGTTCTTGCTCAACTAATGGTATCTCGTATTTATTGATCATGTGTCTTTCTATCAGTAGATCGTGATACAATGGTGACGATTTATGATAAGCAGTGTTGCTGCAATTAACTTGTAGATGTACGACCAGATTGTGCTTCGGTAGGTCTCTGGTTGAGTATCCGTGTTGGGCAAAATGCTATCGAGAATTTGTGTAAAGATTTTCTAATTAGAAGCCCGGAGCTTAAACAATATGTTCCGTAGAAGGCTATAGGTTGGCGCCCTATTACCCCCTACAAATATAACACCTCGCTAAGAGTTAAAACATAGATTATGTAAAACATTTCTTCTCAGTATCTGCAGGCACTGTTATATCAGAAGAGGAATCTGACATTTTTCTTTCTTGCGTTGGTAACATAGTGACTTCTTTTTTAAGTTTCAGTAATGCCTTAGTATTGTAAGCCTCTATATAATATAGTAACCGCAGAACATGCGGCAGTAGCTTGGATGGCAACGTTGATATCACAAAAATAATAATAATTGCATACATATAAAAATTAATATATAACTAAACGAAAAAATGCTGCCTCGGTGGCGTGAAGGTAGTGAATGCTCTAAGTCTCGGGTTCGCTTCCCGAGTCGGGCAGTATCATTAAGTTTTTCTGTCAATAATTTCAGTTGCAGCACGATATCTGAGACTATGCCCAGTGAACAGCAAAACACCAGCTATTATTTAAATTATAAAACTATAGTAGGCGAAATTTTATTCTCCTATACATGAGACTACGCGTGCATTTAAACAAAAAAAGAGCTGCAGCAGAGCCTTTGTAAGGCTTCTAAATGAAATCTCCATCAATCAATTCGCGACAGTTTCAATGGGTGTAAGGACAAAGGGTCTGTTTAGAATTAAATAAATTGAAAAATGCGGACCTTTTCTAAAGAGAACGTAATTTATTGTGCGGGCCTTTTTATACTATTGTTAATTGCATAGCGATGTTTAAGGCTGAGATATAAAGGTTCGTCTAATAGCATAAACTTGTACTTACAATTATTGTTGGGTTTAATTACCGTTTCGGCCAAATTACTCGTTCGGTTATTAAGCTGATGAGAGAGCAGCGATAGCTCAGTGGGGAGACCAACAGACTGCAATGCAGAGGGTGTTGGGTTCAAACCCACGTCACGCACCTCTGACTTTCGGAAGTTATATGACTTTTCGAAATTATGTGCGTATTGATTGACAATTATCGCCTGCTCCGTGCCTCGGAGAGCACGTTAAGCCGTCGGTCCCGGCTGCCATGAACATCTATGGCAGTCGTTATTGGGAGAGTGTCGACATAAAAGATCCCACTGGGTCGAAGTGTCGCCGGTCTGCACTGACTGGCCCCCACATAAGATAAGATAAGCTGATGAGATATAAAGGTAAGCTGTCCGGTGGCATAAGGTTGCACTTACAATTATTACTGGATTTGATTCCTGTGTCCGTTAAATTGTCCGATCGGTATTAAGGTTTTCTTTTGCGATATATGTAGGTACTATATGTAGTAGCATGACGGAGTTTGCAAATGAGTCGAGTAGACTCTACGTGTATAGTTGAGGTAAAACTCAAAAACCTTTCATTTGTATTTCTTTTTTATTGTGACCACAATCACTTTAGAACGACGAAGTTTATAAGTTTAGTTAATTTACCTTTATGTAAGCACTTATAGTACAACTTGCTTATTAAAATAACTTGCTACATACTAGCCAGCATTAGAATGTCCGCATTGTGCTTTGAACTAAACTCATCCACGACACATAACTGAAATTGAAAAACTGATTTCTTTTCCTTGCCTTGCTGGCCTTGGCTCATTTTCTTACTCCAGACATACGAAGGTCCTAAAAACAGTCGATACAATATAGATATCATAAAACACCACTGCTTGTCTTATGCCACTTGGGTACGAGGTAGCTCGCTTACGAGAACCGGGTCTTAGGATTTGGGGACAAGACATGTCTATAACTGGTCCCTGAAGGTGCTTTTGGGTACTGGAAGGTACAGCGGCTCTTACTATATACCGAAAGGTTGGGGAGTGGGAACGCTATATCATAAACATGAGTAGCCGTAGAGGAAGAGTCTGCTTGTCTTATGGGAGATAAGGTAAGCAGAACAAGCTTGACTCTATACATGTGTGTCGAACAGAAAATTCTTTCTAAGAAGCTATCCAAACCAAACTAAATTAATGACACTTAATCAATGACTAACTAGAAAGCAGTATAGTCGTAATTATTCTCAATTTTAATTAAGCAGTCTAAAGAAATTAAATGGAGGTACCCGCCGCGAAGCGATTACTCCGTTTGTACAGAACGGAATGGAAAAAGTGTAAAAAGAACTAAATGCCAGTTGAAAAAGTGTAAAAAAGGATCCACTACAAACTGCGGTCGTTCTGTTAATCGCTAGAAACTGGTCAACTGCGAACTTGTTTTTATCACAGTGTAGTATCGATTTTACATAAGTTTGTCTGACTTTGATATTTAAGTTTAATTAAGAGAGTTCTTAAAAATTGTTTAGCAGTGTCGGTCGTAAACAGCAGCGATATCCTAGTAGGATCGTTGTAGTGCGATTAAGTTCGATCCCCAATGGCGTATCTTTGACTTTTTGAGGTTATGTACGAATTAAATAGTTAATTATTGTTTGCTTTAACGGCGAAGAAAATATCGTGAGTATACCTGTATGTCTGAGAGTTCTGTATAATGTTCTCGAAGATATGTGAAATCTGTCAACTCGCACTGGGCCAGCGTGGTGGACAGTGCCTTAATTC
Organism: Catocala fraxini; assembly: GCA_930367265.1. Classification (NCBI taxonomy): domain Eukaryota; kingdom Metazoa; phylum Arthropoda; class Insecta; order Lepidoptera; family Erebidae; genus Catocala; species Catocala fraxini. The sequence continues at coordinate 23,315,037 of OV884032.1, read as the reverse complement.
TTCTTACAATGAGAAGAAGAGAGATAAGGGTAGAGCTCGTGCCCAGTAGTTTAACTGTTTAAAATACAGGGCTGATATTATAATGTATTAGTTATATATAATTTCGGTCATGAGATCGATCGAATAGTTTCATTGGATTCTTCTGACAGGAAATTATCTATAGCAGCACGCAGTGTAATGCTACTAATGTAGGTTTTACCACATAACTAGAATATACGTAGATACGCAGATTAAATCGGAGGTAATATCATTACATACTTTTTTAAATTGTAAAATATATTACTTATCGGAGGTAATATCATCACTCATTTTTGTAAATTGTAAAATATGCGGCACACATTGGCAAACATAATAAGCAAAGTTGTGACATCACACGTTAATTATCTTCTCAATCTCAACGTGATGAAGTGCCCCTACACGTTAGATTAGCCATTGTCCGCTAATGATCGATGAAAGAGGGTGTGTGGCGTAGGGTCCAAAATAAAAGCGGCAGCTGCAGCAATACGTTAAAATCAAAGAAAGAAGTCACTAGCGATTTACTTCTACACCAAATATGCTTCTACTTGTAATATTATTTTACCGATTTATTCTTCCTTAAATGAGATTTAATTATCATTAGCATTATTAATACTGCATGAATGTGTATACTCTTGTCATTGCTGAAGTGCGAGGCCACTAGCTGTCACGCTAATAGGGGCAATAGAACACGTGTATGTTGTATGTTGATATAAATAAATAAATAAATAAATGATATAAAAAGTGCACGTAACTCGGCTTAACGAGCTAAGCCGAAAATCAGCAATTAGAAGGTCGTTGGATCTGGTATCCATTCCAGACTAAATTGAAAGGTTCGTCTCTATAAGCATTTGTGTTATTACCGCTGGACTAATTATAATGACATTTATTTTGGTCTTTTTGAATAGGTTACATGGTTTTGATTCATAATTACACCCGGTAGGTGGTGCTGCGATCGGTTTGTTTGGGCAGGACACCGTCTCTTGTATATACCTATTACTTGTAAATCTTTCTGGTTCACCCGACGCTTTTGTTCGACACCACGCACATTTTGTCTGTAAGGTTTCATAGGGTCTCGGTTTAATTCGTCCGGGTTAATCTCGCGTTATTGTCTGGAGGCAGGGGGTTCGAGTACGGTCACGGTTGCTTCGTCAACGACGAGAGGGGCACTCCTCACTTAATATGATCCGTCAATGTTTGATGTTTTAATTGTGTGACGTAAGGAAATAGCTTATGGATATACTTCAGATACCTTGACATGAGTTAGTAAACAAGATGTTTGTGTACACTTAACCAATACGATAGAAAGAGGATAGCCACAGAAAACGTAGGTTCAGATGGTCGGCGCTATAGAACATTGACTTACTCACACATAGAAACCCGTTGTACAGTATTTCGGATGGAGTCAGAAGAATGTCAATAATTGCATTCAGCTGATTTGATTTGAAATTAGTATCGTTCTATTTATTGAGATATTTTCTGTACTATTAATGTTTTTACTTGATGTTTTGTGGTCAAGCGATGTTGCAGAAGTCACTAAGCATTGTCTAGTGTGTACTACATCGCATAACACTACGAATTTAGTTTTCTAATGATAAACATAATAATGTCTAATATAAATGCAGTTTTAATTTTACCTAAATATGCGTTTATTTGATATGATATATGTTGATATTTCGTCGTGCAAAGTGTCATTGGCGCTTCTTCAATGGAAATTATCAGTCGCATCACGAAGTTGGAAAATGTGTCCAGAGAGAACATTACGCTCATTTCTCTTTAATGTGTTTAGCAATAAACGTCTGCTTAACCTTTCTGGGATCCGTGAATATCCTTTACTAATTTATTTAATTTGGTAAGGTTAGTACCACGTTCACCACCCACAAATTCTTTACTACCACCATTCATCACAGATTCACCAAGTAACAACTCCATTATTATTCAAGATAGTTATAGGTTTAGTATATATATATGGAACAGAACCTGCGTAATGATTAAACGATACAATAAAGCTACTAGACAAATGGATGCAAGACAATGCGAAGACAGGCGGCCACAATTGCACAATGGGACACTCCAACGGTTGTGGGGAAGGAATAAAGCAGGCGACACAATCTTTATGCTAGTACATACTAGCAATGTTTTGGTAGGCCTAGTACAGCCAAATTGGGGCCCAAGTCTGCTATTACAATAGTGTCAGAATGGTCTATCATTGATCTCATAATTGCTGATTTTGACAAGTTTGGTAATCTACTAATATAATGGCGTCATTATGACTTTCCGATAGTCAACCACTGACCCTCCATTGAAAAACTGGCATAGAATGGTAATCTCGAACATAATGACAAATTAATGACTGACGTATGCGGTAATCTGCTATTTTGACAGTTTCTTTGATCAAATTGCTTTTAACACTAATAAATAATATGTAAAATATATATAAACGAAATCTGGCATGAATAAATGTTCAAATATAGTAATAGGTTTTCATAAATCACTTCTATTATCGGGGATATTGTTCATACCAGTACGCCACTCAGATACTAGTATATTAAATTCTGTCGAATTACAAAATGCATCAAAAAATAATCGTGGCTTTTTTAAAACAAATAAATACGTATTATATAATCAAAATTTTAGCTAATAACGCTTAAAACTACAATAATAATAATAATATTCTACCACATACACACAACACCATCCAGCCCAAACTAAGCAGAGCTTGTACTACGAGTACTAGACAATGGATAGACATACTTATATCCTTTTTTTTTTTGTAAATACGTACATATCATACATAGAAACACCCAGACAAAGACAAACATCCATGTTCATGCACACAAATGTTTGAATGAGGAACACAGATGAGACTTGTACATTAAAACAAAATTACGCATTGTTTCAAAAACTTTAAATTAAATTAAGAAGTAAGTTCCAAAATCAAAAAATCATCTATATGATACTAAAGATCTAGGATCGTTAAAGTATAAAAAGGTGTGTCAAACAGGTACGAACACAAGGCCTCCTAGTTGACATCTCGTCGAGGCTTCGGGGCGGGCGACAGGGGTGACGAATTTATCGAGGGCATGAAAAATGATACAAGCTTGCCGACGAGTGCCTCCTACCTCGTAGGTTATCAACTCAGCAATTATATCTACATATATACAGGTTGGCTCATTGAAAATGTTGGTATCTAGGTATTAACGTAATGTAAATATGTTTTTCAAAATACAAAAGATTTTGCCAGCGGCTTCACTCGCTTAAATGTAGGCTAGGTTAGGATATATTAGTATCATTATCTTTTTTCTGGATGAAAGGTACCCTATGTCCTTTTCTGTTCTCCTGACAATGTGTATGCGAAATTTTATGATGATCGGTTGAGTGGTTAAGGCGTGAAAGCGTAACAAACAAACAAACTCATATTCGCATTTATAATATTAGTAAGGATTAGATAACGGGTCTTAATTGTATTAGTAAGTATTTAAAGGTGAAAATACCTGTTTATTGCCCAACGTTTTAGTCAAGACGTCGATCACCTTATGTCCTGGTCACACCACGACAGATGTGGGGCAGACGAAACGTGAGACTTTTGACTGGTGTGAGCTTTGCGGTGTCTTTGTGAAGTGCAGGTTTAAGCTACTACCCGAACCAAATATTTTAGTTGATAGTCTCTTTAAAAACATAATTGACAAGGCAGTAATCTGATGTAACATAATTATTAACTTATTAACATATTAGTACACCGGTGGCCGGACACGATATATTTCGACTAAAACGAAACAGTAACAATTCAAGCTAATCATGTTGTTCACTTATTATGAGCATGCCACGTACGTGGACCCTTTTTTAAACACACGAGAAAAAGAAGCAAGTTGTGCATATGAACGGGTATCGTTGAACAGCTTTACATCGGCGCTATTTCATAATCTTTGATATACAACACAAAACTAAATAACATTTTGCCCAGCTCGGAAATATTACCCAGCACCTCGTGAGCAATCATTTTATTTATAATTATTATTAATGGAATGTAAATAACTATTGTTATATTATCGAAAAGTAATGCTCCAATTTGTGACAAAAAAAGTGCCTAATAATAAAAAACTGGTCTAGCTTTATAGTAAATTTAGTAAAAAATTCCAGTACATTTTTCTTTCCAACGACCAAAGCGAGTTGGCAGCATCCTAACAAGCACCCCAGCGTGTCCAGATGGTATCTCAATGAATGATTAGCTGCAGACTGCTCAACAGACATCGGAACGCTTGTGCTAACGACCGATTACGATAGACTTGTAATAGTTCTTAGCTCGCAAAAATGTTTACTTTTGTAGCTTTTAAGTGGGTATAAATTATTAACTACATTTACTCACGAATGTTTTCTTAAGAACTGGAAAATCTGCATATTTGAAAGTTCTACATAATGTTCTTAAAGATATGTGATGTCTGCTAAACTGTACTGGGCCAACGTTGTGGACCTAGCGTTGTAAGCTATTACTATATATTATTAAGATAGATAAATAGAGATTACGTATTTAAATTAGTTACGTTTTCCCGGCAATTCTTATATCACATTCGACATTATCGCTTACGAGACTCTTAACCTGGCTTTTCCTCGAAATATCTCCAATCAGATCAGAACATTTTTAGGCGACTATAAGACGTAACCAAAATGTTTTCTGGTTAAGAGTTGTATCGTGCTTCCATGACCACAGCTTTCTGTTACTCGTTTTACTCAAACAAAGGGTTTAACTTAAACTGTAAATATCAGCTACACCGTGTTCATCACTGTCCAGTATTGGAGGACATTAATATAGCGATCATTCCAAAAGATTTCACCCCCTCGGATACGTAACTATTATTTATCGACGCATGCGCAACGGCTGGCGCCATCTAGCTGCATGAGACGTAGGCTTCAACAACGTATAGAGCCTCTACGTGTAACACATAGGCGTGGTCATAGCTTAGGATCGTATGGTCTCTTTGAAAGTCAAATATTAATAGGTATATATGGTAACTTTGTCACCAATCAATTTCCGGAATAAAACACAAAAATCAGCTAGGTATAAATAATAAAATAAAATTGAAATTTAAACTTTTCTGCTTAGATTTATCTATACAAGATTATTTGGATGTTCGCTCTAGTGATGAAGAGCTTACCACTCTCTTTTGAATTGCCAACCACAATAATTGCAATAGAAAATTTACAAAGTTGAATTTGTCAGATTTTCAAGCGAGTTTCGTGGGCACCGCAGGTTATCTAATTTGTTTTGAAAAAAAAGCGTTGGATAACATAATTTTATCAATAAAGCAATTCAACATTGCTAACTTTTGTTAATTTTGCTCTCTATTGTTGTTATAGATTACTTTTCACTATTACTCTACATTTAATTACCAAAATAATAATAACACTTAAAATCACATATCTCTTTCTATTCCTTATGCTATAATTGGGTTAAACAAAGCCTAAAACTAAAACCAATAATACCTAAATAATTTTGCCAAACAACTCAAATTTCTTCTACAAGTTACGTAACTCTATGCCAAATTTCTGTCGCATTTTCCATTGTTCTTATTCATTGAAATATCGCGCTAAAATATATTGCGTTCTAATAACTCTTATTACAAGGACATTAAGTCTAATTTACCAACTGTTGTGTGTATTTTTGTGCAGTACTGAGGGGTGTAAGGCATTGTTCGCGAGATTTCGTTCGAAAACCAGTGCCCTTTGCTAATGAGCCATTAGAAAGGAAGTGGGTTCCATTCGTCATATTTATTTGACGCTCTGTAAATGATAATGGAGCCTTCCAGTCATGGTCATTGACACTTAGTGTTTGGTTTTTATGTTAATACTGGGGAAATCGGAAAATGCTCGCTTGCTCTGGGAGCAATCTTACAGGGGAAGCGTCTGCACCCTAAAGAAAATCGGAGCCAAATGCTTGTGTTGTGATTGTGTGTGAAGTTGCTCTTCAGTATAAAAGGAGTTTTGAAGCTTTAATTGAAGCTGAACATAGCTATTCTAACTGTTATTATAAATACAAATGTAATTTTGTTTCGCTTTTACGCCTCAATTACTCGTCCGATAATCATGAAATTTCATATACTTTTTCGGGGGTACAGTAAAGTACGTAGGGTATCCTTCATCGAAAAAAAAACTATTCTTAAGGGATAGCTAGTTATACATAAACGTATGTGTGTATATATGAAGGGACAGGCAGAGACTATGTTTTTCTTCTTATTATCATTCTGTCATATCTCTCTTGTTTCATCCACATTCATTACATTCTTCATGTAATTTCACCGGTTTAAGACCTGCTTCTATCCTCGTCTTTTTTGTTTCTAGTCATAGTTTCTCCAAGGATGATTTTGAATTGGCCAGAAAATTAGCACGAGGCCGGCGGGCTCATCCATCTAAAATTTGCGCCCATTTATCACCTCCTACCATCATTCTAGTAATTATCACTCGAAGTTTCCAAGTATATCGCGTTTAAAAAGCTGTCAAATAACATATATAAAAATGTTTAGTCATCAAAATATTAAATTGCCTACTAAATACGTAGCGTTATTATAACATAAGATTGATTACACACGACTTTACATCATAATTTAATTATTAACAAACTTTGAAATAATCCGAATTCCTTCTTCTGAACTCCTGAAAATCATCCTCCGCACGGCATATTTCAAATAGCAGGCTGTAGGGGGCGCTCTGGGCGCATTTCCGGTTAATGACAATGGATAAACGACGTCACATCCGGTTAGCTTTGTGCCCGATCGCTCCATTTCCCCGCGATGTAGACTTTAGACAAGTTTAATGGGACCGTTTGATACATACAACGGGAATTTTATTTGATTTTTCTTGTTCATATTTATTGAAGAAATGTGAAGACGGTTTCTGTGATATTTATTATTTGCTCTGTTGTGAACTGAAGTACACCTTAACAAGTGCAGTTTGTAAGTAACCTATTGCTAGAGTTTACTAAAGTGCTCTTTGACTAACGGTAACGATAGCTTAATGTGCTCTTTGAGAAGACAAGGTATGAGTAACTCGGGTATCGAATTCTCTTCTACAATCAGCCACAAACATACAAGAAAACGAATGTCATGGCACGTAATAAGAAATAGGCGCGGAGAGTATAAGTTTAATCAAAACTAAATGCCAATTAAGAGTGCTAATAAATGATTACAATGTTACACACTATTTGAAATTGGATAAAACCAAAACTTTATGAAATAAACTATCTCTTAATTATATTTACGCCTAATAAGTAACTCGATAACAAACGAAGTGTGTTAAAATCGTCGAAGCCATTAAAATGCCTGAAATTGGCACTCAAAGAACCTAATTATAGTCAAGTCGTTAATTTCGCACGAAATCAAGAAAATACCCATAAGTTACGAGCTGGAGGGTAGAAATAATTAAAAAATACAAAATGGCGCCTTTTAATGGCCCTCAGAAGTATTAGTGAACTTAAACGTTTCTTTTATTTGTTTTCTTTGTAAATATTTTGTTGTGTAATGTGTTACACTTTTGTAACGCTTTCAGTGTGTAGTTATATGATAAAATGTTAATTAATCGAAGATATTTTCGGCATTAGAATAACCTATAAATTAAGTACTGAAATTTCTTAATTAAAGTTATTTAGTAACAAAGAAGTCGAGTCTGAAATATTTGGATGATGTATGTAACGAATGTTAGAATTTTCACATTCGCGAATGCGAATGCGAATATTCATCTTCAATATTCGCGAATGCGAATGTTGAATTTCAAATAAAGTGCGCGCAAAATATCATACACGTTTGACATTTCGTATCAGCCATGTTTAAACAGAACATAGCCGAGGTTAACCGTTACAAGTTGAGTGAATGAAGCAAGTCACGTTCATTCGAAAATATTAGTCATGATTTGAGGTTAGCTTATTAATGTTGTATCTGTCAAATTCAAGTGATATAAAAACATGAGTAAAGCACATGTTAGCGAAGTTTGGACTTATTTCACAATTTTTGACGCTAAAAATGTGAAATGCAAATTGTGAAATCACCTAGGAGCTAAACATAACAATGAATACGACAAATTAAAAAGACGAGAAAATTAAAAGCGAGGTCCCCCTACGATTAATTCTTCGCCGTCTTCTTCACTGCAATGTAAATAAATAATAAATAAATAAAATAAAGCAAATATATGTAAGTGACTGCGTCGAAAAAATTAAGAATGGGATAATAACAACGCCAAGTCTTTGGAGTTGGATGATTTAATAGGCGAAATGATAGCACTGGAAGACTTATCGTTAGTTTTGTGGAATGCGTCGGATTTGTGGATTGATCAAGCAAGTTCCCCTCGTATAATTTAAAAACAAGGCAATATTTTACTTCGTTTATTTGCGAAAATTTATATGGCAAGGTTAAAGACAAAATTCTTGAATTAATCAAATCATTTGAAAAATTTTCGTTGACAACAGATATCTGGTCAGACTCTTGCTCTGGGGTATCGGTGATAAATTTTACATGTCATGGAATTACAAAAAGTTTTGAAAGAAATATTATTGTTTTGAAATCAGAAGTATTTAATGATGGCCGACATACAGGAGAAAATATAGCCATAAAGCCATATCCTCTGTGATTCCGTTACTGGCCACCCTGCAAAAGATTATTGATGAATTTGATACATCTTATGAATGCATGGAATTGAATATTCTAGTTTTAAAACAAGAAATGAGTCACAGATTTTCTCACTTGGAAAATGACAGACTATTTGCTATATAAAAAAGTAGTTATAATCTGCTAAATAACTACAAATCTTACACAATAAATTGTAATAAGACTTATTAGACCTAGATATCATTATTACCTAATTTGATTAAACCTCTCAAGTTCTTTTTCACAAAATATATTATTATTTAGAATTAGATATTATTAAAGTAAGCATCGAAATTATATTTTTGTTTATTTGTGATTTTGTTTATATTTTAATTAGTTACAAGAACAAGAGAGACAGTGGTTCTAATTTAGTTGCCTAAGTCAAGACTGTTCCATAATAATTTGTTATTCAAATATTATAACTAAATAAAAATTATATATCTTGTCATAATATTGTCTTCTATTTACGCGAATATTATTCATTGAAATTAAACTGCTATATACGGATTTTATCGCGTTGTTTATTTGACACTTTATTACAAAATTTTGAAAATTGTTTCACTACTACTACTATTAAACTTTACTAATTGCCATAAAGCCATGGTCACGGGGATAGTCTCCCCGTGACCATGGAACCATGAAAAGCAACCGAAACGTCGGGGAAAGTGTAAAAGTAAAAATAAATTAAATCTAAATAGTTTAATAATAATTTAATTAGCTTAAAAATTAGTAAAGTTTAATAGTAGTAGTAGTGAAACAATTTTCAAAATTTTGTAATAAAGTGTCAAATAAACAACGCGATAAAATCCGTATATAGCAGTTTAATTTCAATATATCTTGTCAGTTGTATTATCATTCCATATCCATCCAATCTATATATAATTTCCTTTAAGTTTGTCAAATACATTCGCCAAACATTCGCATCATTTCTTGCGAATACGAATGCGAATGGCAAAATATATGCGAATATTCGCGAATGCGAATGCGAACATTCGTTACATCACTAGTGTGTATATCTATATGCGGATGGCCCAAGACCGGTCTGTGTAGAAAACCTTGGGGTAGGCCTATGTCCAGCAGTGGTGGTCTTTGGCTGAGATGATGTTGTGTGTATCTATTGTTTGACAATAAAATGTTTGGCTCCTTATCACTATTGTTGTTAATAGGATATATTTGTTGTTACAGGAACTTTTGGAAAAGCGTATCAAGCAGTTGGAGGCGCAATTGGAAGAAGAGAAAAGAAGGACCCAGAGAGAACGGATGGCGGTCACCAAATTGCAGAATAAGCTAATAAAGGTAAGGCATTTTAAATATAAAATATTATAACACTACCTTTGTACAACTATTTTAAGATCAAAGTCAAGCTTACAAGGTGGTACAAGGTGATTTAGATATTTTGTCTTTTTAATTACGTATTACAAATTAAGATTAAAACTATTCCTCTTACTGTAGCTCAAAATTAACTTTAAGATAAAATAGTTTAAATATAAATAAATATAAAAAGATGTGGACTAAATTAGTATAGTTGATGAATTATCAATGTTTAAACACCTGCCGGCAGAATTGAATAAGACTCGGTACTCGGTAAGACGCACGCTTGTTACCTGTAGGGTAGATAGGATCAAAAGTTATCCAATTGCTACAATTCTAGTTCTAATTCTTGCTTCATTCCCTCAAGTTTATAATTATTAAATATATACATAGCTTATATAAACCAGCAGTACGTGCTGTGGATTGCTCAAGTCGCTAAATTGGCAACCCAAGGCAAAAAACATACAAGCGGTAGATACCGCTATAATTGGATACTTCAGAACTGTGAACATGCCTTTCAAGTTACAAATACAATTGTCACCCCTTTGAACAAAAAACTGCAAACATCTCAATCAATCTCTTCTCCAATCAATCATCTCTTATAACTGGAAAACAAAGAAGAGTAACTGATTGAAACCTTTTAAAGGCTTAGCTGTGAGAAGGAGTGATTGGTTTTTCGTTTGCATAGAATCCCGGGGGCGGAGTAATCCCGACGTTAAATGTAACTTTTAGATTGGAACAATTATGTTGTATCGCCAGTATTGTTTCTATGGATACCTGGTTTAAGGAGACGATGTTTGCTGGATTTGGACTCGTGTGTCAGAGATTATTGAGCGAAATATATTTTATTATTATTCTGGAGCTGTCTTTAAGCCTTATAGGACAAAAGACGTGGATAACACACTTCTTTAAAATGAAAGTCAAAGATAGCTTACTACAAGATTTTTTATAAGACAATTCCCGCACTATAAATAATTTCTGTGTCGCGGGGACTTTACTTACAAGCATTCAAACAACGGACATAAAGAACACCCAGACTCGAAACAACCATTTGTGGATCATAGAAATTTTTGTCGAGTGTGTGGATCGTGCAATATTTTAAGCCATTTGAACCATTGCGTTGCGTCGTATAATATTATAAACTTTGTATAATAATTAATAACCCTTTTTCTTCTTTAACATGAAAGTAATGACAGACAAAAACTACGTTTACTATAAAGATACTTTTGTATAAAACATACCCTTGTCTTCTGTTTACGCGAATGTTATTCATTGAAATTAAATTACTATATACGGATTTTATCGCGTTATTTATTTTACACTTTATTACATAATTTTGAAACTGTTACACTACTACTAGATACTATTAAACTTTACTAATTTTAAGCTAATTAAATTATTAAAACTATTAAAACTGTTTATATTTAAGTTTACACTTTCCCCGACGTTTCGGTTGCTTTTCAGCAGCCATGGTCACGGGGAGACTGTAAACTTAAATATAAATAGTTTTAATAGTTTTAATAATTTAATAAGCTTAAAATTATTCGCAAAAAAATGCTTCGCACTCAGAGCCAACATAATAAACGCTGGGCACGGACAACGGACTGTAGACAGTCGAGAGCAGCCCTACCGGCCATCTCACCACGTCTGACACACCGCCTGCTCAACCTACAAAGATTGGACCTTCGGACCATCGTGGGAATCCTAACAGGACACTGCCCCCTGAACAAACATCTCTACAACATCGGAGCAACAGACAGCCCACTTTGTGGGGGATGTCTGACCGAAGAAGAATCTGCTGCCCATGTAGTCCTGGAATGTGTGGGAGTAACAGCACAACGTAAGGAAATCCTCAACAACCCGAGGTCACTCCGCGAAGCCTGCGAAGACCCCAGGAAACTTCTGTGCTTCTGGGCGGAGTTGGGCTGGCTATCTCCGTAACCGGCCGACTCTCACGCATAATGGACCAACTTAGAGTTCAAATGCGGAAAAGGGAGTCCAATTACAATACAATACAATACAATAGCTTAAAATTAGTAAAGTTTACTAGTATCTAGTAGTAGTGTAACAGTTTCAAAATTTTGTAATAAAGTGTAAAATAAATAACGCGATAAAATCCGTATATAGTAGTTTAATTTCAATAAAACATACCCGTTATCATAATAATTATCGGTGTATTCGATACTTGAACAACTGCACCTTAACTGGCCGACACTTATCAATATTTGGCTTCTATTAATTAAAGCTTCTCCCCTATAGACGGCCGATTCGAGGAATCTCGTACCTTGCGTCAAACACTAACAGATAAAATGACACAGACAAGCCACAGCCATATAGAATGAAAACTAATATAATTACAGCAAGAGACATTTACGGCTTAAGGTGTAATGGTCATATTTATTGCTAAAAGCGGTGTCTTCCAGACATTATAAAGCATGTACGCCAACTACACTCGTCTACACTAATATTATAGCGAGTAAATATTTGTAATTTTGTTTGTAAGGAATAAACTCTGTAACTACTAAACCGATTTTAATCATTCTTTTACTATTAGATAGCTACTTTATTAAGATGTAACTTAGGCTATATAAAAAAACATCACGCTATGAGCCACGGACGCGCCGCAGCAATCATAAATGTAGGTAAATCCGCAGGGGACAGCTAGTATTGTATGTAATAGTTCAACTCACCATTATCGCAATTTACCGTTTACTTCTACCGTTTAATTGATATTATGTGTTCTGTATGTTTCATTTCCAGCTCACAAAGATTATTTGACCAGTCTCTTCCACTTTGCCCGAACTTGCGTGTCTTTCAATCCGTTGTTTCCTTATCTAGCCAGTACATGTCTTAGCAAGCTCAATCTCTAGCTCTGCCAACTACGCAACACATTTGTATTTCTTGCACGATTTCAAAGAAGAAGCAACGTTACACTTACTCATTAAGTCGCAACCGCACATCGGCAACCAAACACAATAGGTTTTCAATTATGTTTAGCATTCCAAGTTAGGTTATGGTTATACAGGTTAATGCCAAAAGCAATATTTTTATACACTTAAGTGGCAAACAAGCATTTGGCTAGTTGAATAGTAAGCGGTTACCGTAGCTTATAAACGTTTGCATTAGGTATCACAATTGCACGTTACTGACTCTATAAAAAAGGAATCTCTGCATATAGTCTCATTCCATAACACAAGTCGTCGTTGAATCGCAGCGGAACACCAGCGACCAGACACATTCCTGGCATTCGAAAGTTGACAAGTTAATAATTAAACTAAACTGTCAGTAAAAGCAGTGACGTGTCTGCTTATTTTCCTATTCTTTTCCCCTATCGATTGTTCAATTAAAATTGGTGTTGGTGAAATTCAGCAGTAAATTTTTTCACTGAGCTGGCCGAACATCAGGCGATACGCAGTAAGTGGAAAATTCCGTTAATGCATATTTCCATTGAGTTTTCATTGATATTTGTCAGGATACTGCGAACATCCGTGTTTATTTTGTTTACAAAGTTTATTTGTTTTAGAGACCGGCGTTTCAGTTAGCTGCGTTTGCATAAAGAGAGTATTGTTTTTTTATATATTTTAATATAGCATTAAATATTGTTTGAAGGTTGAATTAATGATTAATCCATACTAATGTTATAAATTTATTGGACGGGCGTGTATGAGGAATGTGATGAAAAAGAATGAAGCCAGAGAAGTGTGTCAGGATCGTAGCAAATGGAAATCCGTAGTCTCTGCCTACCCCTGTGGGAAACAGGCGTGAATCTATGTATGTATGTATGTAATGTTATAAATTTAAAGTAAGTCTGTCTGCCTGTGTGTACGCTTTCACAGCTAAACCACTGAACATATTTTAATAAAATTTGGCATGAAAATAGATTATGTCATGGGGAAAGACTTAGGCTACCTTTCTTCCTAATTTGTGGCCCCGTGGCATTTACGCGGGCAAAGCTGTATATTCATATGTAACTTACTTTGTCGATTATCACAATTACTGTTTGATTATGTGTACTTGTTTGAATATTGAAACTCATTATTATCACCAAGAATTGTGCTTTAATCTATTAAGTCACAGCGCCACATTGCCGGCCAGATACAATACGTTTTTGATAAAAAATGACTGTTTAACATAATATTGTCTTCTATTTACGCGAATATTATTCATTGAAATTAAACTGCTATATACGGATTTTATCGCGTATCACATTGAGACAACTGCCAGCTTAGTCTCCCCGTGACCATCTGAAAAGCAACCGAAACGTCGGGGAAAGTGTAAAAATAAATTAAATCTAAATAGTTTTAATAATAATTTAATTAGCTTAAACATTTGTAAAGTTTAATAGTAGTAGTAGTGAAACAATTTTCAAAATTTTGTAATAAAGTGTCAAATAAACAACGCGATAAAATCCGTATATAGCAGTTTAATTTCAATGACTGTTTAACTTTAATAATATTATAAATTCCCTAGTTTCACCGAAAATTTACCTGTACCAGCTAAAATATAAACTTCCAGTCCCAAACGACTTGCAAAACCCCCTGATTCGTTGATAATCGATCGTCAGAACAAAATAAAAAAACGATTGTTGGACAATTGGACGAGGCAATCAGCGGTAGAATTCCCAGTAGACTGATCACTGTGGCGTAGAACACAAAGGTGGCAGCTATAGGTCTGCGTACAAAATAAATGTTAACGCAACTATATACAAAATAGAGCCGGATTTTCATGCCGACAGACATGAGTGAATTTGTTTTTAGATGTTTAGTTGGAGGGATTGAATTTTTTTTGGGATAAAGCAGACATTTTTGGGAAAATAAACAGTCATAGGTACCCTGTTTATTTAACAATAATGTGGTATGACTGGATTTAATCTGTCAGCTGTTGGAATGCCAGATATTATTGAAACAAATATGTTGTCTGGCTGCACCGTGTGCTAAACATAATTAATAGGCAAAATGTTAATGTGACGCTCCCTAAATCCTAGGTAGATAATACAAACATGATATTATAATTCCATATATGATTATATTAACATTGCTCACGGGTAAACAAGGGCCTTTTCCCAGCATGAGAAGGGTTAGACCATAGCCCACCGCGCTGGTCCAGTACAGGTTGGCAGACTATACACATCTTTGAGAACATTATGGAGAACTCTCAGGCAAGCAGGTTTCCTTACGATGTTTTCCTACACCGTTGAAGCGAGCGCCAATAAACTTCTAAATACGTACATAGCTATGGAAAGTCAGAGGTGTACGCCGAAGAATCGAACTCGAGACCAGTGCGTGTCCGTCCAACGACTTTCTAGTAAGCTATCAGCTGTCACTGCTAATTCTAAACTAGACAAATTATATATAGACAACCAGACAAGTCATGAACTTAGAATATTTTATTCTACAAACTTTTACTTGCACACTTAGTGGAAGTAGTTTAGAACTACTACGACTGAGTGTAGGTTCGATAAAACTTGACGTCTATGGCCCCAGGGTCTCTCGGAACAAACATCTTGTTCCGTTTGTCGTCTGTCTGTGTTTAGTTTTCTGCTGATACCCCTCGCTGCAGCCGTCTGGGATAGTTAAACACTGAAATATGCAAATCAGCTGCTAAACAGAAAAGCTTTTGCAAATTGATTAAATTTACTTTAAGTTTACACTGTAAATATAATAGTATCGTTTTAGAAAAACTAATATAAATATACATATTACGTCAGTAGTGCAATGGGTGGCATTCTCGATTTTTTTATATATGTACTTATGTCTGTATATTTCTGGGTAGTCAGGAATATATAAGATCCACATTACCCTTGTTCTATTTTAGGTTCCACGTGATATGAAGTGAACCAATTGCCGTCTACCAAGGCAATTTATTAACTTCTTGATGCTACTAATAATTTTCTATAAAATCTTTCAAGAATACTTTGATCAACACGTAAGTCGACTTAGAGACCTCAAGATTGCGTGCAAGTATAACTGTAACATTATGCTACTTAGACATTTGCTTATTTTCTGTTAAAAATCTCTGTAGAAAGGCACATTTTCAGACTACCAGCACAGAGTCTGAAAATGTGCCTTTTAGATGGCAATAGTGTTACCATATAGAACATGGTGCCTATAAACATTTCGGACGACATGTGGGTGTTCATTCACCTCTTACACCTTTCGAAATGTTTAAGTAAGAAGACTATAGATAGACATGTATGTATTTAATTGTCGCTAGCTGATACACTTTTATCATGTGCTTATACGCCCCTTCCCTATTCATCTTTTAGCAGTGGTATTATAGCTCAAACTCCAACTACTGATGAAAATCACGCCCTACCCATAAATTTGACAGTTAGTTGTAGTGTTGTGTAAGTTAGTGTCTCTGCAAAACCTCCAGACGATATATGGCGTGAAGTTTAGCATTCACACATCTCGCATGCTGAGTAGGTACGTCCTGTATCAAGTTTTAGGATTAACTGCAGCATCCCGTTGTGTTAGGAAGTCTAGACTTAAAGAATTATTACATGGACGGCTCAAATGTTTAAAGACTTCGACTGCGCGGATGGCTTAGTGGTTAAAGTGGTCGCTGCCACTGGGCCGAGTGTTGTGGTTTCGAATCCCACACGGGACAAAAAATTGTGTGATACACAAATAGTTGTTGCGAGTCTGGGTGTTCTTTTTGTCCGTTGTTTGAATGTTTGTTAAGACCCCGCAACACAGGAATTTTTCCAACTGCGGGAGTTGTCTTTGTATGTAAAGGGACCTATAGAAAAGGACTAAGTACTGTTATTAGTATGCACGATCAACATAGAGTCGGCACAATATCTCAAAGCTAATTCTCAATGTAGAATATGTTCAAAATAGAGATCTGAGTTAGTCTTACTGTGAACTATATCACGAATGGTATTCTTATTTAAAATGAACGTAAAATGCAAGTATGAATTTGCATTTAAGCTCACATTTGATGTTTATTAGACTTAATCGGAACTCTATTTTGAACATATTTTATTAAGAGAATTAGCCTTCCGATTCTGATTCTTGATTCTTGATTATTTATGTACATGTAAGTGGATGCTACTATTTATCATACTTCTGCTTTTGTGGCTACCATCAAATTTTATTAAATGCTTGTTTCAGTAGTATTTCATGGAGAAATGATTGCAGCACCTTACAGCTCTTATGATTTGTAAACAAAAACTTGGGGATTAAAAGAGTGGCTATGAGTTTCTTGCCCGTTCTTCTCATGAGCCCTACAACCTTGCTTTGCTGAAAGTGGCAGTAAATGTAAATTCACAGAAAAAATTTAGTGCAACTGACATTCATAAGTGTTACATTGTAACCTAATCTGAATAAATTTATTTTGAATTTAATTGTGTTCTGTGTTTCAAAGAGTAATGTTTTCTTGGATATTATATTATATTAGTATAAGAGTTGCTTAGGCAAAGGAAAGGTATTTATCAGAGTATATGTGAATTCTGTATCTGTCTCGCTGTTCTGATTATGAGTGCCTTATATACGCTGTTCATGAAGTGGGTACTGCTAACATCCTGCCTGACCTGGGAAGCCGGGACCTAAAATTTCACAACTGGTTCCAACCAGGTAGCATATGTGTATAAATCACATTGTAGAAAAAATAAGTACATATCAAGTTTTTATGGATTTTTTGGGCAGAAACACCACTGCAAACTACTAAGTGTAAGTTTGAAAGAGGAGGGTCGCCCGAAGGAGTATCATGTAGTAGTACCTGAAAACCAGCGTTAGTGAATAAGGCGGTCGCCACTGCGCTAAGATTTTGGTGCGATGCTCACAGCCGACAGTAATTTATGTGATGTACAATGGTTTTTCTGAGAGTTCTTTGTATCCGTTGTTTAAATTTTTATAAAGTCTTCCGTGGGACAGGCATTATCGCTTGTGCCGCAGTTATCATTTAAATATTAAAAAAGAAAAAATTAATAACACTTACGAGTACATACACTTTAGCATTTCACCTGGGGAGTAAGAGTTTCGAAGGTTCTCATACCAACATCACCCATTCACGTCACTATATCCAGTTATTAATTCCTAAAAAAATGATAACTTGCAACTTATACTTTTGGTATTACAAGTGATCATATGCTACAGTAACTATTTACCGTCAGGCGGGCTCTGAGCTTGTATGCTATCTTCATTATACTAAATAAAAGCTTTATTTCAATGCTTTCAGCATGAGATTTTTCATTTCTATCAAAACCAATAAAAATAGCTAGATCGAATTCCATAGCTTCTGGCTAAACAAACTTTCGATAAAAAAGAACCACATCGTAGTTACTTCATCAATGCTAGTAAAACGTGGATACACACAGACATACGGACAGACGAAGGCTTTAAACACAGAACGCCTTTTTGCGTTGACGGTTAAAAATGGATCTTTTTATTGCAGTTCCAAGTTCACACGACCGGAATTCTTTTTTTAAAACCATAGTGCTTTCGTGTCGTTTGAGATGCAGAACTATGTGATCTAGGATTAGAATATGTACATATCTGCTTTGGTTAATGTCGTAAGTTGAGTATAAGTATGGAATACAATCTTATTTGTTTTAAAAATACTACTCCCGCACTAGAAATTAATCCAATGTCACAGATGACTTAACAAACGTTCAGACAAGGGACTCACTCAAACTTCGAACAATAATTTGTGGAACACAAAAGGTTTTGTCCTGTATGGGGTTTGAACCCACAACATACCGCAGTATGTAGCGGCGACGTGACCACGTAAACCACTGCGACACCCATGCAGTCCAACTGCAATAATACTGCAGTGTTTTGATGTCCTCAAATACCACTGACAAACAACACAAACCCGAAATAGCACAAGAATGCGATTCCATAGAAACATTGTTGCATACTAATTAAAGTGCCGATGTCCGTCTGCGATTCACTGCAGTCACAGTTAATTGTTTACGAGAAAACAAGTACAGACGAGCCGAGACCTTTTGTACAGATAGTTTACATTCTTAGATACGGCATCTTACGAGCACGTCATGTAGGGTTCACACTTAAAGCTAAATCAGATTTATGATACATAGGTAATTGTGTGTCTTGATTGATATAAGTTAGAATGTGACGACAATATATCAAATTGTAACGGGAGATTCCTTAAGTAAGGACCGCTCAAGTGTGCTAAAAGAAAATTTTTGGCAGTCTCCAAAGACTGTATTTTTTACGCAAGGGTCATTATTTTTTTATTTAGCACGTTTGATAGGTTCTTACCTAAGGACTCTCCCGTTACAATTCGATTCACATATTCTGGGACATTCTGTATATAATATCTACTAAATTTTGCCCGCAGCATCGCTCGCGTAAACTTAGTTTAGGTTAGTAACAGTACTTATTTCTGGATAGAAAGGTAGGTCTATGTCCTTTTCTGTTCCCCTGGCAACGTGTATGCGAAGTTTCAAATCCTGATATATACTAACTATTAGACCAATATACAAGGTAATTTGGCTTTGACTTTCTGTGCAGCGAAGATACTTTTTCAGTCAAACTGGTAGAGACTTAAGCTGGTATCATAAATTGTTGTTTTTACATAAACATCACTAATTTCTCTTTCTGACATCATTCTCCTGTCATTACCCTCTACAGAAACACGCGCCGTAACAAATCGTCGAGGAAACATATAAATGAATCAATCCCGTTGTTAATTAGCCGCGAAGCCGCCGGCGTGCGCGCGCCGCAAACGCAAGCGCTGGTATGCGCGTGACCATTGCAATTAGTTGCTCCTTCGGCCGGATGTTTCTGTATTCGAATTACCCCAACCACATAACATCCTACTTCAATATTCCAAAACATTTCATTTTTAAATTAATGCCTCCGTTCATAAAGTTGAAATTAGATTGACAATTATTTGAAATGTTTTTAGTAACGAACTGTCATAAATACCATATTTGGTCAAGCAATATTCAGTAAAAATTTTGCTAAGTTTAGAGTTGGAATTTGATTGTTTTTGGTTTGAAATATCCTTGGCTGGTGTCCAGGATGCCATTCCTTACCCAAATATTTGCTATCGTCTTATATTTTGATTGCGAAGTTGTGACACCTGTCGACATTAATCTTCGTTTTTGATGTTATAATATACAGGTTCGGTTACCGTGTTGCTAAATTTGTACTGTTTACATGTTATTGTAATGAGAGTTAAGTATGTACTTAATTACTTTGATCTTGGCTTGTCGTGAGTTATGTGGTGTTGGTATTTGTATTAAAGATAAGGAAATGTGCTTGTATTATTGGCTCAGTAGCGTAAGCGTATTTCCAACTGTCGTTACTCAGAAATTGACCTCGAGACCCCGCAGCCAATAGTGTCTGTATTACACAATAAATTGTGGTTTAAGTAAAGCATGATGTTGTCGGACATTGTTTGATATAACATATTAATTACAATTAAGTATCAACTATACTCCTGATATAAAAATTGTTTATACATAATTTATGCCAGCTTCTGGACATAGATATCGTATTAAATTAAGTGTTCTAGACGAAACTACTATGCAGGTCAAGTGCACATTACTAGACATCATATACATATTATATCATATAAATGTATGCATCTTCAAGAACATTATTAAAACCTTCCTCAGATATGCAGGTGAGGCCTTTTTTAAGACTCTTGTGCACGAGATCTTCCATTCGATTTCCTAGGTCGGACAAATTGTTATGGGTCTTTCTGTCAAAAGATTCTTTGTAGCAGCATTAAGTTTGGATCTCTACGCGGTAGACGGTAATATGCTTGCTCCCTATTACGTCAGACATAAACCATAATCTAGCGGAATGTGTGATTAACACACTTCTGCCTACCCTTTTGGGGATACAGGTGTGATATAGCCTGACGCATTTATGTATTCTTTTGAAATAATGGCAGGTTGTGGAATGAACTCTCTGCCGAGGTTTTACCACAAGACTACAGACTTCAAAAAGGGTGTTAAAAGGTTTTAAAAGGATCGCCAACGCGCGAGTGATGCTTCTGGTGTTGCAGGTGTCCATAGGCTACGGTGACTACTTACCATCAGGTGGGCCGTATGATAGTGTGCCATTTGGTAGTGTAAAAAAAAATAACCCATTTTATACTGATTTTACCACGTTGTTTATTAAACACTTTTATTACATAATTTTAAAACTGTAACACTACTACTATTAAACTTAACTATTTTTAAGCTATTTAAAGTAGTACAGTACATAAACTGTTTATGATTAAGTTTACATTTCGAATCCGAAATGTAAACTGAAGTTTCGGTTGCTTTTCAGCAGCCATGTCTACGGGGAGACTAAGAGTTGAGTTACTTTTTGTCTTGATGTGTAGTTATTTCGAAGTATCTGAACAAAATTTAATTATAAGTGTTTCCATTTACGTAGAATGAGCTCAAAATATCATGAAGTCTAGCTGTGTTTTGCTTCTTCTTGGGTTTGATTATCTGAATTACTGGATTACAAGCTAGTGGTACATTCCAACCATCTTCTCTATTGAAATTAGAATGCTTTTCCTAGAATATGCCCTCAAGTTTTCTAACTTAGCAGTCCAACTCCCCACTAGGCCATCACTTCTCCCTTCCGGCTATAAATAGCTTAACTTAATAATACAGCGTAATAGAACAATAAACCGGGGCACAATTAAATAACAGCATATCTTGCGATCGAGTGCGGCTATAATCGTAACATGTCTTTGCTAATCAAAGTTGGGGGATTCAATTATAAGACTGGACGAGCCGACACCCTTGTTACTGACAACATCTTTATGTCTTGGCGACCCTTGCTAAGATTGTTACGCACTAGCGTGGGTAACCATCGGCGGTTGACTGCGCGTTTTATAACCAGTTCTTCAAAGGCAATATATAAATAGTTAACGAGGTTCCAAAATCAAATTAATAACGAGTGATTTGACTGGTCGTTGCTAATTCAGACCGTTAATCGAATTGAATTTTATGAATTGAATAGAACCATTCTAAAACAATATTTTGTACTAAAGCGATTTATTATGTATAGCATTATATTTATAACGCCTGATCGACGTTTCGCGTGATCAGAAGGCTGGTCTTTTCTTAGCCCAAAGAATCAGCATTGCCATTCAACGTGGCAATGCTGCCAGTCTTCTGGGCACGTTACCAGTTGAAAGCGATGCTGAAGAATTCTACGATGCCTAAACCATTTTTGTAAATAACTGTAAATTAAGTATAAATGCATAGGTAATTATTTAGAGCACGTACGTAATTATGAATAATTTAAACATCAAACAAATAAATATTTATAATACAACATTTCCGGTATCGCGAGAGCAACACAGTTTTAGTCCCTTGTCTCACAATAGACACAAAGCACCTAAATTTGACACAATTATTTGTGAATCACACATTTTTTATGCCATGCTGTGGGAATCCACGGGTAATCGCGGGACAGTTATTTTTAAGGTCCACAAATGATTGTTCGGACAATTAATATGCTTTGATAATATGGAAGCTCTACGGGGAGTTGTGTTAAAAATAGTCGATACGAAACAAAATAAAAATACATTTACAATGTATAAGCACAGCCTCGTTACAATTTTATAATTCTAACTAAAATTATAAATGCGCATGTGAGTTTGGTACGCTTTCACTCCTTAACTACTCGACTGATCATCATGAAACGCATACACATTGTCAGGGGTACAGAAAAGGACATAAGGTACCTTTTATCCAGAAGAAGTACTGTTCCCGTGGCGTAGAAATTTATTGACAAAATCTATTTTGTCTATTATTTGTTGTTTATTATTGTCGGCCTCGATGGCGTAGTGGTTAGTGTAACCGACTGCCACCCCCGAGGTCGCGGGTTCGATTCCCGCACAAGTCAAACATTTGTGTGCATGAAGATGAATGTTTGTCTTGGTCTGGGTGTTTCTATGTATAATATGTATGTATTTACAAAAAAAAAAGTATATAGGTATGTTTATTCATTGTCTAGAACCCATAGTACAAGCTCTGCTTAGTTTGGGCTAGATGGTGTTGTGTGCATGTGGTAGAATATTATATTATTATATTATTATCTACATTAACGAAAGCGAAGAAATTTTAAACTGCAGCGATATCTTACCACAGTGCGTATACGCATCCTTGTCAATTGTGATCTTAAGCACGTATCGCCGTCTTGTAATTGTTTCTTATTCCACTAACACATTAAACGATATGGGGTCGGCCATTTTGTTTCAACCAATTGTATATGGCATACTGTTATGGATGGATGGGGATTAATTAATTATTTATGAGTAATTGTTCACCCTACATTATTTTATTTTATTGGCTTACCTGATCTGATTATTTATGGGTATATTATATTTTTAATGACTGCCTCCATGGCCGTACTGTACATGGCGTCTCGGGTTGGATTCCCGAATCGAAAAAGTGATATAAGGTTTTGCTGTCAAGTAAAACTTAGAAGCAGAACGCAGTGATGTTCTTGGTAGACGCGAAAAGGTTGCCTCGTTCCCTATTATGGGGATCCTAAAAACATAGTTTGTTAGATGTAGGTAGGTGTAATGCACTTCTAATACCCCTAATTTTCAGACTCTTCACTGCTACTGAGAATTACCAAACGGAAGTCAAATGACACTGTTCGTCCCGGGCATCGAATCTAAGACCACACTAAGGTCGGCCTCGATGGCGTAGTGGTTAGTGTAACCGACTGCCACGCTTGAGGTCGCGGGTTCGATTACCGCACAAGTCAAACATTTGTGTGCATGAATATGGCTGTTTGTCTTGGTCTGGGTGTTTCTATGCATAATAAGTATGTATTTACAAAAAAAAAAAGTATATAAGTATGTTTATCCATTGTCTAGAACCCATAGTACAAGCTCTGCTTAGTTTGGGCTAGATGGTGTTGTGTGTATGTGGTAGAATATTATTATTATTATTACACTGTCGCACGTAAGCAAAATCGCAACCTTGCGTCATTGCAAATCAGTAAGAGTTACTTGAGAATTTATAATATAAACAAGTATCTGAGTAAGCAGGTAAGATGATAAAGAAATTAAAAAAGAATTGCATAGTGAGACATATCAAAAAGATAAAAACAGTTTTAACCCATTCGCTGTCCCGTGATAGACACAATAGAAAATCCATTGTTATGTATCATATGTGATTCATCGGACAGGGAACCTGTTAAATAGTAAGTAACATAAAAATCGATAATTTGCTGTGTCAAATGGTACCAAAAAAAATTTACATAAAACAAACTATGATGTTAGTGAGTTCGAATGACACAGTACATGAATGCTTTTCTAACCGGAGCTGAAACTGTTGAAACATAACAGGCTGCAAGTTTTGATTGTAGGCCGAACTAATTAGTCCCAGTTGGTTTGACCAAACACAAACTTAACGTAACTAACGAGCACCCCGATCCAATTATTACGTCATCAGGTCACATCGTGACTCTCTCGTTGAAGATTTTAGGTTAAACAAACGAAATGAACATGTGAAATGAAGCCAAATTTTCCATAAGTGGGTAGTACGTTTAGTGTCCCGCATTTCGCTTTATCCAGCTCCTATTTGGGGTCAAAATAGATTAGACTCACAACTCACGAGCAGGCTTTTAGCCAAATGATTTATTGCGACGATAGACCAATCCTACTATCGCTTTTACAGTTTTTCGGTAGTCACTAAGGAAATTGTGTGTAGCACATTGTTATTATATTTGTATATTTAAAACAAGTGAAAAACGGCCATCCTCATCATCATCATCTCAGCCGAAAGAAGTCCACTGCTGGACATAGGCCTCCCCCAAGGTTTTCCACACAGACCGGTCTCGGGCCACCCGCATCCAACCGCTTCCCGCGACCCTTACCAGGTCGTCGGTCCACCTTGTGGGGGCCTACCCCTGCTGCGTGTTCCGTTGCGTGGCCGCCACTGTAGAACCTTTCCGCCCCAACGGCCATCGGTTCTGCGTACTATGTGCCCTGCCCACTGCCACTTCATCTTGGCTATCCGGAGAGCTATGGCGGCAACTTTAGTTTTCCAGTGGATCTCCTCGGCCATGAATCGCCGTAAATCTTAGAGTTCCGAAAAATGGTATCACCTGACCTTGAGGTCAGAGGTCGAAGATCATAGTCATTTCAGGGTATATCGACTATGCTGAGTCGAATGGCGTTAACTGCAAGTCTCTAGCTCTTACGGTTCTTGAGTTGAAACTTGTATAACAGACAGACGGACGGACGGAAGGACAAAGCTGTTGTACTTATAAGAGTTTTTTCGAACTCTAAAAGGTATACGGCATATTGTGTATTTATTGATAAGTGAGCTTTAATAATAAATTTAATAATAAATAGGTAGATAGTGCGGTATTTTGAAATAGTAAGATTATTCATCTACATAAATGTTGGATACCCGTATTTTCAATAACGTTTATATAGAGATTATGATGATGGTACAATCTACTCTTTGTTATTGTAACTCACCGATGATTGTAAGTGTGTGTTAAAGAAACACAAGGGCTTATATTTATGTGCTATGTATTCTTAATTTTTTGGATTTTATTTAATTTCAAGAGGTATTCTAACCGACGATTTCTTTTGCAAGACCAGTGCCTCATCTATTGGGCTACAATACAATCATAAAATATTCAGTCATCTGACGTCGTCTTTTCATCATGACGTCACAGTGGACAGGAAGTGACACAACTTCACCCTGTGGACATACAAGTCTATTCCTATCGGACCACACGACGACACCGCTTATATCCACAATGAACGTTCCTTAAAACTATAAAATTCCACCGTGCATATTTTATCACTATTTCCGGGCCACATCAAAGTGCGTTTGAGTGGAAAATCAATAAATACTAACTATATAACGTGGCGTTGTCTGCACCTGTTACGTATAGTTTCTTGGAAGTACATTTTTAAAACCACAGTCTGTCAGTCATTTACCCAGTATATAAATATTTGCTGCCTCCGTGGCGCAGCGGTAGTGAATGCGATTGCTGTGCATGAGGTCTCGGGTTTGAATCCCGGGTCGGGCCAACAAACAGTTATTGGGTTTTTCAGTTAAGAAATCTCAATAGTAGCCCGGAGTTAGGAAGTTGGCGGTGTTAGACACCCCCGTGTCTCGAAAAGCACACAAAGCCGTTGGTCCTGCGCCTGATCTCTCTCCGGTCTTGTTGAATTATTGTCCCAACGGATCATGAGAGTTAGGGAACAGAGAGTGCACTTGTGTTTGCACACACACTTGTGCACTATAATATCTCCTGCGTAGTTGGCCAGTCTCCGTTAAGACTGCGGCTAGTATCTCGAGCATATTATATAAAATAATTCAGTTTCTAGAGTTTGAAAAAACTCTTATACAACAGCTTTGTCCGTCCGTCCGTCCGTCTGTTATACAACTTTTAACTCAAGAACCGTAAGAGCTAGAGACTCGCAGTTAACGCCATTCGACTCAGCATAGTCCATATACTCACGAAATGACTATGACCTTTGACCTCAGACCTCAAGGTCACGTGATACTATTATTTCGAACTCTAAGATTTACGGCAATTCATAGCCGTTGCTCACTTGTTAATTGTTGATGTATGTATGGTTTATGGGTCAATACAAAACTTGGATGTGTATATTAATATATTATTTACACAACATAAAGACTGCACGGATGACGTAGTGCTTTAAGTGGTCGCCTCGCCACTGCCACTGCGCCGAGTGTTGTGGGTTCAAATCCCACGCGGGACAAAACTTTGTGTGATCCAGAAATGGTTGTTCCGAGTCTGGATGTTCTTTGTGTCCGTTGTTTGGATGTTTGTAAAGTCCCCTGCGACACAGGAATTATTCCTAATGCGATAGTTATCCGTTTTTATACAAACATGGATGTTTTTATAAACTCTAAGACAACGTATTATCACGACTGTATGACACAAAATGGTTACAGAGCAGAGTTAATAATACCCGAAATATCGCTAGTTGTTTGGATCCCACGTGATTAAGAACAAAAACAAACGTTTGGGTATAGTCTCAGATGTATTATAACTGAGAATATCTGGATGGAAAATATCCGTAGCATTTTGGCAGACGAATCGAATCGAATCTGGCTACGATTGACAGCAAGCGTAAACACAAGCTTATGTCACTCGACTGGATAATTAAACAGTTAAGATGTAATTTCATTATAGTGTATGTCTATTTGTTATGGTATTACGACTGTTGAAGCTTGGTATAACTATATACTAAGCTTATATAGCTAAACCAAGCTTCAACTATATATAAGAGCAGCGATAGCTCAGTAGGGAGACCAACACACTTTAATGCTGAGAGTCTCGGGTTCGAACCCACGTCGCGCACCTCTGACTTTCGGAAGTTATATGACTTTTCGTAATTATGTGCGTATTGATTGACAATTATCGCCTGCTCCGTGTCTCGGAGAGCACGTTAAGCCGTCGGTTCCGGCTGCCATGAACATCTACGGCAGTCGTTATTGGGAGAGTGTCGACACAAAAGATCCCACTGGGTCGAAGTGTCACCGGTCTGCATTGACTAGCCCAACCCCCACACAAGATATATACATATATATGTGTGTACTAATACAGACGGACTAAATGCCTAAGTTATTAATTACCTTTCAGGAATAATACTACTAGGACAAAGACTATCTTTTAAAGAGATGTGTACCTACGAGTTTTGAAATACTGTGTAATTCATATTATAATGAATTATTAGTGAATATATTAATGTTTTACAGTCCATTTACCAAACGCCTCCATAAATGCGAATCCTTCGATCATACAATAGCCACAAAACAAATGACCAGTCTATTCCCGTCAAAACTAACTCGTAATCTAGACATTCCCTCACAATACAAATGTGCGGCGAGGGCGGATACTAATGGTGTTCATACATCATAGAGATTATTTCACCTACGGACAGACGTGTGTTCCCTGCGTCTATATGGTAGGTAAAAAGTATTACCAGATTATGTAGCTGTGAGATGAAAATGTTTATTACTTTCTTGACTAATACTACATGGACACATGTAGTATTAGTACAGTCACAGACACAGTCAAAAATCGTAGTTTTCATAAAAATGTATTAAAATTTAATTCTTCTTTTTTTTGTTTCAATATTATTTTATTATTGTAATATGTATTAACATGTAACTAAATTGACGTATTTAGTTATATGTTAATAATGTGGTAATAAATAAAACATATTAAGCAAGATTATATAAAAAAAAATATCAACCCTCCCTAAAGTCTAACCCACTGCTGGGCAAATGTCTGTTCTCAGTGCGAAAAAGCCATAGTCTACCACGCTAGCCCGACTTCACATACCTGCGAGAACTTTCTGGGAAACACTCAGATAAAAAGGAAATAGAAATTGGGTATTGCAGAAGAAAAGTCAGTTTGAGTAGACTTCTAATAAGAAACAGCGTGGAAAGTCATGGACACTCTTTTCAATCGCTAACTTTTTATAATATTACACTTAATAATATATTTAGAAATAGCCTGTAGGTGCAATTTTATCTTCTAAATAGTCTGTGATGGCAAATCACTGTATTTAATAAAAATTTGGGTTTCGAAGTCGCACACATTGATTTTAAGCCGACGCTGCTACATATACTCGATTGGCAGCGACGAAGAATCTCCAAATATGTTTTTTTTTTTCGTGTGGTTAAGTGGCCAACCTGTTGTCAAGAGTTGTTCAAGCCGCCCGTAGGCCTCTGACATGGCTTAACGACTGCTGTCAGTTTGACAACAACCGAGACCGACTTTTTACGTGCCCTCCGAAGCACGGAGACGCTCAGATGAAATTCCACTAAGCGGTCACCCATCTATAGACTGACCGCACCCAACGTTGCTTAACTTCGCTAATCGTTTACCGATCAGTGAGTGCTATACTGGCTTCCATCATATATTAATAAAGTATGCTATTATCAGTGCTATCTTTTAGGCGGGCTTAGATGAAATTTTAATTAATTATTATATCATGCTAGACTACAATGTCTAGAAAAATAAAAACGTAGAAAAGCCTCAATCGCCCGATATTTCTATATCATCTGTTAGAATAAAAGCCTATTTCAGAATATAAAAAGTATTTGGTGTACAAAAAATCTTTTGAACAACAAAATAAAACCGCCGAAATCCACGCAGAAATGTTTTTTCTCACAAAATATCTTCCAGGATCCCGGAATAATATCACCGGGAATGGTGCCCGGGGATTTCCATAAGTTCATGTAAATTCTGAACACTACTTAGTACTAGAACGACTTGAATTTATTCAAACAAGGCTGCGGGTTTCATATTCAAAGGAGAAATGCAAATCCTTGATGTTTATGAGCCTGGCGGTCGAGGTTTTGTAAGTACAGGATCACTTCTAGAAGTTACTTATTTGTGTATATTTTAGTTGTAGGTACATTGAATTTCTTTATGTTGTTCGGTTTGTTTTGTACAGGCTTCAGCCCGGAATGTCGGGAAAAGGTGTCCTACATGTTAATTCAAGACAAGGTCTATCTGTGATGTGTGACAAGTACGCATAGTTATACATATGCATTCAACCGTCCATGCGATATTACATATTTTTAACAATTATTTTTATAATTTCTTTATCGCAGGGAGATCGGGGAGGGGCTTATACAAACATTAAAACAACGGACACGAAGATCATTCAATACATAGATTTTATTTGTATAGCACCCAAATTTTTGTCCGGTGTTGTGATCGAACCCACAACACTGCCTACTAGCAGTAGCGAAGCGACTACTTAAGCCACTACGCCAATCATGCAGTTATGGTTATATATGGTTATGGAATACTAATATCCAGATATCTTCAAAACCACTTCTTACCCGTGGTACTACCGGTGGTGCTACTGGTAGTAAACTTTCCCAGCATCTCCATGAATGCTATACAACTGGCTGAATGGAGGTGGACAAGCATGAAATGTTGCATCTCCAAACAATTCAGAAATCTCATGAATTCTTTTTTTAGCTTTCTTAACAAACCAGTACATATTTGACAAAGGTTCTACAACACTATTTTTATAGCACAAGCATACCTCGAAATACGTTTGTAATTTTTATATATTAAATTAATAAGTAGCACCATGGGTAATGGAAAATCTCCCGTGGTACTACCAGGCAGGATAGTAGTAGATACTAGGGGCAAAAAAATTCCCCGTAAGAAGTGTTTAAAATATTTACATTTAGCTAGTAGTCTAAGTTGAAGAGCCGGTATTATACTGGTGTGTACGTTTTTCAATATTTTAATATTATCAGTAAAATTATAACGATATAATCAATCAAATTAAGTAATAAATGTTATCACTTTCTTTAATTGTGAAGGAAATCCTCGCGAGGAAACCTGCTTACCTGGAACTGTAATGTAATTGTCTCGAAGGTATGTGATGTCTAACAACCCACTTTCTCCAATGTCGTGAACACGGTGGTAGTCCAATAGGCTCACACTGTGAAGAGGCTCGTATCCAGCGGTAGGATTTTTATTTAATTATAATAATATAATGAATATTTTCAATTTAACTCGTTTTTACATTTGCCTGGTTCAATTTGCCCTCATTATTTACTATGAAAGAAAGTCTATAATTATACAGCAAAGCACTTTGTAAAAGTTACTAGTCGCAATAATTAGCAAAATCATTTTCTATATAAAGCCTCAAGCAAATAAGAGAACTTAAATTTTAATTAATAACATTTCCTCGCTTCAAACATTTCAAGGGAACTTTTCCATTCAATATAACTTCCAAATACCTTTAAATCTGTACGAAATCTTGCTTATTTTGAGGACTCTATGTTGTAGAACATAAGGTTTGATTTAGAATAATATTTTGTAGGTATGTTTGTTAAGGAAGGGCAGTAAGAAATTATTAGACGTGTCCCATCGTTAGAAATCAAAACATTAGAAACTTTGCTAAGAAGGGTATAAGATGCTGTGATCTGAAAAGGAACGCGGTATATAGCATGTATCTAAGTTCTATTTTTTAAAAGAAGTATTTACATAATTTTTTTTGCATTTATATTGTATTTAAATTATAAATGCACCAAAAAGAAATACTATAAATAGATCATTATATTAACGTTATATTTAAACGTTTTTATTTATATTTATTATGACTAATTTTAAACCAATATTTGTATCACCAAGGCAATTATGTATTATTTTACAAATAAATGAAATAGTTCATTTAAATAAAGAGTTGAATATTCATTGGGAAAACAATAAATATGATATGACGTAAACGTATGTCGCATGGCGCGAGTTGATTGTGTCAGAAGAGAGACACAAAAAGTACTCTGTAACAAAAGTATCTATCGGCCTCGATGGCGTCGTGGTTAGTGTAACCGACTGCCACGACTGACATCGCGGGTTCGATTCCCGCACAAGTCAAACATTTGTGTGCATGAACATGAATGTTTGTCTTGGTCTTGGTGTTTCTATGTATAATATGTATGTATTTACAAAAAAAAGTATATAAGTATGTTTATCCATTGTCTAGTACTCATAGTACAAGCTCTGCTTAGTTTGGGCTAGATGGTGTTATGTGTATGTGGTAGAATATTATTATTATTATTATTACTGCAACAAACACTCTGGAGCGGGCGCCGAAGTTTAGTTCAGTCTATCTTGAAAACAAATTTATTTAAAGTCGTTACATCTGATTCAGTTGTGAAACCAAAAAAGCGAGCCATATATTTTCTATTTACAAAATTTCAATGCTGAAATTATAATCACAAGTTCTATGTAACTGAATATCAGTTACCAAGTTCTGCAGTTCATCACTATCTACAAAACATGGGAGTTACTCGCCGTGTATAATTGCGAGGTAAATGAGCGTGACCGAAGGGGTAGCAGGTTCAATCCCTTCGGCTGTTATTATTTTAAATAAACTTGTAAACAGATACAAATTATAAATGAAAACCTTTTGAATATTACCATAATGAGAATGTGGTGAATATTTATTACATGTATTGCTAGAATTAAGCAATGGGGAATAGTAGCTAGAGCAGCTCAGTGGGAAGACCAACAGACTGCAATGCAGAGGGTCTCGGGTTCAAACCCACGTCGCGCACCCCTGACTTTTCGAAATTATGTGCGTATTGATTGACAATTATCGCCTGCTTCGTGCCTCAGAGAGCACGTTAAGCCGTCGGTGTCGGCTGCCATGAACATCTATGGCGTTTATTATTGGGAAAGTCAGTACCCTCTAATGAGACACAAAAAGTACTCTGTAACAAAAGTATCTATCGGCCTCGATGGCGTAGTGGTTAGTGTAACCGACTGCCACGCCTGAGGTCGCGGGTTCGATTCCCGCACAAGTCAAACATTTGTGTGCATGAACATGGATGTTTGTCTTGGTCTGGGTATTTATATGTATAATATGTATGTATTTACAAAAAAAAAAAAGTATATATGTATGTTTATCCATTGTCTAGTACTCATAGTACAAGCTTTGCTTAGTTTGGGCTAGATGGTGTTGTGTGTATGTGGTAGAATATTATTATAAAAAAAAAAAAATATCCTGACACTGGTCTAGCCTTAGGGTATCGTTAGCCTTCGGGTTGCGGAGGTCAGGTGGCAGCCGCTCCGTGTAAAAACTGATATCCAGTCAAATCTAGTTAGACTAGAAAAGCCGACCCGAAGTGACTTGGGAATAATAAAGGCTAAGGGAGAAGAAGAAAATTGCTAGAATTATCAAGCCATCAAAAAAGATCTGATTGTGCCTTACATCCTGAAAGTATTGTATATCATAAAATGTTTAATTCTTTTTAGGTAGAGTTAACAAGTCATTTGGGTTTCAAATTGAAACTTTGACCTTTGTTCGAATACTAAATCTATTTATGTAGTTTCTTAGTAATTAGTAATATGTATGTATTTACAAAAAAAAAGGTATATATGTATGTTTATCCATTGTCTAGTATCCATATTACAAGCTCTGCTTAGTTTGGGCTAGATGGTGTTGTGTGTATGTGAAAGAATATTATTATTATTATTATTATTATTAGTGTCAAATTAATAGTATTTTTTGTTAAGCTCTCCAACTAAGCTGCAAGGCTTGTGCTTTTAGTGGGATCACGTCTATAGCTTTACGGGTGGAATTTGAACTTGAACGCCACGTTAGATAGTTTCGTCGGTCCCGTAGCATATGTGGCACCTGCCATAGCCTGGCCTTTTTTTACAGTCAGTTACAAAAGCTAATAACTATTTTAAAGAAAATTTTGCTTGTGTATAACGACAAACTGATCGCCAACAACGTATATTCCCGCTACACAGGAATTATTCAAGTAGATAGGAGATATTTATGCAAAATTATGTCAAAGTCAAAGTCAAGTCAAAGTCAAAAATCTTTATTTCCATAAAAATGTGCAAACAATTCTTAAACACGTTAATTCACAATTAGATTAATTTTAAAAAAAAAGAAGAAGGTAATAAAAATTTTGCATTGAAAAAAGCCTGTTCGAGGAGTAGAGCTTTCATGAGAAGAAGCAGGCAAGAAACTCATGGCCACTTCCTATATGTTTTTTTTTATTGCCATTGGTGGCAGACGAGCAAGTATCCATCAGGTGGGCCCTGATGGAAAGTGGTAACCGCTGCTCATGGACTTCAGCGATGTCAGAACACAGCAAAGCCGCTGCCTACCGTGAAAGAAGAACTCTCTGTAAACCTCGTTTGAAGAAGGACATATCATAGCGCTTGGGAAACACCAAAGCAGGCTGTTTATTCCAGAGCTTGCTCGTATGTGGGAGAAATGATTGCTGAAAGCGTACCGACTTGGATTTGAACGCATTCAGGTGATATGGATGAACCCTGCTTCGTTGTCGAATGGTACAGTGATAGAAAAGGGCCGCTGGTACCAAATCAAACAGTTCTTCAGAGCACTCCCCGTAAACGAGTCGGTAGAACACGCAGACAGATCCAAAGTCTCTCCGTTTCTCTAACGACTCCAATCTATATACGTGAGATTGGGATCATCGCCGATTCGAACTGCCCGTCTCTGTAGGGCGTCAAGTAGGTCAAGTTGATATTTAGGGGGCCCTGCCCAGAGATGTGCGTACTCCACGTGCGGCCGGATCTGTGCTTTGTAAAGCACAAGACGTTGATCTGGTGTAAATAACCGCCTCGCTCTGTTCAGTACCTTTTTGCTCGCTAATTTAGCTATGTATGTATGTGTATAATAGCTATGACCAAAATAATGATTTCCAAATTTTTGTCTTTCTTTCTGTATGTTTGTACGCGCATCATGCAAAAAATATTACACTAAATTAAATGTGTTTTAATATTTAGGAGTTGCCGCGTTCCCATGCGACAATAATTACCTTCCAGAGAGGTTACTGCCTTTTAATAAAAATATGAATGGCGCAGTGGATTAAGAGGTTGCTATGCCACAGCCAGTGCGTAAAGTGTTACTACTCACCATTGCCAAAACATGCACACATGAAAAAAAAAACATGCAGGGCAGTCTTTGGGGACTGCCGATAGAAGTGAAAACTAAATAACTTTTGAATTGTGTCGTCGAGGTATTAGATTATTATTTTTGATTTTTGAATCCGTTCGGTGACGATGACGCGAGTTTCATGATTTTTGTTCACCCAAAAAGTGCACAACGCGCCTAAAGAAGTTTTCACTTAAAACAATATTTGTAATGCATATACCTTACAGATATTTTTGTTCTCTGTGGGGTGTGTATGAACAAATCTTTATAGTATATACCTATATACACAGCAGCACAAGTACAGTCTTTTTACAATGCCAAGTTTCCAACATTTCAGGTGCCATCACTCATTTCTTATTCCAAAGATGATCTCAAACGAACCAAGCTACTTCGCGTTGACACACCCAATCCAGGATCATCGTTCTAATTAAACCGGCATACAAATGCATGTATAATGATGGTAGTGATTAAAACAGGTGTGTAGCGCCCTTAATTAAGGGCCGTGCACACTGTATCGGGGGAGCTCTTCACTTGAATAAAAGATACGACACGTGTAACGTGTAACCCGGTTGTGTGACGTCACTAAAGGGGACAGGTAGGATTAATAGGGATTTTTGGGGACTTCGCATCTATTGATGGCAGTGATGGTTTGACGGATATGTAGGTGTAATACGGAGCTGGGATGTGTGTCTGGTAGATGTGAATAGATTTGTCTTCTATTATATGAGGCTTAAACATCGCGAAATAAGACGCCTGGAGCTTGTCTATACTAATATTATAAAGCTGAGGCTTGAGTTTGTTTGTTTGTTTGATTGAATGTGCTAATCTCAGGAACTACTAGTTCGTATTGAAAAATTATTTTAGTATTGGATACCGCATTTATCGAGGAAGGCTATAGGTTATATAACATCACGCTACGACCAATATGAACGGAGCATCAATGAAAAATATTGAAAGAACGGGGAAAATTCTCTTATGTGAAGCAGACGAAGTTGCGCGGGTCAGCTAGTGTATAATAAAAGCATGAACAATTTATTTCCACCTCTATGAAACTATTTTAGCGCTAGGAATAAACTCTTTGAGGCAGCCATACAAACTTTTACAACAGACAAAAAATACACTCGAACTCCGAATAAATATTTGTAGATTTCAAAGTTGTCGTTCTAATTTTAATTCGTCTATCATCAATCTAATTATCATTACAGATGCTTCCGAAAAAAAGCGTCTTACTTATTCTTACTTAAATCCTATAATCTCATGTCCCTACAATCTAGACGAATTCTACTAGATATGATGACTCTGTTCAACTTATGTCGTAATAAAATTGACTGTCCTGACCTCGTCAATAGTTTAAGCTACCTGGTTCCACGTACGGTACATGGTCGTGAAGTACGTACAAGACATCTGTTTGCAACCAGTTTCTGCCGTAGCAATTCTGGCGTCCGTTCTCCACTTCGCCGTTTAGTGGATTCTTATAACAAACATTTTGGCTCTGTTGACATTTTCTTTCTTACGAAAGCCATTTTCAGGAATGGAATTATTAATATATTGGATAATAATTGTCCTTGTCCATAGATCTCTGATAAACACAACTGCTGACATTTCTTTTTCTCCGTTATTATTGTTATTTTGTTCACTGTCTAGTATTAATATTGTAAAGATAATATTGTAAAAATTTATATGTATAATATGTATGTATTTACAAAAAAAAAGTATATGTGTATGTTTATCCATTGTCTAGTACTCATAGTACAAGCTTTGCTTAGTTTGGGCTAGATGGTGTTGTGTGTATGTGGTAGAATATTATTATTAAAAAAAAAAGCACAAGCGTCTAAGCTGTTTACCCGGTATTAGGGTATTATCTATGTAAGCTGTCTTTATTAGTAGACAACATTTCTCAAAGGTAATCTGTGGATAATGCTGTGGGTGGCATATTTTGTACATTTAGTTATTAAGTACTATCATAGTAATGTTTAATACGCTGCTGTTTGTTATCTCTAAATAAATAAATAAAATAAAATAATTTGGTCGCAATTCACTCGGTACATCGCATGGGTACAACAAATTAAGCCAAAATTAAAATTGATTCAAGTTGTATTAATACACAACCTCAACCTCCAGCCACCCTGAGTTTTGACCTGGGAGTGGCGGGCTTTGTGGGCCTGCCCGCCATCCGTTCAGCACCAGGTCCGAGAGGCGGCGTGCATGTTCCCACGCGCGCCTCTGTGTCGAGTCCGTCTCCCTTCTAGGGGGGACAGTAGGGATTATTTTTGCGAAGTGCCTATAGGGTAGGTCTTATCGGGTAGTGGTCTGCCGTTTCATACGGCGGGCCGAAACCTCGGCGGGGTCGCGACTGCATGCGCAAGTGTTTCGCGCGGCCCCGTCGATAGTGGTTTTGTCGAGGAACACCGTGGTAGGTTTAGTCGGTAATTCCGGGAGTTACATTATTCTTATTCCATCTTTCTTTTACCCCGGCGAGTCCGACATAACCCCTCCGCCCGCCCCCGCGGAGGGGTACTACGCGTCATGCATTCCCCCAAGTTAAAAAAAAGAAAAATACAACTGTTCATACACTTCTCAGTTCAGACTACAGTCGGCCTCGATGGTGTAGTGGTTAGTGTAACCGACTGCAACGCCTGAGGTCGCGGGTTCGATTCCCGCACAAGTCAAACATTTTGTGTGCATGAACATGGATGTTTGTCTTGGTCTGGGTGTTTCTATGTATAATATGTATGTATTTACAAAAAAAAAAAGTATATATGTATGTTTATCCATTGTCTAGTACCATAGTACAAGCTCTGCTTAGTTTGGGCTAGATGGTGTTGTGTGTATGTGGTAGAATATTATTATTATTACTTAAGTGTTTAAGTTTAAAGCTTTAAGTTTACCCGTACGTGTGAGATGTGAGATGTGTTGTGTTGTAGATGGTATGGCTAATAACGGAATGTACACAAAAAAGAACCTTCAGTGTTTTTAGTGTCGGTATATAACCAGATTATTTATAGTACTAATAATAATAATATAATAATAATTCTATCACATACAGACAACACCATCTAGCCCAAACTAAGCAGAGCTTGTACTATGGGTACTAGACAATGGATAAACATACATATATACTTTTTTTTTTGTAAATACATACATATTATACATATACTGAAAATATATTGTAAAGATAAATACAAGTTGTCTAGTATTAAGCAATAATTGACGCATTCGCTTATACAGACATGTACTGTCAGCAAAACGGGCGATATAATTATTATATATATAATGCTTATACAGTAAAAAAGTAAGATAAAGAGCAGCGATAGCTCAGTGGGGAGACCAACAGACTGCAATGCAAGGTCTCGAGTTCGAGCCCACGTCGCGCACCTCTGACTTTCGGACGTTATATGAGTTTTTGAAATTATGTGCGTATTGATTGACAATTATCGCCTGCTCCGTGCCTCGGAGAGCACGTTAAGCCGTTGGTCCCGGCTGTCATGAACATCTATGGCAGTCGTTATTGAGAAAGTCAGCACCCTCTAATATCCTGACACTGGTCTAGCCTTAGGGTTGCGGAGGTCAGGTGGCAGCCGCTCCGTGTAAAAACTGATATCCAGTCAAATCCGGTTAGACCAGAAAAAAGCCGACCCCAAGTGACTTGGGAATAATAAAGGCTAAGAGAGAAGAAGTGAAAAAGTAAGATAAGTAGAGTTATCTGCCAATGCGCGTACATTACGTATATAATATTTATATATTTTTCTATACGTAGATAAAATTTAAACCCTAAAAACATCTATTGTTAGCATAAATAGAATACCAACAGAACCCGTCCCGAAACATTCAGATTTAATACAGAATATACAAATACAACTTAAAATAAAGCCTTCACATCGCGAAATGGGACTGAAACACACCTCCATAAACCTCAAACAGCGTAACACGATGAAATTGTACATATTAGCAAGTAAAATGAACCGTATTAACTGACCCCAGGGTTCATTAATTTACAAAATTAATTGTCCAAATCTGGTGAAGGTATAACTCTGTTTATTACTGCTCTGCTGACACCACTGCGAGTTTATAGCGGACCATTCGAGGGATCACATGTTTACATATTAATATGGAAATCTTGGTCATTGTGGACCCAAATAATTCTATTTTTATAATTTTCTAGGTAATTTTCTCGGGCTCTACATATTATGTTGTGCCACGACTGTTTGATCCCTGAAGGGCTCGCGGAGGTCTATTATTATTTTATTTTTAACTGGTTTTTGCCCGCGACTTTGTACGCGAGGAATTTGAAACATACACCACTTTAACCACCATTTTAAGATAGACCCACAGCTAGTTTTTGCCTGATGCGCATACAAACATACAGACAGAAAGATAAAAAATAAGAACATCATTACTTTGGTTATGGCTCCTATTATTATACGTATACATAATTTATGCGTAAATATCTTCTATGTATAATATTGTCTTCTATTTACGCGAATATTATTCATTGAAATTAAACTGCTATAACTGGAGTCTCCCCGTGACCATGGCTGCTGAAAAGCAACCGAAACGTCGGGGAAAGTGTAAAAATAAATCAAATCTAAATAGTTTAATAATAATTTAATTAGCTTAAAAATTAGTAAAGTTTAATAGTAGTAGTAGTGTAACAATTTTCAAAATTTTGTAATAAAGTGTCAAATAAACAACGCGATAAAATCCGTATATAGCAGTTTAATCTCCTATGTATTTGGAATAATAACTAAGTAAGCAATGAAAGTCTAGTGGGATACCGTTGGACTGCCACGCAGAGGTCTCGAGTTCGATCATATGGCGCGCATTTCTGACGTTTCGAAGTTATGTGCGTATTAAATAATTAATTATCGCTCGCTTTAACTGTTAAAAAACACATAGTGAGGAAATCTGCATGTCTAAGAGTAATTCATAATCTTCTGGAAGATAATAATATGTGAAGTCTGCCAACCCGCACTGGGCCAGCGTGGTGGACTATGGCCTAACCCTTGCCACACTTAGAAGAGGCCAATGCCCAACAGTGGGATAGTTTAATACAGCACTGATATTATATTATTATTATTATTATATATGTCCCCTAAACAAACATTTAAACAGCGGACATAAGGAACACCATGAGCGCAACAACTATTATTGGATCTTATTATACAAATAGTGTTTGTTCCGCGTAGGGATCGAATCCACGACACTTCGCTCACTCGAAGTAGCGGGGCAACCTCTAAAGCCACTGTGCTATTCGTCACTTATATAAGTATAAAGTAAAATTGCTTTCTTTGTATCGTTTGACATTGTAGCCAGTTTTCCCTTACCACCTGGATGGGCTCATTCAGCAAATGCAACCCTTCAGTGATCATATCTCCTATGCGCTGTCTTGTCCTTCAAACAAGGCTTAAGAGAGTACTACCATCTTCGTAGGTAGCGGTCGGTAGCTAAATATTAAACTATTTTGTAACTTTCTTTTATTAATTATAATATTCTATAATATTGTCTTCTGTTTATGCGAATATTATACATTGAAATTAAACTACTATATACAGATTTTATCGCGTCGATAAAATCCTTATATAATATTCTATTTATTATAATATTCTATTAATTATAATTTTCTATTTATTATAATTTTCTATTTATTATAACATATTTATTCACTATCATTAAACTAACTTGTGTTCAACTATTACTGCTATAACAACATCAGTACGATGGTTACTTTTAATCATAGAAGAATTAAAAATCTTACAAATGTTCAGTGCCTTATGTCGCTGACTGTACTACTAAATGTTCGCTGGTTTGTTGGCCACTAGGAACAATACAAATATATATGGAAAGTATAAAAATTCTCAAGCCCCAGATTAGGGTTAGCAGCCTGACATTTTATGACGTCGACATAACGTCATATTACGTCAGTATCTTAGAGTCAATGATCGACACAGGTTTTTATGACATGTGAGATAGCGTTATTTCGTTCATATGTATCACTTTGTGACCTATAAGATTAAAATTATTATTGATTTGATTATTTATTTAAAATCTCGTAAATGTTTAGCTACTTATGTCGCTGACTGTACAAACAAGGAATCAATATAAAAGTAAACGCGAATATTAAACTAAATAAATTAAAGTGAATTGAAAATCAACGTATAAGATTCTGTTACAGTATGCTTTTTCGTTTGCTACTCAAATTAATTACGAATTTCTCAAAAATCTGTCTTAACCTGTGGTATGCCGGAACGTGGATCTACGCGAGACACAATGCTTTTTCTATTATGTCTGGTATTCCGGCATACAAGAGGTTAAACAACTTTGACGCCTGCTATTACTTGATCGGCTTCGGTGGCGTAATGGTTAGTGTAACCGACTGCTACCCCGAGGTCGCGGGTTCGATTCCCGCACAAGTCAAACACTTGTATGCATGAACATGGATGTTTGTCTTGGTCTGGGTGTTTCTATGTATAATATGTACATATTCACAAAAAAAAAGTATATATGTATGTTTATCCATTGTCTAGTACCCATAGTACAAGCTCTGCTTAGTTTGGGCTAGATGGTGTTGTGTGTATGTGGTAGAATATTATTATTATTATTCATATTCATTCATATTCATATTATTTATTTGCAATCCACAATGTAATATAGGATGGTAGACAAGTATCCTTAAAGCTAGTGACAATCGTGGACCCTGTCGGGCACAGCAAATCAATTTTTTATACATAATTATTTATGTCAATTTTCTTGTTATCAATGTTATTATATTTAGTACAATACAACTATGAGATAAATTTTACATTCATGCAAAAAATACTTAAACTATAACATATTCATAAATTCTAATATAATAAATACTATGTCACAAAATTTTAAAATTACAATATAAAATTAATTCAACATAAATATAATGATATTATTATGTAACAAGATATAAGTCGGTATTATTATCGGTGGTATAGGTATCCAGAGGTTACCTAGTGGGTAGATCCGTACTAACATCTTAAAATTCCCACCAAGCAATAAAGATAACATAAAAGTTTACAATAAAACTGTCAAGCGAAAAGAAATCATAAATTCTCTAAAATGATTGCTATAATATAAAAATATTTGGCGTTTACACCAAATGTATCGCAGCATTTCTTGGCAATTTAGTAACTTTAAAAATCACTTTGCGTAATTTTGAAGATATCAAGACATAAAAACCACCCACATACTGCATTTTAAAATCCTTAGTAATATTACAAATGCGAATGTGAGTTTGTTTGTTTGTTCGTTACGCTTTAACTAGTCGACCGATCATCATGACATTTCGCATACACGTTGTCAGGGGAACAGAAAAGGGTATAATGTAGGCACCTTTCATCGAGAAAAAGAACTGTTACTGATTTAACCTAACCTATGTGCATTTACGCAAGCGAATACGCGGGGAAAAACTAGTAAAATTAATTTTAAATGTATATGTCGAATCGGAATTATATTATTATATGTTTA
This sequence comes from Catocala fraxini, assembly GCA_930367265.1. Taxonomy (NCBI): domain Eukaryota; kingdom Metazoa; phylum Arthropoda; class Insecta; order Lepidoptera; family Erebidae; genus Catocala; species Catocala fraxini. The sequence goes on along the minus strand of OV884032.1, from coordinate 23,273,191 downwards.
TATTATGTTGTGGTGTACATCTGAGGTTGGGGCAGTGACCGCTTGAGCGGTAGGGTGACGTAGGAGGGTACCTAAGTTGCCGCTGCGGAGAACTCACTGCTATATGGAGACTATTGTTTCCGCACGTACTTTGTACTAAGCAGTTTTAAAGATTTTCAGTTATATTATATCTGTTGAATAACTTCACGTACCTGATATAATCAAAGGAAATATCTTAATTAATAACTAAAGATTATAATATATTAGTTTTGTTTGTGACTGCGTTGGAATTAAATTACTTTAAATATATTTTATTACTTAATTAAATACGATTGATATTATTTAACTTTGCGTTACGTTTCGTTTCCTTTTCAATAGCGTAAACGTAAGACAATAAAAGTTCCTAAATAAGTACACGGCTAGCCTATAATGTACGTTTGAAAGCATCAAGGAGTGTGGAGACCTTACTCTCCATACCAACTTAACACGGTCCGTCATTTGGCAGAACATGTTTCTGTACGATATTCTGTCGATCGGAGATACTTTCTTAGTCGAGATTGATATGGTGATTAAGCGAATATGTGCCCTAAACTTGCTCTCTCATAATAATAACACAAATTATTGGCGATGATAAAAGATATGATGAAACTCATAAAAGAGCTTACTTTTCGCCTAAGTTGTGTATAAAAGAATTATACATCCTGGGTACCCGTAATTATTATATTTTGCTTATTGTAAAAGAAAACAAAGAAAATATCGTAACATTACTAAAAACAAACTTATACAAAAAGTTCTTCGTGCCCATACAACAATGTTGCAGCAGTACATTGTTGTATGGCCACGAAGAACTTTTGGCTGTATTCGACAAGGGTTTACATGCAATTTTAAAGAAATCTATGCAACTAATTAAATAAATAAGTGAACCATCGCCAAAATAATGCCATTTTAGCAACCTTCCGAACCTATAATCCAAATATTAATTTATCAGTGGTCAGTGCCGCAGGTGCGAATAATGCCCTTACAAATGATCCCTTCCGCAAATGACAAGTGACGCCGGTACGCGTGTTTGTATAGATTCTGTGTACAGCCATTTTACCGGGACTTGCATACAAATGACGGATTATTTTTTGCGCGTCTCCGTCAAAAATATGACGTAATGCAGGTTTGGGTTTTGACAAATTATTAAAAAAATACCTATGCGATTGTATGTGAAAGTGATTCGCGCGGTCCCGCCGATTGCGGTTTTGTCGAGGAACACCGTGGTGGGTTTAGTCGGTATTACCGGGATGTCGCTCACCATCTTTACCCTGGTGAGTCCGACATAACCCCTCCGCCCGCCCCAGCAAAATTTTTGCAATAGTACTTTTTAAAAATAAAATATAGGCTACGTTACTTGGTGATAATATAAATCTTTAATGGTTTAATATTTTTAAGTCGGTTTAGTAGTTTTTGATTTAAATCCGTACAAACAAACAAAACCTCAAATATTTGTTCTTTATAATATTAGTAAAGATACATAAAGTTTATATTAAAATAAGTATGAGAACAATTAAAATATGATACGCGTTTCCAGTGCGGCGGAAATTTAATGCCTTAGGACATGCTCTTTGTAATGTTAACAAAGATATGTGTAGTCTATTTCAGTTGGTCAAAGCGGTGGAACTATATTTTTGTTCTTGTCATTCCTTAAATCTCTGACTTGTTATAGAATCATAGTTTTAGATAAAATCATGTAGAAGCGATTTATCAAGGGAAACGCTTTATAGCGCTAGACGGAATGTATCTTCTCGTCGCGACGGTGTAACCAGAAAATATGTGACGGCTAGCTGACCCTTGACACTGCGGTTATTTACTAGCCCAAAGAATCTATATATTGTTTCATTATCACTTTGTAGCTTCTCTTAGAAGTGCTTTGAAGGAACTGGAAGACTAGTACATAGGATAAGCCTATATACAACGGATGGTGAATCTGAGTGATTTTCTTAAACGTGACCGTTGATATGGTGCCTTTATATCATAATTATTATTTTAGATATGAAATGGAATAATTAATTTGAGTTGTTTTTAGTAACATTTCACGTTATAATTTAGGCGATAGGTAGTTTAAAGCGGCAGTAGCCCAATGGATAAGGCATTGGATTTGCGATCGAGAGGTCGCGGGTTCGAACCCCATCCATTGCACTACTGACGTCAACCCACTCTTAATGCAAGCATTCTAGATTGGCTGGTGGGGTTAACAAGAATACTAATAATTTTAAACCCAAATTGGTAGTACAGTAAAGGAAAACTAAAATAATAATTATGTTTTTTTAAAGTATATTTTATTAGAACTGTCCGCATGGCTCATTAGCGCCATTTTAATTAATATTTAGTACGCAATCTTTTTAATGATTCATTGAAATTAAACTACTATATACGGATTTTATCGCGTTGTTTATTTGACACTTTATTACATAATTTTGAAAAACTGTTACACTACTATTACTATTAAACTTTACTAATTTTTAAGCTAATTGAATTATTATTTAAACTATTTAAACTATTTAGATTTAATTTAATTTTACACTGACGTTTCGGTTGCTTTTCAGCAGCCATGGTCACGGGGAGACTCGAAACGAAACCGAAACGTCAGTGTAAAATTTAATTAAATCTGTCAATGCCAAATATGGCGTATATGCTGGAATGCAACTGTAGGGTAAAATCATAGAAAAAGGAAATAAAATAAACCGTAAAAAGTCTCTTTTAATTGCACAAAGCTATTGTGATAGATTTTTGATGTCACATTGACCCAGAATAATGAAACTCTGTGAGTCAGAAATGTAGAAACAACACAATTATCCATTTGAGGTATTTAACAAACATTATAGTAACTGGTTCAGATTCAAGCTGTAGCAATTTCATATTTCAGATCCTAATTACGACATTATTACAGTAAGAACATTTGCGTTACCAGAAAATGTGCTCGTTTTGTTCTACAGTACAAACACGGGCGATAAGCGAGATAGTACCTTTAAATAAAACTTTCATCCTTTCTTGACTTTGACCTTTACATGCATAGTGAAACAAGTATTCATTTTGACTTTGTTTTCATCCTACACAAGTCAGCGCAAGTCTTTTGTCGTTGATAAAGTGTCGTTGTTTAACTAAATGTTGACAGAATTTACTATAGAGCTTCTGTCAAATTTCTAACTACGTACTTAGAAAGTAAAACGTTTTTTACGGTGTGCTAAATGATTAAAACGCAGGTCATTATTTTATTAGGTACAACATAATATGTTGGTACATTAATCAGAATAATATTAGACTGTGATGGAATAAAAAAAAGCAAAATTAATACAAGTTTAACTAAACAAGTTATGGTAAATAATAAGAAAAAGAGGAATCTTTTTGCTTCTTCACACTAGAAACTATTATTGCATCGCGGGTGCTAATACAAAGAAAACACAGACTCCGCAATAACCAATTCTGGATGACGCAAAATTTGCCGGTACAGCGATATAATACGACGCTGACAGCATCTCAGTGACAATTGAAACCATTGTGTAGAAAAATAATTGGCAACATATCTACAGTACAAAGAACACTATTATATGGATTGAAAAATTAACAGAAACTTTGAAATTGACATGCAATGCGCTTAGTAAATTAGCTTGTTTTTCCTGCTTGAGTTTTTAACTTGGATCAACCATTTTACGCAAAATTAAATCTGCGTGGTTGGAAGCGAGCATTAAAATTACATACAGACATCCGAATGTGAGCAGCGTTGTACCGGAAGGGGCGTTATATTATTTTCATATTTCGTGCTACTAATGCACGTAGCATTAAATTTGTAAGGTTTTGTGCGAACGCCATGTAAGTGCTTGTAATTTCTTGCACATTAAGTGGAGACTGATAGGTAGAAAATATTTAGTTGCTGTATCTCTTTAAGGTTGGAGATATTTCTTAGAGTTGTCAAAGTAAGAAGACCCTTTTTGATATGTCAGTGATTAGAATGGTGGCGTTAATTGAACTCTACTTGCGTTGTTCGGGTTTCGTAGTGGTTTCAGTGGTAACCTCGCGGCTGCCACCGCAACCAGTGTTAAAGTTTACTCCACACACGAGACCAAAAATTGTGTGACGACAAATGTTTCAGGTCTGGATGTTTTTGTATCTATTGTTCTAATGTTTATAAAGTCCTCCGCGACATAGGAATTATTCGATGTCCGGCAGTTCTCATTAAATATAAAAGAATAGAGAGATGTCCACGAAATAAATATGCTGTCAACAGAAATTAAACATGCGTTTGCGTTCAACACCATATTTAAGACTTGGTATTAGGGGAGAACGTTTTCTTTTTTTCTTATGGAAATGCTCCGTATGCTTATCCACAAGGGGAGGCGAGAGGGTTATGTCGAGCTTTCCCGAAACTTCGGGCCTACCGACTAAAACCACCACGGTGTGCAAGCTCGCTGCTTTTTATGGTGGGTGGGTCGCTGGAACTGAAACTACATCAGTGACCCACCCAGCAGTGCCCAATGCAGAGATGTTGTGTCTGCGGGCGACGACTCCTGGACGACGCCCTGGCACAACAGAGGGCGTTGCTCCGACTCAACGGCTGGCGAGTGGGAGTGCCCCGTTCTCCCACCTGCGGCGCGCTCACGTATCTGCTCCGCCGCCTCCTTCTGCGAGATGACTTCTTCGCAGAAGGATGCGACCGCTACCCCCTTGCTCTCGCTGTCGATCATGGCTTTGATCACGGCTGGCAGCGAGCGGTCTTCTCCCATAACGTGGAGTTCACGGCGCTGCACCGTCCATGCAACATTGCTTGAGCGTGTGCTGCGCCGTGTCCTCCTCACACTCACAGTGGTGGCAGATGGGACAGTATTAGCGGATACCTACTGCAACCATTGCGTTATTGTCTACTTAACTAGATTTTAAGTATACTATACTATTGAAATTAAACAACTTTTACGGATATGGTACGAATTCTGTCGAGTTGTTTTTTTTAAAACAATTTTATAAGTTTACGCTTTGCCCACAGTTTCGGTTGCCTTTCTGAAGCAGGCTCCCCGTGAACATGGCTGCTGAAAACAAACTGAAACGTCGGGGAAAGTGTATTCTTAAATGTAAATGCTATTTAAATTAATAAAATAGTTCTTCTTCTTCTCTTCTTTTATAATAAAATAAAATAGGACCAAAGGACGTTTTGCCTTTACAAACGCCAGGCGTATACAAAATAAATTGCACCTGCCGGAGTTCCTACATAGGCCAAACCAAGTGTACTATTGCTGAGAGGGTCAAGCCGCTGTGAAGAATCGGCAGACTAGCATATCAGCAATTGCAGAACATATACTGGAATCGGGTACTAATCATTGGATTGAATTTCATCGTCCGGAAGTCCTCTCCACCGATCGCCACTTTTATCCAAGAGTAGTGCGAGAAGCTATTGAAATTAAAAAACAGGAATTTCAATAGGGAAAATGGTTTCAAATTATCCGCGACGTGAAATCCTGTGATTAATAATACGCAACTTTGCTGTTTAGCACAGTCAGGTAATTCACAGAATACGGACACGACGGCTAGCGTACGTAATAGGGATACCGTGAGTGTAGTTTGTGACGGTACATGGACAAACAAAAATATGCCAAAAGTGAGGGTGAATCAAGATTCTTCTGCCTCACAAACGGAGACATGACATCGCAGCACCAGTCAGCTTGTGACCACGGCCGGTGTAACCTGATCGAAACGTCAAGCATAAAAAAGGTTAACATTATGCATGATCGCGTTAATACCCGTTACATATTATATATCATGCAACGCGAAAGTTTAAAAGTTATTAAAATAAAATAGTTTAAAACTATTTACTATTTAAATAGTTAAATTAGTAGTAAAGTACCAATAGTAGTGTAAAAGTTATAAAATTATGTAATAAAAGTGTTTTAAAATAAATATATTCGATAGAATCCGTATAAAGTAGTTTAATTTTAATGTAAAACATGTCAGACCAGAAACCTGTAAGTTTAATTATATAGTTTTACAACTCAAATACCATAGTATATTAGTTGTAAATAATCAAACTTATGGGTTTAATTGAAGTCCATCAATCTTTATGGCCATCATCAACTCCCATGTAAAGATATTGGTCCAACACATTAACATAAACGGTTGACAATACATCAGGGTACGCGACTCAATGGCGGATGTCCTCTACGAACATACCATGACAATAAATTACGTTCTGTAGCCAATTTTTTTTTGTTTTGTGTCAAATTTTGAATAGCCATTTTGTGATAGCTATTGTACAGCTATAGAAGATAAATAGAAGATATTTCGTCTCGCTTCGGCATAATTTCTCTCTAGCTATTGCCCGCGGCGTTGCTTGCTCGGTAACAGCACTTTTTTCTGGGTGGAAGGTACCTTACGTCCTTATCTGTACCCATGATAGCGTATACCTATGTGAAATTTCATGATGAACGGTCTAGTAGTTAAGGCGTGAAAACGTAACAAACAAACACATTCGCATTATTAATATAAGTTAAGATAATATTGTCTTCTATTTACGCGAATATTATTCATTGAAATTAAACTGCTATATACGGATTTTATCGCGTTGATTATTTGACACATTATTACAAAATTTTGAAAATTTTTGCACTACTACTACTATTAAACTTTACTAATTTTTAAGCTAATCAAATTATTATTAAACTATTTAGATTTAATTTATTTTTACACTTTCCCCGACGTTTCGGTTGCTTTTCAGCAGCCATGGTCACGGGGAGACTAAGATGGCAGTTGTCTCAATGTTCCAGTGTAGTTATTTCAAAGTACCCGAACATAATTTAATCATTGGTGTTTCTATTTACGCAGAATGAGCTCAAAGTATCATGAAGTCTAGCTGTGGTTTGCTTCTTCTTGGGTTTGACTATTTTTATTACTAGATCCCAAGCTGGTGGTACATTCCAACCATCTTCTCTATTAAAATTAGGATGTTTTTTGATTTCAATAGCCTCGCGAAGCATCCTTGGTAGGAATCGATGTTCTTTAGCGAGAATCTGTGGTTTGTCAAATCTCAGGTAGTGGTTGGTCCCCTGTTGCACATGTTCACACACAGCAGACTTCAACGAGCGTTAGTGTTTTACATCAGCTATGTGTTCTTTTATGCGGGTGCCTATTTTTCTCTTGGTTTGAAAAAATTTAAAATCCGTAATAGCAGTTTAATTTCAATAAGTTAAGATCACAGAATATTAAGATTATCTTGACTACGAGACAGAAATGAATTACATTCGATTTCTTTTTTTCTTTTCCTTGTGTAGCTCTTGGTAAATTATACGGACACTTTTTTTAGAAAATTTACTTTTATTAATTGACTACAAATAAGAATCATATTCTAGTTCTAAAATTGTAGTTTTAGATATCTATAATTAATACGTGAAGCAAAAACTAGGTACCCCTTTTTACGAAAATTGCGCGGACGGAGGAGTATGAAATTTCGCACAGTTGAAGTTTATATGGAGGAGGAATGGCAAATCCTAATATTTTTATAAAATATGCATTAGAAATACATTAAATTAATGAAAAAACACCGTACGCACACTACCATGCATTTGACACACGCAGTCAAATCGCGTTCGTAGTATTTCGGCATGGTTTGGCTGATGTCGTATAATTCTTCGTAACTATGGTTACATATCTTAAGTAACTATTGCAATTTCGCGGTACATAACTTAAAATTTTAATCAATTATGGTTGAATTTCGACCATTTGGCGACCGCTAGTACTGCTTTAAGCCGGGATTATTCCCTGTATCGCCGCTTTACTTTACTGTCTAATATAAACTATACTATATCACATATCATATATCGTATCGTAAAAAATATATCATAGTTGTAAAGTCTTCATCTGTACCTATAAAAGAAAGAATTAAGAGTCTATGTGCATTTTAGTTCCCTCGGGACATTAAACCTACATCACATACAAAAATAATTGGCGAGGATGTTCCTTTTTCAACACACCACATAGTAACGGCATGATGGTACTAAAATAAATACCTTAGTAGCTAAACATTCAAATAGACCATTCGTGTGTACCGACACTTTCAAAGCGAATAAATTAAAATGCAACAGTGCAACCTATACTTAAAACAGGTACTATTCCCTAAACGAATATACTTTATTACCTTATAAATTTCTCTACTATCTACCGTGAACCTTATTCTATTAGGTTAAGGGTGAAAATTGCTTGTGAAAAATTAACTAAATTCGACCAAGTTTCGAACGGGGGGCCATAAAATGACGCTTAGCTTGCTGTAATTGCTTTTCTACGTGAGTTCTATTTGATTAGTCGAATTAAATTGTATTTTTCTACATATTTGTATCTAAAGTTCGGGGTAATGATATAATATTTTTTTGAAATAATTGAATGGTGAATTATCATATAGGTACTGTCATAGTATCATGTCTATAACCCCCAAAGGGTAGGCAAATGGGTAATATACCCATATTTTGACAGTTATGGTTTTAGGCCGCATGTAATCAGGCTAAATTAATGGCTGCAGACGTTGTCCTGTACACAAGAAAAGAAACAAAAAGGAAACCAAATCTAAACCATTCTCGAATCCCCAAAAAATTTCATCAAAATCGGTCCAGCCTTTTAGGAGGAGTTTAATTACAAATACACGCACAGAAGATTTATATATATAAAGATATGCGTGATGCTTAGTGGTTTAAATGTGGACCTCGCCTCTGCCGAGTGTTGCGGATTCGGACTCTATACTCGGAACAAAATAATTGTGTGATACAAATAGTTTTTTCTAGTCTAAGTGCTGCTAGAGGGAGTTATTACAATATTTGTAATTCGCTTTTAATTTTATTAAAATGAGAATTATTATTTTATAGTCAGAATTATTTTACAATATCACTATATAGGTGTATTATAAACTATCATACACACGAAATTATGTGCGTATTGATTGACAATTATCGCATGCTCCGTGCCTCGGAGAGCACGTTAAGCCGTCGGTCCCGGCTGCCATGAACATCTATGGCAGTCGTTATTGGGAGAGTGTCGACACAAAAGATCCCACTGGATCGAAGTGTCGCCGGTCTGCACTGACTGGCCCCCACATATGATACATACATGATGATACATCATATACACATAGCCTCACGCCTGACAACTACAGAACTACAGATGTATTACATCCAAATTTGCCAGCTATTAGGATCCTACATATAGTTGTAAGGTGACCCGATCAATAAGTATCTTCTTCTCCCTAGCCTTTATTATTCCCAAGTTATTTGGGGTCGGCTTTTTTAGTATAACCGGATTTGACTGGACATCAGTTTTTACACGGAGCGGCTGCCACCTGAACTCCGCAACCCGAAGGCTAACGATACCCTAATGCTAGACCAGTCTCAGGATATTAGAGGGTACTGACTTGCCCAATAACGACTGCCATAGATGTTCATGGCAGCCGAGACCGACGGCTTAACGTGCTCTCCGAGTCACGGAGTAGGCGATAATTGTCAATCAATACGCTCATAATTTCGAAAAGTCATATGTTTTCCGAAAGTCAGAGGTGCGTGACGTGGGTTCGAACCCGAGACCCACTGCATTGCAGTCTGTTAGTCTCCCCACTGAGCTATCGCTGCTACGACCGATCAATAAGTATTTACTGTAGCTAATTACACCAAAATACCTAGCAATATTACCTAAATTTCCCAGCTGAGTATCGACCTACAGTATTAGGCGGCTAGTCATTGCAGCAAGCAAATTGGTTCGCAAATGAGTTCACCATTCCCTTTGAACACTGTTTCAGTTACGTTTACTGCCGGTAAATTGAGCTGTATGTGACGTTGTTTGATGTTGTCAGTTTAGAAATAACGTAGCGAATTTTGTTTCAGCATTTTTTTTATATTGCTTTGGTATGCACGTATATCTACCTAAGCCAAATGTTTTTGCGGAAAAATTGGCAATTTTGATTTTCGGAAATTATATATGAAGAATTGATGCCACAGCGATAGTCAATGCGACTACTGTGAATGAGGTCTTGGATTTAATTCACCGGTCAGACAAAGTATTATTAGGTTTTTAAGAAATTCTTGGTAGACTCTGTGCAATATAGAGCGTGCCTGGTAGAAAGTAGTTGGTTCTTGCTTAAAACTTGGGTCCTAAAACCGAATGAAAACATAATTAAATATAAATGGATGTCCCTAAAAAGCAAATGTGAATTTACAACAATTTTTAATTAAGGTTATTTGTCAACTTTTCGTTTTTTTAAATGCAGATTTGAGGCTGTAACTATATTTAAAACGGAATATAAGTTAGTTAAACATTAAAACCGAGTAATGCGATCAATAAACCTTTTAAACACAGACTACGATAGACTTTTCAAAACCATTAAACTTCTGAACCGCACAGCTCAGCAAGGCTTTAACATACTAGAGATATTTAACAAGTCTGCTGCAAATTGTTTGCGAGAGCATGCTTTGTTTGCACTTTTGAGTACTACCTTAGAATTCATTATTTTAGTAGTTACAAGGTTTCATATTTGTTACTAAGTATCCCTTGGGAAGAGTACTTTTTTTCTGGGTAAATGGTAGTACTTTTCTGTACTCCTGGCAACTGTATACGAAATTTCGTGTCGATGTTCGAGGTTGAGTAGTTAAGGTGTAACAAGTAACAAACACACATTCCAAACAATAATATTAGTGAGGATAGTTAGGATTGCATGGTACGTTTCTCGTTGGTCCATTGAGATCAAAATGGCAGGCAACAGTTTGGCTGTGTCATCTTCGTGATTGCTTCTGGAATACCAAAGGCCATAGCTATAAATATCCATGAGCGGCGTTTACTATTTACCTGCGAATAGACGATACGAGAGACCACGGTATAAACGCAAAATGTTCAGAAGAATAACAGCTACTATAAACAACGCGATTATCAAAAAGTATGGCTTAGAGCACATCTTCATATTCATTTTGTTTGTTTGTATGCGTATCAATTGTTGATGTCTATTTGTTAATATGATAAGGCTTTTAGGACGTAGATGGATTTGTTCCAAACTCGGCCATTACAGCCCGCCTTAGTTCGTACTCAAATTAAGCGCTCAGCACTGTTCCACTAAATAGTTTATTCCTATGTTTAGTTTAAGGTTTTATACATACATAGAGGACATATACGCATACATACGACTATATCCCAAAGGGGTAAAGTATATTAAACACATTTTGTCAGCCATTTTTTTACGTATAATAGGGGCCGAGCCTATTCCTATTACCCGGCACAGTTTTCGACGTGCTGTTAGTGAGATTTTGTGATAGCGACTCAGAGAACATTATAAGAGTAGTAAAAACCCAATAACATTTTACGCAACTCAGGATTCAAACACAAGCTCTTATCAAAAATATCGCATTTACGTTTACTGCGCCGAGGTCTTTGGCACGATGCAAAAAGTGTGTTTTGTTTAAACTTGTTTCAGTAACTATTATTATAAGATATTTACTGCCTTATTTATCCCTTCCGTAATTTTTGTTTATGTTCGGTGTCTGGTTCAGGCAGTTTTATCGTTAGCAAAATATCAGTAGTAGCATAGGGTCTAGTAATTTGTCCAATATACGACAATAGGTACCAAAATAAAGTGGAGACCTGAATACATAACTGGTGAATATTCAGTGTAATACATTTCTGCCTCCCTAGGCAAGGACAAGAATGAGCTTTAGAATCCAGAATTAATATAATAGATATAATACGTAACTAAGTACGTCTCGCTTGAGTGTACGAGGAGATTGTTGTGTGATAAACAATGCGAGCGCGCCTGATTCACGATTATTGATAATAATTTCCTAGACTAATTAGCTATTTACTTGATATACTGTCATTATTTTGTGTAATGGCCCATTTAGTATTAGTACAGTCTATGTAGTAAAGTGCTTTGTAAGTAACTTGTTGGTAGTGAAAATGTAAAAAAAGTATTTTCATGTACTTTTAGCTATCACGTTTCTTACTAAAGGGCTAAGGGTGTATTATATATATAAGTATTTAGACACTTATTTTTAGGTTCCAGGTAAAGATAATCTTTAACAACATAGGATAATAATAAATTTTAGGATCGTATAGTATGAAACCTTTAATCACTGTAATCTATCAATATTTTATTTATCGTACAGAATTAAATGTAAATAAGAATATAGACGTGAAACGGTGGCCGCCATTGCATGCGTTCATAAGGTACAGCTATAACGGTTTATGATCAAGCGAGTTGGATGCTTGTATACTTTTTAATAGTAGAAAAATAAAATACCAAGTACATCATATACATACTTTCACGCCTATTTCCCCGAACGAGTAGGTAGAAGGTTACACTCACATTTCGAAAAACGACGGTTTTAGTTCCTTGCTGTCGTCCATTTCAATCACCGTGTTACTGAGAATGTTTTGATAGAAAATCTGGATAACACTTTGCCCCACCAGGTAATCGAACTTTCTCATGCAAAACAATAAGTTTTAAGTTTTGAAGATATTTATTAACTCAAAAGAACATACAGTCCACTTAATGAGCATAATAAATTACATTATAAATACAAAGTATTAACAAATATGACAGTAGTGCGATCCGTTTAAAAAGTAATGGCTCCAAAACAAGAGTACTTATAATAAATAACGTGGTAGACGTTTTGTGAAATTTTGCTGCAAAGACATAATACGATACTGTGTATCTTTAATATTTTTCATGTTTGTAGACCTTGGTTCTGTATTATTATTATGATTATATATATATATATATATATATTGAACAAATACGAAACTATCATAATTTATTTTGTATGTAAAAATAAACTCAAATGTGTCATTTTTTTTCTATCTATATATTATAATATTAATAATAATTAATATTATAATATATAGATAGATTAATATAAATATTATTAAGCAGCGATAGCTCAGCGGGGAGACCAACAGACTGCAATGCAGAGGGTCTCGGGTTCGAACCCACGTCGCGCACCTCTGACTTTAGGAAGTTATATGACTATTCGAAATTATGTGCGTATTGATTAACAATTATCGCCTGCTCCGTGCCTCGGAGAGCACGTCAAGCCGTCGGTCCCGGCTGCCATGAACATCTATGGCAGTCGTTATTGGTAAAATCAGTACCCTCTAATATTCTGACACTGGTCTAGCCTAGGTATCGTTAGCCTTGGGGTTGCGGAGGTCAGGTGGCAGCCGCTCCGTGTAAAAACTGATATCCAGTCAAATCCGGTTAGACCAGAAAAGCCGACCTTAAGTGACTTGGGAATAATAAAGGATAAGGGAGAAGGAAATATTATAATATTAATATATTATTAATCGCAATCAAACGAATGCGCCACCGAGACATTTCAGTTTTATTTTCACCCATGCAAAATTTTTATACGGTGGTGAAAGTTTTCGTAGTACAAATTATTTGCATTCACACGTTAATTACAACAAAAATCTAGAAAATGACGACGGTTTTGTTAATAGAAAAGTCTGTAAAAATGTTGAGGGAGGAAATGTGTAATTAAGATTTTGCTTTTACTTATTTTATAAGAAGCGTCTGTGGTGCTAAGAAATATGTAGAGCCATTACATCTTAGAAAAAAGGCGGTATAAGAAATCTTCTAGAATAAATTGTACTTTAAAAAAACAAGTGTCGGTGAAACTCCGGGAGGGAGGTGTTAAGTTATTAGTCTTTAGGTATGGCGCAATCGTTGAGGTGATCATCATATGGTACAGTGTTCTTTTATTTTTCATATTAATTATAAAAGCCGCACTCGGATAACCTCTATAAAAAACGGCAGACTTTCCTAACTTTCAAACAATGATCAATTCAGTATAGCAGTATTCCTACTGTTGTTTCGTTCGGTGAGTGAGAGTGCCGGAAGCCCATTCACCCTCTAGCTCCCTTCCCGCTCCTTCTCCTTCCCACTTCCTTTTTCTCTTCTTTCATTCCTAAAGGTTCGGCAACGCGCAAGTGATGCCTCTGGTGTTGCAGGCGTCCATAGGCTACGGTGACCACTTACCATCAGGTGGGCCGTACGCTCGTTTGCCAACTTAGTTCAATAAAACAAAAAAATACTTAGAATATCTAGACTGCATTAATATTTTATCAAACGAACACCACAGCAGTGGCGTATGAAAAATAAACACACATTCCTATACTCCCGAAAGAGTAGGTCAGGTTAGGACATTATACCCCCTCCTTCTGCGAAGCTGTCATGGCGCAGAACGAGACAGCGGAGAGGGTCAGGGAGAACAACCTCCTCGCTGACCCTCTCCGGCGCAGACGGACGGGAGCAAGAAGGAGGCGATTTGCCCGTCTTCTCGCTCCTGTATAGTGGGGTCCCTGGTACAGAGTCGGGGGGCTCTCTACCGGCTTGCACGGCCCCACACGTCTGGGGGATGGCCTTGGTGAGCAAGGCCTTCCCTCCACAGGTGCTGAGGCCTCGTCACCATCAGCCGGGCCAACCGCCGGGGCGGGATGGTGATTGCTAACGCAACCCCATCCCGCCCCATTCCGTCGGCGGAGGGACTGCTCACCCCAGGTTTTTAGTGTGTATACTGACCTCTTATATATATACCCTTCCCCCCCCGGGGAAGGGGTATCCATAAAGGATTTACCTGGGTCCAAAAAAAATAAAAAGAACAATATACCCACATTACGCCAGCTACAGTTTTAGATTTAGGTCCCATGCCATAGGAGGCGAGATTAGTGACATCTGCCCGTCATAGCTTCAGACTCTGAGGACCTACTAAGAATTTCTTAATATAAAATCTCTATAACCATGTCTGACCAGGAGATCAAAGTAAAGACCTCATAAACAGCAGCCGCATTCAGCATAGTTGCTACTTAAAAGTGAACACTTATTTTAAAACAAACTTATAAATATTTCTAGCTAACTGCTGCTAATAGGGTTGTCCCCGCCCTCCGAATAACAACCGTAACTTTACAATAAAAGTTATAACACGTGGAAATATGAATAAGTTATCGGAATATAAACGAGTATTCGTCCGCGGCGGTTCTCGTTAACGAGTTCACAAATTCATTGTTTATTAACCGTACAAAACGCGCTTAAAGCGGAAGGTGCTACTCTATACACAGGCTGTTGGTAAATATGGTAGGTTATTTGTGTTTTCGTGTGAACTAGCGATTTGCGATTATGGATTAAAATCGAATAATATGAGTCATAAAATAAATTGAGAACTGAATATATATATGCGTAATTTTTATATTGATCCGTTATATTATTATGCATTATTAGCCTTACACCAATATGAATGGTACGAAACCGCCATTCGATTATTTATGTCGTATAGGGCATGCGGTTCATCAATACTAGTAAAAGGACGTTCGTATTATAACCAGTGACATTGAATTGATCAATATTCGGATGTGCGGTTAAACATTTTTTGAATAATTATGTAATTCTTGTCGCTGTTTCTCATTGCTGGTGTGTAGTACAATTACGTTTAATGAATCTAATAGATTTTGACTCTACGTGATACGGGCAAGCGACTCCCCGCCGCTGCCGACGTGCTGTGGGTTCGAATTCCGCACATTCCACACACACATTTATTTGTGTAATCTACAATTAATCAGTCTTTCAAAAATCACCATTGTCATTTTTGTATACTATACATGTATGTATGGTATACTTATGTCGTATATAACCGAGTTCGGTTCCCGGATCGGAGTACTCGCGCGAAAGCAAATAGTTCAGCACGACTACGTGGCGCTAGGATTGATTTTTTATAATATTATCTAGCCTCTAAATTAATTATTTCAATAAATTATGACTAAAATATAATATTACTTAATTCAAGAAATTATAGTCAATATTCCTTAAAGTTTTAAATAAAAATGGTTTTAGTATATTTTGAACATCCTGTATGTATGGTGCAACGGAAGGGTCGGCATACATTCGTAATGCGACGCTGACAGCGAAATTGAGCTTTGATGTAACCGACGAATTTTCAGTTAACGTGTCTCGCTTAGCGGTGGTTATACTTTGGGGCACACCCTGTTGTTTTGTCAATGAGGTGTGGTGGGCAAGTCCGAGTATGAGATATAAGTAATGAAAATTATGTTAAGCTTCAGGTATATAGAAGCCTGTGTCATTGAAAATTTAAAGCAGTAGGTATAAATCTAATATTTATATTGAAATTCATCTTATAAAATAATGGACTGTTGGGTGTGTCATAAATTTCTAATTAACTTCTTATTAGAAAAGCTGAACAATAAATCGACACCCGAAACTCCAAGAAAGAAAGGTAAGCTCGCAATCTAATCTAATCATTCATGGTCTTGGATAATTCCAAGAAGATGAATGATGGATGGAAATGATGTGATGGAGATGTTTAAACATCTCAGAAGATATAAGGTAATATAAATATATAAAAATAATCAACCAATTATTTTATTTAGGGTGAACAAACAGATATATACTCAACTTACAAACAAGTGTTAAAATCAAAATTAAGTAAAAACATGTGAAAGCAACCACATCTCAAATCTAACCAGAACAAATGTTTAGGATACGATCCTGTACCTGCTGACATGGTTTTATCACTGCACCATACGATGTAAAACATGATAATTCATATAACACATAAAACTATATTCTCTAAGGAAACCATCTTGCAATAAATAATTGATAACCCGAGCTCATCTCACCTTGACTAATGGTGTGGAAGAGATATGACGATGTTGACGAATGGAGGGAATTCCACTGCGTATGGCTACCTTAAGGGTACAATAGGCTACATAGATAAAAACTATTAATTTATTTATACCGTCACCTTGATGGAGGCAGTCAATTAATTTTGTTTAATAATAATAAACAAACTGTCATTATTATGTGCTAAGTGATTATTTCGTTACAGAATGAATAAGGTGGAACGCTTTATTTGTTCTTTAGTGTAAGTTTGTGGTTACGCTTATCAATCGTGAAGTGGGATTGCATTGCGTTCTGTCATGTGGTGTTGTGTTTTTCTGTCAGATAATTCTTGGTAACAGCACGAAGAATGAAACTTAGCCAGTAGATTGTTGAAACATTGATCATATCAGTTGTATCAATATAATCGTAGGAAAGGAAACGTGGGAACATGGACTTGAAAGTACTTCACTAACGCCGCTTGTCATAAGAATTGTTAAAATAAAATGAGTATTTTTTTTAATTGCTTGTTAAAAACTAAACTTGGCACAACCCAATCGTAAGTCCAGTATTTGTGTGTGTTCAAGAGTCTTGCTCTCGTAATTTTTTATTCAAATATATAAGTTATAAATAATCTTCTTACGTTGTTACAGGTAACGACTAAAACATCCGCAAGTTCCATTCATATTTATTGGTAAAGTTATCAAATGGATAAAAAGCCCTAATATATTATTTTTCATTTATCTAGGTCCACCTAATAAAATTACACGCGACCATGCTAGGACAAATTGCTAGCACGCCCACGCATGAATATTTCGTCGCATATGCAAATGTATTTCGGAAGCGTGCAGGGCGCCGCCCGCCCAAAGCTTCGTGTCTACTTCCGGTGTGAAAGTACCGACAGAAGATCAAATTTGTTGTGTTGTTGAGATTTTAGGATTATGTAAAAAGCATTAATTAAATAACAAATGGGACAACTGTAACATTTGACCCATTTATTATTTTATTAACGTGGGCACAATAAATGGGGGAAAAGACAAATTTCGTGGTTTGTGTTTTTCCTCGTTTATAACTTAATAGTATCACATTATTAAGTTATAAATGAGGAAAAAAATTAATACAATGTGAAGTTATCTCAAGTACCCCAGTGTACTCGCAGTTCTGTTCAAAAATCTGATTGTTGTTTTATTACCAAGGCTTCAGTATCAATATGTCTCAAGTACCACACTGTCCTCGCTCTTCTAGCCTTAGCCCAAAAAAAGTGTTACTATCAATATTAATATCTCCCAAGTACCCCACTGCTTTGCTCTGACAGTCTTAGAACTAAAAACCTGAGACTCCAGTATCAATATGACACAAGCACCCACTCCCTTCGCTCTTCCAGCCTTAGCCCAAAAATCTGAGCGTTGTTTTACTGTTGCCAGTACACAGTACATCCGGTCACAGGACGTCCGGAGCGCGCATGCGAATTAAGTCCCCGCTTTTGTCGATCTGAATGCTTTATGGCGCATCTTGAAAGGGTTGCCGTACTCACGCTATTGGAATAATAAAAGGGATTTAAGCACAACGGATTATGTAGATGATGAATACGAGAAAATGCTGAATTGGAGATTTTTATTTTTGGAAAATATTAGGTTTTTTTTAACAACTGTATTGGCTAATGTTCCTGTTCTCGTTGCTAGCTAGCCATGTTTTATTTGCCGTTGCTAGTGACCATAGGCCACGAAAAGGGTTGCTGTAGCCTATGAAAGCTTGCAATACTAAGGTTGCAATTGCATGTAGTTGATCGAAAGGAAAAGGATAAAAGATTAGATAAAATGAAGAGAATGGGGATAGATTCGGAATATCATATTTAGCGGGCGAAACTCTGTCACAGTGTTAATATCCTTACTTCCGTTACTTGTAAGCAGGTGGTCTTTTTCGCAGCGAGTCTAATCATCCATCATACATTATTACTTCGCGGGCTACGAACCACTATCGTTAGATTGCAATAATACTTAATTTACAGGACAACCTACAAAACTTCTTTTTTTTTAACCTTAACCCGGCGTCGTTGACGCTGGGTAATATTTACCCGAGGTGATTTTAAGAGGGTATATTTATTTTTCCTGACGTCCATCTTACTTATCCGCCAGTATAGCTGGAGATACAACTACCCTCTATTTGGATTATTGTTTACATCATTATTACGCCGCTCGTGTAGTGAGATACAAGTGTTTCAATTCAAAACGGGTAAGTTTTACCCACCGTAGTAGATAGTGATAGTGTAATATTTTCATGACGTATTTTTATTCGTGTTTATAATAGTTTTCGTGTTATAAATAAAAAAGTTATTTTTCATTATAAATTGGTACCATCTTTTATTTTATCACATGCGTAAATACTGTTTCACCAATAATCAATTAAAATGTAATATAAACTATGTATAAAACTATTGAAAAATTTTCAAATTAAAATTCGGGTAAAATTTACCCGATGTCATCGGCCGGGGAATTTTTTTCACGTCATCGGCGCCGGGTTAAGTCGAAGTTGTCAAGCTGCCCCAAGTTTTTAACAATTTGGTAGATATATAGAACAGTGCTTACATTTTAACGTCATTGTAGGTATACTCAGCATAACCGTGCAATACAGGACAACTTTCAAAAGACATAATGGTCTATAATTATATTACATGCCTTATCCACGATGGGACAGACATGGGTATATTATACCAATATGTCCAGCTATGGATTTAGTTCCCACGTAATAGGGGCGAGCCTTTTACTCTGACACAGTTCGAGATTTTGTGCTGCTACTAATAACTTCTTAACAGAAATAATTAATTTCAACAACATTCCTGGGAGTAAACCTCGAGACCTCTAGCACAGCAGTTGGAATCACTACCGCTGCACTACTTAAGGTCATAGCACACATATCAACTCGGAAAAGGATCGTCACCGTATCGCCTTTCGCCTCGCCGTCAAACAGGCGTCAGCCTAACGTAACCAAAGCGGATAAACAGCTCCGGTACGTCGACTCGGCTACGGTTAGGCGACGCCGCGCTTACGCCGCGCTCACTTAAATCATACTACAACTACTATAAACTTCTTTAATGATCCCTTTTCATCATTATTTATGTTTGAAATCTAACCTACAAATTCAATGAAATACGCGCGCAACACGACTGTTAGTTATCCTGTGAATGACAGCACGTTCGGCAACAGCAGTGCTCGGCGAAAAGTAAGCGCGGGGACGACGAGCCGTAAGCGCGAGGACGGCAAGCTTGTCCCGAGGCGAGGTGATTACGTTACGATTCCGATTAGTGTGCGTAGCAGTAGGGAGTTTCATATAAAGAATACTGCACGGCTCGAGTTGATTTGGTGCCGATCCGTTTCCGAGTTGATATGTGTGCTATGACCTTTAATCAGCATATTACCAGTCAATATTGATTATAATTTATATAGATTGCGTGTTTTGTATCACATTTATCCCTACACAATATAAATATGTATGCGATGTATAAAGTGTTTACAAGAGTGTTCGATAACTGTCCTTATTAAGTCGATAACTCAAGCGAGGTAGGACCCGCTACTCGCGAAATTGCCCGCCTCCCTGGCGCCGAGAGAATCCTTATCTTCCCTGTAAGGATTAGAGAAAGCACCCTTGATAAACAATGGTCAAGAATATGAATTATATGAGATATATGTTCAAGACTTTTAAAGAAAGAATGCTTGCGAGGTCGTATGTGTGTGTTTGAGTTAAGTCTGCGTAATATTGAATGCGGTTTTATAAATAATAACTTAATTTTAATTATGAGTTTTAATCTAAATGGACATGTCAACTTAATTGTTCCTTATGGAGTAGTAAATCAGTGTTAAAAATAGAAACATTGAAATGCTAAAAAAAGAAATGAACATTGAAATTTAAAATATGAAATAATAAGTGAAGGGAGAATGGTGTTATAAGCATATTGCGTGCACGGTGGAATGTGAGATTTGGTATGTGAGTAGTTTTTTTTTTTAAAGACTCCTATAAAGACTTAACAAACATTAAAACAACGGAACACGAGATAACAAAGAACACCCAGACTCGGAACAACTATTAATGGATCACACAATTTCTTGTTCCGTGTGGGATCGAACCCACAACACTCAGCGCAGTGGCAGTAGCGAGACGACCACTTAAACCACTGCGCCATCCGTGCAGACAATTGATTTAATTCTGGTTTTATATAGTTAATCACCATCAAAGTAGAATTTTATTTGTTTTATTATATACTAACTATAACATAAACTTACACGTGAATATAGCTCGGTAGGCAGAGATTTATTACGCCCATATTTCGCGAATAGCTACAGAGAATTTCCTTATAGGAAAACGAAATAATACTTTACCCAATCCGGCAATCCAACCTTAATCGTGGTACAAGACCGCGATTGACAAGCAAGCAAATAATTGTCCCGAATCCAGACTTATGTCAACTATTCATGAATCACAGAAATTATGAAATAAATGCCTTTGTTGTTATGTTTGAAAAGTTCCATCGCGACATAGGATTATTCCAAAGATAAATAGTACAATATCTTTTACTTATTCTCAGTCCGAGAGTTGTCTTTTTAAAGGAAAAGCGAACGAAAGACCAAACTCTATGCGCTACGGCTGTACAGCCAGTAAGTATTATGTATACTTAACCGGTCGTATACCGCCGGCTCGCATACCAGCCGGCAGATTTGTACCCGTCGTAGGCCGGTGGCTCGCATGCGAGCCACAAAATTGGTTTTACGTTAGCTTAAGCTAAAGCGAAGGCGGCGCGCGGCGTTTTGGCGCCAATTTGATGGCTCGCATGCGAGCCACCGGCCTACGACGGGTACAAATCTGCCGGCTGGTATGCGAGCCGGCGGTATACGACCGGTTAAACCTATTTTAAAAATGTCGTCTGCCAATTTTCTATGCCATATAACTCGCTTCCTCCGTTCATAAAATACCAATTTCAACCCTCTAACATTATTCGGGATCAACATCTATGTGTGCATCGACGGGGTGCATAAAAAATGGCATGCCATGTCGACGGAATGGCGCCCGAAATGATTTACCGCTTGCTTAACCCCTTGGAGGGTAAGCAGAGAACTAGGATTTAAGTAAAAGTAAAAGTAATTAATGCTTGCTGAAATACTGTGTTAGGACATTTGAGCTGGAAAGCCCAGTTGCTCTTGCGTAGTTTATATTCTAGTAACGAGCAATCGTGACAAATTGATTAACCACCAATGTGTTTGTAGTTTGAATGTGACATATTTTTCTTTGATTTCGTAGTCAAGATAATAATCCGACATATATTATATCAAGCACTACAGTGACTAGCAATTTACAAATTTACAATTACGTACAATAACTGAGAATTTCAAGACAATTCTTTAAATGAAATGTGACAATAACTATGCTTATCTTTAACTTAATCGTTGAGGTCATATTTGGATGAATTGGTATGGCGGAGCCAGCTTTTAAAAATGGGAGTATATTTGCCACTTACAGAAATTATATATACTATACTTAAATTTCTATAGTTTTAGTCTGACTATGTAAACTGTGTTGAACTAATTCTTAATAAGCATTTAGGATGTTATATTTAGGGTAGCATAATATTAGCTAATACCTGTGCATATACCAAAATATATACAAACTCAGGTATTCATATAGACTATACATTTAAGGTGGCAAGCAAGTACAACATTCGTAATAAAATTGTGACACATGCAATATCACTAAGTACGACATTTTTTAAAAATAAGTTACATTGATACAACTTTTGGCAAACCATAAATAAATAAATCACTCCTATAAACAGTAATTACTGAGGTGCCAGTATGTGTGTGCCAGCTACATAATTATGTTCGACGCAGAAAGAGTCTTTAAAAAACCACAACTACCAAGAGACCAAATGTAAAAGCTGTCCTTGTAATTCTTAATCTTGTACGATAGATGGCGCTTAGCGTTGCTACGAGCCTCTTGTAAGGAAGGTAATAATTGCAAACTTTAAGGTAACGGTGCGTTGTCGAAGTCACAACGTCTCGTGCGTTCCAGTTATCATTTTTATTTTATAAAATCTTAATATTATATGCGTTAATAACTAATCTAAAGCGTTAATCTAATAAAGACATAATCAAATTATATGACGTATTATAACATTTTCAAAGCTGCTGTATGTCATAAATAGTGCTGCTGTAGTCAGCAGTTTCTGTCTACATAAGAATAGTTTAATTAACCTACTAACATGCTTCTACTGCAATCATTACAAATGACAAGCCATTAAACATTACTTTTAATTACATTCCATAGAGTAACTGGTTAGCAGCGATAGCTCAGTGGGGAGACCAACAGACTGCAATGCAGAGGGTCTCGGGTTCGAACCCACGTCGCGCACCTCTGACTTTCGAAAGTTATATGACTTTTCGAAATTATGTGCGTATTGATTGACAATCATCGCCTGCTCCGTGCCTCGGAGAGCACGTTAAACCGTCGGTTCTGGCTGCCATGAACATCTATGGCAGTCGTTATTGGGAAAGTCAGTACCCTCTAATATCCTGACACTGGTCTAGCCTTAGGGTATCGTTAGCCTTCGGGTTGCGGAGGTCAGGTGGCAGCTGCTCCGTGTAAAACTGATATCCAGTCAAATCTGGTTAGTCCAGAACAGCCGACCCAAGTGACTTGGGAATAATAAAGGCTAAGGAGAAGAAGAAGAGTAACTGGTTGACCTATTGGATGTGATAAAATACCTGATTTAACGTATTTACTGGCAGTATCTTCTTTTTTCGTGTTTCATTCTAGACTATATTTTTATTCCGCTCCAATCGAACGAAACTAAATCTAGTGCTAAATCCTTTTTCACCTCAAACGACTGAGATATGGACAATACTTTTTCATAAAAATCTAGGCTGCCCAAAAACCCGTAAAGCTAAAAACAATACGAGCACAAAATGCTATAAAATGCAAGGTAAACCCATTATCGGGGCGCTACCGGAAATGCGGCCGACGCCATTTTTCATCGCGACCGGATGTGACGCCAGTACACGTCATCACGGCGGGTTTTTGCCTGGCTTTCCACCGGGGAATTATTTAAGGTAATAACGTTGCTAGTTTTGCTGAAACATGTACCCGCCATTTTATTAATTTACTTTCTCTGAATGATGTTGATGCTGAATGCAGAATAGATTACGGAAAACATGTTCAGGACTGTAATAAATTATTTATCGGGTTATACATGTTTTTTTAATGACCGTGATGTGCTAGGCTTAAATATCCAGAATATAAACTCATGATACTAAATAGTATATAAACCCGAAAAGGGGAAGAGCTGTGTTAGCCGAAGGAGGGATTTATAGCTTTATAGCTGCAAAATATTCTGCAGAGGACATATTTTATCTCCGTCGAAAAGTATACACGTCACACGCATCTTCTCACAAACACACACATACACACATATACACGCAAACACGCGCGCGTGCGCGCGCGCGCACACTATTACACACTCACCCACATTCTGCTTATTATGTAGAATTTTATTATAATCATTATATTATTATTTAGATATATAAGTATGTTTATGACTTACCGACATCAATAAAACTACTTCATCCACTGTGTCTAGCGTACATCTTTTTGACTGCGCACTGTCTCCCAAAATACAGGCTATAGCCTAGTTTGGGAAACAGGACCAGTACCGTTTGAAAACAAAAAACAACATTATTTTGTAATTACGTTGTTGGTAACTCATTATTTTGGACAAATAAACATTTTTATTTTTTTTTTATTTTTTTTTATACTGCTTTGATGGCGCAGCGGTATAGTATACCACTCCTGTGCATTCTTATGCACAGGAGTGGTAGGTGTAGTGGCCCCAGGTCGAGAAACGAGTTATTAAAATTTGCCATCAAGAAATTCCCAGTACTATATACAGTACTACTATACTCAAACGTCAATAGACTAGCCTTCTATAAAACAATAAAACTGCCTGCCCCCATCAGCCAACCCGGGAAATCATAGACGTTAGTACAAACTGGTGACAAGATACAGATGAAGCATTTTATAATTATATAGATTGTATAAACTCGAATCTCGCTATCAAATAAGAATCATGTTTAAATAAATGCTTATTTAAATACAGCTCTAATTTAACTCCAAATAGCACAGCGTTTAAGAGCTTTAATCATATAAAATAAAAAGCCTATTATAAAATGGGAAGAAACAACTCAAAATTCCCTATCTTGTTATACATAATAGTTCATTAAAATAGGAGGTAAATCCCGAAATTACCGGCACTTAATGTCTTCCTGTCGACGAGCTGGCCGTCCTTTCCCGGCACATTTGGGTAATAAAACCTTTGTGCATGTAATAATTTAAAAATAAAAGTACGTTTGCTAAGCATAAATTTAGTTACCTATGCAGTTGTATGATTTACAAACATTAGCACTTACATGTATTCAATTCAATATGCGATCGTCAAGTCGTTTGGCATAAGTTTCTTTTTACAGCGTTATCGTCGATTATGACGTCACGAGTTTGATTTCTTGATCGGACGCTCGCTTTCGATCGCTTATTTTTTCCTTTTGTTTTAAATGACATCTTTCCGTACTATGAATAATTGCTGTGTTGCGGGTGCCTACAAACATTCAAGCAACGAAGACATAGAACACCCCGACTTGGAACAACCATTTGTGGATCACACCATTTTTTTTTCCCGTGTGAGATTCGTACCCACAACACTCGGCGCAGTGGCAGCGGCGAGGCGACCACTTAAACCACTAAGCCTTCCGTGCAATCATTAGGTTGTCTGCTAGAATATATTTTAATAGCAGTCTAGAGACACCTGTGCCCATTAGACTTTATGATGTGAGTCCTTAAGTACTGATGTCGTAATATCTACTTTTTAACATATCGCGTAAAATCTGAATGTGATACACATCTGCCTATCCTGTCAAGATATTCAGGCGTGAATCTACGTAACCTTAATTTATTTTGCTCTAACAAAGTTTAAACTCTATTTTTAGTAGAATACACGTGCATAAGTCAGCTAAAAGTGAGAGTACCCGACGCCACGCCGGTGAGTCTGCAATGCGCTGCAATCAATACTCCTCAAGGTCGGAGCTATATTTGGGTGTTACAGACTCTAGGCATAGACCCTGAAAAACTATTTTTAGAAAGGTTACCTGATCGAACGTGCGTGAAAATTTAATGAAGGCCTTGGAACGAAAGCATATCCTGCTTTCTTTTTTAGATACCTTTTGACAATAGATATCGAAGTGTGTTGTATTTTTAGTGGAATTGTTTGAGAAGAAATGTTGTAGTAAGGATAAGCAACGTATCTGAGAGTTTAATCAAGATAAGTGATTGTAGAAGGATGTGACTTAGCAAAGACTTCTTGGTTATTATTAATATCGTTACCTACGCATATAGGGCAGTTAACGTAGTGAAGTCTTTTACAATAGTTAGAATTTGGGAGATAAATGAGTGATTGTAGAAAGGTATATCTCTGTATAGATCTTAATCTTAGTTTTATTTATACCGTTGATAGCCTACACATATATATCTATGTAGTAAATAATTTAAATGATAATAGAATTTAGCACACGAAATATACCTATTCTGGCACAAACATTGCCGTTTAGGGATCAAATCCCGTTTAAATGGAAGCCTGTCCTTGCCTATTATTTTGTGACAGCTCGAATGCGTCGGCTAACACAGCGAACTAACTAAAGCCCTTTTACAGATAATCGGCGTAAAAATTAAACTGTTATTGCGTTTCACTCGGTGAAGTAAAAGTGTTGAGGGATCACATATTTACCTTGTCGTCAGTTCCTTTTGCCAAACATCTGCAATGCATGAATCTTACCCCTGGTATTAGAAACGAACATAGGATATAGTAACCGCTTACCATTAGGCAGGTCATATTTGTCATCTTTGTTGAATAAGAAAATACACCATATCAATGTATGACTTTCCCATTTCACCAATAGCGCAAAAGTTCGAAATGCTGCGCGGAAGGCGGTTTAAGTGGTTGCCTCGTCACAGCCACTGCGCCAAGTGTTACTATTTCGATTCCTTCACGGGACAAAAAGAAATGCGTTTCACAAATAATTGTACTAAGCCTGGATGTTCTTAGTGTCCGTTGTTTAAATATCAGAAAAGTCTCCCGCGTTACAGGATTTATTCCTAAAGTGGAAGCGAAATTTCTCTGAAAAATAAATTGTATACCATAAAAATAGAACGCAGTTCATCCCCATTTCTTAGATCTATTCGATTAAGTAATACATATATAACGACATATATTTGGCGGATATCCAAACCTCTTTAACAAAATCGACGATAATATTGCGACTCTGAAGTGCTTTGACCGGCCTTAACCTTGTTTTTCCAGTTACAGTGTTTGTATAAAGATGTAAACATTTATCTCTCTGGTATTTATTATATGAACGGCCAATGAACTTACTACTTCATTTCCGCAGTGGCATAAATGCCCATCGTATGGCCCTTATTTGATACCCCGCATAAATTATTGTAGTTTTCTTTTAGGAAATGTTCAGTCATAATTAATAAATAAAAATGCGCTCTACATTTCTAGCTCAGGAGAATACATACATACATAGATTCACGCCTGTTTCCCAGAGGGGTAGGCAGAGACTACGGATTTCCATTTGCTACGATCCTGACACACTTCTCTGACTTCATTCACTTTCATCACATTCCTCATACACGCCCGTGGGTTCAAGGTGCTCTTAACCTGGCCTTTGTCCAGAACGCTTCCGATCTGATCAAGAAACGTTCGCCTAGGTCTTCCTCTTGCGACTGTTCCATTCACACTAGCCTTATAAACTTTCTTAGTCAGTCTTTCCTCGTCCATTCTTTCTACATGCCCAAACCAGCTTAACATACCCTTTTCTATTCTTGTCACTATATCCACTTTCATGCCGCATCTCTCTCTAATCACACTATTCCTTATTCTATCTTTCATAATCACACCATATATGTTTCTCAGCGCTCTCATTTCTACAGCATTTATTCTGCTCTCATGCTTCTTTTGCCATACCCAACTTTCACTTCCATACATAAGTGTGGGCACTAATAGTCCTCTATGAACAGCCAAATGTGCCTTTTCGGAAACATTTCGACTGTTCATAAAAGCGCGTAGATAAGGATGGGTCTGATGGGGTTGGCATATCCGAGCCCTGAGGACTTCAGGCTTCTCCCTCTGAAGTGTACGCTGCGATTGATGCAGTACATTCATAGCGAGATAGCTAAGGTATAGATCTCGGGGCCGACTCAAAAGATTCCACTGGGTCGAAGTGTCGCCGGTCTACACTGACTGGCCCCCGTAACAAGATAAGATAAGATAAGATAAAGCGCGTAGAGCTCCATTCACTTTGTTTCCCTCAATCGTTCTCTTTTCAATATCTCCCTCATGTTTACCATCCCTTGTAAACAAAGTACCCAAATATACAAACTCTTTCACTTGCTCCACTTTTTCTCCATCAATCATAATATTACACATCGTCACGCACTCTTCCTTTTCAAATACCATTACTTTCGTCTTGCTTACATTTATTTTCATTCCTTTACTCTCAAAAGCACCATGCATAATAGTTACCATCGCCTGCAACTCTTCTGCTGATGACGCAAGTATTACTTGGTCATCGGCATAAAGAAGACATTTGACAAGTAACTCATTCATTCTTAATCCCCATTCACAATCTTTTAAATCTTTTAAACAATTGTCCATGTATAGGTTAAACAGCCAAGGTGACGCTACACATCCTTGTCTAACACCTTTTTCGATGCTAAACCATTCTGTGTAGGTCCCATTTATCCTAACACAAGCTCAGGAGAAGGAATAGGCAGAAATATATCCACATTTTGTCAGCTATATTTTGGGTCTTACGTTATTACGTATATACGTTCTATTGAATTGAACTTATTGATGCTAAGGTTACTAGCAATTTGGGATTGCATATTTCAAATATTTACGTAACCCCTTCAACTAAGCTAAAATCTTTGTATAAGAAATAGGTTCATGTAAGTAGTGCAATGTATTCGAACCCACAACCTCTCGATTGCAAGTCCAATTCTCCATTGGTATTTGCTTTACTTGCATCCTAATTCTAACAACTGTTCGTTTGTTACGCTTTCTCACCTTAAGTACTCGAATGATCATCCTGAAATTTTGGATACAGAAAAGAACGTAGGGTACCTGTCATCCAGAAGAAATTACCTACTATTGCCTTATATATATTTAGCAATTTACTGTCAAAATCTAGATTGACGCAAGCGAGGCCGCGGCCATAATCTAGTAGTATTTCTGTCACTTCAAAATCAAATTGACATATACTCTATCAGATGTCTGCTCACCCTCAGGAAGCAAGCGTGAAGATACGGTACCTTTGTATTTAATATCGAAATGTCACTACCTTTCAGTTTTGAGCCCTCGCGCGATTCGGCGCCGCTATGGCGGTTCGACATAACATGGATATGTCTATGGTGGAAACAAAAGAGACATTTTATTGTTTTATTGTGTTTTGAAGGTTTTCAGAGTATGGGGGCAAGAAAACTATGAATTAATGGGTATGTAGGTAGTATATTTTGGTAGTGGGGCAAATAGATCGATGTGTTTATAGGGTAGGAGGATTTCCTTCTGGTTATCGATCTGGTTTGTTGTGTTGTGGCGTTTATTTTTTTATTGGTTTATATTAAAAATATGACGAAATATCTATACTAATATTATAAAGCTGAAGAGTTTGTTTGTTTGGTTGTTTATTTGTTTGTTTGTTTGGTTGAACGCGCTAATCTTAGGAACTACTGGTTCGAATTGAAAAATCTTTTAGTATTGGATAGCCCATTTATCGAGGAAGGATATAACATCACGCTACAACCAATATGAGCAGAGCATCAATCATATATTTTTTTAAAAACTGCTGTCCAAACATTCAAAAAATAGACGCAAAGACCCAAACTCGTAACAACTATTAGTGGGTCTCAAAGACTTTTATCTCGTGTGGGTATCGAATCCACAACACTCGGTGCCTGACATAATGTAAAGCAACCACTTATACCACCACGCCATTAGAGCGGCTTCTAAAACGACAATTTTTTCATAAATTAAAAGCAGGTTGGTTCATCGAAGCAAATAAAGATATTCCAGGATCGTAGCAAGGCAATCTGTGGGTTTTACCCATCCCTCTGGAAACAAAAAAAGGATTCATGAATTTACTAGATGTGCCCGCGGTTTCACTCGCGTTTGGGATTACTGCGCCACTCCCGTGGGTCGTAGCGTGGTGTTATATAGCCTATGGCCTTCCTCGATAAATGAGCTATCCAACAATGAAATAATTTTTCAATTCGGACCGGTAGTTCCTGAGATTAGCGCGTGCAAACAAACAAATAAACAAACAAACTTCAGCTTTATAATATTAGTATAGATGTTATACGATAAATGATTTAAAATTTTTTAGACATTCACAATTTGTAAAGACACTCATTATTATCATTACTATATCCATATTAGAGTCAGCCTGTGACCACCATCGATGCCAAGTCGGTTGAAACATCAGGAATATTTACCCTTTCATAAATATATTACAAAATTATTTTTATAAATACTAAACCAATTGCCTATAAATAATTATCAATGCAATTAAGACCCATTATCTAATATACTAACTAATATATAAGGAAGTTATATACTTCCTTTTTTTTTTAATGTTGAAGTACTTCTATTCGCTTGATCATTTCTGTGCCATTTCTTTTGTGGCAAGCTGGCAAGATCATGAGATATTACTAGATAATTTCTAGGCAGTAATCTTTGCCAGCTCTCTGTAGCTTCTAGTGGGCCATGGTATAGAAATTGAAAGTAAACATTTAACAGACAATTCCATATTATCCATCTTTCCGATTCCGCCATTACCGGAAGTGGTGATTGACGTGTCGCCGATAAACAAGCATGCCGCCCGGCGCCTCTTTGTTCTCGTTTGACACTATGACGTAGGTACACCCTGTATTGTTACAGGGCTGTTTGAAATCGTGTTACATATCGGTTGGGCCAAATTAATGGCTTTGTTTATGTGGACTAGGTGTCGTAGGTGATTAGTTTGTTGACTATTATACACAATATTATCTTTTTTAATAATTATTTACTGTAATAAAAACTGTCTGTCTAAGGCCTACAAATAACATTATCAATATTGTTAAATTAGTATTTCCATTTTCTTTCTCTTTATTCAGACAAATTTTGCACTTGGAACCACCACCACCTTCTAGACTTTCAATACATTTCCTAGGTTCTAGAACGCAAGTGATACCGCAGGCACTGATACCCCCTTACCTATAGAAAACGATTTCAAGTGATAACCGATTACCATCAGTCGGCTCATATGCTTGTTTGCCAATTCGTTCTACAAAAAGCCATCATACTCCTCTACTTGTGATAAAAATAAACTTTACCATCTACGAACTTTCTCGTCCAATTTATTCATGTAAAATTGCACTCACTATTCCCTCCATAAATCATTTAGTACACAATACACGTTCATATCTGTTCGCTTAATATTCACATAATTTAAATAATTTATACACGAGTGCAGGTCGTTTGCTTGTCTAGACGCTGATTTTTGGCAAAGTCAAGGCTACGATGAAGTACAGTCGCTGTAGTATACTGTTAGAGCCTTGGTAGATATGCTTTTGTAGGATGAAGATAGCATGTCGTCCAAGTCTTTAATTCGAGTGGAATTTAATGGCGAACAAGTAAATGTATAATGCTATTTTGCTTCTTCTTACTGACGTTATTAATCTCGGTCCGTGTCGGATCCGTCTTACCACTTAGTCCGATATTTAACGTCTTTAGAAGTAAAAATATATAGTTAATGGACAGATGACCATTAATTTTCTTGACACTTTTGGACAACCTCAGTACCTATCTCCAGGAATTAACCAATACAAACATTCTAACGTATGTACTAACTTGATTTGTGCAATACTTATTCGTACGACGTAACACGATACGGCCTGCATATAGTTATTTTATATCCGATTATTTTGGACAAGCACAAACATCCACTTCAGTATCTCAGTGTCGTGGAAAAGAATGTGTTAAATATGGACTTGAACCTCTACAAAATTAAGACATATTTATCGTGCAACCAAGGTAGAGGATCATCTGATGGGTTGTTCCGGCGTCATCCTATGACGTTTCATCCTACACTGCTTTTTTTCCTAACTCAACCTGTTTACGTTCCTTACTCAACCGACAGCAATTATTTCATTTTTAATTCTTTATTCATCCTGTAAGTATTCCTAGCTCAAACGATTACGAAATTACCCAAAAGCTTTAAGGCTTAGGTGACGGTCTGAACAAAAATTACTGTTTTCGTAATCTATATTAATATTATAAACAGGAAAGACTTGCTCAACCGATTTTAAAATTATTCTCCATTTGAAATCTTTCTTATCACCGAGTACCTAGCATAGGCTATATATTTGTTTTAAAGTACTGTTACTAACCTAACCTACTTTTGCGAAGCCAAGGGTTGTTTTGCTATCCATACTTTTTTCCGTAATATTTGCCACGGGTAGAGTAAGGAATGCATTTTGGATGAATAAAGAAACTTTATTAAAATAATGTAATCGGATCAGTTAGGCATTCTAGTTTAGGATGAGTAAAGAAATAGGATGAGACGTCATAGGATGAATACGGAACAACCCCATCTGATAGCTAACTGTTGGCGCAGCCTATACAAATGGATGATATATTTTCACATGATTGTCTAGTATCCATAGTACAAGCTCTGCTTAGTTTGGGCTAGATGATGTTGCGTGTATGTGAAAGAATATTATATTATATTATTATTATAATTATTATATTTAAAACTAGTGGAAATTAACTATTTAAAGAACAAACCTTTTCACCTTAAACCGAAATCAATGCTATTTTGAGATTTGACTGTTTGTTTATTTCGGTCTAGTAAAACGCCAAAAAGCGGATCTTGATGCGGTTTTCAATAAACTAAGGATTTAACTTAACATTAAACGTTTTTCATCATTCATTGCGCGTAGTAGCACCAGTGATATGGTACATTGTCATGGTCCCTGGTCTGGTCTCATCAAAGTAAAAGTCGTCGCTGACTTACCGTTATTCACGCGATCAATGTCGCGGACAAAGACTAGTCTAAAATAAAACGATATTAAATATTTTATTTCTAAAAGAAAATACAATCGGTTTCGACTGTACTCTGCCAATGAAAAAAATTGATCTCGCATACGTTGGGGCTCTTCCAAAATAACAAATTTAAAACGACTGACTGCAGAGTATTTTGAACAAGAATTTATTTAATGAATTCTAGAGTCTTTAATATTACATTTATTTATTTTATATAGCTTGCCTTGTTGGTCCTCAGAAATTAGTTTGTTCATCTTGAGGTCCCAGTATCGATTCGAAGTGTTTTTAGAATTTTCCGTCAAGACATTTTCCGTAGCAGTATGCCTGGTAGACGGTATAAGGTAAACGCATATGTAAACCGTATTATGTCAAAGCGAGTCCATTCATATCTCGAGGCAGCGTAATTCTTTATTTTATAACTTGGAATGTGGAATTATAAGAATGATTCAGTTTAAGTTTACAAAACTATATTAATATAGATTTTGCCCACGGCTTTGCTCGCGTAAATGTTGGTTAGGTTAAGTTAGTAACAGTACTTATTTCTGGATGGAAGGTACTCTATATCCTTTTCTGTTCCGGTCCAGTGTCTGTATGATAAAGGCGTGAAAGGGTAACAAACAAACAAACCCATATTCTCAAGTTAGGATTAATAGCATAAAATACCCGTATTCTATACTTCTACAGAACGATGCAAAAAGTTGCAAAACGATGCAAAATGATGACATGAATCTTGACTCTTTTTTTTTTTAAGACGTGCACCCTACCGCGTAGTTACACTTAAGAAAGTTTTATTTAATCCAATACGGGCGGAAAAATACACAGCACACTTATACAAAAGACGAAAGTAGTAATATAATATCCGTGTGACTTGACTGCGCCGAGCGTGGGCAGCCCCGTCTTCCAAACATACAAGTGTAGAGTTTTTAAATACATACCTACATATATTTTGCCCTAGGTGTAATGCCTGTATTGCAAACTATTACCTAAAAATTTGACATTCAAATAACAGATATTGAACACTAAAACTTGAAACAACCATTTATGGATCCTAAAATTGATTATCTCGTGTGGGGTTCGAGCTCAAAACACTCGGTCTAGTGGCTTGGCGGACACTTGAACCACTAAGCTATACGTGCAATATCTTATCGCCC
Organism: Catocala fraxini; assembly: GCA_930367265.1. Classification (NCBI taxonomy): domain Eukaryota; kingdom Metazoa; phylum Arthropoda; class Insecta; order Lepidoptera; family Erebidae; genus Catocala; species Catocala fraxini. Next base: position 23,239,239 of record OV884032.1, on the reverse strand, counting down.
GTGTAATTGTAACTGATAAGATTTTTTTTTTTTACTCTAATAGTCTTGCGTTTGACCGCGATCTCACCTGATCTTAAGTGAAGATGCAGTCGACGATGGAGCACGCTTGCCTAGAATATACCTATTCACTCGCGACTTGAAAACACCCAGATTGTACTCATCGGGAAACACAGACTTAGGTAGCGAATTCCACTCCTTAGCGGTACGCATTATAAAATTGGAAGCAAATCGCTTCGTGCGTAAATGTGGTATATCCACCATGTACCTGTGTCGCTGGCCTGATTGTCTGGTCGTCCGATGGTAGAATGGTGAAGGAGGCATCAAATTATGCAGTTCCTCTGCACACTCTCCGAAATGTATCCGATAGAAAACCGAGAGACTAGCATCCTAAAACCTTAAACCTAAAATGATAACCTAGCTTGTGCCGTGCTCTATAATCAAATATCAAGATACTATGGTTCTATTCCGTAACTTGCCCGATAAATGAGTTTCATCACAATGTTGTCAGCTATGTTTACGATAAGAAATATAAAGATATGATTGACATTTTGTCTGTCTTTCAAATTGAGCCGCTTGATAAATGCATATTTAAATATTATCTATGCATTGATATGGTTTCTATATATTTATATCTGTGTTGAGATAATATTGTCTTCTGTTTACGCGAATATTATTCATTTGAAATTAAACTGCTATATACGGATTTTATCGCGTTGTTTATTTGACACTTTATTACAACATTTTGAAAATTGTTACACTACTACTACTATTGAACTTTACTAATTTTTAAGCTAATTAAATTATTATTAAAAGTAGTGTAGTGTATGTAGTAGTATTAGTATGTACGAGCATATATAGAAGGCGGTCAAATTAGCAAGGTCAGCTTAGTGATCACTCACAAATTTTGCTGTCGTTGCGATGAGGATGACGGTGGGACCCTTGGTGACATTGTAGCAGCTCCCAAAGACCACGTAGACGATGCTGGAGATCGCTTGCCTCAACACAATCACAACTACAACAATCAATCTGTACTCCGGAGGCAGCCCAGCGATGACTGCATATGTAATACCTTGAGGTATAACAGTAAGTGCTACTGTAATCATAGCAATAAATACCCGGTTTTCTATTTTGGAAGCCTTTCGAAAATAGCTATACGTTTTTTCGAAATCTTTGTGCTGCAGTTATTTTGAAGGCACATATTTGTATCTTTATTAGAAGAATTATTGTCTTGATTGATTTCTTTCATTTCTGTTCATGTTATGAGAAAACGAAAATATTGCTTGGAATAAATTTAGCTATCGAAAGTACATTATCTGAATCTATCGGTTACATTATAAACCATTATCAGTTGGGATAGAAGGTTGGTCATACGCATAGAGACAACATGAAGCAGGAGTCAGCGTGTCTTGGTATATACACGCTGCACATAGTCTAGCCTAGTTTACGCTAGTTCATATATTAACAATTGTATACTTGTATACAGATGCTGGATGCGGCAAGCCGAAGACAGGGCGCTATGGCGCTCATTAGGGGAGGGCTATGTCCAGCAGTGGACTATTATAGCCCGATGATGATGATGATGATGATGATGATACAAACAATCGTGTAGGAGTGTGGGGCAAAACGGGCTTATCGCTCGATTAGCCAGTACTTTCTAGTACCTGTTAAAGAAGCTTTCGTTAACACACTGTATGAATTATTAGTTATGATCAGCTAACATTTCATTAATAGTTTTGAAATTAGTTTGTAGTTTTGGGTAGCCTTGGATTTAAATAAACAATTTTAATTAAATAAGCAGGTATATGTAAATAAAATCTAGTTAATGATTAGTTAATTACATATTTATTTTAATATATTTATTTTTATCAGTACAAAATAACATAAAATACAATGGCTATACAGTACCATACAAGTACTTAAATCTAGTTTTATTAATCTGTATGTACTTAAGATTTACTCACTGTTCAACATTTACACTTAAGAATATTTTATCTAATCTCATTTTATTATTGTTCTCCTTCGTAATCTTCCCTTATAGATTAGTTTCAACACAATCTTGTCACGATAAACACATCATAACGATACGATTAATAGTTGAACATACTGATTATGCAGAACCGATATGAAATATGGTTGAAAGATTATGAGTTACTCGTTTATTGTTATCTATGCTTCTATATTTTTCGTCAGTTTTCTTCCATATATGTAGAATATATACCTTTTGAATTTGGTCATCATTTGAAAATTAGAGGTTCCAAAAATCTACCTAATGCAGCACACGATGTTGGCTGACATCATAAATATTCTTAGTTATTACAGTTAGAGCAGCGATAGCTCAGTGGGGGGACCAACAGACTGCAATGCAGAGGGTCTTGGGTTCGAACCCACGTCGCGCACCTCTGACTTTCGGAAATTATATGACATTTCGAAATTATATGCGTATCAATATTGACAATTATCGCCTGCTCCGTGCCTCGGAGAGCACGTTAAGCCGTCGGTCCCGGCTGCCATGAATATCTATGGCAGTCGTTATTGGGAGAGTGTCGACACAAAAGATCCCACTGGGTCGAAGTGTCGCCGGTCTGCACTGACTGGCCCCCACATAAGATAAGATAAGATAGTTTTGCAGTTATACAAATATCATCTTTTGAAAATAATAACCCTTGTTATATCATCGTGCTTAAATTTCAGACATCTTTTGGAAATATTTCAGTCAACTCTAGCGGACTTGACGCGTATACAAATTTGCTCTCAAATCCTAAATCGATATTTAAACACAGCCTCTTCAAATCAACATTAAAATTCATTAGAATTATTGTATGAGTTTTGTCCAAGTCCTTAATTATAGACATTAAATTTACAGCTGCTGTGTAATCTAACTTTTTCAAATTAGCACCATTTAAAACAATTGGTACATTATTGTGAGCATGATATGTAGCCCTAATTACTTTCTGACGAACATATTCAGCGGCGCAGTAGGACACATTCTCACTTAAAGTGACAACCATCAGATCCCCTTTATCACATTTCATCAATTCAATATCCACTGAAGGTCTGGCTACATTATATAACAGTAACAAAGCTTCAACTAGAATACCGAATATAATGCCGTACTCTAAAGCAAATAATAGACACATGATCATGGTTACTACTAATAACAAGAATTCTTTAACGCTATTTCGCCACAATTTAACGAAGATTTGATAGTCCATCATAGAAAACATAGCCGTGATAATAAGTCCAGCTAAAGACGCCTTTGGTATGTAATAAAACGTTGAAGTTAAATAAGTTAATGCAACAAATAGGAGTATTACTTTAGTGACTCCACCAGCCGGGGTCTTTACTCCAGAAACATGGTTCAAAGCTGTTCTTGTGAAGGAACCAGTGATCGGCATACTTTGTCCAAAAGATCCAACAATATTACAAAGTCCAATCGCTATCATTTCTTGTGTGGCATCAATTCTACCACCCTCTGCGAAAGCTTTGGCGATAGCTACAGTTTCTAAAATAGCGACAAAAGGTAATACAATAGATTGTACTCCTAACGTTTGCACCATATCGACAAAAGTAAAAGTTTCATTACCAACCACTGTGCTGAATGGAGGCCAGCTAAATGTCGGCAATCCGCTGCCAATATCACCAATTAATATCAGGGGTTCCGAATCAAATGCAACCTTCAAACCGTACGCAATGACCATGCCAATGATGACGACCACAGCATTTCTTGACAGTGACGTGAACCATCTCATCTGTTTGAATATTCCATCGGTACGTTTACAACCTTCTCCCATTTTCTTCAACAATATCAGCATGATTATAGTGATTGAAGCAAGTATAGGCTCCCAAAGCTTTGCAGTTTTTATGTTCACGAAAAAATAATACACTGATTCAGCAAAATAATTACCTGATGAACCTGACAATCCAAAGAACGACTTTAGTTGAGATGCAGCAATCTGGAGAGCAGCTGCGTTAGTAAAACCACTGATAACTGGCATGGATATGAATTCTACCAGAAAACCAAGGTTCAGCATACCGAGGAGTAGTATAAGCAGTCCTGATAGAAAGGCAGCAAGGATAGCGAAGTCTGCTGAATAGTTAGTCACGTATCTTGCTGTCATGGTGGCTAGGATGGCAGTAGGTCCGACGGTGACATTGTAGCAGCTTCCAAACAGCACGTAGATGACACCAGACGTGAGGGAAGCGTACAATCCATATTCAGGCGATAGTCCAGCGATAACTGCGTATGCTATACCTTGAGGTATAGCAGTTAGTCCAACTGTGATACCGGCAATAATATCTTGTATGACGTACTCAGATTTATATTTTGGAAGCCATCCAATGATAGGTAGCCTTTTCTTCAACATCTTCGTACTGCAACTGTGCTCAAGGCATTTTTTTGTTTTTCTTCTGAATGGCCTGTTATCTTGGTAATCTTCGGTGACAAAAGTCATTTTTCTCAACTGTACTGAACAAACGACTCTCTAGACTGGAATGAAGGTGGCTCACGAGATTTCGACATTTATCTGATGTTGACGAGTGGCCGATTACAGTTATCAGTCACGTAAGTAAATGTTCAGATACTTACAGGAGTCGTGTACTTATTTTTCTTCCGCATATTATCTTTTTTATAGAATGTACTCAAAACAAACTTATGTACTTCCATTACATTGCAATTCCAAACACTTAAAAGCAAAGAGGTTGCCATAAAGATACTTTCATAGTATAAGTAGTTTTTCTAGTCATTGAAATTTCCAAATTAAGATTTAACTGGTACGTCTGAACTAGTCTTAAAATTCACAATTATAAAGAATAGTCTAAAAGCAAAGATAATGATGATAATAATATGCAAAGTGCACGAAAGTTGTTCAATCAAAGACTTTTCAAGGTCTAAGCCGCATCCCACGTCTACAAATGTGAGAACTCAAATTATATATAGACTCGAAAGAGGTGTTACATTGTAGCAATTTATTGTAATAAAATAATTGGGAAGAGAGCCACCCGCCACGCACCTTCGGACTGCCCACCCTGACTACTGCAATGAAAAAGGCTGACAATACCGAACACGTCTAACAAGGGACAGTCGCGTTACAGGATTCAGATCAGTGGATAGAGTGTAGTGACTTTAACTTGTAGTATCCATTATTATATGCGTCGACACGTGATTTGCTCAGCACGAGGAATCCTCGGAACACTTTGGCAACGATTGAGCCTACGTTGTAGAGCCGTCCCAATTACATTATAACCTAAATCATATAAGCACAAATACGAGTATATCATTACGTTTTCTTGCTATGTCCTTCCTGGTTAAAACGTTTTCCTTAACATACATTTATCTGAATACTAGCATGTGTTCTGCCATGCAAACATAACAAACAGTATAACTCTCGCATTTATAATTAAAATTTATAGCATTGCTAACTTCTTTCTGACCACGCTTCGTCCTACACAGCCGCGACCAGGAAGAGGTCAGCAATGCATACGCAGACTTCGGACTGATCCCTGCCGCTTCTTTTCGTCAACGTCCTACGCGAAAGCACTTCCATCCCCATCATTTATATGGTTGGCAATTCACACCTGTGCGTTTCTCCAGAAATTTTCTGCCTGGCACGACAAAAGTGTGGAACGAACTATCGCCTGCGGTATTTCCGGATCAATACGACCTTCAAACCTTTAAGAAAAGAGTGTGCTTCTTTTATAAAGGCCGGCAACGCACTTGTGACTCGTCTGGTGATACGGGTGTCTATGGGCGTCGGTAATCGCTTACCATCAGGCGATCCGTCTACTCGCTTGCCTCCTATATCCCATAAAAAAAGTAAGTACGCTTATATTGTTCTCGTAGGATTCGCACAGGCAAACACGGGAGTAGAAGCTAGTTATTTACATAGATATTAGGTTTGCGTTATCAGCTACTCTCTAATTGTATCAACAATAATGTTCCAATTATATTTGTGAATTGAATAAAGTGCTCGTTCAGATTACAACCAGTTTAAAAGGTACTATCGAATGATAGTACTTATAAGTTTGTATTATATTGACCTAAATTTTCACACTTGACTGAATCTATGCTTGCCCATATATAGACGATGATATTACCTGTATATCGTCGAAGAGGTAGCAGCGATAGCTCATTGGGAAGATCAACAGACTGCAATGCAGAGGGTCTCGGGTTCGAACCCACGTCGCGCACCTCTGACTTTCGGAAGTTATATGACTTTTCGAAATTATGTGCGTATTAATTGACAACTATCGCCTGCTCCGTGCCTCGGAGAGCACGTTAATCCGTTGGTCCCGGCTGCCATGAAAATCTATGGCAGTCGTTATTGGCAAAGTCAGTACCCTCTAATATCCTGACACTGGTCTAGCCTTAGGGTATCGTTAGCCTTCGGGTTGCGGAGGTCATGTGGCAGACGCTCCGTGTAAAAACTGATATCCAGTCAAATGCGGTTAGACCAGAAAAGCCCACCCCAAGTGACTTGGGAATAATAAAGGCTAAGAGAGAAGAAGATCGTCGAAGGGGTAAGCAGAGATGTATAACATCTACACTTCATTAGCCATTTATATAGAAATTGTAAGGTAATCTGTAAAGCTGAATTTTAAGTCTCACGAAATAGCGGACGGGTCTATTGCCAGTTCAATATACTTAGGATTGATATTTGCAGAATTTGTTATAATGATGTGCAACAATAACATTTGGAATGTATATAAAATATTATACATAAGTGCGTATGCTGTGCTTAACCATAAACATAACAATAATTTAATATAATAATAATATTTATTTGTGTTAATGGTACAATCAATTAATGGTTTCAATGACATGTCAGGACCTTATACACTTTGTCATGATTTGACGACACAAAAGGTAATCGGTAACAGTTAGATACTTTCAAAAATTATTTATCTTCAATTCCGTTTATGCAAAGTATGTATTGCGCTGTGCACAGCTGTGTTCGAATGGTATTCGAATAATTACACATAACTGTGCCGTGGTGCTACAGCGAATATCTGGAAAGAAAAATAATCTATATTAATATTATAAAGCTGAAGCTTTCTTGACGGTCAGGATCGTCAAGAAAACTGCAATTTTGTTGACTGCTCTATTACTTTTGTGTGCTTTTGCTGACGACTTGGCTTACGGAATATTAATTAAGTACATATTGATTTGGACTGTGCTTCTTCTTGAAGCAACAACATTTGGCTACAAGAATTGGACAAATAACAATAGGAATTGGCTACTAAATAATAATAAATAATTTATATTTTAGAGTATTCAGGGCAGACGCCGTTTTTCATCCATAGTTAGCAATATACCGGTCCACCAGACACCCATACCCATAGCCCATATATTAAAATCCATACGTAGTAATAGTCCTATGCCTGCTGTGGCTAGTGCCGCTGTAGGTGTTCCATCCCACCTTTGATTAAAACTCTCGAAGGGCCTCTTCACGTTGGACTCATGTCTCCGTGTAAGCCTCCCAAAGGGCCAGGTATTTTCTAATATAATATGTTACAAAGTACCTGTGATAAGAGAAACACAAATAATTTAATTAGCTCACTATAATAACCTTGGACGTTCATAAGTGTTATTTTGTGGTCTAAATGAGTACATAATTTTAAGCTTAGCAACTTTAATTGTAAGAGGTATTAAATAACTTTGATTACTAATAAAATTACTAATTATTCCTTAGGTTATTTTTAACAATGAAAAATTATATACCATGCAAATATTTTTTTCCTGTAGTATATTCTGTTTGCTCAACTGCAAAATCGAATGATGGGTACAATTATAGTGGTATAAGATAAATTTGTAGCAGTGTCTATATCATTTCTAACTCTTTCGCCGCATTAAATCGAATGATTCGAATAGGTAATTAATTGATTTACAATTATCGACGCTGCAATTGGACATCACTAAAATATCTATTTGTCGGCCTCGATGGCGTAGTGGTTAGTGTAACCGACTGCCACGCCTGAGGTCGCGGGTTCGATTCCCGCACAAGTCAAACATTTGTGTGCATGAACTTGGATGTTTGGGTGTTTCTATGTATAATATGTATGTATTTACATAAAAAAAGTATATATGTATGTTTATCCATTGTCTAGAACCCATAGTTCTGCACAAGCTCTGCTTAGTTTGGGCTAGATGGTGTTGTGTGTATGTGGTAGAATATTATTATATTATTATTATCTATGGTCATGTCAATGAACCGTTTGTGTAACTTTTTATCTCATAGTATTAGAATAGACTATAGCTATAGATTGTAATAGATGTAAATCTTCGATGTCTGATTTGATGATCCGCCACGTACGATAAATGTGACAGATCACATGACAGGTTTGACAGGGGACCTTGGTTATACGCACGTCGCTAATTTATTATCTTTAATTGGAAAACGACCAATATTGCTATGTCAGATTAAATTCTAATATTATACCTTAAAACAGTTTTCGCATTATAAAACTATATATTAAAAACAATATGTAAAACTATATGTTATAATAATAATCGTTAATGAAATCGACTGCTTTGATGGTGTAGTGGCTGTTTCGTCGCTGCCCTGTCGTTCCCACATGGGTCCAAAATAGGCTCAACCACTATTACGGGGAGGCTAAGAAGAGAGCTGGCGTAATATGAGCGTAGTTCACATTCCCGAACCCATCTGGGAATATGGGTACAGGCTAGAATCTATGCATGTATGTTAAAACTGACTTAGCAAGCATAATATTCTAAACTAGATTTTGCACGTGGTTTCACTCGCGTTGCTGTAGGTTATATCAGTAAATTTCTATCACTTGAGAACAGTATTTTTTCTGGTTGCTTGATGTAAGGTACCCTATGTCCCTTTTTATATTTCTTTTCTTTTTCAATAATAAATTTTTATTTTTCTCTTTGTAATGTTATTTTTATTAATATATCTTATACAGATAATTGACGTGTCCAAGAATTGTTAGCACTTTTTATAGAAATAAAGATTTTTGATTTTGAATATATCCAGACACGATAAAGTCAAATTCAAAAAACTATGATGATCGTTTGAGTAGTTAAGGTGCGAAAGCGTAACAAACAAACAGACACACATTCGCATTTATAATATTAGTTCAGATTTGTACAAACAAGTGGCCGCCTGTACCTATTCACTTCATGTTAATTAAATTTCTCCATTTATGATTAACAGTAAAATCCTGCCAAAAGTGCGAGGTATCAAATTTAATGTGATCGTAAAGTGCGGCATGCGATTCGATTTGTGCGGCTAACATCATAGGTGACGCCATAAAAATCTTTCTAATAAAGTGCCGCCGAAGTTTACGGGCTCAAGGAACTTATTTTTATGATAACACACGTTATTCGTAATATGGAGTAAAATGATATGTGCTATAATGTCTTTCATAGTTTTAAATTACGGCATCCTTGGCAGATGTTCTAGAATTAATTCACTGTTTTCATACCTGCCTTGTAGCCTGCTTATGTAGACTCCTGACGTTGCTAAAGTCAAGGCGTTTAGCACTAACTACCAGCTAGGCCGGCTCTTTGGCTGTTAAAAGCATTAAAATAAGCTTTTTTATAATACTGAGTTGACAAACAGTAGAGATTCAATTTCTCGTAACACACTTCTGACTTTTTTAAGTTATTTGCGTTGATTAGTTTTTCATCGCTCCTTTTAACTGGTCACTCTGGACGGTCTATCTGCATTGGTTCAGTTGTTTAAACTTCATATCAGAAAAATATATTTTCGACAACTTATTCTCTATAGATTTTTATGAAATGGTGAAACTACTTACATTCTTCTAGGATATTTGGAAATCAAGCCAAAAATAGTTACATTCATTTATCAATTGTTTGTTCGTTTTTCGGATCTGCACATTTGGGTATCCATTTTTTTAAAGTTAGTAAAGGCAATCGCGATGCTGGGCATCGGCATATAAAAAAGTAGAGTTTGAGTTTGCAGTCGAATCCTAAACCTTAGAATCGACCATACAATCCTTGTATACTGTCTTTGTGTTTCACGTAAATGATTGAAAAATCACAGATTAATGAATTCTTCCGCAATTAACGATCATGGTCCACTAAATAAATAAATACCTGCAAGGAAATCTACCTATACATATAAATGCCCATTTCCTTAAACAAACCCAACAGTTTTCCCAGAGCCGTAACCCTTAACTAACCACCGGGGGTACTTCCGACCCGTGCGGTACTAATTCTCGAATACAAACACGGTATTAATTCTCGAGATATTATTGGCTGAGAAATTAAGCTTTGGAAGGATTAATGAAACGTATATGAGATATTAAAGATATTTGCGGATATTGCTGCCATACTGGGAGACGGATTAGCTGATATAGTTTAGATTAGATATACAGACTTACGCCTATTTCCTAAAGACGTGGGCACTTAGGCAAAGTCTTTTGATTTTAAGTTATTCGTTTATTTAGTCCTAAAATAATTAATCTAGTAGTATGAGGTGTATAATGTCTGTAAAAAAATAAACTTTCGATTTCTGCTTTGTTCGTTAGCTTGTATAAGTATAGTTGATGATTGAGATTTCTGAAGTTTGTGATTAAATTCTCGACTCGTAATAAATGTTATTCAGCGTATTTATTAGCATATTCTTTATTGCCAGCGCTGACTTTGCAACTGTCTCTGGAAGAACATATTTAGTAGAGTTTATCCGTATAACTATGCAATTTTACCAATTTGTTAAGACTTAACAAATTAGTAAAATTTAAAACCTACAAGATGTAGTTGTCAAACGAAGATTAATTATTGAAAAGATTTTTTAAATTTCTTACTTATGCTATGAGTGAGAGATGAGTAATTGAGGATATGAAAAAACATTATAATGTTTAATGTAACACACATAAATACTAACAAATTCCTTATCTTGTTTCAGGTAAGCAAATCGCAAAATACACTGCTAACTCATTGAAAGTGAGTACCACAAATTGAATAAGATCTTTGATTTCGCCATTAACAGCACACACTACATAATCCAAGGCGTCCATATTGTTTAAACTTGAAATTTCCTTAACAATAGATTCGGAGAAGACTTAAGTGTAAGTGGGTATTAATTCAGCCATATATCAGATGGGATAGTTTGGCAGCTGGGTATTACGGACCCCTCTCGGCACAAAGGGTTTAATAAGATCGGCATGCAGTGAACGGTTAACTTGTTCATGATTTAGTCGTTCATTTGTTGAGGAATGTTTCGTTAGCGTTTCATACAGATTTGGGCAGATTTCTTGGTGTGATTATATTGTTAATTAATACAAGTTTCATGACTGTAATGTTGACCTAAGGGATAGACAGAGACTATGAATGACCACTAGCCTTAAACCTGATATTACTTCTTTGCCATTTTTAGTGGGTATTTAAGGAGTTGTCTGAGGTATATTTACATATATATTGTGTCAGCTATGGTTTTAGGTCACACGTAATGAGGGGCAAGTCTATTGACGTCTACTATATACAGTTTTAAATTCCGTGATGCTTTAGTAAATTTCTTGATAAGAAGATCCAATTTAACTGTTTTGTTTTTTTTAATGCTCGTCGAAATGACCACACTCCGCCGGATGGTAAGCGATCATGTGGTCTAAGAGCAGTGGCCTCCACACCATTAATGGCCTAAGAAGGTGCTTTTTTTGTCCACCCCGCATGGAACCGGAAACCTTATTTGTGCACAGCAGTTGCATTCACTGGCATATATCCAACGTAGGATAACTTAAACGGTTTAAGACGGATTCTCTTGGCAGATATATATTTACTTGCCAATTTTCATATTTTTTCATTATACTTAATGGAATACTGATCGTATACTATCTAAAATTACCTCTACCTCAATATTTCACTTGGAATATTAATATTACTTAGTATGAATCGACCGGAGGGTGTCTAGAGGTCAATAATAGGTCACACTCGCCGTTTTTATGCTTTATTTTAATTTTTTGATATATTGCTGCTTTTATTGCGGATTATTATTAACAAGCTCAGTATAATTAAATAATGAACGCTATGAAAATGAATTGTTAGTTTTATCATTAATAAGGAAAGAAAAGCAGTGCCACTTCTCCTCTGTTAGTCAACCGAATTTCTCATTTTTGGTTTTGTAGCTAATGTAGGTACAAGTGTAGTAAAAAATGCCGCTGACTGTTACTCCCTTAGTTGAGCGGGCTTATTCATACTGTTACTAAATGATTGATAACAGCGGGCGTTTCTATAGTTAAAAACATTTACTGTATATGTCACTACACCAAAATAGTACTAGTTACGCCTGTATACCAAAAGTATTGCAATTATTACAAACCATAATTCGCTAGTTTCAGATCCTATGTAATAGGAGGCGAATCTGCTGCCGTTTACTAGACATATTCCAACACCTCGTGCTGCAGTGCTGTACTGCGAATTTCTTGGTAGAAAAACCCAATAACATTTTTCTCGTGGCGGGAATCGAACCCGAGACTCCATGCACAGCAGTAGCATACATTACCATTGTGCCACAGAGGCTACACTAATGTCATCAGTATTTAAAAAATAGAGCAGTAATTGACTAATGTAGACAAAAAAGCGAAACTAATTATTATGATGATTATTTAATAAAAACAGTTCATAACAGTCCCCTTATCGTCAGTTGACTTCTAATGATGATTGATCATCTACGGACCCTCAGTAATTATCACTTTATTGACTATTAACTGCCTCCGGCGTTGCATAAGCGGACTATTAAAAATAGTTGTTTAGTCAACTAAAGTTCGTGACGCGGAAATGATTTATGGGATCAGTCTTAATTTGGTTTTTGTGTAGATTTTAATTACATTAATCTTTAAATTTGAAAGTAAAATGGAGAAGAGATGTATTATTTTTAAAGTTACTTTAAAACGACATACTTTGAATGCAAAGATGGCGCAGTGGTTTAAGTGGTCACCTCGCCACTGTCACTGTGCCAAGTGTAGTGGGTTAGAATCCCACACAGGACAAAAAAATTTGTGTAATCCACAAATGGTTGTTCCGAGTCTGGATGTTCTTTGTGACCGTTGTTTGAATGTTTGTAAAGTCCCCCGCGACATAGAATTTATACCTATACTCCATTTGGTTAGGTATTTAACTAAACGTAAACAATCTTGATGTGTCTTTTTTATCTAAAAACTCATTTTAAAAATAAAATGCTGCTAAAGATCAATGTAAACACAACAATAATGATTACTAAATCAATTGAACCGTTAATTTAAGCAGTAATTTATTTGTTTAATATGTGTTTGTTTAAAAAGTCACATCAAAATTGTTTACCTTTAGTTAAATACCTAACCAAACGGAGTATAGTATGGGCGTTATCTTTAAAAATAAACGTCCGCATGTACGTTTATTGCAGAAGTGTATTCCAACCACATAATGCCAGCTAACTTTTAAGTCCTCTGTAACAGAAGGCAGAATATCAATATGACAATATAGACTATGATATAATAAACATATTGTCATATTGATTTTCTCATTGGTCTAGTAGTAATAAGCGACTGTGGAGCAGGAAATACTCGGTTCGAATACCAGGTCGGCAGGGCAAAAAGTATTTGAGCTTTTCAGCCAAAAAATTCGGAGTAACTGCCCAGAATAACGAGATACGAGAAGGCGGTGTTGCATCCCGTGCTTTGTTTCCAAAACACGGGGCACATCCAGCTTAGTCCTGCATCTAATCTCCTGCTGGTTTGCTTCCTGCGCCGATGGCTAGTCTTCGTCGAGACCACAGCGATATAATGAAATTTGGTTTGGACGACATTAGCTGATTTACGAGTCTCTGCTCGGTGCCTTACCTGCTTAAATCTCACGGGATCAGATACCAGAATAAAACTTATCCTATCTCTCAATCCACGGTCTATTTATATAACCAACAATTACACACAGTAGCTAATATAAGAAAAAATGTATTGTTAATAAATATTTGGCGATTGAAAAGAGTGTCCATGAGTATATTGCCTGCTTCTTCTCATGAAAGCTCTATTACTCGAACAGGCTTTTTTCAATGCAATTTTTTTCCATTTATTTATTCTATTTTTTATTTACCTATATGTCTTATATATTTAATTGACGTGTCCAAGAATTGTATGCACATTTTTATGGATATAAAGATTTTTAACTTTGACTATGACTTCGAACCTAATTTTATCTGCATTATTTCACCGGTACGTGTGTTTACGTACCTATCTCACATCCAAACATTCAAAACATCTTGACAAATCTTTACTTAATAATAATAGGATTATAATGCAAGATTCAAACTACATCTATTAAATTCTTAACACTTCGAAATGCAACAACATTATACGACTTTTATCACGGTTTGGAAAAAGCTGTGATTATGGCTGCTGAAAAGCAACCTAAAAGTCGCGTAAAAGGCAATATTACTTTGTAGAAAAAAAGTAACATCTATGTCGCCTACATATGTGTTATTTAAATATAAGATGAAATAATAGGGTCCATATATGAAAGACATAGGTAGTACAATGTAGTTTATTTTCAATGTATAATATTTGCGTAAACCTGAGACAATATTTTTAATATAAGTATTAAGAATAATATTGTCTGTGTCGTGTCTATTTCTGCACTCTATTAAACCTGCAGCGTGTATTGTAAATAAATGGAAGCAACAAAGAGAAGGTAGTATATTTTAAGATTTTGCATTTTCATTGCTTTCCATATCATTTATAAACATAATACCTCATTATAACAGCTTAATTTCCTTATTTTGCATAACGCCATTCTTTCAAAATGTATCTATAAAATAATGGGCTCAGCTAAGTCAATTGGCGAAACATTTCTGTATTACTTTCAACCTTTTACTAACGAGTTAAGGTTTATTTTCGACTGTATAAAAATTCTATGTTTGTGTTTGGTGTGTAATGTTGGGAACATATGCGGAGGCACGCGCACCTCCATCACGCTTATCAGCTGAGAGTTGAACCTCGACCCTATCGTTCGAACGCAGGCTGTCGATAACATCACGACGTATAGCCTGTGAGTGGAATTAAAGAGTGCCTGTTTTATAAAGGTTTAAAATATTAACGGTGGGTATTAGGTAAATCCTTATATCGATAAATATTTGATGTATGTTTAATCATTAGGTACATGGATACTTATTAAACATATATTTTAAGAATTCAGGTTTATATCTTATTGGTATACTTAATCCTAACTAATATAATAAATGCGAACGTGAGTTTGTTTGTTTTTTGGTTACGATTTCACGCCGTAATTACTCAACCGATAATCATGGAATTTGGTATACACGTTGTCCGGGGTACAGAAAAGGACATAGGGTACCTTTCATCAAGAAAAAAGTACTGTTTCTAATCTAATCTAACCTACATTTACGCAAGCGAATAATATTATATAGCGAATAATAAATCTAGTATCTATATATTAATACGTAAAGCAAATACTTTGTACGACTTTTTACGATAATTGCGCGAATGGAAGAGTATGAAATTTGGCACAGTTAAAGTTTATATGAAGAAGGAGTAGCCAATTCTAATATTTTTGTAAAATATGCATTAGAAATACATTAAATTAATGTAAAAGCACTACACGCACACAACCATGCATTTGACACACGCAGTCGAATCGCGTTCGTAGTATTTCGGCATTGTTCGTCTGACGTCGTACAATTCTTCGTAATTATGGTTACATAATAATATATCTTATTTATTTGTAACAAAGAGAAAGGAAACGAAGTAGCAAGCTTAGCAATATCGTCAATGAAAGAGTATAGTTAAGTAAATAATAATTTGTTTGAAAAAGATAGGTAAATTAACCTGTATAGCCTTGGCGAAATCTAAATGAAATGTGATTATAAGGGTCAAGATTTATTTTTTTATTTATTTATATTTGACAGTTTGACAGTGTGACAGTTTCAAAATTTTGTAATAAAGTGTAAAATAAGTAACGCGATAAAATCCGTATATAGTAGTTTAATTTTAGTTTCCATTTTTATGTTTTGTTTCGTTTATGTTCGTATAACCTGGCTCCGTGTGATGGTGACCTGGTGAGAATAACCTGGTGACCTGTAATACAGGTAAATTTATACCTACCACAGGCACCAGCGATCCTCTACCGAAATACCATTGTTAATGTTTTATATTGCTACTTCGTAACTATGATCCTATGTGTATCTCGGTTTTGGTGAGAAATAAACGATTTTATTATTATATTATTATTATTACCTTTCCTTACAAAAACATATCTGTCTGGGCTAAGTTGGAGAAGCGGCTAATTAGAATTTAATAAAAAAATGAAATAAATAATTCTATATATCTGTGGAGGAACAGGGTGTGATGTCCCTCGAACACAAAGGGAGGATCCTCCGACCAGACTGGTTGATCGTGCCTGGCGAGCCGCGGCCCGACTGTTAATGTCGGAAGCTTGTATATATAGTTAGTCGCTGTGTAAACTCCGTTTGCGCGATGCAGGATTGTGACGTCACTTGAGCGTATTTAGCGCCATCTCTTAGACGTAGGCGGCACTTCTTCGTCTGTGCGGAGTCGCCACATATCTAATACGTGTATACAAAATTTCATGATGATCGGTCGAGTAGTTAGCCGTGAAAGCGTATCAAAACAAAACTGGCATACGCATTTATAATATTTGTTAGGGTAGATTGATTGACAACGCGTCAATTTCAGTGCGTAAAACTAATTCGTAGTCCTTTAAGCATGACTGCACATAAAATACAGTAAATCTGTGTCTCCGAGCATTCAATATCATCCCTCGGAGGGACAAGCGAAGCTTATCGCAAATTTGTAAGCCCCTCAATATTTTCTACTGCTAAACGCGTCAAAAGGGGGCCAGTACTATCGAATTTATTAACGTGAATCAGCGTTTTTGATTCTGACAGATTTATTTCATATGTATGGATTTTCGTTTAAGGCTCTCGTGTCATAATGTATCAGTCTTTCAGCAGATTTTTTTATGTCAGCCCAAGGGATGTATCAGATTGGTAGTTGAATGAATGCATTCAACTACCAATCTGAAAATTACAACGAAACATAACCAATTTACGGCTGTATTGGTTTGGTCAAATAAAGTGCAAGCTAAATTACATAATAAATATATTATTGTAAACTTATTTTTCTTACTTGACGTAATTTGGTAAACAAACAATTGATTATAAAATAATGATTTTATAATACATTTTTGTCAACGTAAAGCAGTAGCTTTCAAATTAGGTATACATACATATTTGTTCTCTAAATAAATAGAGATGACAAAAATAAGAAAATCCTAACTAACATTACAAATGCGAATGTGAGTTTGTTTGTTACGTTTTCACGCTTTAACGACCCGACCGATCATCACGAAATTTTGCATACACGATGTCAGGAGAACAGAAATGGACATAGGATACCTTTCATCCAGAAAAAGTACTGTTTCTAACTAATATAATAAATGCGAATGTGAGTTTGTTTGTTTGTTACGTTTTCATGCTTTAACTACTCAACCGATCATCATGGAATTTCGCATACACGTTGTCAAGGGTACAGAAAAGGAGGGTACGAAAAAGAAAGGTACTGTTTCTAATCTAACCTTATCTACATTTACGCGAGCGAAAGTGCGGGCAAAATCTAGTAATACATAAAGATGGGCTTCTATGTACTGTCTTAAGCTACCAGTATGCTATATTTCTTTTTATAAATAAGTACTAATAGCTAATAAAAAAAGAAATCTAAGCTTTTGCTATGTATTATAGGGCTTTTGGTATATATTATATTATATACTTGTTGGGGTAACCAGAAGTGTTCTTGTGGATGTTTTAATGAAATAACTAGATAGCGTACTATATGGATATATATTTACTGGTACCAGTTATAAATAATACATATTAAGCTACGACCTAAGTGAGTGGTTGCGAGAAGACTACTGCCGCGCGGCGCTGCTGCATGCTTGTACCTGACTATATAAAACTAACGCGTCAGCAGTGTCGCTACATACTAAACTATAAAAATATGTTTGCTAATTATTTATCAGTATCTAAGCCACCTGGTTTAGACGAATGAATTTTAATGAGACTTACTTAATTATCTTATTCGCCTATTATGACATAAATAATCCTATTCAACAAACAATAATACCACCATACCACCGAATACCCAATTCCACTTCCAACATTACATAACTAAACCATAAGAAAATTGTTTCCCAAGATATGGTGGATGATAAAGTGCGTGCATTAGTCGTGGCCTGCCATCTCCAGGCATGTTAATCTTGCCTGCCGTCTGCACGAGCCATTGCGAATTTATCATGGGAACGCTAGCGTCCAAATTTTTTCTCGAGGAATTTTTTCATGGGCTATTTGTGATAGTTGGTATACGAAAATAAAATACGGGTACATGTTATAAAATCGCCGATATATTTTTGTAATTTTATGAAGTTCGAATTCTAAATGTCGACAATTACAACGCTTTATACACATATACAGCATGGATATCAGTACTATTTCAGTTTTATAACTCCACCAATATATTTCTGATTATATTCGATAAGTTCTCTGTTTTCCATTTTTCTTCAAACCATAAGAGATTCCGGGAGTAACAATACTCGTTATTTAATTGGGATTTATAAAATAAATTGTGAAATGAATCTAGGATAGGAGAATCTGTTGATTAATCGGGAAGCTTTTTGGGTAGAACTTATATTCTTTAGTTAATTCTTTCAAATAACATAGTTTATATTTATGGCTCGAAGAATAGGAATTATAAAGTAAGAGCTGGCATAAATGCAATATTTTTCACCTGACTCTACCTATTTTTTAAAAATTATCTCACATCCGTGGCATTGACACGTCTAATCACGTGGAAATAATGGTTGAACGAGCACATCGTTGTTGTCCCCATCAGCCAGTCTTTATTGACCTACCCCTCCTCTCTTAACAGTGAAAGTTTCAACTACAAGAGGGAAAATAGATACATTTGGAGAGGTCAAGTTTTGTTGGCAGTTTTCTGTAGAGCGTATCTCTCCAGACCTTTTTTCGTAAATTTTCAAGCTTCTGAATAGAGAATAGTTTACAGATGATTAACTTTTGCAGCTATGTACTGATTCGTTGAAGAAAAATACGTCATCTGTAATGGGTTGATATGACTTCCGTATATTTTGCACATTTCGGAACCAGCGATTTGAGTATATTGATTTTTGGGTCGCTTTTAGCAGTAAAGATTTGGGTCGTTCTTGATACATTGAATTCTAAATGCGTTATATTATGCGTTAGTTATATAGTTTCATGGATAGTCAAGTTTTGGGCGCGGCTGTAAAAAATTTTGAAACTTTCACGTAATTAGAATAATAGCAAAAAACACATATTTCATGGGTGCTATCATTATTTATATATTGTATTGAAAAATTAATGACCTTAAGTGAAGAGGTTAACACTAATTAACACTCTGAGCAGTGTCATTTATTATTTCGCATATTTTATTTTATTAAAATATTCGGTTAAAGCAAACGTCGTAGTGACATAGAGAAATTATCTCGTGATAAACCATCAGATTGGGATGGTATGGTACCACACACATACATATAATATAGCGAGGTTGCCTGTATGTAATTAACATTTGTTTCTAACTTTACAAAATGGCGTTCTTATACGTCAACGATGAACCCGAGATTTTAATTACGAATTTTGTTCTATTTTCGCTAATTCGCATTGTTAATCTCTAAATCATTGACCCTTCAAAAACTCCACATGGAACGTATCAAACATTAGTTACGAAACAACTTCACCCCACATTAATCTCTGTTTTACGTTAAACGCCTGTATAATTGAGGTCACATCAAAAACAAACATATTAATATTAGTATTACCTGAAACCTTGCAACTACATACAAAAACAGCCTTATAAACCCCTATATTTAATACAATAAGGTCCAAATTGCCATATTAAAACTTTTGTTGAAAATTTAAACTTTCAAACTTGCACCACCAACTTGAAAACGCATTTATATTAAACTTTATCTTCATTAAAATATGGACTAATTTAGCTTGCGTTGGTTTTGGGATAGATTTGTAAAGGCTTGGGTCGGTCGGCCCTCGTCAAACGTAACCTGGTACAGACAGAGGTAATGAAATAGCTAGCAAATGAGGCATGCGTAGTTGCCAATAGCAACGTTTCACATCACTCATTTGTGAAGTGCTAAAGTATTGAGTTTACAAGGTACCTACATATATTATGTAGATGGGTAGGTGTGTGTGTAATTATTGGATGTTCAGTCCCTTTGTCCCTGACTGGTAATGGGTTCAAAGATTATTCCAGTTTTGTTGAGAGGTATATTTGGAATGGTATAAAACCGTTTTGATATTAACTCTTTAGTCAAATAGCAAAATTTCTAGCATTCTAACGGTTGTATCGATTTTTGGGCTCGGAGTATAAACACAATACTTCTGTCTTTATCTAGATATGGTTATATGGACTAATTGAAGGGAAGTAAGTAATTTAATTTAGATCTAAGGCATATAATGTAAGGTTTTCTCTGCCAATCAATTAAACCATTTAACTGAAACACAACCTTTACAAACTAATTTCTGTCTAAGAGTAACTATAATAATAATAATATAATATTCTATCACATACACACAACACCATCTAGCCCAAACTAAGCAGAGCTTGTACTATGGGTACTAGACAATGGATAAACATACATATATACTTTTATTTTGTAAATACATACATATTATACATAGAAACACCCAGACCAAGACAAACATCCATGTTCATGCACACAAATGTTTGACTTGTGCGGGAATCGAACCCGCGACCTCAGGCGTGGCAGTCGGTTACACTAACCACTACGCCATCGAGGCCGACTAACTATTTAGTATACATGATAATGGTATCATTGGAAGGTTTTTTCATTGACACCCTATTTCTTTTAAGGTACATATATACTGAGGGTTGAAACATACAAAACTCACGTTGCAAACTATATTTGAGGCCCTACGTAATAGAAGGCATGCCTATTTTACAGGAATTTTTTCAGACTACGTGCTGTTATTTACAAATTTCTAATTTAAGAATTCAATAACACTTTGCCTGAAAAGGGATTCAAACGCGACACCTCACAAATACTAGCTAATATAAGTGAAATTTATGCCGCAAATCTATCACTGTATATAATATTTTTATTTTCTAGTGAACGTATAAAATCAATACAATATTGTAAAAATATATACCATGTTTAATCCATGTCACTTAGATAAAGTCAGTGCCTCACCATTTTTTGGCAATCAACCCAGGACGATGCAGAAATAACAGATAACATTGGCAAAACCCCAGGCTGTATAAACTAAATATAATAAAATAGTTTGTATATACTCTAATGTGTTTTGAACAATAAAGTTGACGTTATATTGAAATTTAATAAAATTCTAAAACTACCTATTGCAAAACAAGCATTTTAGCTTAGCTGAAGGAAAGAATGCAATAATTGCTACCCAAATTACTTGTAATCTTTTAATAAAAACGAAGTAATAATAAGCTAAGTACATACCTAATGTAAGCATATGCGCCCCTATACTATAGATCTGTCTATTAAAAAATCTTATATTGCTTTACCCCATTAATCTCATCAAGTATTTACAATTATTTTTTATTTCGGATTTTAATCGTCAGAGAGTTTAGAGATATGAGCTCTAAAATACTCAAAATATAATTTATTGGTGCAATAGAAAGAGATCTTTGCATAGGCTCAACCCATTGCCTGAGCCTTGCAACTAACATATGTACATGTTAATTTAGTAACTTCACTAATCTCATATTATAATTATTTTTGACTTTGACAATTCGTCTCTCGCGAACGTTACACACTGAAATTAAACTACTTACTTAAACAGATTTCATGGCGGTTAATTTTGTTTACAACGTTTTTGATTATATTTATACTTTCTACGACGTTTTGGTTGCTTTTAGAAGCCATGTTTCGGACATTAATTAATCTAATGATCCTGTAAACGTTTTTAGAGATTATTGCATTAATAAAGAATCGTCGTGGAAAATAAATGTGGTGTAAAATGTCATTTTCTACAATAAATTATAAATGGAGGAAAAAGATTAACGAAAGAAAAATGTCTATAAGGCAATGTTAATGTCTCTTTTACATTGCTTATTCGCAGTAGAGAATTGTGAAGGAATGTTCTCCGACCACATCAATCATTTTCTGGAAAGTCTAGGTTAAGAGTACTCCTTAATCGATAAGGCAGCAAGAAGACTGAAATGATCGTACCTGGTTAACACCTGTTTATCTAGCCTTGGCATGTAAATACTAATTACTAACTTCGTAATACCTAATTTTAACATACAATAGAAACTCTTGGCCTTATTCATGATCTTAAGGCAAGAACTGTTATTAAATGTATGTAATACAAAAACATTAAATACATCTCCAGAAAGTGCTTGAACAAGAAACTAAACCTATCACACTTAGACTTACGTGCATATAAGGCGTCTCAAGAATCTCATCGAAATGAGGGTATTTTGATAAATGTTCTACATCAACAACACCCATTAATATTAGCCTTTGTTTACCAACTATTTTTTTCTGTATTCTCTATTTTCATAATTTATGTGGACATTTTTAACCTTTGACATGAGGTTGAATGCCCGGTTTCCCCGGATGGATAGTAATGGAAATTTTATGGTGCCTTTTATGGGTTTTCAAGGGTTCCACCGCGAAAAACTCTGTGTTTTGTTAAAAAGGAGCGTTTTGAATGAAAATGAGGGACCGCGGTGACGAAAACGTTCATGGGATATTTTACGATGTGAGTAAAGATGGAAATAATGGGTTTATGTTTGTTTATGTTATGTGCCTGCGCGTTTATCGTGTGTTTGCAGATATACTTCGAGTACTGCGAAGGAACGCACAAATGTTTTGATTTCCAGGGTTACGCATAAGTAAGTTGATTTTTGCACTGTATGTCGTGATCCAGTAAAGATATACGATTTTTCATTCAACTGATAAACAAATCTGGCAGCATTAAATTTAAAAATGGATAATACAAGTAATTTATTTATAAAGAAACTGTTCGGGTAATAGTTACATCCCTTACAGATTGAAGTATAATAATGCTTGTAGAAAGATTTAATGGAAATACCATTAAATAGGTACACTTAATCAGTCTTAGGTCACAATAGTAGATATCTTTATATATAAATAATTCTACTGTACGTGTGTATGTCACTGAACTCCTCCTAAACGGCTGGACCGATTTTGATAAAAAAATTGTGTGTGTCCATGTGGATTCGAGGATGGTTTAGATTTGGGTTTTTTTTTTCGTGTGTACTGGACAACTTCTGTCGGAAGTTACATTTACTACAAGACGATATTATCAATTTTATACCTTAAAAATCTTTTGATTTAAGATTAAAATAGTTGGCCTACCACGCAACATAAATGCTTACATTTCTTGCTATTCGAACGTAGGTAACGTTTTGATCGGCCTAAACTTTACACTAAAGTAGTTTGAACTACGTAGTAATGTAATGTCAATAAAAGAAAGTCTTCTCTCATAGCCTTTATTGTTCCCAAGTCACTTGGGGTCGGGTTTTCTGGTCTAACCGGATTTGACTGGATATCAGTTTTTACACGGAGCGGCTGCCACCTGACCTCCGCAACCCGAAGGCTAACGATACCCTAAGGCTAGACCAGTGTCAGGATATTAGAGGGTACTGACTTCCCAATAACGACTGCCATAGATGTTCATGGCAGCCGGGACCAACGGCTTAACGTGCTCTCCGAGGCACGGAGCAGGCGATAATTGTCAATCAATACGCACATAATTTCGAAAAGTCATATAACTTCCGAAAGTCAGAGGTGCGCGACGTGGGTTCGTACCCGAGACCCTCTGCATTGCAGTCTGTTGGTCTCCCCACTGAGCTATCGCTGCTCATCATCAATAAAAGAAAGTAATCTAGTTCAATCATAGTAGATATATCCTGAATAAAATATCAAAGATTCGGATACACATTTTCATTGTAGGCCTCTACATATTATTTGCGATCGCAATAATATCGTAAACATTAGGCACATACCTATTACTTTCACTGTTTGAATTCTCAGCAATCTTCTTTCAAATACATCTTGTGAACAAGCACATGCAATGAACTGGCATGAATCTTTCATATTTGAAACATTAAACGTGTATTTCAAGTTTTATGAACCGTAATACAAGTTGGTGTAAGTATTTCTGAAGATAAATACGAGAACTAATATTTTGTAACATAAATTGTCTCGCCCGGGATATATTGATGCTCTTCAATAAAAATATTACATGTGCAGTAATGTACACACTGTATGGAGACGCTCCGGCGTATGGCGGTACTATATGTTCTCACTTTATTCTCACTTTTCAACTTATTTCTGTGCCTCGCGGTTTTATCTACGTTTTTGATTACTGCGCCGCTCCCATGGCTCTTACCGTGATGTTATTTAGCCTATGTTACTTCTAGATAAAGTCTAATGGTAAAATAATTCAGTTTGAAAACGGTTCTATAGTTCCACTGTACAGTTACAAACAATATTGGTATAAATATAAAATTTCAAGGAGGAAGCGACGCAGCATAAGCACTGTCTATACGAAACTGGAACTGTGCGAGTTTAGCAGGGAACTTAATAAATGAAGCGTAGTTTGCTTAATCGCTTACCAATGCATGATTGATCATTCGCTTCAGCCCATTCGCTGCGCATCCGTGTCTTTACACTTTACACAAGAGAAAATTCTGTGACCCACAAATAATTTTCTAGCTTCTGTTGTTTGTGAGTTGGTCCAAATTCATAGCAGAAAGGGCTATTATTCAGATATTTCATCATGTGACCTCAGCGACATATGATTTAAAAAATGTATCTTCTTTAATTTTGGTTAGAAACAGAATAAACAAAACACTGAAAAATTTATGCAACGGATGGCGCTAATTGATTTTCGTTTTATATGAAAGCACAAAACTAATTATATTATATAATAATATACTAATTATATAAGGTCAACATAATGTAAAATAACGTAATTAAGTAATTTAAGATTACAAATTATTAACCATTTCTTTTACTCCTCCAGCAATACTTATTTAGGAGTAGATTCACAATAGTCATGCAATGAGTAAAGATTGAACCCACTATCTCTCGATCACACCATCACTTCCTTACCTTTGTATCACCTAGCTGTATATTTGTACGTTCGAGTTTGTAACTCATAGTAGGTTCTGTTGTACAACTAACATTAAGATGACTATAACAAATCACCGGACGGTGATTTTCACCTGCTAGACGTAATAAGTATCTTGTCTTTATATACAGCATGTTTCTTGTCCAGTATATAGGTACTAGCAGACTCCCGTGGCTTTGTCTGTTTGCGATAGAAATATTGCACTTTATAAAAAACGGATCTGTAGTTAAAGTTAATAATAATATTCTACCACATACACACAACACCATCTAGCCCAAACTAAGCAGAGCTTGTACTATGAGTACTAGACAAGGGATAAACATACGTGTACTTTTTTTTTTTTGTAAATACTTTCATATTATACATAGAAACACCCAGACCAAGACAAACGTCCATGTTCATGCACACAAATGTTTGACTTGTGCGGGAATCGAACCCGCGACCTCAGGCGTGGCAGTCGGTTACACTAACCACTACGCCATCGAGGTCGTTTAAATGATAGACTAACTTATTCCCTTTTTAATTTGTATTGCGCATTAGTTTAAAGATTTGCTCATGGCGATGGGTCGCGTATTCAGTGGATATATGGAAGGTATACTGCTAAAGTAAAAAATATTTTTTATTTTTATTTGTCTGTAGAAAGGCTAAGCAGCGATAGCTCAGTGGGGAGACCAACAGACTGCAATGCAGAGGGTCTCGGGTTCGAACCCATGTCGCGCACCTCTGACTTTCAGAAGTTATATGACTTTTCGAAATTATGTGCGTATTGATTGACAATTATCGCCTGCTCCGTGCCTCGGAGAGCACGTTAAGCCGTCGGTCCCGGCTGCCATGACCATCTATGGCAGTCGTTATTGGGAAAGTCAGTACCCTCTAATATCCTGACACTGGTCTAGCCTTAGGGTATCGTTAGCCTTCGGGTTGCGGAGGTCAGGTGGCAGCCGCTCCGTGTAAAAACTGATATCCAGTCAAATCCGGTTAGACCAGAAAAGCCGACCCCAAGTGACTTGGGAATAATAAAGACTAAGAGAGAAGAGATTTTTATTTGTCTGTAGAAATGTAGCATAATAGAATTCCAGACATCCATGCTGCGTGGGTAGACTACGATAACCACTTCAATTCAATCTTTTCTATAATATAATAAAGAGAAAGTGCTAATTTCGATAGTTTATATTTATATGTGAACTAAACTCCGGAACTACTGAACTGATTCGAAAAAAGTTATTGTACGATTTGAAAGGGGCATTATTCCAGATGCTCATAGGCATATTAAATCATAAAAATCGGGCTTCTTATCGTAGGACACGGATAATGGAACGTATTTTTAGAAAATTTTAAGTTTAATGCATATAAATAAAAATATATTACAATACAATAAGATGTCCTTGTTATTGCTCAAATTGCCAATGTTCCCAACTTTGAAAATAAATAAGACATATCGACATAATATATTTCACCACACAAGGCATGTTCATCTTGGCAGCTAAACAGTAATAAAAAATTCTTAGCCATTATTGCAAACGAATGACCGTATATGCCAACAAGTCAATGACCTCTATCTTAAACAGCTGACTTCAAAAACTATTCTTTACTGCACACCCTGTGTGCTAAAGCTAGCTTGTGTGCGCGGCCGTTGCCCGTCTGCTTCGTATAATAGGGATGCGCAGATTTGTATGGAATACCTAGGACCTCGCTTTGTACGAAACCCCTCAAACATTCCACTCGCCTTTAGTCTAGACTCAATGAGGTTTTATATTGGACTTTGATTAGAAGGTTCTGGCTCAATTAATATTAATTTAGAAGACTTCATGAAGGTAGCTTTTAGAATATTAATGTAGAGTTTATTGCTGTGGTAAAGGAACTGTGTATATTTTCTTGTAGGTAATTTTATAGCATAATTTTATAAGCTTCAATTTGTAAATACAATTTCGACCGCGCAATTTAAAATTCGAAATCAGTTTTAGATATTGCCAACTAAAGTCTTCTTTTCTACTAATATTATAAACAAGATTTCGCCCGCGGCTTTGCTCGCGTAAATGTAGGTTAGATTAGATTAGTAACAGTACTTTCAGAGTTCGAAAAAACTCTTATACAACAGATTTGTCCGTCTGTCTGTTACACAACTTTCAACTCAAGAACCGTAAAAGCTAGAGACTCGCGGTTAACGCCATTCGACTCAACATAGTCGATATACCTCCGATATGACTATGACCTTTGATATCTGACCTCAAGGTCACGTGGTATCACGTGACCTTTGTATATTACTTGAACCATTTTTTCGAACTCTAAGATTTACGACAATATATTGCCGTTTCTCACATGTTTTCTGGATGAAAGATACCCTATGTACTTTTCTGTTCACCGACAAAGTGTATGCGAAATTTTATGATGATCGGCCGAGTAGTAAAGGCGTGAAAGCGTAACAAATAAACTAACATTCGAATTTATAATGTAAAACTTTGTGAAGAAGTTTGGATGTTTATTATTTAATCACGCGAAAACCGGTGCACCGTTTTGTTTGAAACTTGGCGCACTGATAGACTATGTACTAGACTAAATTAACACTTGTCTGGCGCGACGCAGTAGCGAATGCACCCGCTGGGCATACGAGTAGGTCTTGTTTTCGATTTGGCCAAACGTTATCGGGCTTTCCTCTGGAGTCTAAAATTGTGCCTGGAAATTGTTATAGGCTCGGTTTTTTATTACGTGGAACCTAAATATTATAGCTGGAGCGAAATATAAGTGCGTGTAATATATCTCTGCCTACCTTTTAGAACCTTACCTTTTTCTTACTTGTATGCGTTCTTGCAAGGTTTACGTGGGCAAAGCCGCGGGCAGAACTAGTAATTTAATATAATAGGTAGTATTTTGTACTAAACCAGGACCTGTGTTATCTGTACGCCAAGTTCTACCCAAATCCATTTAACGATTAACGCGTCGTTGAAAAATAAACATGAAACATTTAATTATGTTTAGGCAAGTTTACAGTCTAATAGTTACAATAATATGTGGGACATTGTTTAAGAAATATTGCTATTAACAAACATTATACTTTTTATTTTTTTTAACTACTTACAAACTGCAATACTAACACGAAAATTAAAACGGCCTGATAAACACATATTGCTTTCGAGATCTCATAGTACTGTATAACGAGAAATGACAAACCTCGAGGACGTCAGTCTAAACTCAAGTAACTGAACCCACTTCACATCGCTACCGCTTACATTTCAAATGTCATGTTTAATTAAACGCAGACAGAGGGTGACAGGTATATGTAACTATATACTAAGCAAACAGAGACAAAACACTACAGTTTGTCACTTAAGCGAGATATAGGAATACATTTATCGAATTAGGTATGTGTCGTTTGGTGCTGGTAAGAGCTGATGGGTTACGTTGTAGGACTTTAGGAAGGTACAGGTAGATTGTAAAGTAAATATTTTGATATCTATTTAGACTATACTAGTAATAACAGCCCTGTATTATACTGTCCCACTGCTAGGCACGGGTCTCTTCTGAGAAGGAAAAAAGCCATAGTCCACCACGCTGGACCAGTGCAGGTTGGCAGTATTCACATATCTTTGAGAACATTATACACAACTCTCAGGCATGCAGGTTTGCTCACGATGTTTTCCTGCACCGTTAGAGCGATAATTATCTTCTTCTTCTTCTTTTCGTGTGGTTAGTGGCCAACCTGTTGTCAAGAGTTGTTCAAGCCGCCCGTAAGCCTCTGACATGGCTTAACGACTGCTGTCAATTTGACAACAACCGGGACCGACTTTTTACGTGCCCTCCGAAGCACGGAGACGCTCAGATAAAATACCACTAAGCGGTCACCCATCTATAGACTGACCGCACCCAACGTTGCTTAACCTCGCTAATCGTTTACCGATCAGTGAGTGCAACTGGCTATAAGCGCCTCCATAGCGATAATTATCTAATTAATACAGATGGTATTTCGAAAAGTAAGAGGTGCCTTTGGAGCGAACCTGACATCTCTGCATGGTAGTCCAATGGCTAACCACTAGGCTATCACTAGGTACTAAGAAATTAATTCTGATTATATTTAGTCACCTTGCCTGATGACCTCTGATGTAAGTTTTAGCTTACACAGACAACAATCTCTATTTATACTTCAAAATATTATGAATATGTATGTAATTATGTGAAAACCAGCTGTCGCCCGCGATTTCACCTACTTTGATGATTACTGCTCCGCTCCAGTGGCTCGTAACCTCATCTTATATAGCCTATAACCTCCCTCAAGAATTTGGTTACTAAATGTAATAAATAATTTTCAGATACAACTGATAATTCCATATATTAGCGCGTTGAAACGAACCATGCTAATCTTTATTATATTACTAATAGATGATCATATTTTTAGTTAGCTGTTTGGTGATCTGCAATACAAGTTTTAGGTAAAGGCGTGGAACTATGTATACATATTGACCAAGCATATAGTAACAAGTATCAGCCCTTAAAAAGAGGAAAAACGACGTTACAGTATTTAGAAAAACACCATTATGTTATTCAATAATGCTATTTATATAAGAATGAGAAATTTTTATAACACAACAATTAAAAAGAATAAAATAGAGCTCAACAATACATAAGCCTTAAAAACTATTTCCACAAACCACAAGCGCGCTAAAATGAACCCAAGTTTGTTCCACAAACACCAACAGTGACATTACAAAGCGATCTCATTACCTCCCGCCAGCATAATGCCAGTAAATGGCAGTAAGCGAGGTGCCAGTTGATGGATCGGCCAGTTTTCCTGGCATCTTTGCTGGTAATGAGCGATCCGGCTTTATCTCGCTTGATGCTTGATGGATTGCCGCTATTGGTGCTTAGGGAAATCGGAATTTCGTGTTTCTTTCGCCCGTATGGGTGGACTGTGTAGTTTTTTGGACGAAAGTTTATCGACTATGGCTGTATCCATCTACACTAGCGTGTAAGAGAAAGGTATAATCTTATTTTACGATCATTAAGTATTGCAAAAAGGCATCGCGAGCTACAAAATATTTATTTTAGTTCTCCAATCCAATTTTCTTTTATATATTTTTTTATCTTTTGTACAATTTTAAACACGGCTTGTTATGGTTACATAATAATATCAGTAATTTACATAATAACTTTTTCGGTATATATCGAGACAAATAAGGGCCATACCAACCACAGAAATCATTACCTGCTGTTCATTGCTTGTGCAAATCAGTTCATTGTTTTGATAAAAATTCACAGTTTATTCTTTTAACTACACACTTTCAAGAAATTCCAGGTAAAGAGGTCTAAGCTATGCTTCTTAGGTCAAACAAAGTGTTGTTGGATTTTTCTACCTAGAAATTTTTAATAGCTCCACGGGGTCCGTAATTGTCTCCAGGAAAAGGAAAGAGGCTAGTTAGCTTGTTTATTGCCTCTTCCCGGAGATCCTAAGGACCTAAAATCATATCTGGCGAAATGGTAGAGTGTGATACATTGTCTATCCTTTCAGAGATATCGGCGTGAGAAAATGATATATAATCCAGCATAAAGTCTATTCGTTTTCCAAGTGTAATCGAAATCCGTTCAACAGTATATTTGAAGAATGAAACATCTAAAAGTCATTACGTTTATAATATGTATGGAGCGATCTTAAAATTGTAAAATACATCAACCACAAGAGTTATACATTCTTACTAATATTCAAAATACGAATGTAAGTTTCTTTGTATGTTACGCTTTCACGCCTTAACTACTTGACCGATCTTCATGAAATTTTGCATACCTACACGATGTCAGGGTTAAAAAGAGTACCAACCAGAAAAAAGATCGAGGTATCTATATATTAAAACGTGAAGCAAAAACTTTGTACCGCTTTTTACGAAAATTGCGCGGACGGAGGAGTATGAAATTTGGCACAATTAAAGTTTATATGGAGAAGGAGGGTCGAATCCTAATATTTTGATAAAATATGCATTAAAATACATTAAATTAATGAAAAAACACTACACGCACACAACCAGGCATTTGACATACGCAGTCGAATCGCGTTCGTAGTATTTCGGCATTGTTCGTGTGACCTGACGTCGTACAACTCTTTGTAACTATGGTTACATAGGTAACCAACCAGCCAGGTAAGGTATAGACCTTATTTATATGTTACAAAGAATAAGAAAACAAAGTAGCAAGCTTAGGAATTTTGGTCGCATTTTGACCACTGGCAACCACTAGTATAAATTTATTGACCGAATCTACATTAACGCGAGCGACACCGCGGAACACGGCGATAACAGACAGGTATGTATCGATAAACTTATTGGTATATAACAATATTGAACTACTCGTCTAGACAATACGTCAACATATTCAGTAGTTGATGAGAAAACAGCTTAATAACAACATAGTTAACAGAAATGTTGATTTTGGAGTGTCGCTGAAATATTGGTATTGGTGGATCAGACGAATTGTTTCTAAACATTCTTCAAGATAAGCAGCTTAAAGGATTAAAGTGAGATCAAAGATAAAGCTATACGTGAGATTGCATTTATGGTGCAAGAGTTTGAGTGGTCACCTTGTCACCGTCGGTGACAGTGTAAAATATTGAGTGATAACATTTTTAACTTGGTAAGGTTTTCCTGCTATTTACCGGGCAATTTGTTTGGTTTGGGATATCTTTATTTCTCATAAGAATTTACAATAATTAACTTACATGAGAAAGTTTAAACACATACAAACAAATTATAATCTTATCCTAGGCGTACACTTAGATATCGAAGCAGGTCACACAATACATTCAATTGAAAATAAAAAAATTTAAGTAATAATAATCAGGGCAGGTACTTTTAAAAAAAGTATTGCAAATCTTTAAAAAACAGCTTTCCAATTCAGACCTTCAGAAAAGATTTATATATATCTTTAAAAAGACAACTCTCGCACTGGGAATCATTCCTGTCCAACTATTTGTGGGCCACACACATTTTTGTACCGTGTGGGGATCGAACCCACAACACTCAGCCTCGTGGCAGTGGCACCCACCTAAACCACTACGCCGTACGAGCAGTGTAAGTGTAGTGTGTTCATGTAAAGATCTTTGCGACATAGGATTTATTCGAAGCATAATTAAAAGTAAAGAAAATTCTGTCTGACTTTAGATATAATTCCTATACCGGGCAGAATTTTACAAACATTGAAACAACAACCACAAGGAAGACCAGACTCGGGGCAATTATTTGTAGCTTATACAATTTCTTCAAGGAACGAACCCACGACATTTGTTGCAGTCAAAGTCAATTGAGGCAGCGACTCCGCGATCAACATTACAAATTACGTTTACGCCACTGAAACGACGAAACCTCAATAATACATTAATATTATAAACATAGAAAACACATGACTCGCGGACTATTGCGTGGACCAAAGACAACATATGTTTACTGATTATTTAGCTTATAAATATAGTTTTTAAGTAGTAGATAGCTCAGTGGGGAGACCAACAGACTGCAATGCAGAGAGTCTCGGGTTCGAACCCACGTCGCGCACTTCTGACTTTCGGAAGTTATATGACTTTTTTAAATTATGTACGTATTGATTGACAATTATCGCCTGCTCCGTGCCTCGAAGAGCACGTTAAGCCGTTGGTCCCGGCTGCCATGAACATCTATGTCAGTCGTTATTGGGAAAGTCAGTACCCTCTAATATCCTGACACTGGTCTAGCCTTAGGGTATCGTTAGCCTTCGGGTTGCAGAGGTCAGGTGGCAGCCACTCCGTGTAAAAACTGATATCCAGTCAAATCCGGTTAGACCAGAAAAGCCGACCCCAAGTGACTTGGGAATAATAAAGGCTAAGAGAGAAGAAGAAATATAGTTTTTAATACACTATACTGCATATTGATTTTTTATTATTTTGAATTTGTTATTATTTGATATTAATTTTAATGTATATGTTTATTTTCTTATCTATGTAATAATATGTAATTGTTAAACCTGACGCACGTGTTGGGAAAGCAACCTGTTAGTGCAGAGAGTAACAGTTATAAAAAAAAACATGCAAATACCGGATACAAATAGCACCCAGACTCGAAACCATTACTTGTGGATCACACAATTCTTTGCCTGTGTTAGGTTCGAACTTACTTCATTTAGCGTAGTGGCAACTGCGAGGCGTGCGTTTAAATTACTAGGCTATCCGCGCAGTCACTCAAACTATAGATAAATATCTATATTCAAAATAATAATAATAATAATATTCTACCACATACACACAACACCATCTAGCCCAAACTAAGCAGAGCTTGTACTATGAGTACTAGACAATGGATAAACATACATATATACTTTTTTTTTGTAAATACATACTTATTATACATAGAAACACCCAGACCAAGACAAAAATCCAACAAGACAACATCAAGTTCATGCACACAAATGTTTGACTTGTGCAGGAATCGAACCCGCGACCTCAGGCGTGGCAGTCGGTTACACCAACCACTACGCCATCGAGGCCGACAAAAAGGTTACAATGTTACCATCTGCGATAAGCTGCTGCCGTATTCATAAAAAAGTTTTATTACATACGTTCAATGGTTAAAGTAAATCTATTAAAATACATACATACATAGATTCACGCCTGTTTCCCAGAAGGGTAGGCAGAAACTACGGATTTCCTTTTGCTACGATCCTGACACTTCCCTGGCTTCAATCTCTTTCATCACATTCCTCATACACGCTCGCCGGTTTAAGGTGCTCTTAACCTGGCCTTTGTCCAGAACGTCTCCGATCTGGTCAAGAAACGTTCGCCTAGGTCTGCCTCTTACGACTGTTCCATTCATACTAGCCTTATAAACTTTCTTAGTCAGTCTTTTCTCGTCCATTCTTTCTACATGCCCAAACCAGCTTAACATACCCTTTTCTATTCTTGTCACTATATCCACTTTCATGCCGCATCTCTCTCTCTAATCACACTATTCCTTATTCTATCTTTCAGAGTCACACCATATATGTTTCTCAGCGCTCTCATGTCTACAGCATTCATTCTGCTCTCATGCTTCTTTTACCATACCCAACTTTCACTTCCATGCATAAGTCTAGGCACTAAGGCACCAATAGTCTATTAAAAGTTCTGTAAAAATCATTATTCATTCATAAACTTTCTGTAATCCTTAATTATCTACTGCATCTTTATTAAGCAAGTTAGCATTTATATGCATTTATTATGACCTACTTTTATTTAATATTTTACTTTCGTTTTTATATCTTCTCATAGGCCCAATCAAAAGATCGAGTCACCAGGTTTAGGGAAACAGCTAAACCTAGCGACTAACCTAAACGTAAATTCAGCAACTTTACTAAATTCATAAACTTTGACTTTCATAAGTGTTACTTTGTGACCTAATTTTATAAAAGGTTTTTAACTTTGACTTGTTAACAATATTTTATTTATCTTACATCGACATTAAGCTTATTGTGAGTCTTATAAATAAGTCCGTAAGACATTAACACTTAAACAAGTAACAATTTTGTCCTCACAAACTGAACTACCGAAAGTCAACATAGTAGACAAAACATTATCAAATATTTATCCATAAGTCCAAAAAAGTAAGTCAGCACATGGTCGTATGTAGCACATATACATAAATTACTGTGGTGTGGCGCGCACTGCGTGGGGGGGTGTCCCTTGACGAGTATTTTTGTCAGCGCGCACAGCTGCCGATCTAATTACGTTTATCCATTCATAAAGTTTGAATCGAGATTTTTGTGTATGACTCAGTGTTTGCTTGTGTGGCATTGCATAATGGAATAAGTATGTGTGAGAAATTACTGCCTTGTTTGTTATGTGGTGTCTCGCTGTTTATGCTGTCGTAGTTTTGGTTTCTAAGTCCAGTAGGATTTAGATGTCTGTCATTGTGGATGAGAACAGGTTCGTCTTTGGA
Organism: Catocala fraxini; assembly: GCA_930367265.1. Classification (NCBI taxonomy): domain Eukaryota; kingdom Metazoa; phylum Arthropoda; class Insecta; order Lepidoptera; family Erebidae; genus Catocala; species Catocala fraxini. The sequence continues at coordinate 23,204,135 of OV884032.1, read as the reverse complement.
TGCGAGTCTATTGCCGTCCATGGATGTAATAAGACTTGTGACATTTGGGTATAACTCTGACTAGCAATTCATCTATATTTCTGTAACACTTGTTATAGTTTTTGGTCCTACGTAATAGTTGGCGAGCTTATTGCTGTCTTAAGACCAAACTAGTTCCAGCCTCCGAATATCTTGACAGCATAATCCAACAACGCTTTACCTTACCCAGGAATAAAACCTTTGACCAAGATCATCCAAACTAGACGCATTCACTACCGCTGCGTTACTGAGATAATCTCCGTTACATTACTACATAAACTGACTAATATTGATTTTTGATTGTTTACAGGTATGCACTTTAAATAGTAAGGACCAAACCGGGCATTAAGGTAGGACACCAAAGCTTCTTTTACTAATACTAAGTTTTTTCTGGTATCCAGAACTATCTGGTCTCAAAAGGACATGATACCACTAGCCTCTCTTATGGCTTGACAATAGCTCAGGATTAAACACAGCCAGGTCTATCAGTACGGTTACCGCTTACTATCAGGTGGACCGCCATTATAGGCAATAAAAACGATAAATTCCATATCTTTAAAATACTAGTTACTTAAAGGTTTTCAAATGAGCATTATGTTTAATACAACATATGGCTGCAGTATACTGGCTGGCAACAGCCATATTATTATAGAAAACTCGTCAATATTTGACATATAGCTATCTAAAGTAGCTGATGCCTACAAATTATTTGGAACTGACCGGGCTATAGTTTAAAGCATAGCAGTCGCATAAATCACTAAAAGTATTGTTAGTTTAGAAGCCCTTTTGCTAATATGATAGGTTGGAGTATTTACTTTAATTAGCAGTATTTGAATCATAAAATAACATCTCCAATTATGCTTAATGTCATACAAATAATTCGGTGGAATAGTTTCTGTACAAATTTGGCCACAAACTCGATGCTTCAAACAATTCAGCACTATTAAACAAGATCCTGCACAAATAAAATATAGAGCAATATAAAGACTTTAGGAAAACGAAATACTTTCTATCTAAATATTTAATTCTTCAATAAAGTTAGAATTCCTCTAAAAGCGCTACAAACGACATCTTCTACGTCTGGCCCTTGACATTACCAATTCTAACAGTTATACTGAAACTTAGAAATATTTAATAGACCTTAGACTAGACAAAGTGCTTCTGCTGAATTTAATTCAGTTTAAAACATCTCCCTCCAATTGAGACTCATATTTTACGAGAGTATAATAAAAGTTGTTATATTTCTGCCACAGTTCGCTTTGAAGAACGTTTTGCTTTGACAAAATTCTCTTTTGACTATTTTGTATTGTTGTAATTAAAACATTTTGTTTAAATTTTATAAACATAACAGAACTGCATGTATATCCCTATACAGAAAGGCAGATACAATACAAATATCTTTTATTTTGAATGAACTACATTGAAGCAATTATGTTCTAGGTCCCACGTAATCGAAGCCGAACCTAATGCCATCTACGAAGTACTTTTATCTATTACAGATACATTTCCAGACTATGAATTTTTAAACCCGAAGTGGTAATATTATCTCTCAATCCATTCTCACACACAAACACAAGTGCAAACTAATGCCACGAAATCAAAGTGACAGCCATTCGTAAATTCGTAACACAAATTATTTATATATTTTCTTTTTGACACATGGTTTGCCTTATGAACTTTTTATATATTGTTATATTTATGTACTTAGTCTAATAAGACTATAGCGTATTGGAATTTTGCTTCTCGTACGTAAAATAGTAACAATATGTTTACTTCTACCTGTGAAAATCAGTTAAGTAATGAATATCGATTCCACTTAAAAAATCCTGTTTCACAAACACATTTGAACTCTAGTTGGTGTGTCTAATATATTTATTATCCATACAAAAAACGAAATATTATCGTTTTTGTTTCTGTATATTTAAAATTACGAATGTATTACTTTACAGTATAAGGAAAGAGCGTTAAATCAATACCAAATTAATTTCTGTACGACATATTCCTTTTCTTATCCCAAAGAATAAATAATACCAAAATTGTTTACATAATTTATTTATAATGAATGTAATAAGAGATGTATAACTAATCTTTAGAAGGCCATTCTTTCATATAAAATATATTTTGTTTAGTTTGTACAAAACCGCAACGAAATCGAAAGTGCCGAGTCAGCTGATAACGCCACTATACACAACACATAGTTATCTCGCTCCCCCTCGCAGTTTTCACATTATGAAAATATTAATACCACACCTTTAGTAAAATATGGGGCAATATACTTAATTCAATATTTAACATTACAGTAAAAAGTGTTATCCTTAGATTATTTAGTGCACCATTCTATTATGTTATCGCAAAACCGTAATAATTTACCCCTCTTAGGGACAACAAAGAGGCCAAATAAGTTTGGCCCTCAGTTGAAGGGAGTGAGCGAGAGTTCCCAGCACTTCCCAAGCAGTATGGGGTCGGAACCCGGGCCGAGTGGACGTGAATGTGTATTCGTTGGCGCAATGCTGGTTCGAACATACTCAAACGCGGACGATTTTCAGTGACAAAGTGACCTTCTATCAGACTGTTTATAAACATTTTATGTGTCGATCAATAGTTTTATTTTGTCTAAAGTGCTCAAGTCGTGCTCCGTGCGTCACGTGCTTACCCTTATCAAATCGCGTGTAGTTTTCAACGTGAAAGGAACGATAAGGAGTCAAAAATTATTTTGTATCAATTTTTCAAGGTGATTCTTTGCTTGGTTTTTATTATTATTTCATATTTCCATATCATTCTTATATATCTTACCTTGGTTTTACTAATTTGGTTTATTTTGTATTCGAGAAATCATTTATCAGCCACCCACATGATACTATTGAACAGTTTACTTGCACAGAAACTATAATTTAGCTTGATTGCTAAGTAATAAAACGTTTTACGTGCTTAATTAATTCCACCCAAATGGAATTTGAACGTTTTGTTCTCATACATTCGAGCCATCAGATTTCGATCAGCTGAACGAACCATATCTAGAAAATAGTTTAAATAGTCAGTTATGTAAGTATATTTTTTGATAAACAATTTTTAATAGAAAACAATGAACAAATCTTAAAATAAGACAATGGAATAGACAACAATGAATTAATTTATAAAAACGTTACAATATTGTTTGATGAATAGGATAATGTCATACTTTAATTCTAATAACAATTATTTTTAGACTTATAGTTGATTCTATGCTGATACGAAAGATGTAGGATATTTACTATAATATAAATATATACAAACTTCGAAACAGTTAAAATATAAAAAAATCTATGTAAATAATAAATATCTTCATATCAATCAAATTGATATACTAAATCCAAGTGATTTGAATTTATTTTGTAGCAAAACATGCAGAATATCCTCAAATGAAAATAAATGGTATTACATAAATCCCAGTTGCCAAACCATAACTTTAATGGAAGCCACAGTCTACTACAAATACATTTAGAATTGGACCAGTTATTCTATTTAAACCTAACCGCATTACTGAAAACTATCATGCAAACAGAAATTGTAAGGCCACTATTCATTTATCAGCAACATTCATTTTAAATTCAATTAGTTAAAATAATCTATCTTAATTTAATATATTTTGAATTTAGATTTAATTGCAAGCAACAATCTCGATTTTTTTAATATAACAGAACTAAATTGGTCTGTATCTATGCTACTTCATATTTAATGCATACTTAATCAAATGCTTTTGACAAATCTACCAAAAATATTCACGTTTCTAACTAACTGCCATATTCATCTGGTACACAGATATCTGTTGAAACTAATCTATATTAGACCGGCCATGGGGGCCCAACCCTTCGTTTGGCGTATTTAAAACTAACGCTATCGATCGCTTTATTGTGGTTTACAATGCACTCGGCCACATGTCTGGTAATGATGGTTTTGTTGAACATTACATCATTCTGGGAGAGCTTTGGAGTATGGACGCGATTAATCTTTTGCAAGGTTTGATTAACGCAAAAGAATGTCGTGATGAATTAGTTTTAAATTATAATTACAATATACAAATCTAAAATTGCAATCTAGCTTGATCGAGATTATAAAAAATTTAAATAAATTTAAAAAATATTATGTAGGTATGTGATGTTTCCAAAAGTATTTTATTCGATGGACAACACGTACAGTATAAAATAAAAAGGCGACGAGACATAAATGGACATGACCAAAAAGGATACTAAGCAATAAAACCAAAACGTTAGAAACAGACTTAGCAAATCTAAAACATGCTAAGTTTATCGATTACTAAACTGTTGTTGAATGCAGGTCGGCCGATGACTCACCGGTTTTACTGCCTACCCTATATGTACAGACTTGGTAATGAGGGGCATAGGCACATTCGGACATGTCTAGATCGAAGATTAGAATACTGCACTTTGCATTTCAAATTATTTTATGAAGTAAAACCTTTGCAACGCTCGCTATAAATTATTGTCAAACTACTTATGTCTATAAATAGAATTGCTTTGCATGTAATGTCACATTAAGTATACATTTTTTCATTTTGTACATTATAGGCGATATTTTCTTAAGTAATGGAATTGAAGCATGTTATAATAATAATCTGCACAGATTCACTAGAATTTAAAACAAAACACGGAACTGTTGCAGGTTTGCGAAACATTTTCCATTCAACGTTATTTTGAATAAACGCAAATACGTTTCTACAATTTATACCATTCATACGTTCTGCAGTTGCAAAGTGAGAGTCGCCCATTGATTATTTGATACGTACCGGTTCACCTACGCGTTCTGGGCTTGAATGAAACGAACCCAAGCCTTTTTAGGACGGTGTCGTAATCTGATAAAACATTGACACATCTTTACTCTGGTTCTGTGGCAATGGCGATGATTTATTTGTATTTTAAAATGTTGTTTATTGTATTCGTTTTAAGTTTGTATTTATTATAATCGTTTTTAAAATATATTTTTTATGTACAATGAACTTTGGCTGGAGTTAAGCCAATATTTATTTTTGAAGTCATAGGTTTTAGTGATATGATATAATCTATTATTTTTTATTGAAATTAACTGTTATGAGTCTTTATGTTTTATTTATTTATACAAGTATATTTTATCGTAGGCATTAATCTTAATTTATTATGTTAATAATTATTTTATTGAAATGTAGTTTCTGCTATATTAAAATTATTAAAATAAAATTTTCGTTTCAGCTGTTCCGTGAACTGACTGTACCAAAGTGGCTTTTTAACTAACAATTAACTGTATAGACTGTGTTCAAAATTAAAACTTTGTGATAGTGATTGTCTAAGACATTTCGTGTCCTTAACTGTGCCAAATATCTCGCAAAAACTTTCGGTTAAAATAGACTCTATGTGTACAAGATAAGATTGAAGTTTCATTAGCAGTTGTTCAGGGAGGACTGGCATTAATGGCTACGAATGGGCACCAACTTATCTAAATTGAACAAGACAAGAGTCTCCGGTGTCAATCATGTTAGTATATTTTGGCATTTTTTACTCAATAATATTTGCTTCGAATTTTATTTTGCTGTTTTCATGTGTATTTCTATGTTGTAGTTAGTTTTAAATTATGCATTTTAGATATCAAATGTATTCTTGAAAGTTAGTTAGAACGATAGTTTTAAGTTGTCAACGAACAGTTGCGGGTGATAAAAAAAGCATTTCAACTTTAAGATTACGTATTAAACTTTCCTAATTCTAAGAAATTTGTTTAGTGCTATATTCGGAGCAAAGACTAACCGGCGGAGTTTAACACAGTCTAAACCCAATCACTTCATACGATTTCACAATCCAACAGATTATGTTAAAGCTGTTGAATTTATGAGATGGTATGATAACCTAAAAACCGTCTATAATATTTCGCTTTAATATTATGACAATCATGAAACCATATCTATAAGGTATCTAAATAATCCGAACCATAATATAAATCCGTTTTATCGCACGCATTTCCGCTTCGCAGATACACGTACCATTAAAAAGAGTTATTTTGAACCTAAAGCTTGTAAATCAGTGTTATTTGTCAAGGAAATATATTTTTCTCGTTGCAATATGATTTATTTTGAAGTAACTGTGTGTTAGGCTTTCGCAAGAGATGCGATGGATGCTGTTCTTGTAAGTTGCGTTTTCAGATATTTACGAATTAATCCACGTATGAATACATTTTTCTGAAATGCTTCATTAATTTAAATTCTATTCCGAGAAACATTTTTTACTCTGGGTGTCTAATATAGTGTTGGATACTACGCTCTGAACTTTTGTGACAGGATTTGTTGTATATCACAACAAGGTATGTAGGCTGAATTAAATAATATAATTATTTGCTCCCACAGCGTAACTTGTGACTTTTAACTTATGTTTTCGGCTAACTGAGAGATGCCATGTTTGATTCGGTGACCGTGTAAATACTGAACTTTACTTTGAATTTTACTAATAGGTAATTCTTAGTAAAATTGTAGCAGCACGCAATATTTTGCAATTGTTGCGTCGCAATCTTAAGAACATCTAGATATACAGTCAATCTCATCAAAGCTAGGAGACGTTACAAGCAAGTAGTAAAACATCTATCGCGGTACAAATTTTATAGAGAACGTCGTATAGCCGTAATTGGTATGTTAAAGAGGTGTGAACACTTCTAGACTCGTTTCACGATCTGCGGAGGATACTGTAGGATAACCATACGAGGAGGAACAGTGTGATCTTCGAAGCTTGCGCTGTCAGTTAACAACGAGTACTATTGATAATGCATATCAATTAATTTTATTATAATTTCTGTCTAAGCTTAGGTCGTTATTTGTTTACTCGGTTTCAATATTCGAATTTACCATAATTACATAATGATTGCTGTTTTGATAATTTATGACAAACCATACTTGGCCTCAAGTCAAGCAATTAGATACATTTAGATAAACATCAGATTTGAAATTGTTACTAAATAAATATTGATGAATACCTTTTACGAAAATAAAATATTATAGATTTTCTACATAGGCAATTTTATAGGTAAGCTTTATATAATATTAGATTTTCCTTTAATACACTTAACAACATAATGGGTGGCAATATTGTTTCGTTTCGAAGTAACTATAAATATCATAAACGGCCTGTTTTGCGTGTATGTTAATATTTATTTCGTTCACGCTGGACTGAGCGTTGGCCACGGTCAAACTTAAACCCTTACTAATTTTGTGGCACGAACAGAAGTATAAGAATTATTGCCTGAACTACTTGGTAACTATAATCTTTAGCATGAAACTTTCTGAATGATATCGATCTAATTTATTTGTGGGCTATTTTAATATTCCAAGTACTAGCACTAGTGTATGCTTATGGTTGGTGTTCTAGGGTTCAATTCAAGTGTTATTAGATCTCTCTCTCAGTAGAGATTTTAACAGCACGGAATATGGTAATATTACTTTACTAGATCGTATAAGTTCGAGATTACTACATGCGACCTAAACGTTGTATACGGTGTATGTTTAAGGATATGTGTATGTCACAGACGACTTTACAAATATACACACGGACTCAAAATACATCCAGACTCAGGAGAATTATTTATGGATATCACAAATACTAAACTACAATATACGGCTTTTATCGCGTTGTTTATTTGACACTTTTTTACATAATTTAGAAACTACTACTATTAAACTTGACTAATTTTTAAGTTAATTAAATTAATAAAACTATAAATCTATTTATATTTAAGTTTACACTTTCCCCGACGTTTCGGTTGCTTTTCAGCAGCCATGGTCACGGGGAGACTAAGATGGTAGTTGTCTCAATGTTCCAGTGTAGTATGTAGTAGTAGTGTAACAGTTTCAAAATTATGTAATAAAGTGTAAAATAAACAACGCGATAAAATCCGTATATTGTAGTTTAATTTCAATGAATAACATTCGCGTAAACAGAAGACAATATTATCACAAATAGTAGTTCCGTGTTTTGAACCACAACACTTAGCGCGGCAGTGCGACGTGGCGACCACTTGCCATCTTGCCATTACATCTCTGCCTTCCACTGCAAGGGTTTACAAGCGTGATATACATAAGCATATGTGTTTGATACCATTTATGTGACATACAACTATACAATCCATCTGTTAGTAGGCGATTAGTATAGACACTGGCTATGTCAAGGGCATCTCGCGCTCTGCGAACCTTGCAAAAAGTTGTACCTGCGTGGGAGAAAGACGCGTTCCTTGTAAGGAATATCGTTTACCGAGACGAAGCCGTCAATAGGATGTAATTGTGCAATATTTGTTTAATCAATGTCGTGTGAAGTCTTGTGTCAATATAGATATGAATAATAATTTTAGACACGCACAATGATGTTTTGGCTCAGACTTGAGGTACTCGTACCGTTTAAAACATGTGAGAATCGGCAACGATTTGCCGTAAATCTTAGAGTTCGAAAACATGGTTCAAGTAATATGCAAAGGTCACGTGGTGTCACGTGACCTTGAGATCAGAGGTCAAATGTCATAGTAATATCGGGGGCATATCGACTATGCTGAGTCGAATGCCGTTGACTGCGAGTCTATAGATCTTACGGTTCTTGAGTTGAAAGTTGTATAACAGACAGACGGGTCCGTCCGTCCGGACGGACGACGGACAAACGGACAGACGGACGGACGGACGGACAAAGATTTTGTATAAGAGTTTTTTCGAACTCTAAAACCGCAGATAAATGAGTAGGTACCTATATTTTTTTAAGACAGCTTTCGCACTAGGATTTATTCGTGCGTCGCGAGAGACTTTATTAATATTTAAACAACGGACACAAATTACACACAGATTTGTAACAACTATTTGTTGATCACACAAATTTTGTTGTGTATGGAGACACACCACTCGGCATATTAGCAGTGGTAAGATGACTTCTTAATCCACTATGCCATACGTGAAATTTTAACGGAGTGTAGAATTATCTATACTAATATTATAAAGATGAAGAGTTTGTTTGTTTGTTTGAACGCGCTAATCTAAGGAACTACTGGTTCGAAATCAGTGATGTTGCGAAATATACGTATCCGCATATGCAATCGCGGAGCTTCCGCATCGATTTGAACATCTGCATCCTCATCCGTATCCGCAATAATCAATGCGGATGTTAATGCGGATGCAGATATAGCGTAGGTTATGATAAGAAAGAAATCAGTTGTTCAGTAGTACGTGTTTAATTTATGAACCTTTGCAAAACAGGCTTGTACCTGCGAAGGCGGTAATATTAGATACTTTTTATTAAAATATATTGAACAATTTTCATCAACATCCGCATCCGCAATTGCGGAGCTTCCGCATCGATATGGACAGCCGCATCCGCGGATGTCAAAAAATCTGCATGCGCAACATCCCAGGTTCTCGAAAAATTTTTTTGTTATGGTTAGCCCTTTTATCGAGGAAGGCTATATGACATCACGCTACGACCAATAGGAGCGGAGCAGCAATGAAAAATGTTGCAAAAACGGGGAAAAGTCTCTTATATGAAGCAGACGACGTTGCGCTAGTCAGCTAGTAAACTTTATAAAGACAACCAAAGACGTTTTTAGCAGACGATGTCTGTAGAAAAACCAACATCTGATAATCGCCAAAAGGCTCGCACTCCATAACGTAGGTCTTAAATCACATAAGCTAATTAAATATGGGTTTTATGCACCTCTGCTTATCCCTTCGGGGATATACAGCTATATATGTATATACTTAGAGTACATAATGGCCACTGTATATGTTCAATTGGGCAAAGGTCTAGCCTCTACCCTATTGAACAAAATTGTAATAGCTATTGACGCAGGCAGTTTTATCCGTTTTATTTCTCCTTCGGCCATTACTGTACGCCATAACTCAGTTGTCTGGCAACATTATTATGTGCCACGCTAATCGTGTTGCCATACTTAATGGCAAAAATGGCGAAGATGCTTATATTAAAGAAATTTATTGCACGAGCATGTATGTATATTTTTGTTTATGTTCAGCAATAAAGAAGTGGTTAATTTCTTTTTTAGGCAATTAAAGTATACAGTTATTGTTAATATATAGTACTGGATATGTACGCTCTAAAAATATTGTTTGGCATAGTAGGTAAATATTATGTCAACTGAATGTACTGGAAAGCTCATTTAATTTGATACATGATAAAACATTACTATATTTTCTGTGTAAGATATTAGTGACGTACAAAATTTTCTTTGGAATTATAGATTTGATTTGATTGATGATGAATTGATTCGAATAGCTACACAATGGCTACTATTCTATATTTGAATACAGTTGCGGCTGCCTTACATAGTCATGAACGCAGCACCCGTACAGCGCACTTACGTATAATTAGTATATTCATTGAAATTAAACTTCTATATACGGATTTTATCGCGTTATTTATTTTACACTTTATTACAAAATTTTAAAACTGTCACACTACTACTAGATACTATTGAACTTTACAAATTTTTAAGCTAATTAATTTATTAAAACTATTAAAACTATTTATATTTAAGTTTACACTTTGCCCGACGTTTCGGTTGCTTATCAGCAGCCATGGTCACGGGGAGACTAAGATGGTAGTTGTCTCAATGTTCCAGTGTCGTTATTTTAAAGTACCCGAACATAATTAATCATTGGTGTTTCTATTAACGCAGAATGAGCTCAGAGTATCATGAAGTCTAGCTGTGGTTTCTTCTTCTTGGGTTTGACTATTTGAATGACTGGATCCCAAGCTGGTGGTACATTCCAACCATCTTCTCTATTGAAATTAGGATGTTTTTTGATTTCAATAGCTTCGCGAAGCATCCTTGGTAGGAATCTGTGTTCTTTAGCGAGAATCTGTGATTTGTCAAATCTCAGGTAGTGGTTGGTCCCCTGTTGCATATGTTCACACACAGATTTTGTAATGAAGTGTAAAATAAATAACGCGATAAAATCCGTATATAAAAGTTTAATTTCAATGAATAACATTTGCGTAAACAGAAGACAATATTATAATTAGTATAATCAAAATATTATAAAGATATATTTGTACAATGCTTAAATATAATAAACATAGGAAATAAATCTATTGTTTTGTGATTTATAAATGACTTTGAAATTAATATACTTTGTCGCGTTTATTACATAATTTTGAGCTATAACGCTACTATTATTGAAGTGTTTTAAAATAAACAACGCGACAAAATCCTTATAAAGTTGTTTAATTTCAATGTACATATAACATTCGCTTAAACATAAGACAATATTATAAATGACTTTTAGTGGAGATACGGGCAGTGTTTACTTAACCCAAACGTAGTTATCTGTATTCTGCCTGAAACATGACATAACAACAAAAATAAAGATCTATATGTACCACTACTATGTTCTTATGTGTTACTTTTTTTTCGTATTAATACACTTTTAGAATTAGGAGCCTTCAAAAATGACATATTTGCGTGCTAATACTGTTGTTACATCCAGCAATTTTTAACGAAAGTAATACATTAAATAAATATGTACATAAAGACAGAGCCGAAAGCCTTCTAATATGTTCTATAAAATATTATTTACATCGGCTTTGTTATGAAGGAAGAAACAAGAGTACACGACATAACAATTTCAGAGATATAATTAAGTCAGTTTAAGCTATAGTTATCTCTTTTGCACATTGATATTTTGAGCTCAGTGCGACAGCAATGCCTCTATTAAAAACCTTATCTTTTACCATTTGATGCTGGCATTTCCTTTTAACTCCACAGATACATGTCTTTTTGAAACACACACATATGTATATATATATATATAACTATTATACGAAACTACATATCGCTGACTCACGGATCCCTGCTGTACTAAACACGACATAACAGAATTATCGCCAATCGCTCTATCGCCCCAACGCGTAACCTATACTATCATTCATCATGGTTGCAATTTGTGAAATTGCTTACGTCATCGCCATCAGATGTGATGTGATGTGATAATATATCAAGATCCTGATGACGTGTCGTCAAACGCGTGCGATTTTTCATCGTAAACAAATTAAAAAACGATTTGGTGTTTCGAGTTATAGTATTAAAATATATCGTGTGGATACGATACCGTGTTATGTGGGAAGTAATTATTTAAATGCATTACGAGTGTGTCTATGCGAAGTTATATACAGACATAGATATATGGTGTTGTATACAGTGCACTGCTATTGTAATAAAGACTACAGTAATATTATTACTATTGGTAGTTCTATTCTTTAAAAAGACAAGTCCCGCACTAGATATAATTCCTGTGTCGCAAAGAACTTTACAAACATTCAAACAACAGACACAAAGAACATCCAGACTCGGAACAACCAATTGTGGATCACACAAATTTTTGCCCCGTGTGGGATTCGAAAAACATCAGTCGGCGTAGTGGCAGCGGCGAGGTGATCACTTTAACCAGTACGCCATCCGTGCAATCAAAAGTTCGACAGAAAGAGTATCATACAGTTTTGCAGGATTCTCTGTTAGGTTCAATCCTTTGCCTGAGTATAACAACTAACGTAAATATAGTTCCAGAAATTTAACTAAACTATAAGTTTTCATTTAATAGATTAATTTATTTATTTCTCGTAACATCTAAAACTAAATCCCGGACAGGTATTAATATATATTTATATCTGTTCGGGAAATTTTCTTCTTTTTTTGAAAATAAATATTTTACTGGACGAACACTTTCAAGTATTCTTGTAAACTAGTCCGTAGTGCAATGGGTAGAATTCGGACCCGAAACAGCTGAAATCACAAGTCTAATAGCTTAGAGAATATATATTAATATCTTCTTCTCTCTAACCTTTATTATTCCCAAGTCACTTGAGGTCGGCTTTTTCTGGTCTAACCAGATTTGACTGATATCAGTTTTTACACAGAGCGGCTGCCACATGACCTCCGCATCCCGAAGGCTAACGATACCCTAAGGCTAGACCAGTGTCAGGATATTATAGGGCACTGACTTCTCAATAACGACTGCCATAGATGTTCATGGCAGCCGGGACCGACGGCTTAACGTGCTCTCCGAGGCACGGCGCAGGCGATAATTGTCAATCAATACGCAGATAATTTAGAAAAGTCATATAACTTCCGAGGATCAGAGGTGCGCGACGTGAGTTTAAACCCGAGACCGTCTGCATTGCAGTCTGTTGGTCTCCCCACTGAGCTATCGATAGACTGAGATATTATTAATCCAATAGGGATTAAATATTTTAATCATCATATTAATATTTCTATACGAGCAATGATAGTGTGTGTGAATCACTGTTGAATATAATATATTCAACATATATAGTACCTACTTTAGGATCATATATTATATGATCCTAAATAGGTACTATATATTTAGAAATAAATACTATTCTATTCTATTACGTAGTTTTTTATTCTGGTATGTGTTCCCATGAGATTCAAGCGGGCGGGCTCGTTTTTTATAAGAATCTATCAGGATAGATTCTTATAAAATACGATTCCGCTATACGATACAACTTAATACATAGTTCAAAGATTACAGTTACAACTTAAATAGAACACGTAAATCCATAGTCAAACTAACAACAGCTATGTTAGGTCAGTACCTATCGCTTCGTTTATTTAAGACAAACAACTTTTATTTTCATAAACTAGATAAAAAGTATGGCGCCGGCTAGCCGAGCAATCGCATAACAGCGCGGGAAAATTTAATATCCGGGGTTCGAGATATTCGATCACTCGATTACCCGGACCGGTTCACGCTGGTATACCCGGACGAAGGTGGTGTAAGTCCGGTTTTAGAACAATCGGTTTTTTATACTTGAGGAAATTCCGATCGTCCGGCTTGGTTAAGAATAAGTGTAGATCTTGAAGTTGGAATTGCAGAGCAATAGGTACCAATCGAATAATCTTGGTTTGCAGTTTGATTCCTAGCTGTAGATTGTACGGTCTGTCTGCGTTTGGTTGGAGAACTGTCTTACGATCCCGAACCTGAAACAGTAGGCTGAGGTGCACTACAATATTTTTTTTTTCCTTTTTTAAATATTCTACCACATACACACAACACCATCTAGCCCAAACTAAGCAGAGCTTGTACTATGGGTTCTAGACAATGGATAAATATACATAATATACTTTTATTTGTAAATACATACATATTATACATAGAAACACCCAGACCAAGACAGACGTCCATGTTCATGCACACAAATGTTTGACTTGTGCGGGAATCGAACCCGCGACCTCAGGCGTGGCAGTCGGTTACACTAACCACTACGTCATCGAGGCCGACAAAATGGGTTTAATAAGAAGCAAGCTTATTGCCGTCTGTATGTGCCATTCCAAGCACTGTGCTGCATCGACCTCTTTTTAAAGACATAATTTATTTATGGATATATCATTTATAATAAAGTATGAGAAGTATTTTTATAGCTATGCTAAATGTCAAAATGATATGAACAATTACTCAGATGAGATTTTGTGACAGACAGACGGACAAACGGACAGACTAAGTCTCATAGAACTTCTTACTACTATTTTTGGCATGGCAGGGCAAGCCAAAATGGTAAAAACGAAAAAAGAACCTAATTAACTCTAAAGATGTACAAAATTAGCAATAATGTGTTCTAAACATCTGTGCACAAGAGTATACAGTGGCTAGTTAAAACTGTTTCAGTCATTTGTTACCACAGTAACACGATCACGTTGCGTCGCCGTTACGTCGTCGTCACGACGCCGTGCCGGCGTTGTTGTCATTTGCATACAGCGGTTACATTAAAGCTACTTTTTACTTGAAACTGTTTTATGTATTTAATGGCTAGGGTGCCATTAAATACATAAAACAGTTTTTTACTACGTTTGAAGTTTTCATTTGGCTTACGGAACCTAATTTGTAGTTTTATATATTCGATTTTAGGCTTAATTGAAATGTAATCGATACTAAAAATCGAGTCGGTTTGATCGCAAACTTTCAGATTAGCGGTATTTATTTATTTAGTCAGAGTTATTGAAATCTTCATGGAGATAAATTAAACGTTTGAGAGGGCTTTTTCAAAAATGCGACGGAGATATTGTGTTTAAGCAAATTTTTTATTTGCTTTAGCTCATGTTTCTGATCATTATTTAAGCTTAATATAGGTTTACCTAATAAAAGCTCATACCTGTTACTCATAGTCTTGGTCATTAATGCATCAAGTCTTAGAGTATCAGACATAATAGTAATTAAGAAACAAATCTATTGTGTCTAGCCGCCGGTGTGCCCCTGCGACTCATTAGGTAACGACAGTCAATGATAGTTGACAGGTCATAATCGGTGAGACGTTACTAAAATAAACAGCTATCGTCAAGGTTAGCCGGTATATTCCTTGCCCGTCTTACCTCGCACCTCGTCGCGTGGTTGATTGAGAACGATCGTAAGGGCTCTTTGAAATGTATTTTTTTGTATTGTTCTGGCACACGGAACACGACGTAATTGTGCCGAGTTTAGGTATATTTAATATATGAAAATTTTCTTCAACGATTGTCGTTTTCTGTAGTTGTATGTTGTATGCCTGGTTGTATTTTTTTAAAGGAATAAATTGGAATACGACTAACCGATTTTAAAATTTCTTCCACCATTAGAAAGCTATTTTATACAAAAGTAACATAGGCTATATAACATCACGCTATGAACCATGGGATCGGTATAGTACCTAATCATAAGCGTGGTAAAACTGCGAGTGACAGGTAACAAGGAATAAAATAAAAATCGATCAAAAACGTATGCAAAAATACTTCCTTACAAGATAAACATCCATTAAAACTAGTATTCGCGGCATAAATTACGTCTGACTATTATGCCTTCACGCATAAAATCTGACCATCGCATTATTCAGTCGCAGGCGTCCATAAATCTCACACAATAAATCAATATTTGCAATGGCGTCTAAAATAACCCTTCTGTTTGTACAAATGCAATACATTCAATTTATACACGATGCATCTACTCGTATACCTCGACAAACACACGAAAATCACACATGAAAACAAACTTTAACCTGATTGATTACGGTAGGTATTGGATTGTCTGTCTCTTGTGTACTTTTTTGAACTATGTTAATAATAAAACATAGCTTAAGATTGTTTAATTTGGAAGGTTGTCAGTACTCGGACATATTTAAAATTCTTTGTTCATATTTATTTGAAATACCTAGTAAATATTACATTAAAGTATCGATAACGTGTAACGATTAGAAATATTGTTATATCTAAACATTATTTATCAATATTCATGACGGTTCAAACGTAAACTAATTATTATAAAAATAATGAGGTCTACAATTATACAAAAATTATTGCTTTCCTATTAAAAAAAAACTAATTAATAAATAAAAACTAATTGATGTATTATTTTAGCTTCACTTCACTAAGGCTATTTTATAAATAAAAGAAATATAACGCAGAATATAAAAGCTTTGTATATAGCACCGTCCTTCATTACTTGTATTGTAGTAATTAGTTAATTGTATTAATTAACTAATTAGAACAAAAGACTGTAACACCACTGAATAAACGGAATATCTAATTATATCTCGTAAGTTTTAAGACATACGAGTAATTGCCGTTTGCATAGTCTATGAAATCCTTAGTTCTTCAAGTTCATAAATAAAATTACGTAACTTTAACACACACTTAAGTTAAACCAGCTCAAGCTTAGCTCGACAAGATTTACAAACAAATTAGTAACAAACTTCAACTCAATCAAATTACTCTTCAATAAACTTTCTGTACGTAATGAAATAAGACTCGTGTGGCAGCCCTAATCCGCGACTGACGTCAGCGATGCGCCGTGACATTTTATTGGTCGAGCGACGCTTTGATCTCGCCGCGGCCGTTTTCAATTACCAATTAGATGCGGCATACGATACGCGTGCTCATTTAGGGTTGGTAGTTCTATTCTGTAGGTGTATGTATGATTTGCATCGTGATGTTGCCACTAATAATTGCGTATACCTTCCTAAGTTTGCGGGTAATTGGATATGCAAGTTCGGTTTATAATTGCTGCTGTGTTCGGGGCTATAAGTTTGTTATAATAGATATGTTGATATTGCCTGTGGTATGAGTTTCTGCTTTTGATTTTATGCAAAAGTGAGATCGTGTTGCATTCCCCAGTCTAACAAAATTTTATAGCGTTTTCTGTTAAGAAAACTTAGCAGCAGTACTGACTCCCAAAATATGCTCCGTATGTAGTTTATTAACTCTCTCTCCTGGACCTAAAGTATAGTTGGCTAAAGTTGTCACTGTAATATAGCTTGGACTTCAAAGATTACACGTGTGAATCTACGATGTGACCATCACTTTTTGTTGCACGCAGAATTAAATCTTATATACCTATTCAATTCTACCAATCTGTTATCCTCAGATCCCTCAATCACCACCCATAACGTCTTTATACAATCACGAGGAAAACTTCCTTACGCAATAACGTTCAAATAATGCTCTAAGGAAAAAATCGCTGCTGCTGAAAAAAAATCCAATAGATTTAACACCACTCTATGTCCGGTAAGGTGCACTTTTTTATTTAATTCTGCAAATCCACCCTTGTTTTTGTGGGGTGCCATCTTTTGACGTATAAGGCAGAAGCGAGGAGCGGTTTTGATTTCAATGAAGATTCATCATTTCTTTTTTTCTGTTATACAATTAAATCTATCTTCTAGTAACAATTTTTACTAAAGCTTAACTTTTTATAATGGTTTACGATACAGCATAATTTTGCTTATTCTTTCCGTATACAAAATGTCACAGATATAACGCACAACCTCAAACACCCCAATTAGGTTATTAAATCGTAATAATAATATAATCATTAAACATTTTATGTACTTAAATATTTTAATTTAATAAATTAGTTCTCCTTATTGTGCGCGGATAGTATAGGTATATAACAATAAATCTATCATTATTGCCTTTATTGCATCAAAAACCTTATTGCCTTGAATTATGATATATTTTCGTTTATTTCAGCTGTTTAATAAATAGGTGACTATAATTTAATTCGTTTTAATTATTTAAGGGATAAAAATTACCTATTTAAAAATTGCTGGAATTGATTCAGTAGCCGTTTTTGAACAAACTACTTCCAGGATGTGCTTTTATTATGTTACATGTTGTATATATAGAGATGTTTATGAAAATGGACATGTAGTCAATTTTTATAAACATTCTTAATTTAGGTAATAGTATTTGTACTGCTAAGGCTTTTGCAGGCCTTAAATCTTTTAGACATTTACCAATACTGAAGGCTGGTTGTTACTTATACTACAACAGCCTACCAAGTCTTTTCCGGCCGCTACTTGCGCCTGACTTGTACCACCAAGTCACTCGAGGGCACTAGAAATCAATACTCGGCAACTGCCGGTTTTGAGCCGTTTAGTTGAGAATTATTCAATTAATCCCCTGGAGGACTAATTTGTTTCCATTCTCGAACGGTATTTGTCTAAATTTAGTTGTAATGGACACATTGTTTACGAGAAATTAGGTTTGGTTATTTAAACTGCCTGCTTAGTTAGACATTCAGTGAAAGGTATAACCGGGGAATATTTTATGTGTTGATTGGTATTTTATGATGTGAATAGATTAGCCCGGCTTAATATATATCCCACTGTTAGATAGGAGCTATTTTCAGTATATGAAGAGTTAGAAACCACCTTTTGGCCGATTATGAGTTGACCTCTTCAAGATCACACGAACGATTCTCTTTTTTTAATTTATGAGGTGGGTAAGGGATTGATTCGCGTAAATAATTAGCATTTTTTATTAGGATCTAATAATAGCGAGTACTTTAGAATAATACTGTGTCTGCTAGACGTAAGTAATTTTCAAGTATAGTGGTAACAACGGTCAAGATGTGATTATGTTTGGTTAAGTGTTGATTCAATCAGCCCCTATAACGTAGAACTTAACATACACATCCATAATATTATGTCAAAAAAATTAATAATACCGCTACAAATTAATTAAACTACATGTCTAAACTTAAATCACTCTAATCGTCCAACCATAAATCGATAGAAAGGTGTTTTACAAAACACTTTAAAATAAAAGTGATGTTCACCTTTAATCGACCGGAGTGGCAACAAGACAAGCCTCCTTTTTTCTCGTTACAGAAAAGCGAACGCAGCTGAAAAACTCCTTTAAGAAAAAATCACTCGAGCGTTTAAACTTTGTAAGCAAAACAAAAATGGAAGAACCTTTTACAAGTACTAAAGAAGCGTTCTTTTTGTATAAATTTCTTGCTTGTTGGCCAGTTTTGACATGATAACGTTATAAAACACTTAAGACTGCGCCGAGCGAAATGTGCCAAAACAGGCGGTCACAGTTAAGTTGATAAAATCAACACTTTTTGTTTAATACAAATATAAAATACACATTTACCATAACAATGAATGTGTTTACAATTACTCCGTGTAAAAAACTTTAAATAATTAATATTTTCGCCTACAAAATTACGTAAATTTGCACGAAAAATGCAAAAACGTAAGCTCGTGTTACGTGATTTTTAGATTATACCAGTAGAAATCTATCCTATTTTACAGCTTAAACGAAACATAAATAGTTATATTACAATTTGTCCGTCCCAAATATTTAAATTATTGGTTGCCAATAAAGATACATATTTATCAAAAAAGCACTTCAAATACTCCATACAATTTTACTATAGCGGCCGCGCGCCGGTTTGAATATCGAGCTCTGTCATTCAGTCCAACCGCGTCTTACGCTCGACACAGTCTTATAAAATTCGGCAAATTTAGTTTTTAAAATAGGAATTCAAGGAAGAGCGCGTCTAAACAGGAGAGTACTCGTATTCTAGAATCAAAAACCTTGTTTTGCATTCCATTGATAAACAGAGCTTCCGATCTTTCAAAGAAACGTACCTAATATCTGCAGCCAGTGACATCTGACTTCCTTGTGCTCACTTCTTTTTTTAACGAGCCTAGGCTACGGTAACCGCTTAGTATCAAGTTTGCTTATGGTTTAAGAAATATAAAAATACCTTTGTTTAAATATGATACAGTCTGACTGACTAGTTTCTTCACTATACAAAAGATTGCAGCCAGGCAAGCTTGTATTTTATTCCTAAGAAGAGAAAGACTTTTTAACCGTTAAAGGTCTTGTCAGGTGCTGTCAGCAAACAGTGTATTGATGTTTATCATTGAACATTTTAGGTGCATTGATTATGATGCACATAATTGTCGTCAAATAATATTTGAATACAATGTATTGTGCATAACTCAATACCGACTTTGCATGTTCAAAGACGCTCTACTTATTCATATATACCTTTATAATACTATCAATAATAATTTTAATGCACATCTGTAATAATTGACATTTATACAACTCCATTCGCTATTTCCATTCGAACAAGAAAACAGAAATATTCAGACCGAATGCAACGTTCTTGCCGATAAATTTTGAATAAATAAAACCAATAAATGGTAGAAAATAGTCTGTGGAACGTGCACAAGTTGTAAAAGCGAAGGCTTTGTCTCAATTATTTATTGCTCGAGTATTACGTTTCTTTCAAATACTTACTTTTAAAATTAAACGTTCTGTTTTGTTAACGGAATTTCCCGCGGCGTGAATCTTTTAATTTAAGTAGTATTTGCCGCTTACATTTAAATATAGAGCCATGTCGATAAATGTAAATAAGTAAAATATAGGTCAATGAGACATATTTGTGTACGTATTAGAAGGATCTTGTGTTGAATTATATACATTTATATATATATGCAAAAATGAATTAATTATTATATTTAACTATTTAGAATAATTACACCTTAGTAATTGTATAATATAACATCATACAATATAAGTAAGTATAAAAGGCGTAGCAACACTGCTATCTGTCAATTCTTGTTGTGAGCTGTAAGTGAACGGACATATAAAACTTCCTTGTGTCAAAGTATATAATAAATAGTTAAAGTGTTTGTATAGTGTGTCATTTAATCCATAACCTCTAATATTTTGCAGGTAAATATAAGTTGTAAATTACCAAAATTTATCAATTATCATTTAATGGCAATTTATATACTCAACTCGTTATCTGGGCCTGGAGACTATCCTAAACGTAACTGTAATCAACATGTATATATGTAGGTATGTATTTATAGTATACACTCATGAAGAGCTTAGTTGGAAAGACGTCAATTTGATCAGATCGCAAGTTTCGGTTTTAAGTCTCAATTCAACAATTGTATTGTTGACAATTAATTAATTATTTTATTGATGGCAATTAATAACAAAAGCGATGGTATACATTTTTAAGCAAAATAAACTTTACATCGACGTTTTACATCGACATTTTAAATCTGGATATATCTATCTGATTGTGTAATAATTTTAGGTGATTATCATGTAAACATTGTATACAAAAAGGTGACAAAACAAAAACAAACATCACTCAACATTCATGTACTAGAATTACAATAAAATCGACTATACGTCTTGGTGCCGACATTAGATATATTACTGACAGCTTTATGTGTGTCCACTATGTAAATTGTGGCATGTTGGAGATTTATAACGATTCTGGTCACACACCGTGTGATAGAGTCGGTTTGGTGATTAGATTTTGTTTAGATCTTTTGTACCACGTATCACTAATAATATTATGTTACGTATACGCGAACGTTTGTACATTAAAATCAAACTACTTTATACGAAACATATCGCCGTTTAATTTAAATATATTTTTTTATAACTGCAGTTAATGTATTAAAAGTAGCGTATTTTTAAATAGTAGTTTAATTTCAAAATAAACTAGCAGCGATAGCTCAGTGGGGAGACCAACAGACTGCAATGCAGAGGGTCTCGGGTTCGAACCCACGTCGCGCACCTCCGACTTTCGGACGTTATATGACTTTTCGAAATTATGTGCGTATTGTTTGACAATTATCGCCTGCTCCGTGCCTCGGAGAGCACGTTAAGCCGTTGGTCCCGGCTGCCATGAACATCTATGGCAGTCGTTATTGGGAAAGTCAGTACCCTCTAATATCCTGACACTGGTCTAGCCTTAGGGTATCGTTAGCCTTCGGGTTGCGGAGGTCAGGTGGCAGCCGCTCCGTGTGAAAACTGATATCCAGTCAAATCCGGTTAGACCAGAAAAGCCGACCACTAGTGACTTGGGAATAATAAATGCTAAGAGAGAAGAAGAGTTTAATTTCAAATTAATTAAGGTCATGTTAAGTGTCATGTCTAAGTGTAAACGTGTGTAGGATTTTAGCTTGTATCGCTATTTCTTCAACGCTATCTACCAGTGTACCTGTCATTAAAAATTCTATTCATTTTTGTATAAAGACAAGTCTCGTACTAGATACTCTGTGTCGCGTGGACTATACAAACATTTGAACAACGGACACAAATAATAGAAAACGCTGACTCAGGGCAACTGTGCGTTCTTGTTATTATATATTGACACTGGCAACAGCCCGCGACTTCGTCCGCGTGGAATTTAATTTATTACCCAATATCTAATTACTACCTTAATTTATCTAATTTTAATATATAAAACTACAACTAAAGAAATTAATAAGTCTAACTACACCTATATAGGTGTAGTTAGCTATATATTCAAAAAATATATATGGTATCGCGGACTTTTTTGTAGATATTGATACGTTCTATAATACTGTAGAACATTTTTATGTTCTATCATCAATAGTTTCCGCAGCGCACGCGATTACAGATGTTTTATGACTAATTTTTTCACTCCTTGGGTTATATTAATGCATTTTTATTAAGGATACCAATTTTTTTTAAATGTTATATAGTTTATGTCACTCAGTGAAGATGCAGCTTTCTAATGGTGAAATAATTTTTGAAATCGATCTCGTAGTTTTTGTGTGAAAACATTACAAACAAACATACAAAAACACAAATGTTTCCTCTTTATAATATTAGTTTAGATTAGATTGAATGTATAGACGCTCAAAACCGCTAAGCAGCAAAAAAATACCGAACGTCAAGGCTAAAATTAGCACGTATACTAGTGATCCTATTATAACTAAGTATAGATAGATACCTACCAAATCTAGTAGGTATTTTACTACTGACTTAGATACCTAGATAGGAATCTATGGCATAGATATGCCAGTAGTAAAGCACTACTGGCTACCGATATCTATTTCTTGTACCTACCTATATCTACCTAAATATAGATATGCAACAAATAGATAGTCTCTCTCTAGTCGACAGATCAATTGTCCAAACTCGGAAAGTCCATAAGGAAAAACAAGATATCGTTTTTCTTTCTGCATCCATTGATTATCCAGCCTTTTGCCCCAATTCTTTCATCTTGTTTTGTTTCGAAAAATAAACGTTCAATCATCAAAGTGGCTAGTCAGTTCAAATTGTTTTTAAGTCAGATATGTATATAGAACTATTAGTCTAGTCAAGCTAAGCAGATGTCAAGCGTGTCACAAAAATATGTAGATATATTTAAAGAGGTTTAATACACATCAGCCTTACTAAAATGATGTCGTCACACTTTTTCAATGTGTATCCTTTACACAAAGATATACTAAGAACATAATATGTATGTTAATAGCAATGTTACAATTTCCCCGACGTTTTGGGTACTTTTCATCAGTCATATTTCTGGGGAGACTACGATGGTGGCTGTATCAAAGGAATGAAGGGCAAAGTCGAAAAAAATATTTTAACAGCTAATATTATAAATAGTTTAATAATAGTGTATAAATTAGCTTTAGGCGACGAACATTACCTGTTCGTCGCCTTACCAAGCAAAATATCCTACAATTTTGTGGTTTTAAAAATTGTAACCTTTAGGGTTTACTTTAAGAGAACTGTAGAATAATTAGGAAGTACAATGAGAAAAGGTATAACAAATACACTTTTAATGAATTAAGATACAAATAAAAGAGACAATCTTTACTTATAGAACTATAGTCAGGGCGTGGTTCGCTAAAGACTTGCTTCGTGGTCCTTGTATAATCAGGACACTTAGCTGGGAGTGTGAAGCCGGGCCGCAAGGAGATTATCGTCACAAAATGTGTACGGATACATATTTATAACCACAAAAACTTTACTGTCGTAAAGCAGTAATAGAAGTGTCTATGACATAACTAGGCAATAAAAGTCTTCAAGGTTTTTGTTACTTATTATTAAGTCATAATAACTGAACTATTAAAGGCATAGACACAAGGAGTCGAAGAACTCCTTGTGTCTATCCCTTATGCAGGCTGTGGCGTAAATAATGGATAACCCTGTAACTGTCTATTTTGTACTGTTTTTTTATGTCACTCCTGAATACTTGTATCATCAGACCAGTATCCAGATTTTTTGTAACAATCTAAAAAAACTTCGCAAAAAATACTTATTCTCAAATTTTAACATGTTTTCTAAGGAA
Organism: Catocala fraxini; assembly: GCA_930367265.1. Lineage (NCBI taxonomy): Eukaryota > Metazoa > Arthropoda > Insecta > Lepidoptera > Erebidae > Catocala > Catocala fraxini. Next base: position 23,179,708 of record OV884032.1, on the reverse strand, counting down.
TTAAGATGCACCTGTATCGAAAATAAAATTTCCATGAGCATATGGTGATATAAGTGGGTAAATGATAGATGATAATCTGGCCAGTCGACAGTTTCAGGGTAATCCATTATTTACGCCACAACCTGTATATATTATAAAATAATAATAATATTCTACCACGTACACACAACACCATCTAGCCCAAACTAAGCAGAGCTTGTACTATGGGTTCTAGACAATGGATAAACATACATATTATTATATGCTTTTTTTTTTTGTAAATACATACATATTATACATATAACACAGCAGAAAAAATAAAAAGGACCATCAATATGACCAGACGTTTCTGTTACATGTACTTATAATGCAATTGCAACATTTAGACCATTCGCCTAAACAGAGGAAAAGTAATTTCGATTATCTTTGTCAAACGTGGCGATTACCGAAACTTATCGCGGATTCTTTGAAAAAAAAACAACCGAAATCATCAATTAGTATCCAAACCCGGATTGTCCCCAGTTTGGCGCACTCGTTAAAAACGGGCATCGAACCGTAAGCGTCTCGCAAAGACCAACTCGCCTTGTTTAAGCCACTCACAAACTTTGGATTATGTAGTGTTAGCAAAAAAATAGTTGGGCATATTGAGAGTTATATTTGTGTCACAGGGGGCACTTTCATACATACTTGAACAGATGGCAGCTGGCATTACAATATTTAGGGGTGTTTTCATTGTTTTAAGGTCAACCTTAAAAATAAGAGCCTAGATAAGTCTGAAAATGTAAATAAGATTTGCATTCTTACATGCTTTTGCGATTATTTTTTTATTATGACCTGTTCTATTATTTTCTTTTTATTTTGAAGATTTTATGTTTGTGGGAATTACTTTGTACGTTTTATTAAAATACTTATATTATCTATAGGTTATGATGACGTGTTCAGTAAGTTTGAAAACAGTAGTTGAAAAAAGAGCAGTTTATTATCTGATGAAAATATCGAAAAATACTGAAGATAATGAACTAAAAACGAACATTTTATTTACTAGACACAGTTAAATAGTAACGTAATATGTTTAATTGTGTCTGGCAATAGCACTTTAATGAATTCAAAGTAGTAAAGTATCCTATAAAAAGTGTTAAGATTTCTAAAATATGCGTCATAAATATAATTTATAATTATACATTAAAGTGCTATAAACAGCGTCTAAAATAAACTCATTTAGCACTAAAACAATAGATATATCTAACAATATCCACATACCACCCGTAATGGATTACAACACATAACATCATTAACCAGAACAATTGCCTTCCTTTCGTCGGAAGCATCTGTCAAATTAATAAAAACCCGACACGCCATTAAAACCAAAATTAATATCCATAAACATAAAATGAAACAAGAAAACTGCATCAAATTAATTTCACCAGCGAAATCACTACATCTTTTGCAATCCCTACTCTCTAGGGATTATGGACCTCTAAACTAGAAGCGAATTCTTAGTAAATAGTGTTTCACCCCCTCAACGGTATCCCTACCGTGGGTATTTCACTGCAGAGGATTTAGCGCTAGGGAATGTCTTGTGAATGAATGAGTGAATGTTGCGGTAGAAATGTATTATCTTTATTATTTTGATAGTAAAACGTGTTGAAGATTATTGCTTGTATTTTTATTTGTGTTGAAATAGAAGTACTTGTTAAATGTTTCTTCTTCACCTAGGAAAGCAATGTTTATTGTTTCGTTAGTCCCGTTGCGTTTGTGATGGATGTGGTTGATCGAAATTATCCAGATTTAATTGTCCGGTCGAGCACAGTAAGGGCTCAGTTTGGGTATCTTATTATGTTAAGTCAATAAGGGCTACTGTTGTCCCGGACCTCTAGATTTATTATAATATATATGTCGCAGTCTGCTGGGCCACCGGACTCAGTAGGCGCGTATTTTCGTCGGATGCCGACATGACGGGTATCCTCGAGCAATAATAGTCACGAAGAACGATTTAAACACGTTTATTTAAATAAATTCACAATATAATAATATGATATAATAATATATATGTATATAATAACTAGCAAGTATTCTCGAACAAACACGTCCGCACGGTGCGAGCTTCGATTATAGAATGCCCGCCCGCTCCAACGGTCGCGTCCAAGCATGACTCGGTAGTGACGTCACACTTGCGTTTGGAAACGAATCTTGACTCTTCGACATAATAATATATGTAAATACTGTCTTAGCCTTATGATACTTTGCGTGCGATAATGAGGTTCGGGTCAGTTACCAGAAATGGGCTCAGTAGATATTATTAGGGTTGTTCCCTATAAAGTGCGATTAAACACCCTTTGGAGAATAAACGTAAGTAAAGTTTACTTTTAAGATAACGTCAATCCGACAATCGTACATATAATGAGAGTTAACGAAAGCAAAACGCATTCTCATTTATAAGTTAGTCTTATCCCAAGCCATCACTCAAAGCAGTCCACAGTTACGTTAGGAAAAACCGAGCCAACCGCGGCATTCCTGTAGTAAAACTATGTAAAACATCGCGAGCGCTCCAAATACCTGCATAATTTCGATGTAAACAGCTCCTGATAACGCAGGAACTTAGTTGCATAATAATAAAGCACCGTTTTTATGTTCATTGATAGCCATATACTAAATTGTGAACAGCACGCGAAGGTAATGAAGTAATTTTTTGGACGGAATATTGACTTGCGATCAGCTGGTTTTGTGGAATTCGGTTGAAATAATTTGTAGTGAGCGTTAAACTTCTATTGGCTTATGTTTTTATTGTTTTATATATTACTAGCTTTTTCTCGCGGATTCGCTCGCGTAAAAGAACATTACATTATGTTAGAGATAGTACTTAAAAAATAAATTATAACGAATGTTAGTCGCTGATAAAATAGCTTCCTAAGAGCGAGAGAATTTTTTTAATGAGTAGTTTTAACAAAGAAACTTAAAATCTGATCTTTCCCCTTTATAACATCAGTATAGATGTTAATTAAAATGATAGGATTGAGATAATTTATTAGTTGTTTCGTTTCTTACAGTGAGAGTCTATTTGTAATTAATATATAAAATAGCTATACATCGGTCTTAATATCTAAGCAAGCAAGCATAAGCATAAGTAGATATATTCTACATACATTTTACGCATTTTCGTGGCCAAGTCTACATACATAATTATATATTATGCTACCAACATTTGTGCGACTATTTGAAAATTGAGATCAGGAAACCCAATACCATCTGCTCGATTCGAATCAAAGTAACAAACCAACAAGACTCCAATAAATGATGTATGTAATATAGTCATAGCTCTTTTATATGGAATCCAAAAGACGGGACAAATTGACATGAACACAAGAACTATAATCCAAGACCCAAATAACCGAAATTTTAATACAATTAATTTTATATTGCCAAGGTCAATATTTACGCTATTAATATAACTGTAAGTTTATAAAGGCTAGCAATTAAATCTAACAGAACGTAAACCTTCGGAAGGCTTTATTAAATCAAGCCAGTCTTTGGAAGGTGTGCCGTAAAATTTATCCAATTTGAACACCGCCGGTTCGCACACATTTACCTATTTAATACTAGTGCGGTGTAATGGTTCACTGTGTAACATTATATACTGGACGTTATTGTTTGTACTGCAATAAAAAAGTCTTCTTAGACGTATTATTTCTAAGAATAGAAATAGGCTGTAACCGAGCTACACTAATATATCAAAGTTAAATTCTGGTAATGACTTCTGTGGCCAAAAGTAGAAAAATTAAAGATATTCCCCGTGAACATTGCTCCTAAAAACAAGCGAAGCTTCGGTGAAATTGTAATTTTAACTAGACAATATTATAAAATTTGTGTATTTAAAAATAAACTAGTATAAAATCCGTATAAAATAGCCTAATTTTAAAGTGAAATAATATTTTGTTTTGGCCGATTGTCAGGCAAAAGCCTCTCCAAGAGTTATCGAAAAAAGTCCAAAAATCTTTTAATATTTATATTTTAGCTAAATAAAACTGTTAAAGATATTTTACTCATACAATAATTTTAAGAGGTCATATGCAAATTCAATAGATCATTGACACAATCAACTTTCCACATTCTTCGTATGCTTTGTCGCATTCTTTGGAACTCTGTGTCACGTATAATTTTTATGACTCAATATGACGTGACGTCAATCAGATGTCAACTGTTTATATTTTGTTTCAGATAAACTTTATCGCATATTAATTATTTCTTAAGAAAAGGGGTATTACCTAACATATTTCTCTCTTCTCCTGCTTTTATACCACCATATTTTATCAATCTACAAAAAATATCGACATTCGTACAAGTAAACACTACGATAGTCGACGAAATTCAACGATAATTAGTCCTTGGTCGATTCAATCAAGGGTCAAAGGGACCGGTGCGGTCTGTCCGTTCGTACGAACAAATTGATCCGGCGTTACACGAGATTTGTATTTCTCATTTTGAATATTTCCTACCTACATTCTGGTACTGAAAATTTGCGGATTTGCTAAAAGTGGTAGTAATTATGTTCTCAGTTCGTTTATTGCTGCGATCCTTGGTGTTCGTGCTTGATAGTGTGCAATTATGAACCTGTAATCAACGTATTCGACAAACGCTGGGAGGGAAATATGGTTGGGTCCGATAGTTTCACGTAAATGAATTAGTAAATGTACCGTACTTCAACTGATGGTATATTTTTCATAGTGTATGTATGTTAGAATTAAAATTAGTTTTGTCTGTCAAATATGGGTTGTGTTCTTTGTGTGCATTTTTTTTATGTTTGTGAAGTCTTCCTCGATATATATTTTACAACTATGATGGATTACAACTATGATGGGCATGATGTTGTTTTAAAAGAAATATTAGAAAATACTATTAAAACGGAGTATGAATATTTTTTTAATACAAAGCAGGAATATGAATTAAATTTAAATATATCTTTATATATATAATTCTACTGTACGTGTGTATGTCACTGAAGTCCTCATAAACGACTGGACCGATTTTGATAAAAAAAATTGTGTGTGTTCATGTGGATTTGAGGATGGTTTAGTTATGGTTTTTTTTTTCGTGTTTTCATGATAACGTCTGTCGGGACAGCTAGTAATATAATATAATAAAAGCATATGTAAATGGACAATGTATGTTATATTAGCTTTTGTGTATTCGCGTAAATACATCTACCACATTTTCTCTTTGCACCAACCAAAAGTTGTTAGGCAGAATATGCTTTCGTTATGAAGCTGTGTGCTTTTATTTATGAGTATTTTATTATTATTGCATTTTAAAAGCATTTCTTATGGTACGATAGAATGTAAATTTATAAACGTCGGACCATGAATAGCTTAGTTGGCAAAGCGTCGACGCAATTTATAGAAGTCGCAAGTTCAAATTCTGCTGCATGGATTGTCTTCGCCTTCGTTTATAATTTACATTTATCTTGTGCATAAATAAATAAAAATGTAACAAATTTCTTCGCCTCTGCTGACACTTTGCATTTCGCTACGACAACAGTTTGTAGTATTCACAGATGCGACGGATTTTCTAGATGGACATTGCAAAATTGTTCTGTCAGTGCTCGACAACCGTAAAACTTTCTGTATTCTTGTAAAGTAAACATCAGCTCTTTATCCACGAGCATTTTAGAAAGGCGACGATTTAAACTGAACACGTCTGATAATCCTATGACAAAGGAATCTGTACTTTATTTATTTTCTTAGTATTTATATATCGTGAAGGTGTTACGCAAAAGTTAATGGGACGCATATTCTTTTTCGTTGGTAATTAAGTCCATGAAAAAGTCCCTGTTTAAAAGTTGACTTGTATCCAGAATTCGACTGCATGGATGGTATTTATGTGATCGTCTCTCCACTGCCACTACGGTAGTGTTGTGGGTTAGAAGTTAGTACCCCACACGGGACAAACAGTTGTGTGATCCACAAATGGTTGTTACGTGTCTAAGTGTTCTTCATGTCCGTTCTTCCCACCGCGATACAGAAATTAATCTTATTGCAAATATTATAACGTTCAAGAAAAAAATACAGGAAAAATTAATTATACTTTTGCTCTCTCTCAAATTTAACCTAGCAGATTAATGTAATCATAATATAATAAACAAAGTCTAATCAACGTTTAAAACACAAGATTTGATTTCGATTTTGCAACTTAGAAATTAGCAATGCGCAAAATTACATTCGACTGACATGTACAACGCAATAACTAGTATGCATAGTCAAGAGCGCAAAGCATACACTTACTTATAGTTTTGTCAATACGCAATTATAACACTAATTGCAATGTATTTTTAGCCGCACTAATAGCTGAACTAATAACGTTTACGGCATTTGCTTGTTGACCATACCCTGGTATTGTGATTACTATTCGCATTGATAATCAATTCCAGCGACAGTCAAAACATTCAAAGCAGATGGGTGAGCGCTGGAGGCCGCAGACACTTACAAAGCGATGCATCTCCAAACCAAATGAGATGTGCAATTGTGCGTTACAATTCATAGGTACGGAGTTCGCAGCTTCGATGCACATTTCGTAGGTAACCTGATGAATATTCTGCTGGCACAATTAACAATGATTCTATAGGAAAATAGTCTAGTTCCTGTAATTTCAAATGTCTTATAGGAACAGTTTCTAAGTGTTGAAATCTAGTTCAGGGAGTAGATGAAAAGTCAAAGTAATTAATGAGATTTAGTCTTACTTAGATTAAAAATTTGAATTGATTAGTCTACTTTTTGACGCACATTAAGAACTATACAGTGTGTAACGGAAAGGTGTGGTTATATTTAATCGTAACATAATATAGCCCCTGTACATAGAAAAACCACATGACAAATAAATTAGTTTACATTATCTACAGTAACATATAGCGTTTTCTTTTTATCGACTTATCAATATCAGCACATTCTAGTCGATACTAAAACTACTCATGTTATTTTATACAACACCTTTCTGTTATAGGCTGTATAGGATACGAATCAAGGGAAGACGACAATCTATTTGTAATATCATTTTGTTACTGTGTCTTTTTAGCTATAGAAAATGGTGTAAAGTTTTTGACCCATTTCTGAACGCATTACATTGTTATTAATTTCCATACCAATGTTAAGAATGCGATGTCTAAACGGGTGAATAGGGTCTTAATGAAATATGGCTGGGACATATTTTGTATCCTAGGAAGGAACATGGGTATATACTAGAAATTAGTACTTGATACATTTTGACAATCATATTTTTCTCACATTTAAATTTTGTCTAAGCAAGTGTACTTAAAACATTTCGTTTAAGGATGACCTCTTTAATTCTGTTATGCTGAGGCGTTAACACGTTTACACACGGACATTTCCTAACGTAACTTAATTTCCCGAAGCTCCCTTCACAGGCTTAAACTAAGGAGATTACCAACTAAGTGCAGACTTCGATGCACCATGATATCTAATTGTTTATTGAATTATTTATAACAATAATCCGCACATCCGTACGAGGGATGCGTCATTTTTTGGGGTTGCAGGATTATAGACAGATAATTGGGAGTGCATTTTATTGATTTTGCCAGCTGCCGATTTTATTACGCTGTAACGGAACCCTGCTTTTAGGGTTCTCTGTTGAGCTTAGGTAGTTTTGTAATAGGATTAGTTTATGCTTTAATAAGTCTGTTTGTGAAGGTATTAAGTTTCATATTCGTTGAATGTGTTTTAGCATGGAGGGCGGATCAGCTAACCATATAGGCTATTCCACGTACAGTATTTCGGTTACGGTGTTACTTACCGAAACTTCTTCTTATTTGCCTCTATTATTTTAACTTGCTTGTATGTAGGTATGTACTAAAGATTACAGCCAAAAGACCTTGCGTTATTTTTCTGTGTTGTTTTTGGTTTCCAGTTCCTTGAGATGGAACTGCTACTGTAAGCAGAACTTAGGAAGCAGGGTATTTAGTAGTTATTCTCGTTTGTATATGCAGTGATTCATTTTATTAGGACGGCAATTCGCTAGTGTTATCTCTGTTATTGCAAGCATCTATAGCCACTGGTTGGCAACCCCTTTTGTTATGAAAATGTGTTCTATATATACCTGTACCAGTTTTCGCTGCGAGCTTCGCCCAGATAAATGTCGTCTTGACTACAAAAATTCCATCTAGTAAAATTCTACGGCGAAACAAAATACCTATGAATAAATTTTTCGAGAAAGTTAAATGATTTTGCACAACGAAAAGTAATCCTTTACGTTAATCCAGGTCGTCCATCCAGATGTTTGACAAATTTTAGCAAAATTCGTTTACCAGTACGAATGTGATTGTGATAAAATATATTTCTAAACTTTCTCAATTATAATATCGACTGATGTTTTCCTTTTAGCCATTTATTGAATGTAGATACAAAAAGATAATAGAAAAGGGTGAACTGTTTAATTGATGTAGATTTTGTAGATGCAAAATGAGATGCAGAGAAACACCTTATTAATCAAGGTAAGACGAGTTCGATACCATGTGGCCGTTGCGGTTAAAACAGCCATTTCTTTCTGCCTACTGATTTAAACGTTACCTACTTATTTCGTTCGGTGCATTCTAAGCGTTAAAAAATTTGTTACGTCTGGCGTAAATTCAGTGAAATGGGTTCAAGTTTATTTTGGAATGCAGAAAATGCGATAGCTTAAGTCATATCGGTTTGATTTTTGTTCGTGCCTAATCGTGTCGGTGCGATGATATAACATTACAGAAATCATAGAACACGCTCTATATAATACATTCACTATGACTTTCGAGGATTAAAACCGTTTGTGAGCTTCTAATCTTTGTCTTCATGTTTCAAATTTTTACGGATTCGGCCCACAGGTGACATCAGCTGTTCTGTGTCTGAGAGTTCTTTGTGTCCAGTACTTCAATTTTCTATAACGTGGGAGATGCTTTTTCAATAAGCGTAACTATTATCAAACATAATATTTAAGAATCTCCGCTCCATTCATGCATCAACATCGGTCAATGAGGCGACCCTTTAAAAATAATATACACATTTTAATAAACTATCCTTTGTCATCCATTCCGAGGGGTTACAAAACTTAATTACCATCTATTGTAGAGCATCGTAAATCATTTCTCACGAACTAGCCGTTGATGACGTCATGCGAACAAAGGCTCACGATTGGTCGAAACTCCAAACGGAGTCACGTGGCTGGCACGCGACAACTCGTTCGAAATTAGAACGAAGGGCGCTTTCTGTCAACTGGCGTCATTACCGTCGATTTAAAAAAAGAATTTGCATATTTTTTTCATTGAGGCTACTTCATCGGTATAATCAAAGAGTTATGATAATGGGACGGTTAAAATGGTCGTCGTGAAACACAATCTAGATATAATTGTGTCCGAAAATTGGCAGCAATGGCACTTCTGTAACACTAGGTAATTTTACTCTTTGAAACGATTTGGAGTAATTTAGGCTTCTTTAGTGGCACTAAGGGGGTCCTGAAATAGTTAAGTGAGGTAATTGTAGGGTAATTACAGTTGCAGATTTCTAGGCCATTGGGTCACAATGGAATCTGGAATTGCCTTTTTAGTATTATATAGTTTTTGTTAGGGACGCATGGCCAGGATAATGATGACTTTGTTGCCTTCAAGGTTTTAGTATCTATCCCTTTTATTTTAAATGGCACTTATAAAGTAGCATTAGAACTGAAGCGATTATGTTGGTGAATTTAATATTAGGAGACATCATTAATTTTCTGTATAATTGTATGAAAGAACATATTCAAACCTGATATTTCATAAGAATTGCGGCTCCGCGGTTTGCTGCTTCAATAACACGTGATGGTCCGACTGAGGGAAGGCCAGCTTAATATCACAGAAATGAACGCACACATATGTATCCCAATGGAAGTATGTTGTATGCTGTGATTACCGTCCGAATCTGTTTATGTATGTGTGCGTTTGATTTGGCATGTTGTAGTGAACCAACATTCTGTTTGTATATTTTGTGCTACTATGCAGAACTTCTCTCCCCTGTTAACTACAAACAGCGCTCAAAACAAGCATACAACTGATTTGCAATATCGTGCAAATATTTATCTACACTATTTGCACCCTCCAAAGTACCCCTCCGAAGGGTTTACTTTAATACCTAACGCCTAAGCAAACTCTGATAGTACGGGATGTCAATAAGGAATGTTTGGTGACGAATTAAGGGTCGAGAGTAAAAAAAACGCGAAATGTTTTCGTGACTTTGACATGTTAAGAGAGGAGGCGTCTTGTTTGACGTGAAGTTGTTTAAAAGGGGGCACTATTGGTTTACAGATAGTACTTATATATGAACACTAGATGACCCGCGCAACTTCGTTTGCTTCACATAAGAGAATTTTCTCCGTTTTCGCAACATTTTTCATTGAAGCTCCTCTCCTATTGGTCGTAGCGTGATGTTATGTAGCCTATAGCCTTTCTCGATAAATAGGCTATCCAACTCAAAGATATTTTTTTAATTCGAACCAGTATTTCCTGAGATTAGCGCGTTCAACTAAACAAACAAACAAACTCTTCAGGTTTCTAATATTAGTATAGATTAATGCGTTTGTTTGGACTTCATTGTGTTGCTATAATCTATATATTTACCTCGCAGCGATATATTGGCGACCAGATACAACAGGTTTTACCTATATCTGGTATTCCAAGCATTGAACGGCGAACTAGCGGATCTAACAGACGTTGTCCTGTCTGATCCTTGGCTTGCAATTCGATCGCAGCGCCACCTATCGGGTCCAGTTGTGAATCTAAGGCTCTAGAGACGCACTCAAATACATACAAAACAATTTCATTAAAATTGGTTTAGCCGTTGAAGTTGAGTTTGGTAATACGTACAGAAAAATTATATTAATACGTGAAGCAAAAATCTTGTACCCCTTTTTACGAAAATTGCGCGTAAGGTGGAGTATGAAATTTGCCACAGTTAAAGTTAATATGGAGAAGGACGGGCGAATCCTAATATTTTTATAAAATATGCATTAAAAATACATTAAATTAATTAAAAACACTAAACGCACACAACCATTCATTTGACACACGCAGTGTAATCGCGTTTATAGTATTTCGGCATTGTTCGGATGATGTCGTACAATTCTTCATAACTATCGTTACCCATAAGTACCTCTTGCAATTTCGCGGTATTGGCCATTAAATTTTTAAAGTTTATATATAGATACAAATAAGCGAAATGTCATTATAAGGGTATAAGTTATAGACAATCAAACCTTAATAACGATCAAACTTAAAATTTAAATCAATTATGATCAAATTTCGACCACTTTAGACGACCTCGATGGCGTAGTGGTTAGTGTAACCGACTGCCACGCCTGAGGTCGCGGGTTCGATTCCCGCACAAGTCAAACATTTGTATGTATAAACATGGATGTTTGTCTTGGTCTGGGTGTTTCTATGTATAATATGTATGTATTTACAAAAAAAAAGTATTTAAGTATGTTTATCCATTGTCTAGTACCCATAGTACAAGCTCTGCTTAGTTTGGGCTAGATGGTGTTGTGTGTATGTGGTAAAATATTATTATTATTATTATTATTACTTTCGACCGCTAGTATGAATAAATAAAGCTATGTGAAGAAAACTTTGTTCTATTTATAAACATATTTCGCGCACGGAGAACTGTAAGATTTGGCATAGTTTAGGCTTAGTATGGTGAAATTTGAAATTGATAAGGTTTTAATAACAATATAATGTATTACACTCGAACTTCTATTACTAGACCATAAACTGATACCTACTGATATATGTTTTTTGTTTTGGTTTTAAGTATTCACTTCGCGACTACCAGCTAGGGTTCGATCCACACAAGGGACAAAAATATATTTGGTTCACAAATTGTATGATATAGGCAGTACTGATTCCGCGCCATTTTTTGTCCGTTGTTCGAATGTCTTTTTTTTTGCTCTTCGAAATGACTATAGTCCGCCTGATGGTAAGCAGTCGTGTGGTCTAAGTAGTAGCCTCCACACCGTCCTCATAGCAGCCGAGGCGATGTTGAGGTCTCTACTTTGACGGCCTGAGAAGGTGCTTTTTCACGACCCGCTTAAAGGACCCAGGATTGAAGGAAGGAGGAAACACGTGCCTTGGCAAAGAATTCCATGCCTTGATCATTCGGCAGAGATATGAGGACCCAAACTTGTTGGTACGCATTCTAGTCGAATGTTTGTAAATACCTTTGTGATAAAGGAATTATTCCTAGTGCTTTCTTTGCCTACCCTTTTGGGGATAATCCAATAAATAGTAAAGATCTTCATTATTTATTGGACTTATCTAAAGATGCTGACATAATCATTTTAACACATACAATGTTTTTATCTAAGCTAAAGTCACTATTATTTAAATGCGTTGACTTTTAAATGAAGTACCTTTATTATAGATTATATATCAAACAACCATATTTGACTTTTTTAACCCGTATCAAAAGCTTGAATAAAGCTCTTGAGTGGCGAGAGTATCTTTTTAAATTAGGTCGGATACAGACGGTTAAAAATAATATCTTCGCGTTCAGAGGGCGCTTGTGACTGGATGCGACGTTGATTGATCATCTCTGAGAAATTATGAAAACTCTCGCTTTAATAAACTGTTATTTCTTATACGTCTGCCATTCTCGGTAGAAAGATGATTGTTTTTATGGATTTTCTTACCTTCTTATTGTTATGATTAATATTATACAAGCTACTTGTGTTTTATTAGTTTCATAGTTTACTTAGAGATAGGTAGACTATAACGTATTTAAAGGAGACTTGCTCAACTTATAATGACAAACAGATCATTAATGTAATTTTATTTTTCTTGAGTGACCATCCTCCTCCACCTCTTCTAAAACTGAGGCACTTGCCCAGCCGTGGGATAATTTAATACAGGGCTGATGTTACATAATGTTAGTGAATGGATTGGATGGACATTTGAATGTTTTATCTACTAACCATAAATTATTTAATCTTTAGTTATTTGTGAATACGAACATTATCGTATTTTATAAACCATGTTCTCATGGAAGTGATGTACATATATCTTATATGAAAATAAAAGACATTAACCCTAAACTATAGGTACCATTAGGCAGATTTTCTAGTAATTTTTTTTATGTCGACTACTTCTAGACTCCGTCATTCGTGCCGTCTAATTTTCAAACAAGAAAACGTCAATAACAAGTTGTTTGGTAATCGAACCCTGGACGTCGTTATCAGTATCAGAAGCAATCGAAATCTTATATATACAAGCCTATAGTATATTTGTTTTATGTTTAAAACACATTATATTTTGAGGAAACAACTCAGTTAAGTGCTACATAACATATATTCACCTATTTCCACATTCCTATGGGAACGCGGCTGCATTGGCACGCCGTAATGGCGGGTGCACACTACGCGACTTTTCTGCGGGGTACGTGGGTAGCACGATAATGGTGTAGTGCATTAAATAATAAAGAATATGAATTTAGGTCTTGAGTTAGAAGCACTGCTTCAGGAAATATTCTTCTAGATTTATTTTAGTTAGATATGCTATTGTGTTACAGAGCAGCGATAGCTCAGTAGGGAGACCAACAGACTGCAATGCAGAGGGTCTCGGGTTCGAACCCACGTCGCGCACCTCTGACTTTCGGAAGTTATATGACTTTTCGAAATTATGTGTGTATTGATTGGCAATTATCGCCTGCTCCGTGCCTCGGAGAGCACGTTAAGCCGTCGGTCCCGGCTGCCATGAACATCTATGGCAGTTGTTATTGGGAGAGTGTCGACACAAAAGATCCCACTGGGTCGAAATGTCGCCGGTCTGCACTGACTGGCTCCCACATAAGATACATACATACATACAGTATGTTCGTAAAGAACTTACTGTTTCTTTAGCTTTGTTTGTCTCAGTGCAGTGGTTTGTGACTGCTGTGCATGAAATTCCCGGGCAGTGGATTTTTTGTGATGAAATTCTCAGTTGCAGCCCAAAGTCGGGAACTATAGAGAGAAAGAAAGAAGACAGAAAGAAGAAAGAAAGAAGAAACAAATAAGTTTATTTAACGACATACTCATGCAAATACAAAAAAAAGGTGTCGTTGAAAAGGTATTATCTCAGTACTAGATGTGCCCGCGGTTTCACCCGCATTTATGATTCATGCGCCGCCCCCGTGGGTCGTAGCGTGATGTTATATAGCCTATAGTCTTCCTCGATAAATGAGCTATCTAACACTAAAATAATTTTTCAATTCGAACCAGTAGTTCCTGATATTAGCGCGTTCAACCAAACAAACAAACAAACTCTTCAGCTTTATAATATTAATATAGATTAGTCGTAACACCTCAAAGGTGTGACGACTCTGGTCTTCCGATAATACCTATTTATTGACAGAGGGTGCAACTAACGGCAATATAGCTGATACAAATATAATATATACACGGGATACTTAAATACGCTCGCTCTCTATTAGGTGGGATCTAAAACCTATTCTTCTCCCTGTCTTTTATTATTATTCCCAAGTTACTTGGGGTCGGCTTTTCTGGTCTGATTTGATTGATTTGACTGGATATCAGTTTTTACACGGAGCGGCTGCCACCTGACCGCCGCAACCCAAAGGCTAACGATATCCTAAGGCTAGACCAGTGTCAGGATATTATAGGGTACTGACTTCTTAATAACGACTGCCATAGATGTTCATGGCAATCGGGACAGACGGCTCTCCGAGGCACGAAGCAGGCGATAATTGTCAATCAATATGCACATAATTTCGAAAAGTCATATAACTTCCGAAAGGTGCCCGACGTGGGTTCGAATCCGAGACCCTCTGCATTGCAGTATATTGGTCTCCCCACTGAGCTATCGCTGATCAGTGGGATCTAAAACCATACCTGCTAAAATGTGTAAGTAATACAGCTCTGCTTACTGCTTTATGGATATACATACAAAGTATAATTTCTGACACTTTGTATGTATTGATTACAAACATCGACTCGTTTATACTGTTTATAAATTTACTTAGACATTCTAGAAGACAATTAAATGATGTCGAACAGTTTTAAAGCCAGAATAGACATTCAAGATGAAATTAAAAATTATGTGCATAACATTTTAAAACGGGATGAAAAGAAAGCAATGGTTGACGCAGCTTCATGGACCTCAATCACTGGCGAAAATCATTTAAAATGTTCTATATCTAACGCCATTTTACTAGAAATATCTGACTTTAACATGTAGCAAAATTACATCACAATTTTCCGTCGGCTAGTGTGTAAGGAACTTTAGCCGTGTCGCAATACGCTTGCTGATAGATCGCCGGCGCTGAAATGAGCTTTAAATTACAAGCTTCCGTTCAAAATTGAGATGTATGTGCGATCTGTTTTTGTACGCCTTTTGTACCGCTTCCGTGTTCAACACTAACTAGGGAAAAGCACGGAACGGCAGGCTTTAGAGTATATTTTCATATGAACTATTAGAACGTTACCTGTAGAAATTTAAACGTCTTCTTTTTTCTTCTTTTCGTGTGGTTAGTAGCCAACCTGTTGTCAAAAGTTATTCAAGCCGCCCGTGAGCCTCTGACATGGCTTAACGACTGCTGTCAATTTGAAATCAACCGGGACCAACTTTTTACGTGCCCTCCGAAGCACGGAGACGCTCACATGAAATACCACTAAGCGGTCACCCATCTATAGACTGACCGCACCCAACGTTGCTTAACCTCGCTAATCGTTTACCGATCAGAGAGTGCAACTAGCTATGATGCTACATAATTAGATGGTAAATTTCTACAGGCAAGTCAACTCCAGGTACATACCCAAAAAAAAAAAGTAGTGTCTAGTTTTTCCTTAAAATATCGTTATTCCTTAGGATTGCAGAAATTACATTACATCATAAACAGTAATAATGTCAGGTTGATTCATAAAATGTCAGATAACTAATCGTATGATATGATAAAATATATTTTGAAAGTGTAGGTTTTTTATTATACAATAAGATTTAGTTGTTAATTTTAAGATTACATACCAAATATATGAAGTGGACAGTAAATATCATTTTTTTGAACTCAAAATGTTTTAACGACGGTTGACTTTAATTAATCTAAGCAATCGATAATTGAAGAGTTTGAAAACCAACTTAATTTCAATCCTATATGTTTAAATAATAGAAGTAGAATTATAACTTGAATTTTATATTGGATTGAATTTTAACCTTAATAGATTTTAGTTCTGGTAACTAAACCAATAGCTATCTTGTCGAGACCCTTAATACAAATTAAACACTGTTTACCCACACTCGGGTACAAGCCTCGAACACTCACAGAAGTTGGCTCAAGGGCGTGTCAGGCGCTTGACAGCTGTCAAAGTGACAGCTGACACGTTGACAGGTGTGAACTGTAGCGAGTTTCGACAGTTATTGAGTGGGGCGTGTTATTTTACGTGTATGGGAAAATAGTTGATGGTTTTCTTGGAAAATTAATACGTTGGAGTAAGAAAACGTACCAACCTAATTATATGATTACTTGTAAGTATAAAAAATATATATACGTGGTTCTGATATAATGAATTTACGTACACATCAATGAAGAAATTAATTATGTAAGATACAAGTAAAGCTTAAAGCTCAAAATCTTATCATAGATTAATTGGTTTGTATAGAGACTGTTAATGATATGATTTTATGATTGTTCTTTTTAATTAAACTGTGCAACGAACCTGATATACGACCTTTGTTAGCCTTCGCTAACTTTTTCTAACCTTTCAGATATATATTGCCATAATTATATACCTATTGTTATTCTACAAAAATAATGGCTCAACGTTAATACGTTCAGCCATTATTTTTGTAGACAAGTGTAATCACTGCCCTCACGGTAGTAGGTAATGATGTTCTGCTATTAAATATTTTTATTTTAGAGTAGCAATACAATTTGGCAATACCTTTTTACTACAATTGTAACAAAGCTTTAAGCCAAACCGAAAGGACTAATAAGCATGTTTTCGGGTAATACTGATTTCAAATTTGCCCTTTTTCCGAGTAATAATCAGTATTAGCCTGGGATTTGAAATGATGCATATCAGAGAAGATCGTTCGGAACACACCTATGTATAACCCTACGAACATTTAAAAGGTTAATGCTATTGTTTACACAAACGCCAGAAAAGAAAACAAAAATAGTCAGAATCCATATTTAAATTAACTTACACGTAATTATCTTCTAAACCAAATTGTGAAACTGATTCTCCGTTTGGATGACGGCTTTACAAAAATACACGTTCAGTCCAAATCGTCCGTTGAGCCGACCGGCGACGGAAATAGACGAAAATAGCCGAAACCGACCATTTCCTTTTCTACACCTCTTTTATTTTGTCGCCGAAATGAGAGCCCTTGTGTACTCGTCACGAGCTGGTTCCTTAACTAATTTGTAGTTTTCTTTGCTAATGGACGAGCGATTTTTAATCTCGTTGCCAGTGTTTTTTTGTTGGAAAGGAAAGTTTTCAAATGGATCTGTTTACGTCGTAGAGTAAATTAGGTTTCAGTGATGTTGTTAACCTATGACGTTTATAAATCACCACTTAGGATAGCTGGAGAAACTGTCAAAATAACAAAAAGGGCAAATGAATTGCTTGAGTGAAATAAGAATAGAAGTGTAAAGAACATACATTTAATGCCCATTCATCATATAAGATTTGACAGTTATGAACGTACAACAGAGATTAAAAAGATACATGTATTCATTAAATCTAACGCTTATGTATGACATCTATATCAAGGATTACCAAAGACTATATAGAGATAGTTATTCCTGTTCTGGAACCGCCTTTAGTATCTGTGCTTCGCACAAATATTTATCAGAAACCAATTTAACCAAATGATGTGGCAAATAAATTACAAGGTATTATTGGCGATAATTGACGTCAATATAACAAGAGAAATATATATGTATATATCGTATTTAATTGACAACCGATAAGATCAAACTAATTATACACGATTCTGAGAATGCAGCGTATTCGAATCAAAACAATCGACTATTCCATGATCGATATTTCGAGTACTCACAAATGGACTACGTGTGTTTCTTTTAATTCTATCTCTTAAAATGCTACAGTGCCATCAAAACTCAATTGTGAACGCATACAAATGGACGTAACATGCATTTAAGTGGTGTTTAATGCAACTACTTATGTCGGAGCAATAATTTTCATTTATACCAAAATAGATTGGAAAGGGAACTCCGCTTCAGATTATTTCCATTTCTATTCGAGTTTATGTTTAGGATAAATTTGTGTGTGTGTTTGTGAATGTATGTGTGGACAATATGCTTATGTGGTCAAGAAGCTGTCTTATCCTGTTCAATATTTGTTTATATATAGACTGCCGATTTAAACATCCACAGTATAGTTATTTAGTTAGTTTTTAATAAAGACAACTCCCGAGAATGAATCCTGTGTTGCGGGTGACATAACAATACAAAAAACACCCAGAAGTGTGAAAACTATTTGAAGATATGCTAATTTTTGTCTCGTGGGTCAGTCTTGCTCGGCTCAATGACAGTGACGAGGCGACTACTTAAATTGATACGCTATCCGTGCAATAAAAATATATATAACAGATAAATATTGTAGTACGTGCTTAAGACTGCGCCGAGCGTAAGACGCGGTTGGACTGAATGACAGAGCTCGAAATTCATATCAGCGCGCGGCCGCCATAGTAAAATTGTATGAAGGATTTGTAGTGCTTTTTTGATAAATATGTATCTTTATTGTCAACCAATAACTTAAATATTTGGGACGGACAAATTGTAATATAACTATTTATGTTTCGATTATTATAATCTAAAAATCACATAACACGAGCTTACGTTTTTGCATTTTTCGTGCACGTTTACGTTATTTTGTAAGCGAAAATATTAATTATTTTAAGTTTTTTACACGAAGTAATTGTAAACACATTCATTGTTATGGTAAATGTATATTTTTTATTTGTATTAAACAAAAAGTGTTGATTTTATCAACTTAACTGTGACCGCCGGTTTTGGCACATTTTGCTCGGGGTAGTCTTAAGTAAAACGGGTTTAATAATTGTTAAAACACGAGATAATGTAATTAGTATTCATCCTAAACGAACGCAGATAAGATGCGCTCGTAATTGCTTTGACTGAATGCTTCATACCTGTGCCTCTTGACTGCACGTAAGCTATCTCTTTCTATATTACATCATTATATTGGCATTCTGTATTTAATATATCGGAAAATAATATATTGATACGTTTCACAGTCAATCTACGTATACATAGATAAAGACAAAATAGTTCAGAATCTTTTTCTCCTACTTTTGTCAATCGATTTTCTTATTTTTTTTGCTTAGTAGCTATTTTACTACTGTTTAACATTTGTTTGTATTGACGAAAAAAATTGGAACATGTAATTATATTTTCAATAATGATAATGGTTTTATTTCGGTACGGACACTAGTATTTATAAATAGGCAGCCCGTTCTTTCTATTCAACAAACTATAGATCCAATCTTCAAAATTTGAACCAAGATAGATACTTCGGTTCTCAAAGGGTATTCTTGGATCAAAACGGAAACTCGGTCCTTGATTCCCTTTGTGAATTTCGGATAAGTATCTTATCTTTAGGTGCAGATTTTTGCGGGTGTTGAAACAAAACTTGGCCTGGCCGTCTTGGCTCAAATGAACTGGAGCCAACAAGATACGGCCAAGACTAATTTTCAATTAAAACTTCATCAAACTTTAAGTTGGTTGGAAAGTTTTGGGGTTGGTCCAAGGTGCAGCCCAACAATGGCGTCTGTTCTCAGACGTTGAATTGTACTGGCGTTTTGTACTAACTTGTATGGATGTGATTTATTTTATTAACACATTAAATGTCATGTAGCACACCGGTATGGCGTTCAATGTGTTAATATGGTGTTATACACGTAACTAAACTTGAAGATAGAATATGCGATAGCTCGATGCATAAGGCATTGGACTTGCTTCCGAGAGTTGTCACGTTGTGAGCCCACCCCTAACGCCTGGAAAGGAGGAATACCAGTAATTTGTAATAGAAATTGCTAGTAAATAATGTATAAAAATAGAACTACTTAAGCCATTGATAGAGCATAAGATTTTAATTATTTCAGTAGTAAATGATGCGAAGTATTCGCTTTAGCACGAATGGGCCGGCGCGACCGGAGTGATACCACGGCCTCACAGAAAACCGGCGTGAAATAACGTTTGCGTTGTGTTTCATCCAGTAAATGAGAATACCGGAGGCCCAACTGTCCCCCCTTCTGGTGGGGGCAAATTTAAATGGAACGCAACGCACTTGTGACTCCTCTGGTGTTGCGGGTGTCCATGGGCGGCGATAATCGTTTACCATCAGGCGATCCGTGGGCTTGTTTGCGTCTTATACCATAAAAAAAATATATATTACATTATAAATATTATTATCTATAAATATATTCATGATTATTACGAAAGATAGTGTTCCTTTTATGGATTAGGATTTGATAATAGTAATAACGCTATTGGTCCTATTAAAGACAATAGGCTCGCCAATTATAAAATGGGATCTAAAAGAACGGCTATTGAAATGTACGTGTAATAACATCTCTACCAGTTTTTTTGATGATATAGGCGGGTGACTATGTATGTATGTATTAAAAGCAACCTATATGTCCGCTTGTCGCCCAATAATTACTATGGATTCCTACAAATAAATTTTGGTATATTTAATTTTTGATCATTAACTCCGATTACATTCTTCATGCTCGCTCCTTAGCTTAATATAATCATTTTTCTATTATTTTATTCTCTTTTAGAGTTCGAAAAAACTCTTATACAACAGCTTTGTCCTTTTCTGTTATACAACTTTCAACTCAAGAACCGTAAGAGCTAGAGACTCGCGGTCAACGCCATTCGACTCTGTATAGTCCATATAGTTCCGAAATTACTGTGACCTTTGACCTCTGACCTCAAGGTCACGTCGTATCAGGTGACCTTTGCATATTTTGTTTTTCAAACTTTAAGATTTTACGGCAATTCATTGCCGTTTCTCACTTGTTTAAATAGACCACTGCCGCATCAAGTCTATCACGATTTTCTTTTCATTTTTTTTGTTTTTACGTGAATGCTTTGACGCATACCTCTCCGCGGGGCGACGGAGAGGTTATGTCGGGCTCACCGGGGGAAAGATACCCCGGTAATACCGACTAAACCTACTACGGTGTTCCTCGACATAACCATAGACGGCGGGGCCGCGCGAATCGCTTTCACATGCAATCGCGACCCCGCCGAGGTTTCGGCCCGCCGTGTGAAACGGCAGGCCACTTCACAAAATACTTCCTCTACTGTCCCCCTGGGGGGGACAAAGACACGACACAGAGGCGCACGTGGGAACACGCACGCCGCCTCTCGGACCTGGTGCTGATCGGGTGGCGAGCAGGCTCACGCAGCCCACCACCCCCAGGTCATCAGGTCTAACACCTGTGTTCTAATTTACAAACATTTAAACAACGGACACGAGGAACACCCAGAGCCGGAACAAATATTTGTATATCATTTAAATTATTGTTCCGGGTAGGCTTATTAATTTTTATACTTATATTATAAAGAAGAAAGATTTGATTTTTGGAGTGTCCCCGTGACCATGGCTGCTGAAAAGCAACCGAAACGTCGGAGAAAGTGTAAAAATAAATGAAATCTGAATAGTTTAATAATAATTTAATTAGCTTAAAAATTAGTAAAGTATAATAGTAGTAGTAGTGTAACAATTTTCAAAATTTTGTAATAAAGTGTCAAATAAACAACGCGATAAAATCCGTATATAGCAGTTTAATTTCAATGATTTGATTTTTGTTTATAAGGATTAAACTCAAAATCTAAAAAATTGATTCTAAAAATTCTTTCACCATTAAAAAGCTGTATCATTAGTTTCATTTCCCAAGTAACATAGGCTATCTTTTATTTAGAAAAAAAGTACTGTTACTCACCTAACATAACCTAAACTTTCTTTTACGCGAGCGAAGCCGCAGGCAAAAGCTAGAAATATATATTTATCTAAGTAAACGCTATCTTTTGTGACTTGTACTACGGTAAGATAAGATCTCCGCTGAACTAAGAACAGGTAACTGAACTACGGTTAGTGGCAAACGTTAATGTTTGAGCTTATACTCATTAATACTTTACTTCCAAGTACTTTTTAACGCTTCTTAATGAACGTCTACGTATATCCTTATATACAGAGTATAATAGAATTAAGGAAAATTATACTTGCAAAGAAAATATCATTACGAAATATTGTCTTACGTTTACACGAATGTTATACATTGAAATTAAACACTTTATATGGATTTTTTCGCGTTGTTTATTTTAAAACTCCTTTATTACATTATTTTGAACTATAATACTACTATTTTTAAACTTTACTACAATTTAAGCTATTTAAATTAATTAAAGCTATTTATATTTAAGTTCACGAGGAGTCTCCTCGTGACCATGGCTGCTGTAAAGCAAAAGTGTAAACTTAAATATAAATAGTTTTAACTAATTTAAAATCAAATGATAAGGAATGAAGGAATAAATGCAACTTTGTACAATACATACATACATACATACATAGATTCACGCCTGTTTGCCAGAGGGGTAGGCAGAGACTACGGATTTCCATTTGCTACTATCCTGACACACTTCTCTGGCTTCATTCACTTTCATCACATTCCTCATACACGCCCGTCGGTTCAAGGTGCTCTTAACCTGGCCTTTGTCCAGAACGCCTCCGATCTGATCAAAAATGTTTGTACAAGTGGTTGCATTTTCCCTCTATTTCATCAGTGATATAACTTGCACATAAACTTCTACTCCACCAATAAAGTGCACACACAAGTTGAGTTTCACAAACTATAGATGCGAACTGTCGAACTGCCATCAAACGAGATGTTCATTTATCTCGCGGATGCTGCTAGGAGCCAGTCTTAAAACAATTTCAATTTCCTTCAAGAAGAAGTACAAGGAAATTTTATAATATTCAATGCGAAACTTCAACTATCGGGTATGATTTATGCGGCCACAGCTAGTTCTGACGCCGGAGTTTTTGAAGCTTCGGCTATTGTGAGGGATTAAGTTTTATGCCGGATATTATTTAAAAGCTTTAGAATATTCTGGTTTATATGCAAAATAGAAAATCTCACGGCATCTGTTTAGCGCCAGTTATTTAGCTATGTAGTTTTCTAAAAAAACTCTAGTATAGGTATTATCTTTATGATTCCGAGGGTTTTGTAAATACTAAAATAATAGCCATAGATTTGGATGTTCTAACAAGCAAACTGGGACACAGCCAAACTATTTTGTGGGTCAAATTCGTCACACTCGAAATGGCTAAAATTATACAACGCTATCCGTGAATTCATAGTTGATTTGATTCTCCGTGGGCAAATATTTTCCAGTAGCACACCGCAGCCTGGATATTTTTCGTTTATATGCTGATTTATCTCTTTTCTCCGTTCTGCTTTATTGAGATTACACTTTTTGCTACAATAACCCCTTTTTGCGTGACCAAGGAATTGAACCAAATTTTTCAAATATAACAACCAAGTTTACGTTTATCCTTATAGTTTGCCAAACATGTAGTCGATAAAATATACTAAAACAATAAAATATATTTGAGCAAAAAGATTCTATCCAGTATCGTTGAGGAGGAAGTAAAGTGTTAATAGGATAAAAATCCAATTTAGAGGAGTCCAGTAGGCGGTGACGTCACATGTGTGATGACGTAACATCCGTCATGTGCACATGACGTAGTGATAGTAATTATCCATATTGAAAATCCAATGTTGGTACAATAGGATGCACGACTTTATTTTAAGTAGGTACTTGAATTTATGCATTAATTGAAATTGCAGATCATTATCATAGGATATATTATGGAGGATCCCTCTTTTTATAGGATTTAGTTGTAAACATATAGGTACATAAAAATTGTGATGTAAGCTTAAACATTATATATTTTAATTCGTCTGCACATTTTTACATAGTATGAAAGGAAATGTTGGTGTGATATAATAGAGCTAAATATACTTATCCTTACAATAAATAGCCTTACAGACTCAGATCAGCAAGGCTGGATGTTTTATATTGGATGTATATAGATTAACAACATATGCATACTATCTAGTTTGGAATGGGAGGCATATTTTTTTATTTTATTTTCTTTTCTTGGAGCCGATAGTACTTTGGATCGATCTGTAGGCTCAAATAGTCAGTCTATCTTTTTATATGAAACACCGGCTTGAAACATTTACAATAAAACATTCAGCTGTGCTAAAATGACGTACGCTTGGCAATTCCGGGATCTTTTACTTTTAAAGTTTATTACGATTATAACGTGTTAATATGATGTTTGTTTGTTTGTTTGCAGCGCGAGGGTGCGGCTCGCAGCGATGCGGAGCGCGAGAGACGCGCGCGCGGCGACTGGGAGGCGCGTGCGCGCGCCGCCGAGGCAGATGCCGCGCGCCTCGCCGCCAAACTACATGCTGCGCAGCGAGAGATTACCAGGTAAGCGACAGAAGCACATCACTTCGTCACACTTCAAGACTTATCAAAGGCTGTTCTCTTTCTCCACTACGTAAAGCACTTCAGCGCAATACTTCTGGACCTATCAAAGGCTGTTCTCTTCCTCCAATACGTAATACGAGTTCAGAACTCATTATCAAAGACTTTTGTGTTCTTTGAACAAGTACAACGACGGCTTATATCATGCTTGACATCCTTGTATATAAAAAAACAGTTTCCGCACTGCAAAACTCAAAAGGTTGACATAATTATATGAAAATTAAATACATATGTACATATATAAAAATTGAGGTACCTTATGGTTGTGTCCGCAAAACTCGAAATGCTGTTGATAGATTGACTTGAATTTTTATATAGTTTTGTAATTCTATATATGTAAGATTGGTTCTATATACTTTTTATTCTATATGGTCACGGAAACGAGTAATTTAAAATATTTCAAAGCACAGCGTGGGAAATCTAAGGCCGGCTGGGCTTAGTTAGTTGCTGTATAAGCATATTTATTGAATGTACACTTTCTTTCTAATGTTTAGAATAACTGTGATGCCAAGTTCTAACAATGAGTTTGAAAGAATAAGGAGGGCTAAAGGATACATTTATTTAGCAAACAAGATATTAGATATATAATACTTGATCCCGAATCTAATCACATCCTTCAAGATTGTCATAACCTGTCCTTTCTCTTGTACATCTTTTATAGACATATTTTGTCTAAGTCTTCTTCCTCTTCAGACTGACATGTTCACATTCACCTTAAATACTTTATTGGTTTACATTTTAGTAGTTAGTACCTTTCTCAATAAATCTTTACTGTTGTTCGATCATTCTACATACCCAAACAATCATATCACTCTTTCCCGAATCCTTAATAATAGAGATGCACCATATTGATTCAACAATATAATCACACTTTATTTATTCATCGAAACGTTAATCGAGAAATCGACAATTAAAACATCGTATCGACAAAAATGACAACCGCAAACTGAAAATAACGCGTTCTGAATAAAACTATTGGGCTTAAACAAAGAGTAACGAGATTGTGGACGCGTCAGCCGATATTATTAACGGGAACAGACGGCACCAATTAAAATATTGCCCTTTACAAACAATTCGTATATCTGAATATTAGGTTCGTTAACTACTGGCGCTGCGCGGTGTACACTCACCGTAATCACGGCGAAACTTTCGCTGTTTTTCGTACAGAGACGCATTTATTCGGCGATAGTCTCAAATATTTTATGACGTGCACGCGAGTACGGCAAAGATTACAGGCTTGCTACATGTAGTTTACTCGAGTACGGAACGGATCGGTGATTTGCTATATATACTGCCAAAGTATTAAGATGAACTATCGTTTGTATAGGGTAGACAATTGTATATTTCTATTGGATGAGAGAATTCTCTCAATTGAAAAAACACCTCTTAGAATAGACGAAATCATAGTTCACCACGTTCCCAAAATACGGGTTGTTAGGCATGTATGTTGATAATTTTTGATAAAATCAGTTATGTATGTATAGGTATATACTAAGTATGTATTAACATATATATATATATAAGCTCACGTCTATATCCCTAAGGCTTACAAACAAACCTATCGAATTCGTCAGTTATGGATATAGGTTCTATGTTATACAGACAAGAGCTATGTCGATCTACCAAGCATAGCTCTAATTTTCGTGCTGCTGAGAATCTCTTGACAAAAAAATCAATAAAACTTTACTGTGCCCGAGCATCAAACCCGTGAATTCCAGCACAACAGCCGTTTTTACTACTGCAACTCTACCGAGGTCTTTATAATGTTCTCTTAACTATTAAAACCCATAATTATATAATCGAACCCAACATCATCGCTTAGCAATCTAACTAGACCATCTCAACCGTTTTCCCAGTTAACATAAAACAGTTTCTACCTGTATAAACTTTTTTTGAAAACCATAAACCTCCCGACTCTTAGGTAAAATGTGAAAGGCAGTTCTGTTCCATTCATTTTACAATAGTCTTCTTAATCTGTTCCCAGTTAATTTACCTTTAAAACAGTAACCAGACCACCATTTCAAATAATGATAATTACAAAATGGCGACCTTGAACTCAGAAAACGGATAACAGTACCATTAGTGCCTTCATTACATTTTATTTAACTACTGAGCTTCGCAGAATTGACACTTCTAACGAACGGTAATTGAAATTAACGTATTTACTGCCTACAAGCACTTGTACCGATTTGAAATAATCGATCTTGTATTTATAACAACCTGTTTCGGTTTTATTACGCCTTCCAGTATTCAGCTTTTATAGCGTAGACCTTTATAAGTATAACTAAGCCATTAGTAATAACGGTTTTTAGTTATCTTTACAGTCAGCGTCAGTTCTATGTATAATATGTATGTATTTACAAAAAAAATGTATATATGTACCTTTATTTATCCATTGTCTAGAACCCATAGTACAAGCTCTGCTTAGTTTGGGCTAGATGGTGTTGTGTGTATGTGGTAGAATATTATTATTATTATTATTATTATACGAAGCTCAACGTTAAAGAAATTTGTAACAGTATTTTATAAATGGAAACTTACTCATTATTATCCTATAATAATGAATTGTGATTAAAATAACAATACTTTGATTGTTACTGCAGTAAAGGATGAGAAATTATCATTACTGTATACAATACAGTATTTAAAAATGTCACAAATACTTGTCGACTTATGTTGCTGATTGTATTAATTATATATTGCTAGCTTCGCCTGCTTAAATTCTATGAAACTGTCTTATGAGATAAAAAGTATCCTAATAGTTAATCCAGAATATGTTCGTAACACGTGGACCTAAAATCACAACTAGATAAATGTGGGTCTAATACACCTCTGCCTACTATTTTAGGAATGTAAAATTAGACTATGTATGTGTGTTTTATTAATTTGTTTTAATTAGCAATTGCATGATATGCAAAATAAAATGTAATAAAACTACTCTCTTCGTCCTTTCCCGCAATTTATTTAATTTACAAAAGTCATTAAATTTTCTCATTCTCTTTGTTTAAAGGAGATATAGCGGCATTAGAACAGATTAATTCGTAAGTACGAAACAGTGCAATAAATATCACCACCTAATTGCGTCTCTGTACTCTGTTTTGCAAATTGATGGAGCCATACCAATTTCGATGCCGAATCGATGCCATATCCACATCGATGTTATGGCACTGT
This sequence comes from Catocala fraxini, assembly GCA_930367265.1. Lineage (NCBI taxonomy): Eukaryota > Metazoa > Arthropoda > Insecta > Lepidoptera > Erebidae > Catocala > Catocala fraxini. Next base: position 23,151,947 of record OV884032.1, on the reverse strand, counting down.
TCGATTTAATGAGCCGTTTAAATCGAGAACTACAATCGATGTTATTGCCAAGTGACAGCGGCACTTTAGCGTTATCTGACTGTTTTATAAAGGTACTTTTAGTTAATGGCACAATTATTTAATTAAAGGTTATCAATGACTGTATTAATGATTGTATTATCTATAAATGAGGCTTTTATATTCAGCGTCGGTGAATATTGGCACAATTAACAACGATTTATTTGGAATTCAGCTTAAAATGTTTCGAGTTCAAATTGTTTTCTTTTAGACAGAGAATCCCAATGTAATAAAAAGTATGATTAAAAAAATATATTAAAAAAGTTAAAGCTCTCTCAACATAACTCTGACAACAATTTTGAAACAAAAATACATAATTCTAATTTCAAATAATTTAATATCAAAAATTAGAATCGGGCGAATCCGTCGAGCCGATGCCTATCGAGCTCACTTCGGTAATTAACGAAGTTGAGTTCCATTTTCGAATTTACGGTTCGGTACGGTAATCGGCCGGTGTCACTCGATGGCGATAAGCGCTCGTCCGATTGGCCGATCGACCGTAACTTTGCGATATACGAACTTCACGATTTACGTTCCAAAGTCCGTTATGGATTTGACCCAATTTGTTCGGGACTTGAATTGAAATTGGATTTTTTGGGCCGTACCGACCGATCTATTTATTGGTTATGGAGGTCCTTTGTTGACTAAAAGGCACTTTGCGATGTGCTTTTGCGCCTATATAAGATAACGGCTGGTGTCAGTGTCAATAGTTTTGTATTTACTTCACATAAATAACTTTTTTAAATTAAACTGCATTGACGAGCGCGCTTGAAGAATATAATGAGATAGAATGAAGTAAAACAGATGTCCTAAGAACTTAGTAAGTAGCTATCGGAATCCACTGCCATATTTCCTTAGCTGTGCTGCGCAGTTTGAGCGGTTTTACCGATGTGCTTTTAGAAAACTGTAAAGACTTAGGTACTTGTTACTCTTAGTACTTAATATTGACTTCTGAAGCACTCTAATAAACTTGAATATTTCATTCAAACCGAAGCGATGCCACTACGAAAGTAAATTCGCCGGGAAGGTGGAGTTCCCTAGTTGAATAGGTACCAGTTAATAGAATGCTCGAGGTCCGAAACTATAGCTTGCTAAATATGTGAGAGTCATCTCAGTTTAACTCTTCGGAGGTATAAGCTTGATACTATGTACAATTGTACATATTATGTAGATATAAATCTAAATGAATCTCTGAAAGATAGAATAAGGAATAGTGTAATTAGAGAGAGATCCGGCATGAAAGTGGATATAGTGACAAGAATAGAAAAAGCTATGTTAAGCTAGTTTAGATGTAGAAAGAATGGACGAGAGAAGACTAACTAAGAAAGTTTATAAGGCTAGTGTTAATGGAATAGTCGCAGTGGGAAGACCTAGGCGAACGTTTCTCGATCAGATCGAAGGCGTTCTGGACAAAGGCCAGGTTAAGAGCACCTTAAACCGGCGAGCGTGTATGAGGAATGTGATGAAAGTGAATGAAGCCAGAGAAGTGTGTCAGGATCGTAGCAAATGGAAATCCGTAGTCTCTGTCTACCCCTCTGGGAAACCGGTGTGAAATTATGTATGTATACAGTATGTAAATCTAAATTTACGAGATCAATATATTTCCTGATTCCCTATAAAATCTTATTTCACCTACCATCCTAAAAAGCATTTCATAAACCAATCGAATCATACTGAAAACATATCCAATGTCAATCAAAAACCGTGAGAACCAACATGTGATATATAAAGACCTCAGAGGGTTACAATTCGATTCCTGAGTAGGGTAGTAAGAGGATTATTGCGGTCTAAAAAACACTGATGCTGTTTGAATTTCCGTTTGTTTGTACGCGATGGTTTATTTAATGTTGTTATTTGGAGAAAATAACGTTATTCTTGCAATATTTGAGGGTAGAATGTGTAATATGGAATATTTGTATTGGTATTGTCTATACTTAATTATTAATATTGACTGCATGGATAATGTAGTGGTTAAGTGGTCGCCTCGCATTTGACGCTATGCCGAGTGTTGTGGGTTCGATCCCCATACGGGACAAACATTTGTGTGAGTCACAAATAGTTGTTCTATTTATACGGTGCTTGAATGTTTGTAAAATTCCCCGCGACACAGGATCTATTCCTAGTGCGCGAGCAGTCTGTACTAAAGAAAACACACTTAGTGTCAGAACAATTAGTTGCCAATCTCCTAAATAATTGATGATCCCATGATTCCAACCCATTATTCCAACCTACAGCACTTGGCGCGGCGGCAGAACTTTATGGCAATGGTTGCATCCTAACACCAACGTGTCCCCTACAATTTAATAAACTCCCCCTTTCTTCATGGGAAACTGATGTTATAAATTATCTAATCTCCCTACACCATTGCGTAGTGCACTCACGTACTTGTGGTAGGCTCACTATTCTGCCCCACCTCTTATTTGTATGAGCGTGATGTCTAACATCGATTTGTTATGTGCTATCGTGATGTGATATGATGTCTGACCCTAGAGAAGTAATGTGATGATGTTTGTTGTATGGAGTTTTAAAAATGGATGGCTGGATTTGGTACTTATGTATATTTGTGTGTTGTCTTTTCTTTGTTAGGGACAGCTTCCCGTTATCTTTGGAAAGCATAATCGTCATAACTTTTCAAAAATGCAGCACATATGATAACAATGTTGATACTATTAATTGGGAACCCAGAACTTTGTTCCTTTTGATAAGGATATCGCGCACAAGAGAGAGTATGAGAGTTTCATAAGAGTATGTGATTTAATAGAGTTCAGAAAGCAAAAATGTATAAAAGGACTTACGAATTTCGTTCTCTTTTCAAATACTTGTACCGGTCAATAGCTGTACCACCTGGTTGATAGTTTATCTCGTTGTGGTATTAAGGGTCGTAGCGTGATATAGTATATAACTTTCTTTCAGAAATAGGCAATGACAGTACGCTTGGTACTACCACACAAAGGTATAATAATAATAACACAAGTCACAAGTCACAAGCTGACTGGTGCTGCGATGTCATGTCTCCGTTTTTGAGGCAGAAGAATCTTGATTCACCCTCACTTTTGGCATATTTTTGTTTGTCCATGTACCGTCACAAACTACACTCACGGTATCCCTATTACGTACGCTAGCCGTTGTATCCGTATTCTGTGAATTACCTGACTGTGCAAAACAGCGAAGTTGCGTATTATTAATCACGGGATTTAGAGATTTAGATTTAATATTTTATATATTGCACAAAAAAAATCGACTTTGAAGCTTGTGTAAATATAAAATTAAATATGTAATTTTTCCGCCCTCTTAACTATCTCTATGCAAAAAATCACGTCAATTTGTTGTTTTGTTAAAAGAAGGCGAGTCAAACAAACTTTAATATTTATTAATATGGTTATGAATAAATTCCTATTCTGCCTCAAACATAATCAATTTTCCTTTGCCATCTAGAGTACCACCAACACACCAATAGATACTTAACACCACATAAAACTAAATACATCGATAAATCTTGCATCGATACAATTGAGATATATCGATAATACATCGAGGCATCGTACGTGTGTTGTTTGTGAACACGCATCGCGACGCCATCCATCCTCATAATCGATTATCTTCGAGTTGCTCGTCAATTGAAGCATCGAATTGTATTTGCAACTTTTTATTTATTATCGGCAGTTTGTTTACAATTTTGTAGCCTTGTTATTTTACCTTAGTTTTGCATAGTAGTTAGCCATACTTTATTTTTGGTGAACTGGTTGACAAATTAAAGTAGGCTCTACAACACTGTCACTAGTAGTTCATAACTGTAGAAGTGTTAAGTAATACAACTTTGCTTAACATTTGAGATATAAAGCGTACGGCGAAATAATAAAAAAAATATTCATAACAAAACCTCGTGTTGTATTTCGCCAGTGTACGGCGTTTTATTAAGATCGGTTCAGCCATGACGAAGTCTGTCATTTGAAAGTTAAAATAAATGTGTTTCGTTCGTCGAGTGAGAGTGGCGGAGGCCCAGTCACCCTCTTTCCCCTTCCCGCTCTTTCTCCTTCTCACTTCCTTTTTCTCTTCTTACGCTCCTAAAGGGCCGGTAACGCGCAAGTCCTCTGGTGTTGCAGGCGTCTATAGGCTACGGTGAACACTTGCCATCAGATGAGCCGTATGCTTGTTTATCACATTAAAAGTATAAAAAAAAAAATAAGCACGCCTCCAAATATGTTTAGTAGTCTATATGCTCAACGCGTTTTACTTAAGTTCTAGAAATGACTGACCAAAATTTGGACTTTATACACTTCTGCCTACCTTGCCTATATTCTGCCTATATGTGCCTAAATAAGTATTTAAATAGAGATATTTAATGTAGAGTATAAATAGGTATTAATTATAAAGGCAGCGGTGCGCGGTGGCACGTGCGTTCGTCCGCAAACACACCACGTTCGAACATCAATATTCATAATCGGTAATCTTACATCGATTCATCGGTAACAACGTATCGAATACATTTCACAACTCGATAAAGTTTATAATTTGTTACTTACATTAATATTTTACCTTAAGTATAAGCTTGGTTTAGAGGCATTGTTACTTACTTCTGTATAATGGTGCTTTATCACTAAAACATCCGTGCTTTTATGGTTAAAGAATATTTCTGAAGGTCTAAGGGTAGACCCTCAAACATATTCTCTTACCATAAATCATACATTGTATGGCGTGACGAAGGCTACGGTAACTCATGAGTTTTCGTACTGTATTCCTTGTAATACGCACGCATATCAAACGCGCGTTGCCGACTCTAGAAAAAGCAATGATAGATGCGATGAAAAAAGAAATGGGTGAGGCAAGCAAGTGAGCTTTCGTCACACCGAGTGAAACACAGTGACAGTGTCATAACTTATACGTCGATTTATTGTTTGAATTGAAGTCTCCCGCTCAAAAACGTTATCAGTATGTCTTCTCATACATTTTATAAAACCGTATCTAGATTCAGGTGTTCAGTTGTTCACTAAATAAAAATTGTGGGCTTCTACAAATTAGTCCCATCACTATCTGTCAATATAGTTTATATAATAGAGAGAGGAAAGTTACGGGCAGCATCGATGTATCGATTACACATGGAGTTCTGGCACGAGCGCTATTCGCAAACACGCCACGCTCCGCCATCAATATTCATAATCGGTAATCTTATATCGATTCATCGGTTCCCACATCAAATGGTACTCACGCGTATTTGCAATTCAATGATGTATTAAAACTATATTTTGAAATTTAAATTGTGGTTATGTTTATAGATCGCATTATATTTTTTTCTGGTATACATTTACTACGCCCAAGAGTTTGTCTGCGGCGAAGGCGTGGGATGTACGGCAAGCGCAGCAATTTTTTTAACGCAATCAAAAAGACAAGTAAATCTAACAGTTTTTCGTTGACAGTGGATGCTTGCAGTACTAAAGGTATCATTCAACCGTTTTCAAAATCAAGAAAATACACGCTGTTACATCACAACGCTTTCTTATTTTGAAGTCCATGGCATAGAGCTGATAGCATAATATCTCGTTAAGGGAATTCAGAAACCCTTCTTGTCGTAAAAATACAGCCTAAGCTGTGTCTCTGCAATCAAATATCGGCTGGAGATCCGGAGGGCCACTGTTAGTATACTGCAGTCGACATACTAGGTTTCAATAGTGATGACGATGTATGCTTGCTGATTAAACAACAAATTAGATTCAGATTACTGCTAATTAAATTATTCCGTCCTTCTGCATCTCTTATTCAAAACCATTTAGTATTTCATAAGTACTTTTTAACATTAAAAACACAATAATCAGTCACTGACACTAATTGGATTTAAATGTACGTTAAAATATAAACTTTAAATGTTCACTACAAAGCTTATAATATATAACGATTTCTAGGCGCAATGAGTTCCTAAATGTATATTTAGGTACTCATCGTGGCTAGAAATCGTAAAAGTAGTATAATATGTAAATAAGATAACATATAATAGATATTATAGGCTTTTTATTATTGCCATCAGCAGCTTGTAATCCTCGTCATAGTTGTTTGAAGGAAACGTGTTATAATGCAATACTTGCCTGACGGGCCCATCCAAATATCCAAACACTACTTACTTACAAGCATATTGTATCTTTACCATCATGTATTAGTTCTCAAAACATTGCCTAATAACGTTGAAGCTATGGTCATATTAACCATGAACTTCACCATAATCCATATTCTATTTACGTCCCCTAACTCGTAAAACTTATAAATGATATACCAGCGAAACAGGGGTTGGAATGGCCGAATTCTTTGTATGAAGAAAGTATTTATTTTTGATGGTTTTCTTTATAGAAAGCTTAAGAATTTAAGTTTTTGGTGAACAAAGAAATATCACGTTAAGTCAATAGTAATCTAGCATGTATGAATGTTTGCCAATATTGTTGTTATTATACCTTGCTTTGTTAGTATGTTGGAGTCAATTCTTGCAACTCAGTTTTAAACAATTTCTTCTAACCGGCTGATCTAACATTTTGCATATATTTTGTGTCCTGTGATAATAATAATGGACTCTAGCACACAATGAAGCATGTGTTTTAAAATAACTTACTAAGTATGTCTCATTTAATATATCTTTCTTTTTGTGAAATCAAGGCGGCAAATTAGGATACAGTAACGCCTTACCTGATGGTAAGGAAATCTTGATAGTTTTTCTGATGGTAAGCAGCTATCCTAGTCTATGATTCCTTACAATATCAGGAGAGACACTTACGTATTAGCAATCCTTCAAAAATTAAGACGCTGCGTTGTGCTGACAGCGCACGTATCACAGTAGAATGTTTTGGATTTTTATTTTTTGTTTAATTCGGAATAAGGAATTCCTTAAAAACGAGGTGCTTGGAAATTCTCCAGGCAATTCTTACTACTTACAGCATAGTGTTGCTGTAAGTAGTATCGTGACCAAACACCAAGGTCGTTTGGTCACGATTTTCTGTCATGGAGCTACTTTTATATTTGCTCCATTTTGAACGAAATCTTAGGTTAATCTCCCCTTTTTTCAATTAATATATTTTTATGCTTAGCAGACTTGAAACTATATTTTTATCAAGCAACCCTTAAAGTTCGGAGCAGCTGTAAAGGCAAGTTTATGTGATCGCTATCACATAGATCATTAGACATGTGCTTTTTGACGATCTTTATGATTGCCCAGCTTTGAGACCGCCCTTATCTGGACTATAAAAAAGTTATGTGTCTCTGGCTAAGAATGGATATAGAGGGGATGTAAAAAAAATTTTATGACGATCTTTATTTGTGGATAAGTGAACTTTTCAATTCTGTTGGTTGGTTTTATTCTTGGTTTAAAATAATAATATATAAGATTGGAATTGGTTTAAACAGCGATAATAAAAAAAATGTCGGAACAAGTGTTCTTTATTAAACAAAGGCGGAAAATAAGTGTATGGCGTGCGATCATTTGCTACGAAAACTGAGACCCGAGATGCAGGTCGCGATTTTCGTAGCAAATGATCGCAAGTAAAATCAATCACGCATTGCCGGTCCTAGGGTCCAATACAATACTATAATATACTTACGTTCTTAATGAAGTATGTATAATCTAATAACTTTTAAACTATTTAAGCAGGGCGTGAAAAAGCACTTTTTCAGGCTGTCAAAGTAGGGACCTCAACATCGCGTCAGCTGCTATGAGGACGGTATGGAGGTCACTGCTCTTAGACCACATGACTGCTTACCATCAGGCGAAGTGAGGTCATTTTGACGAGCAACATAAAAAAAACATTCGCATGAATACGTTACGTATTATAGAATAATATCTGAATAAATATAACTTATTGCAGCTGGATTTATTTCTATGCTTTGCAACCGATAATGAATTCAGGCAAAACTAGAACCTTGTTAAATTATGCTTGATGGTAACCCAATCGCTCCTGCATGGTTCCTAAAATACAGCTGACGAAAAGTGACTGCTATACGCCAATACCGGACTCTTCAGGGGGTATGCAAGCATCTTATGTCACACATGTAAGATAAAAACAGGATATATTTATTAGTATAATTACGACTTTAAAGACTTCCCCATGGTTCCAGAAGTGGCCTTCCACATATGTATCTCGTTTCCACCATCAATTACTAATTTCCGTCAATTGTGAATAATTGATCACAATTAACGACATGGTGCCCATGCTGCTTGTTTTTTCATTAACATAACATACAGCTCCGTAAATATCTTGTCAAATTCATATTTCTAGAATATAATTCTATACATAAGTTCTACCACAAAACCGATCGTGAGGTCCTAAATTCGTTTCCAATCACAGATACACGGATGAATATTCTAAAACCATTGCTTCGGGATCAGGCTCCTTACTAAACAGACGATAATAATATAAGTCTTGTTTGTTTTGTTTACTGGTACTCTTGTTAGTGTGAGGCTCTTATCAGAGTGTGGCTCAGGCTAGGCCACTACGCTGGCCAAGTGTAGGTTGGCAAACTTGTCATATCTATCAGAAGAATACATTATTTTATTTTATATACCTAAACTGGCAAACAAGCATACGGCCCATCTGATGGTAAGTAGTCACCGTAGCCTATGGACGCCTGCAACACTAAAGGCATCGCTTGCGCGTTGCCGACCTTTTAGGAAAGGCAGTGGGAAGGAGAAGGAGTGGGAAGGGGGAAAGGTGATTGGGCCTCCGGCACTCTCACTCACCGAACGAAACACAACAGTAGGAATATTGCTATTTCACGTCGATATTCTGTGAGAGGGTAGTCCATCCCCGGTCGAACCGGCCCATTCATGCTGAAATCAGCGAGGCTTACTCATTATAACTACATATGTTATGATGTTAAACCGAGTGAAAGTACGAATTATTTATTACGCGTGTATCTTTGAAAAGTCAAAGATGCGTGCCTTGAGGTCAAACTCGATATCCCGGCACGGCAGTTCAACGGTCAGCGACTAGGTATATAGCTACTTAATAGTCGCTACTAAATTGTTATTTATGATATTATAGAAAGATACAGAATGATTTTATTTAACGAAAGTAGTAAAATAATAATGAATTTGGACATTTTAGTAGTTAAACACGATCATCGAAACGTCGGGCGAAGTGTAAACTTAAATCGAAATAGTTTTAATAATTTAAATAGCTTAAATTGTAATAAAGTTTCGTAAAACGTATAATAATTTTAAAGTTCAAGAACATACTACCATACAATACAAAGCTAGAATTACAATCTAATATAGTATATACTATCAATGCGGTATACAGGTGATTGGCTTTTCGTCGTCTGATAGGAGAACTGCGCGACCTGCATAAGTAGATTACTCAAGGCTGATGGACTTTATATAGATTGACATATGTACAAACATACTAGTACTTTGATAATGGCTCCTGGAGATTACATAAGCCAATCCAGTATTACGTATTATGTATAGAGAATAGTTGGCAAAATGGCGCATCACTATTGGTTGATATAAGTCATGTGATATAAGTCGTCTTGTACCGGCAATTTGACAGCTATTTGTGACTTAAATATGACTTGGAATATATATGTAATATAACATAGATTTGTAACTTAATTCTAAAGATTGGTTTATTTAATTATGATTTTACCCGCGGATTCGCTCGCGTAAATGTAGGTTAAGTTATAGTTATGCTAGTAACAGTATTTTTTTCTGGACGAACGGTACCCTATGTCCTTTATTGTTCCTCTTACAGACGTGTATGCGAAATTACATGATTGTCATCATGTAATGTCGCATACACGTTATAAACAGTATCGAACAAATAGACCAACACATTCGCATTTACTATATTAGTTAGGATTCATAGCGCAGGAATAATATGGTAGGTTGTTGAAGATTTTTTTATACTACAATGTAAACTTTCATATGTTTCTCTGTGAGCAATACTTTATGACTAAAACATCTCTATACTCCATTTGGTTAGGTACTTAACTAAAGGTAAACAATCTTGATGTCTCTTTTTTATTTTTTTATCTTAAAACTCAGTTTAAAAATAAAATGCTGCTAAAGATCAATGTAAATACAACAATAACGATTACTAAATCAATTGAACTGTTAGTTTAAGCAGTACTTTATTTGTTTAATATGTGTTAATGTAAAAAGTCACATCAAGATTGTTTACCTTTAGTTAAGTACCTAACCAAATGAAGTATAAGTTGCTTATTACTCTAAAATAGGTTACAAGTTTCTGTGAAAAGTTCTAACTAAAGCAACGAACTGGGTACAAGCTTGTCATATAGGTATAAAAGCACGCTGTAATTACTTATTCGTCATCCATCTTACGAATGTTCAATATTTGAATTGGCAGTATAAACGGTTTTGCTTTTGTCCACTGACTGGTATGCAACCTCATTATGAAATCGATTAACCAGCACGTATGAAAAGGCACTACAATTCAAAGCCCCGTAAGTACGTTTCTATTCTATCCAATTGAAGTCTATCGTAACCGATACCACATAATTAATGTAAGTGAAAATCAATATAATTGAGAGAGTGCTATACGATATTCTCTGTTGAAATATTTAAGCAGCTGTCACTTCAAACGTTTGAGGGCTTGTGAGCACTCGACTAAAAATAATAAGACACCAGACACCCTGCGTGTAGACTGGAGGGATTTTCTACAGAAATTATTTTAATGTCCTTCTACTCCTCTGTGTAGTACCTTATAATAATATTTTCTGTTTGAAAAGACAACCAGCGATGTGTACAACCGAAAAGCCATTTATCTATCTATTTGAAACCATTGACAGTCGTCAAACAAATATTGCTAATCAAGATTTCTCGGTTTTCTGACCAGACCAGTCAAATATCCTGGATAAATGGCCAGATCTTTATCAAATGTTTGTAGTTTTCCAGCCAGATCTTTGTCAAACCTTATATATAAATAATCAGATTAAGTGTTCGCAGTTATCTAACCAGAAACTTGTGAAGTCTAATCTAGTCTAAAAGTCAGGCAAAGAGAGCTTTGATATACATAAATAATATAAACACACATATATTTCGTGGCAAGTTTGTCAGTCGTCCGGAATATACTTACATACTATACGTATCTCTTTGAGAAGGGTATGATGAAGTATTTCGGTAGAGGCTTCGGGTATTAGCCAATAAGACCTACCTCACCAAAACGAAGGATTATAGCATACGAAATCCTTTTCTTCTGCCTTTCTTACGACTGCGGGTAGTATTTCTTTCTTATTGAACAGATGTGTACGTATTCAAAGTAGCATCCTTAAAATAAGTACTAGCACTTACTTCAGTAATAGAATGAACGCTCTTACGAAGCGTCCAACAATACACCTTGAAATGTCTCTTCGGGTGAAAAAACAAGGGTGGCTGCTTATGCCGTCGCGGGTGTCAGATAACAAATAAAATAGACAATTAAAGGATGGCATGCGGAGGGTGGCACTGTCTATTGCTCTCCATGTGCCAGTATCGAGTTGCAATGACATCTTAATTATGTTGGGTAGGCGTCAAATTGAAGCGTCGGAATGTTAGGAGATTAAAAAGGCGATTGAAGGGAGGAGCTTTTTTATTAGAAAATAAATAAAGAAAATATTACATCGCTACTCTCTTTCTCACGATTTGAATTTGGAATTTACTTTTTTTTGTAATCTCTTGCTTGCCAAATCTTCCGCGAAGGTCTGTTTACGCTCTGCTAGCAGTTTATGTAACTTTGTCCTGGCTAAAGACCGCTCTACGCTCATCTGATTATCTCTATTTCTAAATATGCCAAAAAATAAACTATATCATTGCCTTGCCAAATATTAGAGGACGAGTCTACTGGACACATCGTCAGTCTGCGTGCTATTTTTAACATTTGCATAACATAAATGCAATAACGCTTTGCTTAAACTAAAAAACCAACCTGTGGCCTTACTATTAACCGCAAACTTATGCTACCAAAGCAACCGACATAAATAGCAACATGGATTCCCTTCCATTAAGATAAATGTACAAATTACGCAAACAGGGAGCGGCACTTAACTACATAATATTCACAGGTAAACTAAAGAGTAAAGACGGGATAACATTACCATTAAGATAATACCCCACGATTTATAACAAGGAGATAAAACACCACTCAAGTACGTGAATCTCTTACACGGCCGTACAAGATATTAATGGCTAACATGTGTGCACTGTACTACACATAATAGTTTGAATTACCGCCTCTAATAAGTTTTTACTTAAGCTTATTGGAACGATATTGTATTAGTACATAGAATAATAGTTTTGTGATAACATGGCCAAGACCAAGAGCCAATCGTAGGATTATAATTTGTCAAAACTACAGCCAAAATGCCAAATTGTTTAACGCTTATCAGGTACTTAGAAGATTGGAACTGATTTTCGAGTAAACAAACAGCTTAACTGCGAAATAAACGTGACAATGTACACCACAATAACTATAATAATCTTGGATTAGCTGATAGTTAAAAGGATATAGAAATTAAACTCCTATATACGGATTTTATCGTTATTAGTTATTTCAAAGTACCCGAACATAATTTAATCATTTGTGTTTCTATTTACGCAGAATGAGCTCAAAGTATCATGAAGTCTAGCTGTGGTTTGCTGCTTCTTGGGTTTAACTATTTGTATTACTGGATCCCAAGCTGGTGGTACATTCCAACCATCTTCTCTATTAAAATTAGGATGTTTTTTGATTTCAATAGCCTCGCGAAGCATCCTTGGTAGGAATCGGTGTTCTTTAGCAAGAATCTGTGGTTTGTCAAATGGTCCCCTGTTGCACATGTTTACACACAACAGACTTCAACGAGCGTTGGTGTTTTACATCAGCTATGTGTTCTTTTATGCGGGTGCCTATGTTTCTCTTGGTTTGACCAATGTATGAGAGTCCGCAGTCACAATCTATTTTATAAACCCCTGCATCTTGTAAAGGTAGTTGGCACTTGACGGATGGTAAAATTTGACTTATCTTCGTTGGCGGCTTGAAGTATGTGTTGATTGAAGCTCGCTTCAAGATGTAGCCAATCTTGTCAGTGACACCCCTTACATAAGGCAGTATAGCAGGCTGGCGCTCGACTGTGGCTGGCTTTTCTCGGGATCTGTGACAGCGGCGCGGCTGTTGGAGCTTGTTGTCTTGCAATACTTGCTTAACATGTTGAAGCTCGGCGTCCAGGTGTTTCTTGTCACAGATCCCATGGGCTCTCTGAAACAAAGACATTCCCACGGAAGCTAACTGTTTAGGATGGTGGTGAGATTCACCGTTTAAGTACCTATTTGTATGGGTCTTTTTCCTATACACAGTGTGGCTCAAAGTATGATCAGGATTCCTGATGACAAGTACATCTAAGAAAGCTAATGAATTATTTGCCTCTAATTCCATAGTAAATTGGATGTTGTTATTAATGGAATTAAGATGTTCTAGGAATACATTTGCACTATCTGTTGGTAATATTGTAAAAGTATCATCTACAAACCTCTTATAAATCCTGGGTGTGATGGGTATATAGCAGTTTAATTTCAATGAATAATATTCGCGTAAATACAATATTAGTTAAAAGGATACTTGAAGGTTCATCGAATTTGTACCTAATTTTGGACATTAAAATGTTGCATTACAAATTTAATTTAGTTATCAATGTGCTTTTAAGTTAGGCTTCCGTTACCGCACGCGTTTAAAAAACTGTTCAAAATGTAAATAACTGCTGTGCATATTATTCTAATGTGATGTAGAAGTTGGACAACTGAAAAGCTTAAATACATGCTTGGATAAAGAAACTTAATTTAATAACTATATTTGCTTCTCATATTGTCAAAAGCTTTCTTGTAGCTTTTGCCAGCATACTTATCTTTTATCTCATTCTTTAAAAAATCTCGTGCCTAAAACATAGCGTATAACAACGCTGCATTACTATCGTCTAATACGTTCCACATATAACAAATAAGTATACCCTATCTAAATCTCTCACACGTTACAATAGTGCAGTTATGTTGCTCATTACTTGTTCGTAATTACAAACATGCTGTGCTCCACTTGCGTTCTCAACTATTCCTGTGATGAGTGACGATGGTCGGCTTTATTTTTAGAATTGTCTACGGCCCCTCCTTCTATTTGTACGCACCCCATATTTAATGCGATTGAATAATGAGAAATATCCTCTAGGAAGATAGGATAATTTTAACTAAACGATTACTTGTTAATTTTTTTGTTGTTATAAACCAGTCTATTTTACTAGTCGATTTGATTATTAAATCGCATAGACGAAGGAAATAAATCACACTTTCTTTCAATCCCGTTAAATCGATTACTAGTGTTACATCGAGTACCTACTTAATTGAATCGGCACTTAGCTTCAGCGACACGATTCGAGTTGCCATATTCAATAGGTACAATACAGCGTTACAAAACATTTTACTAGTCAAATGACTTTTGTGTGCGTTCGGCGCTGTTGGTCACAGTGATGGACACAAATACAAATTATTCGAATGCTTGAGCAAGTCGAAGTATTTTAAACTATAATAACAATTTGGAATTGTAACATTTATTCACCAATACTAGTAGATACCACTATTCGTTTTTAGCGCGGAATATGTTAAATAATTATTGTTTTACTGCCTACTTAGAATAACTTATTAGTAATCCGCGTAGACAAGTTTCGAATAATCGATTATAATTCGAATTGTAGTCTGTGACAGCGAATTTTAGAGTTTCTTTTTTTTAACAATTGCCTATCATTGGGTTCGAATATTATTATCACTTACGTCTCTCGCAGAAACACAACGCGCTATATTCCGTGCTCTTTGAACTTAGCTATCAGTACCTAAACGTACGCCTACACATTCGTCACTTCGCATAAGTATACGAGCCGTGAACAAGTAAGAATACGGGAGGGTGGTGTAAGGGGGTGGGCAGAGGACTAGCTGCAAAACATCTGCAGCTCTTTTATTAGCCTCTCTGTTTATTGTATGTGAAGGGAAACCGGATGCAGTAGGTGCAATTTTTGTTTTGCTATTTGGAATATGCAATTAGTTTTAGTTGGTTTTAGAAGATGTTATGTGTCTAATGCAGTGTTCGTGTATGACAAGATATGTACGTTAAATTTGTGTGGATTTCATATTTCTTTAAAATGTGTGGTAGTTTAATGACTTATATATTCTCTAATGGTGAAAAGTAATTACATAGCTTTTTGAGAAAGTATAAATTGAAATTTGATATAAGCTCCATATTTGTTATGTCACATCCATTTATGTATGTATATATTATCCATATTATCGGCCTCGATGGCGTAGTGCTTAGTGTAACGGACTGCCACGCCTGAGATCGCGGGTTCAATTCCCGCACAAGACAAACATTTGTGACAAACATATAAACATGGATGTTTGTCTGGGTGTCTCTATGTATAATATGTATGTATTTACAAAAAAAAAGTATATATGTACCTATGTTTATCCATTGTCTAGTACCCATAGTACAAGCTCTGCTTAGTTTGGGCTAGATGGTGTTGTGTGTATGTGAAAGAATGTGATAGAATATCTATGAAAAAAATTATCGGAAAATAGATTATTAATATGACATTAACAAGGCACCCTAGAATTGGCGCTGGATGATAAAATTACTACACCTCGATGATTAAATTAGAATAAAAATCTTACCGATATTATATATGTGGTGGCTTGTGAATATTCTAAGATGTTTGGTTATTAATTTCACATTAATCTTGACATCAATTGGAAAAAAACTTACCACATAGAGAGGAAATGTCCTGGATTGACACATAATTATGTAGAATACTTATTTATTTACCCGTTATGTATTTCAATGGGATACCTACACTTGGGCATAGCTTTATTAAAAGTATAACTAATATCAGAGCTAATTATTGTACCAATCCAACTAAGTCACGAACAAATAAGTCAATCTATTACTTTCTTCTTTTTTTTAATAAAAGCAAGGAGTATCGAAGTCAAAATAACGCACGCACTCAACATGACGCCAGTTGTCAATGAAAATTAAACGGAACGCAGCCCCTCATCTTTGTCACATCTCATCTGCCAACACAACTTGCTGTTACACAAAAAATCACAGTGCAAAAAGCAACTCTATTCCCTTGCAATAAGGTATCAATTAACTCTTACTTTGCTTTGGAAACTGCAAATTTAAGTTGGTACACAGCAGCCCGTACATACCGTTGCTTATAAAAACGTCATTCTAAAATAGAACTTACATGCTTCTAAATAAGGTTGTCTTTATTAAAATTGAAGTTTAGTATCGGTAGAACTAAGTTGGTACAGTATGTTTACCTACGGCCTTTCATTCCTGTGTTTGCAGGAACACAGTTCGCAATTAGCTTTAAGCGTGGGACGGAACGTTTTTAATAGATGTCATGTTTCTTACGTGTTGAGAAATGTTACAGACGCTTATTGCAGTCTTGTTTTTATTAATTAAAAATAAATACTCCATAGATACTAGTCTTATACCTCTATCCCTTATGGGGTGGGCAGTAGTATAAGGTGCATTACGCAAATTTTTTGTCCTTAATTTTGGTTTTTGCGTAATATAGAACGAACGTATTACCAGGCACAATTCCAGACTCCGTGCTGCTGTTTTTACGGAGACTTTATTCAGAGGATAATCTAATAACTATCTGTCGGACCTAAGAATCGTATCTCATTCTCATTCTCTCATCATCTCATTACACGTCAGTCGGATTCAATACCACTGTGACACGGGGGCAATTAAAATAAATACAACACCTTATTCCCGGAGAGTAGGCAGAGGCTAACTATTTATACCATTGGCGAACCTGGCTCATCTCTCTTGCCCTCTCATCATATTCTTTGTACATCCTAGATACTTAAAAGCACTCAAACCTGTCTCTAAAAATCACTGATCTCGTCAGAGAAAGTTCACATTTGCCTTATATACTTTCTTAGGCAATAATTTCTCCTCCCATTACACATGCCTTAACCATCTTAGTACCTTCTCTTAGCTTTGGAAAACCAACGTAAAATGCAATATAATCTTATGTAAATCCCCCTGTCGTATCTTATAAAGTTTGACAACTCACAAAATTTATAGTAAATTGCTTCTTTGATAAACACATGCACTAAATTTGCTTTCACTAACCTACCTCTACCATGGAGGGTAAACACTATAAACACCCTAGCACAGGGGTGAAATGCATTTGCATACAAAGTAATTTAAATTTAAACCGATTCCAGTTTTACATAAACAAAAGGCAATTTTATTTTATTATGTAGTCGTGGATTTGAATGGGAATTGGTTTAAAGATCATAAGTTATTTGGAGGTGTACACTACATTGTATTTGGATGGTAGGTTGTAAAAAACTTTGTTCAGAGGTACAGTAAAATTTACATTGTCTTGAGATTTGAAATTGAAGTAATCTTAACTGTGATAAAATCTGAAGGGCTTTCCTAAAATTATTCAGTTCACTAGAGTTTTGGATCGCTTATTAATATGCCTTGCAGCAAAGTTAATAATTAGATCAAAACTGCAAACACTGGTGAATCTAAGCATCGATGATAATTCTAATTCAGTTACCACAGAGATATCGATAGCTTCTAATAGAACTATAAATGAAATTTTACAAACGAACTTTTTAAAATATTGCAAAATAGTTAGTTTTTGCAAAAATATTCGATCTATTTTGTTTATGATATAATCTGCAGTTAAATTACAATTATTTAACGCAGAATACCAAATTGTTTTGTTACTAGAGCGACAACATAATGCGCCGTGGTATTAGACTCAGACTTAATGGATTTTTACTTTTAAATAATATATATTTGTAACCTGTACGCGATAAAAGAACTACGAAGAATACGATACACTCTTTGTAGTATAATGTATTAAATATATTATAAATGGATAGAATTGACACGAACACAACAAAAGTCTATGTAGATACTCAACAAATATATTTTTCAAGTAGTTTGGATATTGGCAGTGTAATATGTTACAGGTAATTACTGAAACCACGAACGGAGTGTCTGACCTCCGTAACCCCAGCTATGGAGCAAATCGATAATAATACCTATATATTTCGTTTAAGTGCTTAGAACTGGTAACATGGGATTAGTTATTTTAGCTATTAGTAGTAGGAGTAGCTACTGTTTTGGTACTTTTTTGGTAATAGATGTACTCTACTTTTGATCAACTACTGGACATATTAGCTTAATCGATGATTATCACTGTATAGTTTTTCGTACCAATTATTTATGACTTGGAATATATTTACATGTACTGATATGTTTACGACTTATAACGTCTATGTAGTTACTCTCAGAGTTACACTAAAATGCAATCACATCAGAATTTTCCAGACAACACAAAACACACTTTGATTCCAGAGACCAGACAGTTTTCACAAAGGAAAACAGACTGATATATGGGCAGCTCCTAATTTCTATTCCGTTCACGCTTGCCGCGACCTACCCTGCCTTGCGATCGATCCCACCTTTTTTACTTTTTGAGGGAATTCCTCCCGATGACCTTCGTCGAAGTTCGCGGTTGTGTTTTCGTTTTTATTTCTGCAGAAAGTTAAGGATTTACGATGCATTTCTTAACTTTAGGATTTAAAGAGGTTTGTGTAATAATACTTTTAGGTATTGATACATCATTATATGATCATTCAATAATTGCGTACAATACTCACTATTACACTTGTGTCCAATGCTAAGCAGCTGGGTAGATTCTAGGCTCAAAGATGTTTTTGTCCAGAATAACGCTATTGCACACTAGTAAGCTTAGCATCTGCATCTGCATGCATAATTAAGCTACGAATTACGCTCTAAGATAGAATATACTGTTGCCAGAAACTAGCAAAGCTATTTAAGGCGTGTCTAATAAATAAAAAATACAACAGATGTTAAGAACGCCCGCAAGAAAGTTATGGCGAGATTCGTTATCAAGTGTGATAATTAAAATCCAAAACTTCAATGCACTCTGCTGAGAACCTGGTCTTTATACCAAGTTTTGGTATGGATGCCGTACACATCCCCTTTTTCTAATAATAAATTTTCTTCACTGCTTTCACCCGCATAACACAAGCAATACGTCACAATTTCCAATAAAACTACCAAGAACACAGAAGCGTGAAGAGATTGTCACTCCATAAAGCGGAGGCTTCATATGAACCAGATGTTACAATAACGATATTGCTAACTTTTACGTTCAATACGGAGAGTAATTCTTCTTTTATTTGTGAATATATTTTGTAGAACCGCGAATTTGATAAGTTTGGCGTTTATTGCTGGAACTTTAGGAAATGTTGTTCATACGAAGAACCAACAGACCCACAGGAAGGTCGAAGGTTGGTTTGCATTTTAAATGGAAAGCGATATCACGTGAGAGCTATCAACAATGCGAAATATTTTCTACGACTTGTATAATTTCTGATAGATGAAGATAATATATAATATATAGATAGTAGATAAAATTAATATACAGTTGCTTTAAATTTTCTTTGCCATAGTAGTGTACTCGAGATTCGCATAAATTTCGCAGTAAGATATTATGTCATGATTTTATAATACGTACTAAACAATGAGATAGACTAGTAAATAGTAGTAAAGGAATCAAAAGTAATGGTACCACTTTTGGTTCCTATGTATTATTAATATTATTACTTTGCACTAATCTAGTATCAACGATAATGATCGTTGAAATTAGCTATTAAATATTGCTGTCTGATTTTCTACAATCTTTAGGACATTTTCGTAATTAGATTACCTGCGTGGGGTTATATTGAATTCTAACCATGTAATAATGTTGGAAAGGAGTTCCCTATTTTCTTATGTATTTAATATAAAAATAAAATAATAAAGAGATACAGTATTGATTCAAACGAGCCATACTTTCTAAATTTCTTAACTATAATCCTTCATCATTCACTATTTTTAACTGGAGATATAATCTGTATTTAGTAAAAAAATAGCCAAAACATAATAATGTCTGTAAGATTTTCTTAAAAGCTTTCGTTTTAAAACCTCATCTCCTCGCAAGTAATAACGACAGGTACTAGGCTCGCACGAGCGCAGTGGAGTGTCGCCGCGACAGATTGCAGTGCTCCTTCTAACGACGCGCGTGACCTTACCGTGAGTGATATACCAGGGTTTTGTGTAATGCCAAGATGTTTGGCTTCATTAGAGCTCTCTCTTCATTCTTACGGAAATATCCATGTGAGAACTTAAGTTGTTTTAGGTATGGATATTTGCTATTAAACAATTTATATTACAGTCCACTTGTGATTTTTTTAAACAAGTTATTGTTGGGAAGTTTTTAAATTCATATTTCAATTCTTCGTTTTTGTCTTTTTACTTGCATGAATGGAAGTTATTGTTACTCTTCTGGCCGGGTCAGTTTGTAAAATAACTACTCTTCTTCTCTCTTAGCCTTTATTATTCCCAAGTCACTTGGGGTCGGCTTTTCTGGTCTAACCGGATTTGACTGGATATCAGTTTTTACACGGAGCGTCTGCCACCTGACCTACGCAACCCGAAGGCTAACGATACCCTAAGGCTAGACCAGTGTCAGGATATTAGAGGTTACTGACTTTCCCAATAACGACTGCCATAGATGTTCATGGCAGCCGGGACCAACGGCTTAACGTGCTCTTCGAGGCACGGAGCAGGCGATAATTGTCAATACGCACATAATTTCGAAAAGTCATATAACTTTTGAAAAGTCAGAGGTGCGCGACGTGGGTTCGAACCCGAGACCTTCTGCATTGCAGTCTGTTGGTCTCCCCACTGAGTTATCGCTGCTATTGTAAAATAACTACTACGAGCACGATGAGCTGTGCCAGTACTGCTGCTGTAGCGGCGGAAAACCTCAAACGGCGTAAATACAGTAATTTAATTGGTAAGTACGTTTTCGAGCCGTTTGGGGTAGAGACGCTGGGTTCATGGGGTCCGGGCGCTCGTGCGCTTTTTAGAGATATATCTAAGCGGCTAATCGACGCTTCGCGTGACCGTGCGGTGCTGGACTTTTTTTGGCTCAAAGTATCAGCATTGCCATTCAGCGTGGCAATGCTGCCAGTCTTCTGGGCACACGGTCGACAGCGATGCTGAGGAATTTTACGACGCTGCCTAAACCGGCCATCCTTTTTTATTAATTTTTACAGTCCCATATTTTGTTACTCTTCATTTTGTTCTATTTATAAGTGGTTAGTTTTGTTAATATTAGTTAAGTTGTAAATTATGATTGTTGCTTTCACTACTACGTAGATAAAATTAAATAGCAGTTTTTTTACGAAGCAATTGTCATTTGACCTGCGTATCAGTGATATATTATTATTATTATCAACCGTCTTGGAATTTCATTTGTCAGATGATCATGGCAGACTGAGCGTTACTTATTTTTTATAATAGCACTAGAATTGTGTTTCCTCTTTTTTATACATACAGACAGCCTACTAAGCATTGCGACTACGTTGCTAAGCTTTATGTACGCTGGTATTTTTACTAACTTCTACGAATTTTATTTAATGTATTAGGCAATCATAACTACAAAGGAATACCGACCTAAATACTCCAATGACTATCACCACCAAACTTCGAAATTGAAACGCCCATTCAGAGAGGCAGTCGAGGCGTAATACACGCGGCTATAGCGACCGCTAGAACTAATAGCAGCTATGCAAGCTTTAGAAAGAGCCGGATTAAGGAAGCCGAATACCTCTCTCAATAGTCTTGTATGAAGCCGTGGAAAGTGGTGTGAAGTTAAAGAAATTGGTTTTGAGAATAAGACTGCAGCGTCCTTTTCGTTGTATGAAAAGATTCTCGTGCTTATCTTATCTTATCTTATCTTATGTGGGGGCCAGTCAGTGCAGACCGGCGACACTTCGACCCAGTGGGATCTTTTGTGTCGACACTCTCCCAATAACGACTGCCATTACATAGATGTTCATGGCAGCCGGGACCGACGGCTTAACGTGCTCTCCGAGGCACGGAGCAGGCGATAATTGTCAAACAATACGCACATAATTTCGAAAAGTCATATAACTTCCGAAAGTCGAGAGGTGCGTGACGTGGGTTCGAACCCGAGACCCTCCGCATTGCAGTCTGTTGGTCTCCCCACTGAGCTATCGCTGCTCTCAAGTCTTCTCGTGCTTAATATTAACATATTATATTTTTGTAAATAGGTAGAATAGAGATTATGATGTGTCAAAGATAAAGTTATTTATTCATTTAGCTTACAAAGTAACGCCTATGAAAGTCAAAGTTTAGTAGATAATTGACTTATTCATTTAAGTCATTAAGTAACTTACATATATTATGAGCGTCAAAGTTTAGTGGATAGTTGAGTTTACTAAGTGAATCATAATAAAAACCGGTCAAATAGGAGTAAGATTGGCACACAAAGGGTAATTTGAAATTCGCCATTTTGGTTTAAATTTTCTTTTTTTATATATTTTGTTATAGCGGCAATCACGGGCGGCAATAGACGTACACACTCATAATCTCTTTCTATTACGGTTAGATATAGTCTACTGACAGATGGACGGACCGACAGCGGAGGTTTCGTAATATCCCATTGGTACCCATCGGGTTCGGAACCCTAAAAACTAAATAAATATGTATTTCCCTATTTCTTGAGAGACTTTTTAATATAAAAAGTAACAAAATATCCAAATAATTAATAAAATCATAAATAAGATGTTAGTTTTAGAAATATGCTGTGATCCTTTTTTGCTTAGCAACACTTTGTATGAAAGTACACGACAAATCGTTGTCATTGTTCGACATGTAGCGCCGTCTTTGTCTAACTGTAAACATGAAATTAAAGGGCTGTCTACAAATCTTTACTGTTTGTTTTATTGATTCAGTGGTATAATTTTGGCATAATAATAATATGTCGACCGTGTGGTCTCGGGTCGGACAGTATTATTAAGATTTTTTGGCATTAAACTTAGTATTGTCAAAGCCCGTCCCTCTTTGATAATGTGCCTGGTAGACGATAATAGTTACCTATGAACTGGAACCTAATATATAGCCGGCATAAATATGGTTTACATCTGTTTATTTATTTTAGGTTTACAGCCGTGTGTCCAATGAATATACTCGGCATTATATAAAAATACTATATAATAATATATAGTAGAATGTCTGCTTCAGCCCTGATGAAGATTTTTAATACAAAATATTCCCATTCAAAACAGTATTTTTTTACGAAGCGTTGTATTACTTATTATAATGAAAATCGTCAGGCGTAGCTACGAGCCATTTCTTAAAAATACCTGCACCCAACATCCGACAATAATCACACAATTCTCCTCATTTCTTCACGTTTCTCTTATCTACGGGGAATGAATGAATGAATGGTAATAAGCATGGGAATGAAAGAAGGTAAGAATAATATTGTGACGGGTCGCGTGCTTGCTTCTACGTGACGTTGACGGACGGCTCTACGTAACACTGCCATATTTATTGTAGAAAACAGTTATTATATTGCTTTTTTATTGTTTCGCGTATAAAGCTTTAAATATTTCAAATGGATTGGTGTTCAGTTGCTTTATATTTTTATAGATTTGAAGAAGCTTCTCTTTTAACTGTCACGATCGCGTAGTGGTCTAATATATGTTAAACTTACTCAAGTTTGCCCCGTTGCCGCGCGCTATAGTTACGACTTATTAATATAATTGCCAATGACGTTGATATTTATCACTGTAGCCTGCCGAAATTCAAAGAAGTTGCGGAAAAATGGATAGTATTTACTCTTATTGTCTTATTTATATTATGTATATTAAGCTTATAATATCGTTTTAGGATATCCTGTTAAGATATTATAAATGTGTTTAAATAAATAAAAAAATGTTGTCAGTATCATTTCGGTAGTATCAGAACTGTCTCGGTGGCGCAGCGGTAGTGAATGCGACATGAGGTACCGGGCTCAAATCCCGGGTCTGGCAAAGTCTTTTTCGATTTTACTGACCAAAAACTTTTAATGACATCAGGGTGTCTGACTCTGTGTCAGATGAATGGCAATATGCTCGCTCGTTATTACTTGGGACTTAAAACTATCGCTAGAAAAATTTGGGTGGTGATCCAGTGGCGTAGCGTAGTGGGGGCGGTAAGGGCGGCACTTTTAGGGAGCGGCAAAATTTCACAATATATAACAATACCTTGTAAATATTTGATTTAATGATGAATGAAAAGAATGGTGGTGAAAGATGTACAATACACAATAATGATGACTGTTCTTGCCGAAAAGTTATTTAGAATTACTTTATATTATAGTCTTTTAAATTAAAATACCTAAATAAGAGGGCGGCTAATTTTATATCGCCCCGGGCGGCTGACACCAACGCTACGCCACTGTGGTGATCCATGACCTCTTCCTACCCCTTTGAAGAAGGCGCGAGACTATGTGTGTATGTATCAATTATTCCGTTTCTGGCATTGCGTATCATCTGTAGTTCCAATTTTAGCAATATTGCAACTGTACGTAAACTTGTATGCATAGTGAGGTTTTCACAAAGTCTTATAATCCCATTGCGGTAAACGCAATTTCAAATAGTTTTCTTATAGTTTCGGTAGCGAATATTATCGGCCTTGATTATGAATGAAGGTCACGTCTGTTTCTTCCAAAGGGGTTCACAATTTGCTCGAGACGGTATTACTTTCTGATATTATTGGGGACAAGGTTCAAGCTGTTAGTTTAGGACATAGCATAACTGACCTAAACCTTTTTTTAACTTGAAATTGATTTGAACTTTTGCGTACACAACTTACTCGACAAGTATGAAAACATAATAAAAAAATTGCGAGGATTATAAAATGTAAACATTTTTCTAGAGTATAAAGATTTAGTATAAATGGAAATAAATATTAATAGTATAGAAAGAATACTACGTGTATTAGTCGATTTTATCACAGATTGCGATTTCTTGTACACCATGTTATGAAATCAGAAGTGTGAAATGTTTTATGTATTTTTTGTGTCCAAACATGTTCGTAAATCATAATTTTATATAACATTTATGAGCACACATTAAACCACAAAATAGATTAGTAGGCATAAAACAATATCATAAACAATCTTGACATTTATATAAATAAAGATTAGCAATCATTTTTATGTCTTGACTTATAAATAAACATAGAAGCAAGACGCGACTGACGGAAGAGAATGCACCCTTCAAGGAAATCAGGGTTGCATTCCCCTAACTTTTTCCAAAGATATATGATTTTAATAATCGCCAAGATTACGGTAAGGAGGGACCCGAGACCTCTGAGTGTCCCTTAGAGTGCTGTCTGTCTTGAGAAATTGTTCCCGTAGCTATTTCATTTGTAGGGCCACTTGATATATGCCAACTCTTATGTTGTATTCA
The DNA here is from genome assembly GCA_930367265.1 of Catocala fraxini. NCBI lineage: Eukaryota > Metazoa > Arthropoda > Insecta > Lepidoptera > Erebidae > Catocala > Catocala fraxini. The sequence goes on along the minus strand of OV884032.1, from coordinate 23,126,539 downwards.
AAGGACCTTTTTTCTTGTCCCGGAATTCTTTTATTTGATTTTGGACAGCTTTAAAATGTGTCGTCAGTTGTAAACTAGATTGGAGAATTTTTGGGTGGCAACATTTTAGATTGGCGGGTAAATTATCTCGATTTGACTAGACAATGCCTTTTAAGCAATAATTAGGATTTCATTAAAAGTGTGAAGACGGACTTAATAAAATTTTAAATAAATTAATTAAAAATTTTAAAATTTTTGGTTGGTTTGCAAGATACCTACATGACAAGTGGAGTTGCTTTTTATATTGGAAAATCCTTCGTAACTTTCAAACCAACAATATATATGTACATAATTAAATATAACATATAGAAATAATAGTACTGAAGATGATAAAGAAGAAGAAGAGTTGCCTACCAAATATAAAATACGATTTACTATTTAATAAACTTGTCTTTTGCTGCCAAACATTATTGAAAACCAATTGTGTCTCGGCGCCGGCGGGTTGCTGCCACTCAAGAGATAAATTAATTATTATATTCTCAGAATGCCACGGAACTGTCTATGCCTCTATATTTTCGAAAATTAGAACAATGGTTTGCGGCGACAACATTTCGCTAATTATACATAGTAGCCATCTAATTAAGGGCCGGCTTATTGTCAAGCAGAACAGATTACACCGAGCTCGGTGATCTCAATAGCAACACAATGTTTGGAATGGACATCGTGATTCGAAACTCAATACGCTTTACCCAAGTTCAGAAACCACCTGATCTGTAATTAGACACTGGGACAGTAAGACAACTACTTATTACAATAGGGTAGGTAATTCATAGTTTTGTATTATTTAAGTAAAATTAATATTACGCAAGTGCTAAAATAAAAAGATCTTTTGAAATCTACTCAAATAAAATAAGATACAAATATTTCAAATTTGGTAGTAGAGGTAATTTTTAAATGTCAGAAAAAGGATGCACGATTCGATACGTAAACGCTATTTAAATGCAGTTGTCCGAGGGAGATAGTGAGCCACCTCTTTTTCTTAGAACCAAATTTGAAATATTAATTACTCCCTTACGTTGCAACCGTTTCTGATACTGTTTGCACAAAAAGATTTCATTTGAGTGCTTTGTTCTTGTCTGTAAAAATATGATATACAAAATCAAACATATGCAAATAGGGTATTTGCAGTATAATTAAAGCTTCCTCATTATTTCACAAGTTCTAACATAAGCGCCACGATCAATACTGATTTTAGTACTCTTATATAACAGTACACAAGTGTTCCGTCAAATTATTACGCGAGAACAAATCAGCAACAGATGTTTACGAAGCAGGTTGGATGAAGTAGTAATTAAACATCGCACGTTAATCTCGACATCATGCGAGAGTTCTTTAAGTCTGCTAGCGGAGCGAGAGATGAACGGAGAGAGGTGGCAGTTTTAATTTTGTAGGAATGGAAAAAAATTGTTGAAAGATATGCATATGAGAGGTTTTAGGAGTGTGGCTGAAATGTATTTGATTGCTAAATAATCTAAATTAAATAAGATAGAAGTAATACACTATGGAATTCTAACTCAAATGAAGCAGCTACTCAAGCTGCTTCTTCAGACGATTGTTGCCAAAAACCTTAAGGACAGGCTGCTGTCTATTAGCAATAGGAGACGCTGATCTCCGTGTTTTAATCTGGTATTGGAGCAAATCTTTAAATATCAGTAGAACTAGAGAAAAATATATAACTGATTGAATTGCGGTCAATAGATTTGTATTTTTTTAAAGTGTACGAATTTCATATTTTAACGAGAACCATATTTTCGAATCCCAAATTTGATAACTAAAACGGTCCAATTTTGTAATATGTATATACCGGGCATAAATCTCGAGTGAAGCATAGGCGAAACGTTACAAACAATGACAGTTCGCATAAGATCCAAGATGGCGTCACGAGATGGCGGCGACCGCACGAGTGACAAGCACATTATTGAGACTGCAACGGGTGCAGCGGTTTCTTAATAAACGAGGAAACTTATTAGACGTCATACGTTCGTGTTTCGCTGTTTAATTTAGATGACAAGTGTTACTTGTTATAAATTTTAGTCAAGGAATAATATCTCTAGGACGTCTGACAGCTGGATGGTTCGCAAATTGAAAACATGTCAGGCGATATTGCAGAATGTTTATGTGTTTAGCTGACAGTCAAAGGCTTCTATTGATCGAATTGATTTTCTCTAAGATTTATCAACCTCCAGATAAACCTTACCCGAAGAATAAGTTTCATATTTTGATAGGTATTGTGTTGGAAGTTGGTCATATTTATTGCCAAGGTAAGCTATCTGGCAATTGAAAAATCGGTTTTGTTGCCCCAAGTTGGACATCTTACAAAACTGATAAAATCTAGTGGTTTGCAACTTAGGTAATACGGCATAAAATTGCTTAACATTGGTCTACATTTCATCGAAATGCTTTCAAGTATTCGTTTATTGCTTGACATGTGATCTACTAAAATGTTTCTAAATACAAATTTTAGGAGTATTATGTATTTCTACTTTCTTATCTACATATATTATAGCTAATTACCTTTAAATAAGAAAAAATTGCATGCAGAGAGGTTTAAGGTCGCTATTTCTTGCCATAACTTGACAAGCTTTCATTGATAAAACCATGCAAACAATCGATAATTTCTAGGTTTTATATACTTTGAGACATTTACGCAATCTGGCAATGTGCCCGATGAAGCAGTAATAAGTTCGACCCCTGTTACACGAAACTAAAGCATGGTCAGCGAAGTAGGGATATAAAAGACTACTGGCTACCTGTTCAGGAATACCTATGGCGTTATACTGGCGTGTTTCTGGGCTTGTTACTGAAATTCATCTTTAATCACGCGGGTATATTGTTTGACGTACAATTTTATTAACTATAGCTTCTTTGATACTCGCAATACAATTAAGAATGGATATGGAAATATGAGAAACGTGTTTCATCAGACAGTCTTTTTGTAGATCTTTTCCCTTTGTCGCTGGATAATAAGCAGCGACTGCAAGTTTAATTGAATTAAATATTGTCTGGTTGTCTGGCTCGAAGTTCGTATTCGTTGCAAAGTTTCATTTTATTTGTCGACAGACAAGACTATTACCGCTAATAATTATCGTACTGAGACACCGAGTTCAGCATGATAAGTATTCGTGAAATTAATTCTCATGACCCGTATTGTGCAAAATGGAGTAACATTAAAAATATACCACTGTTCAAATTAAATCACCACCATTGGTGTATACAAGGGTGGACTCCGGTTGGCATGCCCAGCCCAGAATTGTGTATTTCCTATCCCAGGATGGAGGTTGGAGGTTTGGACTCAAATTTATAGGGTTGTTTAGGATTCGAGCCGATAATACATACGCTTATGAAAAGCTTTCGAATATTAAAAGAGTGGAGTATAATATAAATATATTAAATTAATATGAAATTAGTTAAAAAGCTGCCATTAAAATAAACTGCGATAGCATCCATAATGTAATGTAATGTAATTGGACTCCCTTTTCCGCATTTGAACTCTAAGTTGGTCCATTATGCGTGAGAGTCGGCCGGTTACGAAGATAGCCAGCCTAACTCCGCCCAGAAGCACAGAAGTTTCCTGGGGTCTTCGCAGGCTTCGCGGAGTGACCTCGGGTTGTTGAGGATTTCCTTACGTTGTGCTGTTACTCCCACACATTCCAGGACTACATGGGCAGCAGATTCTTCTTCGGTCAGACATCCCCTACAAAGTGGGCTGTCTGTTGCTCCGATGTTGTAGAGATGTTTGTTCAGGGGGCAGTGTCCTGTTAGGATTCCCACGATGGTCCAAAGGTCTAATCTTTGTCGGTTGAACAGGCGGTGTGTCAGACGTGGTGAGATGGCCGGTAGGGCTGCTCTCGACTGTCTACAGTCCGTTGTCCGTGCCCAGCGTTTATTATGTTGGCTCTGAGTGCGAAGCCGTATCCATGTTTTTAGTTGTGAGAATGGTAGAGGGAGCAATGGAGATGGACCTTCCGTGGTGGTTCCCGACCCTCTTCTAGCTAACTCATCTGCAGCATCGTTGCCCAGCGATTCACTGTGCCCCTTTATCCATTGTAGGGTCACTGTGTTTTTTATGGATATTCTTTCGAGAGCCAGGTAGCATTCGTAAACGAGCCTGGAGTTGCAGCTATTGCTCTCTAGGGCTCTAAGTATTGCTGTGCTGTCGGAGAGGATTCGTATCCTGTAGCCTTCAATCCGTCTCCTATCGATCGCGGTGGCGGCCTCCGTGATGCCCACACATTCGCATTGGAAGATAGAACTGTGTGAGCCTAGTGTCATAGATATGTTAATATTGAGATCCAGGGAGTGAACTCCTGCGCCCGTTCCCTGTATGGTTTTAGCATCCATATAAAGGAGTTCAATTTCAATGTGTAACAATCACGTAAACGTAAGATAGTATCATAAAAAATATATCAAAGTTAAAATACTATTCAATAATTATATTGACTAGTATTTTAATTTTGAAATATTTTCCATGTAATATAATTATGACAAAAATCTACTGTCCGTTCATTAACCGATTGGATTCTTTATATGGAAATCGGACCTTAACTTTATTCCTTGCCTTCATATAAAAAAGTAACTTATCAGAGACATATAGCAGCAGCTTTAGACGTTGAGAAAGAATGCAGATCACACTATTCTCCAAACATCAAATAGCTTTTGACCATATTCTTAAACAAACCCTTACAATAGCATAGTTATAATTACGGTAACAGTGAACGTCCCCGGTAAACTAATTTATCCATCTCTGCTCCTCCCAGTGTTAATTTCATAACGGTAGCGCCGTTCAGGCTTTGTTAGCAGAACACCGCCATCATTTATAATAAACGTATCTGTAGATAGTCGCGGTTGAGTGTCTGGTGTTTCTCTCGCCAAGATGCGAAATAACTATAATAGTATTTGGTACTTTCGCAGCTTGTGGACATAGTTTTATGTGTTTGCTAACGTGATATATAAACAGGCAAAGATAAAATTCAGTAGCTTTTTCTCCTCTGCTGGTAAACTAATGTTCTTTTATTTTTCTTGTTTATTTCGTTTGCTTCTCATGAGCTTTAGTGTTATTAATAAAATAAATTAGAAACAATTCGTTTTTTTATATAGATACGTAAAGACGCAATAGTTCAATATCTCATTTTCCTGTTCGTCAACTAAATAAAACATGATTATGGTCGAATAATAGTTATAACAATCGTGCAATGTGTTTCAAAAGGTGTGGTCATCTAATTTATCCTATACATAAAGTAAGATGGCTATCAAATACATTTCTATTTGATTCAGAGGTATTAAGAGTAGCTCTTCGACACTAATTAAGCCCACCAATTTTGAAAAGATATAGATAGTCATATCATTTACAATGATATAAAAGTGTAGTAAGTATAACTTTGATGTTCATAACATATAAGAAACGCACCTTAGTTGTAAGTCAGTTTAATATGTGTTTCTATGTAACCTAAATAAATAAACATATTAAAAGACTCTATTTTAGAAAACATTTAGAAATAAGGAGTTACACCTTTTTTTCGTTTGAAATCTTTCGATATAGACAACGCAACGAAACCCTTGTTTATAAAGGGTTTACCATTAAGAGCGGGCTATCTCTCGCAGGGCTGATGTGAATTGGCCACCTAGGTCATGCAATTTGACCTTGCTAGACTTTTTCTTGTGGGGTTTCTTGAAGTCGCAGGTCTATGCGAATAAAAGACAATCGACTGATGTCCTAAAGGTGAACAGGCCAACGCTCAAATTCAGCCGGATCTATGCGGAAAAGTAATTGAAAATTGGACCAGTCGGATCCGTGCCACTGTAAGAAGCCGAGGCGGGCATTAGAACGATGACATATATTCCACACTTAACGACATATATGAGGCTTTCAAATAAAAAAAGAATTTTGTTAATACCTCACACACAGCTTGTTCTATTTCATTTCAACATCTACCCGCCCTTATTGGAAAACCCTTTATAAAAATAACAAATGGCTTTTCTTATTTTAAATCTTACTCTTACGTAGGGCATACAATATACTCTATGCAGTCTATGTTATATTTACTTTTTTACAGAATAAATAAAATCAATCAATAAATTATAACCCTAAACAAAAAACGAACAAACAGCACAGTCCATAAGTATAAATCATTTAATTTCACCAGTTTGACCCCCGGCTTGCACAAACAGACGAACTAAATTTGTTAACCCTGCCCTTGGCGGGGGTTGGGCCTTGAGTGCCTAGGGTGCGCAACATTTGTCATAGGACACGAGCGTACCGACATTACTGACAAATGAAAGAATTGCGTGTTTTGATTCCTGATGTGTTTCCTACTATATGTGTGTATAAAAAATACTAGGGTTAACCGCGGCTTTACGCCCTTTGGTAGTAGTATTGGACCTGTACATTTTGCCGGGATAAAAATATGCAAGATAAAAGTTGCAGTAAAGAATTTAAATCGATCTGTGTTATGTTACTATGAGGACGGTGTGGAGGCCACTGCTCTTAGACCAAACGACTGCTTACTATCAGGTGGAGTGTGGTCAAATTGAAGAGTAAAATTTAAAAAAAAATGCAGCTTCGTAAAAGAAAAACAAATATAGTCAAACTCACTTTGGTATTAACTTATAAGCTGCAATCGACGTTACATTAAAACAAAGCTTAGTATTAAAAAAAACTCTGTTTTCTATGTTTTTGGCAATTGCTTTAATTAATAATTTAAACTTTTTAAAAAATGTTGTAGTCGACCCATAAATTTTAGACGAAATTATAGATATAATTTGGGCTATAAAAATACACACACTTATATTGACTATTCGTAAAAATCACTAACGTACTTATAATAGCTATCAAGCTATCCTACAGCTTGGCACTAGCCTCGTAGTCCACCATGCTGGCGAGTGCGCTGCGCCTTCAGAATATTCGAGAACATAATGGAGAGCTCTCAGGCGATCAGATTTGCCTCTATATTTCCTTTACAATTTAACAATTGTTAATTGCGAAATATAGTTATTTATATTTTATTGCTTCCATATAGGTAACTACTACTAATAAAATGAAATAGACTACAAAACTAATAATAAATAATATAATTAACCTATTCAAGAAAATATTTATTGACATATTTCCGCCATATTTGTAGGTAGGCAGACCGTCTAAGGGGTTTTCGGGACAGTGGTTTTTAGCAGATGAATCATTATTTATTAAATGAAACTGAAGGATAATGGGTATCACCATAATGACCCATTCAGATCACCAACAACCATTTTGTACCCAAAATAGGCATACCCAACCTTTATGCCGGAAACCATTAATGCGATCGAAAGTACAATAAAATTAGGAAATATTCCCAACGAAATCAACGGCAAATAATAAGGGGATGACGTGGGGTGGAAACGGAAACTGCGCCCACTACGCCCTCTAGCGGCGCGGTTTGTTTTAACACAATTGTCATGCAAATTCTTGAATTAATAGCGCTCGCTGACTGTTTTAGAAGTTTTATAACCTGTATTACAATGACATAAGTGTTATTATATTCTAAATTTAAATTTCTACTTTTGTTTAAAATGATAATTGTTAAAGTGTTGGGAAAATGTTGTAATGGGCGAATTTTAGATGTGTTGCCATTATGTTCAGGAAGAAAGTGTAATTAATTTAAATTATTTTCAGAAAACTATCCGATTTATTGTTATTTAATTTGTATTCTCTTTTTATTAGAAGGTACGTTACGCAAGAAAAATTAATAAGTCATTTTTTATGCTTTGATTCATTTAGATTTGTATTAACACCCTTTAATACACTATAATTTAGTAAATTTCTTTGCACTTAGGATTACTGCCGATCAATATCCTGATAAGTATAGAGCTCGGTCCGAAAAATAGAATTTAGTTTTTCTTGCAAACTTAACTTAGTAGGCATCACCTAGTCTGGTGACACATAATGGATAACCATTCCATTAACGAGAACATACAAGTCACTATTAAAACTTGACTACAGTACAGTGCCTAATCCTTTATGGCTATAATACCGATAACAATTATATTTATTATTTCTTTTTATTTTATAGTATTCCATTGCAGGCGTTTTCGCCTTTCCTTTGCGTAACATATTATGTCAACATCAAATAAATACGATATGCGTTTTCTCCCTCACACATATCAAAATAGAAAATCAAACAATACATCAGATTGGATTCCATAGACGCCCAATCTTCGCCCGAGGCGACATCTACAAAAGAGTTCAAAAAGTTTGATCCAATTAGAAGCGATATTTTCGAATTTCATTTTTCGAATGTCCCCTTGAGCGTTTGATTAACAACCGAATTTATCATGGCGGCGTGTGCTAAATTAAAAAAGTAATAACTGTAATAAGTATAATTCGCGTATATTACTGCTCCTGCCCGTACCTTTTAGGATTGAGGAATTGTTCATTTATTTTTATTATGCATGTGTTTTTGTGGAGGGTAGGCACGTAATATTTTTGTCAATGTGTTTGTTATAATGTTTTGGGTAAATATTGCTGAAAAATAACATGTTTCTATGTTTTACTTATCTGGAATTTGTAAAGTGTAGTAATTTAAACAGTATTTTATAGTAAATATACTACAATGTAAAATGTTATGTAATGCGTACAGTACTACAACACAAACAACACAGTACAATGTTATAATGCTTTGGGATAAAAAATTACCGGAAAATAGCATGTTTCTACTTATCTGTACTTCTATAAAATTAAGTTCAGTCATTTGAACAGTATATTATACCAGTACTATTGTAGTGAATACAACCGCTTGGCATGAGGTTTGGGATTTAATTCCCGTGTAAGGCTCAGTGGTGTTCGATCTTTTTGTCAATTCTTAGAAGCAAAACAGGGTCTAGAACTGTATACAGTTGACAGCAATACGATCGCTACCTATCACGTGAGCTCCAGAATTTTCGCTAGCTAAATGTTGATTTAAAACATCCTTTCCCTTTGGGATAGAGGTGTAAGACTATGGTCAGAGGTCAAAGGTCATAGTAATTTCGAGAGTATATCGACTATGCTGAGTCGAATGGCGTTGACCGCAAGTCTCTAGCTCTTACGGTTCTTGAGTTGAAAGTTGTATAACAGACAGACAGACGTACGGACGGACAAAGCGGTTGTATAAGAGTTTTTCGAACTCTAAAAGACAATCCACGAAAATCAATCTGCGATCTTAACGTTGTCTAATTCTACATGTGTAAAACTGCCTCCGTGGCGCAGCGGTAGTGAATGCGACTACTGTGCATGAGGTCTCGGGGTCGAATCCCGGGTCGGGCCAACAAAAAGTTATTGGGTTTTTCTGTTAAGAAATCTCAATAGCAGTCCGGAGTTAGGAAGTTGGCTGTGTAAGACACCCCCGTGCAACGGAAAGCACGTAAAGACGTTGGTCCTACGCCTAATCTCTCTCCGGTCATGTCGGATTACCGTCCCATCGGATCATGAGAGTTGAAGAACAGAGAGTGCAATTGTGTTTGCGCACAAACTTGTGCGCTATAATATCTCCTGCGCAGATGGCCAGTCTCCGTTAAGACTGGCCGCCGTAACCGAAATTCGTTCTGGAGGACATTATTATTATGTGCTAAACACGTCTGTTTAACCCTGCCAGGTATAAAGGCGGTATCTATATATTAATACGTGAAGCAAAAACTTTGTACCTAATAATCCTAATATTTTTAAAATATGCTTTACAAATACATTAAATTAATGAAAAAACACAACACGCACACAACCATGCATTTGACAAAAGCAGTCGAATCGCGTTCGTAGTATTACGGCATTGTTCGGTTGACTTCGTAGAATGCTTCGTGACTATGGTTACATACATATATATGTAGAGTAGGTGACTAAATGAAATAATGTGATTATAAGGGTATAGTTATAGACAATAAAAACTTAATAACGACCAAAAATAAAATTTAAATAAATTATGGGCGAATTGCGACCACTTGGCGACCGCTAGTATATATAAATTGATTATTAATGAACATTTTCATAGCAGCCAACACCAAAAGTCACAAGCTACAACTCCAATTTAGCCAAAAACCCATAACCCATATTACACACAATGCATCAAGTTTATAGCTCATTACAATATTAATATTCATAGAGTATCCATAAAAACGTTTGCCTAAGGACTTTTCCTAGTCAATAGGGTGACCATAATCCGTCAGGTGTACGGAACTGCGTCCCTACTGTTTATTACCGTCATATTTCAGGCCCCTGAAAAAGACGGGACCCTTGTTGATTTGCATTTGACAACGACGCGTAATAACCGAAGGAACCCTAATTTTAAGGGGGATAGGTGTTATGCATAGGTATTATGGTTTAGATTTTTATGTACGTCTTATTTTATTAGTTGATAAGTGGAATTATATCACGTGTTAATAAGAGAAACATAATCTTGAACAGAGATTGATTAGAAATGTAGTACAGTCGGCAAAGAAAGTGGTCTACCAGTTTTGACAAAAGTTTCTGCGAGATCTAATTATCGCTAAGGTTGACTTTTCTAACTTGACACATAGCATGACGTAAAAATAATACACGATAAAGAGCGCAATGGTTACTGTCATAATATTATTACAAGGGAAAATCGAATTTGTTGTTTCATGTCGTTCAAATGAACCTTCGTAGGGGTGGTAGACCATATTTTTAGCCGAATGTACCATTGAAAAAAGTTTTTATGACAATATATCTTAGTTAGTCACGCTAATTATAATTTTAATTCCCATATGATACGAGGCAAACCTATTGCCATCCATTGAGCTGATACCCACTTAATTGAAGTTCTGCACGATACTCGACTCGACAAACGTAGTGTAGGACGCCCTCCGACCAGATGGGATGACAATCTGCGAAAGACTGCAGGCAGATGCTGGATGCGGTAAGCCGAAGACAGGGCGCTATGGCGCTTATTACGTGAGGGCTATGTCCAGCAGTGGACTATTATAGCCTGATGATGATGATGATGATGACGATACTCACATTTATTAATGTTAATCTACAAAAATTGCCTAGTTATTTATTAAGTTGTAGGTGATGATATTTCTGCCAAATTTCTATCTTTAGTAGGTCAAACAAACGAGAGCTCTGTTATAAATTTTGGCTTCAACAGATTGTATAAGTTGCAACTGTACTACGCCAATACCAAAACGGTGACAGTAACGATTACTTAAGTATATCTCAATGACTGGCAAACAAACAACAAACCTACGATCCTAAATACATAATACATCATTAAACCAAATATAGGTACAAAAGCCAAAAATACCAATCGACTAAACACATAGAACTTAATCCGTATTCCGTTCCACCTAATCCCTTTTTTGCCCCGCTACTTAATCCTGTGGTCAACGAGTCTCTTCTTAAAAGAACAAAAGAGATCCCCTGTAGGACATCCTGTGACAATTTGCCGCAATAGCCCACCCGCGGACTACAATTGGCCACTTAAACGAATCGGGTGCTCACTTCCTCCCACAATTATCGATGTGCTAAATAAGGATGTATGAGGAATAATAGGGTGATATTGAAGCTAGTGTATTCTCGTCTTTATTATAGAATACTAGGTTTTGCCCGCAGCTTCGCTCGTATAAATGTAGGCTAGGTTAAGTTAGGAAAAGTGCTTTTTTCGGGATGAAACGTACCCTATGTCTTTTTTTGTTCCTCTAACAATGTATGTGCGAAAGGGAACTGTCCACTTTGTATGAGGGTTTAGGCTTGGAATGGACAGTCACTGAGAATAATAGTTATATATTAATTTAGAAGCATTAACCAGTAGGAATCAGAAAAATAACAAAGTTTTGTGTCCAAGTGTTCCTAATTCGTTTGTTGTGGTGGTTTATATAAAGGTATTTGAAATAAAAAAGCATTATTTCTATGTTATTTTTTATCATATGTTACTAAAATGTTATCTAGGAACTGGGCTGGTGGATTTAAATTGTATTGATATCTTGCCCAACTCAAAAACCAAATAATTGTCCTTATATGGACGCAGCAACCTACTGTCCGTCTACCCGTTGTTGTTTTTATGTATGAATTCTGTTCACGCTAAGCCAATAATGGACAGTTCCCTTTCATGATGATCGGTCGAGCAGGTAAGACGTGAAAGCGTAACAAACAAACGAACTCACATACGCATTTATAATATTAGTTAGGATATTACAGACAAAATTATATTTAAAAAAGATCTGTTCGTTGATAAGGATCATCGAAAACTTATCCAAAGTAGTAATGTGTATCATTGTATTCGAATGATATTTTAGGAGATTCGAAAGGTCAAGCACGGTCTTAAACACATTCCAATATTATTTGTAAGCAATTGTGCACGTAACGGAACAAAAGTGTTCAATAAATAACAATTATTATTCTGTCTGCCTTTAAAATTGATTCTTAATATCTAGAGACCAAGTGACAATTTTGTGATGTCGAAAGCTTTGTATTGGCAAAGACGAAATAATCGGTGGTGAAGACTATCTATGATAGTGAGTCAATCAGTATACTCCTTAAATATCATCAAAACTGAGACGAGCTTATGCCTCTTTTCTTTTCTTTTAAATAAGGTGTAAGTCGTTTCAAAGCCGAACGAATGTCTGAAGATCAGAAGAAAGATAAGATAAAAAAGATATTCAGCCTAATCGAACACTATTGGCGAATAGGACATAGTACTAATCTCTTTTATGTGGCACTTGGAAGATTAGACACAAAAACGGTATGAGAATCTATATTGTATACCACTTGTATATACAAGTGGTATAAGTATATAGATTCCCATACCATTTTCTCTCTGCTTTTCATATGAAAAGCAGAGCCTTACTCTGCTTAAGTTAGGGCGTTATAGTTTCAGAATAAAAGCAATTAGCGCTGTCAATAAATAAATGGGTAAATTAAATAAAATGCATCGTATGCAATTTCTTTTCCATTATATTGTCATCATTCATTACCACAGAGGCTGTAGATTTTTTGTGAAAACCTTCACAAAAACGAATGGCACATAAAATTCACCAGTTTCATCCTTTGATACGAAATCTGCCGCTGGCAAAAAGTAACTACTTTTTATTTATAATAAATCAAGGAAAAATGCATCTTATCGCATTGAAATAGCGTTCTATGTGACTGTAAATAAATCTTTGTATTAAACGAACTACATGTGTCGAATAAAATTAAAGGGATTTGCACTTTAGCGCATAAATATAAGAGTCCAAACTGGCGTGAATGAATTAAACGTGATGAAAGGTGGTCACAGCGTTTGTGAAGCGTCGATACGAGTGCGAAATGGAAATATTCATTTCACATGTTTTTCATTTATTTTGATTGGCAACTGGTACTTTTACATATTTTTATTATGATCAGTATTGATTTATTGATCAAGATAAAAACTTTTATTCTTAAGCTATAATGCCCTAACTACCTTCTTCAAATTGCAGACGCATTAATTTTTTTATGAATCATCTAGGTTTTACTCGCGGCTTCGCTCGCGTAGATGACGTCAATCAATTACTGTTCTATATCTATATCATTTTCTGAACCCTTGACAACGTGTATGCGAAATTTCATGAAGTTTGCTAGAGTAGTTAAAACGTGGAAGCGTAATAAACGAACTCACATTCGCATTTATGATATTAGTTAGGGTCAGTCTAACCTTTCGATAACTACAAAATACATATTTTAGGTCTATATGCCATTTGCCAATGTGGTCCAATAGTGTAAGTCTACATGGTTTTACGTGCTGTCCGAGGCACGGGAGTGGGCAACACCGCCAACTTCCTAACTTCGGGCTGCTATTGAGAATTACTTGGCAGAAAATCCAATAACTTTTTCTTGGCTCTCAACAACACGTTATAATACATTTAAAATGTAAGCTTCATTTCATGCCATGCTTATCGTGAATAACGTTTAGGCTTAACTGTAAGCTCACCAATGCTGGGAGCGTAATCTAATGTTACTTATATAAAATGCATATTTGTAATAAAAATACTAATAATCACATTTTTCTTTTCAGGTAAATAACAGCAGTGCACTATTTATTCTGCAATCATTTGAGTGAGTACTTCAGACATTACTATCATAGCTACTCCTATTATTCTGCCTCAGTAATCTTTCATCATCATCATCATCCGATGATGATGATGCCCGGTTGATGAAGATTTTTAGCCCGATGGCTATAATAGTCCACTGCTGGACATAGCCCTCCCCTAATGAGCGCTATAGCGCCCTGTCTACGGCTTGCCGCATCCAGCATCTGCCTATAGTTCATTGATTAGTAATGTTTATGACTTGAAAACTTTTCTAACAATAAAACAGCCATCTAGCTAAGCGTTCCGTCTGTCCGAATGTCGGCAAGAGCACTTTTTCTAGTTACCCTCCTAACAAACCCACTTTACAAACTTTTTGACGACAAACCCTTCGTCTAGACATTTCAGGTGTCCACCGGAAAAAAATAGAGAAAATTCTGGAAGTTTCCCCCATTAAAAAGATTCCCCCTAATACTTTCTGCTTTTCTTACTGTTTACAACAAGTTATATCGCAAAATAATCTGTTTACAGCTCTTTCAATATTGTTCGATGTTAATTGAACGGTGAGTTTGAAAGTTTGTGCTCCGTTCTGCTTGTTTGATTGTTTTTGTGTTTAATTGATTTGGCGTGCAAAATCATTTCGTTCGTTTCAATTAGTAAATTTGTTAAGATTGTGCAACCCCTTGTTTTGAAGGTACCTACTGTCCAAATTCATGAGTTATTTATACAGACCGCAGAATGAATATGTAATGAGTTGTTTATAATTAAATAAATTAAAAACCTAAATTTCGGCAACTATTTTTAGTACTTATTACCAAAAGCGAATTACGATATGTAATAGGGAGCGTGCCTCCAGCCACTCGGATGCTGTTCTGCACAGAATTATCAAAAAATAACGTTTACCCAGGCCCTATAGACCTGGTAGAGCCAGCCCTCAACTGAACTATTGGTCACGATTGACAACAAAAATTACTAGAAGCATACGAGGTAGCTTTAAACCCAAAATATAGAAAGTCAATCATTGATATACAAACATAAAATTTCTAAAAATCAATAAAGAAATACGTCTTTCAGTGTCTCATACTGAAGTTTTTAAACTATTCTATTTCCTAAAGTTCCAATGAACTTTGGGATAGAAAGAAAACAACAACACTATATACAAATGAAACGCTATGCAAAAATGTCAAATCCAACTGTCAACAACTTTTCAGGTTTTGCGGACACAAACATACGTAAGCTCATTTTTATATATAGAGTATAAATATAATATATATAGTTGTATATAGATATCCATAAATACGGACAAAGCAAGATGGACGTTGACAGGGGAAGGGTGCACAAAGTTTAAAGTAAACACAGTTCGTTTCACACTCAGTTAGCGAATTCCTAAATGTTATTGTTTAGTTAATTGTTTCGTTGGACTTGGGATACAATATCGCTTTATTATTTTGAGCGATTTCACTTAATGCTCTTGAGTTGATCAACATGATGAACTTTTTGAAATATGTAGTAGTGTAAAAAATATGCAACAGATAGCCAATGATAGGTCTCCACAACTAACTCTTAAATAAAAATGCTAAAATACAACAAATAAAGTAGAATTAATCAGCATTACACCTTGTAAAAAAGTCAAGACTGAGCATGCGCTTCACTGCGTCCGGTTGAGTAGTAAAAAAGTCAATGTCGAACTTTCTTGTTCGTTTAATTTGTCGGCCTCGATGGCGTAGTGGTTAGTGTAACCGACTGCCACCCCTGAGGTCGCGGGTTCGATTCCCGCACAAGTCAAACATTTGTGTGCATGAATATGGATGTTTGTCTTGGTCTGGGTGTTTCTATGTATAATATGTATGTATTTACAAAAAAAAAAAGTATATATGTATGTTTATCCATTGTCTAGTACCCATAGTACAAGCTCTGCTTAGTTTGGGCTAGATGGTGTTGTGTGTATGTGGTAAAATATTATTAAAAAAAAAAAAAAAAAATTATCTCTCGGTCGCCAGAGAAATGTATTCTATCTGTAATTTGTAGATACTAAAAGCAGGTGAATAGGCTTATATCGTCTCGTTCTTTTCGTATTAATTAAATAAATTTTCGTATTAATTAATTAATTTTTAAATCCTTTTTAATATGACCTCGTAATCCATATGTATAAAAAGAGGGTTCAATATATTTCCGAACAATTTTAAGGACATATATATATATATATATATATATATATATATACCATTAGCTTTTTAAAATGTTCAGCATGTCCAAATCATACTATTCACCGCTGTTGTTTACTTCAATTCTTTAATTCAAACTACAAATATTGACCGCAAAACTTAGCTGTAGTCAATATTTGTTAATTTCACAAAAAATGTCCTAGTAAGTTAGTCAAGGTTTTGAAACGTAGTTTTGTTCGAATTTGATTTGTGTAATAAAATTTTGAAAGCAATTCGGTAGCACGGATCAGATGGTACTTTAGGTGGTCGCCTTACCATTGCCACTACGCCGAGCATAGTAAGTCTGAATCTCACACGGGACAATTATATGATTATGTGCGATCTATCCATTGTTCTGAGTCTGGATGTTCTTTGTGTCCGTTGTTTGAATGTTCGTGAAGTCCCCTGCGATACAGGCACTAATTCTAATGCAGGCGTAGTCTGTTAAAAGAAGAAGAATTAACAATTCGCAGGTTTATAACCTTTTTTTTTATCTGGGCATGCTTTGACACATACCTCTCCGCGGGGCGACGGAGAGGTTATGTCGGGCTCACCGGGGAAAAGATACCCCGGTAATACCGACTAAACCTACCATAGTGTTCCTCGACATAACCCTAGACGGCGAGGCCGCGTGAATCGCTTTCACATGCAATTGCGACCCCGCCATGGTTTCGGCCCGCCGTAGGTATATAACCCTGTTATAACTTTAAAAGAAAACAGTCTTTGCATACATAATATAGGGAGCTGTAATAATTTATTCAGATATATCTATAAATCGTAATAAACAACGGTTGCCGGTGCAGCGTGCAACTTGTTATCATTTGCACCCTTCCGTTGTTTGCGTAAGTCACTAAAACGCACCCCTGCTAATGAAAACCTGAGGGAAAATTCGGGAAAACGCGTCATAATAGACGGGACCACCCATTCCGGGGCGGGTCGTATAGGCTGTCTTTATTTGTTAAAAATAATAAAAAGATGTGCCATTAACTGAACCGTACAGTGTCCGAAGTAAAGAGTGTTCTGTTCAAACAAATTTTATTTTAAATAGTATATTTTAGGCCTACACTACCTTGCAGTGTTGTGGAATATACCTTCAAGGTAATACTCAATAGAAGTTTGGCGTCTGTAAATAAGCATACTAGGAGACTTTAAAGCCTCGTATCCACTAGGCAACAATTCTTCTTCTTTCTTCTTCTTCTTCTTTTCGTGTGGTTAGTGGCCAACCTGTTGTCAAGAGTTGTTCAAACCTAGGCAACAATTGACGCACAACACGTGACGTTCAACAAGATCATCAACGTTGCACAACAACGCGCGACATTGCTAGCTGACGCGCAACATAACGCGCGGCTTATTGTTTGTTTCCGAGCAAGTGCAGTAGAGCATCAACTGTTTTTTTTTTGTAAATATAATAATAATAATATTCTACCACATACACACAACACCATCTAGCCCAAACTAAGCAGAGCTTGTACTATGGGTACTAGACAATGGATAAACATACATATATACTTTCTTTTTTGTAAATACATACATATTATACATAGAAACACCCAGACCAAGTCAAACATCCATGTTCATGCACACAAATGTTTGACTTGTGCGGGAATCGAACCCGCGACCTCAGGCGTGGCAGTCGGTTACACTAACCACTACGCCATCGAGGTCGTCAAATGTTGACAAGTGGAGACGTGTAAAAGCCGCAGAAATCAACACTAGTTCCTCTGGCGACATGTTGTCGACGACTGATGCGAACGAAATCATGTGTAGACAGACAACGTTGCTAAACAAAAGTTCCGCGCTGACTTTCAACACGTTGAGCAACATATTGTGCAACATGACGTGCGCCAAATGTTGCCTAGTGGATACGAGGCTTAAGACACGGGACCACCACCCAGTGGTGCAATCGAGCCTTGCTGATACAGTTATGAACAAGGCTCGATTGCTAGTTTAAACATATCTAATTGATACTAACCGTTACCTTTTGGGTGTAGGGTAGTTTAGGTAAACTAAGCTGACGTAATATAGGTATAACCATAGACAATATACTAGCATTACGCTACATACTTACATAAATACAGACACACGCCAGATTCCCGGAAGGGTAGGCAAATACTACAAATTTCCATTAGAAGATTATGCAAATCTTTAAAAATATTTTCATTTTTCTCAATTTTAATTATTCCTTTTAACAACTGCCTGTATGTAACGTGTATATAAATTCAAAAGGCCTTCAGCTCAAATTGTGCGAAACTCAAACTTATGCAGATGTCGGACAGATGTCGCTGCTCACCCTCCGATTATCGTATGCAGATTAAGTGGGAAAACCCCTCCATGCACAACCGTAACTTAGTTTCGAGACCCACCTGTTTTTCAAAAATGGCTTTCGGAATTATTTCATGTACGGAATAATGAGTTTTGTCCAATCGAATGCAAATAGCTACGGACCAAAAGAGATTTTTAATTAGTTATTTTAAATTAAAAGTAGTTTTAAATGTCATGTACGTATACGATATAGACAAAACTTAGAAAAGGTTATCCGTCTGTCACAATGTCAATTAGGATTCCTATTCAAGTGATTGCCGTTAGTTATTAAGTTATTACCATTTACATACTAGATCTTGCCCGCTTTTTTGCTCGCGTAGACGAAGATTAGGTTATTTTAGTAGCAGTACTTTTTCTGGATGATATGCACCCTGTGTCCTTTTCTGCTTTCCTGACTATGTGTATGCGAAATTTCATGATGATCGCTTGATTAGTTAAGGCGTGAAAACGTAACAAACAAACAAACAAACTCACATTTGCATTTATAATATTAGTTAGTAAGTTACTATTCAAGAAACTATAACTGCAGTTAACTGTTATGCATATACAATATAATTATAAACTCTTTATACAAGTTCTGCAAGACAGCTAATAGTGAAATATATACTAATACTACTAAGACAATGCTTTTGAAACAATATTAACCTATGGAGTCGCAGCGGCATATCTGTAACCAAACAATAGATTTTTAATAATGTATGGTATTGCAAGACTTGGTATATTATAAAGGTATTTAAGTCGCAAAATATAACTTCGATTGAGGCTTCATTTTAACTAAATATATTTTAATGGAGAGCAGCAATCGTATCTTCGTCTACGACAAATATTATATACCTATTAAAGCACACTAATGCAAAATTTATACATGTATGTATGTATCTTATGTGGGGGCCAGTCAGTGCAGACCGGCGACACTTCGACCCAGTGGGATCTTTGGTGTCGACACTCCCAATAACGACTGCCATATATGTTCATGGCAGCCGTGACCGACGGCTTAACGTGCTCTGCGAGGCACGGAGCAGGCGATAATTGTCAATCAATACGCACATAATTTCGAAAAGTCATATAACTTCCGAAAGTCAGAGGTGCGCGACGTGGGTTCGAACCCGAGACCCTCTGCATTGCAGTCTGTTGGTCTCCCCGCTGAGCTATCGCTGCTCTTAAAATAAATTTATACATAAATAAATCTAAGATGTACATAGACTTTTTTACTATAACATTTTCCATCCAATTTTTATTGTAGGACAACCGTTAAAAATACATAGCTATTAAACTCCCCTGGTATTGCCCGCTTTTTACTTGTACTAAAACGAGAGTACGCAGGTATTAAGTCTCATGTGCTTGTATTAACCATCAAAACCAAGTTTATAATCTTCTAGCAATGAATAACTTAGGCATGTACTTAAATCTTCTGTAGGGCTACCTATTGAGTGTTTGATACGCATGCTTGTTACTGTGGTGGATTCCGACCACGCAGCGCGCGGCGTACCGAACCTGAGATCATGGGAAGTGGCCATGTCACTGGTGGTTAAAGTTTTCAACCTCTGAATGATTTCGTGACAGGGCCCAGTTATTGTTCTATGTGACGTGATGCTACTCCTAATACAAGTGCTAAGCTGAATGGAAGACTAGTCATATCAAAACAGTATTTTTTTTGCTAATAGTTTTCGCAAGTTTGAAGTAGCAACTAAGCCGAAACTCTGGAGTAGCGATAGCTCAGTAGGGAGACCAACAGACTGCAATGCAGAGGGTCTCGGGTTCGAACCCACGTCGCGCACCTCTGACTTTCGGAAGATATATGACTTTTCGAAATTATGTGCGTATTGAATGACAATTATCGCCTGCTCCGTGCCTCGGAGAGCACGTTAAGCCGTCGGTCCCGGCTGCCATGAACATCTATGGCAGTCGTTACTGGGTCGAAGTGTCGCCGGTCTGTACTGACTGGCCCCCACATAAGATAAGAGAAGATAAGCCGAAACTCTTTTAATTTTAATTTTACTCTTTGCGCTATTACTTGTTAAAACCGAAAGTTTCGGACATTCTAACTAAATCTAAGTAATTAAGTGTTAAATGCCTTGTAATCTTTTAGATTATAATATAAACAGAGTTTAACAAACTGTTGAATTAACAAAATTAATTGAAACTAGCTTTCACATGCAGTATTTGCTTTACTTAAAAATAGAGTATGGATAAAATAAAATCAAATAAATTTACTTATTATGCAGATACTGCACACAAACAAACAAATTGTGATGATTGAATGTATTTCTATAAAATAAACAGGCACTTCTGCATGAATGCCGAATCTTTGAATATTTCTCCCAACCCTATTGGCGAAGCAGGTAAGTTTGCTCTCATCATTTATTTACGCGTGCGTAAAACTCTCCCCTAATTTGGGTAATTATTTGAGCAGGGTATCTGCTATTCAAATATTGAAAGTGTAGTACATCCCTTTGAAGTAATGGCTCAAGTTTCGCAGATATAATGACTTGTAAACTGTATGGGTCTCGGCAGTATTGTGTGTTTGTAAGGGTCTACCTCGTTAGAAGGGATTTGAGATTTTTGCCTTTTATTATGTTAAATTTTTACTTGAATATTAAGATGTTTTTTGAGGTTGTTCTTTCGGTAAGATTAAGCTTTCATGCTTCGTTTTTTTTATATTTTAGCGAGTATTTAATAAACTTCTCTTGCAGTATTTCAAAAGTATTCCAATAGTATTTAGGGCTTTAATATAAACTTAAAATAATATATTTATGGTTGTCTTATTATGTTCTCAAAGTGGAGATGGTTCAATGCCATAAATTGACAAACATCTACAGATACAGAACATATGACACACACCATACTTAAAAATCGTTTTATTGTCACATAATAAGTATTTATGAATTTAACTAAGACCTAAGATATATTGCTACAGAGTATTCCTTTACTAAAAAAATATACTTAGCCGGACCCGGCATTTAAACTCGAGACCGCACGTAAAGCTGTCCCTTAACTACAGCTGCACCTTCGTGTCGGTTTTTTATAATAGCAGATGTATAAGTCTTTATAATAAGAATTAAGTTACATTAGGTTTTTTTTTGCCTTACATTGAACTCTAAAGTTCACAGCATATAAAACAACATACAAACTAATTAGTTATCCTATTGATTGAAAATGGCTGTTGATTTGAAGTCTCCTGAGACCGACTCAGACCGAGCCTTGTGGAATTATGTACAACAAAGTTGGCAAACAAACTTACACATTAATAGCTTATTCCCAAGCGTACTGGGGTTAGCTACTAGTCTGTCTGGTAGCTTAACGTTGATTATATGTCTTTCTATATAATAATAGATTGCTATTTGTTTGTAATGTATGCGTTTATACAGGGTGTCCCAGAACATGTGAACCATACAAATGTGTTAAAAAAAATTATGACATTTGTGTAAAAATAAAAAAGTCTAAGTTTTTAAAAAGGTACACCATTTTAGACTTTCAACTACAGGTACATCGTTTATGGCCATTTTTTTCCACTATTATTATTTGTAAAGGATTGATTCGTCAAATTAAACACTGACTTCGTTTGAATTCGAATGCCATTATTATTATTTTTTTTTGCACTTTTTAATGGTCCTTACCTAAGGAATCTCCTGTTACAATTTGATTCACATATTTTGGGATATGTGAATCACAACAACAATCCTGTATATTATTCATCTGACGGTTGTGAAATTTTGCTGAGATTTTGGTGAGTTGTCCTTGCATTTAAGAAGGCATTAGGTACTCCTTTACGGCGGGCTATTTACTATAATCCTTATACTAGATTTTCTGCATGTAAGGTACCCTATGCCATTTTCTGCACTCCTGACAACGTATATACAAAGTTTCATGATGATCGGTTGAGTAGTTAAGACGTGAAAGCAAAAACACATACACTACTACTACTATTAAACTTTACAAATTTTTAAGCTAATAAAATTATTGTTAAAACTGTTTAGATTTAATTTAATTTTACACTTTCCCCGACGTTTCGGTTACTTTTCAGCAGCCATGGTCACGGGGATTAGTTTAAAAAGTAGTAAAGTTTAATAGTAGTAGTAGTGTAACAATTTTCAAAATTATGTAATAAAGTGTCAAATAAACAACGCGATAAAATCCGTATATAGTAGTTTAATTTCAATGAATAATATTCGCGTAAACACAAGACAATATTAAAGAAACTCACGTTCACATTTATAATATTAGTTAGTATAACCGTTTACTATCACTTGATTGTATTAGGAAATGATCTTATAAGAGTATTGTTTGATAGATCTAAACCAACTATAGTATTATTGAATATTAGGAAACATGTCTATCCCAATACATTAGTGAAAATCCCATACAGATTGATTCAGGCGTTGTGACGGTTACCGAAGCACATACAAAACGTCTGTGTATGATTGAATTATAAAATACAGTAACATTTGTGAATGTTATCTATAGCATAGTCACAGCCAACGTATGTCGATATTTCATGAGAAAAAATTTCCAGCGCTGCATTCGAAGAAACTTTGTGTCGTAAAGGTAAAAATTTATAATCAATAATTTAGTAACGAATACCTAAAACTAATTTAATTTAAAACCAAATATTTTAAGCTACCTCCAAACGTTTTCTCAATTAAATTTCAAAAGGCAAACACACACAAAACTAATGAAAATTCAACCCTTATTTGATGTTTAAAAACCTTTGAGGAAATACGTTAAATTTCCGTTTCAATAGCATACCTGTTACTTCGCAGTCAATATATACCGTGTTAAGTCCAAAATAAACACACCTTCAACCCTTTAATGCCGATGGGGCACAAACGACCCGATTTCACGCTCGCATAATTGACGCCGTTTCAAAGAACCATTTAAAGAAATGTTGACGCAAAGAAAATTGGACGAACACGAATTTTATAAAATAAACATTGTGCTGTTTGTTGTATTTATGATGGAAATTTCATTTTGATATAACGAATAAATTGAATTTTATTGTTAAGTGAAATAAAAAATAAGTGTTAAAACATTTTCTGTTTATTTTCATTCGATACAAAGTATTTCTTTTCGTAATAATTATTAAAAAGCTTTTCATCTTTATTATTACTTTATCACCTTTATTTTGATAACTACATTGAAACTAAGTATTAATTTTTACCCTGTGTATTAGTTGCAAAAGAAGAAGAAGGAAATATATACGGCCAAACTTAAAGATACTTTGAGCTCATTTAAGATACATAGGTAGTAAGACCAACAGTCAAATGTTTAACCGTTGACCATTGGTGATCTCTTACCATATATGTTTTTATATTGGTGTTACTTTTTGTTTTTCTCAAGCGACGCATTCAATGCAACTTTTTCTTAGGCGGTTCAACAATTTTGTATCACAATGCACGTACTTAATCAAGCTACCCTTATAAATGGTATTACGTACCTACCCCTAATATCGATAAACAACATCAGGTAAAATCTTAATCTTCACCTGTTTAAACTGTGCTATCTGGTGAACGACGTATTGTGTTCTTTGTACGGGGGTCTATAGCACCCCATTAGCATTTAAGGGTTATCGCCTTTTGTGCCTGAACTTAATCGGTTTGTGGCCGCACTCCCAATGAATTTGAACCCACGTGCCATCGATACGTTTTATGTTCAAGAAAATTATGTTTTGGTGCAAGGTAAAGGCGTGTGACTCTGTCGTTGGTCTATTTGAAAGCTCAAGTGTGATTACAGGTTAAGATTTTTCATGCTAGGATTGTTGATTTTCTGTTGATATAGTCTTGCGTTAACGCGGATGTTAAACATTGAAATTAAAGTATTTTATACGGATTTTTTAGCGTTGTCTATTATAAAACACTAGTATTACATAATAATTATAAGACTTTTAAACGACTACAGTTAAAATGTACTAATATTTTAGCTATTTAAATTATTAAAACATAGATTTAAGTTTACACTTTCCTCGACGTTTCAAATCCAAATGTTTTTGTAACCAAAAAATATAAGAAAAGTCAATATTAAACTGCATTTCATAGACTATGAAATGTAGTTTAATATTGACTTTTCTTATTTTTTTTTATAAAAGTGTCTACAACGAATAAATATTCGGCACAACTACTCGTATAATTTGTGTACTATTTTTTTTAGTACCCTGTATGGATCGAACTCAAAACAGCGATAGCTCGGTGGGGAGACCAACAGACTGCAATGCAGAGGGTCTCGGGTTCGAACCCACGTCGCGCACCTCTGACTTTCGGAAGTTATATGACTTTTCGAAATTACGTGCATATTGACTGACAATTATCGCCTGCTCCGTGCCTCGGAGAGCACGTTAAGCCGTCGGTCCCGGCTGCCATGAACATCTATGGCAGTCGTTATTGGGAAAGTCCTGACACTGGTCTAGCCTTAGGGTATCGTTAGCCTTCGGGTTGCGAAGGTCAGGTGGCAACCGCTCCGTGTAAAAACTGATATCCAGTCAAATCCGGTTAAACTAGAAAAGCCGACCCCATGTGACTTGGGAATAATAAAGGCTAAGGGAGAAGGGAGAAGGACATGGATCGAACTCAAAACACAGCGGCAATGGCTAGGCATCCACTTAATTACGCTAGTCGTGCAGTCTACCAAATGTATGACTATATTTATATAAACATAAATTTTTCCAGCATCGCTATCTCCTCTCTCACAAACCATATAAAATCTTTATATTACTCCGAACGTACTCACTTCTGAGACAATACAACAATACACGAACAATATTAAACTCGCGGTTTTCCAAGATGGCTGCCACCTGATTGTTCTGTCAATCTTTGCTGCACAACAGTAAATAATATCGTCTCGATATTATACCTTCGAGTGTCGTTGCAGTTTTAACTGTCCGTCTGATCGTGTTATTTTAGAGGCACTTGAAATATGTACTCAGTATATGATATACTTAGCCCGCATCTTTGCTCGCGTACATGTACTTAGGTTTCTTTTTTAAAGACATCTACCGCTCTATGACCGAATCCTGTGTCGCAGGGGACTTTACAAACGTTTAAATAACGGACATAAAGAACACCCAGGCTCGAAACATCCATTTGCGTATCACACAAATTTTTGTCCCGTGTGGGATTCGAACCCACAGCACTCGGCGCAGTGGCAGTGGCGAGGCGACCAATTAAATCACTACGCCATCCGTGCAGTTTCAGTACAGTACTTGGTTAGTAACAGCACTTTTTAAAGTTCGAAAATATAATATATTGCATATAATATATCGATGGCGTAGTGGTTAGTGTAACCGACTGCCACGCCTGAGGTCGTGGGTTCGATTCCCGCACAAGTCAAACATTTGTGTGCATGAACATGGATGTTTGTCTTGGTCTGGGTGTTTCTATGTATAATATGTATGTATTTACAAAAAAAAAAGTATATATGTATGTTTATCCATTGTCTAGTACCCATAGTACAAGCTCTGCTTAGTTTGGGCTAGATGGTGTTGTGTGTATGTAATAGAATATTATTATTATTAAAATATTACTTGAACCATAATATTGTCTTCTGTTTACGCGAATGTTATTCATTGAAATTAAACTACTATAAACGGATTTTATCGCCTTGTTTATTTTACACTTTATTACATAATTTAGAAACTGTTACACTTCTACTAGATACTATTAAACTTTACAAATTTTAAAGCTAATTAAATTATTAAAAGTATTTACATTTAAGTTTACACTTGCCTCGACGTTTCGGTTGCTTTTCAGCAGCCATGGTCACGGGGAGACTAAGATGGTAGCTGTCTCAATGTTCCAGTGTAGTTATTTCAAAGTACCCGAACATAATTTAACATAATTTAAGAATTAGTAAAGTTTAATAGTATCTACTTGAACAATTTTTTCGAACTCTAAGATTTACGGCAAGTCATTGCCGTTTCTCACTTGTTTTTATGGAAGGTACCTTTTGTCCTTTTCTTTTCCTCGGGAGAACATGGTTAATGTGATGTCTGTTATCAACCATTCATCCATATAAGCAATTAACAATAACGTTCAATCAATGAGAAACATTTAATTAGATAGATCTAATTAAACGTTTCTTTGATATGACTGAGAAGTATGTTTCAATGCGATAGGACTAGGATCAATCTAAATAAAAAAATATATATAATAAGATAACTCTTTTATTGAAAACTATAAATATGTATAGATTTTATCAAAAACCTTCCATCCCTTGGGAACAGTAATTTTTTCTGAATAAACGGTACACTATGTCCTTTTACCCTTGTTATGAACCTGACATGCTAAATTTCATGATGATGCAAGTTGGTTCTTGACAGTCAGGCTGTCTGTCGACATAGGCGTCCTCTAGTTCCTTTCATACACGTCGCAAGAGTAATATATATGATAAAACTCACACTCGCATTAAAATAGTTAGAATTTACTGTTAAGTCGAGGAGCTGCTAAATATAAGGTTATTTGGATAGTCATGTTTGTTTTTGGAGTATGTTACATGTTACGTCTGTTCATGAGCGTGCTAAGTTCTTAAGCCGTTGACTGTCTAAAAGCATATACACTTACCGCAGTACAGAACAATCTACGTATCATGACTTGAATAAGCACAGAAGGCAGTGCTTTATGGTGCATTCAGACTTAACAACACTATATATTTTCTTTTTAAGCTGCTTGTTCATGATGCAAGTAGCTGGTGCAAGCTACACAGGGCTAGTTATTTGTGTGTTAAATGCGCAAGCTACTCACACGAGCTACACGCATGAGGTCATCATACAGCGTAATTGTGTAGATGGCCAGCATCGATAGTTCCAAAGATGAGTACAAGTGTCCTAACTTGCGTATGTAAGAAACGTACACAAGTCCAAACTTGGACAACCCAAGGACAACGCTTTGGTTAACTAGAGCAGTTTGCATCACTACATGGGATGAGCACATTAGAGACTCATGTTCAAGCTATTTCGTAGGTTTCATACAAAACATATTTTATTTCCAAAACCACTTAAATGACGCTTTCTTTTATTAGCATAGTAAGTAAGTATATATAAGTATATATAGTAAGTAAAAATAAATTAAATCTAAATAGTTTAATAATAATTTAATTAGCTTAAAAATTAGTAAAGTTTAATAGTAGTAGTAGTGTAACAATTTTCAAAATTTTGTAATAAAGTGTCAAATAAACAACGCGATAAAATCCGTATATAGCAGTTTAATTTCAATAAATACTATTCGCGTAAATAGAAGACAATATTATATAATATTGTAAATGCGAATGTGAGGTTGTTTGTTTGTTACGCTTTCACGGCTTATCTACTCGACCGATCATCATGAAATTTCGCATACACGTTGTCAGGAGAACAGAAATGGACATAAGGTACATTTATCTAAAAAAAAGTACTGTTACTAACCTAAATCAATTTTAATTTTCTTATAACACAAATTTTTTAAAAGTGATCGTGGCAGTTTACAAAATGGGAGTTTATATAGATTATCTGTGTCATCGTAGCCATGAGGAAAAGGTTTCGCAAATTAAATGCTTTAGGGACTAGTATGATGATTCACACGACAATGACTCATCCAATACCATTTCATTACTGACGTGACATATTCACATGTTGGGTTTACCGATAGCTGTCCCTTTGACACTAAAACTCACACCAATTTCAATTAAGAACTAGTAACTGACACGTATGTATGTTGCCAAGGCCTTATAATTAATGAAGGCAGTAGCCAAGGTGGTAAATAAAATTTTAATACTTTATGGATACAAATAAACGTTTATATATTAACAGTTTGTGAAGTAGCACTCTAGAGTAAACCCAAACTTGCCAATTTTTTTCTGCTTTGTAAAGAAAAATGCCTGATTTCTTCTTTACATAGGTATAGATAAAAAATCAATCAAGTCTTAATATAAAACTTAATTTAACAATTTTATAATCATGATAAGATTCTTTATCATTTTTACGAATGTATCTTGTACCCGTGACTGGGAAATGTGTACTAATACCGAGGTTATTTTCTAAGACATATTGCATGCATAAGTTTTAAGTAAACCCCCGTTAATAAAAGTCTTCGCTAGAGTAATGAGAATGGAAATGAAAATTTAAATAGCCTTTATTTCACTGACCATAAAAACCCAGAAAAATAATAATCTATATATTAAAATGTGAAGCAAAAACTTTGTACCTCATTTAGGAAAATTGCGCAGGTGGAGGAGTATGAAATTTGGCACAGGTAAAGTTTATATGGAGAAGGAGGAGCGAATACTACATTTTTTATAAAATATGCATTAGAAATACATTAAATTAATGAAAAAACACAACACGCACACAACCATGCATTTGACAGAAGCAGTCGAATCGCGTTCGTAGTATTACGGCATTGTTCGGTTGACTTCGTAGAATGCTTCGTAACTATGGTTACATACATATATATGTGGAGTAGGTGACTATAATGTGATTTTAAGGGTATAGTTATAGACAATAAAACCTTAATAACTAACAAATTAAAAATTTTAATAAATTATGGGCGAATTTCGACTACTTGGCGACCGCAATTATACATTGAAATACATACATATACGTGTGCATATATTATACCATCAACCTAGTTCTTGATAGTCAGCCTGTCTGCCGACATAGGCCTCCTCTAGTTCCATCCATAAACCTCGCTCGCATACGATAAAATGTCAATAAAAATACTTTCCAAACTTACAACCCTCTTAGTCCAAGCATGCCATCACATACGATACTATTATCAGCATCACCACAAAGTGCCCCTACGTCTCCACACCGTATTGTTTATGGCAAATTAAAACAAGTACAGAAGCAGGTGTCAACTGCTCATCCTGGCCCTACATCAGCAGACCCTAGCCATAAATCGAGCATCAGGTGTATTACAAAGACGTGTCGTTGTGTTTTTTACACAGTGATTTTGTGAAACTGCTGCTATGGGAGCGAAGAGTTATTATAGCAAGGGATCGGACGAGATACATGTATTACATGTTTCCTTGTGTTGAATCTTCATACGTGTTGTTTTAAGTGAAAGAGGTATATAAACATTTCAATCATTTCTACATATCATGGTCGTGCGATGTAGGAATAATGTGAAATTTTGGTATAATAATATACTATATTGCAACAACAGCATTTTAACAAATCTGACAATGACGAAACTCATATAAGTTTTTGTTACTTAGTAAAGTGCTGTTGTAAATTTTTTACTTTTATTGTATATTCCTAAGTCAAAGTTATAGGATGTTTTCTGAAAATATTGCCTTTGCACTAGAAAAATGCAGTTTCAACCTTATTTTACTCGAATTATTAACAACATATGCGGTAGAAGAAATACTAGACCTTGTTTTTACTATGAGGCAGAACAGCGTCAATATAGTATTTGCTTATTGCACTACATTATTGACTATACGGTATTAAGCAGCGATAGCTCAGTGGGGAGACCAACAGACTGCAATGCAGAGGGTCTCGGGTTCGAAACCACGTCGCGCACCTCTGACTTTCGGAAGTTATATGACTTTTCGAAATTATGTGCGTATTGATTGACAATTATCGCCTGCTCCGTGCCTCGGAGAGCACGTTAAGCCGTCGGTCCCGGCTGCCATGAACATCTATGGCAGTCGTTATTGGGAGAGTGTCGACACAAAAGATCCCACTGGGTCGAAGTGTCGCCGGTCTGCACTGACTGGCCCCCCACATAAGATACATACACGGATGGCACAGTGGTTACGGCTGTCACCTCGCCGGTACACACTACGCTGAGCGCTGTCGGACATTCACACATACCACACTAAACAACAACGAAGATTTGTTTGATCCACAAACAGTTGTTCCAAGTATAATTTTTTTTGTTTTTTATTGTTTCTCGCAAAAAGGCTCACCTAAAACATGAAGAAATAGTATAAAAATTAAGAAAAAAAAAGAAGCAGAACAATATGTAATAAAACTAGAAAAATACTATAATACTATAATTTCATTTCATTTCTGCTCACTGGCAACACCACACCTTCCGCTTAACTTAACGGAAACTGCCTCCCATCAAGTCAAGGCTAGCATTGTCAGTGAGCAGCGATACAAATAATAATCTATTCAATTATTTATGTTTAACTTATCAGTTATCATAATATTGTCTTCTGTTTACGCGAATGTTATTCATTGAAATTAATCTACTGTATACGGATTTTATCGCGTTATTTATTTTACACTTAATTACAACATTTTGAAACTGTCACACTACTATTAGATACTATTGAACTTAACTAATTTTTAAGCTAATTAATTTATTAAAACTATTTATATCTAAGTTTACACTTTCCCCGATTTTTTTTGTAATAAAGTGTAATATAAATAACGCGATAAAATCCGTATATAGTAGTTTAATTTCAAATTATCAGTTATCACTTAAGTTTTAAAAGTGATATGAAAGTGTGTGTCCCATCAGTGCCAAAATTTGGACGTCGCTCAGCGTACATTGCAATTGTTAAATCGCAACGAACGATATTCTGCGATATCCAATATTATTTTTCCGATTCCGATATTCATTGTGTCCATTGTTTCTGTTGTTAAAGTCCCACTACTTGGATTAGTCCTTAGCGCGATATTTACTTTTGATTAACATATTAATATTAGTTACTCTATTTTGATCTTGATTTCTATACTTTTAGCTAATTTCCCATTGCAACTGGTCAGCTACTTCCACCCGATGTACAAAAACTAATTATATGTATCTAAACATTTTGCATCAACGGTAAGGATACCGTTGATGCAAAATATATTTAGATACATACATATGTACGTTAGCAATGAATACTCATTCGCTGCTTTGAGCCATCAGTTTTCTATCATTCATTCTGCTGAGTTAGTGTGATGGGTTCGTTTTCTGTCATTATATTGTTCGAAACATACCTACGTATGGTCTAATTATATTCGTTAATAAACTGTGGCTTTGCTGTTTCGCATTTATCCAACACTTATTTCTTTTTAAATGTCCAAAACGTCTCCTCGAAGCCGAAAATCGTTCGTTCTGTGTAACGGGTGTCGTGTTACAATTCTACTTTTGTTTACTCTATTCTTGGCGGTATAAAATCTAACTCGGGCTGTTAATGGGAGCGGTGAAGACCGGAGGGTTCCGCGATTTATGGTCGCTCTATGACGATGGTGTAAGTTTAGAGATGCGAGCGAGTTGGTTTTGGACAGTGGTTGTATATTTGGGTATTAGTTTATTATGTTTGTGTATATATGTATCTTAGTCATTGGTGAACATCTACATATTATAAGTATTGAATTTTGTTAAAGTACAACTGGAATATTTACAACGGTAGTTTTTTTCTTATTTAAATAATTTAAATTTATGTAGTAATTAAGTCATTTAACAACATTTTTATGATATAAGTATTAAAAAACTTATCTTGAATCTTTCAACAAAAACATAATAGTGGATTAACGATTTTCAGAAAAAACTGGTAGTTAATATATCGACTCTTCTCGAAAGGAAATCTATGTTTGGATAAGCATCCGAGCAATTAATTGAATAGATTTCCTTTAGGAAAACTTGTTAGAACGCCAAATTTAATCATCAAATAAGGTCTGTCTGGTAATTAGCAATGAGTCACTTAACAGTTATACTTTAACTTAAAAATTACCATGCTTATTTCTAAACATTTTCTTTTACTGCCTTCTATTCAAGTCTGCATCTTTCTTCTTTATTACAACATCAACATCTTACATTTTGGACCAGAGTCCGCCACACAGCACAAGGGATCCTTTGGCGGCAGTATAAAACGCACCTGTTATACAATGGGCGAGTGTGATTGCTCCGTATAATTGAATTACTGACTGTAAGATATACGGTTTCATTATGCTAGGTGCCGTTTTACGAGTGCCTTACTACGGAACCGTGTATTTTGAATATATTGAATTGGAGATTTTTTTATTATTCTGCGGCGAATGTAGGACAAGACCGCGACAGTGGCTATGGTAATTTTCTGTAGTCAAATACAGGGAAAGGTAGCTCTCGTCAATATTAAACGGTAATGTTTCGTAATTTACATTGGTATGATTTAAAACAAACTAAGACTCATGACTATGTACCCTTGAAGAGGTAGGTAGTGGCAAAGGCGTGCTTAAGGCTTCAAAATAAAAATGGAAATCCATCTTATTCACCCTTTCCACACATCCATCTTATTATTCTTGAAGTTTCTTATCGTGACAGGGATGTACTTGATAAAGCACACTGATGGTTATGCTTAGGTTAGTAGTAATACCGAAAAAAGCTGGCTGATAATACCTGATGTTAGCGCACTCAAACATACAAACATAGTTCATTCCATTTTTAGGAATTTTAATATACTGTTCCTTCGTCCAACTTCTTTGCACAAGTACACGATATCATAATGTTGACGTATATGTAAATAGATAGATACTTAATTATAGAAAGCTCTAGTCCCTCATATAAGCAAATACTACTAATTTAGTCTGAATTCTAATCAAACACAAGATCCTAACTAGCCTCACCTCATTCAATTATGGATTGTTTGGCCAACAGACAATGAAGCTGGAGTATACATATCTTATAACAACGTCCAGTGAAACATGACCTTTCAAAATTCACAACTCATATCAAATATGTTAGACAATGATATTCACAGAGCTCTTGTTATACTGGTTACGTATAACAAATGTTTGTCATACGCATTAGGCACATGTAGGCTCATTAAAATTAACCCTTTCATGTTCAGGGAAGAAAATTGGCGCCGTTGTTAACGAGCTGATTTAATTTTTAATTGATGTTATGTCGGAGTATTTTCCTTTGTAATACAATTTATTCAAGGGTTATATTTAAAGAAACGGTTCTAGGAAATCTTTGCACAAACTTTTAAATTGTAACATACATAAATAGGTACATATTAATCGTAAAATAAATCGTCAAAGAAATTAAGTTGTGTAAAAAATATTCAAATGCGTACCTACCCGATCTCTCACTGCGGTGGTGATATATGATTTACAAGGAAAGAAAATAAAAGTATCCTAGAAATATTTCGCCTAGCCCTGTGATCTGCAAGATATATTTTTATACAGGAATGCAACTTTGTGTGAAAAATTCAAGTCAATCCGCCGACTACTTTTCGGGAATTGCGGACAAAACATATGCAAGCCTAATTTTTATACAAAGATCTGCTGAGCTGCAGTTCGATATAGTTAAAAGGGAAACAAAACCTTAAAATACTTAGATAATGATAATTCTCATTCAGAAAGCGGTCCACCAGATTAAATTTTTAGTATTTGCTGTAAAGCAAAAGTAAAAATGAACCATTTTTCTTAAATACTTACAACCTCTGCAAATTGGCAGTGACTGCAGTGACGAATCATTTGTGAAAACATTATAAGAATATGGAGGTAATAATGTAAGTTAAGGTAACATTTTTGTTTTGTGTGGGTAGTTGGGGAGAAGTTATGAGTAGTTAAATTCTAAATTGGAATAGATTTTAATAGCCTTTGGCAATTTCCTAAATACGTCCGTAAAAATTAAAGAATCTAAAGCAAGTGAGAAATGAAATATTTAGATTTTTGTTTCGTGTGGGTAGTTAAAATAAAGCTTTTAGATTTAAATTCAAAATTGGAATAGGGTCTCTTAAAAAGTGTTTGTTTACTTAACGAAGTAACTTTGGCCGTAATACTTGTACCGTCTGAATATTTGGTAATTATGAGTATTTAAACAAGGGAGCGTAGACCACATGCCGTTCTCTCATAATTAGAGAGAAGAATGCTTTGTCTTCCTGTTGAAACCGCTGCCACATACATAAACCTTTATATAATACCAAACAACGTATTACAGAAGGGAGTTATATATTTAAGAGTTAGTAGTAGATTATATTATTATAAACACGTATATGACTTACAATATAGAAAAAGAAATTCAATCGATTATATAGTTTGGTATTTACCCTTTGCTGACATTGTAATGATTATAACGAAAGACTGACTTATTTTACCACATTGAGTCGCAGCGACACACTGGTGACCAAGAAACAATCGATTTTTAATTATGTCTGGTATTCTAAGACTTGACAGATTAACTATAAGTAACAAGTGTGGATAAAAAGGAAATTTATAATGTGACTCAAAATATCCTTTAGCAACAAGAATATCAAAGACGGTATGCCTATATCCGTGCATAATAAGTTGTACTAAAAGCAGTATGAATTTTTCTGCATAAATATTGTTCACGTTTCAATTCTCAAATATAACCACACTTTTTAACTGTACGACAAATTTATAGCTATACCCACAGAAATATAATAACTAATAGAATTTCCACAGTTACAACTTCTATACTTTCGCGAAATTCCTCCATTGCAGCAGTGACACACAACGCCTAACAAGCGTACTCTGCAAATTGGCCTCGGCGCTGCAGTGGCGAACTGGCGACGCGGCGTCGTTAACCGAATTTGGCACTAATTGTGTTTGACAGACCATGCAGTGTGAGTGCATTGTCGTGTGCGACGTTTTGCTCACGCGATGTAACTTTTGTGATTCTGTTACACAATGCTAGGTGTAAAAAAGACTGGTCTCTCTACGGTTTAGTTATGGAGATATATTAAATGCGTTATTCTTTGTTCTTTTGAATTTTGCTGTTGGTTACATCTTCCTTATTATGATGGAAATCTTTTTTAGTATTCTACGACTACTATTAAGAGTAGAATTTAAATCTACGACCTCTTATCGTAAGTGCCTCATCCATCGGATTACTGCTCTATTTCTTTATTTGATATTCTGTCTTGGTATTCTTTGTGCCCATGCAAATTTGGTTTCTACATACATTGCAACAACGCACTATTCACACACGCGTTACAGAGATTATTACTAGTAAGAAATGTGGTGTTTTATGAAACATTCAAAGCCGTTGATGAACCCTCTCGTAACTAGGAGTACCTTAGAAAACCGTTTTAATCACATTGTCCAGCAGCTATTTCCTCAACCGTTTTCCCCAAATATGTTGACACATTATTACAAGCTTACGCACTGCAAACAAGCCAATATTGGTTGTAACCTAACACCTTAAAACACGGGAAAACAAGGGAATCATCAAAAAACAATATCGTTGTGCACTTTCCCTGTAACTCAACACCGGGCCACTCAATATTCCTGTCGTGTCGACCAAGTGGCGTGATTCCTACCGAGTAAATAACACTCCTCGAAGTACCGTTCTATGCCACACTGCTTTTATTTGCACTGAACTAAGATGTGCTCAGACGGAAAATTGATTGTTTGGCTCCAGATTATTAGGGTTTAAGGGGCTTTTTATATCGTTTTAACAATTATTATGGTTAAAGTTCTTAGTGTTGGATCTGAGTCGTCCCGGGTAAGACAATTGGTGCATTAAATTTTTTAAGACTAATCATCTTCTTTATTCTAAGTTGTAGTACTCAGATAGCATTAATACTCAGCCGTATTTGCAAGAATTCTGATTTCCGAAAATACGGGACAGAATTTTAATTAAATTAAAATATCCCTGTTTTATAGCAAAAAGATAACTATAGCATTAAATTTATTCGATTGTTGACTGATGATTCAGAAACATATGTTTGTTTTTAAATCACACTCGAGTGACATCAAGCCGCATCAATCGACATCTTATCGTGAGGCTGGAATTCTAACAATATTTAACACTATAATAGGCAAATCATATGCCAGGCATAAAAAGACCAAGATTGGTCTTTGAATCTGTAACTCTCATGGCTTTATAAATTTTTCGCAATTCTCCATATTTTTCATCGTCTATTTTATCAGACATAACAGCATTAGAAATAATTCTCTGTTCATTTTCATCGTGTATACAACGAGCGCTCGGCTCAATAAAGCTTTATTACAGAGTCTACACAGATTTTATTACAAAAGTGATTTTATTGCTCGTTTAATACCGTCTAGTTACTACTTCGCATTTGCTTTATTTAAATTAAATGCTCCAGTTTACAAGGGAACAGTAAAATAATTATTTAAATAAACAAAGCAATTCTTAGAGCATTTTAATAGTGCCACGCCTATATCCTTGAAAGCTTAGTGTATTACATCCACATTTTACCAGCTATAGATTAAGGTACTACGAAACATGGGTAAGTTATAGACAATAAGTTCAGCCTTACGTGGACCATAACAGACAGCTGTCTAAAATGTGGATGTTTTAATCCGCTGTCTTATTTGTTTGGGATAAGTCCATTTCATTTTAAGCTGTTCATTTTTTTAGAGACTTATTTCTTATCACTTCTAACGTGTACATTTAGGACCTCGAAATAACTACGGAAGAACTAATTTACCCTATTGAGTCGCAGCAGCACACCGGTGGCCAGCCACAACATATTTTTTATTATTTAACTATTTTACAACTTCACAAAATAAAAAGTCGGCTACGAGCCCGTACGCCCCTTGACTTTCGCCCCTTTCATTAAGAACCCCGCTTCGCGGGACTCCCATTTTTGGGTAGATTTAATGGGAAACCTAACAAATACCTACCAGGAGGCGAACCTTGAGGGGTGAACGGGCTCGTAACTGAAAAGTCGACTTATTTTTACGTCTACGATACAAAAATTGACTACTGAATACCTACAGAGTAAAATTTATTTCTGTCCAAATCAGATTATCTATTATTGTGGTCTGGGTATTTCTATGTATAATATGTATGTATTTACAAAAAAAAAGTATATAATATGTATGTTTATCCATTGTCTTAGTACCCATAGTACAAGCTCTGCTTAGTTTGGGCTAGATAGTGTTGTGTGTATGTGATAGAATATTATTATTATTATTTTTGTTCACAGAATACTTACGATTTCTCTGAATACTTAACCCTCTAAACTCTCTGCAAATTTTCACCTTTAA
This sequence comes from Catocala fraxini, assembly GCA_930367265.1. Classification (NCBI taxonomy): domain Eukaryota; kingdom Metazoa; phylum Arthropoda; class Insecta; order Lepidoptera; family Erebidae; genus Catocala; species Catocala fraxini. The sequence goes on along the minus strand of OV884032.1, from coordinate 23,089,099 downwards.
TTTTATACCTTCAAATGTAAGTCTCGAGTTAAGCTGTCTGTCTGTCAGTCTTGTCTCGAGGCGCCTCACGATCCGAGACCTAGGATTACCTTCGTTACCATTACTAGATCCCTCCGGGCTTTAATACTAGTTCAGAGTAAACCAGCGCTGGGTAAATATTTACCGCTAAGCTGTAGACATGACAAAGCTCAAAGTTAGACTTAAGTTAGGTTAATTTGATGTTTGTTTTGTACTTAGATGTGTTTTTGGAATTGAAATAAATGTAGGTTTATATGTAACATCATGTATATCCGATAGAAAGATATGTATACGGACTAAATTTATATAGGTATGTTTAAGTTTCACATATGGCAAGTGAGCCATTGCTATAAACTAGGCAAAGAAACTATACATACTTTTAAATTAAAAAGATTTTATTAAATTAAAAAGGTTTTTATTATACAGAATGTGTTCTCAAATTTTAACATGTTTTCTATGGAATTATGCAATTTTGGGGCCATGTATTGAAAAAAAAATGTCCACGGGCATAAGGTGATATGATTGGGGTAAATGATAGATAATAATCTGGCCAGTCGACAGTTTCAGAGTTATCCATTATTTACGCCACATTCTGTATATTCGAAGCGTTAGGTCAAGGTGTATACCATATTTCGTCGAATACGGTTTCGACAGCCAAGTCTCATGTAATGGCATGTAATAAAATTATTGAGAATTTCTTGTCTGAAAAACCTAATAACACTGCCTGACCACAGGCAAAATGTATAACGCGGCACCATTGAAATAGGAACTATGTTCATAATTGGGTCAAACTGTAAACAAAAATCTGTACGCACAGTTAGTTATCAAACCAAATATTCTACAAAACATAATATTGTCTTCTATTTACGCGAATATTATTCATTGAAATTAAACTGCTATATACGGATTTTATCGCGTTGTTTATTTGACACTTTATTACAAAATTTTGAAAATTGTTTCACTACTACTACTATTAAACTTTACTAATTTTTAAGCTAATTAAATTATTATTAAACTATTTAGATTTAATTTATTTTTACTTTTACACTTTCCCCGACGTTTCGGTTGCTTTTCAGCAGCCATGGTCACGGGGAGACTAAGATGGCAGTTGTCTCAATGTTCCAGTGTAGTTATTTCAAAGTACCCGAACATAATTTAATCATTGGTGTTTCTATTTACGCAGAATGAGCTCAAAGTATCATGAAGTCTAGCTGTGGTTTGCTTCTTCTTGGGTTTGACTATTTTTATTACTGGATCCCAAGCTGGTGGTACATTCCAACCATCTTCTCTATTAAAATTAGGATGTTTTTTGATTTCAATAGCCTTGCGAAGCATCCTTGGTAGGAATCGGTGTTCTTTAGCGAGAATCTGTGGTTTGTCAAATCTCAGGTAGTGGTTGGTCCCCTGTTGCACATGTTCACACACAGCAGACTTCAACGAGCGTTGGTGTTTTACATCAGCTATGTGTTCTTTTATTCGGGTGCCTATGTTTCTCTTGGTTTGACCAATGTATGAGAGTCCGCAGTCACAATCTATTTTATAGACCCCTGCATCTTGTAAAGGTAGTTGGCACTTGACGGATGGTAAAAATTGACTTATCTTCGTTGGCGGCTTGAAGTAGGTATGTGTTGATTGAAGCTCGCTTCAAGATGTAGCCAATCTTGTCAGTGACACCCCTTACATAAGGCAGTATAGCAGGCTGGCGCTCGATTGTGGCTGGCTTTTCTCGGGATCTGTGACAGCGGCGCGGCTGTTGGAGCTTGTTGTCTTGCAGTACTTGCTTGACATGTTGAAGCTCGGCGTCCAGGTGTTTCTTGTCACAGATCCCATGGGCTCTCTGAAACAAAGACATTCCCACGGTAGCTAACTGTTTAGGATGGTGGTGAGATTCACCGTTTAAGTACCTATTTGTATGGGTCTTTTTCCTATATACAGTGTGGCTCAAAGTATGATCAGGATTCCTGATGACAAGTACATCTAAGAAAGCTAATGAATTATTTGCCTCTAATTCTATAGTAAATTGGATGTTATTATTAATGGAATTAAGATGTTCTAGGAATACACTTGCACTATCTGTTGGTAATATTGTAAAAGTATCATCTACAAACCTCTTATAAATCCTGGGTGTGATGGGGGCAGTATGTAAAGCTCGAGCCTCGAAGTCCTCCATATATATGTCAGCAACGACAGGCGATACTGGGGAGCCCATTGCGACACCATCGACTTGTATGTAGAATTTATTGTCCCACAACAGATAGCCAGTTGTTAAGCAATGCTTAAGTAGTTCAGCATATTCCTCAGGCATATTGTACTGTATTAGCTTCCTTTTAGTTATTTCAATACAGTCATGTGCAGGTAAGCATGTAAATAATGACTGTACATCAAAACTAACCATCGTTTAATTGTTAGTGTGACGTAGGTGTTTAATTTCACTCACAAAATGGTATGAATCCTTTACATGTGCTCTCGAGTTGCCTCTGAGTGGTGAGAGTATCTTCGCTACGTGCTGAGCCAGTCTGTAAGTTGGTGTGTCGATCTGACTCACAATAGGACGTAGGGGAGCGTTTTCCTTGTGTATTTTTGGTAACCCATACAGCTTTGGAGGTTTTACGCAAGCTGGTATTAATTGTTTAACGTCTAGATCTAGTTTTTCGGAGTATTTATGAATGATGTCTTTGGTTTTATTCAATATTTTGTTTGTAGGGTCTGTTTTAACCTGTTTATATGTTGTTTCATCCGAAAGTAAATTTTCAATTTTATGTTTATAATCTGACGTATCCATTATGACCGTAGCGTTTCCTTTATCTGCACGGAGTACTGTAATATCTGGCCTAGCCCGCAAGTTCTTCAGTGCGACGAATTCATCTTTGGGAAGATTCGGTCTGGGCACTTTACTTCGACGCAAGGCCGATGAAATGTCCTGACGTATAGCCTCCAAATCTTCCTTTTTTATATTATTCTTGACTAGGCAGTCCTCGACGTTGCAAATAATGGCCTCATACGGTATCCTAGCCGGTGTTATTGCATAATTTAAACCTCTACTCAATACTTTTTCGGTTGTTTTGTCTAAAGTTTGTTTTGACAGATTAATAACTGCTTGTCGTTGACTCGACGGCGGCGTGTCATTGGTCTGTACATTGACGTTTCGTTTCTTGCTGTTGGCATTTGATTTAGATGATAATTTTTCATATTTTTGAATTTTGTTCGTTTTACACGCATTATATTTTGATCTTTCTCTGTGATTTAAAGCATTGATGCATTGTTTAAAATCAAATGGAGTTATTAATCTCTGTATTTCATTAGACAAAATCTCAACGTTCCTATTTATGCTGCGTAAGTCAGCGCGATGTTCTCTGATAACTTGTATTAATAACTTTTGACTTGCCTGTTTTAAGATCTTAGCGCTTCCTCGTATGTCTTTCTTGGCTGATATCTTGACACACGTAGGAATGAGACTGTGATCACGACATCTCTTCAAGAAATTTAAAGATGTTACATAATATGTACATAAAGATATTATCTTGCGCGCTTAGTTTGTAGATCTTCTAACCGGCGTATTTTTGTTGCTGTTTCCAGTCCGTACTGATTTACATAATATTGTCTTCTATTTACGCGAATATTATTCATTGAAATTAAACTGCTATATACGGATTTTATCGCGTTGTTTATTTGACACTTTATTACAAAATTTTGAAAATTGTTTCACTACTACTACTACTATTTCTACAAAACAGTTTATAAATTATTCCAGTACTTTCATCAACAACATTCCAAACATCAGACTCTGGATCTTTCTCGTCTAACTTACAACTTTTAAGTGCAATTTTTTCGCAGCCAACGCAAACATTGCCACAATTTTTGGTGGCAAGACAAAGGTGAAATGTCACGTGACATTCAAGTCACGTCCCCGCAAGAGATTACGCGGTGAGCTCGGTCGCGCCGATCACGCACGTTCGCCCGCCATTTTAATTTGCAACTGTCGAAAACTTGTGCCGTGTAGACGGGAACGTCACGCTGCGTGTAAAGGGTTAACGAGATTTTTTGCTTGTTGATATTTTTTTATTTAGATTTTTTTTTGTTTTGGTGATATCAAAATAATTTGTGTTGATATTTTTTGTGCGTATTTTAAACGTTAACAAAGTTTATTCTAGGGTTTATTGTTAGTATAAAACTAGCTATCCTTTGGGAACAGTACTTTTTCGGGATGAAAGACACTTTTCTGTCCCCCTGACAAGGTAAATGCGAAATTTCTTGATGATCGGTCGAGTAGTTAAGACGTGAAAGCGCTTATAAATAATTATAAATGAAATTCATATAATTATTGAATACAAACTCTCCGCAATCTGCTTTTTTTCAAGCTAACTATTCGAATATTAAAAAAGATCCTGCTGACCTATTTTTGTATAAGTACACATTACTAAAACCTACTATTGTATTTAAAATATATGTACCTCTGGCCAACCCCTTTGATGACGAACCACCGTGATGCGAAATTATATTCTTGTGCAACAAAATTTTAACTATCCGGGTTATTAACAATTTATCACTATTGAACCACCTGTCTCTTTAAGCAATCACCATAGTAATCAAAAATTTTCAAAAACCTCGTGTTACAAAAACATTAGTACCACCTAATTTAGATCGGAGATTATATCCAAAGTTAATGGTTTTTGGAACCCCTGAAAACCATAACTGTCATGGCTGATATACAACGTAATTATCATGTTTATTAGAACACCATATAATTTAAATTTAGTTACCATTTTAACTAAATAAAAATCTAAATTAACTCGAAATAAATAAAATGGGGCTTAAGTAAGTTCATGGAGTAATATGAACAGTTGAAAAGTAACGACTATAGGATCGTAGGTTGGCATGCTGGGTCAGGCAGAGTTTTATTATTTATTGAAATTAAACTACTATATACGGATTTTATCGTGTTGTTTATTTGACACTTTATTACATAAGTTTGAAAACTGTTACACTACTACTACAATCAAATTCTACTAATTTTAAGCTAATTAAATTATTATTAAAACTATTTATATTTAAGTTAACACTTTTCCCGACGTTTCGGTTGCTTTTCAGCAGCCATGGTCACGGAGAGACTGAGTTTTATTGAAAACTTAAGTAGCAGCAAAAGATGAAAGAAATGACTCTATATGTCCCTACAGTATTTAAGGGGTTTTAACACATACACACACACACTTTAATTTTTTACCCAATACCTACTTTTAATTTGTTATCTAATTTTAATATATAAAACTACAACTAAAGAAATTAATAAGTCTAACTACACCTATATAGGTGTAGTTAGCTATATATATAGCTAATACTTTAAAATTACCTACTAATATTTAGAAGCTACCTACTGTATCTAAAGAATTATATCTTTTGAATGAAATGTCCGATTTTAATAATTTAAAAAGTATTTTACGGGTATTGAAACGGTCTTTAATAAAATATCATTTAATAGGATAAGGATTAATACAGAGGTATGAATAATATGGTTTGATTATTGTCGGCACTTTTATCAACTTTTAAAATGTAAGAAAGTAGTTATAGTAGCATAACTACAATAGTTGAACATATGGTATCGCGGACTTTTTTGTAGATATTGATACGTTCTATAATACTGTAGAACATTTTTTTGTTCTATCATCAATAGTTTCCGCAGCGCACGTGATGACAGATTTTTATGACTCATTTTTTCACACCTTGGGTTATATTATTGCATTTTAATTAAGGATCCCTATTTTTTTTGAAAATGTAATATAGCCTATGTCACTCAGTGAAGAGGCAGCTTTTTAATGGTGAAAGAATTTTTGAAATCGGTACATTAGTTTTTGTGTGAAAACATTACAAACATACATACAAAAACACAAATATTTCCTCTTTATAATATTAGTTTAGACAAATGGCCTATTTTCATACATACAAGCCGTTCTGCTCTTGAATTGTGTATTATATGCTATATTATGATAATTCGCACACTTAATAAAACAGCGACTTAACTCGAAATTTGAAAGTAAGGCAATTTGAAATCTAATTGTATATGTTAAATTCTAATATTATATTTGTGTTAAATCTTTGCAATAGAGTTCAAATTTATTTAATCCAAAATACTGAGATAAGTCTCTGTTTTATTAAGGGTGCGATATGTTTCTTTTTTAAAGGTTACTAGAAATTTGGATTACAAAATACTAGTATTCTTGTTAATCCTCCAGATAAGATAATATTATTGAGGATACGGGTCGGTTCACGTTGCTAGTGCAATGGATAGGATTATAACACACGACCTCCCAATCGCAAGTACAACTACCGATTGTTATTGGAAACCATTTTTCGCCAGAGCTAAGAACTTTTTTATTGCAATTACGAATACGCTTACACCACTAAATCAATCAGATAGTACAACCAATCTTAATCAAAGCTGTATAATAAAAAGCTGGCATTTTAATTGTAATTAGAAGGTTACCCATATATCATAAGTATCATAACCCATAGCTCTTAATCTGAAGCTATTATAACGCTGGTATCGCGTGACGACACCGATAACTTTGTCCAAATAATAGGTGTGTTGAAAATCTATGAGACGATACATCATCGTAATTATGGACTATTATTATTTAATGGAGTGTGAATTTGTGACATCAAATGAAGGATTAAATGTTGGAATTGATAGTCTAAGTGGTCGTACACTGATTAATTTTTATGACTCTTTGTCATAAAGCAGCAAACAAACCTGATGTACTTGCGCAGGTTGTATGCATCATGTAAACGACTGACACTAGTTACAATAGCATGAAGCTCGTTTAAGACTGCGTCGAGCGAAATGTGCCAAAACAGGCGGTCACAGTTAAGTGGATAAAATCAACACTTTTTGTTTAATACAAATATAAAATATACATTTACCATAACAATGAATGTGTTTGCAATTACTTCGTGTAAAAAACTTAAAATAATTAATATTTTCGCCTACAAAATTACGTAAATTTGCACGAACAATGTAAAAACGTAAGCTCGTGTTAAGTGATTTTTAGATTATAACAATAAAAATCTATCCTATTTCACAGCTTAAACGAAAAATAAATAGTTATATTACAATTAGTCCGTTTCAAATATTTAAGTTATTGGTTGACAATAAAGATACATATTTATCAAAAAGCACTTCAAATCCTCCATACAATTTTACTATGGCGGCCGCGCGCCGATTTGAATATGCGCCGCACGAACTCTGCCATTATCTGTCTTACGGTCGGCGCAGTCTTAAATGTAATATAAATATAATATCATCCCTATATTAAACTGTCCCACTGCTGGGCACGTGCCTCTTTTCAGTATGAGAAGGGTTACGCCATAGTCCACCACGCTGGCCAAGTGCGGGGGTCATACTTCACATGTCATCGAGGACATTAGGAAGAACTCTCAGACATGCAGATTTTCTCACTATGTTTTCCTTCACCGTTAAAGCGAGCGATAACTAACTATTTAATACGCACATAACTAAGAAAATTCAGAGATTTGCGCCTTGGGATCGAACTCTAGACCTCTGCGTGGCAGTTCAACGGTCTCCCAATAGGCTATCGCGTTTTGCCTGCGTGAGGATCTGATTTCATCGGCTATCTATTTCGAAGTACCAGCCACTTCACGTCTATCGCCACACTATGATAATATACAAAGAGTAAGAAACACGCTAGCTACCTGCTAAACACGTCCCGCTTGTCATGTTACATCTAAGCATGTGAGTGACAACTACACATGTCATATAAATGTGACATTTATACTGTCAAACTGGCGGCACTGCTAGTGCTCGACGCTGTCTGTCACTCAGGATGAATATTATTACTACTTTCTACACTAGGAAAAGAAGGATTGTAGGAAGTGCCGGTAGACGTGAAGTGGCTACTAGTACCTCGAAACAGATAGCCGAAGATGTCTAGCAAATTAAATACCTAACCAAATGGAGTATAGATGTGCCCGCGGTTTCACCCGCGTTTATAGCTACTGCGCCGCCCCCGTGGGTCGTAGCGTAATGTTATATAGCCTATAGCCTTTCCCGATAAATAGGCTATCCAACACTAAAATAATTTTTCAATTCGAACCAGTAGTTCCTGAGATTAGCACGTTCAACCAACTAAACAAACAAACTCTTCAGGTTTATAAAATTTTCCAAATTGACATTCACGACTCTAGCAAGTCACGACGTGCGCTTCATTTTCGTGTAGAAATAAAATGTATATGTAACCTCCAATCTCATCTTGCCGCCATCTTACCTAGAGTAAATAAGATTAAAAATCGAAGAAATGTAATCAAGAATATTCTTTATTTATTTATTTAGGTTCACCAACGTTTGTATACACAAAAAACAATATTAGAATATACATTTACAACAATTATGACATTAGTGCTACAAACACTTAAAGGTAAACACCGCATGCAAACAATATATCTAAGAATTACAGAAAAAGAAACATAATATGTACAAATCAATTAATTAACAAAGTAAATTTACATATATTTATTTATTCATTTATTCAACAGCTGACATATAGCAATATTTAAAAAAGAAAAAGAATGGAAACGGAAGCATAAAAATGTTAATAAAATCTGTAGTAAAATGAAAATCATAAATTTAATATTGTTCAAATGCTCACTTAATGGAAGCAAATGAACACGTTGTGTGGCAACGATAATGGCGGTTGTTGTAGGTGTCGCCACCGTCGCCCCCAGTAATGAAGTCTAGTCTAGACTACGATTATTGAAAAATTGTTTACCCTTCGATGTCGCGTTCTTGCCATTATTGAAACTATTTGTAGGGGTTATTGGGAAATAACTGATTCGAATTTGTATTATTGAATATAACTTTAAAAAACGACGTTTATTTTTGTATAGGTGTTCCTATACAAAAATAAACATATATATATATATATATAAAGAGGACTTTATTTGAAAGATTCCTGGCATGAGATTTCAAGGCATTGTAAAATCACCGGTAAGACAAAGTGTTTTGATGTCTGGAGTTTTCTGATAAATAATTCTCACCAAGTTGTCTGAATAAGGCTCGTAGATGGTAATATGCTCGCTTATTATTATAAAGGATCAAAAAAAAAACAAACACAACAAAAAAATAGATTATATCTCCGAACAACATTACAATTGAAGATATAAGTGCTATTAGATTAGAATACTATTTAAAAACACAAAACTATACCATTTATTTGAATATCTTTATTATGCTATTACTATCAGATTTCAGACTTTTTCTCAGAAAATGATTTTAAATTGAATGAGTTTGAATCATAAAGGTAATTTATCGATTATTATCTGTATTTTAGTGTAATTGATTACCTTTACCTATATAATTTAATTTTTGGTACTTGTAATTTGAAATTGATTAACTAAATTAAATTAAATTGCACAGTCAATTTTATTAATGTTGACATAACCTCTTATTTGTGTTATTATTATTTGATAAATATTTATTATTAATTTGTATAATTATTATTAATTCTCATTTTTTAATATTGTTTACGTTCATACAATTTAACATGATATCACACTTATGAACTAAGAATTTTCGGACAAAGTTCTCGTAATGGCGCGTAGCACTATCTTTCATTTTGTACGCCACTGTATGAGGCTGAACATGTACGAACAAAACACACTATTTGTCATAATACCTTGCATTCAATGTGTGTATACCATGTTCAAACAAATAAATGAATGCTTATTCTTATTTTAATGCCATATATATTTTTGTATCAAATCCAAGCATGTATTTATATTGAATCACTTTCCTGTCGTATCTTTCTAGTATTGATCATTGTTTATATTGTATTTAGGTTAATTTTGGGTCATGCTCATATACAAAATCTTATTTTACCCAATAATACTGCTCAAACCAGTAAACGAACTCACAGAAATATAAAACATCCTTTTTTAAATACAGTCGTTATCAAAAACACACTAGTTCTTTTATGGATATTCCATTTAATGCCAAGACACCAACCTCAATGTTACGAGTACAACCAAAGTCCACCAGATGTTCACCGAAGTCAATTAAAAAAGCGTAATTAATATCCTAAATATAAAAATAATTACTTTAAAACAGAAATTGATCTTAATTTCTCAGACACAACAGCGACCCTCGTCAGTGTCTCAATGCGATGCTGTTCATTTAATACTATTTAATGATGGCAATTATTTTACGTGAGCCACGTAATCTATTCGCTAGGAAAAGTCTGCTAGCAATGATTTGTTTACACATTTAATTGTAACGTTTCATTCGTTGTGAACGCTTACCTGATCTTGCATTTAAAGGTTTAGCAGTACAAATTTGGCTTTAGTACAATCGGCATGATAAACATAGACTTACGCCTTTATATCTCTTTTGGGGGAGGCAGAGATGTGTAGCTACATTTCGTCAGCTTTGTTTTAAGATAATAGGTACTTCTTACCTCTAATAATTACCAGACGCATTGCCAGTTATCATGCCTTTGCTGAGAATTTCTTAGCAGGAATACAAAATGTTACTTCCCGATCCATAAATTGAACTTGGAACCTTAGGGTCAGCAGACGCATTCACTAATCTTTATTAGTTCTATATGGCCCTTTTCGTCTTTAAAAATTGCCAAGATGACAATGCAGAATTTTTGATTCAGGGTATATCTTCATTATTCGTACCGTATTCTATACGCTCGTCGTGGCTCCAAGCCTGTTTCTTTTTTTTTGTAATCTAGTATAATTTTCTTTAGAATATCTCTGGACATCCTATATTGTCCATTCTAGACCAGATCTGGTCAAACATTCGCATAAGACTGTCTCATAATAGTATTACTTCCAAATATTATTTACATAAACAAAAACTCGTGAACTATCAGAAAACACTACAAGAAAAATTAAATAACTATACATGATTACCATAAAAGAACTTAACAAATAACTTCTATAAAACACTAACAAGCTCTAACTAAGCAGTATCTTACTGCTATCTTAGTTACATCTTCTCTATTTAAAAAAGTAAACCAATTTAGATCAGCATGATAAATAATAACTAGAACGATAAAACACCCAGGCTCAGTTAATAAACCGTCTAGATTAAAACGACACATAAATTAAATACGTAACAGAAATTACGCATGCAAATTACTTGACGGGAAACTGGGACTTTCCGTCACAAATAGTTTTCCCAGAACCCTAAAACGAACGTGATAAACCTATACATATCCCTCTCCCTCATGCAGAATTAGATTGGGTACCCGTTTTTGTCTCGTTCCCCCTTTATAATTTGATTGGAGTATCGAGGTCAGTTTTGCGTTATAATGAGAATTGACGTGGTAATTCGAAGCTTAGGTATGATGCAGTGGCGGTGGAGTAGTACTGCAGTTTCAATTAGTATGTGCTCTCAATAATATGGCTGCCGTTATATGTCGTCTGCATATTTGAGACAAATAGCATTGTTCTTAAGTCACTGTTTGTCCAAACTGAAAGGTAGTTAGTAGGCTATAATTATTTAGACCGACTTTGTAAAAATCAATATGTCACGTCTTATAAGATTCTGGACACATTACAAAAAAATTATTGAAAGGACGACCATTCAATATTTTTTTGTAATGTGGTCCAGAATCTAATATATCTAATAATCTATATAGATTTGCATGAGCAAATCTATAAATTGAAGCGTCTTTATTGTTTATTTGACGTACGTTTGTACTTACTTTAACTAATAAAGGTACTTTTATACGAGCTCAAAGCTCAAGCTTGACTTATTAAAATGGTTGATCCAGAATATACTATAATAGTTTATTATACTCATTCTATGTCTTCAGTATACTTTAGTGAGCTCTTGAATGTCATTGAAGTAAAATTGAAGAATAAAGAGTTAGTAAGGTCACATTAATTTAATTTATAAACTTATTTTCATTACTTATAAATACGAAATTTATGATATGAATATTAATTGGTATCAATAGTTATTGATATTGTCGTTTTACTTTTTAGGCAAAGCTATCGACTTGTAGTAAAGTCAACAAGCAGAAAGCTCTCTTTCATGTTTATAATATCAATATAAAAATTAAAAGATAGTTGGCTTTGTTTTTTGGTGATACAAGCGTAGCGTTAGGTCATGTATAGCCAGAATTACGTTCATATTTTTCAAGTTATTCACGTGGCAGGCACATCCATTTCTATCTCTATAAAAACCAATCTGTCAATACCACAACAAAAGGCACCCTCCTCAGTTTTTATTTCAGAATATTTATTACCAACTTAACAGATTAAATATTTTACGGCCACTTTTAAGTGGCTTCGCAGTTATTCGATATGCGTTAAGCCGATAAGCTACTGTTGCGACGTCAAAAGTGAAATATGTCTTTAAAAGCCATTGTTTGAAATGTAACACCTACTTTACCATGGTCAGCTCGTAAATCATCTTTGATGTTTTTGATTTCGATTTCAATGGTCAGATTTCTGTGGTTCGTTTTGTTTTGATCATTGTAAAGTGCTTTTGAGATGGTAACTTTGACACCTGGGTATTTCATATTTTCTCTTAAGGCTATGATATTCATCTTTTGGTTATGTTTAATGTATTTCGATGACTAATACTATAATGACAATTAAAGGTAAAGTTACAACATCCTAAATCAATGACTCAGCAACGTGTGAAGAATATTACCAGGATCGTGGCATGTAAAAATCTGTAGTCTCTACCTGACATTCCAGGAAACAGGCGTAAACCTACATAGGCTAAAAATGTGTGAGATGTGGCCTGTGTCCTGCAACCAAACAATAAATTAATTACAAGTCACGACTTATTAATACCAATTACTACGCCCGTATCACGTTTGATACGCCAAAATCTATTACAGACGTCTCACATACACAATATGTATACAGATACCTTTGTTATGTGTTTCCAAGAGACGCCATGCATTTCGCTTTAAATACAAGATGCCTGAAATTCAATCCAAAAGCACACGACAGCTCTAATAAAATTAAGCCACAATATATAATAATTCTGAATACTAATACTTCGGCACATGGTCCTCTCTGTTATCCAACACCAAGCGGCCACGTCAATCAGGCAGCCTTTTCAAAATCAAGTGTCAAAGCTAGTGAAAACTTGATATAGGCAGATAAATCCGGTTAAAAGCGGACGAGACGAGTTCGGCATTACGCTGAAATTTGGTTTGACTAACTGTCTGAATTCAGGTGCTGCCGACTGTTCCAATTTACAGCTGCGTCCAATTTACATGTCAAAAGAATCACCTTTTCAAATTAACGTTGAACTTAATAAAGTTTACTGAAGGGAAGGATTAAATTTAATATAATTGACGGTAATAGGTTAAATTGTGCTAAAAGGTTTTGTCTTCTTCGAAACTTGTGATGAACGGGATATAAGAAAAGTTATTATGTCCACCTCGGCAGAATTAGGCAGAAGCGTTATGTTCAAATTTTCTAGTAAAACTTGAACATTTTCTAAGCGTGCTTCTTGAACTAGAGAAGATTGGAGACTAGAGTTGCTAGGAATCAGTAGCAGGGCTAGTTTTTCCATCTCGTCACTTATTTTAATTTAGTTTATAGTGTGTACTACAAAAATCTTTTACCAATCAATAAATCTAAATTTGAAGCTAGAAAAGATTTATTTAAAAACCATAGCCCTCGTCTAAAGGAGATCCTAGGTAATCATTACCATTTTGCATTTTGCAGCAGTAAAACAATCTATTAACTTTTATTGCTATCGACTATATCTAGGCATAAAACAATCACAAGCATGAATAACATGAATTACATAATGCGTATAGTTTAAACTATACCAAGCAGTTAAAATAAACAGGATCACATTCCACAAAATCATGCACATAAAATACTGCAATAAAAAACATCGTTACACCACTAAGTACAATTCTAAATAAAACACTTGAAATTTATTCAGCGCCACTTCTGATTTAACAACTTCCAATCAAAACAATAAAATCATTTCATAAAATATGTATAGATACGAATTACAGTTAACTGCGGAGGTTGTGACTATTGATCATGTTGCTCATAAAACCAATAGTCAATGACGCCCGTTTATTCCATTCCACGTGCCTTTTCATAAATTTGGTATGTAACGCGAGGTGCTCGCGCGATACCTTTGATTTATGTCTGGTCACAGACATAAACTTGTATCGTTATACACCGAATACGATAGCACATGCATGATACTAGGCAATCGAAGCCCTTTGATCTTGAGATCGTTATCTGAAATGCTTAATCGTATAGTTTATGGACGTGATCCTTGATAGTAATAAGGTATTTGAGGTGGCAGCTAAAACGATTTTTTGATTTGAATTATGTTTCATACGTGTTTTTGTTTGTTACAGGTATGTACATGTCGAACTTGTAGCGGCACCCCACAATACATGAAATTGACAGGTTTTTATTAGAAAATATATTCTACATATGTTATAGAAAACTTAGGGGAAAACTTTATCCAACTATGGGACAGTATAAGTAGGTTTAAAAGAAATGTGAGACATATGTTAGATAAGATCGCACTTGACCTTATGTTCGCAGTTGAATTTTAAGGTAATTAAATTATTATCAAATGCTATTTCAACGTTTGAACAAATGCTTAATGCCAAATTGGAATTTAATCATAAATTCTGATTTTTAATTAGAATAATTAGATCTAACCAAAAAAACGTCGCAAATTAATTAATTCTTTTATATATACCGTTATCCTCATTTTAAATAAACAGCTTTAACACTAACCCTAACTTATAGGTCTCAAGTTTCCCCATTCATAACGTTTCGAGAGGAACCGATCGATAGATACCGGCCACTATCTATATATAAACAACTACCCAAAAACCCAACAAATCTCAATCCCGCGGAGGAAGAGGCGAAATGTCAAATGCCTTTGAAAGGTACCACAAGATTAATGCGCCATTACAAGCCGAGCGAAATAAATATATGATATAAATCCGCTACCCCAGCCGAGTGTATTCGGTCTGACTGCCGCAATAATGTGGTTGAATATGAAATCTGAATTCGCTTCAAGTAACGTTGTAACATTTTTAGAGAGAAAATAAAATATAAAAGGCAGCGCCTAGTATACGTATTTTTGTAAGTCCATATTACATTTCAAATTTCTATGAAGTGAGTACATCACCTGTTCCTCGGTATTATAGATAAAACATAGATCGGTAAAGAAAACTTAATTCATATTATCGAATAGACAATTTAAGAGATTACTAAATAGTTCGTCCATGTAAGAGAAAATGTATGTTACAGATATTGAGGAAAGAAAATTCCGGATTGTAAGGACCACCAATATCACTGGACAGGCAATCCCAGGACAGATGACAAAACCTTTACGACAGGGAACTAATAGGATTCCTGTCTTAGATATTGCTTACCTTTAAAATAAAAATGGTAGACGTAGCTCCTGGAAAATTTCTACAAGCAAAAGTCGACAGTGTACACGAGCAAAATGTTGATGTAAATCTTTTTGTTAAGATTATTACGTCCATTTTAATAACCAGCTTGTAAAACGAGATGATTATCTCTCTTGTAAAAGATTAAGTACCTTGTACAATGACATCGCAAGTCCACAAAGTCGTAACTCGAAAAATAAAGAATTTGCATACTTAGGTGGAAACTCAAAAGCTGTGAATCTCTTCATTAAAGCAAGAACGAGCAAAGCGGACTCCAAAGAGATCCATTTCACAGACAGAAATTCTGTTTACTTTTTTCTTTTAACACCGACATTAAAGTTGATGTTGGCTTATAAAATATAAGGGTTAAATTCTTTAAGTAGTAAAGTTATAGCTTTATGTAGATAAAGTCGAAATATTACGGTTTTGTGTTTTAGAAGTACAATTCTAGTATTGAATAAATGGAACTTATTTGCCGTTTTCCTATCCAGGAAAAGTTAGACAGATATGTGTATTTTATATATGTCACCTCTCTGAAATCTGCAAACAAGGCTGACTATAAAGCTATAGTATACAGTACAAAGTTTCAAGTTTCGTTTTGCTATTCTTACCGCCCTGAAACAAGAAACCCAGTAACACAAGTAAAATCAAGCGTCGAATGATAGGACAAAATGCTTGTATCATTTACTTTCAAGACGCGTTTATAATATTGATATTTTCCAACCCAAGATACAGTTCTTAACAAACAACAACTTATAAAATCAACCAACCCAACAAAATCAAAATCTAATCATTATGGCTCTTGAGCCTTCACAATACAGTCACAAACAAATTTTGCTAAAGTAACACTAACTTTGCATGGCTATGGAAGTACGGAGTCATTCCATGGTTGAAATTTAAATCAGTTTAGCCGAGTTTCGGATTATGACGGTGTGAACCCCCAGGCCGGCGCTTTGACGCCATCTCCATGCAAATTGAGCCTCGGATATGTAGGCCGTATTTCCAGGCCGGATATTCCAGGGTGGATTTAAAAATTGTTTTTTGCTACTTTAGCATAATTCGCAATTTGTTAGCTTTATCACTATTACTGACGTTTAGATGCTCTGAGTTGCTTTTCTCCTTGTGTCTATCCGTTTTCTTCAGTTGTAAAGAATGTTTGTCTTATTAAAAAATAAAGCGAATCTTGGATCAACTATGAATATATTCTGGTATTTGACAGTCTTATATATTGGATAATATATCAATCATTCATAGATAAATTATCAAAATTTCCGAATCGGGCAAAGTATTATTGTGTTTACCTGTCCACAAAAATATTCTTGCCCCATATTTTACCGAACAATGTCTATTGAGTTGGCGGTGTCATATATCGTTACCTCACATTGCATACACAACACACGATGATCGCTTTCTGTATAATCTTACTTTCTACTTGAATATCCAATTTTAATCCTGGCTCCAATCGTTTAGAGTTCACGACTCCATTTCCCGACGCATTTAAAATATTCTCTGTAGACAATTTCAGCGGCTGCATAGCAAATATTTTTATAGCACTGTTAAAAATATGAATCTTTGCTTAACTGTCACTAGCAGAGCTAACAAACAGTACTAAAAGCTGAATAAACATCCTCGTCTGGCCCCAGCATCCCTCTATTTATTTTTTATGTTCCGAGCCTTTTGAACGTAGATTTATACCGAAATCTTTGCCGTCACAGGCAGTGACGATGAATTACATCTTTTGTAGATTGCTATTTATGAGTTGATTGAGCTTTTTTTGATAAGCTACATTGCATAAATATTGCATTTGGTACAGTGATACACCAATACAATATATTTTCTTTTTTGTATTAACTTTACTAACTTAACTGCTAAAACATTAGCTTAATTAAAGAGGTTAATAAGACTAATTGTATTGAATTATACACAAATTGCATGTAATACAAGAAGGAAATGAAAATGGCAACTTTATACTAAACGTAACAAGAAAATACCAGAAGGTACACTTCATTTCACAAAACATACCCCAACAACAGAAACAATTTCTTAGACAACAACACAAGAAGTTACTACATTAGATGTTCAGACATAAATCAAATGTAATTTCAAGAAAATTCACCCACTGAACTTGTTTATACAGAGTCTACAGACTATTAGTGATATAAACGTAGAAATAGTAGTGTAACAAGCAACATTACGTTGTTGGAAACTACCAAGTGTGATTGGGAAACTTTTTTATGTACCATGTTTCGGGCCTTGCCGTCCTTCGATGATTTATTTTATTGTAGTGCAAATTCGTTTTGGATGGAAGTGTATTCCTGATTCATAGTGCTCTCCAAGATTAACTGTGGATTTATAACACATCTTCCTATTGATCTCTCTTTGTCATAAATTACTAGGCTTTGCTTGCTCCCTTGCCCGAGTGGAATTTAACAAAGCATCATTTTGATAAATTCTTTTACTTGTGTCAGGTTGCCTAAGAGGTAGGAATATAAAACAACTTAAAAAGTAAATTATTCATTGATACATAACTCGTAAACTTAGAAGAACATTATATTTCAATATTCCAAGACACATTTATAATTATCAAGTAGAGATAAAGAGGGATTTAAATATTTAAGAAAATCTACAGTCTTCAACAGATTGATAGAAATGATTAAAATATTTTGAATTATATTTAATTATCTTCTTACGTCAAAAGAAAATCTCTTGGTTAATTAAAACGACATGATTATTAATTACGTTTATATGCGGTTTGTAACATCTGACTTATTCACTATAAAATTTATTACTCTTCACTGAGGTTTTTCAAAGATTACTGTCTGAATGTCTATTCAAACGGACGCAAAGAGAGACTGTGATTCCAAATGTTCCTTTATTATGGCTACGTTCAAATAAGTAATTGTTTGTTTGTGTTTTTCTCAGAAGCTATCGCAGTTTTATAATTGGATCGTTAGCAGTGAAATAGCCTACTTAGTGTATTATAATTTATATCGAATGGCCACCTTACGGCGTGACCTGAGTTGGCCTGAATTGCTAGTGTTTCCTTGAAGTGTGGTGTATTGATTACATAAGTATTACTTCAATATTATCCTCTTATATATTTTCCTAAGAAATAACATTCGGTGGAATGATGATGCTTGCACTTTGTCCAATATTTAAGACGTTTCGTATCTGTTTTGTAGAATCACTATAATCATTTTAGTTTGAATTGTTTAGTATTAGTAAATCTTAATTTGACTGCGTATTATATGTGCATTTGGCAATAAATTATTTATTTGAAGTCTACTAAAACATATTGTTAATAAATGTCATAATTATATTATCTAAGCTCATACTCTCGTGTCAATTGCTATCAATGGATTACACCAACATTACAATTCAATTTGTGTCAGAAATACGTTGAAAATCGTATGCGATCTAATTGTTGTACAAAAACACAAACCAAGAAGATGACTACATTTTAATAACTACAATCAATTAAATTTGGAAATGGTTCAACTGATTTCCTATTATTGTACCTATACAGTAAGAACATGTGTATAATTAACAGTGTCCAAACACAAATGACCACCCCTTTTAAATTACCATTTTCAAGTTTATAATAAATAATAATATAATACAACAAATAATATATAAACACAAAATATGTGAAGGTATACATTATTCTGGTTGTACATAGAATACTACTGAAGGACACAGCGGTTCTTAAACTGAGACTTGATCGTAATTTAGACATCGGTGTCTCTCCAATTTGTGTCATAATTTATTATCGCACTTCGTGGACATTATAATACAAAGCACCAGGACACAGACAACATAAAAAAAATTCAATGAAGTATGATATAACAATACCTATACAATTCTTAAAACATGTTCTTAAACATTTGTGTCTACAAAATACACAGCGGTTATTATTATTTAAAAAGTCTCTTAAAAATCTTCACAATTTATGCTATATTATATAACTATAACAAAGTTTAACATCTACACACAACATACCAACCGAGTCATCGAATCTATCTACCGATCGAATAACGATTCTCGTTACACCAATGTATCCGATCAAGTTTACATTCAAACAAGAACAATTCTAACTAGAAGTTCTTGTACCGTCTTGTACTATTCTAGCTTTGTGCTCAAAAAGCTAACGCCGGGCTAACAACAGTCTGGTTCTAGCTTTTTGCGATGTTTGTTGTAAACTTTCTCCGCTTGTATTAGAATATCTTACTCGTTAGTTTCGTGTTTTGCAATACATGTCTGGCTACTGCTCGACTTTGGTCTCTTGCAGTTTTTACTACTTACAAAATCTATGAATAGGTGATTCGTCTCTTTTTGGTTATGTAGCATAATCTCGCGTTTACACTAGCTGCTGAGCGTAGCTGCTGAATGTTAAAATCAATGGTACAAATGATTGTACTGAGTGCTGCAGCTGTAGTGTCAATCCACTAAGGCCTGGTTTCCGTATCACAAAACCTACGTACAGTTAATTCTGACATGAATTCTATGAAAATATATTTTACCATTGAACTGTCCGTAGCTATTACGGTTTCTTAAATATAGAAACCGGAAAAATATTTAAGTTGTCAATTGTGTTCTACCCGCAGTTTTCCTGCAATAAATATTCTTTCATAGTTACTGCTTCACTCTTTAGCATAGTGTTCCATTATACATATTTTTTATCAATAAATTGTATTAGTGTTTCTGGTCTTATCGCATTTAAACATAATTCTCCGTCACAATAAAAAATCATTTTATTGTATCTAACCAATGAAATGTTTCTCATTGATTGCACGTTATTGTTAATTGCTTGTACGGACCAATGGTTGATAACAGACTTCAAACCCTTTAATTAGGTACACATCAACCAAACCAACCCAACGGTAGGTTATTGGCATTACGTTGTAGTCCTGTGTTAATTACTAAGGTCTGCTTTGTGTTTGGGCAGGGTGCCTAAGCGCGTTAAATCTATGTTTGTAAAGGAATTAATATAGATAGGTTTTATTAAATTGTATTGATTTATTTGCACTTGTCGAATTTGTCGTTTGTGAGCTTAATACATACGAGTATGTATGCTCAAATTGGTGGATTAACATAAAAATTGTTTTAGACAAACGACAACGTTTCGACACCCTTTTTTTTTAATAGTGGAAATACCTATGTATTGTGTTCATAATATATATGTTTATGTATTATAAGCTCTGTCGCCGGTTTTAAAATAAAACACAATTTTAATATTAATACCTAACTGTACATATATGCACGCGAGGACTACTACACCCCAGTACCGGTACCTTACATAATAATATATTGAAAATATTAGCATAAACGAAAAAGTCAATTTCATTTACATGTATATGTTTCTGTTTTATCAATAGGATGCATTGTAAGTTCGTCTGATTTAATAAAAAACAATACATATTATTCTCTCTAGAAAATCTAGCATCAGTCCAACAATAATTAGACAGATATTTCAACAGCAAATATATACCTTAATTAACTGTTTTCTGAAAACTCACTAATGAAATCATCAAAGCAAATAAACTCACTGAAACATTCAATCGAAAATTTTGTTCATTTAATATAATTAAACAGTCAGTGGGTGTTATGTTAGTGAAACAATGGTTAGTCGATATCGACGCTCGTCACAAAGCACCTGTCACTAACACACTCGATGTTTCGGTACATAATGGCTGACCATATCTGTCTGTTGATAGCTATCGAATAGTTAATGTGATGACAGATTGATAACATAATAGTGGGGCTGGATTATATTGTATTTTAATATGGCTATCGTTAAGGTTATGTCCGTGAATCGTTTATTTGTATGGTTATGGATTAAAAAAAGAGTGATTGAAAAAGGCAAGTAACGTGACATTTCGTCGCAAAAGTTCAGAAAAGGTGGGTACAGTTTACTACCAGGTAGAGGTCTGGTTCGTCTACGACCAGGAGCTAGTTATTCTTAAGACTGCGCCGAGCGTAAGAGGCGGTTGGACTGAATACAGAGCTCGATATTCAAATCGGCGCGAGGCCGCCTTAGTAAAATTGTGTGAAGGATTTGAAGTGCTTTTTTGATAAATATGTATTTTTAGTGTCAACCAATAACTTAAATATTTGGGACGGACAAATTGTAATATAACTATTTATGTTTCGTTTAAGCTGTAAAAAAGGATAGATTTCTACTGTTATAATCTAAAAATCACGTAACGCGAGCTTACGTTTTCCAATTTTTTGGTGCAAATTCACGTAATTTTATAGGCGAAAATATTAATTATTTTATTTTTTTACACGGAGTAATTGTAAACACTCATTGTTATGGTAAATGTATATTTTATATTTGTATTAAACATAAATTGTTGATTTTATCAACTTAACTGTGACCGCCTGTTTTGGCACATTTCGCTCGGCGCAGTCTTAATATGATTTTATATTCCAAGAGTCCACAGCTATTAGGGACGATATTCTCTAAGCCACTGTCCGATCTTCTTTATCACATAGCATTTTAATACAAACGACTAGCCGATGCCTCTACATAAAAAGCCAATTTGTTTACATGCGCATAATTTTTTGATCTGATAGATCTTGAGCTACGGCAGAAAATATTATTAATATAATAGACGTCACGTCATTTAATAAAAATAGTACTAAATATCTCTTTAAACAACTGCACTAGCATTTACAAACTCACACAAACTGCAAACACGTTTATAAAATATTAACAATTCACAATTTGCACAGGGATTTTCTAAAAATATTTACGTTGCTTAGTTGCGGACTTATTTCGTTCACAATTGTCAGCGGTTCGCATAAAGAGATCTCATTCCCGATCGGTCTCGTCTTTCTATGATACCCAAATAGGGTATTTTGTGAGGCAGCCGGTCCTGTGAACATGAAAAGATCCTTTACTTATTACTGAATTAAAATGAACTAGTTTCGTATTGGACTATTTTCGAGCTTCAATTTATTTACATGTATGTAGGTGTTTGTTAATGTGATGTTATAAGGTTAACAGTGCAAAAATCTATGTCTTTAGTCTACTGGCAGAAGTAATGTGATTTAATTACAAATCAGCTAATGTATTATTAAGTTTCTGTCAGATGATATTTTTGGGACTTTTAGGCATCTCGTCAGATAGAATGAGAAAATATTCTGTCGATAATTGTTTTCAGATTGCCTTGCGCTGCGCTGTGTGAATATTAGAAAATATGAGTAAATCTGCTTTTAGCAGTAGAACCATTGATTTTTATCTCATATACTCGCAGCCTAGCAACTCCTTGTTGACCTCCGGCAGTGACACCTTACATAGGTTACGGTATCCAACATGTGGCTCGTAAATTCATTCAATTAGCAATAAAAACATCTTATACACATACTTACTATAATCAGGCATACGTTAAATATGATCACCTTTTACATAGTACTTACGTAAATATAAACGTACTTTACTTAGCACGTATCTTAACCTTCCCACTCCGTGCTCAAGTTTCCCGTTAGTATATTATAAGCATGAACACCGAAACCCGTGTTCGTACGGAGCACATATTTGATACTGAGCCCAAAATCTTAAAGGGCATCAGTAAACATTGCGTTCACTTGCCTCCGTTACCTTCGCATATCGGCTTCATTCATTAACACGAGGGGACAAGTCATGAGCTTCCACTGCCTTAAAGCAACTGGTTTCAAAATCGTTTCTTGTACGCTTTTTTCGAAGGTCTCGAATAGTTGTTAGTAACATTGTGTACCATCTTATTCGAATAATATTTTTAACTAGTGACTACTATTCACAAGTATGTGCACCTATTCTAAGTAATCAAATGCAGTTATGCACATTACTAGTTCTTAGCATTCATTTCAAGACTAAAGCTTTAATGTAGTCATTTTGTTCAAGAATGTATTCTTCAGTAAAATAAATACATTATACTTTAGTCTTAAAATTACCTAACCAGACGTATTAGTTAGGTTTTCTGTACACAATTACTTCGTCGACGATAGATACAAAAAGCTGATAATAATATGCCCTTAATATTGTCTTCTATTTACGCGAATATTATTCATTGAAATCAAACTGCTATATACGGATTTTATCGCGTTGTTTATTTGACACTTTATTACAAAATTTTGAAAATTGTTACACTACTACTACTATTAAACTTTACTAATTTTTAAGCTTAGCCATGGTCACGGGGAGTCTCCCCTTGACCATGGCTGCTGAAAGCAACCGAAACGTCGGGGAAAGTGTAAAAATAAATGAAATCTAAATAGTTTAATAATAATTTAATTAGCTTAAAAATTAGTAAAGTTTAATAGTAGTAGTAGTGTAACAATTTTCAAAATTTTGTAATAAAGTGTCAAATAAACAACGCGATAAAATCCGTATATAGCAGTTTGATTTCAATAATATGCCCTTGTCGTCGTTACGTCTATGCATACTATAATGTTATGGAAAACATTTATTTTTGAGATTATTTAATTTGTAAGAGAGTATAGTAACCTTTAGAACTCTCATTCACTCATTAATAGTAGGCTTTCCTATTCCTAAATGATGTTTTTAATGTCATACCATTCAAAGCCGTGAGTTGCACCTGCAGCTAGCCTACGCTAGATGATATAAGATACCTACTTAGATCGATAATTTATGGCCATTATACGGTACTATTGGTCTTTTGGGAACACAGAAACTTCAGTAGTATTTCAACTGGATGTGGACATCAATTCAAATATTAATACTTTCTCTCAAAATAAAAATAAATAAAATAAAATAAACCTTAATTTTACTTTTCTTTAGCTTTCTTTCCCACGTAGACATTAAGACCAAATTATATTTGGATCGACAATAAAAAAAAGCATGCTTGCATGCTGCAAATGCTACTTTCTTAAGCAAAGTATATTATAAGTTTGTTCTCTTTTATAAGCATATTGTCTTTCAGACATTGGCCTTCGTGCGACAATGTCTGTCCGCCAAATCTTATACGTTTACGCCGAATACCTAATATGTACATTGGGAAACTAGGTCGCGAAGCTCACTTGCTATCTTATCATCGCCATCGTTACACGTGATGTGGCAATCTACATAGTACATGAGAATATGAGTGGGTCATATGCCCCATATTTTTCATTAAATACTCTGATAAAGTCAAAGGAAGCTGCTTTGAGGTTATCAGAGATTCTAAACTACCTATCTTATCTTTAGAATATCTTTAATTATAAGGCAGGCAAAGCTATATATAATTTTGTAATGTAAGTGTTAGTAGTAGTCTGGTTAGGTAATATATTTACATCGAAAATATGCAGGAACACCAAGAAAAAGTTTATAAAAACATATGTATGGAGTCTGGCATTGTATGGGTGTGAGACGTGGACACTTACACAAAGGGATAGAGAAATTTTAGAGGCGTTCGAGATGTGGTGCTGGATACGAATAGAAAAGATTAGCTGAACAGAAATGGTTAGGAACGAGAACGTCTTGGTAAAGATCAATGAAACCAGAACGCTACTTAACTCTATTTTAGCTAGAAGACATAAAATGGTTGGCCATCTCTTACGACATGACACTTTTATTTAAAAACATCATTGAGAGAAAGGTAGAAGGAAAGCGCGGAAGAGGAAGGCCAAGAATAAGTTACATTAGTCAGATCAGGGAAAAGTTAGGTGTCATGTCGTACAGAGAAATGCAAGAAATGGCACTAGACAGACAGATATGGAGAGACAAGCTACACCGACAAGTCACTTAGACTTAAATAAGAAGAAAAGTGTTAGTATTTACGCAGTTTGAACTTCGATAGACTGCCATAGGTTAGTCTTCTATAAAGTAAAATACACATAAGTGAAGTTAAACAGTAAACATTTCACACGTGTGATCTAAATAGAACTACCAAATGCTTGGTAAGAAATAGATGTTATATATCTTTAATTAATTGTATGTCTCTGAATGTGACATGTCATTATGTCCCTTCCATTAATCACATCTAGTCTTGTTTTATTGGATAAATTATCCGTAGTATCATAGTGTCGCATTTACAATCCCGAGAGGGCAAGTAGAAAATTACTACTAGCTAAAAACATAGGTAGAGATTATGGATATTGCAATCAACATCCATATTTTTCTAGCTATGTTTTTAAATATATTTGTAATACAGAGTCATCTATTGAATATAGAACCAGACTCCGTGGTACTACTAAGAATTTCTTAACAGACAAATCCATTAGCACTTTGACCGACCTGTCCATTGAACTCGAGATCTCATGCACAGAATTTCTCATAGAGGCCGCCCATATTTGGTATCTATGCATATGATATTTCACATAATAAACAATTAACCCTAATTCACTTCGTAAAACCATGTTTACAATAATGAGATGTAAAATTTATTC
This sequence comes from Catocala fraxini, assembly GCA_930367265.1. NCBI lineage: Eukaryota > Metazoa > Arthropoda > Insecta > Lepidoptera > Erebidae > Catocala > Catocala fraxini. Next base: position 23,063,288 of record OV884032.1, on the reverse strand, counting down.
AATAGAGGTCACACCCATTGTATATCTACGATAGCATCAAAATTATGAGCTGTACCTTCATTTCTCTCACCCTCTTCAAAGGTTGCAAACTTGCAAAACTTCTCATATTTTCCAAGTCAACGTAAAAGGCCCAGAATTAATAAGGGTCTGAAATTATAACTAATTATCCAGATTAAGGATGAAGTTGAGTCTGTGGCGTCCCAGTGCAGCCAACCCAAACAAACAAATTTAAGCTTAACTTTCAAAATATTATCATGAAATTTGCAGGTATTTGCAAAAATTTGCGCCATTGCGTGGACGTGACTTCGCATCCGAGTCGGTAATTTTGCCGCTTTTTGCTGGGTGCAGATTTTCAATGATTATTTTGTTGGGTTGAACCCTTTTGGGGAATTTAAATGTCTAATGGTAATTACTGGGGATAAATTGACTTGTTACGCTTTTGTGGAAAAATTGTTTTGGTACTAAATGGTACTTTTAAATATCTTTTATTAAACGCAGTTAGAGAGTATTATTATGTTTTCGGGAAAACGGGGGAAGGCTTTGTTATACTTTGGTAGTTTATTACGTAGGCAAGGAAAACGGGTATTTCTTATATTAAAAACATCTTGGATACAGCTACGAGACAACTTGATAACTTAATTGAAATTAAACTGCTATATACGGATTTTATCGCGTTGTTTATTTGACACTTTATTACAAAATTTTGAAAATTGTTACACTACTACTACTATTAAACTTTACAAATTTTTAAGCTAATTAAATTATTATTAAACTATTTAGATTTAATTTATTTTTACACTTTCCCCGACGTTCCGGTTGCTTTTCAGCAGCCATGGTCAGAGGGAGACTACCGAGACCCGAACATAATTTAATCATTGGTGTTTCTATTTACGCAGAATGAGCTCAAAGTATCATGAAGTCTAGCTGTGGTTTGCTTGTTCGGGTACCTTGAAATAACTACACTGGAACATTGAGACAACTGCCATCTTAGTCTCCCCGTGACCATGGCTGCTGAAAAGCAACCGAAACGTCAGGGAAAGTGTAAAAATAAATTAAATCTAAATAGTTTAATAATAATTTAATTAGCTTAAAAATTAGTAAAGTTTAATAGTAGTAGTAGTGTAACAATATTCAAAATTTTGTAATAAAGTGTCAAATAAACAACGCGATAAAATCCGTATATAGCAGTTTAATTTCAATGAATAATATTCGCGTAAATAGAAGACAATATTATTGATAACTTAAATTAAATTGTCAATTGTAGTTTTGAAATATATTACTTTAATTAATATAGTTTTATACTACATGAATATTTGGTTTTCCTTTTCATAAATTTTGGCATAAAAAGCTTTTGTAGAATAACAAGTCGCTTTTATTAACTTGTTAATGAACGAACCTTAAGCGAATATAACATACATAATACAGCCTGTATTCTCAAAAGAGTAGCCCAATGTGTATTAGACCCACAACACATTTCAATATTTTATTATTTTCTTACATTATTTTAATGTTTGACGTGCGCAAATAATACTTTAAATTATTTTATACATATAATATATTTGAGTTTAAATTGACAAATATGGTTTTAGATCCCCCTTAAAAGCGGGCGAGCCTCGTTCCAGCTGCCCGCTCTACTAAGGCTTTTTGTCTTAAAACCCATTATATCTCCTACCTGGATATCGAATAAACAGCCGCATTCTCCACCACTGCGGCATCGTCCTACAAATAATTACGTATAATAATCCAAGCTGAGCATGGGTGGGTTTTGCTTCACAAAAAGTTATGCAAGGGCACTCTTGCATTAGGAATATGACATTAATGCAATAACACGGACTGTGCACAAAGCGAATGGCTATTGTGATGTAAAGAGCCCACTGGAAAATACTCGATGTGATGATAATAATGTGAAAGAACAGCATTGTTTGAAATTTTTAGGGTTTCTTGCGTTTAGTTAAAAGTTGGCTAAGAGTCGAGCTCGCGTACCATAGGTTCTGTAGAAAAGGGAGCTAGTCTATATTCGGCTAATTTTATGAATTTATTGTTTAAACTTTTAATATGAACGCAATTTGTTAAGATAATATAATATCAGAATCAGGCATCAAAACGGTGACCCCATGTACAGTAGTCATATAAAGTCTTTTTCTTACTGATATGTGAATGTTTAATGTGTGTTACTAGAATGTTTTAATTTATAGGTGTCAGTTACTGTCACCTGCGCAAAATTAAAACATTTTGTTAAAATTGTAGCCAGAGTTACCGATTACGCTTAAAACATAGAGCCCTTTAAAGATGGGACCGACAGACAAATACACAGCTTAGGCTTAAAATCCTTACATTATTGAACACTAGTAAAGACAATCAAAGCATTCGCATAAATTCTATACAGTCGTGCTATAAAAACATAATTATATAAAAAACGCGGCTGCCTTATACATTCGAACCCAAAATCCATAGCAGAGATTACATAGAACTTCGACAAAATATAGATACCAAATGTACCAAGCACAACGAAAACCCTTTTACAATTTCCCCGCACATTATCGATCAGAAAACCCATCTCGTAGTATCAGAGTAACATTTACTATCATCATTGTCTCCAAAACACTGGCTTTGCGTAAAAATGTAGCACCGTAAGAAATTTCTCACCACCCAATAATCGTAAACACAATTTTTCGCCCGTCTGCCAACAAACACCTACGAGGAAACGAGATAAAAATATAAAATGCCCAAAGAGCAAGTGAGGTGTCTATAGAATTTTCGCTGGAGCTCTCAACACTCGTTTTGCGTAATTTATGATGACCTTAGCAGACTTAAATGCTTCGGTATTTAGCGAAGCATTTTTATTCAGAACTATTGTTACAGTTGTGAATATTTTCTGAATAATTTTCTTCGTTTTGAAATGTTTTCATTTGAAACCTGAATAAACAAGGCTTTACATTAAAATTATAATATGGTGAGTTTTGCAACCAGACGGCCTTGGTTGAGAAGTCCTGGATTCGATTGCCGGATCGTGCAAAATGTTTTTAGGTTTTTTTTGTTAGGGCATTCTCAGTACGATGTCTGTAAATGTTCTCTGTAGTTGGCGATAAGCTCGCGGTTTCGTTGGACCTCAAACATATGCAGTTGGTGCAATGCGGCTGATATAAACTTCTACCTACTCTTTGTATACACAAGTGTGAATTTATGTATCATAACAATTAAGTAATAGACAAATAAACAGCAGCGACAGCTCAGTGGGGAGACAAATAGACTGCAATGCAGAGGGTCTCGGGTTCGAATCCACGTCGCGCACTTCTAACTTTCGGAAAACATATGACTTTTAGAAATTTTGTGCGTATTGATTGACAATTATCGACTACTCCGTGCCTCGGAGAGCACATTAAGCCGTCGGTCCCGGCTGCCATGAACATCTATGGTAGTCGTTATTGGGAAAGTCAGTACCCTCTAATATTCTGACACTGGTCTAGCCTTAGGATATTGTTAGCCTTCGGGTTGCGGAGGTCAGATGGCAGCCGCTCCGTGTAAAAACTGATATCCAGTCAAATCCGGTTAGACTAGAAAAGCCGACCCCAAGTGACTTGGGAATAATAAAGGCTAAGGGAGAAGAGATCAATTAAGTAATAGAAGGAATAACGTGCGTATGTTAGGTATGTGCAATACCATCGAAGGTAACGTGAGGTAAATGTCAGTCTGACTATCAATTGGTACATCTCATCGTTCTTCTTTTTCTTTTAGTTAGGCTAAATCTTATTATGCTTTACCCTAAAAATTTGACATCTACTAATAAAAAAACACATCAGCAGTTCGCTTAAGTAGTGTAGTTTTTATCTTTTGGGTTTGTAATTTCTCATCAACGAAAGGGATAGCACTATTTCACTGGTATATTTCTCTAAAACACATCAACTTTTAACTTTTTATACGCATTTATTACCAAAATATTTTCCAATATCTTCTTTTAAACATGAAGGCAACATTTTCCAAAAGAAATAATTTATGATGAAGCTTCGAAAGTGCTACAAGTTGCTCTTCTGAAAGTGTCGGGTCGAGACACTTTGACGTCTCAGCCCAGACGGCTACACCCTCTCGTAATATAACAAATTTTTATATACAGCCTTCGAGTTCTACTACATTTTGTGATTTAAAAATAAATGTAAGGAAGATGACAGGTTTTGGTCACAGTCACGAACCTATTAGAAATGCCTAGAGGTCATAAACGTAATGCGAATTCTTATAAAGCTTTGAACCTTGTTACTACAAAATTATGATTGAGTTAGCACTGTCTAAACTGCTGTTGTTCTTATAACAATATTGTTAAATAGAGATAGACAATTCTTAACTGATCTTTTACTTAAAGCTGGAGGCAAGACCGATTGAGTTATCATAAAAAGGAGTGATATAAAGTTGTTTTATATGATGTCAATTTATTGTTATTTTACATAATTTATGTACTGAGTATAGAAATATCTTACTGCGACCAGAAGTTCATTATGTTTATACATCTAAGATGGCCAGCATACAGCCCGCCAATGGTATCAAATTACTGTAATCTGTGAATGTTTGGAAACCAGAATGAATCAGAAATTCGCGCGTTACCAACTTTTGTAAAAAGAACTCTAAGCGCAACACACACACTGAACTTCTTATAGAGCCTGCAAATCATAACAAAACACACGATTCTTTGTCGTTGCATTTTTCACAGCCAGATGGCTCTAATCTAAGCGAAATTGAATTTTAAATAGTTGCCTTAACGTAACTAAACTTTCACAATCGTATGCCAACTATCCAAAAAAAGAATCGCTCTGCTGCCAGCATTTAAAACAAAAGCATAAAAACAAAAATGCACTGCAGACAACTCGCTCCTGGCCAATTTAATATCAAACCGTCATCAACTAGTGCTGACATTCAGAAAACAATGTACGTTCAATGAAACGAAGGCCGAAAGCGATCGCCGAATGCCGAACGCCAAATTTACGAGCGAGCTTATCGGCCGGCCCTCCGTAATACGATGATTCGCATTTTACTGTCCTCGCCTCCGGTGTCAATGAATAAAAAAGTCGCCTTTATATTTAGTAAATGGTATATGTAGGAAGAGATTTTCGGCGCGAGTGATATTTGTTCACAAAACATCCGCTGTATATTGGGCATTGGGAACACCTACGGACAATATACAATTCGTAAAATGATAACCTTTATAGGCGATGACGTAAGCAAACATTTTGCCTTGCCTTTATTAGGCTGTTTACCTCCCGAAGCGCTTACACAAGTGTATTACACACTTAAATTTTGTTAGTGTATTTTAGATCGAACGAAATATGAGTATGCCGCTCGCCTATCAGGCACATCTCTAGACTACATGCACTTGTCTTCGCGGACTTTGCTACCTCAGTAATAATGAAAAATATCAGTTCTGTAGTTATTCGACGTTTTTCCTGTCTTTAAACACCGGCCATGACTGGCAATAAATGTATGTATATATTTAAATTTTTTATTGTATTGCATAGAATCAAACGTGTTAATAATTATATTTTGCACAGATGCCACAGGCATTACAACAAGGGATATCGCAAATACATATCTACATATATAAAAAGGTAACTTTGTTTGTTCTTTGATATCATTATTAATCATGAAATGAAATAGCATCACCCTAGTCTTTATATATATAATTCTACTGTACGTGTGTATGTCACTGAACTCCTCCTAAACGACTAGACTGATTTTGATAAAAAAAATTGTGTGTGTTCATGTGGATTCGAGGATGGTTTAGATTTGGGTTATTTTTTTGTGTGTACAGGACAACGTCTGTCGGGACAGCTAGTTGTATATAAAAAGCTTAAACTAAAACTGTACCACTCTTACATTGCGCCAATAATATTTAGGGTGTAAGTAACGACTTTTACTGTCTTCTGGGCATTCTTCTAAAGTAAATCCTGCTATTAAATGTTTCTTATCAGAAAATCCATAAACATTTTCTCGACGGTACATGAACCTAGAATCTCACGACCTACGATTACATAAGCACTGATTCTTATATCACAGGGTAGGTTGGATCGAGCAAAATTTTATTAATTTGTCTACCTCTATTCTCAGTAACAGCACAGAGTCTGAAAGTGTACCCGGCATACAATAACCTCTCTCCAACATCATCATCATCATCATCATCTCAGCAGACTTCCATTGCTGGACGTAGGCCACCTCCAAGGTTCAGATCATAGATCGATCAGAACACAACTGTGTTACACATATAATATACTTACTGAACTATTCAAACGAGATAATGAATATAACCGCAATATTAACATCAATTATTGTGCAGAGCACACACGGATGCTGTGTAAACAATCCGATCACCCAGTGCCTGTATCTGACGCGCGTTAACGCTATTGTTTTGCCCCCGACGCGGCCTGTCAAATTACCGTCCACTCGGAACGGGTCGTGTATGAAACGGATTTATGTACACGTTCCATACAGATAATTGGAATGTATAGATACTTCAGTTTTGAATGTGTTATTATGGGATAATTTTAGAGTCAAGAAGTGTGCTTGGGAGGCAGGACATATTGCAATTACCTGTGATTTCGTTTTAACTGAGAAAATCTGTCTGAAGAAATAGCTCTGGTGTACATCCTTCTCCATAATTATACCAGTTCATGATATAGCATCTCGTCGGAACCCAGTTCTCCGGGTATACGAGAGAGGGTCGCTGAATCTTCTAGTGCCTTAAGGGGCCAGATATAGACAGGTCTTGTCCCCAAATGTAGGGGTTCTGGACCCGTTGTAGCAAGTTGCGTTGTGCCCAAGTGACGCTAACTTTTCTCCAGGTAGTCTAGAGCCAGAGCACTAAAGCACTAAAGCTACTCACCACCTGTAATTCTGGTAGCCGATATCGATAACTTCACTGAGGCTGACGGTTGATCCGTCTTTCATATCTCCGGCCAATCTAGTAAAGATACTTAGTATAAAATTATCCCTTGGGCAGCATCAAGAAGGCCTTGTCACCTAAGTAAAATGAAACAGACCAACTATTGCATTTTTCCGAAAACTTTATGAAATACATACATAGATTCACACCTGTTTCCCAGAGGGGTAGGCAGAGACTACGGATTTCCATTTGCTACGATCCTGACACACTTCTCTGGCTTCATTCATTTTCATCACATTCCTCATACACGCCCGTCGATTCAAGGTGCTCTTAACCTGGCCTTTGTCCAGAACGCCTCCGATCTGATCAAGAAACGTTCGCCTAGGTCTTCCTCTTGCCACTGTTCCATTCACACTAGCCTTATAAACTTTCTTAGTCAGTCTTTCCTCGTCCATTCTTTCTACATGCCCAAACCAGCTTAACATACCCTTTTCTATTCTTGTCACTTTATCAACTTTCATGTCGCATCTCTCTCTAATCACACTATTCCTTATTCTATCTTTCAGAGTCACACCACATATATTTCTCAGAGCTCTCATTTCTACAGCATTTATTCTGCTCTCATGCTTCTTTTGCCATACCCAACTTTCACTTCCATACATAAGTGTGGGCACTAATAGTCCTCTATGAACAGCCAAACGTGCCTTTTCGGAAACATTTCGACTGTTCATAAAAGCGCGTAGAGCTCCATTCACTTTGTTTCCCGCAATCGTTCTCCTTTCATAGGCAGACAGATATTATTATTTTTTTACGCTAAAGGTTTGAATATTCTCCAATACTCCTGGGGCTTTTATTTAACGCCACAAAGCACAGACACTTTACATCCAAATAAACACATATACCTCACCGAATTCACACATCAAATCCTCGAATCCCTACAAAGCTGCCAGCAAATTGGCAAAACATATCGGAAGCTAAGCTCCGCCAGACGGACTGGCAGTCTGGCAAGTCTGGCGGTGGTCTGGCGTGGCAAAGAAATCGATTGAAGTATAACTGCCATACAATCTCGGTGGTGAAAGCAACAGTTCCGATCGGATGCTTCTCAATACTCTACTTGTGGCGGCTTTAAACCAGCGGGCGTGAGCGCTGAAGCGTATTATCGCGAGAAATTATTGAAAACGTAATGGAATTTCTTTACATTGATACATATACACGATACCGTTAAGTACGTAAGATTGCATTTTAACAGATTTGTTGTTGAATTCAAGTTTTAAATATTTCCTATTAGTCCAATTGAAGAACTATTTATGCGATAAATCATTTATAGATGCAAGTTATATAACAGTATTTATAGTGGAGAACGGCGACAAAGCTGTAAGTTGCAAAATAATTATTTGGTAATTTATTATGGAAAATATATAAAAAATAAGCATAAATATATTTATAGGTACATCTTATGCGTTTATATCTTTCTGTTTCTAACTTTGTAACTCGCTTGAAAAATGAATAATTCTGATAAACAGTTCATAAAACAGTTTACAACAAAAGAACCAATCACTATAACTTTTCTATACTTTTTGAAGAGTATTCTAGAATGCTTGTATTCAATTACGTAAGGCATTCAATGGCAATTACAAAACCAACAAATCCATAAATCGCTCAGCCTATACCAGCCACGCTGTTCTTATAGCCATACCAGCAAATCCAGCGCGGTCGCGGCTCCAGATAAAGGCTTCCAGTGTTTTACAGAGCCGCTGGAACCGTCGAGTGAACAGTTAGACCAGACGTTTGAACTAAACAGGCTTATAACTTTATCCAATGTCTTATAGTTGTAGCTATATCGTGTAACTGATGAGTGTGGTCTTATTGAAAGCTTGTAAAGGGTTCATAATAAATAGTAACGTTAAGTTGAAACAGCTTTATATAGCTTTTTACTAGTTTTATCTATATTCATATTATGATGAGAAAAGATTTTATTTTTTGTTTGTTTGTAAGGTTTTAACTCAAAAACTAATAAACCGATTTTTAAAATCCTTTCACCATTAGAAAACCATTATTAGTATATTTTGCTACTAATATATTAGGATATTTTATTTTTAAAAAATACTGTTACTAACATAACCTAACTTACTTTTATGCAAGCAAAGGCTCGGGAAAAAGCTAGTCGGAGTATAAAGTAATCCTAATATGATAAATACATCCCATACCTATATAATTGCGAACGCTGTGCTTGAAGTCTCGAATTGATTCCCGAAGTAAAAGATTATAGAGGTTTCTTGTAAAAATTCTTAGTTGAAACACGGCATCTGGTTCTGCGTCTGCTATATGGTAATATGCTTGTCCCACCGCAAATCTAGGTGCTCTACATCGCTGCCCACCATTTTCAGAATACAGGCGAAACACTATGTACAAATCATCAATCATTATAATGTATTATATGGGGAAAACCATGAATTTTCATTTGAATGTCGGTTATTATTCATGGGCACTACAGCTCATTGAAGCAGAGCAGAACTAAACATCTATATGACACCGAAATAGACCACATTTTAATGTCACGGGTTTTTTTTTCCACGGTTACCTAAGCGGATATCAATTTTTTTTTTGTTTTGAAAAGACGACTTCCACACTAGGAATTATCCCTTTGTCGCGGGGACATAACAAACATTCAAAAAACGGACACAAAGAACACCCAGACTCGGGACAACCATTTGTGGCTCATACAAATTTTTGTACCGATTTGAACCCACAAGACTCGGCGCAGTGGCAGCGGCGAACCGACTACTTAAACCACGAGGCCATCCGTGCTGACAAACATTACATCACAATGCTATGATAATTACATTAATGATATTAAAAATCACATCATGACAGCCGCGGTTAATTGCTAATGAAACACAGATCACGATCGAAAATTAATTTATCCCCACACGTATTAATTACGTAATTAATTTATCGTCGATATTAATCAAGTTTCAATTAATCATTCATCATTGTTAATGTACTGAATTTATTTAGTGTTTACTTAGTGTCATTGAAAAGTTCAGATAAACGAGATTTATGCAAGAGATTAATTATCGAATGCCTCGATAACGCAGCGGTTACAAATGAGTCAAATGCATAGTGAACATATTATGTGAAATTATATAGAATGTAAGCTCCATGTTAACTTATCAGGTCTCAGCAACACATACCTTAGGCTCAGTAGAGACAACCAATAACCAAAATTAAATGTAAATTAATCTTATTCTTATATTGGATTTTCTTCTTTGGAAATTCTTACTTGCAGTAAAGAGTCTGGAACTGTGCCCTGTGGGCGGTCATAGGCTCGCTTTTTATCTGGAGAAATGTGTATGAAATTCTCCTCTACGATTGAGATTATGATTGTTATAACTATAGATGGATCTCTCTATCTCTTCAAGGCTGTGTAACCCACATGGTGGTAGGATCAGCCTTCTTGCTCTTCCACTTCGCTTTATCCTCGACATCGCCTTCATGTAACTATCGATGGCTAGTTAACATAAGCAATGTATAAAATGCACCCTTTATTTTTTATTTAACAGTTTTCACCCGTAACTTCGATTACGTGACATTAAAACATACATATATGTATGTTACTCAGGGATAATGTACCTTTCTGTCAGTGAATGAATTTTAGAATTGGTTCTTTCGTTTCTGCAATTCATATTAACAACGAAATCCTTAAATATTAGGGGATAAAGTATGAAATTGCAGATTTGTACAAAAAAATTAAAACTGTTTTTTTTCTAAGATGTACCATATTTATTTAATCGAAATATTTACCCTTATTATCTATACATTGTTGCCATCTAAACGGAAGTTCATTTATGCCTTTACGATAGAACTCCGGGATCTAGATTCGACATACTGTGTGAAAGCATTTTATACTGCCTCCCGGAAAGAAATTTTTTTATCACGTAGAAAATTGTAATATGGTAGTCCGTTAGAGCAAGATCTGACGAGTATGGAGGATAACGTATGGTTTCTAACTGCAGCTTCTGCAGAGTTAAAACGGTTTCTCGTGCAGTGTGAGGTCTTGCGTTATCATGGAGCAGTAATGTTGAAGATCGATTCACGAGTCGGGGCTGTTTCACTGCCAGTTTTGCCATCATTGTTCGAAGTTCGGCACAGTAAACATCTGCTGTTATTGCTTGACCAGACCTGAGAAAGCTATAGTTAATAACACCATGAAGAGACCACCAAACAGTTACCATTACCTTTTTACTGGTAAGCTTTGCTTTAGGGCACTGTTGCGGCGTTTGATCTGCTGTCAGCCGTTGCATTTTTCGCTTACGGTTATCGTAAAGAATCCACTTTTCGTCACATGTCACAATTCGATCCAATATTCTTTCATTTCGTACCGATTCAACAAAGCAACACAAGTTTCAACACGCATTTCTTTCTGCAGATCAGTCAAACCATGAGGCACCCATTTTCATATATTTTTATCTTATTGATTTGATGCAATTGAGCCAATATTGTAGGTAGGGTAACGTTACACCATGCCGCTAATTCCTGGGTAGTTTGACTTGGATCGGTTTCCACCATCTCCTTCAATTCCGCGTTATTCACCTGTGTGGGCGGTTCTTCATGTGGTTTGTTCTTCAAGTCGAAGTTTCCATTACGAAAGCGTTTAAACCAAAAATGCACGGTGCGTTCATTAGCAGTCTCCTCTCCAAACGCAGGGTTGATATAGCGAGCCGTTCTTTTTTTAAATTTTGTTATGTAACTAAGTTGACAAACAAGCATAGGGCCCATCTGGTGGTAAGTGATCACCGTAGCCTGCCTCTGGTGTTGCATGGACGCATGCAACACCAGAGGCATCACTTGCGCGTTGCCGACCCTTTAGGAAAGGAAGTGGGAAGAAGAAGGAGCGGGAAGGAGGAAAGAGGGTGATTGGGCCTCTGGCACTCTCACTCACCGTACGATATACAACAGTAGGAATACTGATATTTCACTTCGATATTCTGTGAGAGGGTAGTCCTTCCCCGGTCGAGCCGGCCCATTTATGCTGAAATCAGCGAGGCTCTACTACTCAGCCGCGTTAGTTCTGCGTCGGAACTCGTATTCAAAAATGACTCGGATTTTCGAAGTATCCATCTTTCCCGTATAAGCTGAATAAAAAAACAATTGAAACTCGAAAATCAAATGCTGCACATTTTTAAAAGAAGAATCGTATAAGTATCATGTGGAAAAAGTTACACTCGAAAATCTCACACCATGAAGGTTTTATGTCAATTCAAAGTATCTATTACTATACAACAGCAACATCATACTTTAACCCCTATTATAATTATAAAAAACATATAGGTATAAAAGACATCACATGTTATAGAAGCATTAAAAAATATAATGCCACAAGCATTACATTTTTCCTCTAATCCACAAAGACAAAGAAAGAATGAAAAAAATAAAATGTCTTGTGTTACACAAATAGATGTCCAAACAATCGTTCCCGGAGATGGAATGCGTCCACGACTCGTGAATACCATTATACGTTGATGAAATTGTTTCATAAACAATACGATTTGATCGCGTCTCTCGGTTATTTATTTAACCTAAATAAGCCGTATTTTGAATAGATTATTGGATTTTGAGAATGCGTAGGAGGATATTGTGTTTGTCATGCTTTAGGCAGGATTAATTAACCTAGAAACGTAACAAAGAGCTTCTTTATAAAATGGCCGATGTAGCATTAACGATCTTCTTCATGTTTAAAATGTAAGGTTAATCAGCCAAGATACTATACTAAGATGTTAATAATTGTAATGAAGTATTTATTTAAATGCATTTATCGTAAAATCATAATATATTAATATTAGATTCATTAATTTAAGTTACTTAATGTAATGTAATAATATTAAATTGTACCGAGTTATGATTACAACTATGGCAACACTACGAATGACGTTTTGACGTAGAAGTGATGTAACGATGGAAGCAGTGCACTTTTGACGGTTGTACCGTACGGTTGTCTGAATAAAATCCGTGAATATCAAAGCAATCATCGTTTCATTTGAGGAAAGAAGCATAGATCCTTTAAAAATGACAATTTAATAAATGCTAGGAGCTTTTTATTCTAGGTATATTAACCTGAATATCTCCACGGAGGGTCTTATATCTGTCCTAATATCTGAAAATGACTTTATTTTTAGTGGTGGTAGACCATTACACCACCAAGCAGAGGTCTCGAGTTCGATCCTAGGGCATGTATCTTGGACTTTTTAAAGTTATATGTGTATTAATAACCACTACCAATGGCCAAAAGTCTACACATTTAAACCACTTTTACCGTGGGAGAGCCACGCTTCGGCACGAATTGGCCGACTCGACCGGAGTTATCACGACCCCCTCCCAGAAAACCGGTGTGAAATAGCGCTTGCGTTTTCGTCGAGTGAGTGAGGATACCGGAGGCCCAACCCCACCCCTCCTGGTGGGGGCAAATTTAAAAGGCCGGCAACGCGCTTGTGACTCTTCTTGTGTTGCGGATGTCCATGGGCGGCGGTAATCGCTTACCATCAGGCCATCCGTCTGCTCCTATCCCATAACAAAAACTAGTCACATCCATCATAGTAACGTAAACATCCATACATAGTATCACGCCTATATTCCCAAAAAATTAAACAAACATTTCGTAAGCTAAGCTTATACGTCACACGTAATAAGAGTAGAGCCTATCTAGTACTGACTGCAGTTCCAGAAAAATCCAATAAAACTTTTAAACACCGACCCAGATCTCGAAATAAATGACCTGCACAGCATTTGCATTCACTACTTTTCCGACACCTAGACTTTTAATCAAACATGATCTTAAATTCCCAGTTTACCAAACTTAGTGTTTAACTTAGCACCTCCGCAGTACACGAGATACACAGCATAACGAGGGACTATCTGAAGCATTGTATCAGTAATTACTGGTGTGTACTTGTATATTTGTGTACTGACGTACTTGTGTCGAGTACCTTGTATCTACAATATCCTTACGGATAAATATTGACTGTCGCTATTGAACATACTGGTTTACAGTTTGACAAGCAATTTGAGCAGCTGTGATTAAACGCCAATAGCATTGATGGGGCAGCATATTGGGTGATTGTTTTGTGGATGAAGTTAAGGATCGTCGACGGGGACTCTGGATGGGTGACCATATATTTAAGGTATATATAAATATAGATGGCTGGTAAAATTCTTAAGTAAGCAAGGTCGTTAAGTGTAAATATTTTTCTCGAAAAGATGCTATATAAAACTCTCCCTCCAGTTTTCCTTTTTTTATGTCACCAAAACGACAAAGAAACGGCCTGCATGGTGAGGACTGTTGGCCCTGGTCTCTACTCACTAGCAATATTATGACCATAGCATGTTGCCGAATCTAGGGAAAAGAAATTAAAGTTGGGATGAAGGCAAAGGAGTAGAAGAAGGAGGTATATAGACCTCCGGTACCATTACACACTAGAGACAACGCAGTAACAGTGTGATAAATTTGGTAGTCCCCCGACCCAGTCTGTTCATACGGCAAACAATTAACAACAGCGAGCTTTTCCATTTGAAAATAATTATATTGCTTATATTTTAATACATAAGAGCGTTATATATAGAACATTAAAATAAAACCAAATTTTATATACCATTTTTTTAATGTGGGGGGAACCATTTACGCTTCCCTCTACGCGGGAATAAAGATGTCGAGCTCACCGGATAAAAAATGGAATGTCCCAAGTCCTACTTGAAAGGTGTGTGGGTCGCTGGTACTGGAAATTCTACGTAGTATCGGCCAAATCCGCGCTATGCCACTTTGCAAACTGATTCCTTTGAACAAGTTTAAGAAATGTAACCCCGCCCATATTTCAGCGTAACCAATCAAGACATCCCTTACACGTGAGAAAGAAGACACTATTTTAAATTTATTATTTTAGTTGAAATTTGTATTTCGGGTAAAGTCCACGCGTCTCAGTGCTTAGAATTTTTTACGAACGACCTGTTTTACCCACGGACTGATTGTATATATTGCCTTCACGTTGATCTGTGCTGTGTTTTACCAGACCCTTGATTACTATTTGATTGATTGTTGACTTTTATCGTGTATTAATGGATTTCTGGCATTAAACATGCATCGAAATTTGTTGCGGGATGAAAGAATATTATACACTAATTATATTATAGTTAAGGACCAATTTCAGTTTATTGGTATTCTATTATTGTAATAAATGATTACATAACATTAATAATTGTGTGTTTAATTCCTAAAACAATATTTTAAATAATATATTTTTCGATAATTAACTCCGACAATATAATAACACACGAAATTACTTAAACAGTTTTAGGATCTAAAAGAAATGTGTTTGGAACTTATAAGCTGTTATATTTTAACGGCTAAGCATATTCTTATAAAAAATGGTCAAGATATTGCTATACATATTTTCATTATTTATTTCTATCTTGCACACCATAAGTTTCATAACTCTTTCTATTGATATATTGAATACTAAACAATGCTCGCTCGCTCGCCGGTGCCGAGACACAATACATAATCTATTGTGTCTCGTTTTAATACATGCGAGAGGCTAAATGTAAATAAAAGGATTAGCTTCTAAAACAGCTGGTATGTAACTCGACTTGTCGTCATAATTCTAAAAAAGCAAAGTATCTTAGAACGAAGTAGCCAGTCGTTCCTTTTTTTGCACAATAGGGAGTTTAATTTTTAAACCTATTGTTTATCTACACAATCACATACACAACAAAAACGAGTTGAAGGGGCGGGGCTTGCCCTGTACGCCAGCGTCGTGTACAAGCGATTTTCGACCTAGAGGTGGAACAGCGGAGTTTTGGCCGATTGTACCTTAGTCTACAAATACGTCGGCCAACAAATTCCCCCGTATGTCAGATCCCATATCTAACAGGCCACAACAGACGCGCGAACACCGTAGGCTCGTCTCCGCAAACATTAGTCACACACACACGCACGCACACACGATGTAGCACAACACTACTCGACCGCAGACTGTTGTAGTTTGTAATAGGTACAACACTAGTTAGATTAATGTTGCTGTAGGTGTGAGACGCAATTAATGTTGAAACAGCAACTGTTTGATTTCTTCATTTGTTACGTAGTTAGTTGTTAGCGCTAGAAATGCTGAAACACTCAAAACCATCTAAAATTCTAAATCCGAATGAGTCCTACTAATATTATGGATTTCATAATTTGTAAAGTTTGTGTTAAAGTTTAGTAGTCATTCACGCGTAAACTGTTGAACAGATATGCATGAAACTTAGCACATAATGACATTTGTATATAATTACATAGATAAATACATAGAATACTTTTCTCCTGGTATACTTTTTTGTTGGATTAATGTAATTAACGAGCAGAAACTAAAATTACTTTTATTTATTACACTAAAATTTCGCCAGTCTTAAACATATTGAGAGTCGCATATTGACTCCATGGTTATACAAAAAATGTTAGCTAGAAAAAACCAATAACACTTTGACCCGGGAACATCCATGACTTCATACGATCAGCTGTAAACGTACACGCTATTATACGCCAGACGACCATCGAGACTGTCTATAATATACTTGTAATCAAACAAAATCCTGCCCTTTTTGAAGCCGGTAAAATGCATCAATGCGCAATAGGCTAATATAAAAGAGCATTGAATGAATACTAACTAAGCATTATTAAAATACTAAAGAACTTGCTAGAAGGAGTGAAAATACGGAAGAATTTACGAACTTCAACTTGGCCGTGAACTTGTAATCTTCGCTTTTCATTACGCGCTTGGCAGGACTCCGACACTACGTTGGTTTCATTTGAAGGCAAGGCTGTAAGTGTGCGGCTGATAAAAGTTATAATAATCCATTGGAGTATTGACCTCGAGTTGTTGTTTTGTAAGAAAAATTGAATTCTTATAAGCTTAGCTCTATGTTAACCCTATATATCTTGGCAAGGCTAGGCAGTGATATATTTTAACCACATTCAGTATGTTTTCTGTTTTGGCTTTACTTAAGAGGCCATGAGAGTGACTACCCCGTCACTCTCATGGGCAATGCAAGATAAACTTAATTCTCAAAACTTCTTAAGAGATATATTTATGCTCTTTGCCGAATTTGAGAAGCTTAGAATCTCACATTTGACAGCTATGCAGCACTTAGAGGGGCTATTCCCGCAACAAAACTATTCAAAAATGAGCTCCGATCTTGTCTAATATTCGCTTAGTTTAACAATTTAATTTCACATTTGTCGTTTATTTTAATTTAGAATAATACCATTTGTGATAGTTATGACACTCAGACTACATTGGACTTTATTTTGTGTACTTTTTACGAGTATTAGACCTCAAATTTATAATCTTCTCTCTTAGCCTTTATTATTCCCAAGTCACTTGGGGTCGGCTTTTCTGGTCTAACCGGATTTGACTGGATATCAGTTTTTACACGGAGCGGCTGCCACCAGACCTCCGCAACCCGAAGGCTAACGATACCCTAAGGCTAGACCAGTGTCAGGATATTAGAGGGTACTGACTTTCCCAATAACGACTGCCATAGATGTTCATGGCAGCCGGGACCGACGGCTTAACGTGCTCTCCGAGGCACGGAGCAGGCGATAATTGTCAATCAATACGCACATAATTTCGAAAAGTCATATAACTTCCGAAAGTCTGAGGTGCGCGACGTGGGTTCGAACCCGAGACCCTCTGCATTGCAGTCTGTTGGTCTCCCCACTGAGCTATCGCTGCTATCGACCTCAAATTTATAATACTGGTATAAAAAAAATAGTCACATTATGTGGGTTGTCAATTTATGATAACTCACACTATAATAATGTAATGTAATCTATACATAAGTTTACTAGTGTTATATACTTTCTTTTAATTTTAACATAACTTGCCGCAACATAGCACGGATAAAGACGGTATATAAAATACATTTCTACTATCAGCACTCTGAATCACTTTTCCAAAGCCAGTTTTCTAACAAATTAAATAATGACCCCTCAATTTCATATGTATATATACCACTATTAGTAAACATGAACGAATAAATACAGCAACTACACACGTTTAGGGACACCTTATCTTATATACGACCTTAAGCCCCCCACCTCCCCTCCCCTGCAGACGTGGCGACAGATTTACGGATGCCGGACGACACTGACCTCGTAATTTTACAGCGTATCTCGTATCGTTCGGCTTTTATTACATTTTCCCGAACCCTAAAGGTGAAAGGTTCGAATCTTGGTGAAATGAGGATTGATAAGGCCTATAGATTTGTGTGGTAGGGTTTTTGCAATAGTTTGTCGCATCGGAAGGTGAATGCCCCTATTTATATGTATACAATTATAGATATCTTCATGTATGTTATACTCACGCTTGCTTCCAGAAGGGTAGACGGTGACCGATCTCCAATTACTAGTTACCTTTCTTGCTTCGTTGATTTCCATCGTATTCATAACTGTGGTAAGGTTACTCCTAAAATTCATCGGTTTAAAAGCACGAAATATATAAAGGCAAAATATCATAATATTGCCAAAAACTATCTTATATACCTACCTGTGACGTAAGAGATTTAAACTGCAGCGTACATTATGTTGCTGTAGTCCTTTTAGTCAGACTAATATATATCAGTAAACCAACTAAAACTTGTAAGTGATTTACTTAAATTCAATTTAAATGTTTACACGTTGTACATATAGAAATTATAAATGAATGGCAATTAAGAAGAGTGGCTGTGAATTTCCTGCCTGTATCTTCTCATAGGTCAACCATTTGCCTGAATCTACTAACTAACTTAAATATAATTTAAGTAACTTTACAAAACTCACAACGTTGACGTTCATAAATTTTACTTTGTGTACTAAAGGCATAAATTATATTTGACTTTATCTTAACAAATGTCCTTAAAATTAACGCATGTTTTATGTTACCTAAATTGGTACGAGTACATACATAGTATATCAATAATTTAGTCACATAAACAATATTCAAACAGTATACTAACTTACATTCTAAGAAATATGAAAGTTAACGGCAGTTTTATCTGCACATCGTCGAAAATGTTTACCATAATCTGTGTACAAGTTTTTTAACATCACATAACTTTAAATATAGAATTCTTTATCGCTTTGATATCCCATATCAGTTTTTGTTTTAAACAAAACCTTTGAAAGCTCAGCTAACGATAGACCGGGGACCCTTGAGCAGATTAGCGAAGCCTCCCAGGGGACAAGCCCGCACCATCACGGCATTTATCGCCTATCAGCTCTGCGCCACAAAAGCCTTTAAATTTGTTGCAATGTGTGTATGGAAACTGTATTGTTTGGGATATTTTGTACCTATTTGTGTTACTTTGAAATGTAGTTAAAGAATGAACGTGAATTTTAATATGTTCGTACTCATTTTCATGTATGTTAATACATTTAATACCATAGTGTTACGACTATCTTATACACCTAGAATAAACGAAATTTAGTCCTTAACGTACTGCTTACCTCTCAGGCTAAGCTTCATATTGTTGATAAAACGTAGACAGTAATTTTTACAATGCCTTATTACTGCTAAACAGAAAATAGAAAAGAAAAAGTTCAACAGAAAATATTTAGAAATAAATTGTCTAGAAATAAATTCTTTCCCGTTACGAGTCTAGTTCCAGCCGTCGCAATTTCCTATCACAGACCGTTCAGAGCTGTCGCGATTGCTTCCTTATCTCGAATCAATTTCTGAATTATATCCATGTCCTTCCTCACTTTAGATTATCTGCGCTCAGCTGCTGCAGTTTTCAGTTACAGAAGAATTTTATATAAAATATTCTGGTCTAGTACTTTAATGTGTAATGTGAAACTATTAAAATAAAGCTTTTAAGCTCTTTGAATATTGGTTGCAAGATAGCAACGAAGTCGATCTTCGTGTAACGTTTGTGTGTTAAATAGATATACTACTAACTAGACCTATCAAGGAATAAACT
This sequence comes from Catocala fraxini, assembly GCA_930367265.1. Taxonomy (NCBI): domain Eukaryota; kingdom Metazoa; phylum Arthropoda; class Insecta; order Lepidoptera; family Erebidae; genus Catocala; species Catocala fraxini. The sequence continues at coordinate 23,043,442 of OV884032.1, read as the reverse complement.
AGAAACAAGATTAAAAAATATTTTCCTCGAAGAATACGTCTAACTTTGCATTTGGTGGACTAAAATTAATACATAAAGCGTACATAACTCCGAGCTGAAAACCTTTTTTTCCATCATCATTTAAATTAAATATTCAAACAAAATTACTTGCCGTAGAAAATGTTTCCTTTCCTTCCCCGTGAATTGTTTTACTATGTATATCGTTGGGGCAATAAAAAAGTATACGCAATAAGTGCTTCGGCTTTGTCGTTTATGGCGCAACTTTTTATTGGCGTCGTTTAAGACGTAATATAAAGTTGGTCGTCTCGTAAATCAGGATTTCTACCCAGCTGATGGATTGTGGTATTGTAAGTCTAGGTTTTACCTTGATGTACGCCAGCTTTAAGTAACTAAGAAATTTTAATATAAGTATAACGCAGAACAGCAATATTTCTTTGACCACTGATGTTATATTTTATATAATAATAAACATCATACACTAAAGGTAAAAAACACAATTCTGTTCTAAAGCATATTGCCTCTTAGGTACCATGTTCTTTACAAAAGCACAATCCTTACTTCTAACTTAAAACTTCGGCAAACTTCAAGAGTCCCTAGCGTAATATTGCGATCTTTAAACCCATTTCTTTAAACTCCAGCAATCCCAATGCTCCCATTACCCACACCTACAAATGCAGTTTGTTTAACTACTTCGAACAGGGTACAGCATTCGACACGATTGACCATACATTTAAGTATCCGTTCGTTTAGATATCACGTACGAGTACCTTCTTAAGCAAAAATGAATTAATTTCTACACCCATAGATTTACACGACTCAGATAGCAAGCTTTGATTCGATTTTGCTTTTTGCGGGGAATAAAGTGAGTTTCATTTTTATCGCTTCTTTATTAGACACGTTACTCGTGAGTGCGTGTTTTATTGCTTTTATTTGCTCAATCGAATTGTCGTGAAGTGCTGCGAATTATGTGAGTGTAGTGACGGCATTGATGCACGATTTATTTAGTCTGAAGGCATAATGTTTTATGTTGTTACATATGTGTTTATATATTTGTTTAATATATTTTTGATCGCAATAATGCAAACTGATGTAGACTCTGCAGGATTTACAACAATTAAGGAAGTTCTTTTTTAAATCTTTTTCTATAGTAATAACGGGGGTGTCTTTCAAGGATGGTCAATATATTGCTGCGAAATAATGCTTCAATTAATTCAACATACAAAAGAAAACAGCTTGTTAGTATTTTTATTTAAAATTATTACTTACATCTGCCTATTAAGGCAGATTACATTTTCAATTACATTTTCTTAAATCTATTAAGCTTTAGGAAAATGTAATTGACGCTCTATAATTATTCTTTAATTTTCGATCTGGCTTCTGGAGTAACGAAATACCAAATTTATCAACGTGAAAGTATGTAGGTATATGCGACAAGCTGCTATAATAAGCTATAAACTGATCCTTAAACTTCAAAAACGGATATACTTACACCATACTTAGAACGAACTTACCGCACTACTTGCAAAATTCGCACCTACATTCTCCCCTTAACCCTGCAGTTTCTAACAAGCTTCAGATAAGCAAAAAAGCCACTTAACGTGGTAATTAACTCTTTACAGTGCTTTACAAGTTGCCGCCTCAGTCGAGTGTGTCTGGCCTGCCTATGTCTTTATGTAAATTTGATATGAGCAGCGTCATAAATGTAAAATATGTTATGCTTGAGTGCATACATATTATACGATTATTCAGTTAAATCAATTTCTAAAAATAATAATTATATAAACACATACACAATACAAAATATTAGTTTTCCCCGATCAACCTTGCTTGCAGAATTTAGACAAAATAATTATTCTGTTCTGTATTTAATGTTAACAAAGGGTATATATTTCTATTTTGCATCAAAATCACTAAGAAGTTATGATCAATATTGACCTTGTTCGACCGAATCGACATTGCTTTATATACATATAATATGAAGTTCTGCTTTAAGCGATAGCTCAGTGGGGAGACTAACAGACTGCAATGCAGAGAGTCTCGGGTTCGAACCCACGTCGCGCACCTCGGACTTTCGGAAGTTATATGACTTTTCGAAATTATGTACGTATTGATTGACAATTATCGCCTGCTCCATGCCTCGGAGAACACGTTAAGCCGTTGGTCCCGGCTGCCATGAACAGCTATGGCAGTTGTTATTGGGAAAGTCAGTACCCTCTAATATCCTGACACTGGTCTAGCCTTAGGGTATCGTTAGCCTTCGGGTTGCGGAGGTCAGGTAGCAGCCGCTTCGTGTAAAAACTGATATCCAGTCAAATCCGGTTAGACCAGAAAAGCCGACCCCAAGTGACTTGGGAATAATAAAGGCTAAGAGAGAAGAAAATGAAGTTCTGTTTTAATACTACTCCTTTACCTCTTTAGTAAAGTGTATGTTCCAAATCATTTTTAAAATCCTACTCAGTATATTACTAGATACATACATTACTTTGGTAGTCTAAATCATTGTTTACATACCATCGTCGTAAAAGCAACAAGGATAAAAACTCACACAACTTCGCTGCCAAATTATTGTTTCTTCAATCCCCGTGTATTAATAATACACAGTAATCCCATCAGTTCCACTCTTGTATTATTTGAATAGAGTTGCTGCTACCGTCGGTTTCAATTACAAACTCCATGCAGTAGTTATTTCGTAATTATCATGGAGAGCTGAGAGCGCTTCTCTACGTAGAGCTTAATTTCGCTCGCTTCCAAGCGAACTATAAACCGAGGTTACTCTATTGTTAAATGTAATTAAACTGTATTTAAAACTATTAATACTGCTCTCTATATTGGCTTCAGTTAAGATTCAATTGTGGAATGTTCTAGAAAGTCTGTATTTGTTTGATGGATCTTTGTAGTATTTTCTTTTTTGTTTGTCGTATAATATCGTGTTATGTGTAATGAGAAATGTGTTTGTTTCACTTTTGAAGTTGCCAGGATCAAGAGTTTCCAACGTTTTAAATTACTATTTATTTATTTACTGTCGGAAAGCTTACAGACAATTAATACAAATATGGTATCAGAATGTTCAAAGTAAAGCTGACAACAAGGTTCCACAGATTTACAATTTATACAATATTTGCACTGGTTAATTGAAATTACTCAAACTCAAAAAAAAAGTCACTACGTAAGGGGCGCTAGTAAAAATATTCACTATACGGACAACTGTCACTTTCTCAAATGTACTTATGTTTGTTGTAATACACAAACATTGATGCCTGAATATCCCTGAAGGATCAGGTAAAGATCTGTTATACCCACATTTTGTGAGCTGTGTATTTAGGATCCAAATAAGAAAACCCTATTGACGTCTTATTGAGCACGTTTCCAGACGGCGAGCTACTACTGCAAATCCTAACAGAAAAATCCAATAATTCTCTACCTGCGAAACAAAATAAGTAAACACAATCTTATGCTACGATACCAACAACTTGTTCTAGCATCTGTTTACTAATGTACCTATTCATTTTCTGTAAATAAATCAACTTTATCTTACAGAGATCTTAATTCTCCTTTTATTAAGAAAACAATCCGATTCATCTTCATCCCGTCTATCATAACGAAACGAGCTTTATTAAGATGTTCAATTGTACTCAAGCAATCATTGGAACAATACCCGCTAATGGCTCCGACGCACTTAAAAGCCTTTGTAACCACCGTTATAAAATCTACTTAATTAATGTACACGAGATACATTACACAACATGACTAATTAATTACTTCACTCCGGATTCAAACCCAAAATTCCACCGAAATCGGCTCAAATGAAGCTCTACCATCATTCAGACATAATGCTAATGCTACTTATTTATTGACGGTAATCCATTACCCCACAGCCAACCTTCAAGGTCCCTAAACGCCACCACGCCACACAGATATAGAGATCATATTAAACTGGTTAGATAAAATTCGCTAACCAGTCTAGTAAGATATATGACAGCCTTAGTCTTGAGTTAAGAGCGAAGTCTTGACAAAATGGTTAGTACTTGAGTTTCAAATAAGGCTCGTTCAAGTGGTCATGTCTTGCAGGATGGCTAGTGTAAGTTGGCCTCCTCCACCGCTCTCGGTGGGTTAATTTGGTTAAGGTTTAGAGGAGATTGTTCGGGTAAGATGGGCCGAACTTAAATGGTTGTGTGAGGAGCTTTCAAGTGGGGTGTGTCCTGACCGCAGCTTTACTCAGCGTCTTAGAGTGAGCAGTCCGCGTATAACAATATTGCTTTATGTATATATATATATATATATATATATAATATGCGTTGTGTGTTAGATCTTTGCACAACATCAAATATTTATGTTTTCTTTTACTGCCGAGTGCAGCTATCAAATTACCTCTTAGGAATGTGTGGTCGGAGAAATTGAAATGGTGATAGATACAGTAAGAACAAACGTTAATGTTTTAAGATGTGGAATATAGAAAGAAAAGGAGACGGAGTTTTCGTGATTGTAAGATGTAATATATTATCAATTATTGAAATATTGGAAAATTAACGGTTCGCAAAACGTAGCATACTATCCAACAATATTTTTATATGTGGCATTTTATGAATATTTCGACGATTCTTTTTCTTGATATAGAATTGCACGAAACCCAGTTTGGTTTCAGCAGTGGGCTTTCCACTAAAAGTGCGATATTATGTCTTAAGCAGGCTGTTAGGTACTATACGGACAGGAAAACACCGGTATACGCGTGTTTCCTAGATTTATCTAGAGCCTTTGATACCGTTCTGTATGACAAGCTTTGGGGCAAGCTGGGCAGCGCAGGTGTGTCGGTGGAGATTATAGTCGGTCTAAAGGAATAGTATCGCTGCCAGCGGAACCAGGTGAGATGGGTGGGGACTTTGTCTGACTCATATAGTATTGAATGCGGAGTTAGGCAGGGTGGATTAATCTCTCCTCTCCTATTCAATTTATATATAAATGACCTGAAAGAAACGGAAAACGAAAAAAGACCTGAGAAATGGTTGTCACATTGATAATGTGTGCGTCAATAACATTAGCTACGCGGACGATATGGTACTGCTGGGACCATCGATAGGTGCAGTGCGTAAGTTACTGGCCATTTGCGAGTCGTACTCGGAGGAGCACGGACTCACATACAACGTACAAAAAACCAAAGTACTGCTTTTAAAGGTAAGCTCAGTGTGCACAGTGGTTACGTGCCGCCGGTTATGCTATACGGTGAAAAGCTGCAGATGGTGACCAGTTTTAGGTACTTAGGATACGTAGTTAATGGTGAACTAACTGATGCCGATCTGGAGCGTGAGCGTAGGGCTTTGGCGGTCCGAGGGAATATGATAGCCAGTAGGTTTGCTCGATGCTCTACTAAAGTTAAAATCACTCTGTTTAAGGCATATTGCCAATCCTTTTACTCGAGCAGCTTATGGGTAAGTCATACCCGTCGAGCCGCCAGTGTGTTACGTGTGCAATACAATAACATATTTTGGATGCTGATGGGGCTGCCTCCCTATTGCAGTGCGTCTTTAATGTTTGCCGAAGCTCACACGAATGGCTATCACGCTATAAGACGTAAAAAAGTGCCTTCATTGTTAAGGCGTTTGAGAGACAGTAGAAACAGCATCCTAAAAATGATTGCTTCTCGGTTTGACTGTCCAATACAATGTAAGTGGACTCATATAATAACAGGACTAATCTAAATTTATGTAATTTTATGTTATAAATTTGTTTTAGTTATTAAGTATTTATATTTTGACGTTAGAACATAATGAACTGATTTCTGATATTCATGTATGACATGCAAAGCCAATTTTTATTTCAATGTTATTTTCTTTCTAATGTATTTCTTAGTTATTTTGTTGGTACATTTTGATATATGTATGTGAATGTGGTATAATGTTGACTCTCTTGACATTACTTATTTATTATGTATGGATTTAAAATCTAAAATAATCGTTTTATTATTATTATTATTATTATTATTAATCAATTGTACGTTAGCCGATGACTGGGTTTACATTTATTAAAAGACAAAAATAATAATAACTAACAGAAAATATTACAATAAAGAATATAGCGTATTGCATACAAAGAAAGAGAAAGATAATAACAATCGACTAACTTATGAACTTGAATTGTAGTAAAAATAAAATACTCGCGTTCTCTTTTTAATTAAATTATTAAACTAACAAATTTTTTTTTTTAATTTTACACTTTCTCCGACTTTTCTGTTGCTTACTAGGATATATATTTTTTATTTTTCACTACCTTATAGACAAACTGCACCAAGGACTACATACACATTTTCATTAGTTCGTACAACGACCCCCCCATACGTATACTTGCCCAAAACACTCGGCACAAAGTACTCCGCCCTTTCCATGTCCATTGCTCGTTGAATTACGGAGACTTAATGTGCCGGATGATCTGGCTGAGGCATTAGGCACCGTCTTGTCTTAAGGGCTACTTGACGGACCTTGGGGTCATTAAAACGAGCGATGGAGAACAATATCCGATGTGTGGGCCTTAGTGTTTATTACAGGGAGGAGAAGGTAAGGTCGTAAACTACATTTTTGTTGGATTAGTGATACGGCAAATATATCCCTATGTTTGCTTTTAATAAATGTAACACTACAAAGTACTATTGTGTTTTCTGTGATAACTAAGTTACTTAGACAAACATTGACAAAACGTGAAATTTTAAAAATATGTATTGCTCCGGTGATGCAACGATAGTGAAAGCAACTGCTGTGGTACAGGTCTCGGGTTCGTCTCTCAGATTCAGCAACGTATTTTAATTTTTCTATACAGGATTCTCAGTAACAGCACAGAGTCTGGAAAAATGCCATAAGGACGTCAATAGGTTTAGCTCCTCCATAGCATGGCACGTAAAACCATAGCTGACAAAACGAGTATCAAAAACACTTCTTCTACCCCTTTAAAAATATACAGTCACCCTATGTTACAAAATGTATATAATTATATAATATGAATCATAATTAATTTTTACCCGTTCGGCATCGAAGCCAGTAATTACACCACGTTTAACCAAACAATGAAAACACCACATGAAAGAGCAAATGTTATTTAACATAGCATTTTACAACAAGAACAGTACACTTGACTTAACATCACTTGCGTTTAATCCCAACGAATTCACTGCCAACAAAATTAACCCCATTGAAAGAGTAAATAGAATTAAAAAATATATATGGACCACTTTATCGTGAGAGAGAGCTACTAAAATTGGGCTTTTTACCCTCCCGAACACATGTAGGAAACAATGACGTAATCTACTTGGACAAATTAAATCTTCTTTGTAAATCCTAGCGTTTGAAAACAAACTCTATTTTGTAGTAGTAAAGGTGGATTTTACGGTGTGTGAGTAATATTTCGTCGTATTCCGTCCTTCGTGACGGATTTTAAAAATAGGTTCCGTCTGTGAAGCTGTCCGTTCAGACATGCTTGTGAATGCACGAATTAAAAAGTATTGTGAATGTACGCCGGCTTTCACTCATTAGATACATGTTGCGATATTGTACTATCTGTAAGTATGTCTATCATTGTAATTCAGAAAAAGGTTGTCGATATTTAATTTTGTACGATATTATGTACGCCATACCAAATAGCATTTAAAAGAAACATTTTTGGGAAAACAACATTAAGTCACAAAATAGTACAACACTTTCCTTTTTTTACATTCTTCCCCGAAGGTGTAGTCGGGGATGTATCACACAATCGTCTTAAACTATGATTTTAAACCTATTATATAGCGTATTATACCCATATCTGGTCAAGTATGGATTTAGTCCCCACGTAAACCATTAGGTACCTTAGGGGTACCATCACTCAGACGCAGATCCAGACCGAGTTCTGCTACTAAAACTTCCAATAACAGTATGCCTGACATAGAAATTGAACCCAAAACATCATACCCAGCACTCGTATTAACTATTGCTGCACTATCAAGAGAGTTCCGTAACACAGTATAGAAATGTTATTCTCAAAACCTTGACTTGATACATAAGTTGAATATATGTAGTTTATGCAATCTAATAATATTGCAATATAATGCTGGGTATACAACGTATAACTATATAGTTTGAAGCACGTTGTCTCAAGTGCACGTAATACCGTATAATTGGCAAGCAATCGCTCTCCGTCAGATACGTGCAGACAAAATACTTCATAAGTCAAATTAATTGGCATTCAAACCTGGTAGTATTTATATATTATATTAATACGTGAAGATAAAACTTTGTACCCCTTTTTGATCATATTGCGTACACGAAGGTGTGTGAGAAGTTCATATGGAGAAGGAGAGCAGAAGGTGAAATATATAAAAATAAAAAGTTTCTTTTATTATTTGTGAATTACGGTGAATTTTCAGTATTTGGTCGCGCAACTTCGTCTGCTTTATATAAGAGAATTTTACCCGTTTCTGCAACATTTTTCATTGCTACGCCGCTCCTATTGGTCGTATCGTGATGTTATATAGCCTATAGCCTTCCTCGATAAAAAGGCTATTTAATACTAAAATAATTTCTTAATTCAAACCAGTAGTTCTTGAGATTAGCGCGTTCAACCAAACAAACAAACTCTTCAGCTTTATAATATTAGTATAGATAGTGAGTAATATAAGTGAAGAAAAATAATTGTAGCTCGTTTTAAGCATACAGGTCGTACGAAAACCTGTGTGATTTGACATACTTAAATAATATCTATATATTAATACGTGAAGTAAAAACCTTGTATCCCCTAAAATTGCGCGGACGTAGGAGTATGAAATTTGGCATAGTTAAAGTTTATATAGAGAAGGAGAGACGAATCTTAATATCTTTTTAAATATGCATTGGATATACATTTAATTAATGAAAAAACACTATACGCACACTACTATGCATTTGACACAAGCAGTCGCATTGCGTTCGTAGTATTTCGGCATTGTTCGGATGATGTCGTAGAATTCTTCGTAACTATGGTTACATATGTACATATGTGGAGTAGGTGACTACATGAAATGTGATTATAAGGGTATAGTTATAGACAATAAAACCTTAATAACAATGAAACTTAAAATTTAAATCAATTTTGGTCGAATTTTGACCATTTGGAGACCGGTAGTACAAAATAAATGCTTCTAATGTGTAAATTACGGTCAAATTTATTTTTACTACCAAGCAACTATTATATCTGTTACTATATTATTTATCTCATTGATAGTAGCACTGCCATTTACAGCCTAGATGGCGCGGGGGCAGCGATAATTAATGCTACTTCTGCGCACGATCTCTGTCTTGATTAGCGCCTTGATTAGCGCGTCGTCAATGTTTTCAATTACGTAGTATCTAAAATCAGGAGCAGCGATAGCTCAGTGGGGAGACCAACAGACTGCAATGCAGAGGGTCTCGGATTCGAACCCACGTCGCGCACTTCTGACTTTCGGAAATTATATGACTTTTTGAAATTATGTGCGTATTAATTGACAATTATCGCCTGCTCTGTGCCTCGGAGAGCACGTTAAGCCGTCGGTCCCGGCTGCCTTGAACATCTATAGCAGTCGTTATTGGGAGAGTGTCGACACAAAAGATCCCACTGGGTCGAAGTGTCGCTGGTCTGCACTGACTGGCCCCCACATAAGATACATTTAAAATCATAGCTGGCGAAATGTGGGTGTAATATACCTGTGCCCATCTTTTTGGAAATATAGAAAGAAGAAAGAAAAATAAGAAAGAAATCTTTATTTCTATACAGCTATTAGGTGGGCACAAAGTGTATAAAGATAAAACGAAATATATATAAGCACAGTAACATAAAATAATCAGTAAACATCTTGAGACACATGCGTCCCACAGCTGCAGCAATCAGGACTCCAGTTCAGCATTTGCCTGGTCTCAAGAACCAGGCACTGGTCTTCCACTGGATCTGTATATAGACTATGTATGTATATAGGTATACTACACTATGGCAGTATTGCCATTAATACTGGCAGTATACAGTATTAAAGCAATGTGCTTGAGCCTTATAAACGCGGAGAGACCAGAAAATAAACGATGAAAAATATTTAATAACCGTCTCCCGTCACACGACGGACACAAAAATATCTCACTGAAGTTATTCTGTGAAGGTATTGTCTTCAGAAAGCGGTTGAAAGAATTTCATGCACTGAAAAAAAATCACAGCTGCATTTCAATTTCAACTTTATTTCTTGCAATATAGAGTCTTTGTTTCATCGTTTGTTTAAAGATGTATTTTAAGGATACATCTTAGACATGAATATTTTACATTTTGTTTGGCATTATTCACGATTTTTCCTTTATATAGACGCGCTGTTGTTTTCGTTTATTTCTTTTCAATGTATCGTTTTATGGTGTGTTTTGGTTAGATAGCTTGCTTACGACATATACGTGCATTTTAACAAAATAGTTCGAACTAATAGTAAAAACGAATGAACACTAAAATCGTAAAGCTGAACCGTTTGTATATCTAAACGTGTTAATCTCAGGAACTGCTGAACTGATTTAAAAATATTTTTACGTTTGATATCCTGTTTAATAAGAATAGTCGTGTATAGGTATTTATTTTAGCAAACTGTTTTAAATTATGGTTATGGTTACTACTTATGGTCATAGAGGATAACATCATGCTACAATCCAAAAGCTAAGGTTCCCCTGGAGTTCGAACTTATGAACCGTAAAAAGCAATATTATACATATAATATACCATGTATTTCGACATCCCGGTAATACCGACTAAACCCACCACGGTGTTCCAAACACGCAACAAACAAAACCGCAATCGGCGGGACCGCGCGAATCACTTTCACATACAATCGCGACCCCGCCGAGGTTTCGGCCCGCCATATAAAACGACAGGCCACTACCCAAAAAGACCTACACCTACACAATCCGACTCGGATCCACCGCGATCAACTCACGGCGCTGCGATGCCCAGGCGGGGCAAACCGCCAAAGTGTACAGCGCCGTGTCCTCAACAACGTCGCGGCAGTCGCCGCAGTGGTGACAACCGGGCGTCTCTTGCCGGCGTATACGACACAGGAACTGGACAAAACAACCATGGCCAGTCATTACCTGTGTTAGCCGGAAGGTGAGGGTGCCATGCCACCTATCCAGCCACTCCTCAAAAACGGGCCTTACCACCACGATTGTGGCGTGCCCGACCTCTAGCGTAACCTTCTTCAGGCGATAAAATATAAAAGGAACTGTTTAATTTAAACTGGTATTGCCAGATATCAGCGCATTGCAACAAACAATGTCTTCAACTTTATATTATTAGCATATATGACATACAATGGATAATACTCCTTTTATCTACAATACATACAGCACACAAAAAGTCAAAAAACGTGTTCATATCACACACATTTGAATGCGTTCATACGAAAATATAATTTCCTTCCAAACATGCCGCACCCCTCGCTGTAGGCGAAAGGCACTATGTAAAAACTGACGATGCCGCGAAAAATGCCTATATGCGGGGCAAACATTTCATATCTAATAAATTTGACATGTAAGCGGTATATTAGATAACTGTAAAAAACATCGCCACGGGCACTTGGTTCGATGCTTCTTGTTTAATATTTTTCTATAGCTTAAGGCTAGTATAAATTATAATAAGATTAGCAAAGCATTAGGGAGTTTTTAAGCTATGTTTGTATTTAACTTTTAATTGTGTTACTTTAGAGTCTTACGAGTTTGTTGCCTTTGTTGCGTGAGCTGTTATAAGTTGGTGTTGGGTACTTCGCGCTTTTGATTGTTAGACTTTTTGTTGTGAAGGGAGTGAATTTTGACGTAATGTTGATATTCGGTATTATCTGAGAGTAGCAATTTTGGTCGCTCGGTTATTAAATGTGGCTGAAATTCGTAGATGCCAAGTCATAAGGTTGTACTTATGTTTAAGTGTGAGGTTTCAGTTTTGATTCCCGGTCGCGGTTTTTCTGTTGAGTAATACTTAGTAGCAGCATAGATTCTGGCAATGTGCCTAATACACGGCGATCTTCTTGCCCTCATATGTGTGTTCTAAAATATATCTGGTGAAATGTGGTTGTAATACCTACATATCTGCCTACCCCATCGCGAACATACAGGAAAGAATTTACGGGATATGAGGTTAAAGCTGTAATTATCGAAATACATTTTTATGTTCGAGCGTAGTAAAGTAAATAAACCTTCATTCTCCCTTAGCCTTTATTATTCCCAAGTCACTTGGGGTCGGCTTTTCTGGTCTAACCGGATTTGACTGGATATCAGTTTTACACGGAGCGGCTGCCACCTGACCTCCGCAACCCGAAGGCTAACGATACCCTAAGGCTAGACCAGTGTCAAGATATTAGAGGGTACTAACTTTCTCAATAACGACTGCCATAGATGTTCATGGCAGCCGGGACCGACGGCTTAACGTGCTCTCCGAGGCACGGAGCAGGCGATAATTATCAATCAATACGCACATAATTTCGAAAAGTCATATAACTTCTGAAAGTCAGAGGTGCGCGACGTGGGTTCGAACCCGAGACCCTCTGCATTGCAGTCTGTTGGTCTCTCCACTGAGCTATCGTTGCTGTTAGTAAAGTAAATAAACAAATATTTAAAATGTCTAGTTACCGAAAAGCATCATTATTTATTAAAAAAATGTGTCATAATTTATCCTAAGTATAATACAGCCGTATTACCAAACAAGAACAGCAGTCCAGTTTGTTGTTTTTTGATTTTTACATAAATTCTAATAAAGCCATTTATTTCCAGGTATGTACCCGCTACTACAAACATCAAAACACTGCGTAAGTACAATCTACGACGCTAATCTCCTCTTTCCAATACATTGCGTGTTGACTACGCTGCGTTTTATGCTTATTGCAGTTTAGACGGCGATATACGTCAAACAGTCGGTTTGCATCGATTGTGTAGCGGTTTTAGGGTTGTCAGTATCAATCAAATCATATCGATAATGAAAGTTGAAGATTTCTTCGGTAATGTTGACTTATGTTTTTTAGAAAGAGTATAGTCACTAGTGCTACATTAATAAAATCAGTATCATAATTAACTTCTGACAGGACATTTGATCCCGATCTTCGGCCCTTCTTCTTGTGTATATTATCTTTCCACTTAGTTGGAGAACACTATGCTACGTATTGTTTTATGATATCATCTTATCTCCTATTAAAGGCTTCTAAACAGGCAATATTTTTAATGGAATCTGCCGCAGCTATACAATGACCGGCAACGTGGCCAGTAATAACATTAGTACATTACCATATACGGTAATAGGACCTATGCGTATGGCCCAGCTATATAGCCAGTCACTAAATGTTGGTATGGTAGTTTTGGGGATGGCCAGACTATAACTGAAAATATTGCAGTAAAAATATTGCACGCTTAGAAGTGACAGCCCTTAGCAATGCCATCATTCGGTTATCACACTTCCGCGCTGTTGGCGCCGCCGATGTCACCCGATCTCTTCCGATCTTCCCCGATGTCTTTATACTACAATTTTTCTTTATGCCGTATAAAACCGCGCTTTTATTGTGGCTGCTGAATTATTGTTACGTGATCAGTGCCTGTGGTTATTCTTGGGGAGGGGAATAAAGAAAAAGCTTAATTTTTATATTGATAGAAGAAAACTGTTGTAATTTGTAAAAGAATGTATGGACGCTGATCCATGTATGAATGTATGCAAGATATATGCATAAATCGGTAGGAGTGTATTGCTCTTAAAGAATCTGGTCTAGCTATATTTTATGTCTTACGTAAGAAGTGAGCCTCTTGCTGCCAATTAGGCTTATTTCCAGCTTCCGTGCTGTTACTGAGAATTGGCAAATAGATAACCCTAACAGCATTATTATTAGCTTTATTTCACCAGTATCGAACCTATGCTTAAGCGCAGAAGTATGCCACAGATCCAACGTGTCAAACAGGTATAGTACCATTGAACAGGTTAGTCAAAGTATGGTGTTGTGAATTTGCTTAATTGCGACAAACACCTGGAGTGGCCTTTGCGTGTTTTGTTTAGACATATGGTTTATTTGCACAGAAAATACGCTTAACATATTGTCGATAGGGGAATAATAAAGTACTGTTATGTTATCAGCAATAACGAAGTTCATGTGGAATATTTCTACATTACCTCAATTACGTACCAACTAGACGAAACGCTATTTCAAAAAATGTTTGAATATTTGTCTTAAATTCTGTACGAAAGTTAACTAATAGACACAGAAAAGCTGTTTAATATATGTATCTTATGTGGGGGCCAGTCAGTGCAGACCGCCGACACTTCGACTCAGTGGGATCTTTTGTGTCGACATACTCCCAATAACGACTGCCATAGATGTTCATGGCAGCCGGGACCGACGGCTTAACGTGCTCTTCGAGGCACGGAGCAGGCGATAATTGTCAATCTGTTGTCAAAATGTTTGCGACGTGGGTTCGAACTCGAGACCCTCTGCATTGCAGTCTGTTGGTCTCCCCACTGAACTATCGCTGCTCAGTTAATACATACTATATATACATGTTTAATATATACTACATCTCCAAACTAACAGTAATCCTTCTACCGTAAGGTTTTTAAAACATTGAAACTGCGTATACCAAAAAATTATCAGGCTTATAACAACTAATTGTGGATTGAATTTAAACAAATTTAAGTATACGGATTTTATCGCGTTGTTTATTTTTTATAAAACACTATTATTACATAATTTTGTAACTTTAAACTACTATTACTTTACTTTAAACACTTTTACTAGTTTCTGTTTACTTCTATTTAAGCTGTTTAAGTTATAAAACTATTTAGATTTTATTTTACACGTTCCCCGAGATTTCCTAGAAGTATTAAGTTTAATAATAGTGTTTTATACATATAAAATAAACAACGAGATAAAATCCGTATAAAGTTGTTTAATTTCAATGTATAACATTCGCGTAAACGTAAAACGATATTGACTAATTGTGGTTCAATAGATTCGATCCTCACACGGAACAAAAGTATTTGCTTACAAATAGAAGTACCAAGGTCTTAGTGTCCATTGTTTGAATGTTTGTCAAGTCTGATGCGATAAATGTACTATTCGGTACGGACATTGTCTTTTTAAAACGCTCGTAAAACACACCAAGGATGGCTGAAAAAAAGTCATCACAAATGTACAAAAAGTCACCCATCAGAGAACCAATCCATCTAACCGCGGCGACAAAAACAAAACCGGGTCTAAAGTACCCCAACATTTAACCGTTACAGCGAAGACAGAGGCCTGCTCCCCACTTGCTATCTTCGTGAACAAGTCCAGTCTGGCCCATTAACCCTCTGCCTGCAGATAATGGTCTGATTGTCCCGGTTCGCTTCATACTAAATATATGAGGGGGCCACGCCATCGCAAGCTTTTTCGGCGTATTTCTTGAGATCGTGCGATTTTTTGCGATGCCAGACGTTATCTGACCAGTTTCTTTGATTTATTTATAGTTGGGAACGTTGAAAAAAATTAATAAGTCATCATTGAAAACAGCTTTTAATTTAATAATACAAACTGTGTCCATGTCCATAGCAAATTTTCTCGAAATTGGATTCACCGATTTGCCTGTGAAAACATCACAAACAGACAAAACGACTTTCGCATTTTTAACATCAGCATGAGTTAAAATGTATTTAATACTATTACATATTAATACTTCAGTATTATTTATTCAACCCAGTCAGATAGACAGGTTATAAAATAAATATTCAGAATGATTTATGAAAACAAACTAACATTCCCGTTTAAATAAATCAGTTTTATAAACATAATCGGCCTCGATGGCGTAGTGGTTAATGTAACCGACTGCCACGCCTGAGGTCGCGGGTTTGATTCCCGCACAAGTCAAACATTTGTGTGCATGAACATGGATTTTTGTCTTGGCTGCGTGTTTCTATGTATAATATGTATGTATTTACAAAAAAAAGCATATAAGTATGTTTATCCATTGTCTAGTACCCATAGTCTCTGCTTAGTTTGGGCTAGACGGTGTTGTGTGTATGTGGTATAATAGGAAAGGAACATTATATTATATTATATTATAACGTTTTACGCAGTATTGCCAACATCAAACACAACCGTTATTAAAATTCAAAATACATTCTAAATTCAAATCCACGTTCAACAAAATAGCTGACGAAGGTACAAACACATAAGCAATTTATTACTCAACACGTGCGCACCTAAGCTCGTTTAGAAGATGACTGGTCGAAAAACTTGCACACCATTAAGTTGATGAACGAAGTAGATGAACAAGAATTTTATCGTACTACCCGCATAGTGACGACTATAATTACATCTAAGTGTTGCGTGAAAAATTGTTCATTAAGCTCAAAAGATCATTTATGAGAATTGTGTGCAGTCTCTAGTTTGAGTCTTACATGGCTTTAAATGATTTAGTACAACATTTTTATCTGGTTATCGTGCTTGACTAGACTTGCCAAGATACTTTATCAAACGGAATACTTATACGAAGTATTCTTGCACTATTCTGTCTCAGTGTGACTAACACTTACTCGAATTACTCAATATTTTCACATCAGTTACGCTCATTGGATTGGCAGTAGTGACTATGCGCCTATAGCCACATGTATGTAATATTGTAAATGATTCTTACCAATATGTGATTGAATAAAAACAGGCTCTTTATAGTAATCAGGCAGTAGTAATATTTTCATGTAAGCTCGGATTTACCCATTGAAATAGTATGCCTCGTTATTTATTTGCTTTTAAAGCAGAACAAAATTACAATATTAAAGTAAAATAGGTAAAATATTCGTTTTAATATGTTAAATATATGTAAATAGATATTCGAACATACTCAAGCCTGTATATCATTAAAAAGAAGTAGAGCTTAATTTGATTAAAAAAGACAATAAGAATTAATCCTGTATTATGTACAAACATTTAAGTAGCAGCGATAGCTCAGTGGGGAGACCAACAGACTACAATGCAGAGGGTCTCGGGTTCGAACCCACGTCGAGCACCTCTGACTTTCGGAAGTTATATGACTTTTCGACATTATTTGCGTATTGATTGACAATTATCGCCTGCTCCGTGCCTCGGAGTACTCGTTAAGCCGTCGGTCCCGGCTGCCATGAACATCTATGGCAGTCGTTATTGGGAAAGTCAGAACCCCCTAATATCCTGACACTGGTCTAGCCTTAGGGTATCGTTAGCCTTCGGGTTGCGGAGGTCAGGGGGCAGCCGCTCCGTGTAAAAACTGATATCCAGTCAAATCCGGTTAGACCAGAAAAGCCGACCCCAAGTGACTTGGGAATAATAAAGGCTAATAGAGAAGAAGGTACAAACATTTAAAAAACGGACACAAAGAAAACCTAGACGTGCAACAACAGTTTTTGAGTCTCGCAATTTTTTGTCCGATGTGGTGATCGAACCCACAACACTCGGCACAGTGGCAGTGGCGAGACGATAATTTTAACCACTACGCTAACCGCGGCAGTCGTAGTCGGAGGCGTATTAGATACAGCCATATTTCATGTTATTAGGTTTTAAATAACACAGTTCCAGATTGTGCAGAAACCGCACAATCGGCTTACCTTTAAAAAAAATGTTTTCGTCCCTTAGCCCGACCAGGAAAAGTTACATAGGACTAATGTATAATAGTCAAATTACTAAATCATTTTTCAAGTAAAACTTACCGTTCGGTTTATTGGTATACAACTGAAATAATAGTACTTGTATGTAGTACTGAATAATAGAAACGTTGCTATTGATTTATCCTTACAACAGATTTTTAATACAACTCATACATACTAAACGTTCTGCCAACTCCCTTAAAATAAATAAATAATACGCAGTTCTAACCTATTACTTCACTCCATTATATTTCGTAACTGAATCTATATCGGACTATAGATTGAAAGTGCTTGCATTGGTCACACGCGCTATTTCCGGTCACACCAATTCGGCCAACCCTCACGCGCCATTCGTTTCCGGAAGACAATGGTGCACCAGCCCGTTCCGATCGCAGATTTCCCGTCGCATCCGTTCCATCGATTCGAAATTCGTATTTGGATTCCGAAAATTATTTTTGAATTTCGAATTGACTGTCAGGTTTATGGACGCCATTCATTTTAGTTATTTATGGCGCGGGTGGTAATTTTATTGTTCGCGCAATAAGTATGAAATCATCATACAAATTACATATTAAAACATACATTTCTTAATGTAGCTTCATGTATGTATATCCTCAAAGGAGCAGGCAGACAACTGGATAAAGCACCAAACTTCATGCCAATAACAAGAATCAAACCCAAATCCTCACGAGTTACGTATGCAATCACGAGTATACCGTCTGACCAACGAAACGGTCAAAAACATTTATTTCGTAAAATAAAATCCTACAACTGCATATGAACCCTTTTTAAAATACACGCCTAAACGCCCCGAACACTTATTCGAATTTTTATATTCGTTTTTGTAAAAAACCACCCAAGTTTGGACCGATAAAGTTTTTTCCATCGCGGCGCAATCGGAACTGCCACGAAATGGAATTGCAGGAAATATTGACGATAGAATGACACTCGACGCACTCAAAGGTAAAGTTTCAACTGTAAAAAGCCATTTTCTTACTATTTGAAAATGCCTTTTGAAGTAAAAATATCGTTCGATTTAAACTATTGCCAAGTTCAGAGGAGTTCCAAGTCTTAAATGTTTAGGAATTTAGTTTGTCACAACTAATATTATAGTTCATTATGAAAGTGTGTATGTCTGTTTTGTCATTTGATTATGTCAAGAATGAGTAACGCAACGATGTCATAACCTTTTTAAACGAAATAGATAAGAGACGGTATCTTACGTGATCTACTTTAATAAAAAGAGAGAATGTTAAAGTTTCACATACTTATTTTGTAGCAATGCGTAGGTTCCCGCAATATAATATCTTATATTGTGAAAGCTTGTATCAGTCAGGAAGAATAAAATAAATGTACTAGTAATGACTTCTAGGTTTTTATAGCTAATTAACAAGAGACCTTGCCTAGGTTAGTCAGTGTCGTCATAGGTTTAACTAAATATTTGTAGCTTATAGACCTACATATGCATATAGTAGCTAGTAGCCTTATATATGAAAGTCTATGCCCGCCTATTATCTACTGACTACTATATGAACGTGCTGAGTTATTGTGTTAATCATATACCAGCACATATTTTTCTGGATAGAAAGATGCTAATGAATACCAAAATAATCGCTTTCTGGGCGTTCTTTGTGTCCATAGTTTTAAAGTTTAAAGTTCCATGCCTTTCGTTGTATCCATAGTTTCAATGTTTGTAATATAGGAATTATTGCTATTGTATAAAAATATACACATTACTTTAAACGCTCCTTATCGAGATTACCTACTTTTAAAAACCGACGTAATCTGTGTACTTGTATTGCGCAACCATGAAACCCAATTCCGAGCGAATTATGTCATCGGAACTTCCAAACTTTGTACATAACAATAAAAATGTCTGCATTATCGTGCACAGTAGAGCCCCGCCAAGTTCTAATTCACTGTGAATTTTTAACCAACCACCGAGTTTTACAGTATTAGCATTTTTCACATTCTTTCAGTTTTGTTACGGTATTCGGTAAATAGGTTACGAAGGTTGCGAATTTTTGGTTAATAATACTGAGGTAAGTTTAGTTAATATTTACTATGCTATTAACATTTTCTTGAATACAATGATATTGTAGTGAAATACTTTGAAAGTTCAATGCAACGAGGTAAATATTAAGTGAACATGAAATGATGAAATATTTAAAAATAGTATCAATAATTGAATATTAACATTATAATTTGTACTACTGCTTTGTACTCTGAGATCAATATTGTATTTTGTTTTTAAAATACAAAGTTCTCTCTAGGAAAACTTCTGTATTGCTGGGGACTAATAACCGCTAAATAAGCGCACTCTAATACAAATTCATACGATGACACGAATGAAATGATGATGAAAAATATTATGCTATCTACTAAAGTACCTCGTGGAAGACCGTTAGACTACCACGCAGAGGTCTCAAGTTCAATCAATGGGGCGCATCTCTGACCTTTCGAAATTAAATGCATATTAAATAGTTTATTATCGCTTGCTTAGAATAGAAGTATATGGTATGTTAAGCTGGTTTGGGTATATAGAAACAATGGACGAGAAAAGACTGACTAAGGCTAGTGTGAATGGAACAGTCGCAAGAGGAAGACCTAGGCAAATGTTTCTCGATCAGATCGGAGGCGTTCTGCACAAGGGCCAGGTTAAGAGCACCTTAAACCGGCGAGCGTATATGAGAAATGTGATAAAAGTTAATGAAGCCAGAGAAGTGTGTCAGGATCGTAGCAAATAGAAATCCGTAGTCCCTGCCTTACCCTCTGCGAAACAGGCGTGAATCTATATATGTATGTATTATCTCTCGCTTTAACGGTGAAAGACAACGGAAACCTGACTTAGAGTTCTACATAATGTTCTCGAACATATGTGAAATCTGCCAACCCACACTGGGTCAACTTCGTGGACTATGGCCTAACGTTTCTCACACTAAGAAGAGGCCATTGTCCAGCAATGGCACTGTTTAATACTGGGGGCTGATATTATTATTATTATTATATACATGCATCAACTTATGCCTATTGCCTACACTGATAGACAGTGACTACAGATATCCACTTGATACGATCCTCATAATTATACCTCTTATTTCATTCACACAACTTTCTTAATCTTAATGTACTTTCGATACTCATTACTCTCAGAAGTACATAATCTCGCATCCCTTGTCTCCCTATTTCTGTATGAAAGTGGAAAGCGCCAACAAATTTATGTGCATATCAAATCGCCATTAAGAACTTGGCCGGGCGCCTAACTTGAGGAAACCAATTGATTCTTATACTTCCATATGGATTTTTATTCATTTGGCATTTTATTGGACGCTGACTCGAATATATAATGGGTTATTGATATATGATTGAATATAATCCTGCCTCTTTAGCCCATAGCAGAAGATGGTGCTTATGTTTGGGACGATTGTGAGTTCCAAAGTTTGAACCCTGGCTTGAGCTAACTACTACTGCAGGTGATTAAATCAGCTACCTGTATATCCTAACTTACTCTCGCGGTTTCCTCTATTATGTTAGGGCGGCGCCGGTGGCCGGAGCTGCTGGCCGTGCTGCGTGCGCTCAACACGTTGACAGAATGGATCTCTTTTCGTGTGCACTGAACGAATTCACACGGTCCGCTTATTGTGAAATTTCTTTATTTTATTTTATTATTGAATTTTCATTTTTGTTGTTCTTTTTATATTTATGTACATAGGCTATTGCATTAGATAGTAAGTATCTGTAATTATAGTTTTGTGTGTGCGTGAAATAAATAAATAAATGTTTACTGCATCGCTCCCGTGACTCGTAGCGTGTGGGTTAAGTGGTTGCCTTGCTACTGCCACCGCGCCAAGCGTTGTGGGTTCGATCCCCACATGGGCAAAATGTTGTGTGATCTTCAAATAGTTGTACCATGTCTAGATGTGTTATAAAGTCCCCCACAATAAAGGAATTATTCTAGGATTAATTCGGAGGTGTTCATGAAAAAAGAAACATTATCTTCCTCAAGAACTGGGCTATAAATTGCATGAACAATTTTATAAATCCGACAGCTAGTTCTAGAAATAAGCGCGTCCAAAATAAACAAGCCGTCTCTTCAGTTTTATTATACTATGAGATATAAAAAATAAAAAACAAATAATAATATAAATAGTTCGACGCAGAAAATGTTCAAACTGAACTATAAAGAACTTATTTACAATATCACAGACAAATGCACATGGCACCCAGCCTCAAGCTATGAAGCGACCATGCTTTGTGTTGAACAGGATACTTTACTATATGTTATCAACTCAATATAGGTAGTTGTCTCGCATATTAAACGCTTGTTGCAATAAAGTACATAGACACACATCTTTGAGGATATATACGCGTGTATGTACGTAAAAAGAGGTGTATTACTCGCACTTTTCACCAGCTCTGTTTTAAGTACCACGTAATAAGGAACGCGCCAATTGTGATTTTATTTTCTTACAGAAAACCATTCTTCGGTAATTGAACTCGAGACGTCACGTTACGGCATACATAAGCTAAAAATCTAAAGAGGTATCATAAAATAAATTATATTCACAAATGTTTACTATTGATAAAAGCAGAGTCGGGTCTCCACATTGCTATGTGATATCGAATCCACCCCATTCATTAATTCCACATATATATTATTTTTGAATATGCGTGTTTATTATTTAATTAGGCAACACTAAGTTACCTATTGACCAACTTACAAGCAACAGTACTATTAACGCCATCTACTGGAGACACCAACATTAATAGATTCTCAGTTATTAGCGTCACAGCGTTATTTTTCAAATAAAGAACAATCAAACTATTGAAAAATATAATATTGATCGGTAACATTATTCTAAATATAAAAACTGCTGTATATAAACTAACAAGGCTATCCAACCAGTTGGGAACTGCTTGGCATCCCAACAGATTCCCAACATAACTGCGGACTAAGATCTCGAATCGCACAACTATTTAAGTCGGATTCCGCGCCTCGGAGCAGCCCCGCGGATTATATAGAACCAGGAATGTTAGATACGAAGGCTGTATGTCGTTGCAAGTGTTAACTGTTTAGCAAAGTATTTAATAAGACAACTTCATCGATCCATTGGAATAAATGCGGGTAATTGAGCAACTACCGACAATAATATTTTTTAATTAATTATCTGATTCAATTGAATTTATTGGTATTTTTTACCGTAGCAATAGTAGTAAGCTTACTTATAGTCGGTGTCTGGTTTTAAGCCTGGTATACAGCAATAGGCTCACTCCTTATTGCTTAAGGTTAATAATTCCTGGTGAAATGATGGTGTTTTATATTTTTACCTAACTCTTTGCCAGATATGGCTATTTCAATAACAAAGTGATCATAATGATAAGAAAGAAAAGAAAGAAAGAAATATATTTATTTTGGCACACAAAAGATCACACGCAAAACATGAAGAAATAAAATTTAAAAAATTAAAATAAATCTTCTACTCTCTTAGCCTTTATTATTCCCAAGTCACTTGGGGTCGGCTTTTCTGGTCTAACCGGATTTGACTGGATATCAGTTTTTACACGAAGCGGCTGCCACCTGACCTCCGCAACCCGAAGGCTAACGATACCCTAAGGCTAGACCAGTGTCAGGATATTAGAGGGTACTGACTTTCCCAATAACGACTGCCATAGATGTTTACGGCAGCCGGGACCAACGGCTTAACGTGCTCTCCGAGGCATGGAGCAGGCGATAATTGTCAATCAATACGCACATAATTTCGAAAAGTCATATAACTTCCGAAAGTCAGAAGTGCGCGACGTGGGTTCGAACCCGAGACCCTCTGCATTGCAGTCTGTTGGTCTCCAAACGGAGCTATCGCTGCTTAATAAAAATAAATATAAAATAAAAATAAATAAAAAAACAAGACAATAATAAAACTAGGAAAATAGAACAAATACTAAAACTATGATTTCATTTCCGCTCACTGGCAACACCACACCTTTCACTTAACTAAACGGAAGTCGGAAACTGCCACCATTTAAGTCAAGGCTAGTATTGTCAGTGAGCTGGCGATACAAATAATAATAGATACTGTAACGCGCAACCCTACTGGATAGTATGCGCCGCACACGCACATCTCTATGTCGCTAGCGGCCGAGCGACCCGCGAGTCCCCCCCGCTCCTCAGTCAGTCGTCGTCACGCCACAGACCGGGAACCGTACGCGCCTAGCGCGTGCGGGCGTACCTACTATTTGTCTTTCCGTACACGGCAGAGCCCCAAATTACCCGAAATCTAATGTATAGTGTTAAGTTCATAACATGTAAACTGCATTTATGTGTTTTGATAAATAAATAACTTTTTACCACTAAAATAAATATTCTAAATTATTTTAAGTTTACCTTAAGTTTAAAAGTAATGGGAAAGTGTGTGTCACATCAGTGCCAAAATTTGGACATCACTCAGCGTACGTTGCGATTGTTAAATCGCAACACTGGTATTCTATGATCACCATGTAATTGAAATAGCCATATCCGAACGGCCGATATTAGATCAACATTAATTCCAAAATCGCTAAACATCTACCATCTAACAAGACTAAATGAAACGATACGCATTATTTAGTTTGTTACTTAACTTTGCAACTCAGTGCTCTTATTTCAGCGAAGTGCGATTGCCGTTTCGAAATATTTAGTTGCTTTGAAATAATCATTATTATTCGAAGGAATTGATGTTGATTGATTTAAGTATTAGTAATTATGAAATTACTACACAATGTTTAGTCGGATAGACGCGAAAAAAGAATAACAGTGCGAGGGCGCTTAAAAAGAGCTTGAGGTATGAGGGCATATAGATGTGAAAGGTTTTAAGAGAAATGAGCAATAAATAAGGATATCACCATCATATGTCCAATAAGAAATAAGTTGACATTAGTTATCAACGGACGACATCAGATATGATCTATGATGGTATTCGAAAAATCAATGAAAACTATGATCAAGGCTTGGGTACATTCAACTTTCTAGTCGATTGATTTTTTCATAACAATTACACCAATACTTTATTAAAATTATTGCTTATATCTTCCTACAATAAACGATTACCTACTTGTCCTATGACACGGTGTACTTCGTCTCACCTATCCTAACGAAATTTTCTATATTTTCTCACCGTTTAAACCTTCCCTGGACTACGACAAACATTTCAAAACCAAAATCAGCTAAATCGGCCCAGCAATTGATTTATATATATATATATATATATATATAGATGTCTTCATACAATAAACGATTATCTACTTGTCTTATTTATTTAATACTTTCGAACACAGCTTGTAATATATATGTACATTTCTATGCAGAATTCCAGTACAACAAAGCATTCACAAGACTGACCTTTTCAAGAGGTTGAGGTTTTAAACCCCTCTTAAGAAGACAGAGAGTCTCTAAGAGCACGCAAATGTACTGATGCTGTGGATAATCTCTTAATCTTCTCGTACTAAGCTCTAGTAGGTTCTTAGACAAAAACCACTCTGTAAAAAGTGTTAAAAAGACACCTTTCCATCCTTATAGGGATTACGCTTATTGTGTAAGCTGTGAAATGTAAGTGCTTGTAAGAAAATGGTCTTATCTTACTGGTATATTAAAAACTAGTGAAGGTCCGCAATTTTATTCGCATTAAATTATGATAATGTAATGTAGTCCTATGGAAAAGCATTACTAAATTCGAAGTACTAAATTACTAGTAGTTATTATTCATGTCAACTATTAATGGATTTACTTTTAATGTTACAAACTTATAAAGTAAATCATGATACGTCAATATGATACTGCGATCTCAACAAACTGTGCCGTTATTGTACACACAGCGACACATCAACCTAGACTGTTTGGACTTTGAACTATTAGAAGTTGAACGCTGCGAATCGTGCGAGAGAGTGCGTTATATTTTTGTTATTTTGTCTCAGTCACGCTGAACAGGACGCGACACTCTATCCTTGTCATTAGATCGACAACACTATGCACTGTCCCTTTCCGACAATTCTCTATTTTGTATGTAAGGTAGTTATGCGTATATAGAGTGTCTAACTTGATGTGTAGCCGTGTGTACCCACTATGCTTTGCGTTAAAATAAATTTACTTCTAAAACTTATACTAAGCGCCATCTTTATATAG
This sequence comes from Catocala fraxini, assembly GCA_930367265.1. Classification (NCBI taxonomy): domain Eukaryota; kingdom Metazoa; phylum Arthropoda; class Insecta; order Lepidoptera; family Erebidae; genus Catocala; species Catocala fraxini. Next base: position 23,017,674 of record OV884032.1, on the reverse strand, counting down.
TTTATGGCCTAGTCTTCTCGTCCTATACCATTGCTATATGTTGCAGCTTGAAGACTGATGCTGTATTCCCAATGAGAATCCTAAAATCAACTAAATACATAGTTCATATACCTAGTTATCTATTTTTTAAAGACTACTGTTGCCCTAGGAATTTGTCCTATATCGCGGGGATCTTAACAAACATTCAAACAACGAACACACATTACATATGTATGTGTAGGTCCCGAGGTCCCCTAAATAATAGACAAATGTTTAAGCGATCTTACATAATTATTAATGTTAAAATCGAATATATTTTTAATAAAACTTACTATTACCTTTTTTAAACTATTAAAATGATTTATCGCTTGATATTAAGTTCAATGCCCGAGTCGTTATCGCGATTCTCATAGAGTTTTCCTGGTAGGCAGTTTTTTGTTGCGACATGAAAGCAACGAAGTCTAATAATGTATATTGTAAATTGCAAAAGTCTCTTCCCCTATTAAGTAAGACCTTAAAACATCTGGAAAATATGTGTGTATGATACTTCTCTGTACCCCTTCGGGAAATTATACAGCCATTGGGTATAAGGTCACGACTTAACCGCTCCATACAGCTAAAAGGAATAAACAGTTCCATTTCTTCAACTTTTGCCGAGCTAATCAACTTAGAGAGTCGTAATAAATCTCCAGGACACTTAGTTTTGTAAATAACATTATATAACTCAGTTTGCACGTGAAATATGTTTGGAATTACGTCGTGACCTAAAAACTGTCACAATGTAAGGGAGAACAGGCAAAACTAAAAGATTGGGGCGAATGACCTACGTCACCGATGTTTGTAAGCAATGGGTGACCTAGATCGTCAGAAAAACACGGGCGGAATTAAAATTATTGATTGAAAGGTTATGTTTGATATACATGTCATGTTTTGATGTATGTTTTATATGCAAGCAAACTTTTTTAGGTATATAAGAAGTAATGAATACAATCAAATAAATTTTTAGGTTACATTGATTATGATTTTAATTTTCTTTGATAATTTTATTAAAATAAAGGTAAGGTATGGTCCGACACTTTTTTTGCTGTCTAGCTTTAACAGGGTTCCCAGGCTTTATCAACCCAATGCCAATGGACCTAGGATTCGTAACCAAGATCTCAGAATTAGTAATAACGTTCACAATTAGTAGACAACGATTATATATTTGGTACACTTATTAAGTCGTGTTAAATACAAATCAATGTTCAAGCCATGAACAGGACCTGTATTCTTCATTATTGGCATACATGACCGTGATCTTAGATCTAATGAGAGTAAGCCTTAAAAACCATCCATCCCTCGTCTCTGACCTACATAGGCTAAGGCTCAATGACCTCCTCATTCCCAAGCTTTCGACCAGGCATTATTTTAAGGCACGGCCCAAACTTCTACAACGTGACACGCCATATTACATCATATAGTCATAAAAATAAAGTCTAAAATAGCTCGCGTGTTAAACAAATTTAATTTACGAATTTATCTAACGGAATCATACAAGTATAAAGTTTATAGTGTTGCCAAGTAAATTAATTCGGACGTTCACGTGTCGGATATATTTTTATGGCAACACTGTCGTTAATGGCGGGTGAACTAATTGCGATGTTTGTTTTTCTGTTTTTTAATTAGGTTGTAGATACGTTGTTTGTTATTTTATAACTTTATTACGGGGGCTTAAATAGATATACAGTTTTATAGACCTTTTATTAGTTTAGGTACCTTAAATTTAAATAAAATTTACCCTTGTGTTGTGTAGTATACTTTCAATAAGTTATTAAAAGTATGTGTCATGCAATGATCTGAATCTGACCCACAGAGATTCAAATGCTGTCGCATTTTAAGTAATAAATGTGACAGCAAAAAGGGTTAAATACATTTTCGAAGCTGAATCGGAATACCGATTCTTATTTTATTGCATACACTACAAAACGCCTACTAAGTCGCAATATGATGAAAACAATGTACCTAAATTTCAAACTTATCTAGTAAAAATAAGCGGTACTCCATTATAACACGTACTAGCAATAAAAATTATTTACGACTTTAAAATGATTACCATTTTGATGGTTTTCCATTCGATTTTGTATTGATATTTAAATAATATTAATTTAATATTGTTAGGTACATGTATTGCCAACACAAATTAATAAAAGTGAATGGTATTATATGCAGCAATCGGTATGACTTTCCAATGCTTAATGTAATATGTCTAGATACCAGCGTTTCAACGCCAAAACCTCCAAGACAAATATAATTTCTCCTCTATCAACAGAACTCAAGTGCAGTACAGCCGCCTATCACGCCTGCCTGATATGGATATATATTTATCCATATTGGTCGACAAGTTGATGTAGAAGTAAATTTATCAAATGATTTAATTTATAATAATAATTTATGATTTAATTTAATTTGGTTTAATATCTTTAATTTAATTATAATAAATTATTGTATTTTTTCATTATTTAATATAAATTACAGTGTCAGCCTTTTAAGTTTTATAATATATAATAATTGTCATTTCAATTTCCTTTTTTAAAATAATTTATATGTACAAACTATGCATGCATTTCGTTATGATTATTACTGTTTTATTTTATTTTTATTTAAATGCCAGTATTTTTTAATGTAATTAATGTCACTTTTGTAATTTCACAAATGAGCATAGATAAATTTTTATTTTTGTTAATGCCTGTATGCATTTGGTATCCTGTAAGTAAGGCAGCACTATGTTATGTATCCGCATTTATGTTTTATCACGATGTTTTAATTAGTGTATGCTTTGTTGGTTGTCCATAAATAAATAAATAAATGAAGCGCAGATGGCCTTGCAATCAGTCAACTGTTTTGATTGCCAATCATAAGCATTAGTTACTTGAATCTGCTAAGTAATTTAAGCATTTAATTTTATTGTTCTTTTTACATACCTCTTTCAGCCTAGGATAAAGCCTTATCGCAAGGACTTTACAATTATTCAAATAACGGACACAAAAAACACACATTTTGGAAGAATTATTTGTGGATTACCTATTCAATTTTTTGTTCCGTGTGGATCAGTGTTGAGGCAACCATTTAAACTACTTCGTCATGCGTGCAGTAAAAATGTTGTTTTTTTTTTAAATTTTAGGTGGGTGGTATAAATTGATTACACCTCTGCTTACCCAGCTTATGAATAATCAGGGATAAGTCAATGTATGTAGGACATCTACACTTATACTAATATTTCATGATGATTGGTCGAGTAGTTAAGGTGTGAAAGCGTAACAAACAAACTCACATTGGCATTTGTAACGAATAAACATAAAATCTAATAGATTGATTTAAAAAGAATCCTTCACCATTAGAAATCTTCTATATCCTGATGTAACATAGGCTATATAACATCACGCTAAGAGCTACGGACGCGGCGCAGTAATAATAAACGTAGGTGATACCACGGAAAAGATAGTAATAAATAAAACATAATTGCAACTCTGAACAAATCCTTCCCAAGTAAAAAGGTATAATTATAGTTAAATGTTTAGTCGTATTTTTAATGAGATCCTTTAGAATTAGTTGTCGTCAGCGTTCGTCATAAATTGTCGCTATTGCGAGTTTTACCTCGAAACAGGGATAGGGCTGGCACACACTCGTGACATACAAAAACAATTTATGGCAAAAATTATTTTGTATACCGTATTAATTCGCGATTATGAAGCCGCCAGAGTGATGATATAAGAAAATGTTGTTCTGACTCTATTGCTATTAAATCCTTTCACCTATGGCATAAGTTTGAGCTCATGTTTGCGGCCAATCGGGTGCAATTTCAGAATAAGGCAAATATTATGAGGTATTTTAAGTAAATCAAATTTAGTAGTAGAACACCATTTGGCTAGTATACACAGTTACAATTTTTGTAAAGTGACATAGGTATATAATTCCTGTAACTATTGCAGGGAGAGAGCATATATTTCACTCACATATCGCCCACTATAGTTTTTAGATTGTACCTACGTGCTGGTACTGAGAATGACTTGACAGAAAAATGCATTGAGACTTTGCCAGACTTGACTGGGACCTCACTATCGCACGTAAACATAAACGCAAATCTTTGCTATGGTACTAAGAATATTCACCAACATAGATATACATAGAAACTTATATAGTTGCTCTTTTTTAACCAGTTTGTTTTTATTCAAAGCACCTACGTAAATTTCAAAATGAATACTAGGATAAAATCTATATTTATATAGATACTGATTCATCCAAAGCTATTTAACGGTTTACGCGTAGTTTAACATCCAAACACCTTAATAATTCTTTCACATATATGTATCTATAATACTAGAGCAGCGATAGCTCAGTGGGGAGACCAACAGACTGCAATGCAGAGGGTCTCGAGTTCGAACCCACGTCGCGCACCTCTGACTTTCGGAAGTTATATGACTTTTCGAAATTATGTGCGTATTGATTGACAATTATCGCCTACTCCGTGCCTCGGAGAGCACGTTAAGCCGTCGGTCCTGGCTGCCATGAACATCTATGTAATGGCAGTCGTTATTGGGAGAGTGTCGACACAAAAGACCCCACTGGGTCGAAGTGTCGCCGGTCTGCACTGACTGGCCCCGACATAAGATAAGATAAGATCTATAATACTAGTAAGTTAAATAGCAACTTATACAAAAATAACTTGTTAGATATAGGACAGCCCTAGTTAGGGAGACAAAGGGTCCGGTAAAAACTGTTGGAAAAGTCACAACGAGCTATAAGGGACTTTCGATACTTTAACAGAGTTTTTTGATTGCAAACGTCTCGGGGAAATCTTTTTCTGTTCTTTCGTTCTTGTATTTATGTATACGATACTTACAGCCTTTGTTATTCCTTAGGGATGTACTTATTAAAGCGTTGTACCGGTATTGAACGATACGCGAGGGTGTCGTGATACCGGAACGAAGGTAAAGATAAGTTGATTTGGAAATTTAGTAAGTAATATCAGTTATATTTATACTACTGCTAGATTTTGCAGACAGGTTAGCTCGCATAAATGTAGTTTATGTCAATCTTCTATCCCTCGGGAACATCATTTTTCTGGATAAATGGTTAATTTAGGATACCAGCGTATCCTAAATTAACCATTTATCCAGAGGACAAGGACAGCTCCTTTTCTGTACCTCTGACAACGTGAATGCAAATTTCATGATAATCGGTCGCCTAGTTAAGGCGTAAATGCGAAACAAACAAACTGTAGACGTTTCCTACACTTCTGTTGATATGATGACGGGTGTTTCTATTGGGATAGATAAATAAAACCGACCGAGTTGAATGTTTGCTAAACACTGATTTTATTGCATTAATATTTAATATTGTAATGTTGGTTACATACAACTAATTGATTAAGCAATATAAAATTCTACTGCGTGTGCAGAATGCACGGCGCGTGAAAAGCTAAACTAATGTACGGTTCCGCACACAAACATTCGCATTTACGATATTAAGTTGGGTTAGTAGTTATAAATATAACTACAGTTTTTTACAGGCTTACAAGTTAATTTATAGTTCAGTAGATAGCCATGCTATGTTGGATCCGCGAGTCGAGCTGTGTGATTGGATATTTCTGTTAAGAAATCTTTAACAATGGCATGGAGTCTGGCCTATTATTACGCGTGACCTAAAACAAAGGCTGACAAAGTGTGCGCAAGATGTTGCTCGGTATTTCTGTCAAAAAGTCGGTGGCTGGTTGAAGGCAATAGAGTCGCTCCCTTTTACGTGGGATCTAAAATGTGGGTGTAAGACACTTTTGCTTAACCTTCGGAGATAAAGTTGTAAGACTATATACATATGTATGCAAATGTAAATGTTTGAGCAAATGGTTCGCGAATTGTTACTCATAATAATATCAGCCTTGTATATAAACTGCTGAATTGTATATAAACACTGCTGGGCACTGTCCTATTCTCAGTATGACAAGAGTTAGGCCATAGTCTACTACGCTGGGCCAGTACGTGTTGGCAGACTTCAAATATCTTCGAGAACATTATATAGGACTTTCAGGCATGCAGGTATTCTCATATTATATCGATAATTGTTAATTTTATACGCGCATCAATTCGAAAAGTCAGAAGTGCGTGTCTTTCGCTCGAACTCGAGACTTCTACGTGGCAGTTCAACGTTCTTTCACTAGGCTATCGCTGCTTATTGTTATACAAAATGTTTCCGAAAAGGCACGTTTAGCTGTTCATAAAGGACTATTAGTGCCCACACTTATGTATGGAAGTGAAAGTTGGGTATGGCAAAAGGAGCATGAGAGTAGAATAAATGCTGTAGAAATGAGAGCGCTGAGAAATACATGTGGTGTGACTCTGAAAGATATAATAAGGAATAGTGTGATTAGAGAGAGATACGGCATGAAAGTGGATATAGTGACAAGAATAGAAAAGGGTATGTTAAGCTGGTTTGGGCATGAAGAAAGAATGGACGAGGAAAGACTGACTATGAAAGTTTATAAGGCTAGTGTGAATGGAACAGTCGCAAGAGGAAGACCTAGGCGAAGGTTTCTTGATCAGATCGGAGGCGTTCTGGACAAAGGCCAGGTTAAGAGCACCTTGAACCGACGGGCGTGTATGAGGAATGTGATGAAAGTGAATGAAGCCAGAGAAGTATGTCAGGATCGTAGCAAATGAAAATCCGTAGTCTCTACCTACCCCTCTGGGAAACAGGCGTGAATCTATGTATGTATGTATGTTACACAATGATACACAAAAAGCTAGAGCTAGCTACAGAGATAGACTATGTCCTGGAATAACACAAAAGATACTTTATGCAGTATACGTTCCCGTAGGATACACAGTCAGGAACAGAAGCCATTAAAATATAATATGGTATATTAAATATACTAATAGTTTTCTGTGTCAACCATTGTAATATTTCCTTCGTTATAGCGCAAACGTGAACTCATATAGCATTTTAATCTCTAACCTAATTAGATTACAAGCGGAATTGTGTCAACACACCTCATGTTCAACCCGCTTGGGGCTTTACCTTACCAACTCAAGTAATAAATATTAAAATAATTGTTTTATATGTTTATTTTAGTGTACACAATTCCTTTTGAAGGTTTCTGCGGACTATGTATAAAATAGTCCACATAAACCTGTACAATGAATTGTGTTCAGCTGTTCACTGTGTGGTATGAACCAGGGATGTTGCGAATATTCGCATCCGCATCCGCTATTGCGGAACTTCCGCATTGCATCCGCATCCGCAATAATCATTGCGGATGTTAATGCGGACCTAGATATAGCGTAGGTTACGATAAGAAAGAAATCAGTTGTTCAGTAGTACGTGTTTAATTTATGAACCTTTGCAAAACAGGCTTGAACCTGCGAAGGCGGTGATATTAGATACTTTTTATTAAAAAGATAAACAATTTTCATCATTATCCGCATCTGTAATAGCGGAGCTTCCGCATCGATTTGGACATCCGCATCCGTATCCGCATCCGCGGATGTCAATAAATCTGCATCCGCAACATCCCTGGTTTGAACGTATAAGGTTTTAAACTCGCCACTACCAATCTCGCCACTGCACCTCGTGTTGTGGGTTAAATTTCCACAAGATACAAAAAATTGTGTGATCCACAATTAGTTACCCCGAGTCTGAGTGTTCTTCGTGTCCGTTGTTTGAATGTTTGTAAAGATACCCGTGACACAGAAATTATGCCAAGTGCGGGAGTTATCTTTTTTTTTAATAAGTAATTATTTTCTTTCTTTCTTTCTTTCTTTTTCAAAAAGATAACAAAATTTCAGGAATATATGCGCTGAGCCATGTAATTGTATGCCGATTAGAAAATCACTGGTAACATTTTGACTGCTGGTTTTAAAGCATAAATGTGAGATTGCGCATCTAACCTCGGGTTCTCATATAAGCTTTATAAGCAAATACATCAATAGCTTTAGGTAACTGTATTTTCAATTCGGACTCCACAATACGGACTTTCTACCTTTATATAAGGAATATAACATTCATTTACACATCCTATCTGCTTTAAAATGGACGGACTTTTCTGCTTACATGTAATTAATGAAATAATCTCGCGATCCAGCAGCCATTTCAATGTTTCCATAGCGAACAATCAACGAATTCCGTGCCCATTTCAAAAGCCTCCGAATTTATCGAAACGCATAGCAAAAACATAACCGACCGACACAAACCATTGGTGTGTTCAAAATGAATAATCGTTTTCATTGCTTTTGAAAATGAATATTCATTTGTTATTGTTTTTTGTCAGAAGGCACCTGACGGTACCAGAATCTTAAATACGGACCAATCTTCTGTATTGTGAATAAATATCATTGTCTCATCGCATTGTTTATGGAAACGGCAATTCTAAATGATTGTTGTATTTGAACGATTTCTGTTTGATTTAATAATACGAGCAGTTGCTGCGTTTTGTGTTTTCCAGAAGATAATTGTTTGATGCTGGGTGTTGTAGGTTCGATACCCACAAAGAAATGGGTAATCCACAAATAGATGTTCCGAGTTTGGTTGTTCTTTGTGTCCGTTGTTTGAATGTTTGTAGAGGCCCTGTGACACAGAATTTGTTCCCAGTATATATGTGGTTATTTACATATAATAAATTATATGTAAATAACCATGATATATACTAGTTGATACACGCGACTTAGATAGCGCTACTTTTCAAACTATACCCACATTTGCACCTGTAATATAAGGACAGATATAAGCTATCTTCATACCAAATTTGTTCACGATATGACTAGCACTTAATATGAACGTAACAACAATCAATATAAAGTCATACAAGTAAATCAGCGTACAGAGTAGCTCATAAAGCGGGAGGTTCATCCCTTCATCCTCAGTTATATTTAAATCAGTTGGCAATAAGAGAGAGCCAAATCCTGGCGTGACCCATTTCTGAGATCCGGCTAATGCCGGCGATACTTCCGCGGACGAGGCGCCACTGATAGCGGGAAATTGATATATGAGAAGCGAGTATTTCAGCATTTGCTTTTGTTTAAAAAAAATATTCATTATAATTTTGTTTGTGTTAAAAAAAGATAACTCTCGCATTAAGGTTCAAGCTAGGTGTCGCAGAGAACTTTATAAAATTAAAAATAATATCAGCCTTATTTAATTTGTTCCATTGTTAGGTATGGCCACTTCTCAGTGTGAGAATGGTTAGCCATAGTCCACCACGTAGGTGGTGGTGCCGTTTGCCAGACTTCACATATCTTTAATAATATTGTGTAGAACTCTCAGACATGCAGATTTTTTCAAACATGCAGATTTCACTTTATACAATACAATACAATACAAATAACTTTATTTGTTCTCTCACACAGTTTTACAAAAACAAGACAATAGTAGGTATCTAGTTACATATTATTCATAATATAGTACAATCTGTGTGAGGGACTGGTGTCTGTACTAGGAGACCTGTATTACAGATTACCAGCCTCTCCAGACTCTGAATAGGTGGAGCGTGTATTGAGTGAAACTAGTACATTTTAGTTAACAGTAAGCAGTGAGAGTGCGTGAGTGTATGATTGTGTGCGTGTGTGTGTGTGTATGTGTGTGTGCGTAAGTGTGTGTATGTGTGTGTTAGTGTAAATGTGTGGGTTCATGCCTGTGTGTGTGTCATTGTGTGTGTGTCATTGTGTGTGTAATATGTGTTAGTTTTTAGGTGTTAGTTTTTAGGCGTTGGTTAGTTAACCCTACGACCTATGGTCTTGGGATCAGAAATGTTATAGAATAGCAGATCTGTTAATATTGTGTTGTATACATATGAGTAATTGAGATAAAAATGCAAAAAAGATAAAAGTTTTGGTTAAGAGGGAACTTTAACTTTGAACTTTAGGACTGGACCCCATAATACATGGCGCAACGAAAGCGACAAAGTCATTTGTCGGCTACGCTATCCGTGCTATCGAATAGTTTACAGCTGCATCTTTAGATAATGGTTTTGTTAAAATATGACGAAGACTAATAATTTGAGATAGAAAAGGCAAAAATGATGGCTGATGGCTTGGCTGTATAACTTAAGCATTGCATGCTGCAATGCCAAGTAAAATACAGCTGGCTGAGCTAAAATACAATTAAGCGGTAGTAGCTGCTTATCTTCAAGCAATTGTCAGGATAAGCAACAAAAAATGCCATACAATAAAACAGCCTTTTCAAGCACAACCTCTTCGTTTATTACTAATATACTTTTAAAACACTTTTCGAAACTCGCTCGCACTGAAACCTCAACCCACATCCGTTACGTAATGCCTTACCCGGCTGTAAAAAATAATAATAACACTTTGCATAAGCATTTTTTCGTTCATTCCCCCGCTGGAGACATTCCACATTGAAACGAATGCGCTAAAGTAGATCAACAATTGTTTCAAATGTGGGTTAAGTGGGTGAATGCATTGTCTGGAAACTTTTCACTGCAATGAGAATATCATTTTCTGAAGTAGAATGTGCAGAATGTGACTGTTTTCATTGTACTGTAAGATATTTGATACAGTTGTTGCGTAATTTCTTGTAGGCTTATCTTAAGCGTTGGTTTAATTTGTGTTGCAATGATTTGTATTCTTGTTCACCTATCCAGTAGAAATAAATTGTTGGTGTTAGGAGTTAGTTCACGTCGGTAGCCTTGATGTATAAGGCTCGCGAGGGTCGTGAGTTTGAATACAGGCCTTCACGGCAGGTGACAGTCTTATCCTTACGATTAAAGGTATACATGTATATTACACGTTAGTTGTGGAACCAAGAATATAACAAGAGTAATACGTCACGATCGCTGCAAGTCTCTAGTCTCTGTCAACCACTATAAGTAGGATGCATCAGTTTATGTATGTTTCTAGAAGCACATAAACTGCATAATAAGCTCAACTTGCTACAATTCATGTTGAAAACAATGGTACTTACCATAAAGGTACTTTTTAGTGCTGTGTATTTTTATTGGCTTAGGTTATCCAACTAAGTGGATCCCACGAGTGTTATAGACTCTAAAATTAAGATTAGTTACAATCGAGACACGTGTTTGTAATGATCTGGTTAATTAATTTTAATATAATACAATTGCATTTCTTTATTACATTTATTATAGTTTATTTTGCCAATTCCAACTCATAATTGAGAAGCAATTTCATTATGAATGATTGGATACACGATCATTAGATCATCTGTAATCTTGATTAGATAATTTTCACCAAGCTATTTTCCTTCAGTCTGTCCGACTCATAACGTGACAAATATCTTACCAAATTTCTTTTAAAATATCACTTTAGAAATTCTCTTCCGTTTACCAATCTCCATAGGATTTTCCTTTCCTTCATTCTTTCGGTTGGGAGTACCGAGGCTATATGTACAACTACACAAAGATTCACTTTCGCTAGATGAGCAATTTCATGAATAAACATAATAAGACGCGAGAGGTCGCCGGCGCCGCGCTCTGATTTACTACCAACCGACGGCTTTTAGAGAACGTGGTCTAAGCCACAGGCGATAGCGATTTAAAAGCGTACCGCTTGTGTGACATATAGGCGTACGTCCATAGGCATAAAGCAGATATATTCGACTCTCTCTTGCTCATGCAAGACAATATTCATACACATATTATTCTACAAGAATTTAATTTAATTTTAATTAATTGATAATAAAAGGTAATTGTGATTTAACTTTCAATAGTAATCTCATTAGCGACATATGGTTTAGCTTCATATGTAGTATTTAAAATTACATCGATGTAAGAATTCTTAGATTTTGAGGTGTATCATTTATAATTTATAACCGACTTCAAAAAAAGGAGGAGGTTCTCAATTTGACTGTATGTTTTTTTTCTTAAATCGATTTTTCTGTGCTTTGAATAAAGCTCAGGGTTAGCAAGGTCTGACCGTGATCTACAGGTTTCTGACACTGATTTGAATATTTATCAAATATGAAGAGCATAATTATTTTCAATAGTTACATATATTATAGAATAAAAGCCGCAAGTTTTATAAAGAATCTAAAATCGCGATGTAGTCTTGCTAATGGACGATAAGGAGTATTTAAAATCATCTATCTTTTCCAACATTCATAAAAGTAAGATAATGCAACATCATTACGAATACAAATAAGTATCTTAACTTAATTAACCAAACATGTGCATCGCAACACCCGTTCCCGCTACATCCTATAAACTCGCTGCCACTCATCACGTAGCCACTCTAAATCTACGTACATAAAACTGAGCCTGTATGAGTAGACGCAATTCGTTCTATGCTCATTGTTCAACGGCAACGTTAGGCTGCGCGCACACGACAACCTACTTCTATGCATTTGTGCTTTTATTTGCTCAACATACGTTTATACGTGTGTAGGCTTCCTTATTGTCCGGGTAAAGTTGAATACATTTGTTTTATTTTGCAATTTATGTACTGTGTCTAATTTATTAGGGCGGTTTGTTTCTACTTAAGTATGATGATATTCTTGAGATAATAAGAGAAAAGCCACGGGTTTCGTAACTTAAACTAAATAAGAAACCTTCATAAGTAGAAAAACTTAAGCATAGCTCTAGATCGAGAAGGCACTTATTCGAATTGATTTGCAATCCAAATGTAAACTATAGATAAACTCTGTTAAATGTCTCTGAATTAAGGAAAACGACCAAGAACTTCGACTAAAAAAATTATCCCAATGGCAAGTCCAACGATTTCCCGTCCATCATACAGACTACGAAACATATCTTTAACAGTGTCAGTGCACCGCATCGTAAACTATTACCAATATACCTATTACTATTATTATTTTATTTGCCTAAAAGTAAATTAAATTAGCTAGGTATGTAAATATGAAGAGATTAAATATTAAATTCTATCAACTAACACCAAGACCAATCACAAAATTCATTATAAATAAAATTGTAAAACTTGTACATTTACATTATTCAGTGAGTCGCGTTACTGACGGCGCATTCGACCCACAGCCCGCACTCTAATTGAATCACACTGTCTTATACAATATTCATGCGATATGATAATACGTCTAGCCCCCGCTAGATGGCGCTGGCCAGATTATAGTTGACGGATTCATAGTTTAGTCAAATTGTGGAGTTTAGTGTATACGAGCGTAGTGGATGAAGGGGTGCAGGAATCAATTGATTTAAGCATGAGTTTCATTTGATTTCGAAATTAGTGTCGTGGAATTGGGGGGTTTCGTATTATTGCGATTTATCAAATTGAATACTTTATTACTTTTTGAAAATTGATCTTCTTAATTAGCAGTTTTACATGCTGCATTATTTCAATTTGAGATCACGACTAGTGGTCACTTTTTGGTACCAAATAGATCAAATCTCTATCTATCTAAAGACGATATTATATCGCATTTTTATATTACAATTTTGTTCTCAATGAGACTTGCACAAATCATTACACTTGTCACGCGTCAGAGGTCTTCACAACATTGAATGGCCAAAATTAAAAAATAAAACTTCGTACAATTAGAAACAATAATCTTTATTAAATAAATTCTACATTAAAGTGACTAAAAATTTAGGTAAATTATAAACTATTAAATAATATTGCAGCCAAACAATTTATTACTTCCATATAAAGAAATACCAGCCGAATAAATTCAGAAAAGAAATTCAAGACGCGCGTGTAACGACACTCGAAAAGAATATCACAACATTGTTTGGGTACGTATTAAAACAATAAAGACGTCGAAAAGAATTCTACTCTAAATCATTCCCTTTCATCCCTATATTATTTTCACAATAGACAAACACGAATAAGTAGCTCACCCTCTTAAAAAGTTTAGAAATAACCCATGTCAAAAGCAAAAAATATTATGGAGCCTAGTACGACACACCGCACAGGCGCTTCTAAATTCGTTATCCTTCAATTTTTTGCTCATAAAACGTAATCTTGTTAGCAAAAAAACTTATTTCATAAAGACGGGGAGAACTGGGGTAGAATTAAAAGAAAGAAGCTGAAATTTCAGTGAGGAGGAACAAAAAAATATATTAATGTTCTTTGTAGTAATGGAGAACGATTGTAGCCGTTGTAGCTTTAACAATTACTGGTGATGCCTTCAAGTTTCCGGTTTCGTCGTTAAAAACTTTTCCTTTTGTGTATTTTTCTCAATTTCTTTGTGTAAAATCAAAGGTTTTGAATTATAACAGTTGTTTTGTCGTACCGTTCCAGTGTGTGCTTAGTTTGTGTTTCCGTGAACGGAGGTGATTAGATTTGTATTATTTATCGGTTGTGCTCGTTACAAATTGGGTCACAATTATACTAAACAATCGTTTGTTTACCGTACTCAAACACTGCTTTGACTTTCAAAATTTTTACTTAAAGTGTACCTTTAAGTAAATTAAGTGACAAAACAGCGTCTTTTTTCATGATACACTCAAGAACCGTCAAAGTATTGAAACGCCATAAACAAATACACCCCTCGCTGCACGGAAAACAAAATTTAATAACAGCAAGACGCTACATCGTAATCGAATCTTGAGATCTTGCTTGAGAAAATTAAAAAAATATCGCTGCCGACGACGACCGAACGTCATCTCAATTTTTATCTTAATCTGTATTATGAAGAAACCGAGCGAGCTACGACTTTAATAAAATTTTCGCCAACCATATAAAAGAGAGAAGTGAAATTACTTTTAAACGGATCCTCCTATAGTGAGGGATGGAGCCAACACTCCAATATGTTGCAAGAAAATTTGTAAAAAATTTAATTTTGTAAAACATTATCAGGCTTTAGAAGATTAAAAAATTTCGTGTGAATATAAACATTTTGATGAATGAACGAAGCTAATTTCGAGAGTTTTATAACTTGGCTCCGTTATTACGTTTGACAGTATCTAAAATTAATTATGTAGTTCATTACATGGATGATCTGTTTCCTCCCACCAAACTTGATAATATAACGAAAGTTTCAGCGTCAATCTTCATATTTTTACTCTTGCGTTCAATTAAATCTAATTGATCGTTAAGTTAGTATACCTTCATAATAACTGGCTCACTTCGAGACGACTGACCCCTCAATAGTTGCGGGTTGTCGACCCTGACAGAGGCTTTCGACTGCCAACGTAATAAAAACCGCTGACAGCAAAGCTGCTCCTCATATCTCATAAAACTTCCTACACCTTCAGAATTTCCTTGCAGGTTAATTGGTTGGCATTCTTCTATAGAATGGTACTGTCTACATTACAAACGACTTTCTTGTAATAAAAGCCGATCTAGTCTCATAAACGTCAAATGTGAGTTATAATGCAATTTATGTTTATGTTGACATTTGACGTATATTTTAATTTAGAAAAATACTCTTTGTTATATTTATGACACATGATGCAAGATGGAAACTCTATTTGAACATCTTTTATTACGAGAAATGGCCTCCTGTTATCGTTGCTCTAGTTTCTTCATCTTCTCTGTCGTTTCGCTCTTGACAGAGCGGCCGTGGTCTTTGAAGCGTCCACGTCGGTGATAGAAGCGGACACAGCTCTTCGCACGATCTCCCGCCATCTCTCCCTGTTGACAGACTGTTTACTGCATTCTGATATGCAGTTTCCTACTGCGGACTTCACTTGGTCAGTCCAGTGACCTGCCGCGCAATCTGGTTCCCTCCACTTTTCCCTGTACAACCAGCCGTTCTATGGAGTCCTTATCCTGCCTAAGCACATGCCCAATGTACTGCAGTATGCGCGACTGTACTACGGAAGACAAATGCTGTGTGATGCCTGGAGTATGGACACGTTGCTGTGGAACTCCGTCCACGATATCTCGAGCGTCTTCCTCCAGTACCACATCTCCAGAGCATCTATTTTCTTTTTTTCTAACTCGCGCACTGTCTACGTCTCTGCTGCGTAAAGAAATGCTCTAGATTGCTGAGTGGCAATTACGTTATTACCTCTTCAAGTATAGCTAAAATGTATAATCAATTTTCAATATTCCTAACCTATACCCAATTCCACTCAAATTTAATATCCAATTATAAATTAGACAATAGATATAATTGTCCATGTACCCTTTGAATTACCCTGTAACAGCAAAAGAGCTTTGAGCAAATAGAAATATAAAACGATTTCGATAATTAATTGGTCCTATACAAACATGGTCGTATTCAAACGTTCCAGAGGGCTACATTTGAACTTAAACTTATATGTAGCCCTTGTGTACTGCCGTTAATGACAGTAGCTTTAACACTTAACAAATTTTATTATCACATTCTCAACATTTCAATGATAGTGTCGACACCACGACACTTAACCTTAAGCGTTTTCGGTTATCGCCGCTGATAAGGTTTAAGACCTGGTGCAGGCAATATGTCATCAGGTTATTTATATTTGGATATTCTTTCTTCGTAACTGTAACTGGACTTCGTTGGCAATGGGGAAGAGTATATTACGTGCGTTTTAAAACTATAGCTGGCAATAACTTGCTGTAATACACGTCTGCCTTACCCTCCGATGATATAGACGTAAAGCTATGTACGGGTCACCTTTGCAATCCTTAAATTTAATCAAACCCGTAAATCTCACTCTGCAGATCAAAAGCAAAATGCCAAGTCAAAGCCCATCAAGGCAATCACAGTATGAGATAAAAGCATCAAACGCGTTAACCGTACATAAAACATCTATCTCATAGGTGTTTCTCGCTCGGACGCTTCGCTGTTTGCTTTGAGTGGTCTCACAGACCCACAGGCCTCGCAGGCTTCGCAGGATATTGCTAGCCGCCAGCCATTCAACTTGCCTATGTCTAGTAAAAATAACAGCTACGAATAATAGGCTATGTTATTTCTAGGGTAGTATTCATTTTTATATTTTCTACGATAAAGTGTAGTGTTATTTAAAATTATCTGTGTTTGGTTCTGTGATCGTGACGTACCGTTTTCGGTTCTTGGGTCTGACAAGTGTTATGGAATTTGTCTTTTAGGAGGGTAGATGGCAGTCGGCTCGTTCGTTAAATGTGAGTGTAATACACCCTCATATTGACATTGTAACATGGATGACAACTTAAGGATCCAGAAAGGTGACCATATTCAAACGTAAGGTGCATCTATGATTCAATAAAAGTATTTGTATTCAAAGAATACACAGAAGCAATACGATTAGTTTTTTCCTTTTTTAATTTAACGACGTTTATTGCTATTGCAATATGCCAGTCCCATTGTAAACTAAGCTAATACTGACATGAAAAACATGTTTAATACTTAACCTACCAGGCTACGAGCAATATCATAAAGTGGTATTCACCGTCAATGTATAATACCTATATACACATACAAACAAACGCACACATCCATAAAATCAAATCGACACAAACAAAACATCGTCCGGTATGTATCAAAGAGGTCCTATGCACACAACTTGGAAGCATTTAATTGGGTTGTCTGTTTGTCCGACCGTTGCTCTCGATATTATTGACTGTAGTACACTCGTTCCGTTTTAGATTTGCTTCTGTAAAACGTTCGGTATTGACAATTTTATTAGTCTGTCTCGTTGCAGGTTGGTTTTGTTTTATGCTGTCATTTTTATGGTGTCTCTTGAAATGGTTCAATTCAATTATATTTATTTGCTTAATTAAATGGAATACACTGTAATGCTGTTACAGATGTTTTCTTTCAAATTAAAGTTCTCCATATTTCTCATAATAAAATCAGTGAGCTCATCTGGTCGTAGTGTCATAATTATACTGCACGGATGGCATAGTGGTTTAAGAGGTCGTTTCGCTGTTGCTGTCGCGCCGAATGTGGTGAGTTCTATCCCCACACGAGACAAAAAATTGTGTGACCTACTAATAGTTGTTCCGAGTCTAGGTCTTCTTTGTGTCCGTTGTTTGTCAGTACAGGACCAAGGTTTAGTGCGGAGGTGGTCATTAAAAAATTAAAGAGTTCGTCAAATGTGAACATATATTGCATTTCAATTCATGTTCAAAGTTTATTGTATATTGTTAGTTATTTAAGGTAAACTGTAAAAAGATAAGTGGTCTAGCTAATATTACATTCGGTAATTTCTATATAGCTTGAGTACCTAGTGCAGGTATTGATTTAAAGTTCCTAATAAAATCGCGCAAAAAGATCTAATTAGAAAGAAAAATCATTTCCAGTACCTCATTAGGTAGTAAAATCTATATTTAAGGATACTTTACTTAATATTGTCTTCTGTTTACGCGAATATTAATTATTGAAATTAAACTACTATATACGGATTTTATCGCTTTGTTTATTTGACACTTTATTACATAATTTTGAAAACTTTTGCACTACTGCTACTATTAAAATTTACAAATTTTTAACCTAATTAAATTATTATTAAAACTATTTAGATTTAATTTAATTTTACACTTTTCCCGAAGTTTCAGTTGCTTTTCAGCAGCCATGGTCATGGAGACTAAGTACTTAGTCTTAAAAATTAGTAAAGTTTAATAGCAGTAGTAGTAGTGTAACAGTTTTCAAAATTATGTAATAAAGTATCAAATAAACAACGCGATAAAATCCGTATATAGTAGTTTAATTTCTATACTTTACTTAATTAAATTACCAAACCAAAATTTACTTAAAGAGTTCATCGAAGCAGTTCAATCTTTAAAATTATGATAATGTGATTAACCATGACAAATAATCTTAACCTATCAATTGTTATATAACTAAAAACCTCTTGTGTCTGGCCATTGGTGTACCGCTGCGACTCAATAGTTTAAAGAAAACAATAAAATTAATACTGATGGACGTCATTCACTCAAACATCAATCTTATCCAATATAATAATAATATACATGCAGGATCGTCAGAAAGTTTTTATCTATTGATTAATCATCTCACCATCAGATTTGTTTTGGCCAAAAGCCCGCAATTCTGGTGAATGTTCCCAGAAATGGTCGAGTATAAAACCAAATAAATATAAATAATAATAATATTCTATCACATACACACAACACCATCTAGCCCAAACTAAGCGGAGCTTGTACTATGAGTACCTACTAGACAATGGATAGACATACATATATACTTTTTTTTTCTAAATACATACATATTATACATATAAACATATAGGTACATTACAAAACGACTGTCAGTATGCTTCATAAATCATAACAGAAGAACAAAAACAGTATTAGTAGTTCGTAAACAAACATATATCTCCGTAACGGTGACATAAGTGACCTATATCTATAAAATTTGAGTGCTTTTTCTACGACTGTCAAAACTGCGACGCTTAAATTATGTGACGTAACATAAAAATATTCTACGAACATCACTAAAGGAACTGTTTACTGAGTTTTATGACTAAAATAAAGAGCTTGTTTTGTAAGCAAGCTTAAAGGTTTTTGACACTAATTAGCAAAATTAACATGGTATGAATTATATAGTCTCAAATTGCCAGACTCTATGCTTTTACTGCACTTCACAGGAATTCGTACAAGAATCGAATCCGAAACCTTATGAACCGCAGTCGCTTTCACTATGGCTGTGTCACCAAGGCCGTCTATTCTATACTTGGTATAATTTTAGATTAATATTAGCAATTTTTTTAAATTTCCTATTTACCCTTGTCGTACACTGAAACAACTGACACAATGGACACCTATACTAGGACCAACTATTTGTGGATCACACAAATTTTGAGTTGGTGAGTGAGTTTTGAGGCGTGATCTTATATTATGTAAAGATTTATTTGATGTTAGACAATCAATTCATGTTTAACATGAATTGCATCTGCTTTATTTAAATTAAATCAACACTTTCGCAGCAATATTCTTTACGAAAATATCATAAAAAGCTTACAATACGATGACACATGTATACTAACATAACATAAAATGATGTAACACTAAAATAACATAAAATAATGTATGTTATGTGACCGCATAAACACTCAACCCGTTCTGTGCGGAATCCGTCCGTGTAGGAATGTGAATGTGAAGGATTCTATTTATTGGTAAATATTGGGTGTAGATACTTTAGGCTTTGAATAAATATTAAACCAGTCAATATGTCGGTGTGCAGTGGTAATGAATGTGATTGCTGTGCATCAAGTTTCTGCTTCGAATCACATGTCGAGCATAATGGGTTTTATTTTAATACATTCACAGTAGCAGCGCGGTATGTAGAATTGAACCCGATAGACGGCAGTAGGCTTGTTTACCATCACGTGGCTTCTGAACATATAGCTAAAAAATGTAGATGAAAAAGACCTCTTTCTACCCTTTCGAGAATACTGGTGTGGTAGACTGTAGACACCTTTATCCTCGAAAGAATAAGCAGAGATGTATGTATCACTATTTTAAGATTTTATATCAGAAGCGACACTCAATATGATTCGTAATCGCATCGATTTTATTGATTCACTAGCTGTAGAAGCGACGATAGCCTAGCGGGAAACCGTTGGACTGCCACGCAGCGGTCTCGAGTTCAAACCCAAGGCGCGCATTTCTGACTTTTCGAAGTTACATGCGTATTAAATAGTAAATTATCGCTTGCTTTAACGGTGAAGGAAACATCGCGAGGAAACCTGCATGTCTGAGAGTTCTCCATAAGGTTCTCGAAGATATGTGAAGTTTACAACCCGCACTAGGCCAGCGTGGTGGACTATGGTCTAACCCTTCTTACACTGAGAAGAGGCCCGTGCCCAGCAGTGGAATAGTTTAATACAGGGTTGATATATTATTTATACTAGCTGTGTTCACTGCTGTTTCATGTTTATGATTACTGCTCCACTCTTGTGGCTCGAAGCGTGATGTTATAATATAGCCTATAACTTTTCTTAAAATATTAGCTATCAAATGCAAAAATATTTTCATATCCGACTGCGAGTTTTTGAGATCAGCGTGTTCAAACAAAAACATACAAACTATTTAGTTATATTATATTAGTATAGATTTGAATTGTTGTAAACCTTTTTACTATATAGAAATCAAATGCCTCAGCAATGTATAAAAACGTACATATATTTGTAAAAAGAAATGCTGAAGTGAAGTGGATATAGTGACAAGAATAGAAAATGGTATGTTAAGCTGGTTTGGTCATGTAGAAAGAATGGACGAGGAAAGACTGACTAAGAAAGTGTATAAGGCTAGTGTGAATGGAACAGTCGCAAGAGGAAGACCTAGGCGAACATTTCTTGATCAGATCGGAGGCGTTCTGGACAAAGGCCAGGTTAAGAGCACCTTGAACCGACGGGCGTGTATGAGGAATGTGATGAAAGTGAATGAAGCCAGAGAAGTGTGTCAAGATCGTAGCAAATGGAAATCCGTAGTCTCTGCCTTCCCCTCTGGGAAACAGGCGTGAATCTATGTATGTATGTAAATGCTGAAGTATATATTTTTGATCGACTAAGATGTTAGTCGATCAAAAATATATATTATCTATCTCTTTTATTCTGATGAGAATATAAGAGTTCAAAGTCCTCAAGTCAAAGCAAAGCTTGCCAAGTTCAAATCAATCGACAGAACAACTTACGCATATCAATACGCAAACCAAATACAATAAGACATGAATAAATAAACACAGAATCCCAAGCATTAGTATCTTTCACTAAGTAAGTAGTTTATCCAAGAAACATTATTCTTTCCCGCTTAACGCATTTACGCTATTTATATTGAACGAGATATGCCGCCGTTTTCCTATTTTGCTAAAGCCGCATGCGGAAGTTTTGCTTTTCCTAATATGTATTCCGTTTATACAGAGGAATTTGGTAGCCGTCCAAGACACAGTAACCTAGATAGTGAATCAGATACAGCAATGAGAAATACATAAACGTTTCTGCTTGACGCTACATAATTTGCTACGTTATTTTTGCTTGAGCGACGAATGCATGCAATGCATTTAAATGGTCGCCTCGATGGTGCTACTATGCCAAGTGTTGCGGGTTCGATTCCGGAACAAAAATTTGTGTAATCCACAAATAGTTGTTACGAGCCTAGATGTTCTTTATATCCATTAGTGTAATGATTGTAAAATTCCCCGCGATACAGGTTGCCTTTTAAAAACAAAAAGTAAGTTATGTCTATATGTATGTATAAAATATGGCTGTTCAAAGATAGAGTGTTTATATTGTTTTTACTTTAAGACTGCGCCGAGCAAAATGTGTCAAAACAGGCGGTCACAGTTAAGTAAATATAATCAACACTTTTTGTTTAATACAAATATAAAATATATATTTACCATAACAATGAATGTGTTTACAATAATTCTGTGTAAAAAAATAATTAATATTTTCGCCTACAAATATACGTAAACTTGCACGAAAAATGCAAAAACGTAAGCTCGTGTTACGTGATTTTTAGATTAGGTATAACAGTAGAAATCTATCCTATTTTACAGCTTAAACGAAATATAAATAGTTATATTACAATTAGTCCATTTCAAATATTTAAGTTATTGGTTGACAATAAAGATACATACATATTTATCAAAAAAGCACTTCAAATTCTCCATACAATTTTACTATGACGGCCGCGCGCCGATTTGTATATGCGCCGCACAAGCTCTGTCATTATCTGTTTTACGCTCGGCGCAGTCTTAAATAAATTTGTTTAATTGATAATGTAACCGTTCTAATTGAATTAATAAATATTGTACAATATTATTAAGATGGCGGCAATAGACGTTATAATGTGCCGTTACTAAACTTTGCACGGCTATCTGTCGTCCACACCATTCCTATTCTATGTGGAAATCGAACTTTTAACTCTTGTATATACATAATCTTACGCCTATGTATGTATATCCCAAAGGGATCGACAGGTGTATAACACTCATATTAGCTAAGGTCTTAAGGTTCTATATTATTTGAAAAGGCGAGCCCAATAGAAATTTCCTGAAAGAAAAACGTAATAACACTCATTCCCGGCGACTAATGAATTGAATCGGAAATGACATGCACTGCAGTCCCATACCTTCACTTACGCTGCGCCACCTAGACAGTTAATCAAGATCAGCTTTACCCTTGCACAGTTATTTTCTACTAAATGATAAGCAATTATTGGTGTCTAATATACCAAGCTTCCATTTGTTATAATTATCAAAAAAATATTGATGACGGGTCCGAAATTACTCGGAAACTGTCCATGTACCATGACGTCACCATACTTCAAATTGAACACGGTTTTATGTAAATTACTATTTAAAAAACCATACAACTATATAATCTAAAAATCCCTCAACCATGTACTTTTATACCCACATACAAAAAAAAATGTATGTATTTAGATTGTTTAAAAGGCTTTCTTTAACAAATCCCCTAATTACATCCGAAAAATTTAATACAACCTTCCGAAAAATAAAAAATAATTTTATATATTTAGACGGAATTAGCCTTTGAGAGGTCCGAAACGAATGCTCTCGGCCGTTTTATAAGACCCCCTCGGTCTCAAAACACAAATATGAGTATAATTACCACCCTAATGTGATATTACGTTTAGGGGAGCTATCAAGGGACGACATTTTGAATCAGGATGCATGAAATTAAATTGCCTGCTTTTAAGATGGTCGGTCTAAGAATTTGTGAAGACTTTTGTTTGGACCTAGGGGTAAATACCCGTGTTTGGTATGGTATTTGGTTGAGCGTAGTATTAGGATCAATGGTATGTATCGGTAAACGTAGCTGACTGAATAGGTTGCGGAGAATTTTCAATTTATTTATACGAAGTTTAGGTACGAAGAGAATTGCTAATATAATTTATATTAGGCGTATCGTTTTACCCTGCGTCTATAGTATATTTTTAGGAATACTAGGTACTCCCACATTCGTTTTGCCTGTCTCGACTCCACAACACTTACATAAGGCGCAAACCTATTCTCGTCTACCGGACACAGTTAGACTCCATACTTTTCCTGAGAATTTCTTGACAGAGAAACTCGATAACGTTTTGCCCGATCCGGGAATCAAAATCGAGCTATGAGAGCTTGATTTTGATTCTCAGTCACAGCAAAATAAAAGGTATATAAAGTTATAAAAATTGTTTTTCATAATGAATGCGGCTCACGTCTAAAGCGCGTTCGTCACACGCATTGAGGAAGGGTTATAATTGTGACAGACAGTCGCGGGAAGGGTTGACTAATTACGTTCTAAACGTCAGTCTATTCATTAGCTGTGACTTTATATTTTTTAATTGGACAGGTTAGTCAGTTAACTGTATTAATGGTTAATGAATAATTTATTCAGTCATGATTGTGCCTCCTTAGGTCGAGAAGAATTCGTGAGAAATGCAGCTTATTTAAGATTCACTACAATGTCTGTTGTGTTTGGGAGTGCGTGTTTTGTCTCGTTTGGAGGTCGGACAACTCTCGCTGTATTGGCAGTGGCGAGGCGGTCATATAAGCATCTGAGTCATCCGTGGAGTCTATATTGATTTGTAGCTATAAATATACATGATGGCACCTGGATAGATATATCTACACGATGGAACCGTCCATTCTAGCGTTCGTTCCCCGTATAAACACATTTTTCCGCTGTCCGCAGACAGTTGTTCGAAAAGCCCGGGTGTTGTTGAAGTCCATTATTGTATAGTCCATATTTGTAAAGAACTACGCAACATAACATTTCATTTATAAAACCGATTACGCTTAGCTATCAACAAACCACCTAAAAAATATAAGCAGACATGTCTTATATCCACATGCCGCCAGCCATATTTAAGAATATAAATAGAAGGCGAACTCCTTAACATTCACCAAACACAGTTCTCAAAATACATAATACCAATAACTTTTAAATAACTCAAAGTAAATCCTATTGAATACTTTTAAGCTAAATAAAACCACCCCACAAAATGAAAACACTTAACAAAATAGGCTAAAAGTATAAGTAAACAGAGGCCGACATAGTTTCTAAGACAAATATTCTTAACAAACTTTTGAATAGACCATGAATATTGAAAAGACTGAATAAGCTACTAATCTACCGAGGGTACGGCACAAGTTAGACGTTTTCGTCTTCTGACTGCAGAACCTTCATTTAATGATGATGAAGACTTCAGGTCTTTAGTAACTTGATTTTGAAGAGACACACTTGCATAAGGGATTATGAATGAGAGATACTCTGCATGGAATGCATAATTGGTTTGGTAGCTATAAATTCTGCCCAAACCCTGAGTATGATATGTGCGGTCTCGAATAACGGGCGTATCCTAGACTTATTCTCTTATCTCATTTTCTAAAATCCGATTTAACCAGTCAAAGAACGTTATAATAATAATAATATTCTACCACATACACACAACACCATCTATCTAGCCCAAACTAAGCAGAGTTTGTACTATGGGTACTAGACAATGGATAAACATACAAATATATATATATATATATATATATATATATATATATATATATATACTTTTTTTGTAAATACATACATAATATACATAAAAACACCCAGACCAAGACAAACATCCATGTTCATGCACACAAATGTTTGACTTGTGCGGGAATCGACCCCGCGACCTCAGGCGTGGCAGTCGGTTACACTAACCACTACGCCATCGAGGCCGACAATGCTACCTTAGTTTTTGTTAACACTCTATGTAATTGTATTAAGTGATTATATCAATCCAGTAAGGTTTAAGATAATCACACAAACTGTATGGTTCTGTACTCAGTTCAAAGTGTGAGTATTATGTCGTTATATTGCTGGATTTCGCTCCCACAATATTATCTCGTCCCACACTTTATAGGTCTCTCTAGCTTAAGTCTGCCAGTCCTTCATACACATACATATATGTATTTTAAAATACAAGTATTAAAGAGAGGCCTCAGTAATAACTTATTTCAAGGTGCGTATAATAATGAAAACTAGTAAATGAAAAGTAGTTTGTGGTCATAAAATTGCACGCGTTTTAAAAGCCGCTACATAGAACATCCTCGCTCTCATGCACATTTTACACCAAACGCAAACAAAATCAAAACGTCCTATAAATATAGAGCGTAATCTTAATATTTAGGCAAAACGGTTTATATCTCGTCAAATGGCTTAATGGCAAAATAAACTGAATTTTAATAGGAAACTTGGTGAAGTAATTATTTTCCCATGGGCCACCCTCTTCAAGGGAGAATGGTAAACAGTATGGACGTCAAACTGCTATTTTTATAATTTAATAAGGATGCTTTCCAATACTTTATTAGCTTTGAATGGAGGAAATTGTTCAGTAAAGAGGGCTTTAATTTAATATAAGTATTAAATTGAGATTTTGTTGAGAACTTCGTTGAAAATTTGTGTCCGCATGGCCAGTTTTGGACGATATTAAATGAAAATATAAGATTATTTTTTGGTAGTTAAAATTGTTAAGAGTGTTACTTGACGATTGGTGGATGGTGGTGCTTTTAGATTCCGTGCTATCTATCACATATTAATATACAGGTATCTAAGTTACAATCGCGGTACCTACGCACACGAAACCACTCACACATACATATGTATATGATGTCTGTGCGTATTTTTTCTGGACTTGTACTAGGCTGGACTTCTGTATTTATATGTTTTAGCTACCTACTCGTAACTTATTGAATCTAATTTAGTTTGATAACAAAATAATAGATACACTGCAATTAATAAATCGATTGATAAATCCTCTCCTAGACTTTGACGTTTATAAGATTTAGTTTGTGATCTAAATGAATAAATGAAGTTTGACATTGACTTAGATAACTATTGGTAGGCAAATAAAAACGAGCAGAACGCCGTCGTCTCATTTGTACTAATTTTACGGGATGAATGGCACAATAGTTTAAGTGCTCACCTCACAATTTAACTGTTGTTGATTCAATGGCTATACAAGAAAACATTTCGTTTCGTTGTAACGTTGTATCACCTCACAATTAGGCTGGGTTGAATGTTGAAGATGCAATTCCCATACGGTAAAACATTTCGTTCCGTGCCTGAATGTTCTTTGTGTCAGATGTTTCAATGTTTGTAAAGTCGACCGCTATGCTGAATTTGTTCCAAGAGCGGCAATAGCGCTTAAAAACTTTAATTAACACAGCACTGTACAACGTTCTATTAATAAATAAAATGTCAAAGTGACAAAAACACTTTCAATAAAGCTTCCCGTGTTAAAGGTAAATTTGACCAAAATTCATAGAACTCTCGTGCGCGCCAAAAATTGTGTGTCAAGTACATCAAATTGTTCGGAGGTCGAAAGGCCATCCTAAACTGGTCGTTACCTGAACAGTTATAATTTCAATTGGCCCCCGTTAAATTCACAGAAATGCAGCATAATTTTCTATTGGAACTTTGGCAGACGAAAGACAGGAAATTAAATTTCTTCAAAGCAGCTTATATTGATAGCTGTGAATACTTCATAATTTGAATATTCACTGAGGTCCTGTGACTTTGGATATAACGTTTCCTATTTATAGTCTTTTAATTAAATATTATGTAATCGCTGAATGCAGCGATAACCTAGTGGGAAACCGTTGGACTGCCACGCAGACGTCTCGAGTTCGATCCCAAGGCGCGGATCTCTAACTTTTCGAACTTATATGCGTATTAAATAGTAAATTATCGCTTGATTTAACGGTGAAGGAAAACATCGTGAGAAAACCTGCATGTCTGAGAGTTCTCCATAATGTTCTCGAAGATATGTGAAGTCTGCCAGCCCGCATTGGGCCAGCGTGGTAGACTATAGACTAACACTTTTCACCCTGAGAAGAGGCCCATGCCTAGCAGTGGTATATTGTTTAATACAGGGCTGATATTATTATTATTTAATGTACCTAAATAACCTGCGTAGGCGGTGCAGTGGTTATGTGGTTGGGCAAATGGTAATTGGATTTTCTATGAAGGATTTCTCAGTACCAGCACGGAGTCTGGTATAAGGCAATACTCTCGTCTCCTATTACGTAGAACTTAAAATCATAGATAGCGAAATGTGGGTGTAATACGCCTACTTCTTCGGGGAAAGAGACGTGAGATTATGAGTACTAGCAGTTTTCGACACATGTAGGTACATAATGACAATCTTTCTTGATTTCTACATACATACATAGATTCATGCCTGGTTCCTAGAGGGGTAGGCAGATACTATGGATTTCCATTTGCTACGATCCTGACACATTTCTCTGGCTTCATTTACTTTTATCACATTCCTCATACACGCTCGCCGGTTTACGGTGCTCTTAACCTGGCCTTTGTCCAGAACGTCTCCGATCTGATCGAGAAACGTTTGCCTAGGTGATTTCTGAAAGTGGCATACCGAAATGTATATCTAATAATACGCTGTTATTTATTTTATTTGATTTGCTGATCATGTTATATTTGTTGTTTCAGGTACTGTCAATAATTAAGGCGTTCGATGTATATACTTTTTGCAGCATCGGTATGTAAATAATTATTAATAAAATGAAGTAGACACAATGGCTGAGGTTTTGGTGTTCGCGGTATCAAAACCTGATCTTCTTCAGTCACGATAAAGTTGATCACGATAAAGTTGACTGCACGTATGGCGTAGTGCTTTAAGTAGTCGTCTTTCCATTGCCACTGCGTTGAATGTTGTAGGTTCGATCGCTACACGGAACGATTAATATTTGTCTGATCCACAAATAGTTGTGCCGAGTTTAGACTCTTACACACACTTAGGTGTTCTTTGTATTTGCTGTTTGAATATTTGTAAAGTTTCTTGCGACATAGGATTTATACCTAGAATGCGACTTGCCTATTTTACCTGTCACATCTTGAAATGCCGGACATAATTAAAAACCTATTGTGTTGGCCACTGGTGCGGCGTTGCGACTCAATAGGTTGAACGAAAATGTTGTTACCTATAAATTGCATAAATTTTGCTTATAAATTGTTATCGTTTAACAAATACTCCGTTTAAGAATGCTTAAAACAGACACATTTACTATAGAAAAATAGTAATCAGTACACCTCGACGCAGACTAGTCACCGTAGCTGCGGTCAGTGACACATATGCCTCGAGCCTGAGTATAAGTTGAGAACATAAACTTCTCTACCGTGCTCTGTGATATAAACCAATCTATACAAAGTAAAACACAGTTACATTTACTAAACACTAAATAAAAAAAAAACTTTATTCGTGCGGTATGATGATTTCAAAACTCAGAATCACCTGACTTTTAATTACATTCGAGTAAATTGTATCAGATAATTTGCATTACAGAATTTTGAATTTTCAATTTGTGTTGTGTAACTTTACGAAGACTATATAAATATTTTTGTAACAAAAAACAATATAATATATGTCAACAAAACATAGATAAATTACATATATATACTACATAAAATTGGTAATAATCTTTATTAAATATTTTATTATTGCAATATGTACACTTTCATGACTTCACTATTAAAATGTGTTAAGTAACATACATGCATGCAACTTGCGTGAACGTATAATTAAGTATGAGCATTATATAATGTTAACTAATATTATAAATACAAATGTAAGTATATTTTTTTGTTTCTTACGCCTTTACGCCTTACCTACTCTATAGATTATCATGAAATTTCGCATACACATTGTCAGTGATACACACAGGGAAAAACTACCGTTGTCGAGGAATAATATTAAATAATTATCTATACTGCAATTTACGACCATATTATACCAGACAATATCAATGTGAACCTTATCAATGTGATCTACATAACTCTATTAAACTATAAAACAAAGTCTCTGCCCTAACGCGCTGGAGAACACATAAAATGATATAAGATGAAGGATCCTCCACGATTGGAGCGAGGATATAGGCCGGGCTCCCCGTGATTAAATACAGACCCTCAGCGAAAGTAGGGTGTTCACGGCACACGAATAATTTAAGGTCATTTAACGTGAACTTAGGTTGGACCTTCTCATGTTTAGAATATACCTGATTTTTACAATGAGTGACATTATGTGTATTAGGTATTATCTTTAGAAATTCAATAAATAACATATAGGCAATTCGTCAATTAAACATTTTTTATTGTCACAATTGAGTATATAATCTGTTTGTTATGCTTTCACGCTTTAACTACTCGACCGATTATCATGAAATTTTGCATACACGTTGTCAAGGGTACAGAAAACACATAAGGTAGGCTTTTTATCCAGAAAAAGTGCTGGTTACAAGCGAGCGAAGGCGCGGACAAGAGTTAGTCTATTATAAAAATTATGTGCTATTCGTGTGTATTGCGGTACTGATTAATTAATTTAGCACTCAAACGGGTCGTTGTAAACGCATAGCTCAGACTATCTGAGACAGAGCGTGCACTCAAAAGCGTATTACAAAATTTTGTGGAATTGTACGAGTCTCTCGTACGAGGTACATGTTAAACTCAATATGTCAAATATTAATAGAATAATGTTCTAGAATGTGTAAAGTGTAACCATCGATGGCTCATATAAAACACATTGAGGAGAAGTTACTCACTACTTCTGCCTAATAATGTAACCCTAATATTTTACGCCGAAAATATTGATAAACTATTTAATAACTGACAAAATACACGAAACTATGAATTCCAGCTTTTATACTTACACAATATGCTGTATAGCAAACTGAAACTTTGATGAAACCTGCTTGAAGGTGTTTAGCTAAGTCCCTCTAACTTAGTGCCATCTAGACTTAGTTTTCAGCAATCTTGGTAACTTTCATTTAAAGTTAGCTAAGTCAATCTATTACAAGCCGAGCACGGTATCTTACACCTAACTGATACATACCTTAAAATCTTAAACATATTAAAAACTTAGACAGTAATATACAAGACAGACCACTTTAAACTTTATTAAATATTTTAAACACACCACGGTTTCAGCAATTTCAAAATTTTCATCAAGGATTTTATACGTAATTCCGGTTAAAATATGGTCCCTCTACGCCTCGCCAACCCTTCTTGAAGGCGAATAGGCTGTAAGAAATTATCTCAGCCTACTACAACGGTACAACTAGAAGTGTCGTAATTAAACTGCTCGGGACTCAAACTTGAGACTTTACCTACATAAAGTTCTTTGTCCACCGTTTCGTAACGGTCGAATGGAATCCTTAAGTTTCTTTGTATAAATTTATTAACAGTAAAAATGTTAATCTTTCGTTTTGTTTTTCTTTTCTATTTTGTTCTTCTGTTTTATTTTGAATACAATCTTATCGGCCTATGTTAAAAGAAGTTTTCTAACTTGTATTTTGAAAAGACGTTGATTGCACTACATCTCAAAGGTTAAATGAAATCTAGATCAAAATTAACACAAAACAGTTCTTACATACTTAGACTCATACATTGATATAATAAAGGGCTATCCGGCAGAGGGCCATTGATCTTACACCAGTGTGACAACAAGTAAAAAAATAATCTATAAAGCGTCAAAAGGCCTTAACATAGCCTAAACGTACCGTTTCGGCTATTTCGTCCTAGCTCCAAGGTTCGTCAGGGATTGAAATATATCTTCGTATGTAGTATTTACAACAATAACAGCTATGTGATCAACAGGTACATAATTATATCAATGGTAACAATTGCCTTAGTGTATTAAGAAATATATTAAGCATCAGCTATCCTTAGTTAATTATATTATACTAAATCAAGTAAAGACAACGAAGGAAATATCATAACAAGACAACCTGAATATGATAGTTTGCTTATACATAAGTATATTAAGCCAAACAATGAGGAATATCTTCGCCTGAAGAATTAATTAACTCACAGTATTTTCATTTCCTACTACATCGCAAATCAAAAAGCATAAACGGCAAAACCGATTAATATTTATGGTAATAACTCAAACTTGTCCATTTCCACCCCTTCTTGGGTTTAAATCTCTTTTTTTTTCGGCCGTCAGTCACAAATCTTGGGGGCCCTTAAGAAGAAATTAAAAGAAATACCCGCGAGTGCCCTAAAGCCCTATAACGTCCTTTGTGTTGTTAATCAGATGAAATATTTAATTACTTGTGCCTGATGCCGCTGTTGTCAGGACTAACAACCCTTTCTCGAGTCTAAGGGATAATATAAAGCGGAGGAATACGTAACTTTTTACTGGATGGTTCTTAAGCCAGTATAGTCATATAAATAGACTCTTGCGGTAAGTATACAGTAGATAATCTAACAAACTCACGACAACTGCATTTACTCCAACGAATTATATAATTAAAGCAGACATCAGCTAAAACGTTTTATTATAAAAACATCGTCTGCAATTTAACTGTCTAGATTTGGCTTCAATGTACTCGCTTCTGCTCACAATATAACCCGCAACATAACTCATCTAAACAAACTAAATATTTCATTCAATATCCGCCCATCCTCCCGAGCCTACTGCTTTATTAACCCTATTTTTTTTAATTTCCGCTAGGGATACGGATGAGACTATTAGATCCCATTTTTTCGAGTACTACACCGATTTTTCGAGTTCATCTCAATTCTTCGAATTCAATTCTGATTCAATTCAACTGCGGTTAGGGGTTCATTCATTTGAATAATCCGAGTGATTGCGATGTGGTTTACTAATTAGCAGGTGAAGGCTTTAATTTGATTAATTGATTTTGCACGTTAGAGGTGTCTAAGCTGATGGTTTGCGGTGAACGTGTGCTATTTGTTTCGCGTCATACTCGAGAACGGCTGCTACTTGAGGCAGCTAGCTAACCTTGATATTTCGAACTGGAATATTTTGCTGTAGGAGATTTTCTCTGGAGGTATAAAATGGTTACGTGTCATATCTGATCTTGTTATATATGTAGCAATGTGGTAGACTGAAGACTGGATGTAGTGGTACTCATTAAGAGAGCTGTATATCATGCGTTGCACTTACCTGCGGTAGATAGATTAGCATAAATAAATCTTGCCGCAGCATTGACTACTTAAACTTCAAATAACATATCATAGCTGCTAATTCGACAGGCTGCCATAGTTACACTTTCTTTGTATATCTACTTAATTTATTAAGGATATACAGACGAGATGCAGTCACAGCAATGGTATTTATCGTTTTTACAGATTAGTAATAATATCAGCTCCGCTTATAAGTATATTTTATATTTCACATATCTCTAAGGACACCACCACACAATGTTCATTCTTTACCATTATAGAACGTCAATCAATTATTTAATACGCATATAACTTCGAACATCGGAGGTGCGTTCTGAAGAACTTACTCGAAGACTTCTGCGTAGTAGTCTGTTTGCCATAAGTCTATCGCTACTGTTTTCCCCTGCTTAACGCTAAGTATTCTTAAAATATATTTTCATTACGTTCACAAACACATGTTGGGATTAAAGTAAATTATCTCAATTTTGATCTGACTCAAGTTACAGAGGAGACATGTTAATAATATTATTGTACGTAATACATCAGCCTCGTCTTGAACAAATCTCTTTACTTCCACCCCGGAGTAATCTGTCTAAACTACATAAACGAATTATGAGGGTGCTGCAGCCATGGAGCCGACATTACACCGGAAAGGTCCTTATCTTGTGACTCCACGTCAAAATTGGAGACGTTTGACGTTGATTCATATATAACGTTTTGGAATATTAGCAGTCGTTTTGGACAGTGTGGAAGATATCACAGTATGCTGTGGACATACAAAAGGATGGTATCACATATTCCATAAAAAGAGTTAACGTCAGACACAAAATTAAAATTTTGAAAAATATATTTTGTGGTATTTACATATTTATAATTTGTATGAAGTCAAGTCATAGTTAACATTGGTTTGACTTCATACAAAGTATAATTCATGACATTTTTATTATTTGTATGCAGGTTATTAGTTAAACAACCGATTATACCCAAATATTTAAAATAGCAACTGATTTGAATTGATATGAAAGCTTGACTGAGCTGCTATACTAGGTTAGGATATATATTACCGCGGCGAAAGAAATAACTACGATTTTCATATATAAATCTAAAATAAGTTTTTGATTTATATATGAAAAACCGTCAAAACAAAAAAACCCGTTACGTTTATCGTAATAAACCGTTTTGTCGGCCTCGATGGCGTAGTGGTTAGTGTAACCGACTGCCACGACTGAGGTCGCGGGTTCGATTCCCGCACAAGTCAAACATTTGTGTGCATGAACATGGATGTTTGTCTTGGTCTGGGTGTTTCTAGGTATAATATGTAAGAATTTACAAAAAAAAAGTATATAAGTATGTTTATCCATTGTCTAGTACCCATAGTACAAGCTCTGCTTAGTTTGGGCTAGATAGTGTTGTGTGTATGTGATAGAATATTATTATTATTTGACAATATTTAGACTATTTAAGAATCATTTTATTAAACTTTAACTTATTATTAATACGCATAATAAGTGTATATTTACATGAAATATTCATCAAACCATATATTTTATTACAGCACTGTACCAGTTATTTTAAACCCTTTAAACATACACTTCAAGAACCGTATCTATACTTCAAATCTTTATAATAGAGAAATTAACATTTCCTTTTTTTTATACATCAATTCTTTGCACAAGTCTAAATGCTTGCAGTCCCATCTCTTCCAAAATCATATTCACCGCGTCCTGAACGTCGCAACTTGTGACATCACAAGACGAGACTCACTTTTGATGTATAACATTAATTAGAATTCTCTCTGAAGACGACATTTTTCTCCGTTCCACGGCTTATCTTTAATAAGCTCCAATGGAAAATTTACTCTGTCGAGATTTTTAATAAGGAAAAACTAGTTAAGTATGTTGATTTAGGAATGAGAGAGAATGTAGATTTGTTTAAACTGTAATTTCTTTCTCTCCTTATTTATATATGGTCACGCATTCAACGAACCATGGCACAGTTGCTCTTCTTTGAGCATGGAACGATTTAAGCGACGCTGCGTCGCAAGATTACTTAAAACTTTTGACGGTGAATAAGTAAACCGGGATCGTTACAAACTAAGCTATATCAGATACAGATAACAACAAGTGTTGTGCGCAATTTTATTGTATTCATGAGTGTTAATTTGCGACCTAAATAAATAAATGATTGTTGACTTTGACTTTGTTCGAATTGATATGCAAAGTTTACTCGGCACATTAGCAAAGTGATGAAAGTTTTTATATCGTTAAGTTATCAATAGAGTGAACCAACCAACACGATAGGCATGGTAAATTATGGCTAAACGTCCTGTACCGGCCAAACTCTATAAACAGACCTGAAATCCTAAATGAAATGTAAAGCAGAAATAACATATGCTAAACCGGTAGTTAAAACAACCGAGCTTGCATCTACTTTCCCAAAGGATTACTTAAAATTCCCATAAATCACATTCTCGTACCGCAGTGTAAATTATTCGTGGTCGGGGTAAATTAAATTTTATCTCTTAAGCCCCTAAATGTAGTGGTCAAGGTGATAAACCTTTAGGACGTAAATCTTGGCAAACGGTTGGAAACTGAGCTATGAGTTGTGGAGGTAGAGAGAGACGAAGCTACATGGTATCTTCTCTGCCTTTCTCTCAATTTCAGTGGAATGTTTTAAAGGAGTAAATGTTGTAATATTTTAAAGACATTTATTTTAGTTCATTGAAATTAAACTGCTATATACGGATTTTATCGCGTTGTTTATTTGACACTTTATTACAAAATTTTGAAAATTGTTACTCTACTACTACTATTAAACTTTACTAATTTTTAAGCTAATTAAATTATTATTAAACTATTTAGATTTAATTTATTTTTACACTTTCCCCGACGTTTCGGTTGCTTTTCAGCAGCCATGGTCACGGGGAGACTAAG
Source organism: Catocala fraxini (assembly GCA_930367265.1). Taxonomy (NCBI): domain Eukaryota; kingdom Metazoa; phylum Arthropoda; class Insecta; order Lepidoptera; family Erebidae; genus Catocala; species Catocala fraxini. Next base: position 22,982,010 of record OV884032.1, on the reverse strand, counting down.
ATAGCAGTTGTCTCAATGTTCCAGTGTAGTTATTTCACGTCAAACGTCAAACGTAGCAGCGTAACAATTTTCAAAATTTTGTAATAAAGTGTCAAATAAACATCGCGATAAAATCCGTATATAGCAGTTTAATTTCAATGAATAATATTCGCGTAAATAGAAGACAATATTATGTTTTATTTCATGGTGTATTTAAGTTAAAATATGTTTTTGCACAGTGCATAAACATTATACGTAATGCAACAAAAGGGTGAAAATAATTATAGTTCGCGACGTTTACCAGGCAATTAGTATAGTAAGCCAAGAAAATAATTTTTGTTTAATAATTTGATTATGTTTTATCAGATATTTCAATTTATTTATTTTAACTTAAATAATTTCGGAGTTTCAGTAACATTTGGACATTATATAAACATTTTAGATGTCTATTTTTTACGTACTATCACCAGCGAGCGGGTGAAGCAATCTACATACCAAATTTAATTAAATCAATGCAATGGCGAATCTGCAGAAATCGTAATAAACCGATAGAATTACTTTGGCGAAACTATACGAACCTCCAATATAAAGATACATTTCTTTTACACGCTGTTACTTCATGATCCCTTTTTGCTTTGATGCTTAAAAACTGATTTGAATACACCCATCTAACAAAAAGGACCACTCCCACTCACGAGAGAACGAACGCCTCATCAACATCACATTACTCTATCCAATACCTTCCAAATACACGCATACTGATTTAATATTAAGTTAGCGTGTCAATCGGCAGTAGGAAACGCTCCCATCAACGTTTATGAGTTAATCGCACCGACTCGCGCCTATCCGCGCCGAACTTTGACGAATACACGATTTATTGTTTGAATCACGACATAGGTGGAGGCTTTGGGGTGATCGAATGGTTTCATGAAATATAAGGCTGTAGAATGAAAAAATATGTGATGGTTATATTTATTGCAATCAAGAGTCTATTTATGTGACAGTGTGACAGCGATTTCGTAACGGTCCCTGTGTCATTGTGTTCGAATTTTAAATATATCTCGCTTATTGCGTAGGCTCACGCGTGTATCCCAGCGAAGGTGTTAGCAGACTAATATTATACTATTTAAGCTTTTCAGGCGTAAACGCGTACGAGACGAGTCTCTTGCCTTCTATTATACACATTCCCAGAATCCGTGTTGTTCTTGATAATTTCCTAATAGACTTGACATCGCTGTCCTTGGGAATCGAACTATACTGCACCCATAATCGCATGCTATCATATGCACAAAGTTAAGTCACAAAACCAACGTGACTGGCGTATATTTATTCTAATATCGTAAAAGATTGCTGTCAAACAACTTTGTGTTCTGCTTTGTGGTAAGAAAAAATTCTGGGCTCCTTTAGGAGTCGCTGTAATCCCAATAGTAGTGATATTTGTGATATTTTCGTCATATTAGTTTTTGCAACACAGTTACTTATTTTTTAAAGTGTCGGGTTTGAGTGATCGCTGCATATAGTAGGTATTGTAAGCGATCGTGGACAACCGTGCTCGCATATAAACTAACATGCCGTTCGCTAATTTGCCTTTGTATGTACTATAAAAAAGGTAGCAGAAAATAGAGCTGAAAATCGATAACTTCACTATATCATATCTAACAAATGAAAAAAAAACGCAACAAGCAAATAAATCACAAAACAGAGCAATCAAACAACTTAACCTACAGTCACAAAATGCCATACATACAAAGCAATCATATGAATACATTCCTCACAGAAACCTCAATAAACCATACAGCGATCATCTATAAGCCAAATCCGCGTTGTTTATTCCACAATAACTCTAAAAGGTCACATAACACAGCCCAAAAGATCACACCATACAATATACTAAATGTCTAAATTGCCATAAAATTGAATGTGACACCGTTGCGTTCCATTTTACGATCAACCAGAAATAGTTGATTCCGTGCCAGTTGCCAAATGAAAGTAACATAAAAACGGAACGCATAATAACAGAAAAACGTAACTCAGTGGATTGACTCATAAAGCTGTTACATAAATATTTTGGTGGAGACCCAGTCGAAGCGATTTTATGAAGACTTTGTATGATAAACAGGTTGGATTTTTTACCGATTTAAATCAGCTGTTTATTTTTTTGACTCTTGTGTATATAGTCTTCTACATAATATCGTATCTGCACTACAAAATGATAAAACTAAAGAGTTTGTTTTTTGTTTGAACGCACTACTATTTGGAACTGCCAGTCCGATTACAAAAATCTTCTCTATAGTCACTCTTCAAAATTCTTAATCGTGTGCAGATCAAATACACTGCACCCTGCGCAGTGGCAATGTTGAGGCAACCACATAAACCACTACGCCATACATGCAGGCAAAAAGTTATTTGAATCGACCGTAATTATCGTTATACAGAATGTCCGGTAATTGTAAACTACTACCTGAGATATGATTTTTTTGAATTACCATTTTTAACTTTCTTGTACACTACGAACATAAATGAATGAATTCCATCGGTTTTTTGTTGTTTTATTATTAACCTGTTGTATGCCAGAATACCAGACATAATAGAAAAAGCATTGTGTCTCGCGCAGATCCACGTTCCGGCATACCAGAGGTTAAACACTAATTATGCTAATAGATGGACAGTCAAAAGTATGACTGACTATTGCACTTTTTTAATATATTTTTCTTGTTCTTTTTGTTTTTGTTTTAATTTTTTTCTGAACGGCCATCAGTTCTACTATAAGACATTTCAAGGCTATCCATTAATTACCGGACACCCTGTATATGTAGGTATATAGGCTGGAAACTGCCTTTATTTTTTATTGCGAGTATAATATTAAAGCCGCGGTACCTAGTAAAATGAGTCAATATATTCTGCCTTCCTTAACTGGGACCCCACCACGCGTTAGCGCATGAAACGTCAGCGCTTTACGCGCACATAAATCATAAAAATACGCTCTGTGATCAACTAAATGGTTACTGTCAACCAGCTGACAGATCGATATCGCACGATATACCATAAAAATTCAATTTCAGAACAGCCTGTCAAATTTTGTATGGGAGTAATGTGTGGAAAATAATTTCTGGCATACAAAATGTTTGTATGAGAGATTTGAGTGAAGTATTATTTTCTAACATACAAAGGGCTCGTTAATAGAAAAATGTGGAAGAAATATTTATAACAGAAAATACTGCAATACCAGCTTTAAAGAAAATCTTTTTTAACGACGAACTTTACAAACATAAAGATAACAAAATTACCTTACCTACCCAGAACCAAACTAATCAAGTTTCGAGAGGTAAAACACTTTTACCTTCGTGTAGAAATCGAACTTAAATATGTATAATATGTTAATAATACAAAAATTTGGAACCTATCCTATGTGGCCTTGATGGCGTAGCGGTTAGTGTAACCGACTGCCACGCCTGAGGTCGCGGGTGCGATTCCCGCACAAGTCAAACATTTGTGTGCATGCACATGGATGTTTGTGTTGGTCTGATTATGTTTCTATGTATAATATGTAAGTATTTACAAAAAAAAGTATGTATATATGTTTATCCATTGTCCCATAGTATAAGCCCATAATATTAGAGTACCCATAGTATAAGCTCTGCTTAGTTTGGGCTAGATGATGTTGTGTGTATGTGATAGAATATTATTATTATATTATCATGACCAGTTAATCTTAAAGAAAACCTAACAAATGCAGTTCTTCCATGGCACAGAAGATAGTAACTTTATATTGTGAGAAATAAATTGAGTATTCATATCATTATATTATATGATCATGCATAAAAAATTAAAAATAAATTTTTTTTAGTGGTAATGTACATTACATTGCAGCTAATATTATTTATTAATCCTTATACGTTAAACCTCTTTCATGTCGCTGTTTATACTTAACTTTACCTGTACATACATACGTCACTTAATATTCTAAAATCGTGACTACCCTATAAAGCATCCTTCTGATCTTCCAAGAACATAACTCAAAAATTTTAAATCGCCCTTCAATCGACTTCCGACTCTATTGTTTAATTTATAAGGTACAGAATCAAACGTCCTTACTTCCCTTAGTTTATGTAAGACGCACGTCTGATAACGACAAGGTTTATGACGTCATCAAACCGTTTAAGCCTATGACGTAGACATATTTTACTTACGGGCTAAAGAAGTTACCAAGTCGTATGTTTCGTATATCGTAACCAAGAAACATGTCACCGGTTTCTATCTACACTAATATTATAAAGCTGAAGAATTTTTTTGTTTGGTTGAACGCGCTAATCTCAGGAACTACTGGTTCAAATTGAAAAATTCTTTTAGTGTTGGATAGCCTATTTATCGAGGATGGCTATAGGCTATATAACATCACGCTACGACCCACGGGGGCGGCGCAGTAATCATAAACGCGGGTCAAACCGCTGGCACATCTAGTGTTAGAATATAATTCAAAATTCCAGTTATAATTGGTGTCTTTAAAGATGGACAATGAAGGTTTGACTGCACGGATGGCGTAGTGGTTTAGGTAAGTGGTCGTCTCAACCTGCTTCTACGCCGTGAGTTATGGGTTCGAATCCCACACGGGACAAAAATTTGTGTGATCCAAAAAGGGTTGTTTCTAATCTAGGTATTCTTTGTGTCCGTTATTCGAATGTTTGTAAAGTCCCCCGCGACACAGGAATAATACGTAGTGCGGTAGTTATCCTTTTAAAAAAATTAATGCAAAGCGACTGAAAGATCCGCGGAATATTCTGGAACGTTTTTGAGTTAGATAGTCCGCGCTTAGCCCACGACTAAATCAAACCCATCTTATTCTGAGGAAATGCTTAACTAAGATATTACGATAGAGTTAAATCTTCCTTTAAATCATAAACATTGCTTATAGCCATCCCAAAGCTTTTCTAGGCAAAATATTATACGTCCGGCACAAGAAAATTATTTAAAGTTTTTAAAACTTTCTTCGTAGTTTAACTTTGATTAATATTACAAGGCGGTATTCGGTCCATCTTTGTTTTAAAACTTCTGTCTTCGTTTATTTAAAACAAATCAGCTATTTCTACTAATAGAATGAAATTCTTCTGTCTTTTAAATTTTGATTGATAAAACAAAATATAAATAGATTTTCACAAGTTTATATGGTAGGCTAAAGCCAATAATTTTATAGTCAGTTTAAGCTCTGTTCTATAGTATTATATTTTATAAATAATTTTATTTTCTCAAAGGAATTTACAATTCACTTACTGAGAAAATATTAATTATATGTTAAATATCAAGAGTAGCTTGAATAATCAAAAACATAACACCATAGCAAATGCTTCTTTTTCAACTTACAATGTAACTTCCCTTATTTTAAACTTTTTGCCCGCGGTTTCGCTCGCGTAAATAGATTAGGTTAGTTTAATGTCAGTACTTTTATCTGGATGAAAGGTACCTATGTCCATTTATGTTCTCCTAATAACGTGTATGCGAAATTTAATGATGATCAAACAAACAAACTCACATTTGCATTTATAATATTAGTTAGGATTAGCATATAATTTTAAATAACATATAATGCGGGTAGTTGCCTATTAAATTATGATTACCTTTAATCTTTGCTGAGCAAACGAAATGATGATCGCAGCACCTCACCAAAGATGCTTTGGTATAATTACATTCGCTTCATAAAGTTTTCAGGCCTTCGTATTTACATGTATGTATTTACCTATGTGTATAAAATAAAACATCTTAAAGCAGCCTACATTGGTAACTTCACCAAGTTTCGCGTCAGAATAATATATTGACGTGGAAATAAACGTCTCACCTGACGAGAGGGGTGAGGGGTGGTTTTACGCAATTCTCTTGAAGGCGTGTGTATTTGTGACAGGTTGCCGATGTTAGAAGGGATTGGAGGTGGTATCTTCTAATAACGAAGCTGGTTAAGTTTTTGTCTTATAAAGGTGATTCTTTATTTAGGTATTACAATTAGAAGAAAGAAGAGAGAGATGTTTTAGTTTATTTAAATATCAATTATAAATAATTATGTCTCCTACTTCATATCGAGTAGAAGGATTTGCTATTTTCTCGATATTTCGATGGAAAGTAAGATAATACTACCAGTCCTCTTATGATTTCACCTTATTGCATCCTTAATTATATAAACACGCATAAAAAGTGGTTGTGATTTTAATCCGCTTACACCTATGTCGGTGACTTATCCAAGGCACAACCGCGAGGCACTCCTGGTAATGCTTTGGGAAACTGGGTCAGATATGGCATTGAGGTCTTCTTACCCAATCCCCGGAATGAAACACAAATACTTTTAAAAACAAACTGTCTTACCCTACCAGTTCTTAAAACACAGAACGTTAAAGTTAATGAAGGCTCCTAATACCACTCACAACATCCAATCTTCCAAATACCGTCTCCAAAACACAGGTTTCTCCCTACATCTGTGCCACCCACAAACCCAAATTATTGAAGGCGGTGATATATTATCAGTTACGACAGGGGTCCACGAAGTTCCGCAGATGTTAAAACACCTTAATGACGAACAGTTGATCGACGCGGAAAAATGATGGCTCAATTGATCTCTCATGGGAGGCTGAAGGCGCTAAGTATATCGACAATATGTCAAGGAAGATAAAGGTGGAGTATTTTGAGTGATGAGGGGAACGTGTACCTAAAATAGTGACAGAAGATTCTTGGTGTTGCCATCAGTGTCTTTGAAAATTAATACCTAGTGTTGCTATGTATGAAATATCTTTCTAATGCAGCAAAGTGGCAAAGAAGGCTTTAACTGCACAAATGGCGTAGTGTCTAAGTGTAAAAAAAATTATGTAAATCAAATATAGTTGTTTTGAGTCTTGGTGTTGTTTGTGTCTGTTATTTGACTATTTATAAAGACCTGATATAGGAATTATGGCTAATGCGGAAGCTGTCATAAAAAAGATTAATTCCGTCATAATTATATTTGGAAAGCTTTAATACCAAATAGTTAACTACTTCAAAATCTAAGATATTTTGATACCTGTGTTACTGTCTATAAAATCTACATATACTATCTTCATACGTATACATCAATCCTCGATACTGAGTATACCATCGTTAGCAAAATGACGATGTCCATTTGAGATATTACTAGGCAAATACCAAAATCAATCATGTCTCCGGTGACAGCGTCATGCCAGCTCACTGGATGCTACGCAACAGATTTAGTCAAGCGTAAATGCTGGCTACGACGTAGCAAACGCTACATGCTACGTAGACCTCTACGAAGCGCTACGTCGTAGACACAAAGGCGTAGATTGAGACTGCACTTTAATGTTTGGAGAATGTTAACAAGTTTTAATGAACGTCAAGATACTATCTACCACCTAATATTGAGGGCATTATCTGCCTAAGATTTGAGAGTATAAGTACATGATGTTATTTTATAATATAACTAAGACTGAAGCATCGTTATCCTTGAAAGGATATGCAGAGATGTATTAGAACTATATTTTGCCAACTATGTTTTTCGATTCTAGGTTATGAAGGCATCACATTAACTTTTTTGTGCACATTTCCAATCTTCATGCTACTATCAATTAATTTTTTTTTTCCAACCAGACCCGAGACCTATCACGACCGCGCAAACATAAGCCTTAAACTTATACCACGGGACCAAAAAGCGAATTTAAATGATAATTCTTGAAAACTAACTGGTTATCCCCTAATAACAAATCCCCTACTGCCTAGTAAACTAAACAAAAACTTGTACTCTATATATTTATACGTAAGCCTTAAGAGACTCAGCACGTATATACATATTATATATAGTTAATTAGGCCTTTCTGTATATACACGACCCTTGTTACCACAAGAACATCTTACTTATAACAATCAAAACGTTAAAAAAGAAATATAAAGCAATAGTACTTGAGATGTAGGACAAAGGCGTTTTTATCGACTCATTGACAACAATGCATTGAGGTCAGAAGCCTTTGTGGAGGCTTTGGTTGTAGGGTCATTGTTAGTCTAGTTTCGAGAACCTTTGAGACTTGCTTATGATGTAAGAGACGTCTTCTGTTGCTATGCGAAATATACAAGGCTTTTTCGAGTGGTTCATGTTTAAGGGTATGTGATGTGATTAGGATATGGTACAGGGATGTCCTTAATAATTTTAGTATTTATTTGTTAATTTAATTACTCGCTTTGATTGTTCGGATTGTGTTGTGGTTAAACGGTCTTCTCGTAATTTTGCACTGTGGAGTGACTTAGGTTTGATTACCACACGTGACAAAAAACGCAAAGAAAAACACAATTATTTTTCCGAGTCTGTTCCTGTGATCATGTTTGTATGTTTGTGAACTATCCATTTTCAAAACTTACAGGAATTTTTACCAGAAGGTGGTTACAGACGGTGTATTTAATAAAATTATGTTTTTATTCGTCTATACATACATACATACATACATACATACATACATAGATTCACGCCTGTTTCCCAGAGGGGTAGGCAGAGACTTAAGTATTCGTCTATGTAAAAGTAAAAAGTAGCATATGTGCTAAAACAGGGTTATCTATGTACCAATACTCATCCAAATCCGAACAGCGGATTACATATCTTTACGTAACAAACATGTAAACATCTTCACAAACTTTTACATATATAACATTAGTAAGAAATTAGACCAACTTCTAGTTTTCTTGCCTAACTTTCCCTCACTTTACCATCCCTACCATCGTTAGGAGACAGTAATACAAACATTTTCCCACACTGCAACAATATATGACAGACAGCTGATGATTAATGAGAACTGACGAGACGGTAGAGGGGTGAGGAGGTGGAAGTGGAAGGGAGGCGAAGCAATCTCCATAAATGACGTCTAATGGACGACGAAGACGATAATCCAATCCAGGTACTGTAGCTATTGAGAGATTAAAGGGTTAAGAGCTTAAATGTGCTATAGCTGAGGGTAAAAGAAAGGAATATTGATTAGAGACACGTTTTATATATATTAATTAGTTATGTAGTAAATAGAATGATTATAACTCGGCAAAGAAATTTGCTGGTTAGCGTAAGGTTGCGTGCGGTATTATAGTCTCAGTTTCTATTCCGGTGTTGAACAAACTCTTAGATTTTATTTTAAGAAATGTTGCAGTAGTAACATAGAGTGAAGATGGACAAACAAAAAATCTCAAATTTATATAAATATAAGTAATCTATACTAATATTATAAAGCTGAAGAGTTTGCTTGTTTGGTTGAATGCGCTAATCTCAAGAACTACTGGTTCGAATTGAAAAAATATTTTAGTGTTGGATAGCCTATTTATCGAGGAAGGCTATAGGCTATATAATATCACGCTACGACCCACGGGTTCGGCGCAGTAACGAAAAACGCGGATGAAACCGAGGGCACATCTAGTAATATTATAAATATGCGAATTTGTTTCGTTCAGATTACTGAAACAATAGCTAATATAAAAAAAACAATCGCATACATACTTGTGTAGTGTCTGTATCAAGTGTCGAGCAAAGGGTTATTCACATATTTTCCAAGAAATTCTCGTCTAGCTTACGAAAATTGCTTACGGATATATAGACGAGAAACTATGTATGTATGTACCTTAGTATAATTGGTTTCTGTCTATGTCAGTGTACACACACATACAGACAGACACACACACTAAAAAGTCACATCAAACACAAATCCTATACAGCCTTTCATCACCACACCATAACAATAACTTGGTGAAAGTTTTTCAACTCGATTTCCATATGAAAAGTGGAAGATTCAAGATGGCGACACTAATCTCTGGCGCCATTCAGACGACGTCACTTCCGAACGTCGGGATGGCTCGTTTCCGCTCCCGCGACTTCCGGTCCGCGACAGAAATGAAGGAAAAAGTGATAAAAGCCACTAAAATGATTTACTTAGATGTTTTCGGAAACGGCATTATCAAAGTTTCTCTATAAATAAAGGCTTTAGGAAAAACAAGGGAAACGAAGATTATATTAGAACAATATTGTCTTCGATTTTCAAAGACTAATAGAGTAAGCCAAATAAAAATTAAAAAGTAATTTTAACCAATGCCAATAAATCACGTATGATGCAAATTAATAAATTTTAATTTTGCCGCTGATGTCGACGTGTTCTTGAGTTCAATTCTAAGTTTTCAAGTTATGTACGTATTTATTAATTAATTATCGCTGGTTATAACGATAAACAACAACATCGCGAGAAAACCTGCATATCTAAGAGATCTCCATATTAGTCTCAAAGATATGTAAAGTCATAGAAACCGGACTGGGTCAGCCTGGCCTCTGTCCAGCAATGGGACAGTTTATACAAAGCCATGCTATTATCATTATTTTAGGCCACACTTGTACACCGTAGATATAACATTTAGTACCACTTACATTGAGTTAGTCTAAGCATTCATAATAATATAACAAAAATCTAACATTAACACACCTATTACATATTAAACACAGCCAAATAAAAACCTTTAATTAACATTTGACAGCAACAATCCCCATATAACTATTGTATCTTTTCCCAACGTCTTTCAACACAATTTTACCCAGAACAACGTCTTTCAACTGAATTTTACCCCGAACAATTCGTAAGTGCGAAACTCAAGAACGTTTTCATTAAACCTTAAACCGTGTCACTTAAACTTTAATCGCACACGACGAATGAGAAGAAATTGTACTAAGCATCACGTGTTTCTCATTACCTGTGAAAGCCTTTTGGGAAGTTTCTGTGAAAATGGCGCCCGTTTACCTTAAGAGTACTGACACACGGCTTAAGCGTGCGTATTAATGCGAGCCTGTCACGATTTTGGTAATGGAAGAAAGACTATTATTATATTGAAGGAATATTGTGTTATTATTTTTGAACCACTGTTACGTATGAAACGATGAAAAAATCTGTTGAAGACCTTTACTGTGTAAATGCAGATATGTAGGTAAGTGTGTATAATATGCTTCCTTAATTTTAAACAGAAGAATCGATAGGAATTGATTTCTTTAACAGAACATTGATATCTGAAAAAAGGAACTTGCGTTAATATTTATTTGAACATACCTGACCTGACATACCTATTTATTCTGAAGTTTGCTGAATACGTTTTGTATACAATAAAATAGCCATTAAAATGAAACAAAGAAAATGAAATCTCCATTGAACCAAATTGCGAAAAGTGAAGATTTTCTTTATTTTGGCTGTCTTTCAAAACGAGAGATAACACCACTTTTGAGAGCACCGCAATTTATTTTGGACTGTGAAATCAATATCTAAATTTATGATAGGTACTAATTATTACACGTTGAGAAGTAACTAACTTATTTTTAGAGTCGAAGACACGCTAGCCAACCTTATTTCTCAAGATTGTGTGTCCCCTCTCTAACTTTGCATCAACAATAAAACATATTAAGCGAAGCTACGTGTTTCAAATTTAATAAGTTCAGCGCGGGAAAGACTGATGTCATTACTTCACTGTTATTTTCCGAACGTATAAAAGGAACGTGTAGAAATAACAGTTACTGGAACTGTGATTAAAACGAATATGGACCTCTAAAGCTTTTAATAAAGCCTTTGAGTGTTTAATTGAAATGTAAAAAAGTAATAAATCGTGTACATATATACTGTTTTTAGTGATGTCTATACGATGTAATTCGATACTCAAACTTTATAGGACTTGGTAAGAAACAATTAGAAAATTAATGTTCGTCAATATATATTGACGAACTTTAATTTCCTAATCGTTTCTAAGAAAGGCCATATAGCCTGGAAATAAAAATTACCGTGATATTAGTTCCTATTTATAGTCTGTTTCAAATACGAAGTCCCTTTTGACACTTCATAGTACATAACTCTGTCCATGTCATATAAATTGCTGAAAGAAACAATGATTACTTATGATAGGTACTAAAGACTATTTAAAAATTATTAGCGTCTATACAAAACATGATATAATTCTTTCAAAAACATAATTAATTAGTAATTTTTATTGATATTGGTCTTAAATAATTTAAACATTAAAATAAAATAACATTTTACTATAACACCATGGTTACGCACTATGGTATTTTTTTACTTTCCCTCATAGTAACGCGATAGTATGAATCGGATAAAATTGAACTAATTCGAGCTATAACAATTGTCCAAGATAGCTCAGTGGGGAGACCAACAGACTGCAATGCAGAGGGTCACGTCGCGCACCTCTGACTTTTGGAAGTTATATGACTTTTCGAAATTATGTGCGTATTGATTGACAATTATCACCTGCTCCGTGCCTCGGAGAGCACGTTAAGCCGTCGGTCCCGGCTGCCATGAACATCTATGGCAGTCGTTATTGGGAAAGTCAGTACCCTCTAATATCCTGACACTGGTCTAGCCTTAGGGTATCGTTGGTCTTCGGATTGCGGAGGTCAGGTGGCAACCGCTCCGTGTAAAAACTGATATCCAGTCAAATCCGGTTAGACCAGAAAAGCCGACCCCAAGTGACTTGGGAATAAAAAAGGCTAAGAGAGAAGAAACAATTGTCCAAGATATACTTTTGTAAATTTGTATTTGGTATTAATTATTATTCCTTAAATCCCATTCTGCAAACCAATTATATTTTCTTTATCAAAAACTGGATTTGAAGATACGATATTGGACGTATGGTTTAAATACCCCATAGTTTTTAATGAGTAGCCGCCTTGGCAATAAGAATATGTTATACCACATTTCACCCTTATACTATCTAAGTACGAAGTAAGTATGTCTTACTAGGAATTAATCAAGGATAAACCAAGACGTTTTACAAATAAACACATTATAAATAACATTGGTGTATCTATTCTTTCAATAGGTTAAACTTGGTTTGTCTCCATTTTTGTTTTTCTGTTTCGATTCTAAACCCACAATTACAGTTTGTTTGTAGATTTAATTGGTAATCGACATCGTGCTGTGTCGATTGAAACGGTCTCTTGACTATTGCTGTTCAACGATCCTCTGTCAAATGGGACTTCGTATTTGAAACAGACTATAAGACCATCGTTATATTGAATGACATTGCTCAGTCTAAGCACTCAATTATTTTAATGCATATATTAATCAAAGAATGCACCGCTATTAATAATATTTATGTGTAGAAATAATAGTTTATTATATTTTTTTTAAAATGAGTATATTATTATCAAGCAGCGATAGCTCAGTGGGGAGACCAACAGACTGCAATGCAGTGGGTCTCGGGTTCGAACCCATGTCGCGCACTTCTGACTTTCGGAAGTTATATGACTTTTCGAAATTATGTGCGTATTAATTGACAATTATCGCCTGCTCCGTGCCTCGGAGAGCACGTTAAGCCGTCGGTCCCGGCTGCCATAAACATCTATGGCAGTCGTTATTGGGAGAGTGTCGACACAAAAGATCCCACTGGGTTAAAGTGTCGCCGGTCTGCACTGACTGGCCCCCACATTAGATACATACATACATATTATTAATCGCAGGCACGGTTGTTTATCATGCATTTACCAAACAAGCCTAAGACAGCGAAACATGTGTTGTCGATTACATATCTAGTATTTGAAACAGTATTTCACAGCTAGAATACACTCTAATCTCATGACCCTACTGTAGAAATTGGATTGGCACCATGCAACACCTAATGCGATTTCAATTTTAAACATAATTCATGCACACCATTTTAATCTACAGATAGATGCACTTTAACAGCTTATAACATTATAAACAAACAATATCCATTATTCCCGACATTGTATACTTGTGTAGAACGGTTTCATTTTCATCGGTACGCCCGCGAGCCGTCAATAAATCACATTGACCTCTCAACTGAGCACATAACTCAGTCGACTATGGAAATGGCGCCACTGAGTGGAAGACCGTGTTCCGTACGTAGTGTACGCGCTAGTAAATTATACGTACTAGTTACGGGGTAAGCAGAGGTGAAGGGTAAATAAGATATTATGGAACGGGTACTTGGACTAATATGAAAATTATGTTTTTAACTAGATTTTGCCCGTGGCTTCACTCGTGTATATATAGGTTAGATTAGGTTAGTTACAGTATTTTGTTCTGGATAAAAGTACAGTACGTTCTTCTGGCAATGTGTATGCAGAATTTCATGATGGTCGGTCAATAAGTTTAGGCTTGAACGCGTTACAAACAAACTCACAATTGCAAGTATAATATTAGCAAGGATGTCACTAGCTATGCATAAGGAATAACTAATACAAAAGATTGGCACCAAACAACTCAGTTTTGCATCACTGTGGTGGTTACTTGTTTTCATGCACTTCAATTTCAAGTTATTGCATTACACAATATATAAAAAGAGCTTATAATAAAGTAAGGTAACAATTATAGACAGTAAGAGCAGTTACGTTTACAAAAAAAATATATCTTGTGATATTTATATGTATTATTGTTATTATTCGACGACTCGATGGCGTAGTGGTTAGTGTAACTGACTGCCACGCCTAAGGTCGCGGGTTCGATTCCCGCACAAGACAAACATATGTGTGCGTGAACATGGATGTTTGTCTTGGTCTGGATTTTTCTATGTATAATATGAATGTATTTACAAAAAAAAAGGCATCTTGTAAAGGTAGTTGGCACTTGACGGATGGTAAAAATTGACTTATCTTCGTTGGCGACTTGAAGTATGTGTTGATTGAAGCTCGCTTCAAGATGTAGCCAATCTTGTCAGTGACACCCCTTACATAAGGCAGTATAGCAGGCTGGCGCTCGACTGTGGCTGGCTTATATATGTATGTTTATCCATTGTCTAGTACCCATAGTACAAGCTCTGCCTAGTTTGGACTAGATGGTGTTGTGTGTATGTGATAGAATATAAAAAAAAAATATTATTCTTCATTATTTTTATACTGAAATAGCTGACCTGTGCAGCTTTGTCTGCGTCACACAATAGAATTTGCCCCGTTTTTGCAACATTTGTCATTGATGCGCCGCTCCTATTGATCGTAACGTGATTTATATAGCTTATAACCTTCCTCGATAAATGGGCTATCCAACACTGTAGTTCATGAGATTAGCGCGATCAACCGAACAAACAAACTATAGCTTTATAATATTAGTATAGTATAATTTCTTAAGTAAACGTTGTACTACTAGCAAAAATAATAATAATGTAAATTGTGCTAGAAGCGCTCATGATCCTACCACGTTGAAATTAAACTACTATATACGGATTTTATCGCGTTGTTTATTTGACACTTTATTACAAAATTTTGAAAATTGTTACACTACTACTACTATTAAACTTTACTAATTTTTAAGCTAATTAAATTATTATTAAAACTATTTAGATTTAATTTACTTTTACACTTTCCCCGACGTTTCGGTTGCTTTTCAGCAGCCATGTCATGTCACGGGGAGACCGAAAATCCGTATATAGTAGTTTAATTTCAATGAATAATATTCGCGTAAATAGAAGACAATATTATCCTACCACGTATCAGAAATCGCTGAATTCTTACTTTGACTGATAGTAGAATCAGCAACGTGAAACAATATATTATCTGGTATTATGTTTAGACAATAGTATATGGTAGCCGGTAAAAAAGAAAGACCCACAAGCTTGGCTGTCATCTTCATAATATGAGATTCTGTCTTTTTAGTTCGTCTATAACAATACGTTATAATCAACACCCACTTGGCTAAACTAGCAGCGTACACAATAAATAATCCACAAATGCATAGTTCAGCTATTTACGTTCATGGTCTGGCTATTACACTGGCTATTAGAACTCTAATCGAGGGTGATTTCGGTGATCCGAAGTAGCCAACATAGATTATGTCGGCAGATGGTGCCAAGTGCAGGTAAAGGACTTATGGGATATCATTTTATGGCTATTGGATCTTATGTGATTTGTTGATGGTAATTCCGTTGGTGCGTATGATATTTGGTATGTTTTAAGATTATTTATAGCAATTGAAAACGGAGAGAGAAATTGTTTCATACACACCAAAACAGCACAATAAAAAATATAGCATGAACACAATATTTTTGAGTAGTACAGCCTCGCTGATTTCTGCATGAATGGGCCAGCTCGACCGGGGAAGGATGTGAAATAGCAGTATTTCTACTGTTGTGTTTCGTTCGATGAATGAAAGTGCCGGAGGCCCAATCACCCTCTTGCCCCCTTCCCGCTCCTCCTTCCCACTTCCTTTTTCTCTTCTGCCTTTCCTAAAGGATCGGCAACGCGCAAGTGATGCCTCTGGTGTTGCAGGCGTCCATAGACTACGGTGACCACTTACTATCATGGGCCGTATGCTTGTTTACCACCCTAGTTGTATATAAAAAAAAACAACAGTGACCGATTGTGGTCTCGAGTTCAATTCTCAAATTTTCAGAGGTAGTACGGCGTCTGGAACTATGTGTATTCGCGCAGGCAGCTACAAGCAGTAACTCATATGATATAATAATTTACATTGCAATAAAAAAAACTTTGGTTCAATATCCTCCACGATACTAACATTTAAAATCCAAGATATCTACTTCATAAATCACTAAATCACGATCTTTGATAGTCATTTCCAATTTCAACTGGCAACGTCAAAGTAGATGCGCAATTTGTAAGAAAGTAAATCAATAGTATTTCCATAGAAAGTAAATACATCTGGAACGAAATTAACTTCTTTGTCATAATTTAATTGATTCCAATAAGGCTACCAGCCGATATAGAGCTCTCGAGCTCAAGAAGACTTCATTGTGTTTGACTAAAATGAATGAGCTCGTATGGTTCTTCTGAAAATGGTTGATACGCGCGATCGGTTTTCTTAGCCGACAATAAGGCTTATGTAAGGCGAGGAAAGGTTCGAATTCGTCGTGAAACGTGTACATTCTATTATACACTATTATATAAATTTGACAACTTTTATACGTACGTAAATGGCTACGCCTTTGGTTAATAAGACGCCAGGTTACTTATAAGTCAAAATAAATTAACAGGCATCGATTATATCCCCTAGACAGAGGTAAATATGTATATCACCATATTTTGGCAACAATTTTTTTAATTTCATTTCATAGGGCCGGTACTAACGTCATCTTCCAGGCACATTTCTACAAAATAGTCTACTAAGAATTTCTCAACGCAAAAACTACTCACCTGAGAATCATTTTTGAGACACCACGATTAACCGGAAACAATATATAGGAACAGACTCAAAAAAGAAAATTTTTACTTCACAACCAAAACTTAAAGTAAACGGAAAGGGCCTATATCAAACATAACATGATTTATACACCCATGACAAAATATACTCGGCGAAAAAATATAAATACGCGCACCGAAGCTCGTTTGTAGGCGCCGTTAAGAGTGGCACATGTGGCTCATAAAACGCTTATCGCTTACATCAATATCCCTGGAGTCAGCGAGTTTTAGCTTGCGCTGTACTGGTGGTGTGTGGTACAAGGTATGAATTAGTTTCGTTAGCTAGTTTAGTTTATGTGTCGTTGTTCTATTAAAGTGTGATAGAGAAATCTTGAATACCTGGTTTTCAAAAAGTTCTTGCGATTTTTTTAGCAGCTATCTCTAAGTAGAAGTCACCTTCTCTAATCAAGGAGCCGTCTAAATTTCGATTTTTAGGTATTAAATTTCTTTAGTTTTATAATTAACGCTTCTTCTGTTTCTTATTAGTCACTCTTTATTAGCCTTTGCTGGTCCTTGGAAACTTTCTCGCTAATCCCGCGCCACATATAGATAAAGCTTTCGTCAGCGTACTGGTTTAAGTCACTGCAAAATTTTATTTTATATTATATTTAGCTTTATGAAATCCTCAGTAACAGCATGGTGTCAATGTGCCCGTTTACTAATAGAACTTCTTCTTACATAGCTTGCGAAATATAAATTGTACAGCTTTGCCTACCTTTCTTAGATATAAGAATATTAAAATATTATGTTATAATTATTATGTACATTGCGGTTCACGTGAAATCGCTTTCACTCTTTCCACACCTCGGCACAAGAACTCACTGCGGCTAAAACTCGTCGCAACAAACGCGCCACCACTTACTTCCATTGTATCTACATTGTTCTACAACGTTGTACAACGTTAATAGCAGCCGTTATAACGCGCTTTTTAAGCGTGCCAGCTTTGTCACCAAGTGCTGTAAACGTGTTACAAATTGCTTTAAGTTTAATAGCAAAATGTTTAAAGCAGACTGAGTGAAACTACAATGAAGATGGAACATATAATAACAGTTTTATGTCTATAGAGAGGAAGACATAAGTCATTTCCATTCCCATGTTATGCTATCATGTTTTGTTAGAATGTTTGCCATCTGGTTTTCCGGGGGTACCAATACCTTATGTTTTTGCACTGCAATGTATCTATATAGCAGCAAGCGTAGTACCAAGAAACGAAATAAGCAGTTAGAAATTATTTATAATTACATACTATATCCTCTATACAGGATGTCCGTTATAATTAATTAAAGTAAATCTGATGGCCGTTCAGAAAAAAAAATCTATCCCAACTACTACCTGAGATATGTTTATTTTTAATTACCGTATTTAACTTTCTTGTACACAACGACCATAAATGAAAGAATTCCATCGGTATTTTGTTGTTTTATTATTAAACACTAATTATGCTAATAAATAGACAGTCAAAAGTATGACTAGATTTGCACTTTTCTTTTTTTTATACTTCTTTTTCTGAACGGCCATCAGATCTACTATAAGACATTTCAAGGTTATTAATTAATTACCGGAGATCCTGTATACCTGGAGTCACACACCTCTATTTGTCTGAAGAGATAGATAAAAAGCTGCCTACGATTATGTAATAATAGATGATAAAATAATATGTTCACGGGTATGTACCCGTGAACATATTATTTTATCATCTAAAACACTTTAAAATGTAAATTGTAGCAGAGGCAAAAGAAAACCCTTAAAGTAAGACTTGAAGCGGCGACCTCAAACCCAAAACCGTGTCGTCGTTATGTCAACTAAGCTATATAGGGCCCGACGTCAAAATTGAAATTTGCACCTGTGTTTTATTTAATTAACTTTAAAATTTAATGCATTTTTCATTTGTCATATATGTTAATAAAATTATATCACACATTAAATAATATATAGTATTATTCACTTTGAGAATATTAGTGCGCATTCACGCATTTACAAAAGACGAAATGTTAACAATTATAATATAATATGTATTATTATAATAACATTAAATTGTAGCATTTGAATGCAATTGCTATACTACTCAGATTTAAACATTGGATATAGCTGCTATAGTGCTTCTATCAAATTTCTATTTCAAGTCAAACGAAAGCAACTAGCTTGCTAATAATAATTTTAGACTATAGATTATCAAATGGTCATAGTCTCGGGTTCGAACCCACGTCGTGCACCTCTAACTTTCGGAAGTTACATGACTTTTCGAAATTATGTGCGTATTGATTGACCATTATCGCCTGCTCCGTGCCTCGGAGAACACGTTAAGCCGTCGGTCCCGGCTGCCATGAACATCTATGGCAGTCGTTATTGGGAGAGTGTCGACACAAAAGATCCCACTGGGTCGAAGTGTCGCCGGTCTGCACTGACTGACCCCCACATAAGATACATACATACATACATAGATTATCAAATACTTAAACCAGGTAATATCAGATTTACACCAGTCATTAATCCAACAAACTCGACTAATAACATCACTGTACTCCAAACCGAGCTTTGGCACCTGCCAACAGCTAACGACCATGCCTTACCGTGATACATTACGCGATACAACCTAACACTTAAATGCCTTGACCCACTGCCATTTACCTGTTGGCAGTTTAACCTACATAGTTTATTGCTCAAGTGTTTCACTTGAAAAATGGCCGTGTATTGAAGCTATTAATGTTTAGGGATACGCAGGAGCGCCGATATCGTTTTTTATTTAAAGATCCAGTTTTATAATAAATGCACGTAACGGACGATACTGATTGAAATTAAACTACTATATACGGATTTTATCGCGTTGTTTATTTGACACTTTATTACATAATTTTAAAAACTGTTACACTACTTTTAAACTTTACTAATTTTTAAGCTAATTGAATTATTATTAATACTATTAAAACTATTTAGATTTAATTTAATTTTACACTTTCTCTGTCGTTTCGATTGCTTTTCAGCAGCCATGGTCATGGGGAGACTAAGATGGTAGTTGTCTCAATGTTCCAGTGTAGTTATTTCAAAGTACCCGAACATAATTTAATCATTGTTTCTGAGCTCAAAGTATCATGAAGTCTAGCTGTGGTTTGCTTCTTTTTGGGTTTGACGGCTAGACATAGAATAATTCAAATAGCTTAATAATTTGTAAAGTTTAATAGTAGTTGTAGTGTAACAGTTTTCAAAATTATGTAATAAAGTGTCTAATTAACAACGCGATAATAGCCGTATATAGTAGTTAAATTTCAATAAATAATATTCGCGTAAACAGAAGACAATAGGACGTTACTGAATTTTAATTTTTTCATTCGTTCGTTGAATTGTAGATATTGTTATTTACTTTTTAAAGGTGCAGTAGGTAAAGGCAAATGCTAGATACCTATAAATAGTGCCACGCCTTATATCAACAAAAATAAATAAAGAAATAATTGTATTTCAAGTCAACAGTAGGTAGTTAAATACAATTTTTTTTTAAGTTCCTCTTTATAGTGGCTGAAAATGAACTGGTCATATTGACAAGTTTCGAGCGAGTACTGAATAGTCCCTTATGAAAAACCCAACAAGACTGACAGATTTAAAAATCAAACACGATCAAGCAAACTGTAAGGAATGTATAATTTAATAATTATATAATTGAAAAATTATGAATGTATCAAATGTGTTTTTAACATTCAAAATGTTTTTTAAAATTCAGTAATTATCTATTTAATTTCTTTAAGAGGTACCGAGCATGATCGCGTTAGTACCCGTTTTTAGTAATATAAACAATATAAATTGTCCTAACATCACGATTGCTTACTACAACTAAAGCCTCAAAAAATAATAATACTCTTAAACACGAAACTGCGTTACGTGAGCAACAAAAGGTCTTCATATACCTTCGGTGTGACCTCTGACCTCTCGTTATCGCGACCCGGCCCTAATTGGGTGTCGCGAAAAGAAATATAGCGTTCCCCATTACCTATTGGGTGAATGCTGACCACGAGTGTAGGGGCTGAGAAATATTGCTAAGATTTAGTGTATTGGAGACATAACTTGTGACGTAAGCCAGTTTGCTATTGCACAATCAAACTTACCACTAGATGGTGGTATGGTAGTAACATATGACTGTTACTAATTTAAGTTTTAAATAGTCGTATGTTTCATACCATCATGGTGGTCAATCAGAATACACTTGCCTCATGGGAAGAAATGGTTAGAACCTCTTATAGTCATAAGTTGTTTATTAATTGCAACATTAATGACGTCTTGTATTTAAGTAGCAATCCATAAGCAACTTGTAACATTAAAATTGGTAAAAAGTTGACAATGATTCATTAATCATTGTCAACTTTTTACGAATTTTAAGCAAGCAATCTGCAAGCTCATTCGCTTGCAGATTTAAATACGCCGAGCTTTCTTATTTAGTGGTAATATGCGTTTTTAGTTTTCCTCGAAATAAATCGAACAAAAATAACTCTAAATAAACCATTTACAAAATATCGCATAACATACTTAAAATAACATAAGTCCAACTAAAGTTCTTTTTTATCAGTCAATTAGAGCCACGTAGCACCTGTTTTGGTGCTGCAGTTGTAGGGAATGTAACTGGTGTGCATAAGGTCTCGCATCCAATTCCCGAATCGATCGGCATGCAAATTATTATTGAGTATTTCCGTTAAGAAATTCTCAGTAACAGTTTGACGTCTAAAACTTAACAAGCTGGCATCTATTTGACGGAAACTAAAAACAGTTATCGAGTAGACCTCTGCTTATCCTTTCGCCGATATACACATAGCCACATTAGTGACAAAAATATAACTTTTATAATAAAGCAATTTTATAAACAAGGCTTCGCGTGTTCATTGGTTGTAATGAAAGCATCATCAAGCGCATGTCTCCTGTCCCACCGCGTTTCAATTACCTTGATCAAATATTTAGTTTACGCTGAATGTGGTTAATATTAAAGCAGCCATGTTAAATATTATCCATATAGTAACCCAACATCAAAAACTTTAATAAGCTTCGTATTATTGTAATTTATTTATTTATTTGAAAAAAACACCTTAAACTATCTTTACAGGACTTATCCTAATACGACAGCTAAGAACTAAACACTGTTTAAAAACTACATTATTTACAATCACGGTATTACATCTAAGTATTCAAATAAAGTAAAAATTAATATTATATATTATTCTGTTTGTAACATAGAATAAATAGTAATTCCTTTGCGAATTCACCAAAACAACATGTAAACACATCAATGTTAACATGTAGATCATTGATGGTACGGATAGCTCTGGTAAGGGGTGCTTTGGCGAGTAAGTTGGTTCTCGCTGTAGGTACCAATAGCAGAGGCGGGCTTCGTCGCCGCCACACGTAACGGTCCGGTACACACAATATTTGATCCAAATGGAAATATCGCAAATACAATAAGCCTTTAGGTGTTTCGATTTACGGTGTACTTTATAACTATTGTTTAAATGTTTCGATATTGAAATACACAATAAATCAATTTTAAATTTGATAAATGAAGTCTACTACATTTCATTTTGAAGCGGCTGCCACTTATTCATTAACGGATCGGATTTGCAATCGCTTTGATTCATTACCTATCCATTACACGACCAACGTGAAGGCACACCTAACACAAACATTTCGATTAGCTGGAGAGATGAAAGAGGATACACTTAATTTCTGGATCACAAATTACTTCTATTCTTGTAAATACGTAGTTACCTAATAACCAAAACAAAAAGGAAGCCAAACGAAAGAGTTGTCTATAAAAAAGATGAGACAACTACCACTTCGGTGTTTCCCGAGTGCTACGATATGTCCTTCTTCAAACGAGGTTTAAAGAGAGTTCTTCTTTCACGGTAGGCAGCGGCTTTGCTGTGTTCTGACATTGCTGAAGTCCATGAGCAGCGGTTACCACTTTCCATCAGGTGGACCACTTGCTCGTCAGCCATGGATGGCAATAAAAAAAACTATCTTAGTCTGCCCGTGAACATGGCTGCTATAAAGCAACCGAAACGGCGCAAAGTGTAAACTTAAATATAAATGGTTTTAATTAAATTAAATATCCCAAATACTATGTAGTAAAGTTCAATAAAAGTAGTTTTCAAAACTATATAATAAAAGTGTTTTAAAGTAAAATAAACAACGCGACATAATCCGTATAAAGTGTTTAGTTTCAACGCACCAAATTCATAATTTAAATTTACTACAATTTGTTTTCATCTGTCAAATGCACACACTAGATGTCGCTATATACAACAAAACATATCCTTACGCAGCTGCGTCACAAAGCAACTTGCTCTTATTAAAAATTTACGCGCAACGTTCTCGCTAACTTGGGTATTACCTTACTCCTCTTTGCTCTTACTAACCTACCTGTGTTACAGTGTGTAAATAATGCGGAAGATGGATGTTTATCAAAGTGAATTTTGGTGAAAAATGGCGGATTTGGCAACGACGGTCTATCTACTTTAGGAGGGTTATATTTTACACGTGCAAAATGCATTTTCACGCAGATGTTGTGAGTTAATAAGCGGTTATAGACATGTTCAATAAGTTAGGTTGATTCGACACAAGTTACATGAAACAACTCTGTGAAATGTATACTGTACCAAAAAAGTGTTGAATAAGTTTTAGTTATGTGCTTTCGCGTTTTTGAAAAGGTTGTTACTAAACCAATTTACTTTTTCTGTTTTTAATTTGAGAATGTTAAACTAATACCAGCTTAAATACATAATAATATAAGCCATGTAATAAACTCTCCCTTTGCTGGGCACGGGCCTCTTCTCAGTCTGAGAAGGGTTTGGCCATAGCATAGTGCACCATGCGTGCCCAGTGCGGTTTGGCAGACTTCACAGATCTTCGAGAACATTATGGAGAACTCTCAAACATGCAGGTTCCTCACGATGTTTTCCTTCGCCGATAAAGCGAGCGATAATTAACTATTTAGCAAGCTTAAATACTCTATAGTAATTTATTGAACAGTATATAGTATGTAATACCATATATAGACTGTAATATAGGTACTTCTTCACGGATTATTGGATTTGGGCTATTACACAACAACAAATCATTTGAACATTGAAGCTATCAGTAAAGCCGATTATAATATCCAATTAATTAAAGCGGTATATTGCCAATAACGATCCATTTTGGTATTTATATGTAGATCATAGTTTATGATAAATTATTTATCTGTGTAAACCATCCATGGGTGAAAAAGAAGCAATATACGTTTTGGAATATATACGAACGAATACAAAGTGAAAGAATTGCTACCACAAACGTTCAGTAATTTGTTTTTGTGGAATTATAAAAAAGCTAGATTTAAATTAGGAAGGCAAATTCGTATCAAAATGCGGTTTGAATTAAAATATTCATTTTTTGTTCTCTCCTGCCAGCGTCATTTGAATATGCTGCCAACATCAGGGACACTAACTGATATCCAATGAGTAATTATTTGGCTATCAGCCGCCATATTGCTTGGCTAGCGACAATATATAGGTAAGCCATGCAACGAGAATGTAATCCTGTGCTTAGGCAAACACATTGATATTGACGCATGGTATAAGCTGTAAGCGGCAAAAGAACCATCTATGATATACCAAAATTCATAGAAATATGACATAGCCTCTAAATCACGGCAAAGGAAAGTTTTTACAAACATAACTTGTTTTAATTTAGAAAATAAGGTTGTTATTGCACCACAATGTTTGTAAAAACAGTCACACAAACTCAAAAACAAGCAGGTTTGATTTATACATTTTGTGTATCAATTATTTGGATAGTGTGTACATTAAGCTGCAAAAATACATATCTATATCAAAACTGATATGGTATAAGCCGGTAATTTGCCATTTGACGGAAATCGATACAAGAATTGTTAAGTAGTTTAGTTATATCGTAATAGAGGGTAAAACAAGTAGCTAAGATTTACAAATAAATTTATAAATTTATAGTGGGTACTTTGTTTTATAGATACTTTCGAGCACTCTCTATTCCGTTCGTACGCATACATTATTATGTCCCTGTGTTCGAGTGTCTTTTCAGTTAAAATAATATTTATTTTAATTATACCTATTTCCTAAAATAAAAATACTCGTAAGTGTCACTCCTTTTATTTGACTCTGGTAACTTTTAACCTTATGTTAAAAGTTACGTAAATACTACCCCGAAGATGTGTAAAACACACTAACACAATTATTTTCTATATTAATATTAGGAAATATTTTAAATGAAGATACTGTTTTTTTCTCTTTGCCCTAATCTCTACCATAGATATCAAGGGCTTCTGTATGTTCCTTCTTATTTCAAATAGGTATAATACTTTTCAAACCAATATCACTGCCAAATTATGCCTGTAACTTACGCCCTATCGTTAAATCTCGTACCTACGGGCCGCAGGTTTTAATAGATAAGATTTACGAGCACTCATCTGGTCAAGGGTTGAATGCGACGTAATTTGTCGCGACAGGGGAGAGACCAGCCGGCCAGGGGACACTAGCCACTGTGGGGGGAATGCGACGCCATATTCATACAGCTTTTGGGGAAAAATCCAAATTGTTTACGCGGTTTTGATGTGTGTCGGGAAAATTCACAAAGGGTATTTTTTTTCCACTTTGAGTCTGGGTTTTAGTCACAACAGTTGTGTATACACTGTTCGAATAGTTTATTTTATATCAGAGTCAATTCTAAATGCCAGAAGCATAAAGCCAAATGAACGTAAGCTTAAAAGGTAAACTTATAGAATATTTTCTTCTTCTTTTCCCTAGCCTTTATTATTCCCAAGTCACTTGGGGTCGGCTTTTCTAGTCTAACCAGATTTGACTGGATATCAGTTTTTACACGGAGCGGCTGCCACCTGACCTCCGCAACCCAAAGGCTAACGATACCCTAAGGCTAGACCAGTTAGTTAGAGGGTACTGACTTTCCCAATAATGACTGCCATAGATGTTTATGGCAGCCGGGACCAACGGCTTAAAGTACTCTCCGAGGCACGGAGCAGGCGATAATTGTCAATCAATACGCACATCATTTCGAAAAATCATATCACTTCCGAAAGTCAGAGGTGCGCGACGTGGATTCGAACCCGAGGTCCTCTGCATTCCAGTCTGTTGGTCTCCCCACTGAGCTATCGCTGCTATATACTGATATACTTATAGAATATTTTATTGTACTTAATTTTGTTTTGTATTAGAGTTCTCAAGCTACTTGAAATTATGTCAAAACTAACCTGCTACAATATTTTAAAAATTGTTTTAGTATTTGCTGTCATCATTGCTAACAGTGGGAGCCAAGTTTTTTAAGTTCACTATTTTGCCAGACTAAGAGCTGGATCAACGAAAGACTGTCATGCTTACGTCACAGTGTAGCAGTACAACCGAGTTATCCAAAATGAGTATACCTAAACACTTTCCGTGTTGATATAATCTTATAGTATTTAGACCATGCAAGGTCCCAAGAAGCCTATCTTCAGTACAAGAGTCTATTGACAGCTCAGTGCTAAACCCTATTATGTGACTAAATTTAGCTTTGACGTTGAGTTTAGTTATGCTTGCATTATATAATAAAGTCCTTAATCTGTATAGTTTTAATACAAAACTAGAACAAATAAAACATCCTAATATCCTAAATTATTTCCCGAAAATTCCTTACCAAATCATAATTTATTTTCAACAACAAAAGCATGTGGACATTAATCAAAAATAGGTACACACCTCGGTCGATACTGCCGTGACTACCCGCAGTAAAACATTGCCCGTGTAAAAAACACCGACGGAAAAAAACAAAACATTAAATTACACTGTAATAAGCCTCCAACTAAGTTGATCGACCCCCGAATGTTGCCAGCTTAGAATATACCACGTGGGAAATACGCGAAAAAGGTTCAATTGCTTTCCTCGAAATTAATTTTTGGATGATTAATTTTATTTAGGTGAAAGTTGGTTTGGTGATTTTGATAATTTACCTTTGTTGATAGCATATTTTTGTATATAGATTTTTTTTTAATTTTATTTGTAATGTGTAATGTGTAATGTGTTAATATTAAACATATTTTACCTCAACCAACACATTTTATCTCAAACTTACAGCCTGAAACATTGTGTAGTATGGGTAGGCAATAAATTACAGTCCTACGAATACGCTTGGGTCTACTACCTTCTATCGGCTACAATTTCAGTACTAATTACATAATATGTATATAGACCAGTTTAATATGACACGCAAAAAAAGGACCAAATATACAAGTGCGAAGCAATTTCAGGTCGGATTGGTCAAATACAGTTATTGACATTCGGCCAGATTTTCCTACCTGAATTTTGTGAATTCATACCGCGTGAAATGAAAAAGTACTTATAACTGAACATGACAACTGCCTTGGTGAAGTCAGCGTTAGTAAATAGTTACTGTGTATGAGGTCTCGAATTGAAACCCAGGTAAAATAAATTCACAGTACTGACACGGAATCTGGAATTTGATCCGCCTGACGGCTGTATTACGAAGGATCATACAATGATAACTGTCGAAATAATAATAATAATATTCTACACATACACACAACACCATCTAGCCCAAACTAAGCGGAGCTTGTATTATGGGTACTAGACAATAGATAAACATGCATAATTATATACTTTTTTTTTTTGTATATTCGTACATATTACACATAGAAACACCCAGATCAAGACAAACATCGATGTTCATGCACACAAATGTTTGACTTGTGCGGGAATCGAACCCGCGACCTTAAGCGTGGCAGTCGGTTACACTAACCACTACGCCATCGAGGCTGCCTATGTATGTAACTGAACATTTAATTTAATTGAAAGTCAGACACATTTATTAGAATTTCAAAAGTTCTAATCAAAGGACTCGTCTAGCTAAAAAATGAAAATGAGTCCCATCGGGTGCATAGAATTCATTCTATTCAAAGTTATTGAAAAAGTTCCATTATTCAGTATCTGAATGAAGAAATTCCATCTTTATAATAAAAGAATTTGTCACGGAATATTAATAAAGGATTTTGAAACTGCAATGGATTGCCCCAATTTTTGCAATCGGGAGTTTCTTTTGCTGCATCGGCGTCGTTATGTAAAGAGACTCATGTGTCTTAATATCGGTCCATTATAAATTAGATGAATCTTCTACCATAAGCTAACTAATATCATAAATTCGAATGTGAACTTGTTTGTTACACTTTCCTGCCTGAACTACTTGACCGTGCATAATAAAATTTCGCACAAACATTGTCAGGGGTACAGGAAAAACATAGGGTGCTTTTCATCCAGAAAAAAGTATTGTTCCTCAGAGAAGCCGTGGGAAATGCTAGTAATATATAAATTCCATTGCTATTTACAACAAATATAAGGTAGCTTAAGACAATACATTGAGACCGATATTTATATATTGATTTTCGTATTTTGGCAACTTTATTGATTGAAATTATTTATTTATTTATTAAACAGAAATAATAAGGAATGAATATATTCTAAAAGCAGTAACTGAATTATATTATAATAAATTATTCGTTAGTTGAGCCGTTGTTGATCTTACGCCAAATCTTTCTCTGGTCGTGTCGGATTATTTTTCCATTGGACTATGAGAGTGACGGAATAGAGACTACACTTGTGTTGGTGCACACACTTATGCAAATAAATTATGACTGCCGGTTTAAGTTGTCACCTCACTACAGCTTTTACGCTTAAATTGTGGGTTCAAAATCCACAAATGATTGTTCCAAGTCTAGATGTACTTTGTGTCATTTTTTGAATGTGTATAAAGTTCCCCGTCACACAGGAATTATGCCTAGTGTGGGAGAAATCATTTAAAATAAAAAGAGTCGTTTGCGCGGCTAATTTATTTTATGATTCAAACTGATGCGCCTGTATTCTTACTACTTTAAAACAAAAATCATAACGGTAACAGTATTTTGCCGATCCCCACTAAAGTCTCTAATCGAAGACATTTAGTGTAACCCTATAATGTTGATGTTTCCCTAATACTTATAATCCTAACCCTCAACGGCGTATTAATAATTAAAAGAGGGTTGAAATTATTTTGCCGCAATTTTCTTTCATGAATTATCTTCCCAGATTGAAGACTCTAAGAAAAGGCTTTTGTGATGTAAACCGTAATACAGTCTTAGAGTTAAGTATTAAAATTGCTACTCCTTGATTAATTCGTGAGATTAGAAACAGTGGCATTGTGGTGGCGATGAGCAGATTCATAATTTATTATGTTTACTTTGAATTAAATAGAATTTCTGAAATTGCTCGCTTATTTTTGGTATAAACGATGTTATTCTGTTGATAAAAGAGGTATGCTTATATTGTAAATGCTGAAATTGTGTTTGTTTGTATGTCACATAGATTAAATAGAGACTTTAGTTGAATAAAATTGTACAATTTTATTCAACCAAAGTCTAAGGCACTGAAGAAATTAAAAACGTTGACTACTTTTAACAAAATTATTTGGGTAGAATAGAGAAAACTGCTTCGTTGGCGGTTATATTTTCGGCCGATCGTGAGATGACGGTTTTCTTTCCAGGTCGTGTAAAAGGTTACTGATTTTTTTTGGAACTTTTGATAGCACCAAGGATAATGTGCTTGGCAATGTACATAGTAAATTTTAATAGAACTGTTTTTTATTATAGACTTAGAACTTAATATGTTAGTTTAATACACCGCTGACGGGGAAGGAGATACGTAGTCAAGAATTCATGCATATACATTCAAAGCTGCGTGAAATTGAATCTGGTTTTCACTTTAGTATATTTACTTTAGTAAATATCTTATGCATACTTTATTATTAAATATGGGTATTTTAAATTTTAGTAAATCTTCTTCTTTACACAATAATCAAAAATATCACTTTCGTCATTTGACATTGACGCGCCGTTGTAAGCAGACGTCTCCACTAATGAAGTGTCTCAAAGTGCACTATCGCTGTCTCTTTCCGGCTGTACGCTAATGTGATCTGTCTCATTCGCGCACTGCATATGCAAGTCCCGTTCGCCAGTTTGATCCATCTACATAATGAAGTGTTACGTAAGATCGTTTGTCTTCTTTGTGAAGAAGTGTTGTAACAAAGTTGGCTTTATGTAATATCTTTCCTTTTATACAATACTAGTTTTGCCCGCAGTTTCGCTAGCGTGAATATAGATTTTGTCAATAAATTCCTATCTCTTAGGAACCTATTTTTCTGGATAAAATGTACCCCACGTCCTATTTTGTAACTCTGACAACGTGTATGCGAAATTTCCTAATGATCGGTCGATAATTTAGAGCGTGAAAGTGTAACAAAGGAATTAACAAGAAAACATACGCAAACAAATTAATAATAATAATAATAATATTCTATATCTACCACATACACACAACCAGAAAAGCCGACCCTTAGTGACTTGGGAATAATAATGGCTAAGAGAGAAGCAGACACACAACACCATCTAGCCCATACTAAACAGAGCTTGTACTATGGGTACTAGACAATGGATAAACATACATATATACTTTTTGTTTTTTATAAATACATACATATTATACATAGAAATAAATTTTTCCGTGGTCACGCCATAACTTGAGAACGACTTGACGTCTTACGTCATGGAGTTATGTTTCTTATGTAGTCAATTTCTTTTTGTTTATACTTACTACCTACTTCTTTCAATCTTGGTATAATTACCAAACAATTTTCTAATAACAATAAAGTACCAAATGTATTAGTGTTAAGAACGGAAAGCGTAGTGATTTAGTGCTCTTCTTGCCAATACCACTGCGCCGAGTGTTAAGGCTACGATTCCCACAAGGGACTAAAATTTGGGTGTCGAACAAATAGCTGAACCAAGACGAGATGTCCCTTATGTTCGTTGTCTGAATGTTTGTTAAGTCCCTCGCGCCACTGACTTTATTCCAAGTACAGAGCCTTTTTAAAGAAAATTAAATATGACGACAAATGAAGAAAAAATAGAAATATGCTAAAAGGGAAATCCTTAGTCTCGCCAACCCCAATGGAAATGAATCTATGTATTGATATATAAGGACATATATATGGCGTCTTTCTTTGTAAGGGCAAAGAAAGGCACTAAGTAAAGAAGCGGCAATAATGAGGGTAGATCGTAAGCAAGTGTAACTGACAATGAACTCACTAAAGACGGAGTGAGTGAAAGTGACGCTAAACTTTTAGTTATTCAGTACACGCACGGGTTGCGAACTTGCCAGACTAACGGCGTAATGTTGTGATAACAGCCATCGATAACTATGTTCGGTTCTCGAACTTAGTTATTACAATCTTATGGAGTAAGGCAATGTTAAATAATCTATTCCATGACACCTTAATTTCATGTAACTGAATCTTATAGTAGGCGTATTATACTTACACGGTAATGTAGTTTCTGTCAATCAATTTCTATTCCTCAAAAACAGTATTTTTTTCTGGTTGAAGGTACCTACCCTGTGTTTTTTGTCCCTGGCAAGGTGTATGCGAAATTTCATGATTATTTGTAGAGTACTTATGGTGTTATAACGTAACAAAAAAAACAAACTCGCATGTGTATTTATAACATTTTATAATATTAGTTGGAATGTAGGATAGATATACTTTACTCTATCTAATAATAGATCAATGCTAAATAGCTTTGTTATATTCCGATGTTAAGTAGGGTTGCCAGAAATACACAATATCTAATTCCACCCTCACCATTGTAACACCTGTGTAACCAGAATCAGTATTAGTGACCATGGAAAGCGCCAAATTGTGTTTTTTTTTATGCAACTAATTTGGCAAACAAGCATACGGCCCACCTGATGGTAAGTGGTCACCGTAGCCTATAGACGCTTGCAACACCAGAGGCATCACTTGCGCGTTGCCAACCCTTTGGGAAAGGAGGAAGTGGGAATGAGAAGAAGCGGGAAGGGGGAAAGAGGTGATTGGGCCTCCGGTACTCTCACTCACCAAATGAAACACAACAGTAGGAATACTGTTATTTCACGTCGATATTCTGTGAGAGGGTAGTCCTTTCCCGGTCGAGCCGGCCCATTCACGCTGAAATCAGCGAGGCTCTACTACTCATAAATGCTAAAACGCTCTAATACTCGTGCAACCCCATTAAAATCTTGAAACGATCAATGAATTAAATCGCAAGGATACTAATTGAAGAACAATAAAAAAACTCAATTTCTCTACTTGCAAAACGAAAGACAAAAGCAGTGATATTCATAGGTTTGCAGTGTGCTATTAGAGATTGAAGACAATTGGTCTCAGCTGTGCTAAAAGCATAATTCCTATTCTTCAGAGTCAGAATCGCACAAGTGAAACTCCTTACGATCAGACAAACAATATGCCTGTCTTCTTCTTCTCCCATAGCCTTTATTATTCCCAAGTCACTTGGGGTCGGCTTTTTTAGTCTAACCGGATTTGACTGGATATCAGTTCTTACGCGGAGCGGCTGCCACCTGACCTCCGCAACCCGAAGGCTAACGATACCCTTATTCTAGACCAGTGTCAGGATATTATAGGGTACTGACTTTCCCAATAACGACTGCCATAGATGTTCATGGCAGCCGGGACCGACGGCTTAACGTGCTCTCCGAGGCACGGAGCAGGCGATAATCGTAAATCAATACGCACATCATTACGAAAAGTCATATGACTTCCGAACGTCAGAAGTGCGCGACGTGGGTTCGAACCCGAGACCCTCTGCATTGCAGTCTGTTGGTCTCCCCACTGAGCTATCGCTGCTATATTATATCTACAAACATTATGCTTGTATGTTGTATAAATAAAAATAAATTAATCATTAGTTTTCGTTATGTTATATGGTTTCGCCTACTCGAATCCGAAGGGAACACATACCGGGCAAAATATTTACGGGTTATTTAGAATATGGTTTATCTGTGTGCTTCATCCAAATCCATCCATCAATTAAGTAACAAACATCCAGACATCTTCACAACATTTTATAATTTTGTGATAAATGTAGGATGTTATCGTTAATAAACATGTGATTAATTTGTGAAATCTTTTGTTGCAGGATGGAAGAGACAGTGCGATCGCTGCTGCAATACAAGAGCCGCGTGGAAACTCTGAAGCAGGAGAAGGCGTCCTTATCATCAGCGCTCGAGGTGAGTTAACACTGAATTATAAAGTATCCAAATTTCACAATTCTTATAGAAAGTCCTAGTCAGTTGAAGATTCGGCCTTAACTCAAAAGATGTCTTCATGATCAATCTCAATTTTAAATAATAACGGCATTTGTAAAGTTATCTATATATATAAAACTCTTCCGTTACTGAGTGACTGACAGACAACGCACAGCCGAAACCCCTGAACGCAAGAAGCTGAAATTTGGCATGTATGTTCCTTGGAGAGTGTAGGGGAGCACTAAGACAGGATATTTGGAAATTCCATCCCGAAGGGGGTGAAAGGGGTGAAACTCGATACTCACACGGGAACGGGACTTACGCGGGTGAAACCGCGGGAAAACTACTAGTACAACATAAATAAGCAGAACGTTACTCGGATAAAACAGCCAAAGCTAAAGGTATGCGCTAAAGGTATGATGTCTACATACGGCAAGTTAAAAAAATACTTCGGTCAATCAAAACATGGTGTAGACAAAGAGGATAGCAGACTGCACATATCTTCTAGAACTAAATTAAACAAAATTTAACACTGTTTTTAGAATACTCTAATTTGTTCCAAACGCATTCGGGTATAATTGAGGTACTCACTAACAACTATGTTAAAATAAGTTCAAGAGCAGCGATAGCTCAGTGGGGAGACCAACAGACTGCAATGCAGAGAGTCTTGGGTTCGAACCCACGTCGCGCACCTCTGACTTTCGGAAGTTATATGACTTTTCGAAATTATGTGCGTATTGATTGACAATTATCGCCTGCTCCGTGCCTCGGAGAGCACGTTAAGCCGTCGGTCCCGGCTGCCATGAACATCTATGGCAGTCGTTATTGGGAGTGTAGACACAAAATATCCCACTGGGTCGAAGTGTCGCCGGTCTGCACTGACTGGCCCCCACATAAGATACATACATACATGCATGTTAAAATAATATATCTAAGAGTCAATTACCAAATATTTTTGTGTCGAAACTACTCTTTATATTTATTAGCTTGACTGATACCTGCTTTATACTGAATGTTCTTCAAAGAAAGACAAATAAACCTAAAGTCTACATCGACGCATGAATAAAACGCTCTATAAACGAAAACATTTCAAAGATATTACCTGGCAAACAGTCGACGACTTTACGACCACTGTCCAGACTACAGCCTCGTATATCGAACCATAAAATACAAATAAAAAACTTATCTTCATAGCGCAAATTCCTTAGCAAATATTCTCTAAACTGTGGAATTAAAAATTCACGAAGGGAAGTATTTCCCCTGTCCATTATAAAGTGAACCGTTGAATAACAAATTTTAGGATGAAGAAAACTTAGCTTAGGGGTCTTGTGCTCTTGGTTTTGTAACAGACTTTTAAAGAGAAATCAAATACAAATATTCAAAATATTTCATTTAGCTCGCCGGCATTGTTCGCTGCCTACCCCATTTTTCAATAAACTTGGTGGTGAAGATGGAGTTACAATGGACTCTTCCATCCGTTATGTTTCGCATCCTATCAGATTTCGACCGTGACTATTTTGTTTTGTTGCTAATGTTTTATAAACGAAACAAACGATGTATGAAGGCATCAAATCTGTGACCGAACAATAAATGTTTTGGTTCGTTAGTGACCAAGGACTGACAGCCTGGCTTTTTTAATGACAATCTATAAACGTTATCTTTTTCGTAAATGGACGTTTGAATTAACGAAGGCTTAGCAATACAAAAAATAATACCTAGTGCGATTATCTATTACATAAACAGAGAAAGAAAGAAAGAAAATACTATATGCCATTCTTTTTCAGTATACAAAAATAAAATATATGTAAATAAATTATAAAATACATATACGAATTATAAAAAATGTGCTAAATCGAGATCGAGAAGGGTCCTTGTCTCAGCATATGTTACAACAGCGGAGTGTTGCAGCGCAGTCCCAAGAGAGATTATTATTATTTGGACAGTCGTTCACATTCGAAACGTGTATTTAACGACAAAGTATTCAAACCTTTAAACTATTAACTTATAAACTCCTAAAGTATTACATATAAACCTATAAAAGTACAAAACACATACCATTTCATCTAGAGAGCTCAAAAAAAAGATTTCAAGAATTGTAACGGTATGATTCCATTTAGTTACAACGTATTTGGACATTGTGCTCACCCCTCAGCCCGACACAGCTATCAGTTATTTTGAATGGCGGATGAGATT
Source organism: Catocala fraxini (assembly GCA_930367265.1). Classification (NCBI taxonomy): domain Eukaryota; kingdom Metazoa; phylum Arthropoda; class Insecta; order Lepidoptera; family Erebidae; genus Catocala; species Catocala fraxini. The sequence continues at coordinate 22,946,499 of OV884032.1, read as the reverse complement.
TTTGATTTTTCCATTTCCCGTCACTCGGTGAATGATACATATTTGTACCTGTGCTCTATTGTAAACAACCCCTCCGGCTTAATATCGAGTTGGCGATATGGTCAGGTATTTTGGAGAGGTGGAAACGTCGTTTCCTAACACTATTGACATAATATAGGTTATATTTTGTGTGTCAATAGTGTTATGAATCAGATATCTGGTTGGTATCAAAGGTGTTATATTTTTTGCGTTTATGCCCGTGGTTTCACTTGCGCAAATTTCACGTGAACTTATTATTGGAATAAAAAGGTATCCTATGTGACCCGCCTCAGGTGTGCTCCACTCTACTACACTATGTCTTATCGTTGTTGTATAATCGCGCGCGGCGCCGCCGAGGGCGTGCTGCTTGACCTCACACGCGGTAACATAGGTTAGACCACATAATGTCCTCGAATAACAATTCAAGGACATTATGTGGTCTTTATGTGCGCTTCAAATTCAATAACAAACATATTCACAAAGTTTTACATTTATAATATAATTAAGATTAGCGACGATATAATTCGAGTCCAAAGCCCCGACTTCATAAACGCAAGAAATGTTTACAAACCTATGCTACTACACCAACAGATCTTTCCAACTATTTTTATGCTAATGGTCTGCTTCGTTGTACCTGTGGCCTGAGTAAACGTCTATGCTGCAGTCGATAGCTTGGTTATGAACTCGACTTCCGTGTCAAGCAGATAATTATTGATATCCATGTAAATTTTTAGAGAAGTGTCAAAAATTTTTGCTCCTTATACTTTATATACAAATATGTCCTGCCTACCCCTATCCACCTCTGCTTGAAAATATACGTAAGACTATAATAATTAAATTAATGTGTATTTCTTTCTAGATGTTATATCATCAGATTTGGTCAGCCAAAAAGGTAAAAAAATTCTAAGCGCACATTTACAATGTAGCTTTCATATTTATAATCCTCTTATGCTATCGTATGTGTAGAAAGCCACACTGCACCAAAGTGCCACTTATGAAATAGACCACTTGCAACCTCTAATTACGCAAAATCTCATCCCCTCACAAACATCCATAATCCCTCAAAGAACGTCCAGCTACGAGTACACCACTATATACAGACCTCCCCTGCCCCTCGCAAATCAAAACATAAACGGGGATATTAAAGAAAACTTTCAAAACAAGAGAGCTCTATCACATTGGTTATAGGAGGACCAGTTGTGAGTAAACCATTGTATTTTGGCCTCCCCTGCCCCGCTGCGCTCGAAACGGCCAAAACAAAATTAAAGGGAGCCATTACAATGACAGGAGATCTGGATATATTGGTCGTGTCGTTAATTAATTCGTCTATGATGGGTATAATCCAGAAATGATCGCGTGTCCCCTACTGGTCGATAAATGCTCTTTAATATCGCTAAACGAGCACCAATTGGGCACAAGCCGCGTTTGTTGTGACAGTTTTCTTCTTAAATCGTTTCTGGCTCTTTAACATCAAATATGTCAATCTGCGAATATAATTACAAAGTGAATTATGATTTTGAAGAAGATGATATTAATGCGATTTTTTACCGCTAGGGGAGCCAGCAGCGCAGTAGAAGGAAATAACAGCTGAAAAATATTGATGTCCTCATTTAATGTTTTTTATTTTAATGCCTGTTGTTTATTTACTGCTTGCGCTTTAAGCGACATCTTGTACCATATGCGAGATAAGCCAAGGTAAAATCTAAGAAATTTTTTTACAGTGTAACATTTCGACCTATCTTAAAATCTACTTGTCGTTGTTGAGGTCTCACTTAAGGCACTGATTGGCAATTATACAAACTTTAATTGATTATTAATTATGAATTAAGTAAACCCTAATCTCCTGTTTTTACGAAAGAAGAGATATTCTAATTCTACAATAATTTATTTTTATAGGCATTGTCTTGTCACAATTAATCATGGATTTCATCTTAGACTTTCTACCAAACAAATAAATGAACACTGTTGGGCTTTACTACCATAGAAAAAAGGCACGTAATATGAAAGTATTTACGTTTGTAACGCACACACGTATAATCCGAGAACTCACCGCGATGATTACAGAGCTCACCCTCGTAATAACTCCTAAATGACGGACTGACAGCCTCCTGATAGTTAAATATCCTCCCATATACATATTTAGATGGTACATGCAACTGTGTAGGTAGAATCGCTTTCTTCTTGAAATTAGAACGTCAAAATTTTATTTGACATGTGGATTTGAATTAAGAATTCAGTGACGTGGTTGATACGTTTAACCAATGAGGTGATCGCAACTCAGCGAGCTTCTAATTTTGAATTATTTTAGACATCGTTTTTATAACAAAAATTTTGACTATGCTACTGTAAATTATTAAACGCTATAGTATACCAAAGATAATTGATAAGCATAACTTAAAGAGTGGCAGAGTTAAGATTTACACTAAGCTTTTAAATGCACAAAATGCGTTATAATAAGAAGCTGTTTTGGTAATTTGCGGCACTTTAAAAAATAATCCGCTGGTTAAACGGTAGGAATGGCAAACTTTATTACGAAGCCAAGACAGGCCGGTGACTAGCACCGGCCTGTCTTGGCTTGTAATTGTGCAATTCAAGAATTATTTACTTACGTTATATGTTTATTTAATAAAATTATAACGGTTATAATTACAACCAATTACACTAATTTAGATATTTACATAATATATATTTACGATAGCTTTTCACAAAAAGCATTGCAAACAATCATGACTATGTACTCTTAAGTCGTCAGTAAAAATATCACAGTCCGGATTGGCTTCCACGAGAGTATTAAGCTTGGAGAGTACACGCGGCACTGGCGATGTAGCCCGCGCCACCGTGTGGCACGTGGGCACAGCGATCAGTCTGTGTCTTCTGGGTCGCAAAAAATTGTTCGATACGTTAAGCGGAACCAGTTCATTATGGAGGTCTATGGCGTCAATCAGATCACGACATACTTTTAACATGGTCCATTTGATAACTTGTCCGCCTAGTTTCGAGCATGTTGTAACCTAAAGGGTCAAACAAAAATTTGGTAGGATATAAATGCGTTATTTTTACAATTATACTTTCAAATTTAAGCACATCTGTAACCATAATTAAAAAGTAGTTCCTTTTTTGGCAGTTCATTACCCGATATCTAAAGGTGCTATACAAAGAAGTTGAATAATATATTTTCACATTAAACTTAAATTTAAATATAGCCAATCAGTTCTGCCAATGGGAAATACAGCCATGAATACCCTCAAACAACTCCACTCGGCTAGCTAAAAGGCACTTTGAAAAGAGCATCAAGTCTGTAGTTTGAATATGACACTTGATGTTACCCTTTAGACATGACAACAATAGGAAAAATACTGCGAACAGTAATAAAGGCGTAGAGCACACACACGCAATGGACGTGTTGATACAAATAAAGTTAAACACATGGAAAAAATGGGTTTGGTACAAGTGATAAGCAGGTTTAGAAACAATATACTTATTGTCGTGTAAAGGATGAGATCTGGCGTCTGTATTTGTTTATATTAAAGAGATTAGAAACTTGCATGGACGCATGGATAGTCGCATTAACCACCAGCACGATCGAAAAGAGCAGAGTCCTATGAATGACGTAATACGTCACTCAAGACTCATCATGTGTAGTCTTTCCATAGTAACTTCAAAAGTGATTACACACATGTAATAATTATTAACGTTAGACATACTTGAGAAATTCTATAAATTATCAATCGTACCAAAAATAACGGTGTCGACGGCACAATAAATCGATCTATGTAAAAGATATTCAGAGCGTAAAAATCCTAACTAGTATTAAAAATGCGAATGTCAGTTTGTTTGTATGTTTGTTACGCTTTCACGCCTTAACTATTCGACCAATCATCAAGAAACTTCGCATACCCGGTATCAGATGTACAGAAAAGGACATAGAAAACGTACCTACTGAACATAATTAATTTTAGTCAATGATCTACAAAATAGTTGACACGATAACTAATAAGACTCAATCGCTTTTACTCACAATCTGTACCACAAACACCCACACATAGATACATAACGCGAGCGATGGAAGGACATTAAAATGGCGGATAGCGGGAAATCGGCTATGCACAATGGCTGGGGTTTCCCGCTTTAAAAGGCCACCCCCTCTAAACAATAATTCAGCTTCACCCTTCTGAAGTGCAAGGGCGCATTTAGTGAGGGCAGTCAGAACCACTGCGGTTCAAAAATCGATAGTTTAACTTTGTCTAATAAATGACTGGTGTTTTCCCGCTCGAATTGAGAAAAAGGCGCGTAAAATTGGAGTGTAGTTTTTGTATAGAGTAAAGAAGTTAGGGCGTGGGGAAATCGAATCAGGTTTTACCTATCGATATTTGTACAATGTGTTTTTTTCTATCCACAGTTAAATTTCTGTAATACATATTATCACGCTAAAATTATTCAGAGTGTAAGGCAGTAAGTGGATCGTACTCGTATTTTCCTATTTATATATTTTAAACTATGTATTAAACTTTATTATAACAGTAATAGTTAAACACAACTAAGCTAAGATTACAGTTGAGTTATCTGTACCAATGATCTCCCTGAAAATTAATTAATTTTATATAATCAATCGAATTATGGTAACATTGTCATGAAAAGTTTGAAACAATTAAGAACTTAAATTTTTATTATGACATTATATATTATTATTTTTCGAAAACGATATAAGTACTACTATACCACTCTTACTAATCTAACGGAACATCTTATTAGAAAAGAACAAACAACAATCAGAGTTAGGAAGGTGCCAAATAATTAGATATACATACGCCCGAAGAACATTAACCTCATTTGACGTAGTTAAGTAAAAAATCAAAACTGCACTACTTTCACATAACCTAGAAAGAGCAAAAATGCCCAATCGTAAAATTTACGTACAATACCCCTATTTGGTCTCAATTGCACGAGTATGTTCCACAAATTTACTTTCATTCAGGAAAATGTGATTCTACCTACAGTTTATTTTAAAATCGATGTTGCACCCCTACAGGGTCACAGTCGGAGGCCTAGGGTGCATCGTTTATCTGCCCCCACCGCTGGGCGTGTGGGCGCGTGGGCAAGGGCCGCGGTTCAAATTTACACTCGCACACTAATTGTGTTTGCGTGTTATTTGGTTATGTTATTTGTAAACTGTAGGATTAGAGAGAGTGTGTGCAGGACTGCCTCCGTAGCGAAGTGGTAGTGAAGGTGACCGCTGTGTGTGCGGTGTGGGATTCGATTCCCGGACAAGGTGTTGCGGGGATTTTTGTCAAGAATTCTCAGTAGCAACGCAGTATCTAGAACTGTGTATGGCAGAGGGTAATATGGACGTCCCCTATTGTCGAAATGTGGGTGTAAAACTCCTCTGTTTACACTTTCAAGGATATATAGACATGAGACTATATCCTTTGAAATATCCATGATTACCGTGGAGTCAATAAAACGCTGCCGTTGTGCGTCCGTGACCCCTACGGGGGAGTCAAAATACTCGTTGTGATTGGTCGCGAAAAAATACCAAAGATTTTTTTGACTCCCCCGTAGGGACGGACGCGCAACGACGTTAACGTCCATGACTCCTACGTTTCAAAGGATATACATATGTATTGTACGCAATTGTACATACACCGTGTCTTTGTATCAATTGTCTTATTAGTCCTGAGGTATAAATTTGCACTCACTTTGACAATCAAGTTACACGTTCAATTCCTAGGTCAGCTGTAAAGATTTTCAGAGGCAGCCCGCAGTATATCCTCGTTTATATTTAGAGGCAGCATGCAGTCTGCAAATGTGTCCGGTCAATGGCCTATTGCCATAGACCGGACATATTTGCAGTCTGCTCACCCTCTATAACGTGGAACTTAAAGAAAATGGCTCACGATTAATGAACATGGCTAGGTCCCCTAAAAAATAGCAAGCAAAATACGCATATACACACATCTATCTACAGTCAGGTCATTTATAATTACTTATCACATTTTATATTATACAGAGATCATATTATGTGGTGCTTAAATATGACCACACATTTCTGTCACACGCTGAAATTTTTTTAATGATTTCTTTTCTTTTATTGCAGCTGTTTAATAAATGGGTGACTATAATTTAGGTAATAATTACATTTTTGAACCGTTTGGGGTGGAAACCCTAGGTTCATGGGGTCCGAGCGCTCGTATTTTGTACAGGGAGATCGCAAAACGCCTGATCGACGTTTCGCGTGATCAGAAGGCTGGTCTTTTCTTAGCCCAAAGAATCAGCATTGCCATTCAACGTGGCAATGCTGCCAGTCTTCTGGGCACGTTACCAGTTGACAGCGATGCTGAAGAATTCTATGATGCCTAAACTATTTTTGTAAATATTTAATATTATAATTATTTGTGTTTTTGTAATTATGTTATATTTTTTAATACGTTTGTAAATATAGGCTTTAGATTATTTCATTTTAAAATTATTTATGTAAATATGAGTAAATAAATTTAGGTAATTCGTTTTAACTATTTTAGAGATAAAAAATTACCTACATTAAAAATTGCTGGAATTGATTCAGTAGCCGATTTAAAACAAACTACTTTCAGGATGTGTGTTTATTATGTTATATGTTGTATATACTTGCATAAAGAACAGTGTAGTGTAGTGCAATCTATATGTAGTACTGATAAATAGACCCCAAACTAACATAATGTAAATTGCATCTCGCAAGATGACGTCCATTTTGTTCATACATTTAGTACATAGTAATGCATATTACTGCACAGAGCACCCTAATGATACAATTTTCTCTCGGCGCCGGCCTGACTGTAGCCACAACGCCACACTTAATTATGTATGAAAAACAACAGGAAAATGGCCGACAAACTAATTTAAACATTATGAGAATGTCTTGTAGACATGCTGGTTTATGTTCGAGCGAATTCTTCCTGTTAATAAGAAGATTTGTTTGCTATAACTGTTCACACCTGTGTAGACATGTATAGTCTACACAGGTTAGTCTACACAAACTTTTGCCCGCGGCTTCGTTTGGGAACAGTTCTATTTGGATAAAAGGTACTCGATGTTCTTTTCTGTACCCCTGACAACGTGTATGCGAATTTTCATGATGATCGGTCGAGCAGTTAAGGAGTGAAAGTGTTACTAACGTAACCTAAATTTAAATCTAGTTATAGATATAGTCTTATCATATGTAATATTATGTAAATTTAAATGTGATGCATTTAAATTCTTCTTAATGTGGACACATTTTCGTGTAAGCTACATAAAGTACGGTGAGAGCGCATCTATAATTGAAATCTTTGGTTAACCGCACGGGGTCTGGATCTGAGTCTAGTACACGGTATCACGTATCACGCTCGTCCTTTAACATGGCACCTTAAACCATAGTGGTCAAATATGGGTGTAATACACCTACCCTTTCGGGGATGAAGGCGTATGACTACATGCGTACGTTTTCGCTACAGAACATGCCAAAGGCAGCTACAGGCCAAATTTCCCCAAGAGGCGAGCCTATTTTCATTTATCGGGCACAGACTCCATTTTGGTACTGCCCAACCCGAATATCGAATCTGAGAAATCATGCACAGCTCTAGTATTCACTATCGCTGCGCAACCAAAGTACTTAAATATAACCGAAAAAGCAGTTCGGGCGACCAATTTACGAAGCGTGCAAATCCTGAAAAACATAAGCATTCTTTAGCACGTCAAATAAAAATAATATTCGGTAACGAGTTACATACTCGCATACAAAATGCATTTCCAACTGGCAACATTTAAAGCTGCCTGGCCGCCATAATGCCAAAATAATTAAACACAGACAGCTATCTAAAAAGCTTGAGCTGCATTTTATACGAGGAGTTATTCATTACGCTATCCTGCTGGTGGGTCGGCAGAGAGGTATCATAATTACGTTACCGCACACGCCAAGCCTCGCATAGTTGTGCACTAACGAAACCAATTAGGTTGTGTCCAAGGACCGTGCGGTACGGTTTGGGTTAAAAAATGGTCAGTTGTAAGTGGCGTGTAAGTACTTTTTAGTCCGTTGTATCCTTACTAATATTATAAATGCGAATGTGAGTTTGTTTTTGTTACACCCTATGCGACAGATCATCATGAAATTTTGCATATGTCAGGACACAGTACACATAGCGTACATAATAGGACATAGGGTAACATTTATCCAGATAAAAGTACTGTTACCAATCTAACCTTACCTACATTTACGCGAGCGAGACCGCGAGGAAAAACTAGTATTTATATAATTACAAAATTTTGCTCGCAGCTTCGCTCGCGATAATCTAGATCATTAGTTCGCAAAGTGGTCCAGGTGGACTCCCAGGGCCCACGGCAGACTCGACGGGGGTCTACATTGGCGTGACAAAAAAATGTTGGTCCACAATTCGTAAGCCACGAAAATTTATTTGCTTTCGATAGTGAAGAACTAAAATGTTGGCTTGACTTCACCTATCAATGTAGGCAGATAATATTTTAAGAAGCTTAGCGACTGTTACTTGTAAAAACTTGCATATTCCACATTAAGTACCAGTGGTCTAAAAAAATGGTCAGCTCGTCTACCGTGGTAGATTCAGATTCGAGAATGTTAAAAAAAAATTAAGTTAGCCCGTAGAGATTTGATCAAATATAAATACGAATGCCAAGGAATATGGCAGAAATGAAATGTAGTTGCAGGAGGTCCACCGGAACCTGCTAAATTTTGAAAGTGGTCTGTGAGAAAAATATCTGGGATCCTCTGATCTAAATGTTGTCAATAAGCTTCTATCTTTCGGACATTGAACTTTTTCTGGCTGAAAGGTACCATATCGCCACTTTTGTATCCTTGATAACGTGTATACGAAATTTCATGATGATCGGTAGAGTAGTTTAGGCTTGAAAGCGTTACAAACAAGCTCACATTAATATATGATATTCAAAAAGAGCGTACTAATGAGCGAGTTACGTACATAATAATTATGGTGACTACAATCGGTAGTCAATTAAGTAAACCTATCGAGATCGCGGGTTCGATTCCCGCACAATTCAATCATTTGTGTGCATGAACATGGATGTTTGTCTTGGTATGGGTGTTTCTATGTATAATATGTGTGTATTTACAAAAAAAAGATAAAGCATATATGTATGTTTATCCATTGTCCAGTATCCATAATACAAGCTCTGCTTAGTTTGGGCTAGATGGTGTTGCGTGTATGTGATAGAATATTATTTATTATTATTTGGTTTTATCCTGGCCCATTACTGGGGACATTCACCAGAATTGCGGGCTTTTGGCCAAAACAACTCTGATGGTGACATGATTAATCAATAGATAAAAACTTTCTGACGATCCTGCATGTATTTAAGATAACTGCTTTCTGCAGTAGTGTGTATGTGAGAGGATGGATGTTTAATGGAGTGTTTGAGGTATGACGCCTGTGCTGGATATGATTATGGGGATGGTCTTGACCGTGTGAACTCGCCACTGGGTTTTGAGTTCAATAGTCAAATCTGCGTACTTTGATAGTTTGCTAGTGATGAGTGGAGCTTAAGTTGTGTGTGTTGGGTATCGCTACGTCTATGAGATATACGACTTTATTCTGTTTGTCGTGTAGTGCGATGTCCGGTCTATTATAATGTATTGTTTTATCTGTAAGTATAGTTCTGTCTTAATTATTATCATCGATTTGTTTATTTTGTTTCAATACTGAACCAATGATCGGATTACAGTTTAATCTGGTATGTTAATGGATTGTGCCGTAGGAACTTGTAGTTTTTTTTTTTTTTTTTTTTTTTTTTTTTTTTTTTTTTTTTTTTTTTTTAACGTGGGGGAATGCTTGATGCATACGGGCGGGCGGAGGGGTTATGTCGGACTCGCCGGGGTAAAAGAAAGATGTTAAGAAGAAAATGTACCTCCCGGAATACCGACTAAACCTACCACGGTGTTCCTCGACAAAACCACTATCGACGGGGCCGCGCGAATCACTTTCGCATGCGGTCGCGACCCCGCCGAGGTTTCGGCCCGCCGTAGGAAACGGCAGGCCACTACACGAAAGACCTACCCTATAGGCACATCTAAAAACTCCCTACTGTCCCCCCTAGAGGGGAGACCGCAGGCTTAAGTCCTTTTTTTTTTTTTTTTTTTTTTTTTTTTTTTTAAGGTGGGGGAATGCTTGATGCATACCCCTCCGCGGGGGCGGGCGGAGGGGTTATGTCGGACTCGCCGGGGTAAAAGAAAGATGTTAAGAAGAAAATGTACCTCCCGGAATACCGACTAAACCTACCACGGTGTTCCTCGACAAAACCACTATCGACGGGGCCGCGCGAATCACTTTCGCATGCGGTCGCGACCCCGCCGAGGTTTCGGCCCGCCGTATGAAACGGCAGGCCACTACACGAAAGACCTACCCTATTGGCACTTCTACACTCCCTACTGTCCCCCCTAGAGGGGAGACGGACTCGAAACAACAGAGGCGCGCGTGGGAACACGCACGCCGCCTCTCGGACCTGGTGCTGAACGGATGGCGGGCAGGCCCACAAAGCCCGCCACCCCCAGGTCAAACCTCAGGGTGGCTGGAGGTCGTCTCGCGCCCTCCGGCGCCCGGCTCTGCGGTTGGGGAGAGGGTTCAAACGCTCCCTCTCCCGCTCCGCCGCCTCCTTGATGGAAATGACTTCCTCACAGAAGGAGGCGACGGCGTTCCACGACCTCTCACTCCGGACCATAGACTGAACTACGGCCGGGAGCGAGAGGGCAACCAATCCGACTGCCGCGATCAATTCACGGCGCTGCGATGCCCAGGCGGGGCAAACCGCCAAAGTGTGCAGCGCCGTGTCCTCAACAACGTCGCGGCAGTCGCCGCAGTGGTGACAACCGGGCGTCTCTTGCCGGCGTATGCGACACAGGAACTGGCCAAAACAACCGTGGCCAGTCATTACCTGTGTCAGCCGGAAGGTGAGGGCGCCATGGCGCCTCTCCAGCCACTCCTCAAACACGGGACTTACCGCCACGATCGTGGCGTGCCCGGCACTGGGGTGCACAAGTCGTTCCTTCCAATTCGCCACTAGGACCTGGCGGAGCTCGGACCTCGCCGCCTCGATAGCGGGAAGAGCCGGTCCTTCGCCCCGAGCTAGCGCCTCCCGGCGCCAACGATAGAGCGACGCCAGGAGCGCCGCTTCCAGGTCCCATGGCATCGATCCGGCGAGGAGGCTCGCAGCCTCGAACGAGATCGTGCGGTAACCTCTTATCAACCTGACGGCCATGGCGCGCTGCGGCGCACGAAGCGCCGAAATGTTACGGGCCGTCAGGTTGTGTGCCCAAACTGGGGCCCCATACAGGGCCATGGACCGCACGACCCCCTCGTAGAGCCTCCGGCAGGAGGTGTTTGGCCCCCCGAGGTTGGGCAGCAGGCGCGAGAGCGCGCCCGCAGCGCCCCGAAGAATGGGAGCCAAACGACTAAAATGGGCTGTAAAGTCCCATCGGCTATCGAGCAAAAGACCCAAATATTTCAGGGTCGACTCGACGCCGATGCGGACCCCTCCTACCATGATATGGGCCCCTGGAGGTGGCCGGTTCCGAGGGCCGTGAAAACAAACGGCCTCGGACTTCGACAGGGCCACCTCGAGGCCCAACCGCCGGATACGACCAACGACTTGTGCGACCCCAGCGGTCGCCAGTATGGCCGCCGCCCGGTGCGACTTACCCCTCGCCGTGACAAGCGTGTCGTCGGCGTAACAAATGACGCCGACGCCACGGAGGAGCGCACCTCGCAGCACCCAGTCGTAACCGATGTTCCACAGGAGCGGACCCAGAACCGATCCCTGTGGAACACCGCACGACATCTCTCGCCGACTCCAACCGTCGTGACCCGGGTAGACTACTACCCTCTCCGATAGGTATGCCCCGACTATGCGGCGGAGGTAGGTCGGCACTCGATGGAAAATGAGTGCCTCCCTAATACAACTCCAGGGCAAGGTGTTGAAGGCATTCGCGATGTCGAGAGACACCGCGAAGACGACCTCGCCCCGGGACACCGCATCCTCCGCCAGGCTCCTCACTTGCAGAACTGCATCAATTGTAGAGCGCCCGCGACGGAAACCATACTGGTTGTCCGCCAGATCCGGACCCACAGAAGAAAGACGCTGGACGAGGCGCTCCGCAATAATAAACTCGAACAGTTTAGCCACCTCGTCCAGCAGTACAATGGGCCGGTAGGCGGACGGACTGTCCGCCGGGCGCCCTTCCTTCCTGATCAGGACCAGTTTCCCCACCTTCCACTGGCGCGAGGCTTAAGTCCTGTCTTTCGTTCTTTATAATGAAGTAACCCGCTTCCTCCTTTATTACTTTATGTTATTATAATAAATGCATTTCAGATTAAGGCAATTTTAAATATAAAATAATGGATATTGTTATGTTGTAATATACAACAACCACGATATCATTTAAAGTAGTTTCATTATTATTATATATAGATAAAAGAAATAGAAAGAAACAAAGAGATATATTTATTATGGCCCATAAACTTCATGTTTCGCATGTGCCCTACACGCAAACATGAAGAAATAAAATTAAATATATAAAATAAAAATAATCAAAAAAACAAGACAATAATAAAACTAGAAAAATAAAACAAATGCTAAAACTATGATTTCATTTCCGCTCACTGGCAACACCACACCTTTCGCTTAACTAAACGGAAGTCGGAAACTGCCTCCATTTAAGTCAAGGCTAGTATTGTCAGTGAGCAGGCGATACAAATAATAATAGATACATATTTTTAATTATTTTAAGTTTAACTTAAATTTTAAAGTAATGGGAAAGTGTGTGTCCCGTCAATGCCAAAATTTGGACATCACTCAGCGTACGTTGCGATTGTTAAATCGCAACACTGGTATTCTGTATAGTATTTTATCTTCTCAGCCGAAAGACAACCACTGCTGGACATAGGCTTCCTCCAAGATTTTTGATACCGACTGATCTTAGGCCGCTGCATTACTTACATTAACAATATATACATAGGCTCATCCTCAAACAGGGTGGACAGACGAGTACTGCACCCATATATCATCAGATGTATTTTATATCCTATACAGCAGATGCTAGCCTATTGCCGTCTGCCGAGCAGTTGTCACACTACTGTTACTAAGAATTGCCTAATAATACAGCTTAGACAGTAAATCGAACCCGATTCCTCACAAGAGACCTACAAAGCATTCCTATTACAATGTAACAACCTCGGCAAGTTCCCGTACGTCAGTGGAAACGCGACTTAGGTAGCTATTACTGGTGCGGGTCTACGGTATGCCAAACTAACTCGGAATACACCACGATAAGATATTCCAGCTAAATTGGAAACAGCCTTCATCTATTAACCATCTCCTGTTGGAATACACTGAATGATTGGTGCCAGATTATTGTAACTACAGCTTAACACATCTTAGTAGATGTGTTTAGATATAGTTATGAAGTAGTATAGCACTCCGTCTGCTAAGCTTAATATACTACTTGCAATGCTACGTACGTACCGGTGAGTATACGTATAGCGAAGTATAGATATAGAACATGCAGAAGAAGAAGTTTAGGCAGTAAGCGGCGAAATAAAATTCGGAGCGAGAAGCGACAGTTTACTTGCAGTTACAGAGTAAGCAGTAATCTAGTATATTAAGCTTAGCAGACGGAGTGCTATGTTATAACATCCAAACCTCCAAACAGCTTCACAAATTGTCACAGTTATAACATTAGTAGGATAGATAGATGTTTGTTAGTAAATTTCTTTGTTATATCCATTCACGAGTGAACCGTTGAATGGATATAAGAAAGAAAAAAAAAAAAAATTCCGTATGATTTACGCGAGCAAAGCTGAACAGAATTTCGTAAGGGAATTTGTTGCGATTGTAACTAGTTGGCTGTCGATAACTCAAAGAAGAACCATCGCTCTAATTTTCGGTCAATTGGCATTATCTTATGTGCCTTTTTGTCTTCTTTTAGTTTTTCTTAATCTTACCGCGCTGGCGATGGCAGAAACATCAGTCAACGATGAAGCCATTTTAAGCAGAGTTGAAGATGCCTGTCGTATCCTCATTTTAGTATCTCTACGTACCTACTACTTGATATACAGATTACTAAATTTTGGCCGCAGCTTTGCTCGCATAAATGTAGGCTAGGTTGGGTTCGATTAGTAAAACTACTTTTTCCTAGATGAAAGGTCTATTTCCTATTCTGTAATCCTGACAACGAGTATACGAAATTACATAGTGATTGGTTGAGTAGTTAAGGCGTAAAAGCATAAAAAACAATCACACAAACAAACTCACATTTGCATTTATAATATTAGTTACGATTAGTTATGATTTTCCTAACTTGATGTTATTTATAAAAAAACATTTTCAGCCATTTCCTAAAAGCGAGCTCACAGCCAAACAGCGAAAATACGTTTCGTTATTTCCACCGTAAGTACGCAAACATAAAATCATTAAAAATAAATCAAACCAACACATAGAGCCAAGCAGCATAATTATTGTCGATACAAACATCTACATTGGCGATCACTAAAGAAACGGCTAACCGACCCCTCACATCCACGCGCGTGACCGAACAAAGCTAATGATGTACTGCCATGATTAATAGTACGCCGGTTTAATTCTAGTTATTGGCGTAAATGTAATCACTTCGCCGAAAGCCGAAACAATGACTGTTTTCGGCTTGACGTGCGGTTGCCACCATTAATCTTGTGACACGTCAATTTTGGAAGATGATGCGGAATTGTTGATAAGCAGTTGAGAATTACTGAATTAGCTTAAAACGTTCGGATACAATAAGTGCTCGCGATAAATGGAAATGTTAACATAGGATTGGATTCAAGGATGGATAGAATACCTTTAAAATCTATAAATATATACTATCTCTACATGTTATAAAACAAAGTCCCCTGCTGCGTCTGTCGGTTCGCGATAAACTCAAAAACGACTAAACGGATTTACATGCGGTTTTCAGCAATAGACAGAGTGATTCATGAGAAAGATTTAGGTGTATAATTTGTTAAGGTCGCTAGTTATACATCTATACTAATATTATAAAGCTGAAGAGTTTGTTTGTTTGTTTGGTTGAACATTCTAATCTCAGGAACTACAGGTCCGAATTAAATAAATATTTTAGTGTTGGATAGCCTACTTATCGAGGAAGCCTATAGGTTATATAACATCACGCCACGACCGACGGAGGCGGCGCAGTAACGATAAACGCGGGTGAAACCGCGGGCACATTTAGTACCTATTAAAGCCTGTAGGACTGAGTCTCTATCATCATGCAACCCATTGAGTTGCAGCGGCACACCGGCAGCGGGATATAATTGGCTTTGAATTATGTCTAACATTCCAGGATTTGACAGGTTGAAGAGATTACTTCGGTAATTTTATTTGTTGTTATGATTTATTTTCTCGGGCAACGCCTTGGGACCTAGACATAATGGTTTTTTTATGTGTCTGGATTCCGACTAAATGGTGCCTTAAAGTAGACAAGGATAATTTTGCAAGATTTGCTCTTATTCCATAATATGGGTATTGTATTAAGGATAATGGATAATCGAGATCGGTGAAAAAGATCTATCACTTATTCATCGATCTCGATCGTCTCATCCTTTATTCTATCATCATTATAAGGCGTTCTTCAGACGAATAGATATGTGCAAAATACAAAAATGTCCTGCTCTGTCCGATGTCACCCGCGGCTGCCAGCGGGTACGGTCGTCGCGATGGACAGTCGCGGTTTGTTTTGTCCGCCGACGTCCGCTGACTGGACCGTGCATCAACGGACATTTTGCCCTTGTTCTTCGTGTCTCAAAAAGTGGGACGAAGTATATTAGCTAACGACTATTGCAATTCTAAATTAATCTATACTCTATACTAATATTACAAAGATTAATTTTTGTTTGTTTGTAAGGATTAAACTCAAAAAATATATAACAGATTTTAAAATTCTTTCACCAGTAGAAAGCGATGTTATCGCTGAGCAATATAGGATATATTTTATTTAAATAAAGATCTGTTAAACCTAAGCTACTTTGTGAAAAAAGCTAGTTTGTAGAATAAAAACAAACTTACTAGCTTCAGATCTTGTCAGATTCAAACTGAACAAAGCGAAGTGACACTTGACAAATAATAGACGCTGCTCAAAGGAATATCGAGTGGCTGATACTAAAACATAAAATTAAAGAAAGTGTAGAAACAACCAAAGCGTTCAACAGATTGATATTATAAATCAAATTTATAAATGATCACATTTATCACCCTGACTTGTGATTTATTTCGTATTCTGCCGCTTTAAATTGAATTGTTTTCAGTGACCTATAGTAACGCTAGCATGTTTATATATATATATCTGACACATTAGATAATTCAAAAAGTTTTTATATTTAAATATGATAGCTCTCGCACTAGGACTAAATCCTGCTTCGCGGGTGACTTTACAAACGTTCAAACCATGGACACAACAAAACTTGAAACAACTACTTATGGATCACATTTTTTATCACGTATCACTTTCTACTGAGATACACCACTAGTATCTAAACTAATATTATAAAGAAGACAGATTTGATTTATTTTTGTTTGTTTGTAAGGGTTTAATTCAAGGACTACCTCAAGATTCACCTCTAGAAAGGTTTATTATCACTGATTAACACAAGCTATATTTTATTTTAAAAGTACTGTTACTTATATAATCTAACCTATTGTTAGAGTGAGACCCTTGAGCGAAGCCGCGGGCAAAAAGCTAGTAATCTATACAATCTAAGCGTACTACTAATAACCACACAGGCGATGCAAATAAGACACTTATTTTCTGGAACTGACGATGCTGACTGCTCGACGTTGTCCATCGTTTGAGATCAATATTATTGTTACCTTCTTCTCTAGTGGAATTGTAACATATAGTATCCTGTGGCCACAAATAACATTATATTTTGTTTTAAGTAACAAGACGTCTTAACCTTTTGAAAATTGCCAATCCTTGCACATCGTTACAATAAAAGATATGTATTACATATTAAGTAAATGCAATGAAAATGACAATGGTAAAAAAAAAATTATGAATCTGTTACACAAAATGTTAATAGCGAAAGAAAATCAGTGAATATTGATAAATAAATCCAGCACCTTGATATGTCATCTTATAATCTAAATAAATATATTTAATACTATGAGTAATCGTACAATCTATGGTAAAAATAATACTAAACCGCGTCTGCAAAAGTGCCCGCCAGAAATCCCGCGCGTTTTGTTTTTCCATTGACTTTATTTCGTTGATAAAAACAATATAAAGACAAATGAAATCGAATGAATATGCCAACAAGCCCTTCCCTGTTCGATGGGATACCAATCACAGCTCTTCACTTTAATTACCACATTCCGCAAAACATCTGCGGTGTGCAAAATATAAATTAAATTTAGTAAATGAAATGCTCCGATGGCAAAATGTCGGTGGTTTGAGCTTAATTCATTCATGGCAATAATATAAACGTATATCTGTTGGCCGTCAATCAGTAGGAATTTTAATTAAATCGTTTAAATTGTTACAGCGCAGACAGATGTATTATTTTATTGTCTGTTTGTTCGTTGAAACAATGCGTATATAAAATTATACGAGATGCATAAACTATGGCTTATTATTTACCTAATTTTGCCCGCAGCTTTGCTTACGTAATGAAGATTAAATTAGTAACAGTATTTTTTCTGGATGAAAGGTACTCAATGTCCTTTTCTGTTCCCCTCACAAAATGTATGTGAAATTTCATGGTGATCGGTGTAGTAGTTAAGACTTTAAAGCGTAACAAGCAAACAAACAAACAAACTCACATTCGCATTTAAAATATTAGTAAGAATTTATTTCCTTCTATATAATAGTTGCTTCACATTTAGATTAATGCTTATGGCAAATTATCTCCAATTTGGCAGGCTTGAAGAGTCCATTTTGAAATCTTTAGCTTAAAACTGACAGCCTCATAGGACCCGTCGCATAAGTTAATCGCTTATATTTGCGAGCAATCGTGATATTTTAGTACTGATTTGTTATTGGGTTTATCTGGTAAGAAAGTAGCTGCACGAAGTCAAGAAGCGTAGTAAGTCTCTCACTCGAAATTTTTACTTTTATTGATATATGTATAAGAATAGATTATAGAGTAAGGAATAGGTTTGGTATTTCTCAAATGGATTGCTTTGGTAGAAATATCATCATTTGATTGAACTTGAACACAATGCTTTTCGCCTTGTTTCTAAATATGTTTAAGCATATTGACTCATTATAACGTAGCACTCATACCCATGGGCTGAATGAACATTGAAACAATTATACGCAATGATGTCCCTAGGTTGTTACTATGTTAGTGCTTTTCGCTTCCATGGACAAACCTCATTATGGCTTGATGTAGACTATAAGTAAATCTGTTTAATCTATGGTCAACCATCTGAAATGTCATTGTTATGTGTGTGTACAAATGACAGCTTTTTGACATTTAAATTAAAACATTATTTTATTATATTCTAAGAATTTCATCTACAAAGTGTGTGATATTATTACCCCACGTATAATATTCACGAAGATCAACAGTAAGACCAGTATTTTTAAAGGCAATATTACCACAAGTCTAGACTTTTACACCCTAAATAATGTATAGTACTGTATTATAAGCTATATCCAAAATTAAAAGCACCTCGCCCATTCAAAGCTAACCCTTTCATGGCATATCAACCGAATGTTGTTTCAGACATACAGACAAACAGATTCGTTGTCTCGCCCTCACTTGATGACTAATGAAAACCTCACGCCTACTCATACTTACCAAAACAGACCTTATCACAAAAAAATTAAGATTTAGAATCCTTTATGTACCGTAAAGCAGGAATTCGTCAAATATCAGTGGACCTGTAACTTCGAATTGAAACGGCCCGGAGTGTTGTGGTTTGCTTGAAGCAGTGAGGGGCAGGGGAGATCAATTTAAGCTGGTTTCGTTTGTTGTGAGAACGCGGGCTTAATTAAGAGTGTGAACGATGGTCTCTTTTCGGAGGTATTTTTTTAGTGAAGCGGCCCCGACGACAGGAGTGGCCGTGACGTTTTGATGAGTGAGACTGAAAAAATATTGCCGTAGGCGATAGAAAAGCTTGTTTTTTTCCTTCCGACCAAGTTATTATTAAAAGGCGATATTTTGTTTTACGCGTGATTTGTTGCTGGATAAACAAAAACAAAATGTTATGAATAAACAGACGTCTGATACAAATTACTTGTTTACCAACTCAACGTTTCCATTTTATTGCTTCCTATTATAATAATATCGGCCCTGTTTATGACGTGTCCTACTGCTGGGTACGGCCTCTTCTTAATATGAGAAGGGTTAAGCCATAGTCCAACCACGCTGGCCCAAGGCGGGTTGGCAGACTTCACATAGGTATCTTCGAAAATATTATGTAGAACTCTTTGACATGTAACCTCACGATGTTTTCCTTCCCCGTAACTTCGAAAAGTCAGAGGTGTGCCTTGGGATCGAACTCGAGACATCTGCATGGCAGTCCAATGGTTTCCCACTGGGCTATCACTGCTTAATATATATATATCTATAATAATAAATCAATATCAATGTTAATATTATTATTATATTATATTATTATATATTATTATTATATTATATTATTATATATTATTATTATATTATATTATTATTATATTATATTATTATATATTATTATATCTAGTTTAAAATGTAGGTTAGGTGTGTAACAGTACTTGTTTCTGGATGAAAGGTATCCTATGTCTTATTCTTTTGCCCTGACAACCTGTATGCGAAATTTCATGGTGATCTAGTAGTTGACGTTACAAACAAATAAACTCACTTACAATCGCATTTATAATAGAAAGAAATAAAGAAAGAAACAAAGAAATATTTTATTTTAATGAAGCATTGCAACACATAATCAAAACTTTTATGATACAAAATTGGTGTGTAACAGTAATAAATGTACTTATAAATTGATAATAATAAAAATAAAACTTATATACATTATTATATACCTATATGAATTAGTACATTATAATACGTTAATTAATTACATATACTATTATTTCATATATTATAATATATAATAGAGGATACACATTTATACATAGAGCCCTTGCTGTTCAATTAAAGTGTTCATTAAAAAGAGATCATAATGCTGCACCGCTTGCGATACAGTGTTGATTTTCAGCAACACCTCAATAGTGATTATGAGCGTCTAATACAGTCCAAATTAATACCATTAAGCTACAAAGAAAGTACAGAATTTTTAATTATTACAGATAATAAGAAACACAGATTACAGACAAATTTAATAATTTTCATGTCAATTTTTTATAACCACAGATAAGAATTATGAATTAAATACTTTTATTATTGTAAATAAAACTACAAGTAGATAATACTATAAGTAATAGTATTTAGGAATGCCGAGAACAGCTTCGGCAGCAGAGAATGGTAACGGTTTATTTGTTTGCAGGCATCGGCAGCGCACTACCAAAGTCAGCTTTCAACATTGAGCACTGAGAACGAACGGCTTCAGAGCCAGCTATCAGCATGCACGGCGGGGCTGGGCGCGGGTGACCAGGAACGTAGACTTGATGACGTCGCGCAGCAAGTCGTGCGTGCACTTCTCTCGCAGAAGGTGGGCAATAACCTCTCGACTTTCGAGTAATTCAGAAGTTTACTAACAGGCTTACTCACAAACCACTTTCAAAGTATTAGGAGCTAGTATTAACTATCGATTAACCTGTCAAGTCTTGAAAAGCTAAATATAATTGAGAATTTATTGAGTCTGGCCGCCGGTGTACTGCTGTGACTCAATGGGTTAATCAGAAAAATCTCACGTGTATACATTATTCTGCGTTGAATGTTAGTTAAATAGCAATTAAGTAACTGGGGGTGATCAAAAGAGAGCTATGCAGTTGAGAGATAGCTAAGTATTGGTTAACAATATTTTAGTAGTGAGGCCTTAAATTGTCAGGCATTGTCAGCAAGTGTTGGCTGAACATAAGCTTATAGGCTGTAAAAGAAACGCTCTCCTATTGGTTAAACATTCAATGGATTAGAAAGTAACGTAAGTGATTGACACTAAATGTAAGAGAGTCCACTGTTAATATTACATGCTCAAATCTAATAGAATTTTGCGATAGGTATAAATAAAAAGATTAGATGCAGCAGTTACCTAATGTATAAGGCATTGGACTAACTATCGGTTGCCGAGACAAGCCGCCACCGGCAAGCATTGCCACTCGAAACAGTTACTCTCAATGTAACATTTACGTAATGGAGAACAACTGTGAATCCGTTGTTAAACTAACTTCACGATCACTAAATGAACTTTAAACAGTAATTTACAAAGGATTTCTCTGTAGAAGATTAACAGAAAAACAGTCGCCAATGTTAATCCACAAAAAACGCGGAGTATCTGTACGACATAATCCAGGGAAGCATTAAGATGCATCCCGGAAATTGTTTTCTCATAATTATAGGCGCCCTTGTATCCGCACCATGGATTATGTGGTGCCTACATTCGCACATAAATCTCACGAAATGGGACACTTCGGCCTTAGCTGGCACCGTAATAATTTTAGAAGCCCAGGCCCACTATAATCTGGGCATAATCTGTCCGATAATGCGAGTGTTTGTGTTTAAATCCTGTTTGTGAATGGCGGGAATGATCGCCATGTTGTTATAGTTTTGGCGCGCTTTCCCGCCAACTTTCCTGATAAAGATGGCGCCGTCTGCATGCGACGACCGCTTTTGATTGTTTTTGAAAGTTTGACGCTTCTGTTTTCACATAACGCCGGAAAATTTTAATGACCAACTTTGGTAGTTAAACATCCGTCTGATATAACACTGTTTCTACTATCGGATACTCAAAGACAACGTTCGTAGCTAGCTAATTTGACCAGCAGTTTACTAGGTAAGCATACGAGATTCTCCAGCTATAAATATCCAATTGAAATAATAGGCATACAAAGACAAGGGTCAAGAAGATCGTTGGTCTGTCAGGGAGACGTCTCGAATTCGATTCAATATCACGCATTTCTTACTTCTTAAAGTTATGTCCGTATTCAATTATTTACGGTCGAGTTAACCATCAGCGAGGAGAATACCTGCGTCCCTAAGAGTTTTCTATAATGTTTTTGTTAGTTAACGTCACGTATCTTTGTGTGAAGAACACAAACTATC
The DNA here is from genome assembly GCA_930367265.1 of Catocala fraxini. Classification (NCBI taxonomy): domain Eukaryota; kingdom Metazoa; phylum Arthropoda; class Insecta; order Lepidoptera; family Erebidae; genus Catocala; species Catocala fraxini. The sequence continues at coordinate 22,924,252 of OV884032.1, read as the reverse complement.
TAACCAGCGTAGCGGACTATGACGTAATCCTCCTGCTACAGAGAGATGGCTCGTACCCAGCAATCAAACAGCATATAAACAGGGCGTATATTATAGTCATAACTAATATTATAAATGCAAATGTGAGCTTGTTTGTTTGTTACGCTTTCACGCCTTAACTACTCGACCGATCATCATGAAATTTAGCATACACATTGTCAGAGGTACAATAAAAGACATAAGCTCCACCTTTCATCCGGAAAAATGTTTTGCGCCGAGCGAAGCCGCAAGCAAAAACTAGTATAGAAACTAACAAAATAATATCTTACGTAACATTCTATGCCTACGTAATATAATTTGTCAAATTATTATATGTATATAATTAGCGTCAAACGATAATTACAACTGATGGATGTACTGCCTCATCCCCTTTCAGTATATTGATAACCCATTAAATTACACTACGTAACATATACCTATATCTATATATATATATAATACCCGTGTGTGTTGATTATGGGAAATCATCTAAGAAGTAATTAGAGACTGTAGGGTAACATGATGGAATATCTTATGGGGTGGAATTATTAGTAAGTATATCAGCTATGGGTTTAATTTTGAGTGAAAACTTACTAATTCATGGGAGGTAAATATTTTGTGGAATGACGTGCAAATGATTTTGAACTTTGTCTCTATGATAATTCAGTGAAGGTATTTTGAACCTTATGCGTCTAAAATAATACAGTAAAGCGGTTTTGTTTTGTTTGTATGTAGGATTTAGCCATAGGTACTACAAAACAAACCGGTCCATAAAGTATTTTTCGCAAGGAAATTCTCAGTTGCAGTGCTATGTATTCCCTTCTTTAACTGTTTCTAGGTTCTAGATTATATTGTCTTACGTTTACGCGTATGTATGCTATACATTGAAATATAACTCCTGTATACGGATTTTATCGCGTTGTTCATTTTGAAACACTATTATTACATAATTTTGAAACTATTCAACTACACTGTGCCCGACGTTTCGGTTGCTTTTGACCTAAAAAACTTGTCGCCGAAATGTGGGTAATATTATGCTCATCTGCCTACTTTTTCACAGATATATATTAGATATATATTTTCAGAGTATTAAAATACTGGCAAAAATATGTTTCTATTTGATATTAAAAGCAATTAATTAATTTTAAAAAATATTAGATTTATACGTTTATTTAGGCAGCTAATTTAATCACTATCCTACACTAATTTAAAATTTTCACCAAATACAAGAAACTTACGATTAATTTCAAGATGAATCTCATCTTCCCTCTCAACATTAACGGTGACATTTAAATCCTTTCTGTCCTAATGAAAATCACTTAGAATTTATAACTCCACTCCATTAATATCGTTAACTGTAAATTAAATTTAAATTTTCACTCTGAAACTTCGCAGAAATGTTTTAATAAACAAAATGGGTGTATGCTCGCCGGTATTCGTGGAATAACGCGGCGATATTCAAGCGATAGAAAGCTGTTATAGGAATTTGGCCTGGATGCTGAAAATACTAAGCATTATGTTGTATTTTTTGTGGGGAGATATTGAGATAAGATGATAGATGGATATGAAAATAAACGTTGAGAGATGGATTATATTTGCCTGCCCGCGTTCTTCGAATTTCGAAAAAAAGGCTACCGTCGTTTACCGATGAAGAAAATTTATCAGTGTGAATTGTATGATTAAATAGATTATAAATGTAGGTTAGGTTAAGTTAATAACAGACCTTTTCCTGGATGAAAGGTACCCCATGTCCTATTTTTTTTTTCGTGATCGAATGCTTTTACGCACTCCTCTCTGCGGGGCGACGGAGAGGTTGTGTCGGGCTCACCGGGGTCAAAATACCCCGTTAATACCGATTAAACCTACCACGGTGTTCCTCGGCATAACCAGAGTCGGCGGGGTCGCGCGAATCACTTTCACATGCAATCGCGACCCCGCCCGCCGTAAGAAACAGCAGGCCACTCATAAAAAGACCTACACTTTCGTCACCTAACTCTACTGTCCTCTTGAACACACGACACACAGGCGAGCGTGGGAACATGCACACCGCCTCTCGGACCTAGTGCTGAACGGGTGGTGGGCAAGCAGCCCATGAAGCCCACCACCCCCAGGCAAAACCTCAGATTGCTGGAGGTCGTCTCGCACCCTCCAGCACCCCGTGACAACCCGTATGCGAAATTACACGATGATCGGTCGAGTAGTTACGGTGTGAAAGCGTAACAAACAAACAAACTCACCTTCGCATTTATAATATTAGTTAGGACTTTTAATAGGTGCATAGTCACACGCCTATATTTCCGAAGGGGTAAGCAGAAGAATATCACACTCACATTTCGATGGCTATGGTTTTAAGGTCCGTCATCGCCCCCTACCAAGCACAGTCGCAGACTCCGCGATGCTACTGAATATTTCTTTACACAAAGCCCAAGACACTATAGCTTTCATAAACTGTGTTTTATATAAATAACATTTTAACAAAATACATAAAACTGTTAATTCATTTGCAAAACTAAACCTCTCGTTGTGCTAAACTTTCTAAACCGTACCCGGACCAAAGACCAAGTTATTTCGTATCCCGGATTCACAAAACCCTTGCAAGGACCAGTATCTTATTTTGTACCCCTTGTAATTACCGCCCGTCTATTACGCTTCTCGAATTTAATTTAACTAATGAAGTATAATTAAAATGTGCGCGTTTATTTCTTAGATGTTTTGACGAGATCCTACCTAAATAGAAGAGGAGAGAGGGGGGTAAGGGACCATAGACACGGTAAACTTTTCCACGTTGATTTGGGGATGCCCCGGTAATTGATATTTCAGGATTTTGTTGCCATTACGGAAAATGTTGAGAAAGATTGCCAGATTCGGGTGGCTGTTAATGCGTAAGCTGTGTTCATTCAACCTTAATGGATAGAATTATCATTTGGCTTATGGATTATTTGAATAAAACACTTGTCTTTAATAGCTAAGATTGTTGTGATTTCAAACTGGATAAGAATACGAAAAACACAGTAAACCAAATGATATTATTAGTATTCACTGACCGACCGACGATTAACCGTGTCAGGGAATAATAATAATAAATAATAATCATTTATTTCACAAACACACGTACCATAAGTTACACATGAAATAAGCAGCGATAGCTCAGTGGGGAGACCAACAGACAGTAATGCAGAGGGTCTCGGGTTCGAACCCACGTCGCGCACCTCTGACATTCGGCAGTTATATGACTTTTCGAAATTATGAGCGTATTGATTGACAATTATCGCCTGCTCCGTGCCTCGGAGAGCACGTTAAGCCGTCGGTCCCGGCTGCCATGAACATCCATGGCAGTCGTTATTGGGGAAGTCAGTACCCTCTAATATCCTGACACTGGTCTAGCCTTAGGGTATCGTTAGCCTTCGGGTTTCGGAGGTCAGGTGGCAGCCGCTCCGTGTAAAAACTGATATCCAGTCAAATCCGGTTAGACCAGAAAAACCGACCCCAAGTGACTTGGGAATAATAAAGGCTGAAAGAGAAGAAGACATGTATAACAAAGAAAAAAAAACAGGTACCTATTTAAAATGCTAATAATAGTTAAATAAAATCGACATTTTGAGCAAATCTTCGGTTTCTGTGTAAGTCAGAGTTTGAAGCAATTTATTGACGGTAGTTTAGCAGACATATTTATTTAAGGCGTATATATTACAAGACTTGTTCAATACATTATAAAGGAGTCCACTAATTATTTGGTAGTGCCGACCAGCAAGGGCTGTTCTGTATGTCTTGGGTGGACACACTTGATAATAGCGACATTTATTAATTACGTGTTTGTCGAAACAAAGGCTTTTGTGTTTGTTTCGACCGTTTGCATCACAAAAAGCTGACGGATGGTTAGAAATTGGCATTCCTTATATAGCACATTTGTTGGATATCTATACGGCTTACACGTCATTATTATTTTTAAAACAGCCCGCTCTAGCATCAGGAGATTGGTCTTGGGTGCACCGCCCCGTACAGTAATACAATATCCTAAAATGAATTAACATAGTGCGAAATATATAGTTAAGGTATCAGGAGGTGCAGATGACCGTAGCTTTTTAAAAATATAAATAAGCTTTCGTGTGCGAGTAGTAAGTGTTTCAAGCTGGCATTTCCAATTTAATTGGTTGTCTATGTGCACACCGAAGTACCTAATATTTTCTGATCTAGAGATAGTGGCAGAGTTACATGAGAGAACAGGAGAATCACTTACACACGAATGAGCCTTAAGGCAAATGTCCATTGAAGGCTGGGAAGAGGAATTTAAATAATAAGAATAATTTAAATAATAAAATAATTATATTATATTTAGTATGTAAGACATATTAATTGTTTTATCAGCGCTGCTGATAGATGTGCTTTAAGAAAATGAACCTAATTGACAACTTAAAAAAATTTATGACAAGCAGAGTATTGTTACGATATTATTAGATTCATGCACCAATTCAATATGCACAAACATATGTATGTTCTGTTTAAATCTGAAATTATCTCTTTGTTAATTCAGTTTTGAAGCAGTTTTATATTAAATACAGTAACTACGAAATATATATATAATTCTTTGGTTAAAAATCATAGGTAACAAGAAACAAAAGCTTGAAACCTCAATTAAAATTTGTAATATTTAAACTTCCAGAGCGTTCGTGAAGAGTTGGGATGCGCGCGCGCACGTATCCGCGAGCTGGAGGCACAGAATCGAGCGCTGAGCACCCTGTTGGTGCGCCAGCTGCGGCCGCAGCCACGTCCTTCGCCCGCCACCCCGCACACACCGCACACGCCTCGAGACCTGCAAGGTACAACTTACAATACTTACGGGTATTAGAAGAAGTAGTCAGTGCTTCCAAAACAAAATGGCTGATTGACATAACAACGTATTATTTTCATATGACAGAAACCGAAGAAGACTTTTATTTCGATATCTAACTACCAAGTCAGGCTGTATTATATAGGAAAGGCGTGTTGCCTCTCCCATATCATTCCAGTCTAGCAAGCTTAACGAAATCTTCCATCCGTCCATTATTTAATGGCGCTAAATAATGCCCATTAAAACAATTATTAAATAAAATTATAGATCATTTCATCATCTATTTCTTTTTAATATGTTATATAGATTTAAAGATGTAGCTACATTAACAGAAGCAAGATTCAAATACATCATATAACCTATGAATCTTGGGATTTGGTCCCCTAATGGCCACTCTGTAAGCCGTCAAATATTTGTAACTAGGTCACATTTCACAAAGAATATCGACTTAACTTAATACACAAATTCTCTATCAAACAGATCGTATGATTATACTTTCAAGTTTAAGCACAGAATCATAATAAAAATGTTCTAGATCTGCTTTTAACACTTTTGCTGACTATTTTCAGTACACTTGGTAGACGTTGGTTCGTGCGGGTCGCTGGTCTCGTTCAGAGATTCGCCTCCCCCCGCGCCGCCCGTGTCGCACCCTCACCCTCTGAACCAGGACGATAAGCGACGTCACCAGATCTTGGCTGACATTTGGACTGAACTGAAGGTATACCAATACATATTTTGCAATTTAATCAAATGATACGAGATATTTAGTTCACCGGCTGTAATAAGAAAAACTTTCAATCTTACTTGAGTTATTTGGTATTCATATAATTATAATTGTAGTTCGATTACGTATCTTGCCCGTGGTACTACCAGTGGTACTACCATATAATACCAAAGATTAACAGAAATTTTCAACTTCTTTCAAACATTTTGTCTGTCACCATTGCAAAACTTTAAAAAGCATAGGTATCTATACAATGTAAAAGACAAATTCACCAAGGTCGTTTATCACAATGTCTTCAGGGTCTGGAAGTGACTCCAGCGAATCTGGCGCGTGCACTGTCGGCGGTGGACCCAACGCTGTGGGCGCCACCCGCGCGTCCCGCCACGCTTAGCCTTAGTATGCCACAACCTTGCACAGATCCTGTCAGAGGTAGGTCACAAAAACTGAAAAGAATACTTTTATAACTATTCATGAATCTAAACCTCTATCTCTACCATGCGTCCTGTAAATCTAAACAGTTATTTCTCCATTCCAGGAGAAAGTGGAGAAAAAGTAACGGAGGAAGAAAGCGGTGAGGTGGGCGAGGCAGGTGCAGAATCTCCAGAAAGCGGTGCCAAAGACGAGGGATATTCCACGATGTCTAGCGATGTACAGGCAGACGCCTCGCGACAGAGCGACCATGCGGCTGACCGGGCACTCCCAGATCTAAACGAAGCTTCCGATGAAACTGATAACCAAACCATCGTTTCCATTAATCCTAGAGAATCTCGCAGACATGCCAGGCTACTTGCCACAGAAGCAGACTACATCTATTTTCCTATAGGAGTAGCGTTTGCTGGCGTAAGAGGCAGCTATCCTCCTTCAAGACCTGTTCTTCCCTTTCAACATGTGGTGCGCAGCTTCTCTGACTCACATCTTTGTCTAAAGCTAATTGCCGGCACAACTTGCCCAACCAGTTGTCTAGACAGCCCTACGCCTAGCTCTGGTGTTTTAGTCCTAGATCTGAAACCAGCACCTGAACGTCCACTCAGAAGGCCAGCAATTGCTTCCACAACAAGCTCTGAAAGAGTATCATGGGGTAGTACTTTAGATGACCGCGCTGATGGTTCACAATACGATGCTGATTATGTCCAACATTGGCTAGAGCTTGATGACGCACGATCGGCTCTACAGCAAAGGCATAGAGATCTGGCTGACTTAGAATACGACAGGGCAGAGTTAGAAGATTGGAGCCTATCATTATCTTGTGAGGATCTCAGGGACAGGCAGTCCCCTTTTGCTGAAATAACTACGCCGGGTCAAATATCTTTGTCAACTTTACCAAGCATCAGAGAAGATGATGGCTTAGAATTAGAAGAAGATGTCGGTGATTGCTTATGGAATGATTGTGGATTCGCAACGATTGAAATTGATGAATGTAGAATAGCCGATGATGCGGACACGTCAGAGAAAAGGTGGGACTGCAACGGTACACATTCACCTGGTGGCTCTTGGTCTAGCGCTTCAGATGCACCTGATAAAAGATCTAGTACAGCATTGAGTGAGGATGGGGACTGTGCCAACGTCGGTCTAGATTTTACCAGAGATTTTTATCGTCTTGTAAAATATGAAAGCACTAAGAGCTTAGCATCGAATTCGTCCAGAGGTATTCCTTCCCAGGATACAAGCAGTCATTTAAGAATACACGACGTTCAGGCTATGGCACTGCAAGACAGGGAGCAAGCTTTGCAGAATGTGCTTCATTTTATCGCCGAGCAACAAAAATATTGTAGAGATCGAGAAGAATCTGATTCAATGTCTTCTCGACCTTTGTCTGAAATCCGTGAACTACCTCCTCCTTACGCGACTGCAGACTTTGATGATGACTCGGTAGGACCCCGCAGCGAAGTATCTGAGGACAGGCAGCGACCTGATTCCTTCGGCAGCTTCTCCGAAAACGATTCATGCGATGTCCTATCTGGTGACCGTCCGAGAGTCGCCTTCTGTGATACAGTATCCGAGCCAAGATCGACGCCTAGATTCATCGAACGCGAGGAGCCTTATGTGGAGTCTGAGGACTTTTTTGACGAATTTTCGAGAGTTGAGAATGTAGAAAATGAAATAGACGAACATCATTTAATAAAAGTTCAGAGGAAGAACGAAATTAACAAAATCATTGACGTGAGTAGCGCTCCTGAAATCGAAGAACAAGTTCCTCCAGTGAAAGAGGAAAGCAAGCCGTGTGATATTGAATCTAGTCGAAGTTTAGACCACAATTCCGCTTTAAAGGAAAATACGGTGAACATTATGCTCAACAAACCTTCACCGATAGAGAAGGAAGTGGAACCATGTCTTACTAAATCGTCTAGTTTTCCATATACGGGGAACGAGCCGGAGATATCGCTAGTTGAGGAGGTTTTAAGCGCTTGTCGAAGAAGCACAGGAGCGTTGCTCACCGTGCCCGAGGAAGAGGAGGGATCCTCCCCTGAAACCAGTTCTCCTCAAATGACTGAGTCTAACACGACGAGTACATCTACTGCCGAAACTGTGATAGTAAGTAATAAGAACGATACGCCCAAAGAGAGGTTGAGGGAGAGAAGCCGGATTCCAACTCTCCTAGGTGGAAAGAGACCACCGTCTTCGCCAAACAGAAATAAGTCCAAGATCCCTGTAGCTGAGAGGCGGCCGGGGCCCGCGCCGACGACCTCTGTTCCCGAGCCCATCATCGTGAAACAGGAGCACACTCTGAGCTTCCACGAGGCTGCTACTTCTAAAGATGTTATTGAAGAACTTAACAGGTGAGTGTAATGTAACTTAAAAAACGCAAATAAAGTATGACCATGTACAACTAACGAGGAGAAATGTATAAAATGCATTGAAGTAGGGTAGACAGACCGCGTATTACCTTTCCCATAAATTACATAGGCACAGAATATGGGCGAGAAAACAGACGTATAGTGATTCGGATCAAGTTGCCAACAATCTATTACTGCTTCGGTACATCCAAAGTCGGTGTATTCTATGTGTAAGTGTATCTGTTTTCTGGCGATGTATCGAACTGGTCTTTTGAATCTATTCATTTTCCATCTAGAGTCCAAAGACTTATTTAACGCTCAATTGATATAAAAGACTAGTAGGAAAAGAACATACAACTATTTTATCTATCCCTGTCGATGAGATACAGTGTTATGATATGATTTTAAACGGTATTCTATTTGATATAACTTACAATCGTCATCATCAGATTAGTTTTAGTGATAATGTTTGGATGACATTGTTATCTTTTCGCAATCACTATATTTTTGTATGTAATATATTTAATATTAGAATTTTATTTATATATCATTCGAGCAGCTATTTGTTAAAGTAATTGCCTTCTTGGTCTTGTCAAAAATATTGACAGATTATGTAAAAATAGTTTTTTTTTTTTTTTTTGAAAATTCATAGACTTTCTGGCGAATGGCCAAGTTAAGTTTACACTCATAACCGAGGAGGCGTGAATAATGTGATGAGTGTGTGTGAGACAAATAGGAATGGCAGGATCTTGACATGTGGCAATTCCTAATCCGTGTATATCCTATTTCAAAAACTAAAACGTGTGCCTATGTATGTATATTTTCTATTTATATTTGACATAGTTTATAGTATTTTGACTAAATAAGAATCATTTTCTGTCAATACAAATAAAACCAATGAGGTTATAGTATTGCTGTGCGCATGCTTCAAATTAAATTACCTATATATGTTAAATAAGGATTTTATCACAATGTATTACGTTGTCCAATATTTAGGTTAACTTAATAACAAACTTACATAGTAAGAGAGGCGACGGCCAGATTCAATAGGTTTTTAATTATATCTGGCATTCTAAGACTTGTCAAATTCAGCGTAAGAAAAATAAACTTTGTTTTTGTAATTTAAAATTCTACTTATATCTTGCTCTCCTCTCTTACAATATATTTTCTATTCAGGTATATTGTTCTCATTATCAAATTGTTGTTTATTTTGACAGAATGATTCGTCAGAGCGAGGCAGCGGCGGTGGTTGTTGGCGAAGGAGGCAGGGTAGAGGAGGCGCGAGGCGGGAGCGGGGGACAGCGGGACGCCGCACTGTGGGCTCCCACTGGCTGGGTGCACGTCGAGAAGGATATTGACTTTAGTGACCCTAAGGTCTGGGGTTCTATGTTTTAATAAACCTTTAAGAACAAACTTTATCATATTAAAAAACGGTTGCGTAAATACATTTGCATGGTAATCAATTTCAAAAACTGTATGAATAGACGATCTTATCTTTTTTTTATGAAGCTAACAGTCTTTCGAAGATTATTTTCGTGAAATTATTATTTTTATTTATATTATAAAGTATAAGTATTTTTTATTTAAAATTAATTATTTTCTAAGGAATCAGTGCCTCCAATTTAGTTACATTTGTACCTGTACAAATTAAAGGTATCCCCAGTCTAACGATATATATCTGTCGATAACGATATGTCAATTTTATTAAACCTAAACTGCCTATCCTCCTACTCAACCCTGAAGCCCTGAAGTGCCACATTCAAAATAAACTAAGCTAAAAAAAATTTCTTTAATATATGTATGTATGTATATAAGATTAAGTGAGCCCGAGCGATATTTTATCATAGGTACTACAGACCAAGCGAGTACTGAGCTTGAAATCTTGGGTTCGAGGCCCGAGTTAGACAAAGTGTTATATTTATTGGGTTTCTACGAAATCCTTAATAACTCGTAGATTGATACTGTTCTCGGTAGGCAGCAATAGACTTATCCTCTAATATTATGTGCATCGTAAAACCATAGATGGTGAAATCTGGATACAAAACACTTCTACGCACCCCTTTGGGTACATGACAGACGTGAGTATATATATGTGGTTAAGGTGGTCGCCTCGCCACGGCCACTGCGCCCTGTGTTGTGGGTTCGATCCCTACACATGACAAAAATTTGTTTGATCTACAAATAGGTGATCCGAGTCACAAATAACACCCAGGTTCTTTGTGACCGTTCTTTGAATGTTTGTAAAGTTCCCTGCGACACAGGAATTACTCCCAGTGCGGGAGACAGCTCCCGCACTGCGAGTAAATCCTCTTTTAAAGTTAATATACCTACCACCCCATAACGAACTTATCCTCATCGATAGCTGAAGACTAGTCCAGCTCTACTTCATTCCCCACCTTACCTGTTTCCAGGCTCGTGCCAACCTACTCGACGTGATGCTGGCTTCCAGCGACTCATCCCCATCTTCATGCGGTTCATCCCCCGCCGAGCCACCGCCGCCGTACTCCAGACTACACCGCCTCCATCGATCCAGGAGACAAAAGACAGGTAATACTGACATTCAATCTGAAGTAGACCGACCACCGTAACTTTCTTGTCACTTGTCTTACTAGTCTGTTAAGGGCAGGTGCCCTACTTGTGTCAGTCCATTGTCAGTGATTGCAGTCAGCGTTTATGGAAGGTGTGTTCATATTTAAGGGTCAATGTGGTAAATCTTGATTACTAGCAGTGAGCCGCTCGTATTCTGACCATACTCGGTAAACGCTTGAAAATGCAGGGCATCTCGCAAAAAGTTTAATAATTATAACATCATAGATGTCTTTTCGAAAACAAACTTTAATTGGTTCCTAGTTCCTTGATAATAACCTTGTTTATGCTTTTTTCACTAAAAGTTATATTAAATTCTAATTTCTGTAGTGTACAAATGAAAGATCTATCAAACAGAAGCATCTACTCTACACGTACAACAAAACCACGTAGGACTAAAAAATAATCATTTTGTATGCCTACTTGACCATTAACTATCTGCAAATTATGATCCTTATATATGACCACACCTTTCAGTTACACGCTATATAATTTTAGTTAATCCCTCTATCAAGTTTACAGTCTTAGACTCGAAGGCGGGATTTTAACCTCAAATCTAAATAGGAAAGACATGAATGATCAAAATTTTTTTACACCCTTATTAAATTCGTAATTAAGTACTTTATATAAATAGAATAAGCTCATCCAAATTACGCAAAAAAGAAATCAATTTAAGTCTGATACGCTGCTTTCAGATATCCATGTAATATCTCCTAGTCCAATTAATATAATAATAATAAAATTTGGTTGCTGATCTGAGAAACAAGGAAAAGGTTATTCTGCCTCGCGTAGACCTGCAAAAGACGAGGGATTAAAGACTCTAAAGAATCTTTACAAGCATGTGTTACGAATAATAAGATTTTGAACCATGGTTCTTGCAATATAATTTTGCTAAAAGTAGCACTTTTCGTGTCGATGCCATGTTGCCTTTCCTTTTATGATTTGGGATTGAAATTAAGAATAAGAATTTCTATGTATTCTCTGGGAAAAGAAAGAAAAATCGCAAAACTCACGTGCTAAAGCTCCAATATTATTATATACATATGAACAGTGGAAGATTAATAGATCGTCCCTATATGAAATTTTATTAAATTTTCTTGTTGCATCCTTCCATACTCCGTATTACTTATCGACCAATTCGATTTTATATCGTATGGTTAAAGGTATGTTAGGTTAGGTTAAGCAGTTAAAAGTTTAAGCGGTTAGAGCAGCGATAGCTTAGTGGGGAGACAATGCAGAGGGTCTCGGGTTCGAACCCACGTCGCGCACGTCTGACTTTCGGAAGTTATATGACTTTTCGAAATTATGTGCGTATTGATTGACAATTATCGCCTGCTCCGTGCCTCGGAGAGCACGTTAAGCCATTGGTCATAAACATCTATGGCAGTCGTTATTGGGAAAGTCAGTACCCTCTAATATCCTGACACTGGTCTAGCCTTAGGGTATCGTTAGCATTCGGGTTGCGGAGGTCAGGTGGCAGCCGCTCCGTGTAAAAACTTCCAGTCAAATCCGGTTAGACCAGAAAAGCCGACCCCAAGTGACTTGGGAATAATAAAGGCTAAGAGAGAAGAAGGTTAAAGGTATGTTAGGAAATAGTTCGAATTCCATTAAACTAGTTGATAAAACAATAAAAAGTTGATCAATCATCTTGTGTGAGAATCTAATTCTACTGCGATCAAGTTATGTTTGTAAATATCGGTCAAAATATGATAATAATGAATACTCATAATTATTATCTATCACTACACCCGGTATCTTCTATTCCGAATCAGATTAGGTCTGTACAATATCCAAAAAGTCATGAATAGTCAAAATTATTCTCGTCACTACGCCCGGTCTTCGCAAAAGACTAAGCTTTTACCAAATATTTGGATCAGCTTATGCTATATTCTATGTACTTCGATAATTTGTCTTTCATTGTTCATATATATAAATTAGGTTGTAATTAACAACTAAATGGGGTTAACTGTAATTAATAAATAGTTATAAGCTATATCTGTCTCTATATGTGTGTCAGTTTATTTTGCTATATTTCATAAATTGTAATAATATCTTTTCATTTCTTACTTTTGGTTCAGTTACATTTGTCCATTTTATGTTTTTAATTATATTAATAAATTGGTTTTGCTTTTTATATGGAACGTTAAATGTTGATTTTTGTAGTTTCTTTTGCCTCAGTTCAAAGTCCGGCACTTTTTTTTGGAATGTTGATGTCTACATTTAACGTTTGCCTATAGTCCGTAAAGATCTCTACTCAAACTTGAATAAAAAATATTTTAAATTAGGACTCATTTGGCACATGTGACAGTTTGCAGTGACATAGCCTGCCCATTGGCTAATGGCGAAAGCCATTTCGTCTTGTCTTGACAGCTCATATTAGGTCTAAAACATAAGTAATACATTATTTTAATTTCTACAAATATAGGTTAAAGATCTTTACGAACACTGTTTTTTTATGTGTCATGTCATTTCATGTTGTCTGTCGGTCACTCGTACAGCCACGTCACACGTTTCCGCTCTCACTCGCACGCACCATCTCACTCTCTCGCCTCATTCAAAGTAGACGTCATCTTAGCAAGCGTCGCATCGCTCCTTACAGTTCTGTCAAGTCCCCGTCAATCATGTTACTGTAATAATTTCTAGGAATGCTAGAAACATAATTTCAGGCGCATTAATGATTTGTGAAATAAATATTAAAAGAGGCAAAAAGTGAAACTTCTTCTGATTATACACATATATATGTGTTTAATTTACACTCCTGTAAACAAATAACTTATGCATATCTCCCTCTTTCAGTCCCTCGCTCCCTTCACAGGCCCACGGTCCCACCTACCGATTCTGTCACTCTCTAATATTCTTACTTTTCTATTCTGCTGTTCTTCCACTCCAACACTATGCCACATACATACTACTTACTTCTGCTCTCGTAAACTCTATTATACCACTTTTGTCCTCTCAGACTATCTCCATTTCCTGCCCAAAGAGGTTTCATTTCAAAATTAGTGATGCAAATATATCGATATCAATAAGGCGATTATTAGAATGAATGATATAAGCGATGCGGCGCCTGCTGTGCTTGGTCGCGGGCGCGTGGGCGCGGGGCGCGTGTGAGCTCACGGAGCGCGTGGGCTGCGAGGTTCACGCGTGTTGTTCGCCCAGAGGGCGCTCGCTTGTAGCTCGTAGGCGTAAGGTGGCGTAACTCGCGTGTGCGTGTTGCCGCAGCGGCCGCGCTGCGCGTGCGCGGGCTGGGCGCGCTGCGCTGCGGGCGCGCGCGGCGCCCCTCCATCCTCGGGCGCGACGGGTTCTTCGTGCGCTATGGCGAGCGCGAGCGCGCCGCCGTGGCCACCTTCGACTTCCTCGACGACCTTTCCGGCGGATCGTCCCCGGAGGCCCCCAAAGACTGTACCTAAATTAGCAATAAACGCGTCCCAGATCGTTATATTTTTCTATGTCGCTCGTTTGTGATAGTCCGCGGTGGGTGACGGTCGGGCCGGCTCCGGCGCATCTCGACCCCGGCGCCGTCCCCGACGATGGCCGGCGAGCCGCCGGGCTGCAGCTTCTTAGACGTTCTTCTGCTTCGAAATCTAGATCTCGTAGGTGTCGTAGTACTCACTTTGGATAAGTAGTTCTATGACGAGGCACCTAGTCTTTTAAAAGAAATTCTTCCTAGATATACATACGTTAGTAGGTGTGGGAAGACGAGCGCGTTAAATGCACGGATGCGATGGTGTGTGTAATTGGTATAATTGTTTAGTTGATACGCGACGGACTATCGTCCAGCAATAATGTTAAAGTAACAGATGTGTCTCGCGCGGATCGTCCGGCTGCTGAGTGATTTGCGCTTGAAATAAGGCTTCTGGCGAGGCGACGGCTTTAGAGAACGATACTTTGTTTTGGATCGATTACTTCCTGCGATAACTTGCTTACGCTTCATACCGACGACCGACAACTTAGGTAAGAAGACGAAATAATTAATTGACTAAGTGATTGAAAGCTGCGGCCTCGAAGTAATGTGATATTTTTGTATATACTGTAAGTCCCACTTATTTTCATATACATTTAAATGGATTCCTTTCTAACCGAACGAAGCGTTAACGTTGGAACTAGGGTGGAGTTCTGTTTATCAGAGTCTGTGCACCTGTCAAATGTAATCGATCGCGCGACTCGACCACTGTTGCCACCTCTCTTCCGCACAAACGCGTTAAGTAATAAGCAAGAGAGAGACAGAGGTCCAATCGCGCGATCGCAGCGTAATTATCATAATAATAGGTACTTATGTAAATATCGATTACAATTTACTTATCGATTTAGTAACTACTTATCGTTTAAAGAATAGTCATCTATAACAATCGAATAACCATTTATAGAGATCCATTAAAATCGAAGGGTACTAAAGTATGTTAAGTGTATGTATATAATTATTATGACGTCATTGATATGCTATTTATTTTGTATCATTTGCGTATTGTCGATCTTTCTTGTGTATACTTAGGTACATATCATCAATTTGTATTATTTCTTAAGGCAACGATACATTATGTTTTAATGTTTGGGCAAAAATAACAAATGACAGTAATGTTGACGAATCTATCGATATCGATAACACTTGATACACATCACTAACTTCATTTTACAATCGGACAAGACAAATACATCAGAATTAATTTAATATTATATACGGAATATTATAATTCATGATCATTTTATAATTTCTTGAATCACTATGATCTTGAGTGTTTAAAAATAACCAATTTTTATCTTGAAGACAACAATTACTGCTCGCTCGTTATTTTTATCATAACAGTTATTAATTATAGCATCTCGCTATTATGCGCTATCTCTAAAATTATCCACATTGGAGGGTTATGAACCTTGGCAAAAATGTACACTATAATTATATTGTTATTTTAAATGGCTGAACCAAAGCGATTTTGAACGAAACGTTTTTGCCGCCACTTGTTATGCTACAACACTATTCCTTGTTTCATTCATTGGCAATAATTTCATACCCAGCTTTTTTTTAACGGTGAAGAATAAAGACAATAAAGGAAGATTTATACCTATTATTAATTAAATGTAAACGAAGCGACGACTCGATCGATATTATCTAAAATATTAACTTATTTAGTGTAAGCTACTAATGGCTACGATGTAATGCCTAATTTGAAATTTAAAAGACGTCCCTTAGTTGGTTTTGACACACTCACTGGTGCGTAAGTTATGATAATGGCGGATAAGCAATGAATAATATACAATGAATCTATTTAGTTAATATTTTACATGAAAGTGATAGTTGTAGCGTGTCGTCTCTGTTCTTTATTACACTAATAATCGAGTACTTATCGAATTTATGCAGTTAATTATGTAATACAGTGAGTGTATCAAAATAATAAATTGTAAAATCCTTATTATAGTAAGTTACTTCAAGTAAAATTTTTGGAACTTATCAAAATAAAAATATACCGAATAACTTTCTGTAGTTATTTATATAGTTATTCAAAAATAAACTATATATTTTTTTCAAACGACCAATCTGTTAACCCTGTCATACATTAGTGTCATTGTCATAATATTTAAATGAATAAATTCGACATATATAATACATTTGTCATGGGAAATTAATAATCCATGTAATTATAGATGTAGGATCCAAAGGTACTGTGATTTGTAACTACCACTGAATTTTGGAGCACAATTGGAAAATTTTAAATATAAATAAAATATAAAATGTGGTAATTCCTCGGTATTGGGTGCATTTGTCGGTACACTATAACCTAAGAGATAGGAATACTTGAGATAGGTAGGTACTTTGAACAGTACAAAATGTGTAGAGTAACAGTATAATTTAATTATCTACTATTACAGATGGGTTCAATAAACGATTCCGTTCCCAAATTGATTTGTTGTTTTAATTGTGAACATCGATACCTTACCTTTACTTCCTTGGTGCGATAGCTGGATGAGTAAGTGGTTGTCTTGAAATATTAGGGTAAGCCCGACTTGGCTTACTAAAATTATCATTTATTATTTTTGTGTTGGGAATCCATACCAAAAGCAGTTATGTTGGAAAAAGTCCAGGAAGCTTTTCTAAGATTTATTTATAAGAAATTGTAAGCCAACCCTTATTTGTATCCTACAACATTTTTGTTGGATTGCTTGGGTTTTAACTCATTAGAGACGAGGCGGTCATATGATCAGATAGTTGGAACACGCAAAATTTTAAAGGGGATGATCCAGTTACCTGTTCTTCACGACAAATGCTGCAGATACTTTGTGACTACCAACTATTGTCGTGGTAGAAAGCACCGATTGCTGCCAGTTCCAGCGTGCCGCATACCCCGGTCACTAAAGCAGCTTAACGCTCTCTTGGAACGAACTCTCTCTTTAACCCAGAAATAATATTTTTGCTGATGAATGGAAGGTGAGATGAAATACATTATAAGAATGTATGAGGTATTGTGAGCAGAACGCGTGAATGCTGAATTTTAAATTTGTGTTATATTATTGTGATTAAATAGTGCAATTGGCGCAAGTCGTTCTATTTGATGTAAAATCAATAAATCAATTTCAGTGTATACAATGCACCACCAGCATACTTTTAGAGTACTTTGGTGGGCTCATTCATCATGAAAATAAAGATGAAAACACATAGTTTTTACATTGGTTACTAACACTTAACAACTGCCTGGTCTATAAGTCCACGTCTATTAAAGGGCATTTACATATGTAAATGCGAATTTGAAAGGTCGTTATTGTTACGTTAACGTAAAACCGCACACTGCACATCACTAGTCGACGAGGCGCGGAGCGGAGGACACATCGAGAGCGCGGGACGTCAGTACGCCGGTCGCCGCCTACGCCGCCGCCAGTCACTCCAACACAGCCCAGCGCGTTCTACGTGTGGCTGGCTCACTGTCTGTGAGCCAGCCACACGTAGAACGCGTTAAACAATATTATATATTTGTATTCTAATACTGGAAAATATACAATTGTCAGCCGAGGTAGTTTTCATTTCATTTAATCTCCAACAAGTGGCGACCGTGATCAACAAAATCTGCGAGACAATTAAATGCAAGACACAGGGGCAGCTGTTGATATAATAAAAGAAACGCAAAAATCACACTAGTTGTGCTATCTGCACAACCCGTAAAAGCCTACTTATTGCAAAAATACAGTAAAAGGTTACTTGACTGAGAAACTCTGAAAGGTAATTTCTCAAATTTTAGCGAAATCTCTGATTGAACGGGACAGTCCGCTGTTTCCTATTTTTCTAAACAGAAACCTGTTCGATGTGTCATATATGAACCAAACAATAGATTTTCTATAAATAATAACGTCCTCTTAACGGAGACTGGCCATCTGGCAGGAGATATTAAAATACACAAGCATGTGTGTAAAAACAAGTGTTTTCTTTTCCCTAACTCTCATGATCCAATGAGACGGCAATCCGACACTTCCGAAGAAAGATCAGGCACAGGGCCAACGGCTTTGCGTACTTTCTGAGAAACAAGGGTGCCTAACACTACCAATTTTGCTAACTGCAGGCTCGTATTGAAATTTCTAAACAGATAACCTCAACTTTTTGTTGGCCCGACCCGGGATTTTAACCCGAGACCTCACCGGAGGCAGATTTTCTATCGTGGAAATAGGAATGGTTATATCCATCTAGCTTTACTTTATACTGCACGTGGCTAAAATGCTCTTAGCCGACCAAAATAACAAAATCTATGGAGATCGTAAGTATTTATGTCGGGGACTGCGATAATTTAGCGATAATAAGACACTCATTGATTTCATTGTACGAGAGCGGCGACGCCGTACGTGGACGAGTCAGGTGAGCGGAATGGTTTGGTTCGAAAATTGATTATAGAATAATTTGATTTTATTTAAATAATTAATTATTTTAAATTATAAATAATATAAAATATTCTATTTGTTTTGTTTCTTTTTTTCATAATTATAAGATTATTAAATTTTTTTATAATAATTTATTTTATTATAAATAATATAGTAGTTTTTTTAGAATGAGAAATTATTTCTTTTAATTCAGTAAATATTGTTATATCTATTTTATTAGATTGAATATCATTATTGTTTATAATATTTGTTTTTTTAATTTCTTCTGTTGTTATTTATTATAGAAAAAGATATATAATATCAGAATTGAATTTAAGACGTTTTATTATTTTAGTTTTATTATTTGTAACTTCTATAATAATATTAATTATTAGACCTAATATTATTAGAATTTTATTAGGTTGAGATGGATTAGGGTTAGTTTCTTATTTATTAGTAATTTATTATCAAAATCAAAAATCTTATAATGCTGGGATATTAACGGCTTTATCAAATCGAATTGGAGATGTATTTATTTTATTAATTATTTCTTGAATATTAAATTATGGTAGTTGAAATTATATTTTTTATTTAGAATTTATAAATAATGATTGAGAAATAATAATAATTGGGGGGACAGTCATTTGCAAGCTACGAGAAATATCGTGCCATCCAAATAGGACCGCTGGTTCTCTTCACTGTAATTGTAATAAGTGCTAATATTTCTACTCCGAAACTATGCAGTCTACCTAAGTCTGTAGATGCTGTAAAATAAAGTGTTTGTAAGAAGTGTAGGTAGGTATAGTTGTGGTTTGAAATTTACGCAATCAACCCACTACCAGGGAATCCTACTGCAGTCGGCTATTGTCGCTAATTTATCGCATACGACTACAAAAAAATACTTATTTTTAAAATTATCTCATGGTTTTATAATATCTGACCAACGAATTCAAGCAGTTGAATCTGTTCGGGAAATTGGTGTTATTCTTGATAAACAACAAATCTTAAGGGACCTTATGATTCTTCTCCCTTAGCCTTTATTATTCCCAAGTCACTTGAGGTCGGCTTTTTCTAGTCTAACCGGATTTGACTGGATATCAGTTTTTACACGGAGCGGCTGCCACCTGACCTCCGCAACCCAAAAGCTAACGATACCCTAAAGCTAGACCAGTGTCAGGATATTAGAGGGTACTGACTTTCCCAATAACGACTGCCATAGATGTTCATGGCAGCCGGGACCGACAGCTTAACGTGCTCTCCAAGGCACGGAGCAGGCGATAATTGTCAATCAATACGCACATAATTTCGAAAAGTCATATAACTTCCGAAAGTCAGAGGTGCGCGACGTGGGTTCGAACCCGAGACCCTCTGCATTGCAGTCTTGGTCTCCCCACTGAGCTATCGCTGCTAATGTAATAAAGTAACATTATGATTATATAGTCTAAATTACTCAAAAATCTCGATTTTATAATAAAACCGCCAAGAACTTTAAAAACAAAACTACTATTATAAGATGATACGAGAGTCTGGTCAGGTCTCTACTTGAATACCTACTGTTATGTAGTTTGGTATCCGCATTATGAAGTTCATTCTAATAAAAAAAAATCTCAACAGAGTAACACATATGTAGGTATATTTTTTGATTCATTAACTATTACTGATTTACAAACAACAAATATCGCCATCACGTCAAATTAATTTACCTATAAAAAAATAAAAACAGCGATATCCTGTATATGGCCAAATTACATACAATGCAGTATTTTCTTATTTTATTTTTGAGGTTACATAGGACTTTCCATGTACAAAATGAGTCACCCTGAGGATTGACCTAGGGGTGGTGGGCTTTGTGGGCCTGCCCGCCATCCGTTCAGCACCAGGTCCGAGAGGCGGTGTGCGTGTTCCCACGCGCGCCTCTGTTTTGAGTCCGTCTCCCCTCTAGGGGGGAGACAGTAGGGCTTAAAGTGAGTCAGTGCCTTTGGGTAGGTCTGTTCGTGTAGTGGACTGCCGTTTCATACGGGCCTAAACCTTGACGGGGTCGTGACGGCATGTGCAAGTGATTCGCGCGGCCCCGTCGATAGTGGTTTTGTCGAGGAACACCGTGGTAGGTTTAGTCGGTATTCCGGGAGGATACATTATTCTTACTCCATCTTTCTTTTACCCCGGCGAGTCCGACATAACCCCTCTGCCCGCCTCCGCGGAGGCGTCATGCATTCACCCAGGACAAAATAAAAATGTACTGAATGAGTAAAATCGCTAAACGTGGTTGTAGTTATTCACCTAATTTAATTTGTTTTCTATGTGCATCGTTTACACCTTCTAAACAAAGAAGAGTAATTAAAATGAAAATGTGAAAATATTATACGCGACTAATTTTGATCGTCGGCCACCAAGATAAAGAATGAGCACCTCATCACTGTTGTATATCGTGTACTGCAAAAAAAGCAAGTTATTTTTTTATTATATTATATGTTTATTTAGAGGTAGCATTTTCAAATAAATATTTTCATTTCTAAATTTAGTAGTAATGTCATTTAATTTTGCCAATTAACAACAACACATGCGTAGAACATTGAGAAATAAAGAAATGACAATAACTATTTAGTTATCCTGGCGTGATGGCGAAGTTCTGTTATCTGATTTAGCTTCAGCATTAGCGTTTTACTCAGGATACAATACTCTTGTTTCTGTTGCGAACCAAAACTGTTTTTGTAGAGTAGTGAGTTATTAAGACTGCGCTGTAGTGTGTGTATAAGAGTGTAAGCTTCTTTACGTTAGAATATGTAATAGGTATGCTCTTTTAGTTTGTAAGTATCAAATAATATGCTTAGTTTGTAGTTTACGCCAACGCGCACTGTACTTTATAATTAATTCAATGCAATGCAAGGGCTTTCTATAGAGGTGGTTGTCTATTTATTAATTTCCAACATTACAGCGCCGAGCGAAATGCGCTAAAACAGGCGGTCACAGTTAAGTTGATAACATCAACACTTTTGTTTAATACAAATATAAAATATACTTCTACCATAACAATGAATGTGTTTACAATTATTCCGTGTAAAAAACTTAAAATAATTTATATTTTCGCCCACAAAATTACGTAAATTTGCACGAATAATGCAAAAACGTGAGCTCGTGTTACGTAATTTTAAGGTTATAACAGTAGAAATCTATCCTATTTTACAGCTTAAACAAAACATTAATAGTTATATTACAATTTGTGCGTCCCAAATATTTAAGTTATTGGTTGACAATAAAGATACATATTTATCAAAAAAAGCACTTCAAATCCTTCATACAATTTTACTATGGCGGCCGCGCGCTGATTTGACTTTCGAGCTCTGTCATTCAGTCCAACCGCATCTTACGCTCGGCGCAGTCTTAAGAGAGCCAACAATTAGTGGCACCAAATTTGAAATTGAATACTCGCATTCGCATTCGCGAATTTCAGCGACAGATTCGCATTTCGATTCGTATCCGCAATCGCATTAGCGAATATTTAAAAATTATATTTTTACTTCACTACTATGTACAATGCGCTATGCACTATGTATTAGTTTTACGTGTATTACCTGATCTGAAAGAGATTAGCTTTCCAATGAGTGCTAGTGTGTTAAACCAAACAAACAAACTCTTCGCTTTATAATATTAGTATAGATTTAATATTGCTTAAACCGTAATGTTTGCAAACAGCACTAAGTTATAAGCACTACTTATATCATTATAACACCACCTTATCTACACTTATAGTAATAATAACGTCGGCCCTGTATTAAACTGTCCCACTGCTAGGCATACATAGGCCTCTTCTCAATGTGAGAAGGAATAGGTCATACTCCAACCCCCTGGCCCAATGCGAGTTGGCATACTTCCCATATGTATCTTTGAGAAAATTACGGACAACTCTCAGACATGCAGGCTTCCTCGTGATGTTTTTCTTCACCGTTAAAGCGATCTTTAATTAATTATATAATAAGCACATAACTTCAAAAAGTCAGATGGATCGAATTCGGTCTCCCACTAAGCTAGGCTTTGTGAATGTACTACACTTATATAAATGAATGAATTTGAACTAGCTTCCCTATTATAGGTACGCATCACTTATCCTAAATAAAGATGGATACTATAAAAAAGTCAAGGTAACAGCCCACATAGTCTTGCTACACGTCAGATACAATACAGCATAAATACTTACCGATAAGCGTTGATAACGGTCCATTATGAATGTATAACTAATAACTGAACCGAAATACATAGATTGCAATAACTGCGATTAGTCTTTAGAGTTTATAATTGCCGGTGGTTTTGATAAAACGGCAAGGAATATTTACGGTTGGCTTATATAGGCGCGCCGTTTTTAGAAGGTTGAAGAATTTCACACCCGCGTTGCAGCGATAGCCTTGTGGGACACCGTTGGATTGTCATGCAGAGGTCTGGAGATCGATCCCAAGGCGCGCATATCTGACTTTGCAAAGTTATGTGCGTATTATATAGTTAATTATAGCTCGCGCTGCCTACTGCCTCCGTGGCGCAGCGGTAGTGAATGCGACTGCTGTGCATTAGATCTCGGGTTGAAATCCCCGATCGAGCCAACAAAAAGTTATTGGGTTTTTCTGTTAAGAAATCTCAATAGCAGCCCGGAGTTAGAAAGTTGGCGGTGTTAGACACCCTATGCCTCGGAAACCACGTAAAGCCGTTGTTCCTACGCCTGATATCTCTCCGATCCCATGTGATCATGAGAGTTAGGGAACAAAGAGTGCACTAAACTTGTGTCTGCGCACACACTTATGCACTATAATATCTCTTACGCAGATGGCCAGTCTCCATTAAGGCGGGCCGCCGTGACCAAAATTCGGTGTGGAGGACATTATTATTATCGCTCACTCTAACGGTGAAGGTAAATATCGTGAGGAAACCTGCATATCTGAGAGTTCTCCATAATGTGCTCGAAGATATGTGAAGTCTGCAAACCCGTAGTGAGCCAGCGAAGTGGACTATGACCTTCAATAAAAATATGCCCGTGCCTAGGAGTCGGACAGTCTAGTCTATATACAGACCCATAATTATACATATAAACAATAAAAGTCTATCTGGGTACACTTTAATCGCAGAAAACTCCCAGTGACTATTTCCGATACATCCTACTAATATTATAAATGTGAAAGTTTGTAAGAATGGATGTATGGATGTTTGTTACTCTTTCACCCAAAAACTACTAGACCGAATGCGATGAAACTTGGTTTGTACATAGCTGGGGACCTGGATTAACACATAGGCTTTTTATCCCGATATTCCCACAGCATAGGGACTTACGTGGATGAAACCGCGGGGTGCAACTAGTCCTAACTAAAATTATGAATGCGAATGTGAGCTTGTTAGTTTGTTACGCTTTCACGACTGAATTATTCGACCAATCATCATGAAATTTCACATACATATTGTCAGAGGAACAGAAAAGGACTTAGGGTACCTTTCATTCAGAAAAAAGTACTACTGTTACTAACATAACCTATCCTAACCTACATTTACGCGAGCGGAACCACGGGCAAAATATAGTTATATAGAAAGAAATTAGAAACGGCAATGAATTGCCGTAAATGTTAAAGTTCGAAAAATGGTTTAAGTAATATGCAAAGGTCACGTGAGAGGTCAAAGGTCATAGTCATTTCGGGGGTATAAGCTGAGTCGAATAGCGTTAACCGCGAGTCTCTACCTCTTACGGTTCTTGAGTTGAAAGTTGTATAACAGACAGACAGACGGACGGACAAAGATGTTGTATAAGAGTTTTTTCGAACTCCAAAAATAAAAGATCCCTGGGTACATCTTATTCGCAGAAATTTAAGGTTACAACTTTTTATTTAATCATTGATAAGTTATTTTCGATACGTAGATTACATATAAGATTTATTGATATACAATAGAAAGCATAACGGTGAGATAATAATAATATTTTATTATATTAATACAGGAAGAGATACCCAAACTAAGCAGAGCTTGTACTAGACAATGGATAAATATACATATATACTTTTTTTTTGTAAATACATACATACATAGAAAAACCCAGACCAAGACAAACATCCATGTTCATGCACACAAATGTTTGACTTGTGCGGGAATCGAACCCGCGACCTCAGGCGTGGCAGTCGGTTACATTAACCACTACGCCATGGAGGCCGAAGATTCCAGTAAGATTTTAGTAGAATTGTCAGCGATAATTATTAGAACAACGTTATTAAGATTTTCTGTTAAGAACTCTTCAATCTTGCATGATGTCTGGAAATATGCAGTGGATGGCAGTAAGTATCCTAGCATCCTACATGGGAGCTAATACATCGGTGGCGAAACGTACGCGTGATACTACAGGACAAACAGACACGATAAATATAATATCCAATTAAAATAATATTTAGTAGACATCTATATATATAATTCAAATAAAATTGTAACAGATATTGAAACAATATTTAATAGATCTTTAGCAGCCAAACCATTTTAGATTTTATGTATCTATCATCATCTAGCGATAGCTCAGTGGGGAGACCAACAGACTGCAATGCAGAGGGTCTCGGGTTCGAACCCGCGTCGCGCACCTCTGACTTTCGGAAGTTATATGACTTTTCGAAATTATGTGCGTATTGATTGACAATTATCGCCTGCTCCGTGCCTCGGAGAGCACGTTAAGTCGTCGGTCCCGGCTGCCATGAACATCTATGGCAGTCGTTATTGGGAGAGTGTCGACACAAAAGATCCCACTGGGTCGAAGTGTCGCCGGTCTGCACTGACTGGCCCCCACATGAGATACATACATACATCTATCTATCTGTGTGTCTGTATCGCATCACGCGCAAATTGAAAGTCATCTAAAAGTAATAGGGTTCTAACAAGAAATACTATGTACCAGCCTGCTGATTCTTCGATTTTTAAAAGTACATCTCCTACTCTTTTTATTATTCCTGTGTCGTGGGGGACTCACAAACATTTAAACAACGGACACAAAAACACCCACACCAGGAACAAGTATTTGCGGACCTTACAATTTTTGGCCCTTGTGGGTGTGGTTCATTACACCATCTGTGCAGATAGTTAATGGTGTTCTAAAATATCACCTCGACAAGCACGAAAAAACCGTTAGCCGTGCAACTCGTGCGCCTTGTTTCGG
The DNA here is from genome assembly GCA_930367265.1 of Catocala fraxini. Classification (NCBI taxonomy): domain Eukaryota; kingdom Metazoa; phylum Arthropoda; class Insecta; order Lepidoptera; family Erebidae; genus Catocala; species Catocala fraxini. The sequence goes on along the minus strand of OV884032.1, from coordinate 22,898,324 downwards.
TCGTGTCGGATTATTTAAGTAAGGGAAAAAGAGTGGATGTGTTTTTACGAACCCACACTTATGCATAATATCACCTGCGCAGATGGCCAGTCTACCAGCATATCCTCAACAGAACTTTCATGTTTACACGGTTATCAACCAGAATCGCAGTCAGATGTTTTGATGTTATTGCAGTATCTACATAGAAGGTCGCGACCCTAACAGACTCTGTAACTTGATAAGGGGCGGATGAATAATTAATCTGATAAATGTCACTGACATTCAGACTCGGAAATCCCATGGCATATGTGAGATTGTAAGATTGCGCGTTTAGTTACTGGTTCAGGTAATGTTATTGGGTTTTTTACTGCCTCCGTGGCGCAGCGGTTTTGAATGCGACTTCTGTGCATGAGGTCTCGGGTTCAAATCCCGAGACGGGCCAACAAAAAGTTATTGAGTTTGTCTGTTAAGAAATCTCAATAGCAGCCCGGAGTTAGTAAGTTGGCGGTGTTCGACACCCCCGTGCCTCGGAAAGCATGTAAAGCCGTTGGTCCTGCGCTTGATCTCTCCTCCAGTCGTGTCGGATTACCATACCATTGGATCATGAGAGTTAGCAAACAGAGAGTGCACTTGTGTTTGCGCACATGCTTGTGCACTATAATATCTCCTGTACAGATGGCCAGTCTCCGCTAAGATTGGCCGCCGTGGCCGAAATTCGGTCTGAAGGACATTGTTGGGTTTTTCTGGTAAAAAATGTCCAGTAAGTATAAGTAGGCCAGTAAGTCGAACGGAGTCTAGAAATATGTCTTATGGTACAAGTTTGCATTTATATTTTACTGCGATCCTGAGTTGCCGGTTTTGGTAGCCAGGTATGGTAGGACAGTATCTTTGGAATTTTATGATAAGAAATTCTAAGAAACAGCAAGCAGTCCAGTGCTAATGTTATGTTCAATACAGAGTAATAAATTGGCTCCTTCTTTCTATAAGTAAGCTTAAATATGGCTAGAGGAAAACGCGTGCCATAGACATTTTAGGACTACCGCGATTTGTAAATAATAATGATCAAGTGCGGGTGGTTGCTAAAACCTGCTCTTCATGAAGTCACCGCAGACCTCATACCAGTCAACCCGTGACCACGATATCATTGCAAGTCGGTCGAATCGTCAAAAAATAAACAGATAATTATTACCTTTAAATAATTAATTACTAATGCGATTAAGACAGTTACGAGCCCGTTCACCCCTCAAGGTTCGCCCCCTAGTAGGTATTTGTTAGGTTTCTTCTTAAATCCACCCAAAAATAGGTGTCCCGCGAAGCGAAAGTCAATGGGCGTAGGGGCTCGTAGCCATTAAGACGAGAGAATTAGATTTCTCTGGATACCCTTCGGAGATATTTATATGCTGGTAAATATATTATAGTGATCGTTTCAACTGTGAACGCTTCAAGGGGTAAGTCAATGCCGTTTCTATTCAATTCTAAGTACTTGTAATGCAAATTGCCAATCGCTTGTTTGCGGCTAACGGATGAGAGCAGTTTGCCAATAATGGACTATAAACATTGCAATTGTAGGCGATAGCATAAAGCATTACGTGTATCTAGTATTACATACATATAACTAAGGGTTAGACGGCCAACTCGCTTTTTACTTGATGGAGCAACAAAATATAGGCGTGGAATTTTACCTTGTACGTATACTAATGATAGGCAAATACAAACGAAATGAAACACTAAAGGTTGTCTTTGATTATCACTGATTTGATCGGTAACGCAGCGAGTTCATCACACAAAATGTGTCCGCGTACCCGTTGCCGGCGCTTATATAGTCAATATGACACAGACAGTCATAACTGTCACTCCAACTGACATATCGGCTCTGTGGCGACCTCACTCAAGTTAACGCTTCACGTTCCGAAACAAATCAATAGATAGCGCTTTATTCAACTCCAATTACAGAAATAAATTGCATTCCAATGATTATTTTCTTGAGGTTTCGACACATACATTAGGTCTTTAACTATATTGACTGCATGGCGTAGTGGTTTAACTGTCGCGTCGCCACTGTCACTGCGCCGAGAGTTGTCGGTTCAAATTCTACTCAAGACATAACTTTGTGTGATCCACAAATGGTTGTTCTGAGTCTGGGTGTGCTTTGTGTCCGTTATTTGAATGTTTGTAAAGTCCCCCGCGACACAGTAATGATTACTAGTGCGTCCTTTAAACAAAAAAATAATATCTTTGACCATGAAACGGCCGTTTATATCCTACATCAAATTTCGTGGTTCCTGTTTGAAATGCAATGGTTATTTTAAAAATTCATTTATATTTTAATCATTTACTATAATATACATATATTAATAATAACGTAAAGCCGTTTCGGAAGATTGCACTTAGCACGGCATAGTGAGAAAGGTCGATGGATATTTATTTCTAATTAGGGAAATATGTTAAACCCATAAGAATTAATGAAGAATCTAACGAAGATCTTACGTATGAATAACAGTTTTTATAGTTAAAAGGTACGTAATTTGTATAAATGACTCAATTCAAAAAGCCTAAATCCTCTAACATCTGTCTCTTACACATTACGCGTAACCCTCTAGACGCATTAAATCGTGTAAATCAGTTTTTTGTTAGTATTTGCAAAGCTTTGGCTGAAGACATTATAGTTTGTAGTTCTAGTGCATTCATAAATAACGTTGTTACACAACCAAATGTCTCTTCATTCGTGCTACTTCAGACTGACTCACAGGAAGTGGACGGCATACCTATGAATCTTGACTCTTTGAGCTCTCCCGGTTGGGATGGTATACCCACCAGGTATTTGAAAATGGCTAGGGATTTTGTTGTCCCATTAATAAGCCAGCTAGCTAATCTATGTTTTGAAACAGGCAAATTGCCTGCTGTTTTTAAACGATCAATAGTGACCCCTGTTTATAAGGGTGGGGATGTGAACGATGTCAATAACTACAGACCAATTTCCGTCTTACGTGGTATTTCCAAAATTTTAGAAAAATTTATAAACAATACGCTCATTGGATATTTAAATAAACGCGAAATATTATCAAACTCTCAATACGGATTTAGAAGGGGTATGTCCACGCAAGACGCTGTTACAGCACTCACTACTGAGATAACAATTTCCGTCTTAAGTAGTATTTCCAAAATTTTAGAAAAATTTATAAACAATACGCTCATAGGATATTTAAATAAACGCGAAATATTATCAAACTCTCAATACGGATTTAGAAGGGGTATGTCCACGCAAGACGCTGTTACAGCACTCACTACTGAGATAACCACTAAAGTAGACAAGAGTGACGAGTGCTTAACAGTCTTTTTAGATCTAAAAAAAGCCTTTGACACCGTATCCGTCCCCATCCTTCTGAACAGACTTGAACAGACTGGCATTAGAGGTAACCCATTTTCTGTTTTTAAAAGTTACTTGCAAAACAGGAACCAACAAGTTAAAATTGATAAACTGACAAGCCAGGAAGAGAATGTGGTCTACGGAGTCCCGCAGGGAAGTGTGCTCGGCCCGACACTGTTTTTGATATATATAAATGACCTTTGTAATATTGGGTGCAGTGGTGGGCGGATCTTTTCCTACGCGGATGACACCGCAGTTGTTTTTTCAGGAGGATCATGGCCTGCTGTACAGGCGGCCGCTGAACAAGGTCTGGCTGTAATAGCTAGCTGGCTTAATACAAATTTGTTAATGCTAAATGTTTCTAAAACTAATTTTATGTGTTTCTCTCCAACTCTGGGGTTACAGCCGGATTCTAGTTTCGGAGTCGTGATTCATGGGTGTGACGGTTCACTTGGTCGTGACTGTGGCTGTCGAAGTATCCAACGGGTTAGCTTTACCAAGTATTTGGATGTTACATTAGACCAAAGATTATCTTGGCATTTTTAAAAGCCTATGTCATGTAACATCATCGCAGCTACTAAATAAAATTTACATTGCTCTGGCACAGTCGGTCATAACATATTGTATACCGGTATGGGGTGGAGCCACGAAAACTAAATTTTTAGAACTTGAAAGAGTCCAGAGGCTTATTATTAAAATAATGTATTTTAAATCTTTAAGGTACTCTACCGATAACCTTTACAAGATAAGCAATCTGCTTTCCGTAAGAAAACTCTATGTTTTACATATCAGTCTATGCCTGCATAAGACACTGTCCTACAATCCACAGTATCAGGTAAAACGTCGTAAACATAGGGTGGCTTATTCCCCGAGAGTTCATACTGTCTTTGCCACACGTCAATATACTACACAATCAACGTATATTTATAATAAAATAAATTCAAAATTGAATATATATCCTATGCAACACCATGACTGCAAAAAAATCATCACAGAGTGGTTAAAAACTCTGACTTATGAGGAAATGGAAATAATCTTAGTTAGAACATGCTAAATATACACAATATATTGTAGGATAAAATTATACAGATACACGCACACAAACATGGACTGTGTGAGGATGGATATGAAAGGAAAAAGGGTAAATGATGGAAAGGATTAATGTAAAAATGTAGGGCGAACTGGCAACAATATTTCGACGGGAGGTCGCTCACTACAGGCATATGGTATCGTACAATTCAACCTCACATAAGAAAATTACCCTGGTTTGATGGATCGGATATGTCTAGAAGTAACATCGTAACATTGATGAGGCTTCGCTCCGGCCACATTCCATTAAATAGATTTGCTCATCATGGGTAAAACAAGTTCACCAAATTGTACCGAATGTGACATAGTAGAAGATGTGTATCATATTTTAATGGAGTGCGTTCGGAACGAGGCAGCAAGAATAGAATTTGTTAAATAATACAACATTAATTTATATATGATCGGTAAATGTAATGATATTCTAGCTTTCCCGTTATCAGAGAAAGCTGAGATGTTAATAAAATTAGTAAATCTTTGTATAAAACGTAGAAGGTGATTGGTAATAAGTGTCTCCTCGAGGATGACATAATCATTGTAGTTAAACCCTCTATAATAAATAAAGAAAAAAATAAGTAAAAGGATTACCATACATATAATTTATTTGCAAATTTAAAAATACATACATAATCACGCCTATTTGCCTACCCGAAGGGTGTACAAGTGATTTTTAGCTCTTACTCCGTTAGCTCTAGCTTATGGCCCTCCGTAATAGGGGTTAGTCTATGGTCGTTACCTTTTTTTTTTTTTACCTGGGGGAATGCTTTCACGCATACCTCTCCGCGGGGCGACGGAGAGGTTATGTCGGGCTCACCAGGGAATTGATACCCCGGTAATACCGACTAAACCTACCACGGTGTTCCTCGACATAACCATAGACGGCGAGGCCACGCGAATCGCTTTCACATGCAATCGCGACCCCGCCATGGTTTCGGCCCGCCGTGTAAAACGGCAGGCCACTACACAGAAATACTTCCTCCACCGTCCCCCTGGGAGGGACAAAGACACGATACAGAGGCGCACGTGGGAACACGCACGCCGCCTCTCGGACCTGGTGCTGATCGGGTGGCGAGCAGGCCCACGCAGCTCACCACCCCCAGGTCAAACCTCAGGGTGGCTGGAGGTCATCTCGCGCCCTCCGGCGCCCGGTTATGCGGTTGGGGAGAGGGTTTAAGCGCTCCCTCTCTCGCTCCGCCGCCTCCTTGATAGAAATTACTTCCTCACAAAAGGAGGCGACGGCGTTCCACGATCTCTCACTCCGGACCATAGACTGAACCACGGCCGGGAGTGAGAGGGCAACCAGTCCGACTGCCGCGATCATCTCACGGCGCTGCGATGCCCAGGCGGGGCAATCCGCCAAAGTGTGCAGCGCCGTGTCCACAACAACATCGCGGCAGTCGCCGCAGTGATGACATCCGGGCGTCGCCTGCCGGCCTATACGATACAGGAACTGGCCAAAACAACCGTGGCCAGTCAATACCTGTGTCAGCCGGAAGGTGAGGGCGCCATACCGCTTCTCCAGCCACTCCTCTAAAACGGGACTTACCGCCACGATTGTGGCGTGCCCGGCACTGGGGTGCACAAGTCGATTTCTCCATTCTTCCACCAGGACCTGGCGGAGTTCGGACCGTGCCGCCTCTAAAGCCGAAAGACCCGGTCCTTCGCCCCGAGCTAGCGCTTCTTGACGCCAACGGTAGAACGACGCCAGAAGTGCCGCTTCCAGGTCCCAGGGCATCGATCCGGCGAGGAGACTCGCTGCCTCGAACGAGATCGTGCGGTAGCCTCTAATCAATCTGACGGCCATTGCACGCTGTGGCGCACGGAGCGGCGATATATTACGGGCCGTCAGGATTGTCGTTACCCTAGCACAACTCCAGACTCCGTGCTAACACGAATTTCTTGACAAAAAACCCAACCTTAAAATCGAACCCAAGACCTCATGCGAACCGTGCTTTATAATAAAGTATTGTACGTTATTTCGGGTAAACATACTTTATACTTTACTAGCTGTCCCGACAGACGTTGTCCTGTACAACCGCAAAAAGAAAAAAAACCCAAATCCACATAAACACTCACAAAAAAATGTATCAAAATCGGTCCAGCCGTTTAGGAGGAGTTCAGTGACATACACACGTACAGTAGAATTATATAGATAAAGATTAGGAAAATAAAGTTCGTGAAAATACTTTATTTTACTTATGACCATTTTTACAGGTTATATTTAATTGTTTACTTAAAGCAACGCTAACGACTAAATTGAATGAAAGTATTGTTTATCTATCTTAATATAGACATATATTTTAAAGATCCGGTTACGACGTTCCTTGATTATAAATATTTGTTAGATGTCACTAGCATCAACAAAAGTATTGTAACAAAAAGGCAGGTTACATAAATGATACTTTATTTTCAGACCGTGTACTTTATTTTTTTTACCTAATATAGTAGATATACACTATTCGATCAAAATAAAGGTGGCAACCCTACTCATAACTAGCATTCGCATTCACATTGCATAACCGCTACATTAGCGAAGAAGTGCAAATATACAAAATCTGGTAATCCCAGAACGGGGACAAAGATAGCCTACTGGCAGACTAACACGTAAGCTAATGACGCACAATCAAAACATGTTCACCGATAACCGTCCATTACATACGTATACTCACTTTGTCAATAAATACAAGAACATTAGTCAGTGCAATACGCGACGTACGGCACGCAGACACCTAGACTCCAAAATCTTTGATACTATGACTGTGTGACGAAGATGATGTAATTTATTGTTAAGGTCGCAATTGCCGCTGACGTTTAATTGCACTGACGTAATACGTATGTAACCAAGTTTTGGAGTGAAAATAAAAGGTGCTTTCATTGCTTTTTAACGTAACAGCTAAGTAGTAAGACTGTTGAACGGGCTAGTCGGAAGCAGTAGGTTCCTAATACCTACCAAAGTTTTTTAATTTTTGGACAATATTTTGCCCGCGGTTTCGCTTGTGTAAATGTGGGTTAGTTATTAACAGTACTTTTGCCGGATGAAAGGCTAACCCTATGTACTATTATGTTCCCGCTAACAACGTGTGTACGAAATTTCATGATGATCAGTGGAGTAGTTAAGGCGTAAAAGCGTAACAGACAAACAATCTCACATTCGAATTTATAATATTAGTCAGGAATAACACGTTTTTACCAGACGGAACATGGAGGAGATTCGAACCATTTTGATTCGGAGCGGCACATCGGCGCGGCGGTCAGACACAATAGGTTTTGAATTAGGTACCTATGTCTGGCATTCCTAGACTTTATAGTTTAACATTGATTTTTTGTTAAATAAGATGAATCTGCATTTAAGGCATAGGATTTGCTATCCAGAAATCTGGGCTTGATCTCCAGCCAATCGGCCTGCTGATGTAAGGTCTACCTAAGTGAAACTTTTATGATACAACTGCGCGAATAATTTTCTTCCCCCTAACCTTTATTATTTCAAAGTCTCTTGGGATCGGCTTTTCTAGTCTAACCGGATTAGACTGGATATCAGTTTTTACACGGAGCGGCTGCCACCTGCCCTCCGCAACCCGAAGGCTAACGATACCCTAAGGCTAGACCAGTGTCAGGATATTATAGAGCACTAACTTCCCAATAACGACTGTCGTAAATGTTCATGGCAGCCGGGACCGACGGCTTAACGTGCGCTCCGAGGCACGGAGCAGACGATACGTGAATAGTGTAGGGGTTTAAGCGGTCGTCTCACACGTGCCACTGCGGCATGTGTTGTGAGTACGATCCCCTGGAGGACAAATTGTGTGACCAATAAATAGTTGTTTCATGTCTCTGTGTTCTTTGTGAATGTTTGTAAAGCCCCCCGTAATATAGGAATTATTCCCAGTGCGGGACTTACCTTCCTAAAATGATGTAGTGGGTTCGGAATGTTCGGATCGCTTAGGTAGATGTTTGTGTCGGCAAGTTATTTTATCAATTGATAATACAAATAAATATTTGCATTGAGAAACCGACGAATCAATCGCTGGCTATCGCATTTATGTCGTCAACCCACTTCTTATTTGAGCACTTAGTTAGAGTAGATGGAAACAATAATACTAGTATTTTACAATCCTAATCGCTAGTACCTAATCGAAAAATACAACTAGGTTATATATCGTTAGCTTTAAAGGTGATGGAAATCTTCACGAAGAAATCTACATGTCTGAAAATTCTTCATAATGTTCTCGACGGTAACTGAACTACGCGTCGACGCATTGTGGCCATGTGTTATGCGATAGATTATGGCCTTGAATGCTTTCACTCAAAGCCTAAGCAGAAATGGAAGAGTCTACATAACAGGACTGATACTTTATGTACCTACTTACCTTTAACTTTCAATCAGTATGCTCTACGAGGTGAGGAATGAGGACGCGACAGCATTTTCATCTCCATCATTTAGATGGTTGGCAATCTACAACTGTGCGTGTCTCCAGAAATTTTCTGCCTCGCACAACAAATGGGGAATGAACTGTCGCCTGCGGTATTTCCGAACCAATACGACCCTCAAACCTTCAAGAAAAGAGCGTACTCCTTTTTAAAAAGCCGGCAACGCAGTTATGACTCCTCTGGTGTTGCGGGTGTCCATGGGTGACGGTAATCGCTTACCATCAGGAGATCAGTCTGCTCGTTTGCCCCCTACCCCATAAAAAAATCGTGTTACACAATCACGTGTCGCCAGCTGTTTCAAGTCCTACGGAATTGAGCACGAGTCAATTTCGAACAATAGCATAACTACTAATAATTTTATTACAGCATAACACTCTGACCGAGCCATGAATTGAGCCTTAGACCTCTCGATGAGCCGCAAGCTTAAACGCAAATACATGCCAAAAGACTAGAGTTGCCTCTAGTCTCTTGGCATATGTCTTTAACTCATGCACATACAAACAACAATCATTTGCATTCAAATATTATATATAAACAGGTAAAATAAAATCCACGTAGAATGAGTAGAATACTTACTCAGAAAATATTTACCTCATGTGATCTAGAAATAAACCATTCATATTCAAATACCTATTACTATAACAGCACGATATTTACTAAAGCCAGTGATTTCGTTCAAATTATGGCAATATCTCCACCATACAGAATTACAGAACATACATACATACATAGATTCACGCCTGTTTCCCAGAGGGGTAGGCAGAGACTACGGATTTCCATTTGCTACGATCCTGACACACTTCTCAGGCTTCATTCACTTCCATCACATTCCTCATACACGCCCGTCGGTTCAAGGTGCTCTTAACCTGGCCTTTGTCCAGAACGCCTCCGATCTGATCAAGAAACGTTCGCCTAGGTCTTCCTCTTGCGACTGTTCCATTCACAGAACATTGCAAAATAATCTTGTATTGTGTTCCTTTGGTGATTAGGATGTCCAGGCTCTTTAGAGCAGTTAAGGAAGGCATTGTTGTATCAATGGAATGAAATGAAAATGTATTGTTTGTCACAGGCACAATGTAGATACAGGTGGTAAGATTTAGCATGATTCACTGCAACATACCCATAGGGTGTATAATAATAAAAGCGTTAAATACATGGCAATATTTGTTAAGACCAATCCTCAATTATTTAAATCTTTAAAAGAAGCTCGATATCGCACAGTCTCTATGAGATCACAGTACCAAAACTTATTGTATGAAGGTAAATGTAAAACAGCTTTGTTTAAAAAAAGTGTTATGGGAATGGCCCCTGTTATTTTTAATAAAATTCCTAATTGCATTAAGGATCAAACTTTAAAAGTTTTTAAAAAGAGTCTCACCACCTTATTGTTAAATAATTGTTATTACTCGATTCAAGAATTCTTAAATGATCCTTCTATTAATTAAAATTTATGTTACTAACGTTATATTAGTTTTAAGGTTATCGTGAGCAAATGTCGCTCATAAATGTTTGTATGCCTAAGTAGGCAGCATGTACAAGGATTCTGTATATATCTATAACACCAATTGTAAACACCTACATTCTATACAAATAAATGATTACTTACTTACTTACTTACTTACATGACAATTTAGTTAAATGCAAAAAAATATAAATCGCTCTCCTACGCTTATAGCATAGCGTTTCCTATTTAACCACTTACTATCACGCAGCTTACAGGACATAAGATTATTTGCGACTTTATAAATAAGATAATATGAAGGTATTTATTAACATAATATTTAGATTATACATAATATAGTATTTTATTATATCTAATATCTATTCGTATCATAAAATTGTGACTGGTTCTATGTCTATATATATATTTTAAAAAATATTGCATGTAGTGTTTATAAGAACTATAGAAGGCAAAACAATTATTTCAGATTTTTCATCTGTATGTATCTTATCGATAAATATTTATATGCATAGGTATGTTTTATGTGTGAAGATCAGCGTCCTCAGACATGCAAAGAAAGAAAAACATAGAGGGTAGGTAGCTACTTCCAAATTACCACGCGTACAAAGTCGTGGGCAGAAGCTAGTAGCAATATCTATAAGATTATGAATTGCTGTTCAGTTAACTTAAGTTACTATATAGTATTTAATATAATATCAGCCCTGTAAAACTGTCCCACTGCTGGGCACGGGCCTCTTTTCAGTGTGAGAAGGGTTAGGCCATAATCCACCACGCTGGCCTAGTCCGGGTTGGCAGAGTTCACATATGTGTTCTTACTGACCTCTTAGACATGCAGATTTCCTCACGACGTTTTCCTTGGGTTTTCCGAAAAGTCAGAGATGCGTGCCTTGGGTTCGAACTCGAGATCACTGCGTGGCAGTCCAACGGTTTCTCACTTTATTTTCCATTTAATCAGTTAAATGCGTACCGTATCCTGTATAAAACAAATTAAACAACAAAAGATAAGTACGTCATGGCTAAGTTAATTGCATTTCCTCAATAAAAAAACGGATATGCAAATTATCACCTGGTTTGTTTATCACTTGTATTTTAATGGTTGGTTTCTAGATACTTACGCGGTATCATGCTTGTATACCCCCATAGAGGGTAGACAGACTTGTATTACTCCCAATTTTTGCAGGTAGTGTTTGTTTTGTTTAAAACGACAACTCCCGCACTACGCATGAATCCTGTGTCGCGGGGTACTTTACAAACATTCAAACAACGGACACAAAGAACACCCAGTCTCGGGACAAGCATTTATTGGATTCGAACATTCACAGTTTTGTCACGTGTGGAATTCAAACCCACAATACTTGGCGCAGTGGCAATACGAGGCGACCGCTTAAACCACTAGTTTTTGACAAAGTGCCGTGTTTGTTTTCACGTAATTAAGGAGGACAGACACGAGTGTTACTTCTACTTTTTACAGAGAATGTGCACCACGTATTTGGGGACAAGCCTACATAGGTCTTACCTAACGTAACTTAAAGCAATGTCATTGCATGTGCAAGAGGAAGACAGAACTATTCATTCTTAAAACGCGCTATCCCATTTTAGCACATGCAATGTAATGTGTTTCTTTTATGAGCAGGCATCAGGGCCCAGTTCCAGATTTTGTGCTACTACTGAAAAGCTCTTGGCAGAAAATCCCAATTGCCTGAACCGGGAATGAAACCCAAAACCTTATGATCAACAGTCGCATTCACTACCGCTGCATCATCGAGCCAGTTAATTTATCACTTGCGTTTAAAAGGTTCTTGTTTATATACTTAAACGCACGCCTATTAAATAACTGTAAGGACAGGCAGATGTGTATTTTAAACCCAATTTTTGTCGGAAATGTTTTAAGACTGCGCCGAGCGTAAGACGCGGTTGAACTGAACGATAGAGCTCGATATTCAAACCGGCGCGCGGCCGCTATAGTAAAATTGTATGGAGGATTTGAAGTGCTTTTTTGATAAATATGTATCTTTATTGTCAACCAATAATTAAATATTTGGGACGGACAAATTGTAATATCACTATTTATCTTTCGTTTAAGCTGTAAAATAGGATAGATTTCTACTGTTATAATCTAAAAATCACGTAACACGTGCTTACGTTTTTGCATTTCTCGTGCAAATTTACATAATTTTGTAGGCGAAAATATTAATTATTTTTGGTTTTTTACACGGAGTAATTGTAAACACTCATTGTTATGGTAAATGTATATTTTAAATTTGTATTAACAAAAAGTGTTGATTTTATCAACTTAACTGTGACCGCCTGTTTTGGAACATTTCGCTCGACGCAGTCTTAAGCATTGACTTAGAAACGTTCTCATTAACAAATTTTTGACGTAAGTATAAGTGTAGCGGTGTTATTGAATAAAATATTATAGTTATTATAAATTACGTATATTCGTGATAAGAAACAATCAATGACTGACTTTACTACGTAAGAATGCTTAATTTTTATTTTTACGTATGTAGTTTAAATGACTTTAATATGACTCCATCGAGTTACATTTTGTCAGCTATCAATCGATTGTACTGTGTGTGTGTACAGCCAGCGTCGTATTGTCATTTCCCGAGTACATATTCAGACTTCTACTACAGAGAATTGCTTAACAGGAAAACGCAATAGGTAATATTGCCTGACTCGGGCATCGAAGCATAGACCAAATTTACAGCAGTCGCCTTCACTACCGTTGGGTCACCAAGACAGTTCAGTACCAAGTATAAAAACACTGTGTGCAATTTTAATTTAATTTGACATCACGGATGGCGTGGTGGAAGTGGTCGCCTCGCCACTGCAGCGACTGTTATGGGTTCGAATCCCAACCGGGACAAAACTTTGTGATCCACAAATGGTAGTGCCGAGTCCGAGTGTCCGTTGTATCCGTTGTTTGAATGTTTGTAAAGTTCCCCGCGACGCAGGAAGTATTCCTAAAGCGGGAATTGCCTACGAAAAAAAAATTATAAACCTGCTTTTTGGTAAGAAATCCTGAATCCTCATAAGGTTTTCTGTATCACCTTATTCACAGATACCTTTTACGCTTTAAATATGACTACCATAATAATATGTATATGTTTAGAAGGTGAATGAATGTAAAATCTTTTATATCATTATAACATTTATGAGTTTTAGTAGACTTATGTTTGTTTAACACATGTTTCTCGTACCAGAGTAAGTACAACACATTAATGAGTGTTAAGCTTATACATGAATTGCATTCATAGTGTATGTACATTAAGAGTAGGTCAGACAACCGTATACTTATAACGGTAATAGCATAATTTGCTACATCTATAATTTAATAATATTTTCCAACAAGGCTACAGTATGGGGTCCTTCAAAAAGTGTTAAAAGGTTTTTATAGGGTCGGCACCGCGCAAGTGATGCCTCTGGTGTTGCAGTCGTCCATAGTCTACGGTGACCACTTACCATCAGATGGGCCATATCCTTGTTTGTCAATTAAGTTGTATAAAAAAAAACTAAACAGCCGAGAGACGACCAGCGCTTAAAAAAAATCAAAGACGAAATTAGTTAAAATTACATTCATAGTTTCACGCTTATATCCATTAGAGGGTACGCAAAAATGTATGATTGCACCTATATTTTTAAGTTCCATTTTATAGAGAGCAAGCCTAGCGCCGTCTATCGGGTACATTGGCAAACTCCATGCTGATACTGAGAATTTCTCGACAGGAAATCCCAATAATATTGCCCGACCCGGTCGTACTCGAGACCAAATGCAATTGTAGATATTTATACACAGCTACAGGCTCACGCTGAATCATTGATGGAATAAAGGTCTTGCTGGGTAGCCACAGGTAGGTATTGTGACTACCCAGCAAGACCAAGTATCCTAAACACACCAAACATCCTGACAGCAGTGCAGTAGTCGCATTCCTGCTGCCAATGTTTGCTTCAAACCTCACACGCGACCACGAGACGCTGGAATACGGAAGGACGAAGGTCCTTCCCTATCCTTGGATCTTTCATACTGCGGCACGCATTAAGTGAGTAATCGTCATGAGTCACTTGGACCTTTGAAACGGTCTACAGCGACGATTCCTCACCGATAATGCTGACCATGGCACCTGTAGATCAGCTCGCACAAGTCCTAAATCGAGTAGTTATCACCGAAGCTATCAACAGCTAAACAAACAGAACAGTACCGTTCTCCAAATCCTTATAAATCTCTTGAATATTTCTCCTCCGAAAATAGCATTTCTTTTATATTACTGATACTACCTACTTCTAGCATCCTTCACTTATCTGTTTTCTCCTTTATGATACTCTTAGTATTATATTATTTACTTCCATTTGTTATCCAAAGAGGTAAGCAAAGCATTATAACCATTTCTTACTTTCATTATTTCAGTGCTTTGAACAAAGAAATGTATTTACACATAAACGATCTTATTTAGGTTTCTCTGTCAGGAACTTGGCAGCACAATCTTTAGAACCATGTCCGATACACTGTAAAAAGCTCGTCCCCTACCTATATACATACGTAGTGGATATGAAATGACACCTGCTTGACTACACAGGAAAATACTGTTATGTTTACAAAACAATTACTTATCCATTTATAATCTGGTCGCCGACGAATTAAAAAAGTAACACCGACAATAATGTATTAAGTACAAAATCAAAAACAATTAAGCTGAAAGTATATTAAAACAACTGACTGGGTTTAATTTTCAATTAGAAACGATGTAGTCTACTAGTCGTAATGTACTAGTCGTAATGAACTAGTCGTAATGTACTAGTCGTAATGTACTAGTCGTAATGTACTAGTCGTAATGTACTAGTCGTAATATACTAGTCGTTCTGTACTTCATCAATCCGCTCGCTGAGCGCACATTAAAAATGATGGTGGTTCGTGGTTGTCTTGCTGGGACCTGAAAAATCAAATAAATATAATTTCAGAGTGTCAAGCATATTATACCTTTATATGTTAGTGAAGATCAAACACACACGTTATTTGTTAATATTTTATTGACAGCACGCAAAAATGCAGGTTTTCATTAATCTTGACTTTTGACATTTCAATGGCAAATAAGGGAGCAGTGGATTAAAAAAACAAAACCACAATAAAGTTAATACACAATTTATTATAAGATAAAATAAAAATAATCTTGTCATGACATTTGACTTAAAAATCACAGACAATCGTTTACATTACATACATATATTTTCCTGTTTGAGGCCATTTGCAATTTTTATTACCAACCGTTATTAAATATAACTACCAAGTTTCGATCGATAAGAATAATTAAAACACACAATTACTGTTCAGAGTTCATTTATAAAAATGGCTGACATAAAAAAAAACAAATATTATCTTCGTTGTTATGAGTTTAAATGAGAATTTAAAAATATAATTCATATAAAATAAATAAAATTAATACATAGTTTGTACATCAAAGCTGTTTTACTGATTCATAAACAGTAATTAGTATCGCGGTAATGTAAAAGAAACATCAAAAAATAATAATTTATTGATTGAGGAGAGTATAACAGTTTCGTACAACATTAAAATAAAACCATAGTAAATAATAAATCTAATGCCCTAAAAACCTTAATAGAACTAGACTATAAATAAATTAAAACAAATCAAAAAATAAAACAGGCATTAAAGTCAGAAATATTGTGAACAGGAACTGAACGAATGAAATGTTAAATTATTGTAGAATGTATAAAATATGGATGGATATCCAACAAAACTTGGAAAATCTCTAGAAATTAGATTTTGAGATTTAAATCTTGTCTTCCTCTGTCAGGTGACATTGTCCGTAATACCAACTTATATTGATTTACCTTGTTTCTAACACAATGCTATCAGGTGTCAATTATCAAATAGTTATAAATATTACGGACTACATAAAATATAGAAGTACACATAGCGGATATTGACTCAAGTTTCGTAAGATAACAGATTAAATCAGTATATTTATAATTAATAATACTTTATGTTGTTAGAATTCATTTGTGACAAAAAATATAAAAGACTGCTATAAAATACAAATAAATATTTCAACTGCTACAGAAACTTTTTGCTACTGGCAACTAATTGCCATGCTGTAATACAGAAATACTAAATTGTTGCCAAGTTAAAGTAAAAGTCGTCTAATAACAATATAGTTCATGAAATAATGACAATAATTATTATCGTGCCAAAGTCTTGCTCAATCCAAATTTAGAATGGTTACAATACTTTACTGATAACGGACTATTATTTACTATTATGTGTGCTTTTAGTTAATTTTGGATGGCCGCCAAATAAAATTGGAGGCGAATCAAATATACTAGAATCAAATCAAATTGCTTTGAATAAAACATAACAAAAATACCAGGCATTGATGAAAAACTACCGATAGCAACAAGATCAATAAATTCTCCATTTTCCCTTGCGACAAGTTGCAATCATTTATTTGAATTATTAATATATTTTTTACACGAGGCTTTGAGAAGAAGTTTTTGATATTTTAAGAAGATTTGGAGATGACAAAATACTTGAGAGTAGATCTTATCATGAATTAGGTAGCTTTTCATTTCCAAAATAAAATTACAAGGATTTTAACAAGTATTCCATATTACAATGCTATAGGAATTATAGTTATATTTTTTTATTATATTAATCCGCAAAATATACAGAAAACTAAAATTTTAAAGAAATATTAAGGACCTAATGTCAAATATATGTATATACACCGTGACGTTAGTTTATACCAATAAACTATATTATATTTGTAAACTATTTGAAATATTACACAGCAAGAAACTGTTTTATTAGAATTTTGATAAGAAAATTGAATTATACAATACTTTGTACTAAAGTAATACATGTTGCATGTGTATAACCTTAATTTTAAAAATAAATACTATTATTAAACTGAGCAGTGGTGATAAAAATTCTTCGTTTGCCAAACGGGCAGACAGCGAATAGAAATTTCAGAACTATCGCGAAACATCTATTGCCTAAAATATTTATTATGTAATTATATACTTATTTAATCTTAATCTATGTATACACAGAGAAAACGAGGGGCAAAGCTGAACATCTAAAGTGGTAAAATTATTACTCGAAGTAAGCAGGATGTTAAAAATACCGATACATTTTCCAGGCCTGCCTGATATCGGTTGACATTAATGACGTAGTTAGTGACACAAATATACTTTTAAATATCCTCTGTATCGGTTTTCAAATACTATGATTGGCAGCCATTACACCCGCTATCACGGCGTACATTACAAGGGCCCGACTACACTATTATACTGCAATTATCATGATAAGAATCGACACATATCAATGTTTAGCTTTACCCTGTATAAAAATTAAGCTCAACACTTCACTGAGTTTTCAATAAATATTTTTAAGTCTTGTGATGATTTTTAATTGGCGTTAAAAGGAAGCCATATTATTTCATAAAACAATTCGTTTTTAAATAAGTTTACACAAGATATTTGCATAGTTAAAAACATAATACATAACAGAAAACGTGGGTAAACTAAACCAATAGAATCTCATTAATGAGTATTTAAGCATAGGTAAATGAACAGTAAAAATAGAAAGACTGTAAGCACAAACCGCCATTGTAAAACACCAATTAAACTAAAAGCAGTCTTAGTCCATTTAAAGTCAGGAGTGACTCCAAGGAACATATTCCTATTAACGCCAATAGATAATTTCTAATAGTACTTCAGAGTCCCATCTTCTCACTTCGTGTTCTGGTAACTGCCGAATAAGCTTGGCTTCTGACTCCCTTCCTTTTGTGTGCTGTGTGTAAAACATTTATTTTGCATTACTATATGCAAGAAGATCTTCTTAAAATTAAACGTGCAATACCCAAATAAATGAAACATGCTTAAAATTAGACATTATCTAGATACCCTTATTAGGACATTTGAAACGAGTAAATGTTTGATGATTTAGGTTAATTTTGATCAAATAGTTATTTTTATGACTACAATTATGACTACATAAGCTGATTTACATGTTAGGCGCTTGAAATTAGATTCACCACGAGTTTGTCGCCAATATTGCAATCATGCAAAAATGTCCGTTAGAAAACCACCCAACAGTCAATTGACTTCATTGACATGCAAATGTGTAAACATGTGTAACATCAACCGTATAATCTATGGATTCATTTTTAGTTGCAAAAAATGAGTATGTTACTTTATCGTTAATGGCGTCGAAAAATACTACGTTTTACAGGCTATTAAAACGCAGTATTTTATTGATTAAATCCAATATTTTCTAAATCAAATCAAGCGTAATTAAAAACCTGAATTGTGTGTAGCGTTAAAATCAATTACACATTATTAATAATGTTGGTTTTACTTTTAACGATTCTTATGATTAAAGTTTATTTCCATATTTAATTTAGTAATTTTGAAATTTACAATGGACTACCTCTTTGGTTATAGGATCGATAGCCGCGTTGGGTGACATGCAGATATCATAGAAATTCACAAGCTACATAATATTTGTATTGCGTCCAGAGTTATCAAGTTTTTTTATTAGGAAATTATCAATAGCCGCACGGAATCTAACAATTTATCCACTAAGCGAGAATACACTGCTCGTCTAAAATTTAGCTGACTAAATATGGATGTAGTACAATTCTGCCTTACCCTTCGAGAATATATAGAAGCGAATGGAGGTATATGAAAATAGAAACCACGTCACCCATGGAGACATGAAATTGCTGAATCACGCGTTAGTTTTAATAAGATAGAGCCCAACTGAATACAAAATTGACTTGTCTGTGCCAAAAATGTCCGCCCTACCGTGACCGTAATCACTGAATTTTACGGTCACGCAAAAGGCCGCGCAACAGATTACAAACAAACTCATTGAACAAAAGAGTCTGCTATTAACCACATATGTACATATATGTTGATATTAACAACAGCTTGTTTAATCCGCAATCAAGCCCATTCAATAACCAATTCCACAACGACCAACACATCAAGGGAGCGGTCAAAAAAGGAACTAGAGAAAACTCGAACCACAGTCAATCAACGGCGTAGACAGAGGCGCCAATACTAAAGCAAACACAAGTTGGTAGTATTATCTTTAGCAGATGAGGATATGTGGCGGTTACGGTCGACATACGTCACACAATCGATTCCCACGGACAATCACTTTTGCAGACAAAGCAAATATTTGTCAATACAACACGAACATCTGAACATTTCCCACGAGGAATGGAGCAATCAACATATATGTATACCTACATATTGCTTTGTATCGGATTACAATGTAAGTATAGGTATATGCGAACCAATTGCTATTTACCAAGTATTACGTTGGACCGAAAGACCTGTGCCTACTCTGAGAGTTTAACTTTTGAGGGACCAATTTATGTCAAAATATAATTTAGGTATATAAATCTACCCATAATCACTCATAATAATAATATATTATCTACTAGCGGACCCGGCTGCTATTGTTCTGCCTGAACAGTGCAGCGCTATGTAACGGATGCAACTGTGAATCTAAACTATCCAGGACGCCACACACAAAATTTCATCAAAATCTATCAATGTCAAGTCTTTTAAGAGTGCAGTAACGTACATTTATAGAGATGCGTGTCACAGTAACTCCTGTATGATTGTCACTTTTTACGACCAAACCACAAAACAGATTATGATGAAACTTGGTATGGCAATAGTTTGGACCTTGGGCTATGACATATTATATTACTTTTAAAAACCTTGTGCATCGTGGATTGCTGTTAACGCAATATAAATAGATGGTGTAGCGCTAGTGTCTATGTAACTGCATAGATTTTGTACTAAAGAAAGTAGTTCTCCAATTTTCCGTTCGACGTCTACGGTGCAACGCGCGCTATGACACAATACGTCATTTTACGTCATAATAAATACCAGATTGTCTATATTTCTAATAAAAGGTAATTAAAGCGGCATTAACGATAACAATAAATGGAAATTATATCGAGCAGTAATGAATCCATGTCGTCTTATCAATTATACTTGGAATCATAATATTTATTTATAGATAGTATCGGAGATTTACTATCTTTACTGCATTCTGACGTCATTAATTATGATTCCATAATGAATCACGATTCCGACCTTCCTACTCTATACTAATATTATAATGAGGAAATATTTGTTTTTTTGTTTGTTTGTTTGCAAGTATTTAACTCAAAAACTACTTACCCTATTTTAAAAATCCTTCCAGCATTAGAAAGCTATATTATCATCGAGTAACATAGGTGATATTTTATTTAAAATATACTATTACTAACATAACATAACCTAACCAACTTTTACGCAAGCGAAGTCGCGGGCACAAGCTTGTGATATTATTAATGTCAAAGTTTGTTTGTTTTGATATTTCTGTTGAACTGATTTAAATGAAACTTTGCACACAGACATCCTAGGCTAGGCTAGAATTAAACTAAGGATATTTTTTTTTATTCCGTCATGCGTTCTTGTAGGACTCAGGCGGGCGAAGCCGTGGACTAAAACTAGTATTATAAATATGAAACTTTGTGAATCTATGTACGTTGACATATAATAATTACAACATTAAAGAACGTGCAGAATATGCATATATCGTATATATAAGTCACAATACTAGTTTCGTATAAGTCGGCTACAATAAAATACCTTATAAAATTTTACTTATGCATTTATTTCGGTCATAGTTATGAAGCATTTAATTTAGAATTTAAAATATAAACCGTATTCTAAGGCACTCAAAAGCAAGAACAAGTAGAAATCTTAGCAAAGCGTATTTTTTAATAATTCGGTGCTAAGTAATTGAATTATTACGTTTGTTTTGACACTCGCACTAAATTGGTTGATTAGATTGGAACTAAGCCTGCGAACAACTTAAGATTAAAAATCTTTAATTTGCGTCTCGGATTTGCACACGAATATTTACGTTGAAGATATAAAACTTTAAATAATAAAATATTTTAATGTAAAAAAACGTGGAGTAATCAAAATATCTTAGAAAGCAAACCAAGCTTTTTTATATTAAACTGATTTATTTTATTAATCATTTCGTTTTTAAATAAAGCGTGATTTTTAGTTTTTTGGAACTATTATTTTCTTTTTCTTAATTATTGTATTGCCATCGGTTGTCATAAGTCTACAACGTTTAAATGATATCTGACCATTTGAAGTGGGCCAAAATCAAGTCCAAAGGAGTCGGTTACAAATAAACAAACATACAAATATATATATTTTTTGTTGTTATTATTTATAATCTATGACATTTTGCTATTTTATAAATATGTATATGTGACGAGCATGTTTAGTTATAATTTAATTCTTGAAAAAGTTATCTTGTAAGCATTTTGAGTGTTACATCTGTTAGCTTGTAAGATCGAATGAATAAATAAATATAAAAATACAGGTGAAGCTAATAAAAGCGTGTTAAAAAGAGGTGATACGTAGGCGAAATATGCGTGTAATGCCTTTGCGTACCTCTTCAGGGTATGGGTCCTTTTTGCCGGCCCAGTGGCAATTAACACTGTAGTTCGAAGATTGAATCCACAATACACGCCGCGTCGGCATGGGCGAGCCGACCGACTTTACACCATCCGTGCAGTATAAATAAATTAAGTAAAATTCCCGTTAGCGACCGACGTCGCGGTATTTTTGCGAGAAGCCATATTTAGGATATTAAGTAATGAGTGATGAGTCACAGACCACCTACTCTTGAGATACGTGGTCATATCCGCGCGAGCCACGACTGTTTGGCCAAAATCTTATCTACTTATACAAATCTAAATTGGTATGTCATCGTGATTTAAATAGTGTGTATATTTGACTGCCTCCGTGGCGCAGCGGTAGTGAATGCGACTGCTGTGCGTGAGGTCTCGGGCTCGAAGCCTGGGTCGGGCCAACATAATTTATTGGGTTTTTCTGTTAAGAAATCTCAATAGCCGCCCGGAGTTAGGCAGTTGGCGGTGTTAGACACCCCGTGCCTCGGCAAGGACGTAAAGCCGTTGGTCCTACGCCCGATCTTTCTCTGGTTGTGTCGGATTACCGTCCCATCGGATCATGAGAGTTAGGGAACAGAGAGTGCACTTGTGTTTGCGCACACACTTGTGCACTATACTATCTCCTGCGCAGATGGCTAGTCTCCGTTTAGACTGGCCGCCGTGGCCGAAATTCGGTCTGGAGGACATTATTAAGTGTGTATATGTCATGTTTTATCACGGCAATTTCTTAAAATGTTATGAAAGACATAGATTTTAATATAGAAAAATATTGTGATAATGAATCGCACTTTTAATAAATCAGACTTCACTCGAAATTTGAAAATCAGGCAAATTGAACTCTAATAGTATATAGGTTAGAGTTTAAATTGCCTAACTTCCAAATTTCAAGTTAAGCCGCTGTTTTATTAAGAGTGCAAAATGCACTTCAAGGAATGACGATACAATGACTTTTTATTAGTCTGATAAGCTGAAAAATATTAACTGTAGGTAATAATTCTCGAGGATGCTGATGTTGACGTGTTTGATTAAAAAAAAATTGACTAAAAAATTTATAGATATTTTAAACTCCAAATTCGGTGGATTCAAAATTCATAGTGATGTAACGCTATCAGATAAGATAAAGTATCGAATTGTTTACATTGTTTTTAAGATCATAATAATGTAAGTACCTACATACTATCTTTATAGTTATATTATATAAAGAAAATAAAAATTATCAACCTTGTATATAAACTGCCCCATTGCTTAACTCCGGTCTCTTATCCACGGTAAATATACAGAACAATTATTTTGCTATTTGAATTCTAATCATAACCCAGGTGCCTAAAGTGGATTAGCTATATTTTTAAAATCCTAAATCTATGGTAATATTAAAAAGCTGAAGAGTTTGTTTATTTATTTGTTTGGTTGAACGCGCTATTCTCAGAAACTACTGGTTCGAATTGAAAATTATTTTAGTGTTGGATAGCACATTTATCGAGGAAGGCTATAGGCTATATAACATCACGCATCACATTTTTCATTGATGTGATGTGATTATTGGAACATCGATAAAAAATGATGCAAAAACAGGGCAAATTCTCTTATGCGATGAAGCAGACGAAGTTGCGCGAGTTAGCTAGTAATATTATGTATAAATGCGAATGTGAGTTTATTTGTTTGTTACGATTGCACGCCTCAACTGCTTGACCGATCATCGTGAAATTTCGCATTCGCGTTGTCAGGGAAATAGAAAAATACATAGGGTACCTTTCATCCAGAAAAATAATTGTTCTTAACCTAACCCACATTTACGCCAGCGAAACCGCTTGCATAATCTAGTCATCCTTACTAATATTATAAATACAAAGTAACTCTGTCTGTCTGTCTGTCTGTTACCTTTTCACAGCTAAACCACTCAACCGATTTAGATGAAATTTGTTGCAGATATAGTTTAAAACCTTGGGAAGGACATAGGCTACTTTTTATTGATGTAGATATCACGCGGGCGGAGCCGCGCGCTAAAGCTAGTTTCTTATAAAAGTAAGTACGCATGTATGAACAAAATCAATATATTCGCTAAAGTTATCAATTAAACAAATATGCTAATACATCAAGATAAAACTGATATCTGAACGCGCTAATCTCAGGAACTACTGGTTCGAATCGAAAAAATATTTCAGTGTTGGATAGCCCATTTATCGAGAAAGGCTATAGGCTACATATCACATCACGCTGCGACCAATAGGGGCGGAGCAGCAATGAAAAATGTTGCGAAAACGGGGCAAGTTCTCCTATATGAAGCAGACGAAGTTGCGCGGGTCAGCTAGTACAACTATAAAATGACTAGTTATATATAGTTATAACAAAGAAACCAGAAAACAAACTCTTCAGCTTTATAATATTAGTATAGATAAAAAGATCTAGGAACTCCGCTATTGTCCCACCTTTTGTTGACAATCTGAACGTGGACTTTGACGTCACGATTCAATTTGACCAATAACGTTGTGTTTCGCGATGTTGAATTTCCCGCGTATGTTTATCTCATTATATTAATTAAAATTCATAATTATGATGCGATTAAATAAATTGATAACGTTAGTTATAAGTGAACTAGCTTTTGTTCGCTCATTCGGGAATAGTACTTTTTCCTGGATCAAAGATACATATTATGTCCTTTTCTGTACCCATGTATGCAACATGTCTTGATGATCGATCGAGTAATTAAGGCGTTTAAGTGTTACAAATAAACACATCAACATTTTTAACATTATAGCTATAGTTTGACTGAAACCGCTGTACCGCGCCTTAGGTATGTGCGCGGCGAGACGGCGGGGGAACGTAGGCTAACAGGCCGCAGTCATTCGTCAACGCTCACGGCAATCCCCCCCGTCTCGCCGCGCACATACCTAAGGCGCGGTACAGCGGTTTTGGTCAATCTATAAGACTGCAGTAATTCATATTTTGAATAAAAACATTTACATGCATATCCCCTAAAATAAGACCACCCTTTCCTGCTACAAACTGTATATGAATGTTTCAGGTTAGGTTACATGTAACGAAACAATAAGACATGCTGAAATCCATTACTCGACCAATCAATAAATATTGTTAAAGAAATAAATATTTGCCTAGTACTAATTGCAGAGTTGTATACCGTCAGAACAATGCAATTATTAAACTTGATTAAGAATTGCGTAATTTCTACAGTTATATAAAGACCAAAGAATAGTAGGCAATTAATGCAATTATATTTAGTAATATTGTAATAACTTCTATACATATATAGGCCGACACACGTGCTGCCCGAACCTTGATTTGCAACCCAATTGCAGCGCTACCTACGGGGTCCAATTGTAAATTTAAACTATCCAGGTATCCACTCCAACACACACAAAATTTTTTATCAATATCGGCCAAGCCGTTTAGGAGTTTATGTGGTGACGTACACACGTACAGAAGAATTATATAAAGATAGGCTGTTTCCCAAGGGTGTTGGCAGACGTCTATATACAACCACATTTCGCGAGCAATGGTATGGTCGTATTGCAGTCTAACAGACACAGCTTTGGCCTCTGAGCTGATTGAAAGAATTTCTTAACAGAAAGCTTAAGACTGCGCCGAGCGAAATATGCCAAAACAGGCGGTCACAGTTAAGTGAATAAAATCAACACTTTTTGTTTAATACAAGTATTTACAATTACTCCGTGTAAAAAAACTTAAAATAATTAATATTTTCGCCTAAAAATTACGTAAATTTGCACAAAAGATGCAAAAACGTAAGCTCGTGTTACGTGATTTTTAGATTATAACAGTAGAGATTTATCCTATTTTACAGCTTAAACGAAACATAAATAGTTATATTACAATTTGTCCGTCCCAAATATTTAAGTTATTGGTTGACAATAAAGATACATACTTATCAAAAAAGCACTTCAAATCCTCCATACAATTTTACTATGGCGGCCGCGCGCCGATTTCAATATGCGCCGCACGAGCTCTGTCATTATGTGTCGGCGCAGTCTTAATAACACTTTCACTAATGCTGAGCCATACGTCTCAATGTCAATAAATGTAATTACAAATGGGTGAAATGCATAATTTTATTACAATATACTAAAATAATTCTACGTAAATGAAGTCGCGGGTATATTTTTGTCGAATTTATTATTTCGCGGCGTCCTATTTTATTCTAAGATAAAAGTAGCCTATATTACACCTTATAACATCAGCTATCTTCCAGTGAAAGCCCCGTCAACATCGGTCGAGCCGTTTCAAAGATTAGCCGGCACAAACAGACAGACAGACAAACATGTTTAAAATCGATTTTTTGTACAAGTACCGAATATACTTTCATATGCATTTAGTAAATTTTTATTTATTTGTATAGACGTTATTGTTCTAAAAATATATATTGACTACAGGATTAAGTTCATAGGCGATTTATCGTTTTAGACTTCGAATAACTCTTATACAACAGCTTTGTCCGTCCGTCTGTTATACAACTTTCAACTCAAGAACGGTAAGAGCTAGAGACTCGCGATCAACGCCATTCGACTCAGCATAGTAGATATACCCCCGAAATGACTATGACCATTGACCTCTGACGTGATACCTTTTTTTCGAACTCTGAGATTTACGTCAATTCATTACCGTTTCTCACTTATTTAAATATAATAATATGTGCAACCGCACTGGGCCAGCGTGGTGGACTATGGCCTAACCCTTCTCACACTGAGAAGATGCCCGTACTCACTGTAGAACAATTTAATACAGGGTTAATATTATTATTATAATATCTATAGGGATCTGCCACTTATATATTGAACAGTAATTATTCTACATACGCGACGATAAGTATAATAAATGCTTCCGTTTTAGAGTGTTGTATTTAGATGACAATCTGTTTTATTGATCTGTGATACCGGCATGCGGAAA
The DNA here is from genome assembly GCA_930367265.1 of Catocala fraxini. NCBI lineage: Eukaryota > Metazoa > Arthropoda > Insecta > Lepidoptera > Erebidae > Catocala > Catocala fraxini. The sequence goes on along the minus strand of OV884032.1, from coordinate 22,871,560 downwards.
AATCTAGATAAGACTACGCACGTAGGACCTAATTTTAGCACTTTTATAACCATTGGACGAATGCCATATTACTACTTATCTTAATATATATAATTCTACTGTACGTGTGTATGTCACTGAACTCCTCCTAAACGGCTGGACCGATTTTGATAAAAAAAATTGTGTCTGTTCATGTGGATTCGAGGATGGTTTAGATTTAGGTGTTTCTTTTTCTTTTTTTTCGTGTGTACAGGACAACGTCTGTCGGGACAGCTAGTACTATATAAATGTATAGTGTTTGAACTTTATAAACATGTAATACATTAGAATCTCCTTGCTGATAATTACAGCCGCAGATCAACAATGGATAATAGGTATCTCGACATTTTACGCGCCAAGTACCAAGAGTTCATTTCCTTCAGGTGCAAAAAGTTATTTGTTACCGCGGTTTCACCCGCGTTTATGATTACTGCGCCGCCCCCGTGTGTTGTAGCGTGATGTTATATAGACTATAGCCTTCCTCGATAAATGAGCTATCCAACACTAAACGAATTTTTCAATTCGGACCAGTGATTCTTGAGATTAGCGCGTTCAAACAAACAAACTCTTCAGCTTAATAATATTAGTATAGATTTGATGACATTATCGTTAACAATAAAAACGGATCCAAGGTCCACAACGAAAGGCAAAAATGGAAAACTTTTGTTTTTAAAATCAGCAAACCAAATTTTAACAAATCTCTGTTTTAGTCCTTAACTAGCAGGGAGCTATATCCCTTGTCTTTATCCCTTGAGGTGACAGCACAGCGACTAATGTTTTTATGGGTCGACAGCGTGCGACTGATGCCAATGTTTCGCAAACATATAAAGCTACGATAATACCACCATTTTTTGCCACCTTGGTTACATAGTAATATATCTAGAAATTACTATATGCTACTAAATCCACATAGCGACCGACATAGGAGTACATAACAATAGGGGCTGATAATATCATGGACCTTGGAATTAAATGTCGATACAACGATCAATAGATGTGAATGGAAGATAATACCTATTGAAAATGACAATATAAACAGCATCGACCTGATAAATACGAAAGATATAATGTAACATCAAACCTGAATAACCCCGAAGAGTTAAGTAGAGGTGTATGACACACTAATTTTACTATTAACCTATAGAGTCGCAGCTGCACACCAGCGGCAAACACAGTGGGTTTTGAATTATGTTTGGCATTCAAACATTCAACAAGTAATGTTGATGTTTTAAAAAGGAGGTTGACGTGATTGCCGTCTACCAGACTTAGTAACCGCCACTTTGCTATTGAATATTGATTCTCGTCTTCGTATCCTCGAGGTAAAAGTAGATTTTATCCGCGCTTCGACATCTTTTTTGTAAGCCAGGTTATAGGGCGCAAGCCTATTAAGTCAACGAATCACATTTGTAGACTCCACTAAGAATTTACCAACGGATTTTTTTGCCAGCAAACTGAGAATTGTTTGACTGCCAACTCTACTCTACCTTAAAATCATACCTGGTAACGGTGTAAAATAGAGACAATTACACAAAGCTTCATGAATACACTTCTAGGTGGTCATATCTAAATCACAGTACACATCACACATTTCCAAATATAATTCCGAGGACAACGGACAACTCTCACTCCACTGGCAGTGACCAACGGGGCACTCTATAAAACATTTGTTTTATTATGCATTATAATATGGTACATACTTTTGATTTCTTCACGAAAATCTACCTTTCCACTTATTAACAGCTGTAATAACAGCTGTTAATAAGTGTTAACAATGGCTTTGACTATTCCCTCTTTGCTAATAAGCAAAGAGGGAATTGTCAAAGGCATTGACTGGCATTTTATTACTGACGTATGAACTCAAAACTGTACTATCGCAAGTTAATAAAAACACCATAAAACTCTAGCTAAAATGTGACGTAACATAAACATTTAAACTGCAATTAAATTGGTTATATTTTATAATTAAATCCTCTTTTGCATTACGTTTCTCATAGACCTTAGTACCTAGGTCTATGGTAAACGTAATGCTAATAACATTTGCCGATGATTACGGGGCTAATGTTACCGGTCTAATGTAGGTACTGCCTAACTGCAGTACCTAAGTGGCTTCTGAACCAGCGAACTAAATTTGGTATTGTTTAAACGAATTCGATATTTAAAAATCGCGTCAATTGTTATGAGGCTATATCTACAGTCTCTGATCGTTTAATACCGCACCGAACTTAGCATTAAATATATAATATAATTATTTAAGACGTGTGTAGTGCTACTTTTTTAATATATCACTCTCTATTATTATCTATTATTAGGCGGACAAAAGACGGTTCGGTCAACACCGTCAATATTTTCTATATTCAAATTAACACAGAATAACTCAACGCCAGTTCGCGCACTTTATGCTCGGATGCTTAACATTTTGAAAAGATTTCTTTGAGACTTTATATTTTGAATTTGAAATTAGAAGGCCGTCTTTATGATAAAACAAAGAAAGCCACCTACATGTTTAGCGCGTAGGTATTATGTAACACCGGCTATAGATCTGGCAATAAGAAAGGCGATATTTGCGCGCCGAGTTAGAACGTTCACAATGCTCAGATGACGAGAATTGTTACGAAACATATGTTCAAATACCAAAGACTTTATTTGTATTTCATCGGCCCTCATTGTTAAAATGTATTTTTTTTTTGTTATTAATATTTCATAGACTCTTTTCATAGTTCTTTTTTTTTACACACACTACACTTTTTTTTATTAAGTGTGCAAAAGACTGTCTGTGTTTTCATTAATACCTACCTACCTAGTTTTGATTAAAACAATTGATCGATTTACAAGAAATGAATAGCCCATTTGGTAACGGGATTCAACCTGTGATTATGAATGTAGGTTCGATTCCATACTTATGTACACCCGTAGGTATTAGCTACATGATGGTAAAATAACGTGCAACCCACGAAACCCACAAAAAATTAAAAAAAAATATTATAATTAAAAACAATATAAAAAACGAAACACTTAATGTGCAATAAAAAAAAGAACTATTTAAAAAAAGTTAATAAAAATATCAAACAAACTAGTAATGGACAAAACTATGCAATTGTGTCAAAGATGACGCTAATAAACTCATATCAAGTTTTCATAACAAAATCCCAATAATTACATCACTAAAAGCGATAATGTCGATGTTTAGTCCACTCTATTAAAAAAGTATAACATACTCCACACTCTAAACTTTCAACTCTAAGATGCAGAGGTTAAAGTTTACAATTGCGTGTAACCTTTTTTTCTAAAACGAAAGTTGTGTGGACGTTTAGTTGCTGACATATTCGGTACCAGCTATACATTGTCATAATGTCATTTTAAATTATACAGAGTAACGCCTGCCGGCCCACACAGAACATCGGCGACATGCGAATTTAAGTGCACCAACACTCGAAATTATCTTAGCGTGGCTACCTTGTTAGAAAAATATTTATATGTATTTAACTAAACCATTATACTGCAACCAGCCACAATAAGGAAAAAGCAATAAAAACCATGAACCCAACACAGAAAAACACCCACTTACAACAGTATTTAGGAGAACTAGAAGCATTTAAACATATTAATAAATCACCATTTTAAACATGCACAATTATGATCTTAATTTGAATTTCCTTCTACCAAAGTAAATATATTTTGTTTTATCATTTCACTATCACATTACACATAAATAAAATAACTAGGCAGTAAGAATTCATTGTCTTATTTCACAGCTGATTTTAGTTTTAACTGTAACTAATTCAATATTTGATACAGTATATTGTATGTTTATTTATGGTAATGTGTTTATAATAAATTCTTGTATTTAGACTTGAAGCAAAATACATTTAAACCAAAACCAATAAGTAAGTAAATTTTTAAGAACTGATTTCTACTTGACACATTTTGTTTTTTCTATACTTTATTGATAGAGATTATTAATCATTCTTCAATCATTGATTTAATTTTAGTGATTCATAACAAATAGAAATCAGTCTCAATTTATATATGAAGTTATTTAAATCTTACCTTAACATAACCCTGAAGTTTTCCAAGTGCCGTATACTCTCAGATAACCTGGCAAATGCATTGAAAAGGGCTACAATCTCTGTTCTCTGAAGTCTCTCATGAGATTTGTGCCTCACAGGCAACTTAATCAGATGCAGATCATTTTCGGGGCTATTCCATTTGTCAGAGAACAGTATCTTCAGAGCAGTACCCAATCCCTGAGTCTGCAACTTACCCCATAGCTTGCACTTGTCACATCCAACGCAATCCATAATCCGAGAAATGTTTCGGAAGTGTTCCCTGAACTCAACCTTCAGGTCTGCAGCTTGGCTACCTCCAATAAACATTGAGGACTCATTGAAATGGTCCGGGAAGGAGTATATCACGCCAAGCATATTGCGTATTGCGAGTCTCGTCTCCTCATCTTCAACAGTGTTACCCGTATAATACTCCTCTGCCTCCAGATACGGTCCAGCTTTAGCAAGAGCTCTCATTTCAAGGAGGTATACAAAATATAAGTTTTTCAACCAGTTGGGACCTTCACCAAATGTCTGAGATGGGTCAAAACGACGTTGGAACTCTTCCAAGTTAGGTCCCCATTCACCGTCAGGGGAGCTAGCAAAGCCAGCACCTTTCTCAAACAATAAATATTTGGAGCATAGATGTATGTTTATACTAGTGTGCATACCAGAAACGGCTCTGTAAAACACCCGCTTTTCTAAACACATGTTACTAAGGTCAGATGTCAGCACAAATGGAAAAGATTCATATGGATTCAATTTGGGGCGGAAACAGTTTTCTTGATATATACTTCTCCAGATTCTGTTGGCTGAAGGTCCTTTGTATCCAGTGAATCGTTCAGGATTTAGTGATAAATCTACATATTCAGCTTCAGCATCCTTGTCATCATACTCACAGAAATTCTCAAGAGCATCATCATATGCTTTCCACTTGGCAATTTCATGCTGACTGGCAGCACTGATGGTCATGTTCAGGTAGCCCAGGTCAGGATCATGGTCAGTATCTGAGTCACAGTGAGACTGGGCTTCCTTAGAGTATTTCGTCGCCGGTGACTCGTCAATAAGTTCTTCATTTTGGTAGCCGTTTTCATAACCAGGCACACTCTCTTTAGAACATGTCTTTATGTGACAGTATCTCATTGCGCACCTACTGTCGTCCGCCCAAAATGGACATTCTTTCTTCAAATTAACTTTGTAGAACCGGAAGTAGTCTTTCCTTACGAGACTCTGGAGGCGCGGATATATTTTTACATTGTTGAAGTAATCGATGGTATCAACATTGCACGAACAGTCCCCCAAAGACCCTTGGAGCTTGTCAAAGCATTCGTTGCTGTCGCAAGGCTTTGTTTCATACAACTCTGTGTCGTAACCGACCGCTTGGACTATCACAAGAGCGAAAATTATAAACACTACACAATAATTTTTGTATGCCATTACGGTAGCGGCAGTCGCCATGGCATGTATATTCTAAAATATGTTGAAATTAGACGACCGTATTTAGACACAGCACATTTACTACTGAAACTAATGAGTATTCACAAAGCGGTGAAAGTAGAGATAAATACCGAAGACGAAAAGGTAGGACGTGCTAACACAAACGTTCGCACTTCGCATGATTTCGGACTGATTTGACAGTGACAGATCAATGAGCCCGTCCGTGTGTTGACTTGATATCTAAATGTCAATGACATGAATGCGTTCAAAAATGAAATAAACTCAATTGAATTAACTATGATGAATGATTAATTTGAGAAATATATTATATTTATGTATCATATATATTATAAATTCAATGCGATACCGAAAATATAATTTTGCATAATTATAATGAGCAATATTGGCATCGACCATTGACTCAGTGTCATAATCTAACACATTAGTTTTTGGTTTCGCTGTCACTTTCTATAGTGTTGCACTTATATCACTAGTAAATATGAGTACAATTAATCTGTACTAATTTAATAACTAAGAGTAGAATCTCAGATGTATAAAATAATTGAAATTTTTATAATTTATTTACCTGAACCTTCTTTGTTTTTATAATTTGTTTTCAAAATATTTCCCTTAATAATATTGCGTTAATTATTGCAATGGAACAAGTTTAGCAATCATTATAAATATTACAATACTTTTAAAGAGGATAGCGAGGTAGTCACCGAACGTTTACCAACTTAAAGTATTCAGATTCAAACACAAAAATGCGTTATCAGATGTGTTTCCTCGGTGCGGGGCATTCCGAGTACCAAATTACTAAATAGAATGATCTAAATAATAAATTAAGGGTGAATTTAGCTTTCTTTCTTTCGCAACAGCGTCATACTAGGTATTCCCTACTCAATTAGATATATATTTTAATATTACAATCACGAGTTAAGATTTTAATATTAAAAATAGCAACTGCAACGACTGATCAAATACCTTAGTTAGTAGTAGTAGATAGTACATTAATAATCAATAGCTTTACTGAATTATTGATTGATTTTGTTGTTTTATTAGACGCATCACTACGATGAATGTTGACAATTTTACCACTGACGTTTGACGATTGACAATTTGACATGTTATTCATAAGTTTCAATGTCTTGAGACGAACGAATGTACACAATAGCGAAAGTTTATTTAAATTTAATTAAAAGTTTTAAAAGAAATAAATATTATTTAAGAGACTTTATTGTTATTTCTAATGACAGCTGTATCAACCACATTTAAAATTTTATTATGTGCGTGTTCGATTTTTAAATTATTTACTAAATCCGCCTTCCACAAAGTGGAAGAGTCATCATTTTTTATATTGCTGGCGATTATAAAACAAAATGGATAGTGAATTTGTGCATATATCAACCAGCCTGCGTTTACAGCTAGGCTACGGTATAGGACATGTGTTAAACGATGTTTGTGCCAGTTTATGGTTTACGTATTTCTTAGTGTTTTTTCACTTAGTACTAGAATTCACTGCTTCGCAGTCAGGCAACTTGATGTTAATAGGACAAATAGTGGACGCTGTTGCGACGCCTTTTGTAGGATATAACTCGGATCATACAGACAATCCTATAAGTGCAAAGTATGGACGACGAAAGTTATGGCATTTATTTGGTGAGTTCAACTGATATTTAGCCACTCTAATTATATTTGACGGCCTCGATGGCGTAGTGGTTAGTGTAACCGACTGCCACGCCTGAGGTCGCGGGAATATTATTATTATTATTTGTGTATAGCTGCATGTTTAACACATAGTATTACAATGTCAACAACCTATGTACAGCCAGTTACATGTACTTGCCAACATAATTGTAGTTTGAGATTGGTAGAGCCAAGTCAGAATGTACCTTCTTTGCTTTCACAGACTGTGTCGTCAATACAGGTTTTCTTTCTTAATCTGTAAAGTCTTAGAATACGAGATATAATTAAAATATATTGTGCCTGGCCACTGTTGTGCTGCTTCAACTCAATAGGTTAAACTAAGTTGACATTTAGATCTTAGTGTCCAGACAATAAAAGAAAGCTTTGTGTTTATGTTTAGACACCATTTAATTTATGCTGGTATTGACTCAATATTTTGATAGATTAATTATTTATACTTATTTCCTAAGTCAAAGTTTGGATGTCGGTGTCTAGATATTGTCTCAGTAATAAGATTGCTTGTTGGCATTTAAGAATACACACATTTTAAACTAGTAAAAAATAAAATAATATTTATTATATTATTATTATTGATGACTCGATGGCGTAGTGGTTAGTGTAACCGACTGCCATGCCTGAGGTTGCGGGTTCGATTCCCGCACAAGTCAAACATTAGTGTGCATGAACATGGATGTTTGTCGTGATCTGGGTGTTTGCGTGTATAATATGTATGCATTTACAAAAAAAAAGTTGTATGTTTATGTTAGAAGTATGTTTATCCACTGTCTAGAACCCATAGTACAAGCTCTGCTTAGTTTGGGCTAGATGGTGTTGTGTGTAGGTGATAGAATATTATTATTATTATTATTATTATATTTTTAGGTACCATCTGTGTGCTGGCATCATTCCCATTTATATTCTCGGAATGTATTGAGTGTACATCCGCCCACAAGTGGGCACAAATGTATTATTTTGCTGCATTTATTATAATATTCCAAATTGGATGGGCTGCTGTGCAAATATCTCACTTAAGTTTAATACCGGAGCTATCAGAAGATGACCACACAAGAACACATCTCACTGCTATAAGGTACGACATCTATGAAATTAAACTAATTTATTAGCTCATACCCTGACCCATGATAGGCAATAGAAAATATATTGTTATGTACATATACTATAAATGTGATAGGAAATGTTGTTAATAAACATACCATTATAACTGCTTACAAATCAAAGTCAGTGTGAGTTCCTAAAATAGAACATATGTTATATGACTTTTCGAAATTATGTGCGTATTGATTGACAATTATCGCCTGCTCCGTGCCTCGGAGAGCACGTTAAGCCGTCGGTCCCGGCTGCCATGAACATCTATGGCAGTCGTTATTGGGTGAGTGTCGACACAAAAGATCCCACTGGGTCGAAGTGTCGCCGGTCTGCTCTGACTGACACTATATGATACATACATACTAAAATAGAAAAGTCATAGTCTCATGCTTGTATCCTAAAAAAGTATGCAGAAATGTTTCAGGGTGTTACCAGACCAATCGATCGATCGTCGATCGACGGCATCGGTCAACATCGATCGAATTTGATCAACTGGTCTGGTAGCTTTAATTGATCGACGGATGCCGTTCGAATAACCAATCGATCGATTGCCGGTTGATGGCATCGGTCGATGTTGATCGATTAATCCCGACTATAATTCATCAGTTTCTTTCGAAATGTATTCACAAGAGGACGCGCTATTGTTGGCCAGTACGATGTTGCTCGTACTATTATTACGCAGACGCAAACGCAGAAGAATCTGGATGCGATCATTTTTTAAAGTCAAAGATCGGCGGGCAGCAGGTGATGATGGGGAGCGGACGGCGCGCGGCGCGGCTAATCAAGCAACTCGATCGACGTCGACTAATCCATTCTATCATCGATCGATCGTCGATTGACAACCTATCGATTGATCTGGCAGAAACTATCGATCGACGTCGACTAATCCATTCTACCATCGATCGATTGGTCTGGTAATACCCTAAAATTTTGGTTACATAAAAGCCTGTTGCTATTGAAATGGGCAATTTATAAGACCTAAATTCCAACCCTGAAAAAAAAATAAGTATGTACTCCAGAGTTGCTAGTAGCACAGGTCCCCCTTAACTTATCGAATCGGCACACCAGCGGCCGACAATAGGTTTTTAATTATATCTAGCATTCCAAGACTTGACAGGTTAGTTTGGAGTTGTGCTGTCTGCGGGACCAGTAGTCCCAGTCCATAATGTAATAACTCATTCTTTAAATCATCTGTAATGACCAAGTGGTATATTTAATGTTGTAGCTTGCACAAGTTAGTTACATACTGCCAGATAGTTTTATGTTGGCTTACGTCGTAAATACGGCGATGGCTCATATACATACACGACTCGGGTGATAAGCTCAAGTTAAAGCACTTGCATGGGTTATATGCATGGCCGTTAGGAGAGCCGTGCCCACCCCAAATTGTCTGGTGTCAACCCAAGAATTGTCAAGTCTCTCCCTAGAATTGTCAAGTCTTTCCCGAGAACTGTCAGTTATCGACCCTAGAATTATCTGGTACCGATTCCAGAATTGTCTGGTGCCCACTCCAGATTTTCAAATCTCTCGCTAGAATTGTCAATTACCGACCCCAGAATTGTCTAGTGCCCATTCTAGAATTGTCTGGTGTCCACCCCAGAATTGACTAATGCCCATCCCAGAGTTATCAGGTACCTCCCCAAAATTGTCTGGAGCTCATCCCAGAATTGCCTGCATTGCTAGAAAACCCGCAAGCAACGTCGTGTTATACTTTTACGCTCTGTAGTCGTGTATAACTTTGACCGATCCAGGAATCTGAGAATCGCACACAAGACCACAATCGCAGATAAATACGTTGTCAAGATATGAGGTATCTTTCATCCAGAAAAAAGTACTGTTACCAACCTAACTTACATTTGCACAAGCGAAGCCGCGGGCAGTATCTAGTAGAGTATTCATGCATATCGGTAGGTACAATTGTTTAGAAACATTTGGCGGCGCGATAACCCTTCGTATTAAAATGTAGCGCCTCTAAAGAGGAGGTCTCTTTATTACATCAGATGACTGATTACCAAGAATTTACATCATGATAAAACTACTTTGATACAAATATACCGTCACGTTGATTGTTCAATTAACTTATTCGACAAATAGTCTGCGAAATCTATACTAATATTATAAAGCTGAAGAGTTTGTTTGTTTGTTTGTTTGAACGCGCTAATCTAAGTTAGTACGGATCCGACTTAAAAAAATATTTTAGTGTGGGATAGCATTTATCGAGGAAGGCTTAAGGCTATATAACATCACGCTACGACCCACGGGGTCGGCGCACTAATCATAAACGCGAGTGAAACCGCGGCCACATCTAGTGTAGGTATAATATATCTCTGCCTAACCCCTCTGGGATAACACACACATGATCTATGTCATGTCAAAACCGACCGAAGCGAACATTCCCCTTGCCTATTTCGTTAAGGTAACCTATTCTGTTCCCCTGACAACGTGTTTGTGAAATTTCATGATGATCGGTCGAGTAGATAAGGCGTGAAAGCGTAACAAACCAACAAACTCACATTCGCTTTTATAATATTAGTCAGAATTACAGACTAAATAAAAAAAGAAAATAAATATATAAATAATCTAATCAAATAATCTATGCGAACTTCTTTCATTTTCTTTTTAAAATAGTACCTTATATCCAACAGCGACGACGGTAATTAATCAAAAGCTAACTAATATTTTTTGTTACAGATACGGATTCACGGTATTCTCTAACCTATTCGTATACATTATCACGTGGATTATATTACATATGTCTGGCGAATGTGATAAACATGTAAGTTCTCATACATTTTTAATTTGGGTTTGTTAATTTAGTATATGAATGTATTTTAAATTCTGCGTTATGGCAACAGCCTCTTTCGTGCGTTGACTAACAAGAATCAGAATCGTTTATTTGTAGAAACATAAGTAATACAAACATGTTACAAATTATGTGTCCACTATATTCTGTCATTGAGACATACAAATTGAAATGGGTAACACAAAAAAGAAAAAAAATGTCTATGTCAATAAACAAATTCAAAGGTACAATAACAAATAAAATAAAAAATAAAATTTGACCATCTACAAAATTAAAATTATTATAATTCTTATTACATTATATATTACATCATGTAGGTATTTTATTATTATCATGTTATTAAAATTGTGTCATTTAAATATTCATTCAAAGAATAGTAACTTTTATTTACCAGCAATTTGAATACAGACTTTTTAAACTTAGTTAAAGGCAAGTTTTTTATTTCATTAGGTATTTTGTTATATATCTTAGGAGCTGTACCAAAGCACTTTTTTGCATTAGAGCTGTCTTGCACTGTACATTACGCAATCTTTTATTTATATTGAGCATGTACCGGACGTCTTTTAAACGCTGACACTTTTTTTAAAAGTGTTGAATTAATTTTTACAAATACAGCTGTTTCCATTATGTACAACGCTGGTAAAATTAACAATTTGAGGCTTTTGAAGTAAGGTAAACAGTTGTTCGTTAGTTTTAAACCAAACATTGACCTGATACACCTTTTATGCATTCTGAATACCAGGAAGGATAGTTGCATCGTATTATTGATTGCACGGATTGGTTAGTGGTTAAAGCAGTAGTTCCCAAAGTGGTCCAGGTGGACCCCTAGGGTCCCACGGAAGACTCGACGGAGGTCTACGTTGGCGTGACAAAAAAATCGGGATTCACAATTCGTAAGCGGGGGGGGTCCCCGACAATTTATTTGCTTTCTATAGTGAACTAAAATGTTGGCTTGACTTCACCTATAAACGTCGATCGACGGATATTTTGAGGAATACCACACGCTTTAGAGAACGACTACAAAAAAAAAAGTTCGGCTCGTATAGATTTGATGTAAAAAAAAATAATTTTTCCCAATGAATATGGTAGAAATGTAGCTGCCACTGTCCACTAGAGTCTGCTAAATTTTGCAAGTGGTCTATGAGAAAAAACGTCTGGGAACCTCTGGGTTAAAGTAATTTGACTTTTTAATGGATAGTAAAATAGTTTTGAATTGTCTATCTATAATTTTACTAGAATTTAAAACTATTTATCTATATAATTCTCTATCTATATCTATATTCTAGTAGGTATAGAATTCAAAACTATATTACTTTTCATTAAAAAGTCATAATCGCGCGCTTGTGGGTTAACGGCATTTTAGTTAAAGGACGGCAGCATTGTACACCATACAATTTATAAGCGTAGACAGTTAAAATTAAGGATAAATTAAGCAAAATAATAGCACTTACCTACTCTGTACATAATGTATTTTCTCTTAGAATGGCACGCAAATATCGGTGAAACACCTGTATGTGTTATCGCGGGTTCGCGCAAACATGTAGGTAATTGTCACGTAATCACGTTCTATTAGAATGACGTCTATGGCTGCTGCTAATTAATTTTTCATCAAGATGTTTAATCTGCTATATCTGGTTTTGTTAATTGAGAGATTGAGAGCATGCAGGTTAAAAATATAGCTCTCTATCAGGCTCGGTAGATGAAGTTGTAGCCATGAACAGTTGTTTGAATGTGTTATTCGGAATTTTTTGTTAGTGGTTAGTAAGCTGCTTAATTGTCTCAAAATATAACATTTATAATATTCAAGGCAAAACAAGACAAAAAGTATAATGGAAAATATCTGGTCGCATAACCAGCATGGCATATTTTTACTATTTTAGACATATTTTTCATTATAATTTTTAGCTTTTATCATGAATATTATAGCAGTTTGCCTATCCTATACATAGAAAACATTACACGTATATATAATTTTTTTTTTTTTTATTTGTAACATTACCACTCCCGCTCTAGGAATAATTCCTGTGTCGCGGGGGACTTAACAAACATTTAAACAACGGACACAAAGAACATCCAAACTCGGAACAACCATTTGTAGGACACACAAATTTTTGTCCCGTGTAGGATTCGAACCCATAACACTCGACCCAGTGGCAGTGGCGAGGCGACCACTTAAACTACTACACCATCCGTGCAGTAATATATAGATATGTTTACCCAAGCGATAAATACGTAATACGTATCACACCCTTAGTTAATCAGCTATGTTTATATGTAACTAGCTTTTGCGCACGGCTCCGCCCGCATGATACCTACATCAATAAAAAGTAGTCTATGTCCTTCCCCAGGTTTTAAACTATATCTGTACCAAATTTCATCTAAATCGGTTGAGTGGTTTAGCCGTGAAAAGGTAACAGACAGACAGACAGACTGAGTTACTTTCGAATTTATAATATTAGTGAGGATAATTGCCTCTGTGGTGCAGCGGTAGTGAATGCGATTGCTGTGCATCAGGTCTCGGGTTCGAATCCCGGGTCAGGGTAACAAAAAGTTATTTGGTTTTTCTGTTAAGCAATCTCAATACGAGCCCGGCGTTAGGAAGTTGGCGGTGTTAGACACCTCCGTGCCTCGGAAAGCATTTAAAGCTGTTGATCCTGCGCCTGTTCTCGCTCCGGTCGTGTCGGATTATCCGTCCCATCGGATCATAAGTGTTAGAGAACAGAGAGTGCACTTATGTTTGCGCACACACTTGTGCACTATAACATCTCCTGCGCAGATGACCAGTCTTCGATAAGATTGGCCGCCGTGACCGAAATTCGGTCTGGAGGGCATTATTATTACTATTATATGTAATGTACTCTGTACTTTTTTTTTGTAGTTTAATGGTATTATTAATTTGGACTGTATTAGACGCTCATAATCACTATTGAGGTGTTGCTGAAAATCAGCGCTGTATCGCAAGCGGTACAGCATTATGCTGAGCAACATCTCTTTTTAATGAACACTGCGACGCACATTGAACAGCAAGGGCTCCATGTATAAATGTGTATTCGATATTATATATAATAATATATTAAGTAATGGTATATGTAATTAATTAACGTATTATAATGTAGTAATTTCATAAAGGTATATAATAATGTATATAAGTTTTATTTATTTATTTATTTTTATTATTATCAATTTATAAATACATTTATTACTGTTACACACAAATTTTGTATTATAATAGTTTTGATTGTGTGTTGCAATGCTTCATTAAAATAAAATATTTCTTTCTTTCTTTCTTTCTTTCTAATAGATGGCTGACCAACAGCCATTTATCAATCATACTTGCAAAATCCTGACTGGTATTGATATTTAACCTAAACCCTAGAAATATTAGCTGAACTCGGTCACAGAATACAAGCCTCGTGAACGACAGTACCACGCTGTTGAAACACCAAGGAGACAATCATTTTATTCTATAACTAGATGTGCCCGCGGTTTTACCCGCGTTAATGATTACTGCGCCACCCCCGTGGGTCTTAGCGTGATGTTATATAGCCTATAACCTTCCTCGATAAATAAGCTATCCAACAATAAAATAATTTTTCAATTCGAACCAGAAGATCCTGAGATTAGCGCGTTCAACCAAACAAACTCTTTAGCTTTATAATATTAGTATAAATATAAGGGGGGCATATTTGTATGTTTGTAAGTATGTCTGTATCTTTAGAACTACTGAACCAATTTGAAAATCGATTTTTGTATCTTCTACTTATAGAAAACAAACTATCTCTGATGAACATAGGCTGTTTTAACAACATATTACGCGGGCAAAACCGCCAGTTTAAGCTATATTTTTGTTATATATATAATAACTTTATTTTTGTTTTAGCAAGTTGGACCTTCAGATGCTTGGAAATTCAGACACATAGTGTACATAGTGTTAGGGGTGGGTACTCTAACGTCGATAATCTTCCACGCCACTGTGACGGAAAAGAACAACCATGCTCGCCAGGATCTACTCCTGGCTGAAGGAGGAAGTGGCACCCACTATGATTACTTACGGAAGCCACTCATGTATCAGGTGAGTTGAAAAAGAAATAGTGACCTTGAGTTTCTTCTCATCGGTTCTACGCCCCTGCTTTGCTGAACGTGGTAACAGTTAAATGTAAATTCATATTTTAGTGTAACCTTGACGTTCATAAGTGTAACTTTGTGACCTATAAGATTAAAGATATTTTGATTTTCTCATTGGTTCTACGCCCTTGCGTTGCTACGCCACATTCAGCAGGTAAATGTAAATTCATATTATAGATTAGTAAGGGCTTGTCCCACCACCTCCAAATAGCATTTATCTATAAGATAAAAGTCTTGCCATATCTCTTCTTTACCCTAACAAGAGCGAGACAGCATGCGATTTATCTTTCAGATAACTTTTGCTTGTTAGTTGTGGAACTGGCCATAAGTGTAACCTTGACGTTCATCAGTGTTACTTTGTGACTTAAATGATTAAAGACATTTTAATTTTGAGGAGTTCCACTTTTGAATATATTGTTTGTTAAGGCTGCGTTGATGGATACATAGTTTCAAGCCTTTATCCCCAAAGGGGTAAGCAGAGCTATATTTCAACTACATTTCGCCAGCTATGTCTTTAAACCCTACGTAATAGGCAGCGCTCTTACAGTCGTCAACCAAGCATAGTGCCGGATGCCGAGCAGCTAATGAAAACTTCTCGACAGAAAAACCTAATAGTACTTTGACCGAGCCGGGAATCAAAATGCCATTGCGAAAGTGATAACTGTTCAGGTTTCCGTGATGGAAACCCGAACAGTTCATCATCATCTATCCAACATCAATCCCCAAAACAGACAAAATCTTATCCGGGCCATAAATAGTTATTCCTAGGCTTTTTATGAAATTTATTATAATATTTATACATTAAAATATATTGAATCAAATTAGCCGTTAGGTACTTGTGTTCGAAGCTGAATACTGCAAGTTGCAGTACGCCCGGATCCCACGACGCGACTATCCCTGCCCAAAGGAATTCGGTATTGTCAACTGTTTTCTATTGCAAAGGGTTGGCCAAGCCGAGCGTGCGTGGCAGGTTTCTCACTACCCAATTATTTTGTTACATATATGTATTTTCAGTATACATTAGCGATAGTAATACGCGAGTTCCCGCTTGTTGATAATTGTAACATTTAATTACATCATCATAGTAATTAATGACTACTACTAAACAAGATTAGGGTTAAGTGTTAACTTGAACCGACGGGCGTGTATGAGGAATGTGATGAAAGTGAATGAAGCCAAAGAAGTGTGTCAGGATCGTAGCAAATGGAAATCCGTAGTCTCTGCCTACCCCTCTGGGAAACAGGCGTGAATCTATGTATGTATGTATGTATGTTAACTTGCTAACTGAGCTCGCGTAAAATATAATACTATCGTTCTACACCCAAACGCGCACACATGCTCATTGTTGTTGCGTGCGGCTATATGGGGTTCAACCCTTAATGCGATTTTAACGTAGATTTGGCAATTCATTATATTATGCTTATCCTCATCTGCCTCCAGGGATAAGCAAAGACCTCTCTACTATTTTTATTTATCTTCGGCTATCCATAATTTACTTAATCCAAAACGAGATCCAGTGGATATAGGAAATTGCCCACTTTGTATGGGTGTTTTGGCTTGGAATGGACAGTCACTGAAAATAATAATTATATATTAATTTAGAAGCATTAACCAATAGGAATCAGAAAAATAACAAAGTTTTGTGTCCAGGTGTTCCTAATTCGTTTGTTGTGGTGGTTTATATAAAGGTATTTGGAATAAAAAATCATTGTTTTTATGTTATTTTTTATATTATTCTGATTCATATGTTACTAAAATGTTATCTAGGAACTGGGCTGGTGGATTTAAATTGTTTTGATATCTTGCCCAACTCTAAAACCAAATAATTGACATTATATGGGCGCAGTAACCTACTGTTCATCGACCCACCATGCAGTATAATTGTTTTTATGTATGAATTCTGTTCACGCAAAGCCGATAATGAACAGTTCCCTTTCTAACACGCCTGACATATAATCTAAATAGTATAAAAACCACGTAATTAAACACTCTGCCTAACTTATCAAAGTATACCTTCAGATATGATGCTATGTATGTATAGTATCGATAATGGTTGACCAAACATCAAGACGACCAAGACAGTGATGACAACCTTTATTTTCAGGTAGCCGGTGTGTACATGTGCACGAGACTCGTAGTAAACATATCCCAGGTCCTGATACCTCTGTATCTCCACCGCACGCTAGGCTTAGCCGCCCGGGCTCTCGCGGTAGTGCCCCTAGCGTTATACTTAGGCAGCCTAGCCGCTGCAGGAGTACAGAGGTTGGCTCCCAGATCCTGTTCTAGGAAAACTAACTACCTAACCGGTACAGCATGCGCCCTAGCAGGTTTTGTGTGGATTCATTTCGGATGTGACAGTGATTATAAAGTATATTTCATTTATGTGGTTGCCGTGTTAATAGGTTAGTACAATCCTAATATATTGTATAACAAAGAAACCTGTTTTGCCGGCAAACTATTGGCGTTAACTTTTTGCATGGCCATTACTCAGAATGATTAAGATTTTAAAGGTTAACTTAGCCATCAAAGCAGGTTTTTCTATTTTATGTAAGTCTCTAACTTTGTTGTTTATTTATTTCATAAGATATTTAAACCTAATTATTATAAAATGCGAACTGCTAAATGACGTGCCAGTTTTTCCCTCCTAATTAGTATGATATTAACGGTATGCAATAATTTGTGTGTATGGCACGTCGTTTGTGTGTATGTGATCCATTATCTCACTGATATCCTCGTGTATTTAACGAAAGTATAGGTTTTACGGTTTTGGCATTTTAATCCTCATTTCTTTATTGGTATATCTAGCTGTTGCCCGCGACTTCATTCGCGTGGACTTTAATTTATTACCCAATAAGTAAACCTACTTTTAATTTGTTATCTAATTTTAATATATAAAACTACTACTAAACTACAACTAAAGAAATTAATAAGTCTAACTACACCTACACCACCATATAGGTGTAGTTAGCTATATATTAAAAAAATACATATGGTATCGCGGACTTTTTTGTAGATATTGATACGTTCTATAATACTGTAGAACATTGTTTTATTCTATCATCAATAATTTCCGCAGCGCACACGATGACAGATTTTTTATGACTAATTTTTTCACACCTTGGGTTATATTATTGCATTTTTATTAAGGATCCCTATTTTTTTTATAATGTTGTATAGCCTATGTTACTCAGTAAAAATGCAGCTTGCTAATGGTGAAAGAATTTTTGAAATCTGTCCAGTAGTTTTTGTGTGAAAACATTACAAACATACATACAAAAATACAAATGTTTCCTCTTTATAATATTAGTTTAGATATATGGTCACAGCATATATAAAGAGAAAGGAAGAGGAGTTTTCTATGTTATTCTAAATATATTTACAATGTATATTATTCACAGAAAATAATAATGTGGACTACTAAACAACCTAAAACAAATTAAATATTTTCAGATACAAATTAAATATACCAATTTTATACGAAATAACTAAACAACCTTAATATAGGTTACTAGGAAACTATTTCTATAAGATGAGCTATTTGAAAAAATTACGCCGCTTCTCATTTAAAGAATTACTTTAGATAATGAAGTATCTCCATGATCTAAAATGGTCGAAATAGTGTAAATTATACCTGATGTCGGAGTACATTGGCCACTTCTCATAGTTCAATAATAAGGTACAAGTATTTACGAAAAGCGTTTAGTGCGGCTATGTGAATTCCAACCTTTACCTGATACTTTGTTATAAGTAGGTACCCATAAACAACGCACTCAACATTCGGTCAAGTGATTCACTTAATAATATAATGGCCTGTCTTTTTGTTTTCCTACAACTATCGGACGTTTGTTATATAAACTACGATTATATACAAGTTACATTTATATTACAGTTTACATAATAATATTTCTTCGTAATACTAACAAAGTTATTGTATGATCTCATTTATTTGTGATTGTCATTAAACATGTGTTTTAAGGCTTACTCATGGCCCTAAGAATATAGTTACCTTTGTGATATGTGTATCTATGTATCATGTCAGAGTTCCCCAAGCCCCTAGAACCTTTATAACTGTTGCTAGTTTTGACACTACTTCCTAGTATATATGTCTTGGGCACTTATGTTCCTTCTTCTCCCTTAGCCTTTATTATTCCCAAGTCACTTGGGGTCGGCTTTTTTAGCCTAACCGGATTTGACTGGATATCAGTTTTTACACGGAGCGGCTGCCACCTGACCTCCGCAACCCGAAGGCTAACGATACCCTTAGGCTAGACCAGTGTCGGGATATTAGAGGGTACTGACTTTCCCAATAACGACTGCCTAGATATAACCATATAAATGATTATAAGGACACTTTGAGGATATAATTACGATGAACTTTAATGATGTTTGCAATTCTATGAGTAGATGTTCATGGCAGCCGGGACCGACGGCTTAACGTGCTCTCCGAGGCACAGAGCAGGCGATAAATGTCAATCAATACGCACATAATTTCGAAAAGTCATATAACTTCCGAAAGTCAGAGGTGCGCGACGTGGGTTCGAACCCGAGACCCTCTGCCTCTGCGTTGTAGTCTGTTGGTCTCCCCACTGAGCTATCGCTGCTAGCCTTATGTTCCTTACTGGTCTAAAAATCATTGTTTCTCAGTGAAACTTGCATACAGAAATACCTAAATTGCTGTTTCATGAATGACGAAAATATTTTTCTTGCCTTTAGATGGTCACGTCGCGTCGCCGCGACCAATGCGCCGAATGTTATTCGTTCAATACCCACAAAGGACAAAAAGTTCCGTCACAAATAGTTGTTTCATGTCTTGGAACATATACAGTGTGAGTCTTCATAATAATTATGCACATATTTAAATAAGAAAAGCTATGCTTAATTTTAGTTATATTCCGGTTTCAGTTCAGTTTATTCCCCAATTTTGACTTTATAAACACGATATTGTCTTCTATTTACGCGAATATTATTAATTGAAATTAAACTGCTATATACGGATTTTATCGCTTTGTTTATTTATAAACACGCCTAATTAATCTTAATCATTATCGAGTTTGTTTTGTCGTGATAGATCATTCAGTTTAAAAGTTACACCATTTTGTTTACACGGGATCACAGAAGCGAACAATAAATTTGGAAATGCCATATTTTTTATATTTTGTGTTTTTAATTTTTGGGTATAGTTTTTGTCGGGAAATATTAAGCATAATTTCCTTTATTTTAATATGTGCACATTCTGAAAACTCACACCATATTTGTGCTGAAATAAAAAGAACACACAGCACTAAATGATAACAGTAGTAAAATAGTATATTCAATTACAGCAAGCGACATAAATCAATTAGCATTTGCGATATTTTTTATTGTATCATGGTACTGATATTATATACGAGTGGGTTTCTGAAGATCGTGTTTGGATATCAGATTTCAATGAAACTAAGCAGCTAAGCTAGTGTATACAGATAGACATCCTAAATAAACGACTAGAACTTTTTATCCGTGTTTGTGTTGCTGTGCGATTTATGAGAGCGAAGCCGCGAACATAAACTAGTTCAAAACAATGATTATACTTATTTCCATAAAGCAGTTGTAGAAAAAAAGTAGTCATCTGGTGAGTCGCAGGGGCACACCGGTGGTTAGAGACAATAGATTTTTAACTATGTCTAGTATTCTAAGATTTGATAGATTAAATATATATTACTTAGAAGTATTTTAGGATGGGCTTGTGATAAATGTGTTATTATTGTTCGTTACTAAAATATTAAAGGCATTTGAGGTGAAGAAGAATTATTCTTAGCGCGATCATAGACCTTTTATAAGAAATATTGCATTATTCAATTATCATATATATGTATTCGAATCTAGAATATTCTATAACAAAGCAACCTCTTCTTTCGCAGACTCGTTCTTAAACTTCTGTTGTAAACTTTCAGGGTTTGGCGGTGCAGTAATGTTGGTGACAAGTCTGGCGCTTACTGCCGACCTGGTTGGCTCTAGGACAGAGGCGTCCGCCTTCGTGTATGGACTCATGAGCTTCGCTGATAAACTGGCATGTGGCATCGCTATCGTTGTCATACAAACGTTGTGAGTAAATGTCTGACTCATACTATTTGAATTATCATTTTATTATGTAGGTACGAGCGACCCGCCTGCGGCTCTCTCGCATAAAAGTAGTTTAGTAGTTGTAGGATGAATACGCGAGCGATCCTTGCGCCCCGGCCATAGACCGCAGGACCTCGCCTCCTCGTCGCCATCTTTTCTTCGGTAAGCCAGACATAACCGCCGCCCTTAAAGAAGGATACGCGTCAAAGTATTGATGTGAAACTCTTTGAACAATACCACTTTCAAATAGGTAAACATGTTTTTTTTTATAATGACATGTGTCACTATTTTCCCACTGAATTAAACATTTTCTCTTGGCAAACAACTACTTTTCTTTATTATCTATGATATATCATTAAAAATTCCTTGACGTTAAAAAGAAAGAAAAAGGTTAAATTTATTAGTCAGACTACTTTTTTCAAATAATATATAGTCTTTGTTAGTCGCTGATAATATAGCTTTCTAATTGTGAAATAATTTATTAAATCGATTGAGTAGTTTTTGTATTAAATCTTTGCAAGCAAACAAAAAATCGAATATTTCCTCTATATTATTATAGACTAACGAACCGCTCCGGCTTCGCATGGGTATGTTTTGTTATGTCTCAAAGGCATTAGGCAGCGTATTCGATGAAAGCTCCTAGGCTTGACGTTTTCTGACATTTTCCTCAATTATCGTCATAATATTTATCCCAATTTATACAAAACCTTAACAAATTATACACCTAAACCTTCCTCGTGAATCACTCTGTCTATTGGTAAAACACGGATGAAAATCCGTTCAGTAGTTTTTGAGTTTATCGCGAACAAACAGACAGTCGCGGCGGTGAACTTTGTTTTATAATATGTAGTGTTACTTGTTACTTCAGGCCTACTGCCTACCTATCTGTTTAGTATTGTCTTACGTTTACGCGTATCGTAGTCACGACTCACGAGTAGATTGAACATACAAAGACCCGCGCTTGTGATTTCTCATTTTAGTACCATCCGTTATTCTATATGAAGTGCAGTTCAGACCCGTGAAATCTTAAATTAAAAAGCGTTATTAGATTATTCTGTATAGAATAGAAACTCTCAGTTACAGCACAAAGTCCGGTATTGTGCCTGATAAACGTCAATATGCTCGCTACTATTGGAAACATGTTTACTCACTCATGATGATTGAACTTATATGTATATGTGCTAGCCTTTGTCAAAATAGTAAAAACCTTTTTCTGATTGAGCTTTTGGGAAAACTACTGGCTGGATTTTAATGTGGCTTTCATCGCTTGATAGTCAAGATTCAAGTTTAAGTCTGAGCTGTCTTCATAAAGAGAGATTTTACCTAGCTTGAATTCTGATGTTGCTTATTTTATACAGGATTCAAAGTTCTGTATTATTTATAAGTGCATTTAGTAATGTAGAGGTAACTCGTGATTATTCGTGATCTTATCTAGTATCTAGCTTTTCATTTCGATTGTTATTGAAAATAAAATAAAAAATATGAATGTACAACCGCTTTTAGTCACGGACTGCCTTTGCATCGTCACAAAGTGTATGCGCCCTTATGCCATCCTACTGTCTATTTGGATGAATATTAAACAATATTAAATAATTCTACTAAACCTAATTACTTTATTAGGCTTAGTAGAATTAAGTAATTTGTGTTATTTTTTTATTTTAATTTTCTTTAGTATATGGTATAATGGCTGCAACACATTGTGGATCCGAGTTGTAAAATATTGAAATTATATTTAATTGGCGATTTAAAAGAGTGGCCGTGAATTTCTTGCAGCTTCAGTAACTTAGTAAACTCACTAACATATATATTTTGACGTTCATAAGTGTTACTTTGTGACCAAAATGAATAAATAATTATTGACTTTGACGATCTCTAGTTTTAAAAAGAAACGAAACGTATGCAATTTTTGTCATCGCTACTGCATTTGAATTGTTCCAATCCATTGATTTGATCTACTTTGAACTCTGTTTCTCTGATTATTTCTAGTTTGAAAATGGGACTTTCATATGTAATATTTGGACATCGGTTATGGTTTCAACCCATTAATATTATTAAGTAGGTATTCATTGTTTTTTAAATTGCAAAGTAAGTAACATATGGTATAATAGTTGCAACACCTGGCAGATGTTTCTGTAAATACCGCAATTATATATAATAGATATAAAAATTACCGTGAGTTTCTTGCAGGTGTGTTCTCATAGACAACCTTGTCTGAAGCTAGCAACTAGCGATATGCTAATAATTTAACTAAATAGCTGTCAAATCCCTAATCGATGATTAACCTTTGATCAGCGGCCCGCCGTTAAACTGTTATTCAACTAACACTCAATGTTAATAAATCTTGTTAGGTGTGTTCTTTTTTAGAGTTCGCAAAATCTCTTATACAACAGCTTTGTCCGTCCGTCTGTCTGTTATACAACTTTCAACTCAAGAACGGTAAGAGCTAGAGACTCGCGGTCAATGCCTTTCGACTCAGCATAGTCGATATACCCCCGAAATGACTATGACCTTTGACCTCTGACCTCAAGGTCACGTGGTATCACGTGACCTTTGCATATTAATTGAACCATTTCTTCGAACTCTTAAGATTTACGGCAGTTCATTACCGTTTCTCACTTGTTTTTCGATTAGTCGCTAGTTAATACTCATCTGAAACTTAATATTTGAGAGTGGCTGATACGCAAGGATTTACCTTTGACCTAAATACATAAATGACTAGTTTTTGCTCACGGCTTAGCTCGCGGTAATGTAATTTTGTCATTTTGTATTCATCGGGAGCCGTAGGTAATTTTATTCTAGATGAACGGTACTCTTTGTCCTTTTCTGTATCTCTGTCAACCTTTATGCGAAAGGTAAAAAACAAACTCACATTCGCATTTAATAATATTAGTTAGGATTTTGTCGATTTAAAGACAGAATTTACACGGGAAAGTTATAACTAAAAAATATAAGTTAACTGCGCGGATGACGTAATGGTTTAAGTGGTCACCTCGTCATTATCACTACGTCGAGTGCTGTCGGTTCGAATCCCACACGGGGCATAAATTTGTGTGATTCACAAATGGTTGTTCCGAGTTTTGATTGTTCTTCGTGTCCGTTGTTTGAATGTTTGTAAAACCCCTACGACACAGGAATTATATCTAGACAGGGAGATCTTTTAAAATAAAAAATACCGGTTCTTAATGATCCTGTCTATAATTTTTTCTGCAGCAGTGATTATTTGCGACAGTTATATTAAAACTATACTGTATAGATAATTAATTATAACATGACTCACGACAGTTAGTATTTACATAGATGCTTAGTTAGGTAATAATTATATATTCGATGACCTCAATTTTACAGTCGACTGTTGATAATATCCCTCGTGACTAGGTTGTTAACTATGTATGTATGTTCATAGTAACGAATGATCTAATACTAACTAATATAATATAATAAATGCGAATGTGAATTTGTTTGTTTGTTACGCTTTTACGCCTTAATTACTCTACCGATCATCATGAAATTTCGCATACACGTTGTCAGCCGTACAGAAAAGGACATATGGTACTGTTACGCCCAGTGACATCTCTCGGCATTGTGGGAAAGACTCGGCAGTTCCGTCTAATAATTTATTACACCGCCATCTATTGACATCTTACGGAACTACTGTAACCTTTAGGGTTTACTTTATGAGAAATGTAGATATAATTAGAAAGTACAATGAGAGAAGGTATAACAAATACACTTTTAATGTATTAAGATTACAAATAAAAGAGACAATCTTTACTTATATAACTATAGTCAGGGCGTGGTTCGCTAAAGACTTGCTTCGTGGTCCTTGTACAATCAGGACACTTAGCTGAAGGTGTGAAGCCGGGCCGCAAGGAGCCGACTGACGCCGTCCGTTCCTTATATAGTCTCGC
This sequence comes from Catocala fraxini, assembly GCA_930367265.1. NCBI lineage: Eukaryota > Metazoa > Arthropoda > Insecta > Lepidoptera > Erebidae > Catocala > Catocala fraxini. The sequence goes on along the minus strand of OV884032.1, from coordinate 22,846,334 downwards.
ACCACCGGTCGCGAGAGGTGGCTAGTGACGTGCGCCCGCGTTCGCCGGGCGTCTAGGCGATTATCGTCACACTACGTAGTAGGTATGGGTACGAGAATCGTAGAGAGCGAGCGAACGCTGGTACTTTCTTGAATCATCGTATTGTTTACATACCGGGTATAGCGTTACTAGAAAACTCTAGAAACCAAGTCAGTTTACAATCGTAAGCGGTCAAGTGTTTGTTGCGTTTGAAATTTAATTGTGTTTGAATAAAACGTGTTTTAGTCGGTAATATTGTTTGCATTCTTATCCGTCGAACCCAGCACGTAACAGTACCTTTTATCCAGAATAAATGCTGTTAGTACTAACTGGGAATCGAAAGTAAGCGTTAATATATGCCATGGGACCAAAAAGTTTGTTTAATTAAAATGTTAGTTTAATAATATTTAATAATGCTAACAGTAGTATATTCTTTTTATTGATTGACGTATCTAATTAGTTTTAAATGTCCAAAAATATATTAGGGATTAAAGTATGAAATTGCCGATTTGTACAGAAAAATTGAAACTCGTTTTTCAAGTACATCACTTACCATATTTATTTAATCGAAATATTTACTCTCATCATCTATACATTGCTGCCATCTAAACGGAAGTTAACTTATGCCTTCACGATAAAACTCCGGGGATCTCTTTTCGACAAACTGTGTAAAAGCATTTTGTACTGTCTCCTGGGAAGAATATTTTTTATTACGTAGTAAATTGTCCAAATCACGAAATAAATGGTAATCCGTTGGAGCAAGGTCTAGCCAGTAGGGGGATGACGTATGGTTTCTAACTGCAGCTCCTGCAGAGTTAAAACGGTTTCTCGTGCAGTGTGAGGTCTTGCGTTATCTTGGAGCAGTAATAGTGAAGATCGATTCACGAGTCGAGGCTGTTTCACTGCCTGTTTCGCCATCATTGTTCGAAGTTCGGCACAGTAAACATCTGCTGTTATTGCTTGACCAGACCTGAGAAAGCTATAGTTAATAACACCATGAAGTGACCACCAAACAGTTACTTTTACCTTTTTATTGGTAAGCTTTGCTGTTGCGGCGTTTGACCTGGTGTCAGCCATTGCATCTTTTGCTTACGGTTATCGTAAAGAATTCACTTTTCGTCACATGTCATAATTCGAGCCAAGATTCCTTTATTACTGTACCGATTCAACAAGGCAACACAAGTTTCAACACGCATTTCTTTCTGCAGATCAGTCAAATCATGAGGCACCCATTTTCCATATTTTTTATCTTATTGATTTGATGCAAATGAGCCAATATAAGTAACGTTAAACCATGCCGCTAATTCCTGGGTAGTTTGACTCGTATCGGCTTCCATCATCTTCAATTCAGCGTTATTCACCCGTGTGGGCGGTGTTCCATGTGGTACGTTCTTCAAGTCAAAGTTTCAATTACGAAAGCGTTTAAACCAAAAACGCACGGTGCGTTCATTAGCAGTTTCCTCTCCAAATGCAGCGTTGGTATTGTGAGCCATTTCTGCCGCTTTAGTCCCGCGTAAAAAATTACTCGGATTTTCGAAGTATCCATCTTTCCCGTCTAAGTTGAATATAAAAAAAACAATTGAAAGTCGAAAATTGAATGATGCACATTTTTAAAAAAAGGATCTTATAGGTATCATGTGAAAAAAGTTATACTCGAAAATCTCACACCATGAAGGTTTTATATCAATTCAAAGTATCTATTACTATACAATGGCAACTTAATTACTTTACCTATTATCTTTAGTATATTAGTACCTACTAGCTTTTGCGCGCGACTTCGCTTGCTCGGTAACAGTATTTTTGTTGGGTGAAAGGTACCCTATACTTGATAACGTGTATGCGAAATTTCATGATGATCGGTCAAGTACTTAAGGAGCGAAAGTATATCAAACAAACTCAAAATCGCATTTATAATATTACTTATGATAGATTTAAGAAAATATGCATAATCATACGGGTTATCAAATATTCATATCATTACCTGAAATCGATCACGTATCCTCAGATAGTTTCGAGTTCGACAAAATTATGATAACCGTCCAATACTTTGTTTGTTTAAAAAATATTATCTATGACCTCTAATATCGGTAATCACCGATCAAATAATTTCGATATATCAAAACTTACACTTGTCATTACTACATACGAATGAGTAGACATATTTATAGAAGATAAAACTTTAAGACCAGGTTAAGAGCACCTTAAACCGGCGAGCGTGTATGAGGAATGTGATGAAAGTGAATGAAGCCAGGGAAGTGTGTCAGGATCGTAGCAAATGGAAATCCGTAGTCTCTGCCTAACCCTCTGGAAAAAAGGCGTGAATCTATGTATGTGTGTATGTAAAACTTTCTAAACTATACTGTGAATTTTTGAGAGCAGCGATAGCTCAGTGGGGAGACCGAACCCAGGTCGCGCACCTCTGACTTTCGGAAGTTATATGACTTTTCGAAATTATGTGCGTATTGATTGACAATTATCGCCTGCTCCGTGCCTCGGAGAGCACGTTAAGCCGTCGGTCCCGGCTGCCATGAACATCTATGGCAGTCGTTACTGGGAGAGTGTCGACACAAAAGATCCCACTGGGTCGAAATGTCGCCGGTCTGCACTGACTGGTCCCCCAGATAAGATAAGATACTGTGAATTTACAATTATCTGTTGCCATTGCCTCGACCAGCAAAGGAAGGGCGTAAAACTGACAAGAATCTCACGGCAACTTTTAACGGTCAAATTTGTATACGGTTTATTTTTTAATTTAACTACTTTCCCGGCTTTTACACGTTGTTTATTTTAAAAACACTATTATTAAATAATTTCGAAACCATCAAACTGGTGTTGTCAAAATTTACTACTATTGTAAGCTATTTTAATGACTAAACTATATATTGAAATTAAACTACGTTTGTATATATGTTGTTTAATTTCAATGAATAACATTCGCGTAAACAGAAGACAATATTATTAAACTATATAGATTTACACTTGCCCGGTGTTTCGTTTGCTTTTCAGCAGCCATGGTCACGAGGAGACTAAAATCACCACTATCTTAGTAGTTCTCCCCGTTAATTAGTAGTACTTTAATAGTTTCAAAATTATGTATTAACACGTTAACTCCCATAACAATATTTTAATGACGATTTTTTTTTGTGTTCGGTCTTATATCGATATAGGTGATAAAAAATTACTGTTTTAGTATTTATTTCCGTGATTTTTACATAAAATAAGACTAAAATAAAATGTCAATGACAAAGCCCAAACTGATACAATGTCTGTCAGGCACCGGTGCCTGACGTGGCAGCTAACGTGTTAATCAGTGTTTTTAAAATAAACAACGCGATAAAATGCTTATTAAATATTTAGTAAGACAATATATCTACTGCCTATTTTACTAGACATATTTGCAGGGAAAACGCCCTTGGAATTCCTAATGCAATTGGAATTTTATTTTCCCAAGTGGTTAGTGGGATAGAGAATGAGTAGGCGCGGTAAAATAGTACATAATTAATTGTATAATATATAAATTGAGATATTGTGAACTTAAGCTTTTTTAACGAGCAACACCAGCTCCAGGTAGTATGTCCTAGGTGTCACGAAGAAGTTAACAAAATAACAATTAATGGACACAAAGTTCCACACACACTAAAGTTAAAGATATTTTATTTTGCAAATATACATGATGTTAAATAAAAATATAAGCACAGTGAGCCATGTTTTACCAGTGGACATGCAAAAATTGAACAATGGTTTTTGGATTACGCAAATATATTAGTGAGATTCTAATCCAGTAACCGTTGCAGCATCTTACTGCACTTAATATTATAATTCTAGGTAACGGGTCTTACTCGCGATAAAGTATTGAATATTATATTTATATACATTATGCTATTGCGCCAATTTATTTATTATTCATGTTATACCTATTTTAATTTATATAATATATATCTTACGTAGTTTTGTGTTTGTAAAATATAACAAGTAGCTGATGTACGTCCGGGCGTCACTTGGGGTTACCAAATAATATCAGGGTTGGTTTGAGGTATCAACCGCAAACCTGATGGTAAGTGGTTACCGTAGCCTATGGACGCCTGCAACACCAAAGGCATCACTTGCGCGTTGCCGACCCTTTAGGAAAGGAAGAAGAGAAAAAAGAAATGGAAAGGAGAAGGAGCGGGAAGGTGGAAGACGGTGATTGGGCCTCGGCACTCTCACTCACCGAACGAAACACAACAGTAGGATACTGCTATTTCACGTCGATATTCTGTGAGAAGGTAGTCCTTCCCCGGTCAAGACACAATTCATGCTGAAATCAGCATTTATTGCAAACCTCTTGCTAGCTGCACTATCAGTACATTTTCTTGGGTGTTATTAAATGTTATGCTTGTGTATGTTTTCAGTGCGGATGGCGCGTCGCCGGGGTACTACCGAGACATGTTGTCCTGGGTGTGTGGTTCAGCCGCTATCATAGGACTCATCCTGACGTTGCTACTACCGAGGTTCTCCACTTATGAGCTTATAAATGGTTGGTACTCATTCCAATATTGTATACCATGAGGCTTTGACAGAAAGAGAGTATTCTTCGACTGATTACCAGGCTAGGTATCAGGTACCCAGTCTGGTAACGGTCATCAGACCGTCATAATAATAAATCGTCATAGTTATCGTAACTAGGCATAGTTATGATCGGATCCTCGCATCACGCTAGTCTGTTGAAACTGGAGGCCTACTATAAAACGTAAATACCGAAGTTTCGGTCTGACTGCTTGTATAGTGTAACACATTAATTGCATTCTTTCATTATAAATAAATAAATCATCATTGTCTCGAGTTCGATTCACGAGTAAAACAATGGATTATTGCGTTTCTCTGTCAAGTAATATTCAGTAGCAGTATGCAGTCTGGAACTGTTCCCAGTAGACTGCATCAAGTTGGCCTTTGCGTGGGTTTAATGCCATAGTTATTAAAACGTGGGTGTAACAGTATATAATACATTTCTGTCTACCCTTTCAGGATAAGATTATAATTATGTGAATATAAAATATTTTAGCAACTAACTTTGACCTTGACTTTCAACGCCATGCCGGTCACAATTACCGCGAACAGTACATTTTCTATTGTATCTGCTGGCCTCTAATGTATTAAAAGTGAAATTCGCGTAAACGTAAGAAAATATTATGTATTAAATGTTATTTAAAACCACTTTCTCTCATTCCTTGCCATCTCTTATAACCCACTTCAATTTCCACCTATCTAATTATAATTATTATAATTGCAGATGACACAAACTCAATTAGCAACGCGGACGACCAGGCGACGGCAACAATAGAAAATATATGAACATAATTATAATTTATTAGCTAATTGTGATACCGAACTCGGGAGGCTATGCCATCATACCTGATGACCAATAAGACAAAGATTAACTTAACAACTCATCAATATCAACGACTTCGATCATAGATTTGCCTACACCATACTTATATTATCACCCCTTTATAAAATCTGTCCCACTGCTGGGCACAGGCTTCTTGTCAGTGAGATGGGTTACGCCATAGTCCACCACACTGGCCCAGTGCGGGTTTGCAGACTCCACATATCTTTGAGAACATTATGGAGAACTGTTAGACATGCAGGTTTCCTCACGATGTTTTCCTTTATCTTTAAAGCGAGCGATAATTAACTATTTAATACACACATAACTTCGAAAACTCAGAGGTGCGTGCCTTGGAATCGAACTCGAGACCTCTGCGTAGTAGTCCAACGGTATCGCTATGGCTGCTTTCTTCAGCGTATTATAGTTTGTAAATTCGCACGAAAAAGTGTCCACACTAAGATGAGTGAGCTCTCTAATTACATTTACATGAGACATAACGACGGTGTATAATTTTCAATATCAGTTCTCACTGATAAAATTCAGATGTCATGTTAACATCATATGCCGAGATGACAACTTACCATCCAAAGATATGAAAGGTGATCCATGATTTAAATCTTTGATAATTACTTATTATTTTAGGACTAAACCATATCAAAAGTATTAGGATGCTATATAAGGATATTTTAAACTTAACCAAGTGATTTATGATGAAATATATTAGCAATAGAAACAAAAATCTTGTATTTATATTTATATAATAATTTTTACTGAGCCCCTGTCATAGTATATAATAAATTATTAATAATGATAATACGTAATTAAAGCTTGTACTGTTTTTAACTTGTTTGACTTGTGACATTATTAAAAAGTGATATATTTAATACAAACTATACCGCGCGGTTTCACCCACGTTTATAATAACTGATCTGCTCCAGTAGCTCGTAGCGTGATGTTACATAATCTATGTTATTCCTGGATAAAGTAGCGTACTAGTGCCCAAGGATATTTTAAATCGCTCTAGTAGTTTTTGAGTTTATTACAAACAAAAATACAAATCTTTTCTCTATAATATTAGTATGCATAGACAATTTTTTTTTTGGTTAGTTGTCTACAAAATTGTTTGATAGAAAATCGTTAACATTTTATTACCTAACACATATACTGACCCTTTTTCGATTTAGGACTAATATACTTTGGTAAGCAATGTATATTTTGCTGACAGCCCCAAAACTTTGTATAAAACCTTCATGCCAATTGTGCTGAGAGAGACCAGCAGTAGAGCAAGCCTGACATTTTAGTAAATGTAAATACAGTAAAATCTGTAAATGTAGTTTAATTTAAATGTACTTATAATTTATTATAATAATATATGTGACTAGTCTTCGTCATATAACTAAGAAAGATCAAATGGTTGGTTGGTTAAATATTCGGCAACTTATTTGGTAGATTTTCCTCGCGCGTTTTTACGTAAATAATTTAGTCCAAGATCTTACTTATTATTACTTGTCTGTGACTATTAATGAAAGGCACGGATGGCCCAATGGTTAAATAATCACTTTAGAGTGTACATACCAATAGAGCGCGCGCATCGCATTTCGTCCATTGTGCCAAACGTAAGCAGATGATTTATAGATACTTGCAATAGATGTAGCGGTCAAATAGTGATGTGCCACGGTTTCCGGGAAAACTTTTAGTCATTAGTAAATATGTTATTGGAATTTTAACTACGTGAATATAAATTTAAAAATCACAGTGATGTAAGTATTTATTAAATAATATGTAATCATTAAACTAAATATCAAAGATAAAACATAGCAATATAGAAGTATTTAACTATTACGCCATGAAAAGGATAATTGATTATACAGTTGTGATTTTGTTTGTTATTATATTTTAATGTACTCGGTGTTTTATTGTTATTGCTATGCATATTTTTAATAACAGCACGCAATATATTAAAGAGACAATAGAATACACTTATTAATTAAACAATATTTAATATTATAATCGAACTATATTATATAGTTGGTACAGTGGAGTCCCAAAAAATATCAAACTGAGATCTAAAATTGTTATGTGTGCAATGTGCATAGTAGATAAATATTTTATATTTATATCTACATGTAAGTATATTTTTAATAACAGCACGCAACAAATTTAGTAATATACAAAAATGTACTTATTGAAAAATAATAAACAATTCAACTATAATACCCGCTCTTTTGCTTTAAGTATGGTGGAATAAAGAAACTCACATACATACATACATACATGAACGCTAAAAACATTACACTCCTTTTTTGGCAGTCGAGTATAAGATTATCCTATAGAATTCAATACATAGATTGCAGTAAAATATTATAATATATAAATTATACTCCCACAGAAATAATCATACTTATCACACAAAAATTACGGTAATATCATTATCATTAATTATGAAATTATATTTTTACAAACAAATCAAGTACAGCGTGGCGCAACACTATTCCTATTGCGGGTAAAGTGTGAAGCGGGCGGCGCGAGAGCACGTGCACGCAACCCCCTTTCACGCATTGAGTAATTTCTTTAAAATCAGTGTTTTCTGTTAAAATAATAATTACATATGAAAAGAAAATCCATTATTTCTTTTCGTTTGTTTCCTTGACTCATTTTTACAAGTTAACACTGCACATTTCACCATTTTAACATTAATTTCAAATATATACCGGCGGGAGAAAGATTCAACTCGCGCTCTTATTTGTGACTAATGAACGTCAAGTGTAATTTTTAGAACTGTTCATACCCGTGCTTACAGATCATACTCGGTTAGGAGTGCTCTATTGGTTATGTATACTCTAAGATAATCACCTATGCTGCGTCTAGTATTGTAAAATCTCCACAATTGACAAAAATTGGTGTGTTAAACAAACAGTTATTTCGACTCTAATTATTATTTATATCCGTTGTTTGAATGTTTGTAAAGTCCGCGGCGATATACCTAATAAGTTATTATTATTCACCGCGTTATGTAATTTATGATAGAAATACGAAACAATTTAATGACGTATAATAATGTCAAGTTTACTATTTTGTGTGAAAGGATTGTATCCTACGCATTCTATTTAAATGATATTTGTATACGGGTAAATAAAAGTAACATAAGCTCTGGGCACCGCGACTGTAATACTATTATGTTATAAACAATCATATGTATAGATATACTTAAAATCTCTACAACAAATAAGCTCTAATAACTTAAATATAGACAAATATTTTATATTTCTTTTGTTTTATTCTTGTTGTTGGTTTATTCTCTTATCTTCAGAGATAAAGGGTAGCTTTATCAAATATGGCGCCCCATTTTAATAAATAATAGCACAATATGACTTGTAACATTCCAAATGTTGTGAATTATTTAACCTAATATAATATGCTATGTCGTGTTATTTTTAAGACATGCGGTGTTAGTATTAAATTAGGTGCAAAATTATATAAATTGAATAAAAACCGTATTATTTTTTATATGAAGCGTCTATTCATTACCTACCTATTTGGTGTCGTTTGTTAAATTAGGTTATATACCCCTGAAATATCCTGAATTATTGGCTAGCCCTTTCACTTTTTTAATAATTAGCTGTAGTGATTACCTACTATATTTTACGTGGTGAGCTGAATAGCTTACACCATAATATAAGACAAGACTTTGCCATCTTTTTCTGACAATTGCCGGACAGAAAATTTTAGGCACTTACATGAATTTAAAGTAAGTTGCATCAGTTACTTCCTGTATTTAATATTATCCTTTTTTAATAGAGATAGTTTTACAAATATAAAATCAAGGAACGAGCAGAATCCAGTCTTAGAATTCAATTATTTTGTCGGCTTCGGTGGCGTAGTGGTTAGTGTAACCGACTGCCACGCCTGAGGTCGCGGGTTCGATTCCCGCACAAGTCAAACTTTAACCAAAAATGTGTGTACATGAACATGAATGTTTGTCTTGGTCTGGGTGTTTCTATGTATAATATGTATGTATTTACAAAAAAAAAGTATATATGTATGTTTATCCATTGTCTAGTACCCATAGTCCAAGCTCTGCTTAGTTTGGGCTAGATGGTGTTGTGTGTATGTGGTAGAATATTATTATATTTATTATTTTGTCTTTCGAACATTCCGTGGATAAAATTATTAGTAACGAAATTACCATTTATGTAGTCTCTGTGTCATGTTTGCAGTTGAGTTTTTTGATTTTTATACACAAAATACACAGACGTATATTGTGTGCATCTGGATCGAGGGCCCATTTTTGAAATCCTTGCGAAACGAAGTAAGATTAATAGGTAAATTAGTAAAAATAGTAAAACTTAAATCTAAGGGACATGAATTTCTTAAACGTGAATTAAAACGTTATGACTAAATAACTAAGGCCCTCAATGCAGACACGTGTATAAAGTAGCATAGCCAAAATTTCAAAAAACACTATCTCTGTGGGTTAATAATTTTTATTTAAGAATTTAGTTAATTTTTTCTCAAATATTCTAAGAAATGCCCATATCTGTAGAATATGACATTAGATTTATAGCGGTATATTTAGGTCACTCAATTCATTAATGTCTCTACTGAGTAATCTGCAATACATGTATTATCGGAAGAAATACATAAATACGCCTGTAATATATTTACCTTATTTAAATAGGTACCTCTGTGAATTAGTAAAAAGAAATGATGACACAAAAGTTAATTGTTAAAAAGTAAATGAAAGTCGAATTTTACTAAAACATCTGAACTGAGAGCCCAATATTTTCGGCCTTATTGACTCAATCTCATAGTTAACTTGAATTAGAATAAGAGTGTTTACAATTTTTTTATAAAATAGTAACATATCGTACCTTCTAAATGCCGTACTTTAAGAGAAAATGGATTTTTAATTTTTTAATAAATAAACGCTTTGTAGAATGACCATAATGTTCATTGTAGGTATACATTTTGTATAGCGCAGAATGAAACGAACGATGAACGCAAACGGAATGTCATATATCTGCAGCTGTAAGTCGAAGTTACTGAGCTGCGACTTGCATGTGATATAAACCTATCCTTTGATAAAATAGAAATACCATCTGCCGGTATAGAGTTTGATCTTGTTTTTCTTCGATATTATAAATAACTGAACGTTTGCAATATTTTTAAATGACATCTACATAGCTATTGGTGTCATTTTGGCACCTAGCTCTTCAGTTATAACATTTAAGGTTTAACATTAGGTTTTTGTAACGCATTAGCATATTTTTTAAATAATATTTACATTTTGTGTTTTCCTATGGACCTACTTGCGGTTTTTACCCCTCTTTTTTATGGCTTTGCGTTTTATAAAGTAGTTTTTAAAATTAAAATATACAATGTCAAAAGTTTAGTCTATAATTTCTCGCAGACATACATACATACATAGATTCACGCCTGTTGCCCAGAGGGGTAGGCAGAGACTACGGCTTTTCATTTGCTACGATCCTGACACATTTCTCTGGCTTTATTCACTTTCATCACATTCCTCATACACGCCCGTCGGTTCAAGTTGCTCTTAACCTGGCCTTTGTCCAGAGAGCCTCCGATCTGATCAAGAAACGTTCGCCTAGGTCTTCCTCTTGCGACTGTTCCATTCACACTAGCCTTATAAACTTTCTTAGTCTGTCTTTCCTCGTCCATTCTGACTGTTCATAAAAGCGCGTAGAGCTCCATTCACTTTGTTGCCCGCAATCGTTCTCCTTTCAATATCTCCCTCATGTTTACTATCCCTTGTAAACAAAATACCGAAATATACACTTTCACTTGCACTTTTTCTCCATCATCCATTCCTCCATCTTGTTAACATTTATTTTCATTCCTTTACTCTCAAAAGCACCATGCATAATAGTTACCATCGCCTGCAACTCTTCTGCTGATGACGCAAGTATTACTTGGTCATCGGCATAAAGAAGACATTTGACAAGAAACTCATTCATTCTTAATACCCATTCACAATCTTTTAAATCTTTTAAACAATTGTCTATGTATAAGTTAAACAACCAAGGTGACGCTACACATCCTTGTCTAACAACTTTTTCGATGCTAAATCATTCTGTGTAGGTCCATTCTCGCAGAATACTCAACAATTTCGTACTTATAAATAATCACTATTGGTCTATTATCTTTATTATATATTATTATCATTATTTTTTTTTATCGTTATATAAACCATTAAAATCCCCATATACATCGAAATAAACAACTTCACTTTGGGTCCTTCTTAAAATCGCGAGTTTCATACTCAAATCGAATACACATTAAATAATTCTGCCGGTCTAGAACGGTTATTTGTTGTTTATCATTTTGTTAAGGTTATATTACGCCAATATTGTCTTTGTTAGACATTTTTAAGTTTTACAGTCGATAATTAATGAAGTGTAAAGATATAATAAAATATACTTAAATTAAAACCCCGTAATCACCAATTCCTGATGACGACAAATCAGCAACAACATTAACATAGGAAAAATACACGACATGTTATTCTTCAAATGAAATAGGGAATATTAAAGTAATCTAGGTACTTACTTCGATATCACAAAACGGAAACACAGGTAATATTTACTGCACTATTAAATTATTGCACCACACAAAACACGTTTGCCGCCGACAGTTCAAGCAACAAAATATATTTACTTAGTCGCTTAAAAAATAGCTTGTATGAGGGTACTGATACTGATCAGTCCAAAAAGTAACAAAATCATATCCACTCTACATAATTTTCTCCTATAAAAATTTAAAATCATTTCTCTCTTAAAGTACCTACCTATGGCATTTAAAAGAACGGACGATGTGTTACATTTTAATTAAAAAAATATCTTAATATAATTTTAGTTAATCTATGAGGCCTAGTCTTATAGGGCCTAGTCAATAAAGCCGAAAATATTGAGCTCTCAGTTCAGATGGTTTAGTAAAATTCGACTTTCATTTACTTTTGTGTCATTATTTGCTTTTAACTAATTCACAGAGTTATCTAAGTAAATATATTACAAGCGTATTAATTAATGTATTTCTTCCGATAAATTCATGTTTTGCAGATTCCTCAGTAAAGACATGAATGAATTGAGGGACTTAAATATACCGCCATAAATCTGCAATATCGTATACTACAGATTTGGGCATTTCTTAAAATATTTAGGAAAATTTTAACTGTATACTTAAATAAAAATTACCCAGAGATAGTACTTTCTAAGATTTAGACTATGCCACTTTATGCACGCGTCTGTATTGAGGCCCTAAGTTATTTAAACAATTTCAATTCACGTTTAAGAAATTCATGGACGTTTGCTTTAAGTTTTTACTAATTTACCTATAAGTCTTATGACGTTTCTTAAAAAATGTGCCCTCGATGTATGGCTCATCTTGGCACAGACACCATCGTAAACTGGAAATCTGTTTACGTAGTGAATTAGTCGAATTTGGTCGCAATTTAGCAGAATTGGTCGGTCCGCCGTTTCAAAGATACAAAGGGGTATTAGTGGTTGTGCCAAAGTGAGCGCTCATCTTGGCACAGACACCTTGTATTTCCAAAACTACAGCACAAAACGAAGATTTAACTATACCAATAATTAGTCGTTAATTAGTCGACATTGATCACTAAATATCAAACATTGTACGAGCCCCCGTTTAAAAGATATAAGGGGGTATTGGTGGCTACGCCAAGATGAGCGCTCATCTTAGCACAGCCACCTCAATATCTCGGGAACCACAATACCTAACGACAATCTGATTGCACCAATAATTAGTCGTAGTTAAACAGATTTCCAGTTTGCGATGGTGGCTGTGCCAAGATGAGCCATACGCCCACGATCCAGATGCACACGTATATCTCCACTTCACTTGACCTCTAATGAGTATATTGCAAAATCAATTACCTATATAATAACTAATAATTATGAATAATACCTACCCATATCAGGCAGTTAGCTTTCCGATAACGATTATAGGTGTAAGTACGTTCTTGTTGCAGAGGTAGGTACTTATAGTTTACTAATATTTTACATATATTTCACCTAACGTGAATGAGTTATCGGTACATTTTCCAAAAGCCAATTTTTTTTTTCTGTTAAGAAATTCTCAATAGCGGCCCGGCAGTTTGCGCGGTTGCAGCGAAAGCAGTAAAACCGATAGTCCCGCGCACGAGTTCTCTCCGGTCGTGACGTATTGACACATATGGTTGCGTCCGGTAATTTCTCTTGTGCACATGTGGTTTCCGATAAGATTAGCCGCCCTAACCCCAGTTTGGGTGAAAAAATATATAAGACTCCATCGCCTTATATAGAGAAAGAGAAAAGGTAGAGACAAGATCGAGTTCGTTTTTTCAGGTGTATTATTCACCCACTTTTCGTCGACTTTGTTTACAGGTCCTAAGTAGTAGGGGGAGCGAGCTTATATTACCAGACCCCATATTGCTAAAAATTCAACACCACTGCCCATTGCAGGGATCGATTTCCCAAAACATAAGCAGCGCTTAAGTGTAAGCGCAAAGTTATGCCACCAACCTGGGACCGATGAGGCAGGTCACCCTATTATGGCAATTACAAATAACTTTGCGTTGTTTTTATGTGGTGAACTTCTGATTATCTTTACAAAATTCCAAAAATAGTAATACGAATAACGAAGCGATATTTGAAAATATAAGAAGTGGGATTTTCTGTAATGTAAAAACCAACAATGTTGAAGTAGAAAATTTATTTATTTAATCCATACAATACAATATATTTCATCCACAAAAGCAGTTTCATCAGAAATGCACAAAAGAGATTCAAAATACAATAAACAGACATTTGCTCCCGATATTTACTATTTACAGACGAAGTGATACATTTACAGAATCACATATTTTCATATAGAAATGCATAAATATAAAATTTTATAACACTTTAATAATTTTTATTTGTAAAATGGACGTAATTAAAGTTTATTATATAACGCCGATTTATGAAAATACTTTTATATAATTTCTATTGTTTATCAACATTACAAACAGTCGCTTATCTAACTTAACAATACCTAAAATGTATATTTTAAAATGGTGCAACAAAAGAGACTGAACTTTAACTAAATATAATGGTAAGGTACCGCGCGTCGCATCTACGAGCTATCAACGTCGTTGACACCTGTAGATGTACAATAAAACAAAAGTACCGTCTTAAACATGATCAATTTACCTGGAAAAGTTCATTTTTTATTTTAAACAATGTAAAATACTAACTAGACAAAGACTAATGCCTAAAGTCAAAGATTAAATATATGTCAGACGCTGTCTTCTCGTTTTAAACAAATATAACGTGTCCTAGGCTGTATTTTTGAAGGTGGGCTTGCGCTAGACCGAGCTATCCTTAACCTAACTTGTACATAAGTAACTTATGTTTTTGTATCTGTCGTTGATTTTTATTGTTCTTATTCGAATGTTTTCGTGTGATGTCTTCGTTTTAGGCATAGCTGAAATTGATTAATACCTGAAATTAGTACATGAAAAATTTTAACATGTTATTCAAAATACAACATATCTAATGGAAATAAAAGAACACTGGTACCATGGAATGTTTTAAACACAAAATTATAATACAAACATAAAATACCTTTTTAAACATAAAATTACTTGTAATAAGTTAAGCCCGTGCTAATCACAAATAATTAGTAAACATTATAAAATTTACAAAAACTGAATATGTATATTTTCTATTATCTTTTTAAATGAACCAAATTGATGCGCAACATTTAAGTGCTTTTCGATGGCAATATTGTTTGAAGTGCAGAGTGATTAATAAACAAAATTAAGATGGCCTAAATATTATTTGTTACTACATAGATTATTTTCACCTTTACTGTACATAAACTGTATAAAAAGGTAATGCATGTTTTGGCCCAACTATAACTGATATAGCACTCAAGTTAAACACATTTTACATAATTATAACCTTGAATAGGTATAAGTCAAATTATTTTTTTATTGACAAGTTCTTTTAATTTGCAGCAGTAAATAACAACACAAGAAAACTTAAACAAAATCATAAAATAGCACAAAAAGTAAATACAATAAGCAACTACAAACATGCATATTAGTAATATTATATACAAAAACTGTGACTCACCTATTTCGCACATGCTTTGCCAAACATTTCCAATAATATATATTCATTTGTGCAATATTAAAGCGTTGCTTTAAAATGTATCTTTGCGAAAATAACTGTGGTACTTAATCACTGGCATACAAATTAAATATATCATTATATTGATAATGAGATACCCTTAGTCCATACGCGTATGAAATCGTTGATACAACCAAAACCCAGGATTTGTACAACCACAGTATACGTCCTATCCCGGCATCGAATATTGTTATAGAGATTAAACCACAGATATTCAAGCAAAGTAATATAACTTAAAAGTAAAGGTGTTAGAGAAAGTAAAAACACAAAAATTATTACACACATTCTTTATTAATTACAAAATTCTATCAAATCAATCAGTGCAAGGCACCACGTTTACTTTAAAATTCCTTCGCCTCTATGTATGAACAGAATCGATCGAGTGCTGCAATGAGCAGGTTATTATGTTTATCATTTGGCACAAATAATATGTCGAATGTTCTTTGTAACATTTATAATGTGGGCAACTCGCTCGTATATATCTTATAAAAATCTATTTAAAACATCAATTTTATCATTATATAATCAAAATTAAATGAATACGAAAATAAATTACAGTCGTATTTTTTCGAAATTCTTTTCACTTAGGTTCCTAAAATTTCTAAACACGTTTATTTTCGTACAATATCACAATAGCAAGATTCTAAATGTCCATAAATACAAAAATAAGTAGAGATTCTTAAATCGATGCGATAAATATTATTACTTTTTATTAATATCTAGAAGAGACTCTAAAACCGAGTGATTAAAGGTCTAGTAATATAAGCGCCATTACTTGTGATACTGACTCTACTTTCTTTTTGTTAATAAAATAAGCTTATGGTCTGCCTGGTAGTAATGGGTTCCCATAGTATATGCAATATTTCAATACTACATTGTGATTTAACTGTTGACCACTGACTGACATCTTTTTGCCCTTTTAGTAAAATCTATAGGTTGCAAATATTCAACATCGGTTACATATTTCTTATTTAAAAATTTTACATAGTTATGCAAATTTATTTTTAGTTTACAAAACAAATATATGGTTTGTTATACATTTTTGGGCTTTAATCAAGTCCAAAATTAAAATGAGAAGCTTATTATACAAATCTCTTTAATTACTAACACTGAACTTTTTTGTATTTGATTGTAATTTATCTTTTAAATTACACTAGAATAAAATATTGCAGAAGTGAGTTGTAACTATACTTTTATTACCAATCAGACTTGTTTCTCTGATTGAACAAGTATAAATGTAGGTTGTATCACAAAATATATGGTGTATATCACTATGCCTTTCACCCGTCAAATGTTACTGTAATGAATTATGAAATATATAATATGAGAACAATATTAATTCGTGAATATATAACCCCCATAAAATATTAACATTGCGCTCCGAAAACCTTTCTAATTTACGAACCATGTACGTTCGTTTAAGGACAATAATTATATAAAAGATTAAAGTCATTTTAACTACTATTTGTACCCATTAAATGTGTACATATTTCAACATTTAGATTGTATTATATATAACCGCCATATTTTAAGTAGAAGCCAGTTATTAACCACGGGAATGCACATAGAAACGCTTAATAATTAGCTTAATGTTAATATGCAAGACAATGTTAGTGAAGCGTTATTCGCAATAAGCATTTTAATTTTAAATACACATACATTTGTAAAGCCGAAAGTTTGTTTATATTATTTATTTTGTCATAATTACACTTTTAAATATAAATTTTAAGAGGTCATTTTTAAAAAGCTTGCCACTGCACGGGCCTTCACTCACTTTCAGAAATACTAGGGCATAGTCAACCGCTTTAGCCCAGTGCAGGTATCACACGTATTCAAAAATAATGATGGCAAATGATGCATTATGAGAGATTATTTTGCCACTGATGATTTTATGAGAGTTAATAATGTTACTTTTATGAATATGTAGGTATGATAATACAATAATTTTATTTAACAAATATACATATTTTTATTAAGTAACACAACACTTGTTATTCTAAAAGAAGACAGAATTGTATTGTTTCACGTTACATAAATATTCCACATCGAAATGACTTGATTTTCATTGAGGGCATAAGATTTAAAAAGATTTTTATTTTGTTCATTTGTCTATACTAAAGCTTTGTATATTTTCAAGTATAGATCACGATGGGAATAGAACTACTATATTTTATAAGTTTTTAATTTCTCCATTAGTTATATCAAAAATATACTTATGCCATTCTTTTAAGAAAACATTAGTGGTCCTGCAAAGTCCTAGAGAAATATTTTACCTAAAACTATTATCTTTTTAAACCAATACCGTTCTGCCTGCTGCCAGGCATAATGATGTGTTTGATAATGAAGCTTCAATGTGAGCATAGCAATGCGTCATCCCCGAAATTATTGACATTATGAGTGAATGAGTAATTTTGACAAAATTATCGTAATTCAGTACGTTTTCGATCTTATCGTGAACGTCACTTGATACAATCAAGCAATAAATATTATATTAATAAAATGTTATAAAACACCAAAGTTAGTCAAAGTGTTGGATGCTACCTTACTGCGTTGCATATCGTATTTTTTACACATTAAAGTTATATTTTAATGCGAAGCTTAAAATAAAATGGTATAAATATTTTGTCATCTATATATTGATGATATATAGACAAAAATAGTTTTAGACGCTAAAAGTAGCATTTGTGCTCGTTGTTTCTAGGCGAATACTACACGCTCAAAAGCATTACGTATAAATTATCATGATATTTATCACGATCTATAGTAATTAATTGAGAGGGAGTAAAGATAAATCTTTAGTTTTATATGTGATATTTGCTTAATAAAAATCGCGGTCCAGGATCATGATCTAAATCCATACTAACAATCACTCACAATATAAATGTGAAAGTAATTGTATATAAAACAATCATAACGAAACCGCTGAACGGATATTGACGAAATTTGACAAGTCAGTAGATCATGACCTGGATTATTATATAAATTACCTTGAATCCCGGAAAACTGTTTAGTTATTTTGAAAATTCAATGAATATACTGTTACCTATAGAGCATCACAAAGGAACGACTTTAAATCACGCTCGCGTCGATCAGTATTCTGAGTACTATGATGCCACTAGATGGCGTTATTATATATTTTATGCGATAGCCTACATGTGTCCGGGCAGTGCGCAGCCTTTAAGCTAGCATAAGATTACAAATGAGCGCCAGCATTCGCCATAGAAAAAAAATCAAGTCAGTCAGCCATGCAGTGAACAGTCCGCTCACAAATTAGTCAACAAAGAGAACCAAAAAATAATTGTGTTCATAGGTACCAGTTTTAATGTACAAAATATTAGTAGCGAGACCTTCTGTCCATATTTCTTATGGAATTTGCGAGACACAGCGCGAACAGAGCTCCGACCACCTGGAACATTGCACAACAAAATATTTATTACTTTTTCGTTAGGTACACACGGCTACACATCAAGTTGGACACCCTACATACGCAGCACTGCGCTACATACAAAATAGAGAATTGTCGGAAAGGGACTGTGCATAGTGGTGTCGACATAATGGTAAAGATACCGCTTCGCGTCCCGTTCAGCGTGAATGAGACAAAATAACAAAAATATAACGCACTCTCTCGAACGATTCGCAGCGTTCAACTTCTAATAGTTTAAAGTCCAAACAGTCTAGGTTGATGTGTCGCTGTGTATATTAGGGATAATCTAGAATAAGGAAACGGACTGGGGATAATGTCTGTGTCGCGGGGGAAATTCTCAACGTTCATACAATGGATACAATCAATACCAGACACGGAACATGCAGGTTGTAGATGTCACATGTAATTAATATAAGATTGTATTTGGCACAAAAGTTTTAGACGCCGTGCTTTTGAAGAGAATTTCCTCGTCCTACCTGAAAATTAAACGGACATCATGCCCGGTTCATACATTCTAGTATTCACCACTGGACCAACTACGACTATGACTACATTTGATATTTACATACAAGTTTAATTACCATTAACACATTGAATGCCATGCCGGTCATAAATGACCGCGAACAATACATTTTCTATTGTGTCTGCTACATGACATTCAACCTGTTACACATCCACGCAATAAATACAATTTAAAAAATTCTACGAGTAGTGGTCTAGTTATCGTGGATATAAATTATAATAAAAGCCCTGTATATAACGGCTAAGCCAAAGACCATGACATGTCAGCCTCGGTGGCGTAGTGGTTAGTGTAACTGACTGCCACGCCTGAGGTCGCGGGTTCGATTCCCGCACAAGTCAAACATTTGTGTGCATGAACATGGATGTTTGTCTTGGTCTGGGTGTTTCTATGTATAATATGTATGTATTTACAAAAATAAAAAAAAAAGTATATATGTATGTTTATCCATTGTCTAGTACCCATAGTACAAGTTCTGCTTAGTTTGGGCTAGATAGTGTTGTGTGTATGTGATAGAATACAATGACGCTGGCTCATTGCGATATTTTCCAGAAAATTATGGAGAACTCTCAGATGATCAAATTGCCTCAGAATGCTTTTTATAAATTTACTATTTATACACATCATTTTGAAAAGTCTGTGTTGCATGCCGTGGAATCTAGCTTAATACTTGCAGTGTAACCGTCTGCCACTAGCCAATCGCTGTAAAAATCATAAAAAAGAATATTGGTTCCGTACCTCAATACAAGCGACACCAATGGCTGCGCCTGCAATAGGCTTGTTCCATTTCTCGTACATGCTCGAGATCGTAGCTGCGCAGCCAGGGTTAGCGGCTTCCAAGGTGCACCTGCCTCCGATGACGTTGCCGATAGTGCTGATAGACTTGCAGCAGGAGTCGGGAAGTGCCAGGGTGATGCCGTAATCCTGAGGACCGTTCTTACCGCAGCAGGTGAACTGGAAATAATGGTGGAATGTTAAACGAGAATTTTTGTAGAAGCGGAGGTAGAACGGTGGATAAATCATTGGACTTGTGATTGAGAGTTCCTGCGTCCTACCCTCATAGGTGGCAATGGTCTTTTTTGTTTTCTTAAGTTAGAATAGGAATAGTTCCTGTTCGCGGTGAATGCTAGCGCGAATCCCGTGGCACCGACACTAGGTACCGGCGAAACGTCGTCAGGGGTTTTTTTCTATTTCCTCCCAGGGGTAAAACTGCCCTGGGGGGGAGTTTATTGCGACGTAATGCGCTAATTCTGCTATTTGATACAGAAAAGATGGGTAAGTATTACTGTGTTATTAATATTAGGATTTTCTTAAGACTAAGCTTATAGTTAACATATATATGTGGTATTTACAAATGAAAGAAAATATTTGTCGCAACAAATTAAAATGAATTGTGTAGGTGTGTGTGTTTGAGTGTGTGTGTGTGTGTGTGAGTGGATGTGATATGCATGTGAGTGGTGGTTGTGAAAATGTTATGTGTTGTTGAGTTTTTTAAGAGTGTTTACAATGAGAGTGAGGTGTGTCATGAAAGTGTCGATGGTGGAGTCATTGGTAATTATTATTTCGAGGTTGTAGGGGTCTATTTGTACATTGTGGCAGAGTTGCTCGTGTTGGAGGCGGGTGCGTGTATATTGTGGACATTGTGTCAAGAGATGTTTAAAAGATTGTGGTGTTGTGTCATCACAGAAGCATGTGTCGTTGTTTGTGATGTGGAAGCGGTGTAGGTATGTTTTGTGGTAACCGTGGTCCGTGAGTAGCTGTGTAAGTGCGAAAGTGTGGCCTGTTTTGTTGATGAGTGTATGTAAGTGTGTGAGTGTAGGGCACCAGATTCTCATTGTAGAGCCTTGGGGATTGTTAGTGTATCTGTCGGCTGATTGTGTGAGACTGTCTGCTTTGGCCATTTTCTTGGGGTAGCTGAGAGGGTAAAAATGGAATGTTGGTGGTTTATTTAAGGTAGCGGCGGATTTGGCGGCAATATCTGCGGCTTCATTGCCGTGGATGCCTGCATGAGCTTTTATCCATATGAATGTGATCTGTGTGTTCATGTTGTGCAATGTTCGGTGTATGTTGGTGGTGACGCGGTGTGTGCTGAGAGTATTGTTTATGTCTTCCAGGGCAGACCTGGAGTCGGACATTATGACTGCCGCCTCGGTGTGTTGTTGTAGCAGCCACTGGCAGGCTTGGTCAATGGCGACCAGCTCCGCCTGGAAAACTGTGCATGTGGAGTGTAACTTGAATGTTTTTGTGATGATAGTATTTTGTGGGGTGTGTGCAATGAAGGCAGCCCCCACGAGATTGTCGTGTTTGCTGCCGTCGGTGTAGATGTGATGCGCGTGTAAATGGTTGCTAAGTGTGGTGGTTAGTTCGTCTTGTGTCGTGATGGTGTCAAATGAGTATGGCTTGCGAAGAGATGGATGGAGTAAGTGTGATGGATGGATGGGTGTGTCGAGTGACGAATCGTCAGGGAGGTAATCGGTGACCCCGGTGATTTTGGTTCGTTCGATGTTTGCCGATTCCAGAACTTTTATGTCAAGCGGTGTAAGGGTGGATAGGGCTATGGCGTCTATGGTGTTTATGGTTCTGAATCCTTTTATTATTTTCAGAGCGAATCCACGTTGCAGAGAGAGTAGCTTTTTCCTGTTAGTCTTGAATTTTAATGCCCGGCTCCATACGCTGGAGGCATAGCAGATTATGGGTTCGATTACCCCCCTGTACAGTGTGTGAATGTTTTCTGAGTGTATGCCCCAAGTAGGGCGGACAAATTTGGTGAGTTTGTTGTGAAGTTTCCGTGTTTTGACTGTGATGTAGTCTACATGTTGGGTGAAATGTAGGTTGTCATCAATGATCACCCCCAATACCTTGGCGGTGCGGCTGAAGGGAATGTGTGTATGGTTCATCGTGATATGGAGGAGTTTGGTTTTTTGTGTAAAGGCTATGGCGACTGTTTTTTCCGGTGAGAAGGTGAGTTTATTAGCAATGCCCCAGGTGTGTATGGTGTGTAGGCATTGATCGATGTTGTGTTGAAGTGTGGTGAGTTTTTTGTGAGCGGCGATTAGTGTGATATCATCAGCAAAGGCCTGCAGCTGGCAACCCTCCGGTAGCGACCCGTGCCCTGGTGAGTCACCGGACAAATCCAGTAACCCGTCCAGGATCAGGTTCCAGAAGGTCGGCCCGCATACAGACCCTTGGATGCATCCTCTAGTAAGGTTTTTGGTAGAGGTGGCGTCGGCGTAGTGTATTGTGGCTGTGCGGTCTGAGAGATAGTTTTGTGTTATTGTGTAAATATTCCTGGGGCATTTGACGTGTTGAAGACGTGCGAGTATAGCAGTAGTAGTGCGAGTATAGTAGTAGTAGTCAGGGGTTTAGTGGGTATGGGGCCGGCTTTTCTGGCTCGAGTCCCACACACCCGCGCCCTGCCCGGGCGCGGACGGCGCGTAAAAGCATTCCCCTGACGTTAAAAAAAAAAAAAAAAAAAAAAAGGAATAATCCTGTGTCGCGGGGGACTTTGCAAACATTTAAACAACGGATACAAAAAACACCTATATTCGTGACTACTATTTGTGGATCACACAAATTTTTGTCCCGTGTGGGGATCGAACCTACAGCACTCGGCGCGGTGGCAGTGGTGAGGAGGCCACTTAAACCACTACGCCATCCGTGCAGTCAGGTTTGCTTGTCAGTAAGCGATTATGTAGCCTATATGAAAATGACGGATAGATGAGGGTAGAAGACGAAAAGAACCGTGTGATTGAGTTCGACTCTCTAGTAAGGTTAAATGTTTTATATAATATCAGCCAAGATTATAAACAGTTTTACTGCTGGGCACAGGCCTCTTGTTGATATGAGAAGGTAAGGCCATCATAGTCCACCACGCTAGCCGAATGTGGGTTGGCAGACAGCGCAAATCTTTGATAACATTACGTAGAACTTTCAGACATGCAGGTTTCCTCGTGAAGTTTGCTTTAACAACCGTTAACACGAGCGATAATTAATTCTTTTATCGCACCGTACCCCTCTATCATTTTGCAATGGATGTATCCATTGCAAAATGATAGAGGTGCGTGGCTTGGAATCGTTTATATATATTTTGATTTTGTACATAAATACCTATAAATTGTTTCTATAAGGTTTACACAATTAAATACAAAATTGCTTATGCTAAAGGCTATTAAATAATAGAAGTAATGTTAGATATTAATGAGGCATAACGTTTAACTCCGCGGGACGACCTCCAGCCACCCTGAGGTTTGACCTGGGGGTGGCGGGCTTTGTGGGCCTGCCCGCCATCCGTTCAGCACCAGGTCCGAGAGGCGGCGTGCGTGTTCCCACGCGTGCCTCTGTGTTGAGTCCGTCTCCCCTCTAGGGGGGACAGTAGGGAGTGGTAGAAGTGCCTTTAGGGTAGGTCTTTCGTGTAGTGGCCTGCCGTTTCATACGGCGGGCCGAAACCTCGGCGGGGTCGCGACCGCATGCGAAAGTGATTCGCGCGGCCCCGTCGATAGTGGTTTTATCGAGGAACACCGTGGTAGGTTTAGTCGGTATTCCGGGAGGTACTTTATCATCTTAACATCTTATTTTACCCCGGCGAGTCCGACATAACCCCTCCGCCCGCCCCCGCGGAGGGGTATGCGTCATGCATTCCCCCACGTAAAAAAAAAAAAAAAAAAAAAAAAAAAAAAAAAAAAAATAACGTTTAACTCAAATGTTATACATTGAAATGAAACTTCTTTATACAGATTTTATTACGGAAAAACACTAAGATAATTATGAAACTATTAAACACAAAATGTGATTTAATTAAATATGACATAAATGGTTGCAGAACTAATATTAGATTTGTATTTTCGCAAATATTTTTTCCTTATATAATCACAAGTATAATTAGTTAGCTTGAATGTAATTTGTTAAATTAATTTATTATAGTTTTGGTTAATTATTCACGTTATGTTGCATGATTATATGTATAACAATGATGTCAATTAGCCAATAAACTTAGATTAATGTAACTAACATTTCCAAATGCGATGGTTGGTGGATGATGGTGATGGATGGTTTTAAAAGGATAAGCGAGCGTAGCATATTGTTCAGGCCCATTGTGAAGGCAATAGATTTGTTAATATACTTTTATTAAATGTTTTGATGCCTGTAGTTCCTCTTAAGATGCACGCTCATTCCTTCTAAAGAAGTAGGCAAATTCTTTACGCAGACTTTGCAGACTTTTTACGTATGGCTCCGGATACCAACGGACATAAAAACAGTATTTTGTATACTTTTTTTTTATATAACGGTAAAAAGTATTAACGAACGAGAAAAGTATAGCTGGGAACCCTAATTTGAACCCAGTACTCGGATCGCATCGATTGTAATAAGATATTTTACCTGTTGCTGAAGGCTGTTGATAACAGATTCAGTGGCTTTGTCTACGTCGGAGCTGGACCTCTTGTCGAACAGCGAGTTGACAGACTTCACCAGACCTTCCTTGATGGTGTCGCCGTATGCGAAGAGTAGGACGGCAATGACCACTTGCACGATGATGATCACCAACAAGAAGATTGCGTACTGAAATATCATAAAAAGATTGTGTTTATTTACATACATATTAAAAGGTAAAAATAACAACTAAGTTTTGAAGTTCATATTACTTTGTGACCTTAGTGAATAAATGACTTTTGACTTGAATATTTATGAGCACACTAGTGTCTGCTTGCGGCTTCGCCCGTATGAATCGCATGACAAGGCATATCAGGATATAAAGTATCTGTGTTTATCCAGGATTTGGGTATTAGTGCGCTAAGTTCCATCATACGACTTAGGCATAATTGAGTAAAAAACATCCAAGCAACTAAAAGGAGCCGAGCCTAGTGTTGCCTACATCACAATCTCAGACTTTTACTTCTCAGATCACCGAACAATTCCTAGAAGAACAATTTGTAACACAGGCCTGGGAATTGAATCCAGCCTATTGATGGTAGTCATACTGCAATTATTTTGGTTAAGTATGTTCAGAGGATATCTACAACTATCAATCTTGAGGTGTCAATTTTGAATCTCGAGGTGGGATTGTTCCATTGAGCTTATTTGTAAGTAGGTATAAGGTACTCAGTTTTATAAAAAGCTATTTTAATACATAGAGCAAACGTAGATAACAAAATATGGGTGTTATATATAATACATTGTTAAATTAAATAATAGAGTAGTCTATTTGCATGCTACAGAAAATTACCTCACAGAAACTACCAGTAATTGAACCTGGGACGTCAAATCACCAATATGCGTAAGAGGCGCAAGAGCAACCGACCAGCAAGGCAACAATCGAACGTTTTATTATTGCGTAAGTAAGCCGGATGTTGGGTTTACATACACTGCGTGTTTCGAAGAATCGTGTTCTTTCAATACTGTTATGATGAAGCGATGTATATGGTATTTATCAAACGATTGGAAATATTTTGTGTGTGAGTGATTTTTTGATATATACATAACATAATGTTGTTGGAAGCATATCAGGTTTACGATTTTCAGTTGAAATGTAAAATGATGATGTGATTATATTTATTTTTAAGTACATAAATAAACAAAATATAATTATTCCAGAAGCATTAATTTAAATGTGACTTGCTGCTTGCACCATGATTCGGAGCAACGGTATTCTAACAACATTTTTTGTAACCCACTCGAGTTTGAACATCAAACTGAAATGGATAAAAAATTTAACGCGGTGTGGTAGGTATCTGCGTTCCATTGGCAGTAGCAAGATGGACATTCTAATAAAGATATGGGTTACTTACTGTGACAACCATGCAGTGGCTTTCCCGTATCGCTCCGCAGCAACCGAAGAACGCTATCACAAACATGACAGCGCCGATAATGATGAATATCCATGGTGCGACTGTAATGTGTGTCTTCAGCTCATCCTTAATGGCGGTCCAGTTCAACTGGAAGGCTACGCCAATGCCTATTACGGCTAGGCCCAAAAGCTGTAAACAAATAAACAATTAAGTATTAATACAAAAGATAAAATTAATTACAAAGTTATTATACAAAAAAGAATATGTAAACGTTTTGGTAGAACAGGCTGAATGGCATTGGACTTTAGCATGAGTAAAACTTTTATGCCAATCCTAACTAATATTATAAATCCAATGTGAGTTTCTTTATTTGTACCCTTTTACGCTTTAACTACTCGACCGATCATCATGAAATTTCGCATACACGTTGTCAGGTGCCCAAGTCTGCTATTACAATAGTGTCAGAATGGTCTATCATTGATTTCATAACTGTCGACTTTGACAAGTTTGGGAATCTACTAATATAATGGCGTCATTATGACTTTCCGATGGTCAACCACTGACCCTCCATTGAAAAAATGGCATAGAATGGTAATCTCGTACATTATGACAAATGAATGACTGACGTATGCGGTAATGTGCTATTTTGATAGTTCCTTTGATCAAATTGCTTTTAACACTAATAAATAATATGTAAAAATATATATAAACGAAATCTGGCATGAATAAATGTTCAAATTTAGTAGTCGTTTTTCAAAAATCGCTTCTTCTAACTGGTTTTATAATAATGGCAAAACAACATGTCATTCTACCACAATCCTATTACGAGACCATTGACCGACCATTGATCAACCATTATGAATTTAGCAGATTACGAACTTTTAGCAAAATGACAATGGAATTGCAGTTACGTCGTGTCGGAATGGCGAATTTATAAAAATAGCAGACTTGGGCCCCAGGATTACAGAATAGGACATAGGGTACCTCTCATCCAGAAAAAAAGTAGTGTTCGCGAAGGATATAAATTTATTGACAAAACCTAGATTGATGCGAGCGAAACTGCATGCAAAATCTAGTAAAAATACTTTGACGCATAGAATGAGATTGAACAAAAAAGGTTATCGTACAACTTTTTTTTCAAAATTGATACTTTATCTTAAATGGAATGTGATTACCTTTTAAGTGAACATATAAGTGACCTTGACGCGTATGTTATGTAATATTTATAAGCTTATCACTTAACAGCACTTAATTAGATTAATATCGATGTGTTAAGGTAGTTATATGTTGACTCTTTTTTGTATCGTCCCACAGTATGTATCACGTCATGTTTAAATTTGAAATATTATGTAAATTTCACAAAAACTAGTCAAACTACTCACGAGGGACTTTTTGTTTACAAGATGTCATAAATAACCAACGC
Source organism: Catocala fraxini (assembly GCA_930367265.1). Taxonomy (NCBI): domain Eukaryota; kingdom Metazoa; phylum Arthropoda; class Insecta; order Lepidoptera; family Erebidae; genus Catocala; species Catocala fraxini. The sequence continues at coordinate 22,818,603 of OV884032.1, read as the reverse complement.
TATTGCGATTTACGCAATTGTTTTTAATGGATTGCGTCAATAGAATACGCAAGTTAAATTAATCGAAAAATAAATTAGAAAAGCAGTCAATTAAAAGCGGAAAAACCATTTGAACGAACAATCGATGGTAGTTAAATCATATTGCGTAGTTGGTGACTCAATAATCGGAATTGGTAGGCTATCTAAGAATCTAATCAATGAGGTCATGGTCAGGATTAATAAGGCTGACACCTAAAATGTCTGTGCCTAAAAAGGAGCAGGACAAAAATGGGTGGTTAAAATGGCAGCAATTGACAACTGTTTCTGATAACGAAAATTAATGATGCATTAAAATATTGGTCGTCTTGTATATATATATAGTAAGTCGCATAATAAGTTTGACGGAATTTTTATTATCATAAGTTCATAACACCTTATTGAAATGTAGTATGTCGCGGGCTTTTATGTGACACACAGTCAGACATAATCTAATATATCTAAATATAACCGCACTTTAGTCTTATTTGGAAGTAGTAGTAGCTAACAACGAAATTTGGTAAACATTATTTTTAGTTTTGGTGAGTATCACGCTCTGTTTATTTTTGTTGTTGTTAATGTTTTGATTCTTTTTTTAAAATACATAGAAATGTTGATAATATTAAAGTAAATTTCTTAACACAATAAAGAATATTTAAACCAAATGTAATGGAAATTCGTAGATTGTCTGGTCTGGGACCAAAATAATAATTTTAATAGTCATTCTCATTATATTGCCCCTTTTTCAACCTGAGTATTCTGATCAGTAAAGCTTGAAAAGAAAAAAGCTATCGGTAATTTCGACAATCATTCATTTGTAAATTATTTTATTGTATGTTTAATTATAGACATAAGGCTTTTATCTATCTTATTAAAATTATACCTAAAATTTAGGCGTGATAGAATTCCTGCGCATCACAGTCGACTGGTAGTGTGCCTAGAAGACTGGCAACATTGCCACATTGAATGGCAATATTTATTTTATAATATACCTACATAAATAATATAATATTTGTATTAGAAATTATTGTAACGTTTGTTTTTCTAACGTAGAACGTGAACGTTCGTCGGTAAAATTTAATAGAAATAGGTAATTGACTTGTGCGTGGGCCAAAATTAGCCGCGAGCTCACTGACCACGTGTACCACCGGTCGCCATTGCGTTCGCTACTTTATTTTTGTAGGTAGTGAAAACAACAACGCGATGTAACTATGAGATCATTTTATTTATCATCGCCTTTGCGTTAGTTCTAAGTAATTTATTGAATTAAAAACGTTAGTAATGAGTTTAATGACTAGTATTAGTAGTTACTGGCACATGAGTCACTTTTCTAAAGAATAAAAGAAAGGTTACTTTTTTGTATGCAAACCTAGTTACAATTTCTTGTGCAATTAGCACCTGAGATAACGCCTGTGTAAACTGTATACCTCCATGACACAAAAATACATTTAAAGCTAGATAGATGTGTGTAGTGAAGAGCAAATACAGATTATTACGATAGTCTCACTTTTCATCACGTTTGCCTTTCGGTGTATTCTAATACAATTAGTACGACCTAATGCGCATAAAAAAATCAAATCGAACAATTATCATCGGTTTCGGCTTACAACAGCTGCGAGTTATTTCATACGCAGTGACGTCACTGTGTTGACCCCTTTTGCTCTGTATCTCCCTACAACGATTATACAAATCAGGCTGAAGACGCAACAAGAATCTGTTTCCGAACACACATTGAGAGACATATTTGAATATAGAACGCATTATTAATAAAGTATCAGAATAGACAAAGAAGTTGACCTAATTCGTATAACCTCTACATAGTTACCTACATCCGTATTATTTCTTTAGGAATACGTATCGGATTTTAAAATAAGAATGCCATTGCTGTTCAGAATTAAAATAAGTAGCTGTTTCGTACACAAACTAGTAATTACAATATCTTAAACCTTATACTTGAAACGTTTTTCATCATGCAGGCGTGATATTATCCTGGTAACTTGTGTGACAGGGTTTCCTAGTGCAGATAACAGTCTCCCATAAGGATCTTTAGTTTTTTTATATAAGTATTTCTTTCAATCATAATTTTAAGTTACCTTTATGGAAGAGAAAATAAATTATAATTATTATTATATTACAAATCAACGAGAACGAACTAAAACCCTGCCTTTTGGATAGAACATTTGTCTTTTTAAACACAATGTCCTTATATTCCTTAGTATCACTACTGTTTAGCAGACGAACTGCTTTTAAATATGAAATGTCAAACTCTAGGCCGAGGTAACACCCACGTTTTTAGGTCCTTCATAATAGAAAACGAAAACATTGTCGCCCACTAGACAAAAGCGAAAGCTTTGATTGTAACACCATTAGATCGACGAGGCGTTTACGATATAACTTTTTTATACTATCAATATTTACCTATCCAAGGATCGTAAATATTGACTGTTTAAATGTGTTCTATTTATAAATCTGAGGAGTAACTTTTAATTTATAAACAGGCAGATTACAAATATCTGTGAATGTAATACTAACGTTTCTATCCGATTCTAGTGAAAGCGTTTGTGCGTTTCTATTAGAAAAGTAGTTGTTATTATAGTCTCGGTTGGAGTTGGCATTGTGCCCAATTATATGTGAGGGGCTCGCCCCGGGATCCCCTCACATTCACACTACATCATATTCCAATTTTCTTCATGAATGACGTGTACATGAAATATAGTAAGACTTCTTACAAGTTACAACAACCTATGAAATATTTTAAGATTTATTTGAAACAGTGACGGTTTAATTCTTAACATAGTTATACTATATTGTTATCTATTGTAGCTAGCTGTGAAGAAGGCTATCCTGTGCAAACCTTCATGCACCAGGAGATACAAAAGAAATAAGGTTAACATGCAACAACCTCCACGGATTTTAAAACGAATAACTTATATTTGGCCAGTGTCCTAACCTGTACCTACCGTGTCTAGACGCCGATGTGCCGCTCCGACTCAATGGGTTAACAAATAGCGTCTTAATTAGTCAATATCTATATACAATAGAAATAATATTGACTAGGCCTAGTTTCGAAAGTTGATATAGCCATTATATCTTAATTATAGTAAAACATATGGATATTCGTTGCCTCTATTTAGCTCTACGGAAAATAAACATGACTGATGTGTGAAGTTCGTATTAGGCTTCACACTAGGATTAATCTCTTCCGCGGTAGAGACGAGTTCCGTATCATGAAGGACTTCACAGAAGGCACAATGCACGAACGTATGTCCAGATTCGGATCTCAATAAATAACATAATCATAACATTTCACTATCCCGAATGGGCATCGGTTCAACGAATTTGAAATGATGTGATGATAACTAATCAACACTATACTTGTAATCAAAGTTCAAAAATCTTTAAGTTATGTTTCTCCAAGATCTTTTCGAGGACTTAAAAATTAAAATGGCGAGACAAAAAGGCGGTAAAAAGAGAAAATAATAATTATGTGGCACAGCGTACTCGCAAGTACGCCATTCTGTTTGGAAAACAATGCACATATTTGTTGAAACATTTCGGCCAAGTACGAGTGAACATGATCAGAATTTTACCATACGCAGTGAAAGTATAACAAGGTGTCTGCTTGCTACGCGTTCTTAATACAACATTTTGCATATTGAAGTGTAGTTTATGGATCTCCTACATTTAGAAAGAAATAAGGTTATGTTATAGTGTTATAAAAAAATGGAGTCTATTACCCGGTTACTATATTTCAAATAATAATAAAGATTTACGTTATAAATGTTATCGTTATAGTGACGTATAGAAGCTGTAATTTCTATAGGAATAAATAACTGGCAATGGCTCTTTATTAACCGAAAAGAGGCTTATCAACGAAGAACCGTAAGCGTATATGTAAATAAATTATATATTAAGATTAACCATTTATATGGCACTGATCGATAAATGAACGAGAGGTACTAGTTGTGCCCAAAGTATTCCTACGCGATTTCATTACAAATTTTACACTGTCCGTTTTGTCTGTCCGACCCATTGAGGTATTATGTACTAACGGTCCGACCGAAGGATAAAACTTCTAACCTAACCTAAAATCATAGCGAAATGTGAGTTTAATATACCTGTGCCTACCCTTTGGGCGATTATATTCGTACATTGATTTTAATACGTATGTATCTGTAGGTATTTTACAATAATAATAATGGCATCCCAGCAAACCATACGCATAGACACACAACTCGAATTATGAATTTCAATACCAACGTTATGCAACTCAGTGACGTAACATGTACCTTTACAGAATTCACTACGCGCTGGAGTGTGTATCGTGATTATTCACATGTTGACCTCTAGTTATCAATTGTTTAATATTCACATAACGTGAGGCTTCGTACCTACTTATTTTATGTAGCTTTATTTACATTTACGCTTTTGCATTTACTAAGATTAACGTTTGAATAGGTATCCTTGGACGGTGTAAGCCATAGAACATTATAAGTTACTGTTAATCTGTCAAGTCTTCGAATACCAGACATAATTAAAAATCTATTGTGTCTAGCCACGGTTTATTCCCATCTTCCTCCGCATGTCTGCCCCGAATGGGTGAAAATCCACTGGTGTGCCACTGTGACTCAATAGGTTAATGTTCCATACAACTATTATAATGTTTTGTGATTCAAGCAATTTTCACTCAAGGTTACGTAGTAGAACAGATAAGTTTAATGGATTCTATACAAAAATATAGATATAATGTATTTGTATAGAACAGAGACTACATTTATTAACAGGCGAGAGTTAGATTCACCCAACCACATAATAGATGTAACTTATAATGAGCTTATAACGAACTGATTATAATATAATGTTATTTCTCTACAAAGACTTTACAAAACATTTCTAATGTTATTAACAAAATACGTACGTATTGATGTTTAATTATCAGTGTTATCAACTTATCACATATAACAAACATATATTATACTAAATATTTGAATATTTGCGAACAAATGTCAAGAGGTTACAGATTTTGCATAGTAAGCTTATCATTATAATTGTGATATTTTGTGAAGATATTAGGTTGTTTGTTACTTAATCATGCGTGAACATTTCTGGATATTAATGAAACTTGACACATCGATAGACCATGTCCTGTTTAACACATACATAGATTCACGCCTGTTTCCCAGAAGGGTAGATAGAGACTACGGATTTCCATTTGCTACGATTCTGACACACTTTTCTGGCTTCATTCACTTTCATCACATTCCTCATACACGCTCGCCGATTTAAGGTGCTCTTAACCTGGCCTTTGTCCATGATACTTTTATACCGGTATGCATAAATGCCCTTGGGACTCACGTATTTGAAGCCACGGACAGAAACTAGTTACGGAGTAAAGTAACGGATAGGACTATTTGTTGCCATTACTTAATAATCTATTAGTTTAATTAGAATGATCGTCGCAAAACCAATAAGGATAATCATTCGATACTAATCAATCATTGTTATCCTGCGTTCAATTAATTTTGTGTGTACCTATTTCAATGTATACAGTAAAAAAGCTGTTTCGATTTGTTTACTGACCTAAGGCAAAAGTAAACCCATATATATTTTTTTAACTTCTTTAATAAGATTCCGTTCAAATTTAAATCACTGAATTTTACTATAGCGTAAGTACTGGAGAAGGCACAGGAGAGCTCTAGCCAGATGCTTACACTAACTTCTGGTGAGGGAAAATGAGATAACATATGATACGAGACAAACAGTAACATAATCTATACTAATATTAAAAGCTGAAGAGTTTGTTTGTTTGGTTGAACGCGCTAATCTTAGGAACAGACAGTTATTCAATTCGAACGAGTACGTTCGAATTGAATAATTATTTTAGTGTTGGATAGCTTATTTATCCAGGAAGGCTATACGCTATATAACATCACACTACGACCCACGGGGGCGGCGCAGTAACTATAAACGCGAGTGAAACAGCTAGTACAAACATATTATGCCTTCATCTGCGGGCATCAGGCATGATTCAATGTATGTATAGAAAGCTGGAAACAGCTAACTATATTATAAAATTAATAAATGTTTTGAGTCATTTGATCATAACAAGGAGATCACGAAGTCGAACTGTTAAATGAAAACTTCACACAAGGCGGTATGTGGAACAGGACATAGACAATTCGCAACGAAAACATGATAATTTAAAAAATAAATAATTCTGAAGCGCGCGTCCGAACTCTCTACATGGACTCTTTTTTTGAAAAACACTACTTGTCATGGCGAATTTATCTCGCTCTAGTAAATGACGTAACTGTTATTAATAAAACATAAATTTATGCTAATATTGGATAATAATAATATTTTATAAAAGATATTTTTAATGTTATGATTGATTCAGATTATTGTCCAAATATGCAACTTAAATATATAAAACTAGCTGTACCCGCGGTTTCATCCGCATTTATGGGTACTAGGCTGCCCTGAGAGTCGTAGCGTGATGTTATATAGCCTATAGCCTTCCTCGAGAAAAAGGCTATCCAACACAAAAATAATTGATCAATGCAAACCAGTAGTTCCTGAGATTAGCGCGAGTCTGAAACGATTTACCAACAGTCGATTGGTCCATGAACTGTTGGTCAACATTATCTTTAAACCGTTAACTTTTCATCCAAAGGACTTTTCACCCACGAACGTTTCGCCAACATGACTTTACGTCAGAGAATGCTTAACCAACAGAATGTTTTGACCAATACCTTATCACCCAAAGAACATTTGGCCCATGGACTGTTACCCAACAGAACGGTACGTCAGTGAGTGTTTAACCAACAGAATCTCTATTTTCCCCCTTCACATCACAGATTGTGATTGATTGGTGGCAGTTAAAGGCCAGCCTTCACGAAATTCGTCATTTTTTTTAGAAATTCGACCGCCCACAAATTCAGCGAAACATCGCCACACGGTGCTTAAATGAGGTGCGTCCCTCCCAAAAGCATTTTGAAAACGAGCGGAACAACCTTGCGGAGAGAGAGCACTTTTAAAATCATAAAAAATCATCGCTCTATAAAATCTTTTCCAGTTAATAGCATTTTTTTTTTGCGTACAGAGCACTTTAATGTGTAATAAAAAATAATTGACAAATGATTTCCCGCAAATTTTTTTTTATTGTTTGTAAGTGTAGTAATGTTTCAAAAAATATAATAATCTAAATTCAAATATTTCCGAGCAAGCAGAAGTGCAAAACTTTCAGTGCGCCCCATGTACATCATTCATGTGTCTATAAAACCTTGGCTTTAAATTGAAAGTTTAATAAACACCGTGATACCATTTGTTTTAAAACTATTCGGCGTCCAAAGTAAATCCAGTATAGCACGCCACCAATAGATGGTACTAAGTGCTACATTTATACTTAATGTGGTCGTAAAATAAAACTCGCAGTTTTCAGCTTTATAATTTTATAATTAGTAAGATTTATAACAAGTTTAACTAAATAACAGATATAGATAAGATATCAAGTTTGGTCATTAAGTTAATGGACTACGTACTAAGTAATAATAATAGTAGATAATAACTTAATGAGTTCGGTACATTTATTTGTAGATTTTAAGAGTCACTATATACTTTTATATTATATTTATTTTATGTAGTTACTATTATAGTGATGTTTGAGAATTGGAGGGCGTGTCGCTCAAACTATAGGCATTTATAATATACTCTTGCTAGTACTAGTGTGGAGTAGCAGTAAAATTTATCTCCATTTTTATCGTTGTGAATATATTACCTAACTTTTATAAATAGCATACTATTTTATTGTATATTTATTTAGTGAACTACGGTCGAATTTGCATTCACTTATAGTATGCACCTACAGACTCGGAGTAATTTATGTTTGAAGATATTAGGTATATATGTATTATGAAACATGTTTTAGTTCATTTATTTGGGTATGCGAACTGTTGCACTTGAGTGCATAGATTGAATCTATTGCAAACAATTTTTCCAAGCTATCTTATATTTTCGGTCAGTGGTTTCCAAGGTCAAGAATTTTTGCTGGTGTCTCAAGTCCATTTCGGTGTTTATTAGTTCATTTTACTTATACGATCACTGTTCCATTGGATTTTAATCAATATAGGCTGAAGGTTAGCAGTTTATCATCTTAGAATTTATGTCACGTACGGTTTATCTGTAATGTTGTGTACCTACGTACATTTTGATATTTATAATGCTGTATTTAATTGCTCATAGTTGGTCAGACCCGCCTATCTATCTAAATGAGATTGTATGTCCGCTGATACCTTCTCTACATTACACTATTTGCAATCTTGTGTTTCTCTTGTCAATGCTGTTCTGCAAGTTAAGCGATATCGTCTGGGTGAAGGTCTCCTCTAAGATCTTGTTACTACTTATTGGTTGAAACGCTTTTGTTCTTCTAATTAAAGGTACTTACATCGATTGTTGTTTTTTACGCCTACGTATAATAGTTTGATAAAATCCGTGTTCTTCTAATCAAATTTTATTTGATGTGATTAAACCCTGTACTTAGCCTTGAGATTTTTCTATTATTGTCTATCCAGCTAACTGAGATTGTTGACTATACTCGTTACGATTTCATTTTGATGTTAACCGTGGAGTTAGCCTAAACACTAAGGATTGACATAAGCATAACTATTATATTGTCAAATATTCATTTATAAACTTAATAATATTATTATGACAGACATAATAAACTTAAAAGTAAAAATGCATACATAATATAATATGTATGTAGCGATAAATTAAATGTTATCTACAAACGGCGGTCGGTATCGGACAGGACGCCATTTTAAGTTTTAATGTCACGAACAACTCGCAGTCACGCTAAATGACTGACTAATCAATAATAAATTATGCAGTTACATTTTACTGTAATTCTGTATAACCTATATTATATACTTACATACATTTTAGACATGTTCATTGTAATCAAATTTCTATCTCAGTAAGTAGGTATATACTGCAATGCAGAGGATCTCGGGTTCGAACCCACGTCGCGCACCTCTGACTTTCGGAAGTTATATGACTTTTCGAAATTATATGCGTATTGATTGATAACTATCGCCTGCTCCGTGCCTCGAAAAGCACGTTAAGCTGTCGGTCTCGCCTGCCATGAACATCTATGGCAGTCGTTATTGGGAGAGTGTTGACACAAAAGATCCCACTGGGTCGAAGTGTCGCCGGTCTGCACTGACTGACCCCCAGATAAGATAAGATAAGTAGGTATATTTGTTTTTAATAACAAACAAAAGCAAAGATGGTAGACGGAGTTAAATCTCTACACAAACTTGGAGTTACTCAAATTAAGAAGTATTTTCACTGTACAAAAGATTACAGCCAAAGTCAAATCTTTAAGTCTCTTTAAGAGCCTAGAATTCCCTAAAAAGATACTGTGTTGTTAGTACGAACCCACGTGCCTTGCCTTTTGCCTTTTCTGCCTTGCGTTACAAACATATTTAGATTAAAGTCGGTCAGTGACTTTAAGCATAGATGCAATAGATCGCATACAACATGCGAGACCCCTTCAAAGATACATACAAGATAAAGACAATCTGTCATTCGCAGTCATCGTATTGTAAGCATTTAACTCATTAGCAGTCGCCCGGAACCAAAACAACAACGCATATCCGTCTGGAACGTAAGCCTGTGAACTATTCACGACTATTTATATTTTTAAAACACCTTCGCACCGTACGAGGTAAACGCCCCAGTTGCCGACCCCCTTTCATTATCGTGAAGTTTTATCGAACCTCATTTTAAAAGTCATGTGGTTATGTAGTGTGGCCGAGATATTTCACAGTCGGCTGCGTTTTCATAACTACAGTACGCCGCTGTATAGATTTTATACGGCGTACGGCAGCTGAGTAATCCTGCACATGTTACGTCAGAAAATGGCCGACGAGTTCACTTGAAAAAATTTATTAATGTTTATGTAACGCGCTTTATTTGTATTAATGGTTTAAATTATTGTGTTTTTATTTATGAGTGTATCGCTTTTACTATCTTTCTGGTGCTATGGGTAGTTAGTTTTGTAATTATTTCTTTTACTGCGTAATAAATTGACATTTTGAATAATTTTATGGCTGAGGGTAATATAACTCTAATTCAGTTACAATCTCCATTCTGTCTATAATATGAAGCCAGTGAGATATGCCAGGTCCGTAGCAAGTTTCTGACTAAACTACATAATTATGTATGTAGAAATTCTTCAGAACGTCTAAGTTCTTGTTGAAGTTTTTTCATACTGACTGCCCTATTCCTTTGTATGTTTCATCGTGTATATTAATCTCACAAACAAGCAAATTCAATTATTTTTTCTTAATGTTCTTTCACTCTGCATAATTTCAATATCTAACAACTATTCTCTTATCTATACTTAAATATACATGCAGTCTTAAAAGTTACTCGGATGCCTTCTTAAGTCGCAATTGACACATGCAGTCCCCAGTGCGCTTCAAATAACAGTATTTACTGATGATAACGGTGTCGTGCCAATATATTTAACATTTCAACCGGTTTTCAGACTAGTTGGAGGTCCTAGGCCATTTACCCCTTGAACAGAGAATAGACTACAAAGCTGTGTGACTCAAACGTGCATCAAATTCGGTAAATCCGATCGGCAGCTTGCCAACAGTGTTAGTATTGTTGGTACAATTTAACCTATATCTATTGTCCCACTGCAAAACAAAGGTGCCCTCAATGTTTTTCATTCCTCTCTTTTTTACTCAACAAGTCATCACTTTTTGGGACTATCTCGCCATCAACGCTTCTACTACGTCATACAAAAGACGACATGCCTATGTTGCAACAAAGAAATAAAGTTCCTATATCAGGGTGACTTTACAAATATTGCAACAATGGACACAGAACAGTCAGAGTCGCAAAAAGCACGGAATGCGCTAGTTTCTTACTACCTGCCTTGCTTGTCACATACCAAACATTCTAACCTTAGAGTCAGCTATACATACATGCGAAGCCAATATGACACTTAAATTGTCAAACTGACGGTTACTTGCGCTCGGCGCCATTCGCCACCTAGCACGATACGCGCGCACCGTAAACTGCGCAGAAACATAACTCCATATTCGGTGTTATAAATTGTCGACCTGCACGAGGATTGAACTTCCAACAGTTGACTTACTAATAAGATGACCATATAAACCATCAACGCAGTCCTATCTGATTACGTGGAACAAAACCACCCTTCTCTTATTGGTAGCGGAGCAATGGCTGCACAAACACATTGACACAATAGCGTGAATATATTTTTATTACGTATGTAATATTATACCAGTGTTGGTTAGTATTGCTGGTATCGATTCGTTGACCCACATGGCTGTAGCACGCCACCTAGGCCACTTATCACTTGATTTAAAACATATTTATAGTGAGTTCGTTTATAAGCTATTAATGGACGAAACAAGCGTTTAGCCTTTGTCATTTAACAGTCATTAGTGTTATTTTAACGTGAAAGGAAACTGACACAGCTGTTCTTGTGCTATAACTGGTTTTTGGGCCATTCAAATGGTTAAAGTAACTGTTATTTATAAATATTACTTGATTAAAATATTGATGTACTTGATGACATTGGTAACAGCTGCTTTAATACATACTAGTCCAAACTAACTGATATTATAAAATATAGCAAATTACCTCTGTCTATCTGTTTGAGATTAAACCGATCTGTAATTCAGAGCGGTTTAACTGAAGCACTTAACAAATAGACAGTTTGAACAAAATAAGACAAAAGAAAGAAAAATCGAAATCGCGGTTTAAAACATAGCTACTAAAAAGTATTGCAGACGGGACCACACACATTGCTAACTCCAAGTAATAATAATAATAATAATATACTACCACATACACACAACACCCGACAAGCGGACCCCAAGTGACCTGGGAATAATAAAGGCTAGGGAGAAGAGACACACAACACCATCTAGCCCAAACTAAGCAGAGCTTGTACTATGGGTACTAGACAATGGACAAACATACATATATCCTTTTTTTTTGTAAATCCGTACATATTATATGTAGAAACACCCAGACCAAGACAATCATCCAAGTTCATACACACAAATGTTTGACTTATGCGGGAATGGAACCCGCGACCTCATGTGTGGCAGTCGGTTACACCAACCACTACGCCATCGAGGCCGACAAGCAATGGAGTTTGATCAAGTTAAAAACTTATTTTTATGGATTTTCAGGTAAACCGACTAGGCAAACTAGCTAAGACCTTAAAAGATCGGCCAAAAGCGTAAGTGGAAACATACATTGAACTTCAAAACCTCTCAAATAACTGAAGTTAATATTGAAAAGGCTTATAGTGTAATAGCTATGATATTATTTTGGTAGTAACTTCGAAGGTTATACAATGTACACCTTTCACACTTAACACTACGCACCCTCCAGCCGTCATGGAAGGCTGAGCATGATCATAATCACAGGTTGCTTTGAATAATGGCGCGTCACAAAACTTTTATGGCCGTACTCCGAGTGTACTTTTTTTACAGCAACGACCTACATTTTCTAATAAACAAAGTGAATGAGACAGCATTTGAAAATAGATGACACGACTTGGGAAAAGTAGTTTATTTGTTTACATTTCATAGCCAATATCAAATACGACGGCGTTTTTTGTGGAATCTATATGATTATTTTAAACTAGTCGTGCCCGCGATTTCATGCGAGTGACAGATTAGGTTATTGTTTGATTATTTACTTCAATGTTGCCAACTGTTAACGGAAGTCTGTAGTTGTTATTAATTAAAATTAATTAGAATATATAACTTATACTTACAGATTGCCTACTGTTATTTTTAATATTTTCACAATAGATAATATTAATTATTTATAATATACTTGAATATTATTAGTAGATCGGTTGACTTATGAATTTGGTATAAAAGCAAGGCACAGTGATTGTCCGGTGACTTCTTGTTTGGCCGCCGGAGGAATCACTTGTACAGTAAGTTAAGTATATTCTTATTTTGTTGGAATTATTATGTACTGTTGTTATATAAAATAATGTAATGTATAATTTATATGTAATATGTAATTTAATTTTGTTTTATGGTTATAATAAACAAACTTGATTTGTTTGTTTGTTTAAAGTAATATTAACGATTTATAATACTGAATAACTGATAAATATAAAACAGTGAAATGTTATTTGTAGTTTCTTTATTAACATACACCATAAATTGCAATATCCTTCATTTAGTTCAGTCAAAGTAAATGAATTGTCTATTACTTATATTTTTTTCCTTTTTCTGTATATAACACGAGCATGTATGTATGATTTAAATATTACAGTCGATTTAAATTAAACAGATCTGATGGTGGCGTGGACGGATTCTGAATTTGGAATACTCGTAGCTTCAATATTTTTAAATCTTTCTGCTTTAGCACATGGTAAGAAGCAGAAATGCTTTTTAAGATCTCTAGAATAAGAATATTTTGTTTCATTAGGTATACTATATTTCATTTGTGTATACCTTTGAAATCACACATTTCAAATCATAGAAGTTAGTTTATACTTTAAAGAAATGCTAGATGAATTAAACGTGTTGCTAGCACTTTTCATTCCCCACAAATACTCGAAAATATACAAAAATTGTATGCAAATAATACGATGATTTATAATAGTCGATGAGTATACTCTATAGGCTTAAAATACTCGCACTTCTCCCGCTCAGAAGATCCGATTTAATCGACCAACGTCCAAAAACACAGTTTATTTATTGCATCTCATAAACCACGATAGCAGATTTACAAGCGTCGATCAATTTCGAATCAATTTAACGATCAGAGGTGCAGGACTGACGCTGTGATGATGATTGATGACAACAAATTGGTCCGGTAATGAGATTTTGTTGACCACTGGAAATAGGCAAAGGTTGTTTAAACAGCTTCTGGAAGGCAGCTTCAATTTTGGACTTGAAAATACTGTATAAGATCATAGTTTAACTACGAAGAGAGTTCAAATTATCGCATAGGCACTACGATCCGCCCAAGGCTTCGTTTTACCTTATTGTTTTATTACAGAAGTGTATAGATTGAAATCACGTCAATTTTGATACATTGTATAGATTTCAATGACGATGCTATGCACCGTCTATCGTATAAATGTTTAAACTATGCGGTCAACACGATATATTTACATAAAATGATAAAGTACTATTTATAACTAAGGTATTTATACATTTGCAAAGGTTTTGTTTTGTAAATAATTATCAAATAAAATCTCATTGGGCTATAAATATTTAACCAGAAAACCTCTACTAAAGAAAAGTCATCATCAAAAAGTAAAGTCATTTTAAATTTCCCAGCGAACATACTACGTACCCGTATTAAAATATGATACCTACTAAATTCGCAACAATTAGACAAACTGGTGTTAATTACTTGTTGTTTATCTTTGCATCTTGAAATCCCACAGAATGCCTGTGTAAGGGTATAGATAGATATACGCATAGATGGCTGACCTTTGCTCAACAGGGCTAACGAAGTTTTCTTGACCATTGTTACAGGTCCACATTTTAGGATAATTTTATCATTGTTGCTAAAGCATGTAACAAGCACCGTTATAAAACAATCATTATTACTTCGCAGAGCTGGGCCCGAACGTAATGTCGAAAGCTTTCGATCAAGTTAAGCTCGGCAGTTACGTGACGTGACCCGACCAGTAGAGGTGTCCTACTATGACGAGCGTTGCATAAGTGAGGTCGGTGACCGAGGTACAATGAGCCAGGGGGGCGGCTTACACGGGGAACTTGGCGATCTCTACCCATTAAATGCCATACTTATCACCTAAATGACTTGGAATTTTTATGAAGCCGGTGTTTGCGTGTTAATATATCCTGTTTTTGTGTTAGACAACATGAACGTATTCCTTGTTCTACACAGTATGGTGCACAGCGTAAAAAAATATAATTATATAAATACATTAAGAATACGACTGTATTTTTAAAGTACTTATATTTTTTTATGTTGTGCATCATACCGTATCGGGTAAGGAATAAATTCCAAGGTTGCATTTTCGCATTATTTATCGCAAAGAACATCATAACATTGAAATATAGATACCCAGAAATCGAAACTACTTTCTGTAGATCAAACAGAATTTACTTACAAACATTAGACGTATGGTTATTTAAAAGCAAAGGATATTTTAAACCAAAATACCTTGGTGAAAATATTTAAGCCTACTATTTGTGAGGGTAAAGAGAGAGAGAGAGAGAGAGAGAGTATTCCAACTTATCCTAAACTTTCGTAAGGCCGCAATAGAGTGCTAGAATATTGGCGTCAACCCAGTCTTAGACTCCATGCTGCAATTAAAAGTGTATGTATATCTCAACGTGAAAAACGATTTCTTTGAGAGTAATCGTAAATGGATACCGCAAATTAGGTTTTAACAGTACACCATAACACTAACTCCAGCATCAAACCAGGAAGTGTACGAGCAACGTCAGAAACTAACCCACATTGATTTCAATGCAGTTTTATTAACTACTAACCTTAGAAATAATCAATCTGCACAAACAGTCAAGCATATTATGTAACGTATCAAAGCAGATATACGACAGGAAACTAATCTAATTAAAATCAGGTCACGTGTCGATACACAGCCACTGAATACACACACACGATGTATAATTACTATTCCATACGAAACCTCCACTTCCAATGCCATCGCAATAGATACGGACAAAGGATTATATTATTATACTATCCGTATTATTTCCTTTCTCCAACTCTTTGTAAAAGGCTAACTGTCCTTCCCAGTTTCACCCATGTTTATGATTACTGCTGCTCTCCCCTGGGCCGTAGCGTGATGTTACTTGTGGAAAGTGTAGCTTTCTAGTTGCGAAGAATTATCAAAATCGGTCCAGTAGTTTCCGAGTCATCTGCTATCCTAGGAATTACTTCTTCCAAGTATTGCTTTAGATTTGAGCAGGGAAGTATTTTTATATTCTTTGGAAGATTCTTAAAAATACTTGGTATAATTTCACCGCATTTCGCCGCAGAAGATCACAGCCGTGTTACGGCAATGAGTTTCTAGGCTACTTAGGCACCAAGGACTGCACGGATGGCGTAGATATGGTCACTGGCTTTTGCCCAGAGATGGGTTCGATCTCCACACGAATGTGTAACCGACAAATAGTAATACCACGTCTGGGTGTTCCTTGTGTCCGCTGTTTGAAACTTTGTAGAGTTCCGCGACACAACAAATAAAACAATAGCAGGCGTTGACTTTAATAAATATCATTGCCCCTTGTTTAGTTTTCACGCTAAACGAAACACGCAATTTTTAACCATGGTCTCATAAGCGTCCATAGGCATCAACCATGGCGTACGACTTTTCACCTCAATACTATAAAAATCGAATGAATTGTTCTGCTATTTATGGTAATATCCATATTTCGATTTATTGGTCATGAAATCCATAAACAAGTGAGATTAAGTTATCAAGTGTTACGTTACTCTGTAAACATTTTCCTTTTTTTACTACATATTTATTCTAAGTGTACGTCAAATATGTTTATAGGCTAATTTGAGCCACATATACGCTATAAAGAATTGGTCCTTGGTTATCCTTAAGCGACTAAGAAATATGGCGTCGTTTGGTTGTAAAAGGTCGCCAGTGGGTAGTAATGACGTCATAAACCGCTACATTTATATATTGCTTTATATGTATTTATAAAAATGTAAGCTTAAGATTCAATAACTTGCATGCTAGCAAGTATCGATTTTGATTTAATTTTAATTCGATTCCCGATAAGGACACTTCCACACGTGTAGAAGTCTTCTGCCTATCACTTCGAAAGAATATGTTATGACATGTAGCTATGCGACGTAAGAAATGTATGATTTAATATCAAGAATTCTCTTGACATTATCTAAACCAGCGTACCATGTTATTACCTAAACACGTGACAATTAAACAACTGTTTTATTTACAAAACGTGAACAAAAATACCTATAGATATTTTTCGTCAGCAACTGCAATATTATATAATATTATGAATTAATCCGTGTGTGATGATCGAGACAAAGAACCCGAACACAGAAGAGCTACCTGGATCACACAATTTTTTGTCCCATGTAATATCGAATTCAGAATACTCGGCGCATAAGTGGCGATATAACCACTGCGCCATCTGTGCAGTATTAATATACGGTAAATTGGCAAAGAGAAACGCAAATACTGGTGGCAAGGCTGTGGTGTGCAACATCCGCGACTGTATAAGTTTGTTACAAAAAAGTATTGCATCAACATTGGAAGTTACCAATGCTGGCATATAAAACCAGTTTGAAACAAGTTTTTTCTGGACTCAGACCGAAAATATTAAGAATTTGGCAGGCACGCTTCACGATCGGAACAAAAAATATTAGCAGAAATATTGAAGGCGAGATTAACGCTTTAGACGAGATCTAAGCGCAACTATGGGTAGATAATGGTTAATTATGATTAATCTCCTATCTTACATATAGGGCAGATATTGGAGAGAGTAGGCAGAGATGTTTGACGATACCCACATGTCGCCAACAATACTTTAGGTCCCATAATGTAACAAGGAGCCTTAAATAAAGCTATTTAAGTCTCCCGTAGACTTTAATAGCTTTATTAAGGCTCCTTGTCCACATTGTCAGTCTCCAGTGCTGCTACTGAAAAAACTAAAGACACTGCTTGATTCGGAAATCGAACCATATAGAAACTTAAGCCGTTTATGCCACAGCATCAACGAGGAATGAAACGATAACACCTATCTCTACATTAATAATAATAGGTATGTCAAATTAGTTTGCGTAATATCCAAAGTTGAAGGAAAAACATGTCGTGACCGATCAGTTATGTTTATGACTTATGACACTTATGACAATAGCTGTATATTACAACATTAACGACGCGGTTCAAACATTTTTCTCAGTCTTGTATTTAGATTGACCTGCCTAGTCAGACAAAAAACATAAAATACATTAAACCTACCTATCTGTGTTGTGCTCACAATTTTTTCCTGTTTTAACGGTCAACCTCTACCCACTTGTCCCAATAGCAGGTAGTAAGGCAACCACTTCTTATAGTTTTATTCAAAGTTCGTAGTTATCTAAGCCCTCGAATACAAAGTCACGGGTATTTAAACATTATAACACTATTAAACAGGTCGTTGTAAGGTACACACGACTACACATCAAGTTAGACACCCTATATACGCATAACTACGCTACATACAAAATAGAGAATTGTCGGAAAGAGACAGTGCAGTGGTGTAGATCCATCACGGTGCACTAGCGCGTGCGACGACGCCCGCGGCCCGTTCAGCAGGAATGAGACAAAATAACAAAAATATAACGTACTCTCTTGCACGATTCGCAGCGTTCAACTTCTAATAGTTCAAAGTCCAAACAGTCTAGGTTGATGTGTCGCTGTGTGTACTTGTCCCAAATACTAGCACCGATATTACGTTAACAAAAGTAAGTAATAGGCCAAGCATGTTAAGTGTGCACGGCGCCAATATGGCGGCTAAGACCAGGCGGTGATGTCATCAGGTCACGTGTGTGAATATCATGGATTATGGCTGTGACGCAAACAATGGCTTTATTGCTATGACAATGGGACGAAATGGTACAATTAATCACATGCACTAAACTTTGTTTGCATAGAGTAACTACTTACTTCGTTGATGCCAGAATAAGAGGGTACTAATGTAAACAAATAATGCTTAGTCATAGTATGGCATCACGCCCAACATCTCCGAAGTGTTAGACCGAGGTATATATCGTCAGCTATCTTTAATAAGGCGCGAAACTGATGTGTTTTACTAAAAATACAGGATAGTTCCACAATCTTAGGCATAATTTTGGACTGCGTGCCACCACTGCGGGTTTCGAGACAGTTAAACCCAGTTACACTTAACTAGTCCTGAATTGAACTCCAGTCTTCAAGCTATTGGTCGTCACGTGAGCGTTCAGAGGTGAGGGAGACAGGATTTCATGCCGTAACTTAGATAGTTTTAAATAGAAAAAACGTTTGCTTGATTTGGAAATCAAACCAGAGACATCTCAATCAGTTACTACGGCTCAGAATTACAACACTGGCAGTGAAATAAAGACATTTCTGAAAATATTTTACGTTATTCAACATACTGTGGGTGTTAAATCGTTTTACGAGCGTTTTCAAACATATGATTTATTTCAACATACAGTAAGCATCTAAGATGGCGAACACGTAACTCGTTTAAACGACTCGACTCATGCAAATGGCGTCATATATAAGGATAACGTTTGGGAAATTCTAACCTTGAGTCACAAGCATGTTATGAGTGTTTCCTTCAAATCCAAGGAATTCTCCTTGACACACTTCGAGGAATGTATAGAGATCGCCGATAGCGACAATAAAAGCTGAACGAAACGATTTAATTCGGGCGAAGGACGTTAAGATCTAGTGACCTTATTCGTCCTAGTTATGGTTCCTAAATATAATATATTTAAAGGCGTAAAACGTAAAAAGTACGTGAAAATACTTTATTTTACCGATGTCAACTTTTACAGGTTTTATTTAATTGTTTACTTATAGCAAAGCTATAAAGATTGCCCAAATTGAAAAAATATGTTTATCTATCTTAATATAGACATATATTATAATTGTAAAGAACTGGTTACGACGGTCCTTAACAATAAATATTTGTTAGATGTTTGTTACTAGCATCAACAAAAATGAGCTATCAAAAAGTAATACTTTATTTTCAGATCTTGTGCTTTATTTTATTAACCTAATGTAGTAAATATACTCTAATCGTTCGAAATAAAGGTGGCAACCCTACGCGTGGGAGAACTAATAAACTAGAGTTCGACAAGTACTGTTGTTTTATTACGCTTCCTTACACTTAATGAATATCTCTCACGCTTATTATATTCCCGAAGGCATAACAAGAGGTGTATTACATCCACATTTCGACAGTTATGTTTCAACTCTACAGAGGTAAAGCTACAAGGATGTAGTCTTTTGCTTGTACATATTTATTCAAAATCCGTTTAACTAAAGATTTTGGTAATATCTGTAAGACGCAAGTGTTAAAGCTACTGCCTATAAGGGTTATTTTTTCAAATAATGTCATTACTTGTACTTTGTAAGGCAAAGGAATATGACATACCATAATATCGGAAACCACAACACTAACTATTCATATTAATTATTCAATAGAAGCACCTGTTGAGTTTCGGAGGGTGAAGGAGGTACGCAAATTGACTTTTATCACGCAAGCTTCATTGTCGACCCAGTTTGCCACAAATTAATGGAGTCCACACCTTTAATTATAATGTAAAGTTATGGCAACACCGAATGCTGTAGTAAACTGCAACTGTAATTGAGTATAACTAGGGCTGGCAACCCTGACGACTGATAGCCTTTTTAGCGGCTCTGGTGGTGAACAAATTAAAAAACGGAGCAGTATGTACATATATGTATAGCAGTGTTTTGAATGGCTGCAAGTTCTATATTTTACCAAACGGATTTTTTAAATCTGGCAATATTTACAGCAACGGCCAAGCGGTCGTCTGAATGTTGTGGATTCGAATTTTTTTATTTTCTCCCACGAACGCGACACAAATCTCGAACTCTAGAGTGGGAATTGTCTTTTTTTTTTAAACAGGAAACTATGATTTTGTATGAAGTAACGTTTGCTTAACAAAATCGTCTGTCATCCAACCTGTCTGTCATCTATCTGTACACTGTGGTTAACGTGGGCGGAAAAGGAATTTTGTGGACAAAGTATAAGCACGTGACACAGAATGGTAGATTAGCGCAGTGATTACTAACACCACTTTACAACAAGTTAGTAATTTTTCTGAGGATTTAAGTAATTTGATTAAGTATATCCAAATAAGAGATGGGTAATGAAAGCCTGATTTATCATATTCTAACTCGCATACTATTTGCTAAAGGTCTCTCGTTACCAAACATTTATTTATAAATATAATGTTGCGACCTAAATAAATTTGAGCTGTTTTTTCCTGGCAACCCTAAGTACCCGTAGACCCCAAAACTAAGCTTTTAAATGTAGGTAATTAAAATAAACAAGTTTCCTCCATTAGGGATACCAGTTTATTGCATCATTAGCTGATTCGTTACACTAAATAGGTCATCACATTCCTTTGGGTCACTTGATAGTTTAAGTTGCCAGACATATGCAATTTTATCTTTTTAATTAAATCATTTTATGATGACGCAAGCGGATGGCACCAGATGATATCAATAGCCTCATGCTGCAATGACAGACTGTGTAAATGTAAATGGGGGTTTTACTGGAAGCATACTATGATGTTATGTTAGCATGAACACATGTTTGTAGGTACGTAATAAACGTTTGACTGCAGGAATGGCGTAGTGGCTTAAGTTGTTGCCTCGCCCCTACCCTAAATAATGAGGGTTAGAATCCCAAACGAGGTACAAATAATTGTATTCACAAATAGTTGTTTCGGGTCTGGGTAACCTATTCTGTTGTTTAAATGTTTTTAAAGTCTCTCGCGACACAGGATTCAATCCGAATGCGAGAGTTGTCTCTGAGTAGAAAAACAAATCTGAGTTTTGATTCTTAGAGCGGGTTGTCTTAACTAGATTTTCAGCCAGAGATTAGAGATTTTCTGAATAGAACAATGCCCGAACAAAATGGTCCTCGTTTTTTTACCTAGTAATACACCACTGCGTCCTTAGCTTCCTTAGTTTTACAGGCGCGATATGATGACCTAACCACTTAATAAATATTTGCTTTTAGCACACGGTGAATCTTTTTACATTTCTTATCAAGCGGTGACAGCACATGTTTTTTCTACACAAACAGTTGGCGGAGCTCGGCATCAAATGTAATTATGCCAACAGCGAACAGTCGCTTACCAAGGCCAGGCATGATACGTTCAATGAAAGGCAACTCGTAATTCGTAAGCAAAATGGCAGTAATACGTACTAATATTTGTACATCTGTTATAGTCAAGGCACAGGGATTTTGACATTACTCAAAGTCATTGATAGAATGCCTTTATTTTCTTGACAGGCAACATTCAAATTTAGTATCTGCTCGCGAGTTTCATTTTTGAATAAAACGTAATCACTTGTAGTTTTCAAACAATATGGCGTGTTTTACAGTCTAGACAAAGAGAATTAAGCGCGAAATTCTGGAGTATACGTCAGACAAAGAGATTCCAGCGCGGTCTTGTAGTACTTTTACACAATAGAATGTTTGTGTAGATCCTCGGAGTAATTACAGCATTCGTAGGTATATACTTGTACGGTCCTTTGTGTTTGAGAAGATGACGAATCATGAGGAAAATATGTTATACAATAAGTTAAACGCGTATTTCAGGGTTCTTAATAACGTGTTAACGCGAAACATGAATATTTGAAAAAAAAAATTAATATTACATTAAGGGCCTAATGAAATTTCGCGCGTTGCCGACTCTACAAAAAACTTTCATGCCCCTTTTGAACTCTCTATTCAAAAGCCCGGCAACAAGGTCAGATAATAAGCAATGTTTAAGTTTAGCCGAAGTGGCACACTACTACATAAAGCTTACCGAGTACCGAGTAACGAGTTTAATTAAACAATATTCAAGTAAACAGCGCGTTAGCCGTATATTTGCATTGCTACGTGATTCTCAGTTAAATTGGTGCACAATACATTCAAACAAACACGTAGGTACGAAACAATCTGTGCTGCAACAGATAAAACATCTGATCTAAGTTTTCAATGGATGTTAGTGGGCTGTAGCTTCCTTTGCTAATAGTTATTAATCACTATAAACATTTATGATGTCATTGTTCATCGTTACGACATTGACTCAGTGCCTGTTTAGGAGTAAAAAATGTAATATCTGATGAGACGGCATTGTTACATGATTCATAAGAATGCTAGTCACTACTATTTAAAACGCATTACGTTATAGCTCCTTTGAATGGACGATGTTTAAGAATTAGTTAACATGTTTTATTTCATTATTTCGCTTCATTTCAAACCATAATTATATTATATTGTAGTCTTTGTTTCAAACTACATATTTGTAGGAACAACTTTGGGATTTGTTGGCGATAGACATGGAAAACAAGTTTTACCTTCTTACTTATACTCATTGTTTTTGTAATTTTCGGAAAGCTGATAATAATGAGTAAAATATGATAGAGAAGTAATATTTTTAACATCACTTGTAAAATACAGGTTACAGGATTTATAGACAACAAGAGTGTATTGAGCCCTCAGACGATTCTATCTTCGAATCTCGCCAGACAGAGAGGGAAAATGCGCTGTCTCAGCTTTAAGCTTGTGAGAAACAGAAATAGAAGATCTTGTATAATGTTGGCTTATTTACGAATATTGCGACAAAAAGTTTTACGGAGTAAATATTATATATGAACCGATATCCTGGCATTTTATTAATGAAACATTAATCCAATATTTATTAAATCACACCTCTTGAAGAAATAATTGAAGTATTCCTTAGACTAAAGCTGATTTTAGAAAAACGTATTGCGTTTACGCATAGGTAAAATGTTGTCAAAACATAATGTCGGAATAAAATTTAATAGTTTGTGGTTAGCGGCCAGCGTAGGGCGTCAGTTTCACTGTTGGCTGGTCATGCCATCAGCCGTCTACCGGAACATAGTCGAGCAAACCGGTTCCAAGCCCGCCCTTTCCCCAACTTACCGCAACAACCAAGTTGAAGAAAAACAGCACATATTTCACAAAACTCGTTCCACATCCCATCTTGAATGAGTAGTATACACTTTTATATGTTCACACACAATCGCACTATTTCACTCGCGGTGTTAAAATTTTGTTTGTTTGAAAAGGGAGCTACCGCAACCTGCACGCTCAGCGCTGTGAATGCTACTAAAGAAAATAATCAAGAGATCGCGATGGCGGCGCGTCCCCCCCGCTCCCTGCTAGGGTTCCATGAATCATGATTAGGGTGACCAATAAGCGCCGTTCGTGGGGTTTTACACGTTTGCGTTTATATTTTACCCCGAATCACAACAAGAAATCACGTAAACGTGCTCTTTAGAATTTGTATGACGCTTGCACTTTGTAAATTTGATGACAATTAAAAACGTAAATATTTTATTTAAAAACTGTCACCACACGGACTATGTGCCTACGTAGGTTAATTAATTATGAGATAAAAACATACAAGATTAATACAAAAAAAAAATATTGGGTGCCCATTTGAGTTATTGAACATTTAGGATCTGTTTCGTTGTAAATTTTAAACATACCTATATCGCCAATACTATAACTTATTCTACATAAACGGTTATATTTCAATATAACATATTTTAAATTACGTTTATTGAGACTCAATGTCTCGACACAAACACTTCAACATGGTTGTCCTATTCATGACCCCTCATTCACCTGTAGTCTATCTCGCTCACACTATTATGTTATCCGTGCATAAGATGACATGCCGTCTCTTTCTGACTTTTCATCTCAAAGGATCGTATAACAAGTAGATATCAACGTAATTTCGTTAAAAGACGGCTTGACTTTAATAGTCCTAATCGTTCCTATTTTAAATGCAAGCTGACTAGACTGTAAAATTGATCTGGAGATGGCCGTTTCATAGTTCTCATTGTTTAGTCGGAAAACGAGATAAGGATCGAAATATAAAATTCCTGTGCCGAGTAAAATCAGTTCGTCAGTAGTTTAAAAAAATCTTATAATAATATGTACAAGTTTACATTAAAACTAAGATAAGTAGACAAATATATTAATTGTCATATATTATGACATCTTAAAATCTTATTGATATTTAATTCGCCTTTCATTTAAAAACACAAATAATTTTTATTTAGGTTTTTCTAATAAACAACCATTTATTCTACATACCAAATATAAATATATTGATATGTTAAACAATATGAATAGTTTTATATCGATTCTGTTATTCTGTTTAGCTAGGTTCCAATATAAATGATGTATAAAATACAAATACATACCTATGTATTTTGAGCAGACTGTACGGGGCAAAACCTGTTTTATTCAATTTAGGATGATGGCTGATTTGAACTAACTGACATTAACAGTATCTACCTCTGCTTAGTGTTTAATATTATTACATTTTATCATTTTTCATTTTTAATAAGCTTTTTATAGTCTCTAGTCGTTTTAAATCAGAGCTGATAAGCAAAAGAGTTTGATATATAGTACATGACGGAAAGACTATATTCGAAGTACCTATAGAGCAGGCAGTTTAAAAGAATGGGCGTGAGTTTCTTGTAGGTATTTACTCGTAGACTCAATTCTTTGCCTATGAGTAGATACCTGCTAGAAACTAAGTTAAATGTAGCTTTAGTAACTCAGTGATGTCACTAACCAATAGATATTGACGTTCATAAGTGTTACTTTGTGAACTAAATTAGTAAATGGTTTTTGACTTTGAAGTATAAAGCTGGGTACACATTTACGAACTGTATTAACATGAACATTTGGTTCATACGTATGGCCGAATGCAAGCAAAATAACCATAAACACAGTTTGACTTGAGTTTGCCAACGATGGTTATAATTGTGTAAGTATACAAAATGTATTATATGTATAATATATGTTGTACCTAATCAAGTAGCGATTGAAGAGACGCCGTGTGATCTTGCTTCTTCTCATTTAATCTCTAATTCTTGATCTGGCAATTTCAATATTCAATTAGGTACATATATCCTTTTTTATTTGCTATTGAATAGACACGTTCGAAAAATGATTGCTTTTATTTTATAAAAATTAATATCTTGATTCTTATCCATGCGTATGCTTATGGGATTAAAATTAGCATAAGACTTTCAATCGGGAAAAGGGCTTGAAATTTTCTGCGACGTGGAATCAAGTGATTACAATGACATGACACATGACCTTTGTACGATCTGTAGTCGTCTAAGTCTCAGAATACAGAAACAGCTAGTGTAATTGAGGGGCACATCAAAAAAGCAAAAGGTGAAGAGGGACTTAGTAACATCTACCTACCTTACGAAAGATAGCCTGACATGGCCGCTGTCTGTTTTAGACCACGGCCACCAGTGGCCTGGCCAAAACTTCAAGCCCTTTTAAAAAGGTATGTAAATACTTAGCATAATATTGTCTTCTGTTTACGCGAATATTATTCATTGAAATTTAACTACTATATACGGATTTTATCGCGTTGTTTATTTGACACTTTATTACATAATTTTGAAAACTGTTACACTACTACTACTATTAAATTTTACAAATTTTTATACTAATTAAATTATTATTAATCTATTTAGATTTAATTTAATTTTACACTTTCCCCGACGTTTCGGTTGCTTTTCAGCAGCCTTGGTCATGGGGAGACTAAGATGGTAGGTAGTTGTCTCAATGTTCCAGTGTAGTTATTTCAAAGTACCCGAACATAATTTAATCATTGGTGTTTCTATTTACGCAGAATGAGCTCAAAGTATCATGAAGTCTAGCTGTGGTTTGCTTCTTCTTGGGTTTGACTATTTGAATTACTAGATCCGAAGCTGGTGGTACATTCCAACTATCTTCTCTATTAATATAATATATGAATACACAACGCGATAAAATCCGTATATAGTAGTTTAATTTCAATGAATACTAAGCATGATCGCATTTATACTCGTTCGCTGATATTGTATAAACCAAGGACTACCAATTCTTAATTGTCGAATTGCGCATTATATGGTTTGTCGATAAGATAATAAGGTCCAGCTCCTAATTACCGCGAATATGCTACATATTTATAATATTTATTTCGGATAATAAATACCGAACATCGTGAAAGTAGAATTTGATATTGCCAACATAAAAATAATTAAAACTTGCCGTACCAACAACTTGACCACGTGAACATGTATCATCTACGTATCCTAACGAATGTCATATCCTTTTATTCGATTTGCCATTAAATTTAAATGGAGTAACAGCTAAAAATTAGCCAAGGCTTATCTCAATACAAGACTTCAAACTACATCTAAGTTTGTTCGACCTTTATAGAGCATAGCGTGCGCAAAGGCATAGACAAAAAGTCTGAACTTATGATAATATTAGATGTATACAATCTTTGTGGTTGAATTCCTCGCTCCCGCGTGTAGCCCCCGGAACGGGTTCTGTGAATCAGTCACACTCGCCGAGGTTACCTGATAATTATCTCGAATGGGGAATCTCCGTGGCAATATTGTGTTTCTTCCGATGTCCCATCACATTAAAATTAAAACATTTATTCGAATTTCTAGTTTCCTTCTACTTATTGACTATTTGAATGGTAAGTAAAGATCTCGTAGTTAAAACTAAAATAAAAAGATAATATTGTCTTCTATTTACGCGAATATTATTCATTTAAATTAAACTGCTATATACGGATTTTATCGCGTTGTTTATTTGACACTTTATTACAAAATTTTGAAATTTTTACACTACTACTACTATTAAACTTTACTAATTTTAAGCTAATTAAATTATTATTAAACTATTTAGATTTAATTTATTTTTACACTTTCCCCGACGTTTCGGTTGCTTTTCAGCAGCCATGGTCACGGGGAGATGACCTGATGAGATGATGAGTCTCCCCGTGACCATGGCTGCTGAAAAGCAACCGAAACGTCGGGGAAAGTGTAAAAATAAATTAATAAATTAATAGTAAATTAGTAATAAAGTGTCAAATAAACAACGCGATAAAATCCGTATATAGCAGTTTAATTTCAATAAATAAAAAGATGTCTATATTTGGGATTTAAAGAAGTATAAGTTTACGTATTTCTTGATTTGAATGTTTTTATTTTCCTTTTATGGGCTGTTTTGTTATTGGGCTACTAGCTACAATAATAGTTTCTAGAAACTAATTTTAAAGTCTACATTTCGTGAGTTTTGTTTCACTGGTATTTAAAGCGTTCATAAGCTACGGTTTCGCTTCGTACGGTTCCGAGTAGATTGACTAGATAGTAGTATAAAAAAAACCTAGCAATTAACAAGTAATAAATATTAAAAACACAAAAAATCCGACTCCAAAAATATCTGAAGAAATGACGCTACTGTTGCTAAAAACGCTTACAGCAGCCATTTTTAACACGCTTTTATTAGCTTGTATGGAGGGTAGACGTAAGAAGAGTCGTCTCACATGGTAGAAAATTTATAAAAGGGGCCAGCTGTAACCTTTAAATAACAGTTCAAAAACCTTCCAGAATGGCGCTGGTGTAGACAAAAAGTATGGTATGAATGTAGCAATTGTAAAAAAAAGTATGCCGAGTTAAAAAAAATAATATTATTGTCGACTAAAGTAGTTCCTTATTGAAAATTTCAAGTACTTGCGTAAGTAAGTAGTAAATATAACCTTAAAGAATTATTATGAGAAAACGTGTAGCTAGAGTGATTTTATATCGTGAACTGTGAATAGTACGTTTATTGATTTTTATCATTTAATTTTATGAGGATTTTAAAAGGCGCGCTATAACTTAGCGGAAGTTTTTCTTTCCTTGTTTATTTCTCAATCCTACTCTAATAATACTTAGCGCTTCCTTTAAAATTTACCCTGATGCTAATGTGGCGCCACCCTATTTTAATGCATTTTGACGAAAACTTTTTCATGTACACAGATGATTCTCCTTACCTCTACCCTCCATATTAGCTTCGTATGTATGCATCTGTGTCTATGTATCTATGAATCTATGTAGCGGAATCTTTGAACGTGATTTTCACCTCTTTCAAAGCGACGGATTGATTTGAAACTGCACACTTATCGAGAACCGATGAAAATAAAATAAAAACACGCTTTATTAAGCGTGTTATTTCTGCATAATATAATATACTTACCTACTCTACGCCACACATACTGCTCAAGATACTTCATTTATTAATCCACCAAGTCGTTTAGGCTACAGATATACGAGTACGTACATAACTTAGTCAGACGCAGTCGGCTAAAAATCAAAAGTAATGTTGCTTTAAGTGTTTTATGCATGCATAATTAACCTAATTTGGTTATACAATCAACTGTTACTATTATATGTCCATTAACGATATGATTGCGTAGCATACAGCATACAATACTCATTAAATATAAGTTTATTTCCTATGTAAGAATTATGTAAGTGCTTTTCATTGGTTCTAAATTTCAGAATAACTGAGTACCTACCTAGGAATTTTGTTGTGCTGCTTACTTATTGCGGTTATGCATACTACAAATATAGAAATACTCTTTTTGATTGGTTGTCTCACTTTTACGCGATTGTTTCGCATTGCAATGATTTTTATTCCGGTTGCTTTTTATTTGCAGCTTTTAGGCAGATGGAAGATGGTGTTCGTGTCAATGTCTAAGTTATTTTAAGGTACTAGTAACTATTATTGTATATATATATATATTTTATATTATTATATATTTACACAACGTCCTTATTATTATCAATTAAGAACATCTTCGCTTCTAAAATTAAAATGTTTTTGTGGTTTATGAATGGTGTAGTCCAATTTATTAAAACAAAATTATAGGAACTCACTGTAATTATTGTACCCATGTACATATTTTTTATATGGAAAACAGGTTGTATTGATAATAATGTGTAATTGCTTAGTATGTTAATTTATTCCCATTGGCATTCGCATAATACCTTTGCCTTATCTGAACACGTAAGACACGCCGAGTATTAAACAGAAAAACGCCATCACTTGCAAACTTATGTTAAACGAGTTCCAATATAAAAAGAAGTCAATTTTATTTTCGCAATTCGTCAGTAAGTAGCAAAGCGAATATCAATTGGTTGGCTAGACATGTAGGTATTTCGCTTTCGACTTGACTTCGATGGCTGCAAAAAGTGGCTTCGTGCCCTGACCATAAACAAGCCGCAAAGGGAGAAAGTTTTTAAGAACGTTCACATAAATACTTTCCAATGCGTTTGCGCTATAAGTACCTATAGTACATAAAAGTAGGTAATACTTGAAAGATGGAAGTTTGCTTATTGAAGTATCGGAGAAATACTTGTTCTCCGGCCAAACTCGATGTGAAATTTATGTAAACAAACCTCCCATGCATTGATGTTATCACTTAATGAAAGTAGTATGTGATAAACTTTATTTTTGAACGGTTTGAAGCAATATTACCAATACGACAATACATAGTACAATGTAGTTTTCAAAATAGTATCGAACTGTATTTAATTCTTGCGTCAGAATTATCCAAAATATATTAGGTACTTGTTTGAATGATAAAACATACATAGATAAGGAAATAAGTTGATTGTTCAAGTAGATGTGTCTGGTAGCGTTAAAGACGATTCCTTCTAGGAAATTGTGTTTAAGTTATGTCCATGTCGATATTTGATGATGTTTGTAGTTAGATATAGATATTCATATTATATAACCTTAAATTACCACTGACTCACTCACTTAGAGAAATAGAAGTCACACAAGGGGGAGTCGTAGGAGAAAAGTAAATATAGCGTCGTATAGAGAATCGTTCAGAAGGCCTGGGAAAAATGCCTGACCTTCGGAGGTCAGCTCTTGGTGGTGGTACCCCATCGGATCTCGGAAACGGTGATATCTACGGAAGTCGTTCTCAAACAAAATCATCCTAAAACTCTGGGAACTTTTAGGGGGGATGGAATAAACATGACTTCCATACAAAAAAACATGGCCGCCGTACAAACTTTGACCTCTAATACACCGAAACGGTCGGAGACAGGCGGGGTGTGTTCAAACAAATGTCATAGAGGTCAACGAGATCTTTTCAGAAAAGGTCATTTTCAAGGTCACCGTTATCGATATTTTTTTCGGCTTCGGTCGTTTTCAAGGTCTCTGAATCTGAATCTAAAATTAGTTTTCAATCTTTCTGACCTTCTCCTCTTGCTGTATACCCCCCCTTGCGGGCTGCTTGAGGGCCACGCAACCACGCGAAATAGTAGTTAATAATATAAAATTGTAGATTTGTTAGTGTTGTTAAAATCAATAAGGTTCTTTTATTAGTTAGTGGATAAGTCAACGTGCTTTATAATTAAATCAGACGTTCTGCTGTTTAAGAGGATGGCTAATAAATCTAATAATATAATAATAATGCTACTGGCTATTGATTAATAGTCTAACAAGTTAACATTGTTTTTTTATTAATAATATATGAGCAGACCTAAACACGTGGCTGGTCGACCTGGATATTTTTGAAGACTGGCAGGGAATATCCCCTTCAAAAATATTATATATTATTTGGAAGGCCAAGGGAGAGGCTTTCGCCTTATTATTTTATTATTTCATTAGCTTTTTCATACGTAGCCCCAATGGAATAAAAAAAATATTAGGTACCTACGCAAATGCCACACTTTAGGCAGTTCATGAACACCTAACCATTAAACCGAAACGCAGATAGCGATAGCAGTGATAAGGTCGATTTGGTGATTTTGACCACTGCCTGCGGTCCAGTCGTCTATTTGAAAGTCATGCAAACTTAAGTGGCAGTTGAACAAAATCTGTTACAATCTCGTAAATTAGCTTAAATTATTATTTGAATAGTTAGCCTCCAAGCAGTTTTAGGCAGATTTGGTGCTTACGTTTCATTGCAATAATAATAATTGTAAACAAGGTTAATTTGAATGTAACTGGTTTTTAGTCATGAAAAAGTGAATTTCGTTACTTAAATAATTTTTAATGATGTCGGATTAACCACAAACGGGTATCCTATCGCATTTTTTTACAATTTAAAGATTGAAATTATATTATGTTAACAGATTTTGTTGCAAAAACACAAGTAAGTAAAACGTTTACAGTAGGTAGGTGGCGGAAAATCTCGAACGTTTCCGATTGGAGTCAAGGTTGCCGCGTTTTTAGACGGCCAAGTGGATAATAGGCATAATGACTACTGACCTGAGTGCGTTGCTTTGCTTATAAATGTACTTCTTTTCTTTGGTGATGACCTTTTAACATGGCGTTTACGTGTCTATTTTTGGCGGGCACTTGAGATGTCATTTATATTTTATTTTCTTATTTTTGTATCATAAGAACATGAAGACACAAAGATAGATTACTTACATAACTGAGCGTAAAAAGGCAAAAGTAAAGATTTATTTAATTTAAAATAAATTAGGTATTACAATATGTATAATACCTAAAATTTTTTGGGTAACGTCGTGCGTTTATAATTGCTTGTTGATGATATTTTTTGGCTCAACTCAAGCTGTTCATATCGTCAAACGCTGATTATTTATTGATCTGGCTCGACCATAATATTATGATATGGGCAGCGGCTATTTTCCATGCTATAAATCCTTTTATGAAATGTCTTCATCAATTCTAATATCTGGCCACGACATTCACATAGATCAGCATAAGTTCATTCGTTAAGGTATTATACTTCAGTATAGCCTGCAAGCGCGTAGCGATGCTTAGAAATGCCGGTTTGGTTAGATCACCTATTATTGCTCGGTTTATCTAAAGTAAAGTAAAGTAAAGTAGTAAGCAATTAGGTACAATTTATGTGCTTATAAGGTAATTTTCGCTATCACCACTGGAGTCTGGATATACATATGGTAAACGGCAATATGCTCGTTCGCTATTACGTGGGATCTAAAATGCATAATTAGAGCCTGGAAGAAGTATTTGTGGGTAGAACTCTATATGTTTGATAGCTTTCATATTATATGTATTGTCCAATCTCTGGCAAGTCTGTCGACGCGCAGACTTTTTAATCCTTCTGAGTTGCGCAGTCGAAGAGGGTCGCACTGAATGTTGGGTAAGACATTTTATAGTTAAATGGTTTAACTGTCCCACAGGAACTACGCATTCTTTTGGAGTAAAATATTTAAATCGTAGTTTAACTACGAATAGAGTTTGTCGTCACAGTTTTTTAAGTGGTCTCTTCGTCACTGCCAGAGCGCCAATAAGTAGTTGTATGGACACGCGGGGAAAATTGTGTGTCATACATTAACATAATCTGGTCTGTAGTGTGTGTGTAGTGTGTAATCTTTGAACATTATTGTGCCGAGTTGGGATGTTCTTCATGCCTGTTTTTTCAAAGTTTTTGAAATCGCCCATATGTTGATAAGGCCATTAGTCATTTTAACCCTGCGATTGTAATTCTACCGAAAATTATATTTTTAAATTGCAATTACAGGCCACAGTTATCAATTTATCATAATCAATATTTACGTACATACATTAAGTTTTATCTTTTCAAAACAAAAATCAATGGAGTTATTCCCTTGCTTTCAAATCCAGTATTACCAGATTCAGCCGCATCCCAAGAATTATACCAATTCTTATAAATGAATTTCACTCAATAATATACTTTGGTAGCTGCAATAAATTGCATAGTTATGTCGTCACAAAAACGTATCACTGATAATCCAAAATGGGTGTATTGCATTTTAAGAAGAGAATATCGGAAATCTCCATTTTAAAAATATACTTGCGATCCGCCCCGGTTTCGCACGGGTAATACAAAACCTTAACAAATTATACACCTAAACCTTCCTCATGTATTTTGGTGATTCTGTTTATTGGCGAGAGCCGCATGAAACTCCGTTTAGTAGTTTTTGAGTTTATCGCGAACAGACCGACTTCTTTCTTTCTTTCTTTCAGATAGACGCGGTGGCGCGGCGTGAGTCTTTATTTTATAATATTTTATATATTATGTAGTGATACTATTCCGTGTCCATTACAGAATTTCCTAATAGGAAAACCCAAAAACACTTTGCCCGACGACCATTTTTATCCTGTATGAATCAAATATGTAATTAGTACCAATATACATAATACGTGATGTGAATATGTGATATGAAAATTATTTGGTAAGATTCGCATAATGATTTTCGTTATTTTTATTTTTCAATGTAGCATAGACAGATTTTGTAAGTACATAAGTATTTGTAATTAATAAACGTTCTAGTGATTTTTGTCGATATCTTTTATTTAATAACATCCTGTAAAACAAATACATCCCAGCACTAGGCTGCTGACTCGTCGGTGGTCTTCTTGGAAAAATGTAAAAATACATTTGAATCCACGAAGCGCACCTGCTAAAAATATTGTTGGGTGCCTTTCGTGGACTAGGCTAGGTGCTATTCTCGCAGCTGCCATTCGGATGGGTGCCCCAAGTGGACTACGTCAGATTTTGCCAGCGGCTTCGCTCGCATAAATGTAGGCTTTGTTAATTTTCTATCTCTCGAAAACAGTACTTTATCCTGGATGAAATACCTTTAACAGAAAAAATATATTTTCTGAGTATTGTAGAGTACCCCCCTATGTCCTTTTCTCTATCCTTCACAACATGTACCTATGCGAAATTTCACGATGATTCGTCGAGTAGTTAAGGCGTGAAAGTGTAACAAACAAACTCACATTCGCATTATAAAATTAGTTGGGACTTGCATAGACTTCCTTGTCTAGAGACAAGGAAGTCTATGCAAGTCCCAACTAATTTTGTATGTAATAATGTAGGATAGATCCTGGATAGTCTGGCGACGTCCATATATGTATAGTTGTAATATATATGAATAATATAGACTTACGCATATTATTATTGCGTCATTTAAAATATAGAAACTAGTCGTCATTTTCCTATAATTCCATTTGAAAACATAACTGACGCACAAAAAACGTCACATTGCCTTTGTTCTTATTACCTACTTATATATTGTTAATTTAATGGACCAGCTATTTTCTTTTTTTAATATACATGTCTAATATTATTTTTAATATAATATTAGACATGTATTATTACAACAAACATTTATTGTATTATGTATTATGCACGCCACATGTGGCAGAATATATTGTACATTTCTATAAAACGACCAACCTGTATTGGGTCGAAATGTCGCCGGTCTGCACTGACTGGCCCG
This sequence comes from Catocala fraxini, assembly GCA_930367265.1. NCBI lineage: Eukaryota > Metazoa > Arthropoda > Insecta > Lepidoptera > Erebidae > Catocala > Catocala fraxini. The sequence continues at coordinate 22,783,718 of OV884032.1, read as the reverse complement.
CACATAAGATAAGATAAGATACTTGACGATATTCTTGCAAATAAAGTTATGATTTATGATTTACCTGTTTTATAAGTATTAAAGTTCGGAGTCCAAATGGAATTTAATTATTACTACTGTAAACTTCTCTCAACTTATGGTGAACATAAGTTGAGAGAAGTTTACAGTAGTAATAATAAGTTTGCATGAATGGGTGTAATTTGTCTGACTATGCGATGTCTGAACTAGATTTTGCCCGCAGATTGGCTCGCGTAAATGTAGGTTAGGTTAAGATTTTCTGGATAAAAGGTACCTTATGACCTTTTCCGTTACCCTCACAAAGTGTATGCGAAATTGAATAATGATGCGTGAAGTAGTTAAGACATAAAAGCGTAACAAACAAACTAACAAACAAAATCACTAAGTTAGGATTAGTATTATTTAGGATTTAACCTAGATCGGTGAAGCAACATTAACAATTAGTTATTACTTTACGAGAATAAATATTTTCCTGCAAAATAATAGATTATTAATTAATAATATAAATAGTAATAAATATAAAATGTAATTAGCTGGCTTATACATATTGTCCTGCTGTTTAAAATAGCGTAGTTAGTAAGTATAGTAACACAGTTTAACAGCGGCCATAGCTCAGTGGGGCGACCAACAGACTGCAATGCAGAGGGTCTCGGGTTCAAACCCACGTCGCGCACCTCTGACTTTCGGAAGGTATACGACTTTTCGAAATTATGTGCGTATTACAATTATCGCCTGCTCCGTGCTTCAGAGAGCACGTTAAGCCATCGGTCCCGGCTGCCATGAACATCTGTGGCAGTCGTTATTCGGAAGTCAGTGCCCTATTTTATCCTAATACTGGTCTAGCCTTAGGGTGTCGTTAGCCTTCGGGTTGCGGAGTTCAGGTGGCAGCCGCCCCGTGTAAAAACTGATATTCTATCAAATGCGGTTAGACCAGAAAAGCCGACCCCAAGTGACTTGGGAATAATAAAGGCTAGGGAGAAGGAGAAGAAGTAAGTATAGTGAAAAACGGTCTTAAGGTCGATTCCTGGGTCGGGTAATATGTTATTTGGGATATGTTATTAAGTAATTCTTAATAGCACCATGGAGTTTGGATCTTTGCCCAGACAGTAATAGGATCAACGATTTTAGACTTGCAGTAAGTACACATAGGTACTTACTTAATAATATATATATATATATATAGCTTTCAATTTTTATCAACGCCATTAACTCCTGTGTCTAAGTGCAGCGACAGCTCAGTGGGGAGACCAACTGACTGCAATGTAGAGGGTCTCGGGTTCGAACCCACGTCGCGCACCTCTGACTTTCGGAAGTTATATGACTTTTCGAAATTATGTGCGCATTGATTGACAATTATGGCCTGCTTCGTGCCTCGGAGAGCACGTTACGCCGTCGGTCCCGGCTGCCATAAACATCTATGGCAGTCGTTATTGGGAGAGTGTCGACACAAAAAATCCCATTGGGTCGAAGTGTCGCCGGTCTGCACTGACTGGCCCCAACATAAGATAAGCAACTCCAGTGTCTGAATTAAGAATTACTTACATGCTGATAGACAGCAGCGATAGCTCAGTGGGGAGACGAACAGACTAAATATCAAATCTTTGATCTTTATATTTTTAGTATAGATAGTATAGATACTGAACTGAACTGCCTCCGTGGCGCAACGGTAGTGAATGCGACTGCTATGCGTGAGGTCCCCGGTTCGAATCCCGGGTCGGGTCAAGAAAAAGTTATTGGGTTTTTCTGTTAAAAAATCTCAATAACAGCACTGAGTTAGGAAGGTGCCGGTGTTAGACATCTCCGTGCCTCGGAAAGCACGTAAATCCGTTAGTCCTGCGCCTGATCTCTCTCCGGTCGTGTCGGATTACCGTCCCATCGGATCATGAGTGTTAGGGAACAGAGAGTGCACTTGTGTTTGCGCACACACTTGTGCACTATAATATCTCCTGCGCAGATGGCCATTCTCCGTTAAGACTGGCCGCCGTGACAGAAATTCGGTGTGATGGACATTATTATTAGAGATATAATGTTATACATCAATCTATTCTTGTAATACAACGTATATAGATAACGCAAATTACTAATCGGTAAACAAGATCATTAAAATTATTACTCAAACCGTTTTCTAATAAGCGAGTCACAGATAAAGTTAATTAATATCATTGAGTAAACTGGAGTCACGCATGAAGTCATTGAAAACATCCTATGCGTCATATTCAGTTCATTAACAGGTAAATATTGTGCAAACATGTTTTACATTTGGCTTGACAGCCTTCATTGTGGTTGGCATTTGGGTACTGGCTTTCCTTACGTAAGTCTGAGCTGGTTACGTCAACCATGGTTTGCTTAATACAGTTTTGGAATGCCATGACTGTAATTGGCATCGTATTTATTATAAAGATACTTTATTATAAGTATATGTAGTGATATTTTGATGACATAGCGGTAATCAAAGCTGTTGCACCGCTGTGTATGAGGTTTTGAGTTAAGCAAAGTGTGATTATTATGTATTTCTGTCAAAGTTAATTTCCACCAGTCGAAGTCCAGTGGAAATTAACTTTGTAAAATTAAATTAACTATGTATGTATGTACATACATACATAGATTCACGCCTGTTTCCCAGAGGGGTAGGCAGAGACTACGGATTTCCATTTGCTACGATCCTGACACACTTCTCTGGCTTCATTCACTTTCATCACATTCCTCATACACGCCCGTCGGTTCAAGGTGCTCTTAACCTGGCCTTTGTCCAGAACGCCTCCGAGCTGATCATGAAACGTTCGCCATGGTCTTCCTCTTGCGACTGTTCCATTCATACTAGCCTTATAAACTTTCTTAGTCAGTCTTTTCTCGTCCATTCTTTCTACATGCCCAAACCAGCTTAACATACGCTTTTCTATTCTTGTCACTATATCCACCTTAATGCTGCATCTCTCTCTAATCACACTATTCCTTATTCTATCTTTCAGAGTCACACCACATATATTTCTCAGCGCTCTCATTTCTACAGCATTTATTCTGCTCTCATGCTTCTTTTGCCATACCCAACATTCACTTCCATAAATAAGTGTGGGCACTAATAGTCCTCTATGAACAGCCAAACGTGCCTTTCGGATACATTTCGACTGTTCATAAAAGCGCGTAGAGCTCCATTCACTTTCTTGCCCGCAATCGTTCTCCTTTCAATATCTCCCTCATGTTTACCATCTCTTATAAACAAAGTACTCAAATATACAAACTCTTTCACTTGCTCCACTTTTTCTCTATCAATCATAATATTACACATCGTCACGCACTCTTCCTTTCCAAATACCATTACTTTCGTCTTGCTTACATTTATTTCATTCCTTTACTCTCAAAAGCACCATGCATAATAGTTACCATCGCCTGCAACTCTTCTGCTGATGACGCAAGTATTACTTGGTCATCGGCATAAAGAAGACATTTGACAAGTAACTCATTCATTCTTAATCCCCATTCACAATCTTTTAAATCTTTTAAACAATTGTCCATGTATAGGTTAAACAGCCAAGGTGATGCTACATATCCTTCTCTAACACCTTTATCGATGCTAAACCATTCTGTGTAGGTCCCATTTATCCTAACACAAGCTCTGGAATCATCATAAAGAGATTTCAGAGCTCGCGTGAGGTTGCTATTCACTCCATACATGGACAATACCGACCAAAGTTCATTCCTCCTGGTTATAAGACCTCTCGTAAATTATGTGATATGTATGAACATATATAATTAGGGTTACCAACCATACCTACTATAATATATAGTCCTTCTCCCTAGTCTTTGTTATTCCCAAGTCACTTGGGGTCGGCTTTTCTGGTCTAACCGGATTTGACTGGATATCAGTTTTTACACAGAGCGGCTGCCACCTGACCTTCGTAACCCGAAGACCAACGATACCCTAAGGCTAGACCAGTGTCAGGATTTTATAGGGCACTGACTTTCCAATAACGACTGCCATAAATGTTCATGGCAGCCGAGACCGACGTGACGGCTTAACGTGCTCTCCGAGGCACGGAGCAGGTGATAATTGTCAATAAATATGCACATGATTTCGAAAAGTCATATAACTTCCGAAAGTCAGGGGTGCGCGACGTGGGTTCGAACGCAAGACTCTTTGCATTGCAGTCTGTTGGTCTCCCCACTGAGCTATCGCCGCTAATATATAGTATTGTACTATATTCCCAGTCTGCGTACTATATACGGTTGAAGAAATATATTATATAGTATGCTAAATACTATATTTCAACAACATACAACAACCTTCATTTAAAAAAGTACTCTATTTATGCTCCATTACCACGTAAACCTAACTGATGCGAAAGCATGTATCCGTACTCTTTGTGTAATAATCCGCTGCGAACTTATCCGCAATGTCAAATTAACAAGGTCAAACAAATTTAAAAAACCAAAATCAAATAAGTGTTTTTTTTTGTTTTCCTTAAAATACTATAAATGTTTAATATTTTGTTATAACTTATTTAAAAAAATATGTTTATTTCGTCGATAATATTTTGGCTACTTGCTACCTGTTGTTGTTGTCTGCATGGAATTACAGTTCGTTCACAATGTCATTAATGTGGATCCCTATAAATCTTCTGTTGGAAATGTACTAAACAAAAAATTGCTTAGATTCTAAGGTAAACCATAATCTCCTAAACGGTCATAAACTCATATCCGTATCAGTGAATTTTCCGTGATGCACACAGAAAGATTGAAAAGATTTGTAAAATATATTATATTGTTTGGGATAATAAAAAAACTTCGAACACAAAACTATTTAAAAAAATAAAGATGAACTTCTAAAATCGACTTTTCAAAACTAAATAAATACATACATCTTCGTTACTGTTTTATAACAATTTATATAAAACGAGAAAGAGAGGCGGCTGGATTGAGAGGATGAAAGGTCATAAATTATTCGGACTACCAGACACACTATGTAATCGTAAACCATACATATATCGTCCCATATACATACTAATTTAAGTGCCAGGTATCAGACGAAAATTGCGTCAGTCTTATATGTAATAGTTGGACAACAAACATAATTATGTGCTAGGTTACGGTTTCGTGCTAGACTAAACCTGTCTACAATCTACGTCATTATTATGATGAGGTTGCATAATTGTGTCTAAATTAGAAATTGGCTCCATGATATTATGTATGCGTTCGATAATGCTATGCAATACGGCATTAAAAGCACAATGATGCAACAATTACATTGCTCTATGTCATAAACGTAATAAAAAAGTATAACATGAAGAATATATTTAACACTGAAACAACTATGCTTGTTACCTGTATTCACAGCCAGTTGCACTAACTGATCGGTAAACGATTAGCGAGGTTAAGCAACGTTGGGTGCGGTCAGTTTATAGATGGGTGACCGCTTAGTGGTATTTCATCTGAGCGTCTCCGTGCTTCGGAGGGCACGTAAAACGTCGGTCCCGGTTGTTGCCAAATTGACAGCAATCGTTAAGCCATGTCAGAGACCTACGGGCGGCTTGAACAACTCTTGACAACAGGTTGGCCACTAACCACACGAAAAGAAGAAGACTTGTAAAGTAATACGAAATAGTAAGCATAGTATATAAAAAAACACTTCACAGAATAGATTTGTTATATGTTTTTGTTATATTATTGTGTCTATCACGGGACAGCGAAAGGGTTATTTTGGATGGAACAAAAGAGATATATCAAGCACAGGTGACAACTGACCTCAAAGTCTGAAACTTCTTTCATATAGCAAACACGATCTCTTGTATGTTGAAGTTCGAATACATTTGTGTAAAACTTATCGTAGGAGCACTTCCTACGATAGTTTTAAAGGTTTTAGTGACTCTAAAGATTATCTGTGTTGCCAGCACATGAACCGATGGTCTTTTTAGTTAAGATTCAATGTAGCGAGATAGCTTAATATACATATTTTCTTTCTAATTTATTTCTTAGTTATTTTGTTGATATATTTTGATATATGTATGTGTATGTGGTATAACGTTTTTATAATGCTAACTCTCTTGACATTACTTATTTATCATATTGTATGGATTGTGACGCGGACCGGTCGTTGCTGAGCGGCCGTGCTCGCGGCGCCCCTCCATCGGCTTCTCCTCCCCAGCGGCGGCCCTATATATCGGCAACGCGTCCCGATACGGGTTGGGAGCCCTCTGCGCTCACCCACAGTCCGCGTAAAGTTGTAAAAGCCATCTAAGGGTAACAACGAACACACACAAAAATAAAGAAAAGGTGCCTGGGTCCTTCCGCTGCGCTGCCTACCGAACTTTACCGAAGTTAAGTTGTCCATTTCTACCCGGGACCACGTAACAAGCCTTCAACTTGAACCACGCCCTGAACTACCACTAAATACCTAGTTGAATATAATTATAGTTCTGTTTATTCTCATAGACCTTTTGTAAGTGCAAATATATGCTTATTGATCGCGTTGTTCATCTTTAATTTCTATTAAATCCTAAGTCAACCACGCCTCCAAAGGTGGTTGACTACCATAATGTTACAGGATTTAAAATCTGAAATAAACGTTTTATTATTATTATTATAGCTTTATTAGTCGCAATAGCCTAGTGGGAGACCCATGGACTGCCATGCAGAGGTCTCGAATTAATCATACTTAATGGTATTTATATGTAAAAATAAAATAGTTACTGTATAAGTATTCCCTACACGACATAACTAGCATTGCGCGCTATCATTTTAATTGCCTTCACTCATTATTTTTATCAATTAATTTATTAAAACGGGTGACATTGTGCAGTTTTACTTGATGTAAACATATTTATATTATTGTGCTTATTAAAATAAATGTCTATTATCACGAAGGACTTTAATTTGCCTATACCTACGCAAAATGTTAATATAAAATAATAATATTAAATTTGCATAAAATCATGGTATACAAAGATGTTATAATTGTAAAAACATGTTACACATGTTATGCTTAATATAGCATGCAATAGGAACATTTGAGACAGTCTGATGGCCTCAAAGTGAACATTTCTAACAGTATAAAAAATATTATATAGTTTTAAAGGAATTATTATTATAATTTGATTGACAATTATCGCCTGCTCCGTGCCTCGGAGAGCACGTTAAGCCGTTGGTCCCGGCTGCCATGAACATCTATGGCAGTCGTTATTGGGACAGTCAGTACCCTCTAATATCCTGACACTGGTCTAGCCTTAGGGTATCGTTAGCCTTCGGGTTGCGGAGGTCAGGTGGCAGCCGCTCCGTGTAAAAACTGATATCCAGTCAAATCCGGTTAGACCAGAAAAGCCGACCCGAATGACTTGGGAATAATAAAGGCTAAGAGAGAAGAGAGAAGAAGTTTTAAAGAGATTAAATTCAAATACATTAGGAGAAATAAAAGAATAGGTATGTACTTGGTAAACAAGAATTTATTTTATGTCAATCTTGATAAATGTTTATGTTGTAGGAACGAAGATGCAATAACTACGAGACAATAAGTGGTAGCTATCTATAAAATTGCTTACATTCATCTATTTCAACAGTGAATAGTGCTACACGTGCAAACGATGTCCTTGTCGCACCCGTTATAGAATATATTCATCTTGCTTGACGTATTGCTCCTGGCGAACGGATTGGAACGTACGCATGTCACAAAATATCTAAGTATGTCTTTTTATCCTAAATATTTATTTATTTATTTAAGCTTACCAACAACTACTTATACACTTTTCTTTTACATAAAAATAACTACATAATATTATAGTAACCTTTTACAGGTAAGGTCAGCATGCACTAGTTTTATTTAGTTGATAAAGTGAAATTTAGATAATTAATTTAGATATATATGTAAGTAATAATTATTTAGGCAGTATATAAATAAATATAAGAACTACAAAATTAATATACAATCGCACAAATACACACACAATCACAAAATAATATATTGTACTAGCTGTCCCGACAGACGTCGTCCTGTACACATAAAAAAAAACTCATATCTAAACCATCCTCGAATCCACATGAACACACAACATTTTTTATCAAAATCGGTCCAGCCGTTTAGGAGGAGTTCAGTGACATACACACTTACAGTAGAATCTATATATATAAAACTCTTCCGTTACTGAGTGACTGACAGACAACGCATAGCCGACACTACTGAACGCAAGAAGCTGAAATTTGGCATGTATGTTCCTTGGAGAGTGTAGGGGAGCACTAAGAGAGGATTTTAGGAAATTCCACCCTGAAGGGGGTGAAAGGGGTGAAACCCGATATTCACACGCGAACGGAACTTACGCGGGTGAAACCGCGGGAAAACTACTAGTTATATATATAAAGATAACAATAAGTATCAAATATTAAGTATATAGTAAATTTAGAGTTTATAACACACTGATAATATTTACGGAATGTGACAAGATAGTCTACATGAACGTCTATAACATCAGATTAGCTATTTATGGTTCTGCATAGACGGGGTATAGCAGAGTTAGCACCAATATCATTGTTTAGCTTTGTTAAGTTATCATTTGGTGTATAACCACATACCTAAAAGGTACTATATACTAGCTTATACCAATAATATTTGGATAAAGTAGGTGGTAGTGGCAGTCGGGCAGATAGCAGTCGTCCGAAAACGCGAAGGTCGAGACCCTAGAATATGTCATGGAAACACGGCGTTCCTCCTTGATGTCTTGCGCAAGGGAAAATGCGCAGTAAGTACATCTAAATGCACTTTGTCAAGAGAAAAATAACATTATCTTAAATTCGACTAAGATGTGTTTTGTAAAAAGTGATGTAAAATATGTCTTGGAATACAAACATCTCTTTTGACAAACGGTATGCTGTGTGTGGTTACACACAGCATACCGTTTAGAGCTTGGTGGTTATCAAGCTCTAAACAGTAGACGAACCTCTAGAAATAATATTATTTGACCCTGGGACAGCACCTTGTTTATAGAGGCGCTTTGCTGCCGCTGCTCTTGCTAAATTTTCAGATTTTCCAAATGATTCGCTACTTGATGAGTTAATATACTCTAAGCTACATGTATGTAACCATAATAAAATTTAAAAAAAAGGAAAGAACAATAAACAAACATCATTTACGTTATTCCCATTTTCTTATTTTGCGACTTATCCAACCCGCACTTTTCACCACTGTAACTCCTGTGTAGCCAGGTTAAACAGTGTTGACCTTGGAAAACGCCGAGTTTTCTATTGTAGCTTGCGAAGTCCCAGGCCAATTTAAATTGTCTTGAAACCTGCAACGAATTTAAGCAGAAATATACATAATATAAGAGCAAAGCGGTAGATAATTTATTACCATTGTCAAAAAATATACACATATTGTGTTTATTTATTATGTTGTTATAATGTGATCGCAAAATAATAAAACTTGCTATTCAAGTTTAACTATTCGATTTAAGATAGATTGAAACAAGATTGGTCATAGAAACTACTAATTTCCGCGCGCCAGTAATTTCCAGTATCATGTTTTTTCATTATGTTTAATTACGTCCGTATTTCAATCTAAATATAGAAAGATAACTCGCTAACCAGCTTTTTCGTATTTTAAACATGACGCCGACAAAAGCGTGCATTTGTCTTTTATTACAGCATTACCAAAAATTATTTAAAAATAATAACAAAATCATTTAAAAAAGGATGCGGTTTGCCAAGTTATTCAATGTATTTTAACTGTGTCTGTCGATTACGACATCCTGTTAAGTCTCGATTTTAGATTCTTTTCGCGCGTGTGCACTCAACGTGTCTTGCGAATAGCAGATATATCAGCATATTTAATTATAAACGAATCCAAAAGTTGTCCTCGTCGTTGAATCTTTGATTAATTACTTCGTGTTTGAATTGAGTTCTTATAGTTGTAGTGAAAGAGGTATGGCCATTAAGGCATTCCCAGTCTAAAATAACTACTGAAAGCTAGACTGGTCAATATACCCTGCACCACAGATTAATCATCAAGTTCATTAGCTTAGCATGCGTATGTATATGAGTAGTTCACTAATTGGATAAAAATCCAGATAGATACAATTTTAATTTGAAAACATAGCTCTCGCATCCCTGTTATTTTAATCTGCATTAAGCCATCGAGGGGAATGGCGCCATCCAGACGAATCAAATTAATACTTCACATAACTGGCTATACGACACGACATGCTGTATAATCTGTGTTATCAAGTTACATACGGACGTACTTGCAATGAGTATGTGGGAACATAATTATTCTATAATAATATTTTTCTTACAAATATGCTAAGAAATGAATGGTTAGTGTGCCGTTGTATGATATCAATATTATATTGTTAATTACGATGTCTTTACCTATACGATTACAAAATGGCAATTTTTGGTTAAATTAATCCTTGTGTACTCAGCCATGAATTCGAATCAGTCCTATGGAAGCAGTTCATAATTATAATTATTAAGAAAACAAAAATATAGCATAGATGGATTGTGCATAATACAATGTGATCGAATAGAATGTTGTAGATTTTCATTCTTTAATATTTTAACATCAGCTATAATGGAAGACATGATTGTTATTTTAAGCTTCTTTCTTCATTAATTTTGTAGCATCCTTATATTTATATAGGTATATATTTATATCAATATGTATACGTAAAAGCAGCAAATTATATTTCATTCGACGTAAGAAAAATAATGTGTGCTATGAATTTGGCGCCAATTTACTTGTCAGATTTTGGCGCCAAGCTATGGAAAATAAAATGTCGCTCCAATGAAGTACCTATACAATCTGTGGTGGATAGATATTATGTGCATATAGGTTGAGTTCGCCGCCCACGGCTTAGTTAACACAATAAGTGCTAATGGACGTTGGACAACTTCGTCACAGCGGTAATGGGATAAGTATATCCCATAGGATTGAAGTCGAGTGCAGATTAATGGCTTGCTATAGTTTTACTGCAGTTTGATTATGTTTATTTACGGAATAAGGGTGGATGGACATTATTCTTTTTAGAAAATGCAATGCCTTGTGTCTCTATTTTCTCGATTGGTATTTTTTAGTTTATGTATATATTACGACCTACTGAGCGAAAAACAAGGAAGTCAGTGTTATCACGTTATTATCTCGGGTTCGATTCATAGGTCGAGTAACATGTTATTAGGTATTGCGGGCAAAAAATTCTATGTAGCAGTACCTACGCTGCCTAGAACTAAGCCTGGTAAACGGCTGCATATTACGCAGTACCTAAAACCTCAGCTGGAAAAATGTGGGGGGAAATATGCCTCTGCCTAATCTTTAGGGGATATTGGCGTCTGACTATGTATGCATGCTATTAAAAAGTAACTGATAATCAGCCAAGGTAGCAAATATTTGAAATTTTTCTACAAATCTTTGTAGCGAACAACAACTCAACAAAGTTTAATCGCAAACGAATAAATCGTATGGGAATGTATACGTTGTAAACTTTATAGACTGTAATATCAACATCATCATTATCATTCCCTTACCCTGATCGTGATTAAATTAGGGCTGGCGCAGTATGCCTTCTTTTTTTAAATAGTTCTTCAGTTGTCATCTCATCAGTGTCTCCTTTTTCTTTCATATAATTACTCACACATTCCATCCATCTGTTCTTTGACTTATCTCTACCTTAAATAGTGCACGAGTAGCATAATGGTTTAATGGCCTTGATACCGCCACTTGTCCTAGTATGGTGGGGTCGATACCCACATGGCAGAAACATTTGTATGATTCACATATAGTTGGCCTGAGTCTGCGTGTTATTTGTGCCTTTTGAGATGATAGAGCGGGCGATACCTTCTTCAAGGAAAACCAATTTTAAAATTATACGTTTTGATATTCTACTTACTTACATATTATTTTTACGATGACCCGGTTCAGACATTGTTTTACTTCGACGAGAAAAATACGTCTCCGAAGAAGGCATTACGGGCAAATGAGAAATAAGCCGTACCGTGATTTATTCACTCCCGCCCTATAGATAAAAATATTCAATGGGGCCACGAAGGTATCTCATTCGAATTTATTTACAGTCATCCGTAAATCACGCCCTTTTAGGGAACAAATAGATGCAGTAATAAATAACACAGGACTGTCTTTCCAGTCAATTCTTTTATGTGCCCTTCACTCCAACATATCTGTGTTAGATCATTCCAAAAATCATGAAATAGCCTTCTTTTTATATAGCACTATCTGTCCTCCGCGGTTTCACCCACAATTTTGATTACTGCTCCGCTCTCGAGGCTTGTAGCGTGGCGTTATGTAGCCTATGTTACTTCTAGATAAACTGGCATTTTAATGATAAAAAAATTGCTCCAAACACTGGAAATCTTTGCTCCCATATCAAACTCGTTCGTTTTGGAAGGGAAGAAGAATATGTAATTTCGGATCCATGTTTAGGCCATTGGTCGTCGATGTCGAAACAAAAGTATGCATGCTTGGACTGATTATCAAATCCTGACCTTGAAATCCGAATGAACCAAATTAATATTAAGTTAGTCTGTTAGAAATGATCAGTATAAATATGTTAATAGCCGGCTACTTATTATACCTACGATATTCGACATTATGAAGGCTCGCTCCTTATTATACGATATTAGACACTTCTGCCTAGCCTTTTGGTGTATGTCGGCAAATAGTTGATTTTAATTTTGTTTTAAAATCTACTTATGTCAACTAAGCTAAATTCTTCCAGTTTTAACTAAGTTAATTTTGTAATATCAACTTTGAACTTTCAATAAATATACCTATCGATTAGCAAGTAAAAAAGACAACTCTCGTACTAGCAATAATTCCTGTATCACTTTGAAAATATTCAAAGTCAATTATCTTTATTTCCACAAAAATGTGTAATTAATAAATTCTTGGACATTTTAGTTAACTAATATATTATTAATTTAAAATAAAAGGAAATAAAAATTTAAACAACGGACTTAAAAGCACCCAGACTGGAGCAACTATATGTGGATCACAATTTTTTTTATCCTGTTTGAGGATCGAAGCCACAACACTCGGCACAGTAGTCGTGACGAAGTGACCACGTGTGACCAGTGTCAGGATATTAGAAGGGCAATGACTTTCCAATAATGATTGCCATAGATGTTCATGGCAGCCGAGACCGACGGCTTAACGTGCTCTCCGAGGTACGGAGCAGGCGATAATTGTCAATCAATACGCAAATAATTTCGAAAAGTCATATAACTTCCGAAAGTCACAAGTGCGCGACGTGCGTTCGAACCCGAGACCCTCTGTATTGCGGTCTGTTGGTATCCCCACTGAGAAAATTCAAAATCAAACATTCACTAATTTTACTTTTTTAAAACACTAGTTGAAAACGAGTGATGCATTCCTAGTCTAACTGCGTCGAACATTGCTCACCCGTGTATCGATCGGTAAGTGCAAAGGACGACGGGTACAGACGCAGGTCAACAACATGAGAGAGAGACGCTTCAAGAAGGTTAAAGCTAAACCAATTAATTGTAATACAACTAGTTTACTTTAATGAGCCGCAGCAGGCACTTTATATGACAACGATTCATTATTGCTTTGATCGTGGCGCAGGAATAATATCCACCGGGGAGGTCATGTTACCACCTTTGATTGTAAATAACTCTATATTATTGTTTTAAATCTGCGTGTTTTTGAGATCATTATGCAAATATCAGCCGTAAATTTTAAAAATTAATTTAATATATATAGAATTTAATTTTGTAAATTTTTTATATAAACATTTTTATTATTATTATTATTATTAAAATTGTCCTTTTTTGAGAAAGAGTGATGGTTTATTTGTCGCAGAAAAACAGTTGTATTTATAGAGTACAGACAAATAGGATGGTATAATTTGTTGCGACTGGTTCACACTTAACATAATCCTGTATTACTGCTTCAACACAGCGCTGGTTTTCAGTGTGAAAATTTGTCTTTAAGAGACTTTATAAACATTGAGCTCACAAACACAAAGACTCCAAACAACTATTTGCGAATTATACGATTGTTTTTACTAGTAAGCATCGAAGGAATAACACTCAGCGTACCTGATCAACTAACGTGTTATACGTACAGCGAATCTATCAGTGGCAACTAGTGTGGTATGTTGAATAAGAAAAGAATTAAGGAGATACTCTTGGAACAGCCTAAGGGCAAAGATTAAATTATGTGATGAAAAGAAAGAGATAGATATAAAAGCCTCTTGCACTTCTACTGACCAAGTGAATCGTAATGACGGTCTTACTACTCCTACGCCTGTTTTCTGTAGTAAGTAGAAGTAAGGTGCAAGAGTGCACTTCTCTTACCGAGTCTATTCTTCCATCCGTAAAAACGAGCTCACATGGTAGAGACCTCGTCCTCTTCAGTTGTAATGAGGTCGTGGGTTGGAAAGCACTGCTCATGGGTTACACGACTGCTTACCTTCTGGCGGAGAGTAGTCATTTTAATTGACAACAATTACCTAAAAGCAGCCTCACTTTTTTATGTATGTATATGACAGATTTTTAGAACTAAGAGGGTCACAAAGCTAATTTTCAAAACAATTCTAGAACAATCAGTACTGAAACAGGCTTAAAATCATATCAGTTTCAAAGCATATCAATGACAGCTAACATAATCTCTGAGGCCGGACTTCACGCGACCGGTGTCGCAATTGCACGCCACCCACGGGAATTAGCAGCGACCGACGAACGAGCTAATGAGCTGAATCGGAGCCGAGAGGGGGCACACTGGATGTGCAGTTTATTTAAGAACAGATTTAGCTTCAAGTGGCAGGATTCTGTTTAGTATCTCGATAATTGCAGCAATTTTTAAAGCAGGTTGCACAGGTTGTTACTCTTTGTCTACTTAGATACAAATACTCTATGATCCATTTTTTTGCAATACTGAAAGAAAATAATAAAGATAAATCTTTATTGCTTTACAGCTTTTAGGTGGACACAATGTGTTTAAGAATAAAAACAAATAATATCTAATAATAATAATAAAAAGTAGGAAAACAAACAAAAACAGAGTAACAGAATAAAATCAATAAATTTCCAGTGACACATGCGTCCCACAGCTACAGCAATCAGGACCCCAGTTTAGCATTTAATCTGGTCCCAGGAACCAGGAACTGATATTGTGAGTACTGTTTTTGTATGGGAAACAACAATCAAGACAGGTTACAAGTGGATTATCGGAAGCGTGCCTGGTCAATAGCTTTTATAAACGTACAGAAATTTAACAACTGCTGTATAATACTATAAAATCTCACTAGAAAACTCACATCTGAGTTGGCAGTATTAATTTGGGATTTTGTACAGTAATTATGGCAATAACAGATGGTTATTACGGCTATAAGTGAAGTGACTAAAGAATTCGAGATAAGTCTCTTTACGGAATAGCACGGCTGCTACCAGTTATGATTTAAAACGAATATTTTAATGTTGTATTGTTACTGTAACCTGTTCAAAAATCCGATAAATTATGGAATTGTGTTTTCTAACCGGGGCAAGCCGGGCATTTGGACATGACTGCACGAGTGGCGTAGTGATTAAAGTGATCGGCTCGTCACTGCCGTTACGCCTAGTGTCGTGGGTTTGATCCCCACACAGCACTGGACAAAAATTGTGTGATCTACAAATTTTTGTGCTGAGTCTGGGTATTTTTTGTCCGTTGTCGTATTTTGTGTCCGTTGTCTGAATGTTTGTGAAGTCCTCCGCGACACAGGAATTAATCCTAGTCCGAGAGCTGTCTTAAAAAGAGAAAAAGTGACATCGGTAAGGTAACAAGTAGGATCCAGTTGCGTGCCTAGTGAATACCTTCTGATATTCAACAACTGCTGTGCAATTCTATAATATTTCACTAGGGAACTCACATACGTGTCAGCAGTAATCATTAAGGACTTTCTACGGTAATCATGCCGGTTTATACAGATAGGCAGGATTCCTTACGACATATTCTTTTACCGTTTAAACGAGCGGAAAATTTAATATTTCGTCCGTACACTTCGAAATGCCAGACGTGCGTGCCGTGGAATAAAAGGGACTTCTGCGTGGTCGTCCAAAGGCATTCTATTTCTATGCCTTTACAGAAAAGTTTGTGGTTATTTGACACTACTAACGTATGTTTAACCGACCTTGTCGTCAGACTAAAGCCTGGTTTACACCAAAAGGGAGAGAGAACAATGCTTAACGTTCAGCTGTAGCCTGTTTACGCAAATCACTACTCCTCTACGCTCTGCAAATCACATGTGAACTTACGTTACAACTGTTACGTATTACAGGTAAGAATCGATTGAGTCACCGAAAGTAACAAAAATCTAACGCCTTAATCATGGACTGTAACATCGCTGCGATAAAATTAATCTCCGTAAAATCAACCATGCGTCGAAAGTTCGTCATAAAAACGCTTGGGTGATGAAGTAAAATAAAAAATGGATTAATCTTTTGTTCGAACGTTTTTATGTTGTTTTTTCGCCATGCGCGTAGACCATGGTGCGAATAGGTTGATACAATCGTGCCATCACACGGTCGAGTTGCAAGTTACCTATTCCACACGCTCTACATTTATAGCCCTTTGGAACAAGAAGAAATTATAATATAGGTTTTGCCCGCGACTTCACCTGCTCAGGAACAGCACTTTTTTTTTGATCAAACTTACCGGTACGTGAGGACATAGGATCCTTTTACAAAAATGGTTCTGTACCCCAGATAACGTGTCTGTAATATTGTATGATAATCGGTCGAGTGCTTCAGAGTAACAAATAAACTTTCATTTGCATTTATAATATTAGTTAGGAAGCCTTAGCCAAGCCGATTTGATGACCGCTGTTGATGCTAAACGCGAGTCCAAATCCCTGTGATAAGCATTTGATGTAGCTAAAATAGATGACATAGAGCGTAAAAGTATCGACACCCCGTCTATACTTTTACGCCCTAGGGTGATACGTCACGGACTGTGACATACCCGAGTGGTCAATGTGTGTTTGGAGCGATACAAACGAGGAAAAGACAATCAATAAAGCAGGGCTTGACGCCGTTGCCTATTACTTGATAGAAATTATCCGGCTCGCCCGGGGCTGTACAGGTACCCGGCTGAAAAGTAGTAACAATGTTTTCACGTTTCATCTGGTGAGTAAGAGGACGGCACTCACATAAGCATGAGGTATTCGCACATGCCTATCCTTTTATGCCATATTTAATTCCTTTTTTCGTGGAGTCAGTAACGCCTGGTATTGCAAGCGAGCATAAGCAAGGCGTATGACGGTTTGCAAACTTCGCTATAGATATATAAGAAATATAAGAAAAGTTATTTACAAAATTATTTTCTAATATATAGATATATTACAAAACATCCAGAATTTGCGATCTTGACAAATCGTGTCAGTGTATAACTTAAAGTTAGCTTGTTATCTCGCTTAAGGATAGCTTCCATTCTGCTAGCATCTACATTCTGTTAGATCTCAAACCCTCTGATACTTGTAATCTTGAGTTATGTCTATTATATCTTGTTATCTCGTGTTAAAATAAAGCTGACAAAGATCGTAAACTTTGCTTATACAATAATATGACTTGCTACGATATATTGATGCGCATGATTGCATTCGAATATAGTTGCGTATACGCGATATCTAATAAATATTGTTAAGAGCGCACGCACGGTACCTATCTTTATACGAGAAAATTCGAATGCATTTTCCACATCGCTAATGTCATATAGCTACTTTCAACTTATCTTTGTTCAGCAGTTTTACGTCACATCCCGTCAGCTTAATTAAACGACAAACATACAGTTAAATACTAACAATAACATCAGATCTACTCATAAACTACGTAAGCGAAACTAACTCTAAAATAAATAATCCAATCATAAAGAAATTTCTCACAGTAAGTTCTCGAGAGTTTATTTATTTAAGAGACGTTGTTTTGACTAAACATTAAACATCCTGGTGGTGCCGTATGTCATTGGGGAAGTACTTTGTGATCTTTATGATGGAGTGACGTCACTGTGTGGAATGCGAGGTGAGACGACATTGTTCGCGCGGTTGTGTATGACTTACCGCCCAATGTCCGATCTGTCTGTTGTTTTCCTTACTAGTTATAATAATTCAACATAATTTCCATGTTTTATGTTAAAAAAAAACATCATTAAAGCATTGAACTATATACGGATTTTATCGCGTTGTTTATTTGACACTTTATTAAATAATTTTGAAAACTGTTACACTACTACTACTATTAAACTTTATTAATTTTAAGCTAATTAAATTATTAGTAAAACTATTTATATTTAAGTTTACGCTTTCCCCGAGGTTTCGGTTGCTTTTCAGCAGCCATGGTCACGTTGAGACTAAGATGATAGTTGTCTCAATGTTCCAGTGTAGTTATTTTAAAGTACCAGAACATAATTTAATCTGCTATGTATATACAGGGTCTGTCGTTAATAATGGATAACCCGTTAGCTGGAGGTTAACCAGTTATCAGGCAGTAAGAAAATAATATTTTTATGTCAGGGTTGCCAACAGCGTGAAAATGGCGTACATTTTTGTGATTTTTGTTAAAATTTATTTCTTTACCCTTTCTATTGGTTGCCATTTTAACAAAATTGTTTTTTTTTTGGTTAATTCTTTTGCCATCGTACTTGCGAATACTTGTATTATTTAATTTAACTTCATTTTTAGGCGCCAATAACGTAAAACAGTATTAAATATAACATTTTAATCAATTTCTTAAAATTAATCTTTCCTTACGTCTAGTTTTAAACACTGATTGTGAAAAAAAAAGTATGGCAGCCCTGACATAAAAATATTTTTTTCTTACTGCCTGATAACTGGTTAACCTCCAGCTAACGGGTTATCCATTATTAACGACAGACGACTTATATGCTACTAAAAATCTTGCGTGTGTGTAACTGTAAAGGGTTAGTACCTAGCCTCCGTATCACTAGTATATATGTGTAGTAAAGACTACACATATACATTGCAACTAAAGAGCTGAAGAATAAAACCGCTCTAAGATTTGTTTGATATTTTGAACCATATTAAAATCTATAAAAATAGATACAATATTGAACGCCTGTTTCATACAGCTGTATTCTTCTTCTTTTTAGCGTATCGTTGGCACTGTCACTGTTACTGTTACTTTTAAATTATATATTTGCCGCCCAGAAAGCAGCTACGCTAGCTGCGTTGTCAAAGGCAGCCATCAGATCCTGCTGCGTGCAAGATGTCGGGCACGCAGGGCACGATGTAAGGTGGGACATCGTTTATCTTGATACGCACGCGCAAGCCAGATTGTAACAGCTTTATTTAACAACTAGGAATTATAAGAACAACTTTGATATCCATAATAAACCCATTAGTGTCTCACTGCACAAACATAGAGCTCGGGACACCACGCCGGCTGGTAGAGGAGGTTATTTTTATTGTATAATAGATTTTGCCCGCTTGTGTAAATGTAGGCGTCCATAGGCTACGGTGACCACTTACCATCAGGTGGGCCGTATACTTGTTTGTCACCTTAGACGTATATAAAAAAAAAGTTAGGTTAGGTTAAATTAGTAACAGTTCTTTTTCGTGGATCAAAGGTACCCTATGTCCTTTTCTGTTACTCAGACGACGTTTATGCGAAATGTATGATGATCGGTCGGGTAGTTAAGGCGTGAAAGCGTAACAAACAAACAAACTCACATTTGCATTTATAATATTAGTTAGAATTAGGATACTTAATCGTAATTTATCCCAAACAATGCCTACACAGAAACAAGTGAGAAACGACAATGAATTGCCGTAAATTTTAGAGTTCGAAAAATGGTGCAAGTAATATGCAAAGGTCACGTGATACCACGTGACCTTGAGGTCAGAGGTCAAATGAGGTCATAGTCATTTCGGGGGTATATCGGCTATGCTGAGTCGAATAGCGTTGACCGCTTGTCTCTAGCTCTTATGGTTCTTGAGTTGAAAGTTGTATAACAGACGGACGGACAAAGCTGTTTTATAAGAGTTTTTCGAACTCTAAAACCACAGGCGTATGTTAAAAATTATAAATTTTGTATAAACATAAAATTGAGATAGGTAGATCAAAACATGTGATTTGTTATTTACATAAATTGTAGGTAATACATTAATTAACACGGATTGTAATAAAATAATTGCGTTAATAATTATGCGCTACTAAAAGGTCGTATGAGATTATAAAGACTGAGTCTGGAATGAATTAATCTCGGTATAAACATGACTAATGTGTTTAGTTAGACTTGATAAGAGCTTGTGTGTTGTTTGCCTATGTTTATATAAGTATATTATACTGGGAATCCATATGTAATTAATTATTATTAACTGTTTGTTTACGGTATGAGATAAATTGAGTAAGTTTTTATTTAGAATAAGTATTTGCTTGTGCTGTAGTTTGAACGTATTATAACTTATTTTAACTCTCGCACTGGGAATAATTCCTGACCGTGCTTTGTGCTTTTGCATCAAGAATTACCCACACTTAGGACAACCATTCGTAGTCTTAATAAAACAGACTTATCTCGAAATTTCAAAGTCAGACTATTTGAACTCTAATAGTATATCAGTTACAGATTAATTTGCCTAACTTCCAAATTTCGTGTTAAGTCACTGTTTTATTTAGAATGCGATTTGTAGATCACACACATTTTATCCCGTATATGCAATGAACACAAAACAATCAGCACACGGGTAATGGTATGGCTATCACTTTATTATCAGCTTCCACCATCCGCGGTTGAGATACAAATTTAAAGATATGAAAATCTTAGTGTTACTTAATACAGGAAAACCTTTAAAAAAAAGTCAATATGGATACATGCTCATTCAACGTACTGTGTTCAGATTGAGTTTATGTCGTTAGTCGATGGATCACATATCCAAATAGTTCCAGTTTCACTGGAAGGATTCAGAAGATATGTATTTTCTGAATCCTTCCATTGGCACAGATTAAAATTTAACACTGAGCTAATAAATTGTTGAAATCGACTATTCATTAAAATCATTATAATACTATCAGTATTTATTTTGTTCCACTGACCAAAGAGACAAAGACACAAACAAATAAAATCTAGACATTTATTAAAACTAACATTTATTTATTTTAAATATAGACGTTGCTCAAAATATTTACCTAAACATATTTTTTGGCGTATTTAACATACTTAATTAAATTATTTTATAATGGAAGTTAATTTAAATAGCCTTTTAATCTATTTATATAAAACTCTTCCGTTACTGAGTGACTGACAGATAACGCACAGACGAAACTACTGAACGCAAGAAGCTGAAATTTGGCATGTATGTTCCTTGGAGAGTGTAGGGGAGCACTAAGAGAGGATTTTTGGATATTCCACCCTGAAGGGGGTGAAAGTGGTGAAACCCGATATTCACACGGGAACGGGACTTACGTGGGTGAAACCGCGGGAAAACTACTAGTTCATTTATAATACGTTACTTTACCAAGACCTTAAAAAGGCAGCGTTGGATATGCGATCCAATCATATAGGTAAATGAAAACGTAGGCTAGCTATACCTTAGTACTTCACACGATGAAGTCGTCGGCCAATGCTATACTTCAATAAATAGTACCTTCCTAAGCCATAAGTCGCGGCAAATTTCAAATATACCTTCTGTGCAAGTATGTACAATACTCATTCTAGTGTGTACACAATATTTTTAGCATACACAACTTCCAGAGTCTTCTAGTAAAGGCCGCCATAGAAAAAAGATTTCGACGAACAGTGTCGGTGAAGCTAAAATAGGTCTTGTTTAAAATAATAACAATATGGGCGGTTATTTCTTTAGCTACCGTATTTAGATTTGTTGCCCACAACTTGAAGCAGTGACGTGTTTAAATAAATAATATTCGTAAATATAATAATAACATTGAATACAAGAAAGTATGGAGTTTTTTGCATGAGCTAGATTGTTGCTGTATAACTTCTGATGTCTATGCTATCCATTATATAATTAACATGTCGCACTCTTAATAAAACAGCGACTTAACTCGAAATTTGAAAGTAAGGCAATTTGAACTCTAATTGTATATGTTAAATTCTAATATTATATTTGTGTTAAATCTTTGCGATAGAGTTCAAATTTGTTCAATCCAAAATATTGAGATAAGTCTCTGTTTTATTAAGGGTGCGATGTATTCGATATTGAACTAATCAACTTCTCATTCCAGTTCGCCCGGTGTTGTACCTGTGTGACCTGTAATACCTTATGGTCATAATATAAACCGCGAGCTTACAATAGTATCAGATGTAGCCCTAGACTTCATCAAAAGGCCCTAAGATGATATCTGTATTATCAAAAGTAGCTTTAGTGCTAGATACTAGCTCTATCGCCGATAATATTTTCCGGACGAGTTACTCGCACGGGCTACTCGTACACTCGTACTCGCACGGAATATATGCACTGGCTACCCACTCGGACTAATAGCACGGACTACTAGCACGTGCTACCACCACGTGCTACTCGCACTGGCTATCCGCACGGGCTACTCGCACAGGTTACCCGCACGTGCTACTGACACGTGTTTGTCGCACGTGTTACTCGCGCAGGCTACCCACACAAGTTATTCGCACAGGCTACCATACAGGCTATTCGCACAGGCTATTCACACGAGCTATTTGCACGTGCTACTCGTACGTGCTAATCGCACGAGCTATTCGCTCATCTTCACCTTGCATGAATCGCAGATAAATGTCTTTATACTATGTGTTTGAAAGTAAGTTTAGGCAATATATTTTATAATATAACAAAGTGAACTGTCAAACTGTGTGTCATACAAATATGTATGTATCTTATGTAAGGGCCAGTCAGTGCAGACCGGCGACACTTCGACTCAGTGGGATCTTTTTTGCCGACACTCTCCCAATAACGACTGCCATAGATGTTCATGGCAGCCGGGACCGACGGCTTAACGTGCTCTCCGAGGCACGGAGCAGGCGATAATTATCAATCAACACGCACATAATTTCGAAAAGTCATATAATTTCCGGAAGGTGCGCGACGTGGGTTCGAACCCGAGACCCTCTGTATTGCAGTCTGTTGGTCTCCCCACTGAGCTATCGCTGCTCTTACAAATATGTAAATAAGCACATAAGAAAATAAAATTCGAATCAATAAATATATGTTTAAAATCCTCTATTTACAACAGTAAAAATTAAAAAAATTGTATATTTTATATTAAAATTAGAATTAGACTATATCAGAACAAGTTTTCAGTTAGTTATAATATAGTAAAAATAGGACGAAAGTAAATACATATATTAAAAGAAAAAGAAAGAATATCATAATAACAATATGCAAATTACACTTGATTACACCAATCTCAAATAAAAGAAGCATTTAGGACAGCATTATCCAGCTCTGCGCGTCCACGAGGAACTGCCTTAATCGGCTTCTAAAAGTCTTTATCAACCTGAGATTACATAGTGGTGGAGGTATATTGTTCCAGCACTTGGAAGCGGCGTAGCGGAAAGTTGCTCTAAATGCTTCTGCCTTATGTGGTTTAATAGATAGGTAGTTGCTTGGAACACTGCCTACTTGAACATTCTCTGTCGACACCAACCCAAGTCAGTTTTCCATACATATAGGCAGGTTGTTTCAATTTAATTGACACCAAACAACAGACAAGGAATATGTAATTTACGCCGAGATTTCATTTTTAAACAAAGTTCTTATTTAAAAACGGAATGACGTGGCCCCTGAATAAATAGATCTGTTATGATCCAAGACGACTGCGACAACTTTAGCTTAGTCTAAATTATTTCTAACCTAAGTAACAAACGTCAAATCCACCATTTTGTATTAACATTGATTTGACAGATGGCTTAGGCATAGCATGTATTCAACTTATCACTTCTATTGTTCCCATTTTAAACCAAGGGCAACAACGTAATAATTTAAGCGCAGTATTTAGTGCTTGTATCCAAATGTAAACCGCAATAATTTTAGACAAAACTTCCTCAATATCGGTCATAAATAAATATAGACACTGGTATTGAATGCCGACGTGCAAAACGCAAAGGTCTTACGATACGATGCCTCGCACCTACATGGTACTCTGGCCTTATATTGTTGAGTCATAATGACTACCAATGAGTCAGTTGCAACGTGCTAAATGTTGCACCATGTTATTAAAATACAAATGGCTGCCGGCTGCGGGTTTTTATGACGTAATTAAAAGTTTTTAAAGACGTGCCGCGCCATCTAGCGGTTTGTATGTCTTCTACAGATCGAAGGGAATAATGAAACACGTGATTTTTAGGGTTCGAAAAAACTCTTATACAACAGCTTTGTCCGTCCGTCCGTCTGTCTGTTATACAAGTTTCTATTCAAGAACCTTAAGAGCTAGAGACTTGCGGTCAACGCCATTCGACTCAACATATTCGATATACCCCCGAAAGGACTATGACCTCTGACCTCTGACCTTTGCATATTACTTGAACCATTTTTTCGAATTCTAAGATTTACGGCAATTCATTGTCAATTCTCACTTGTTTTATTGTAGTACTATTTTACAAAGTTGAATAAGTAGTTTGTATATTTGAATGCGCTAATCTCACATACTGATTCAAAATCTTATTGATTTACATAGCTCAGTTGTTGAGGAAGGTCATAGGCTAAATAATTTCACGCTAAGATCCAAAGGAGCGAAGCAGTAACTATAAGCATCATTTCATCATCATCTCAGCCGGAAGACGTCCAATGCTGGACATAGGCCTGCCCCAAGATTTTCCACACAGTCCGGTGATCGAGGGTCTACCCTTGCTGCGTTTCCGAGGCGTGGCCACTCTAGAACCTTTCCTTTAAGGATCATTTAACACTGTTTATATTCGGTTATGGCGGTAAACAAGCAACTTGTCTGATTGTAAGCGCGTATCGTAGCCTGTAGAAGCTTGTAGAAACTCTAGAGTATCACTTACGGTACCACTTGCGAGTTGCCACCGAGAAAAAGGAATAGTTAAACGGTTATAAAGACCAGTTGCAACAGAACAGAGGAATTAAGTTTGTCTCTATCCTTACAAACTCTAAGAACCTTGTTATGGTCAAACATTATTCCAAAGTTGGTTGGTTGGTTGGTTGCCATGGTTTTCCCTGATTTGATGGGTATTTTTGATGGTGGGTAGGTAGTAAGTGGTAGGCGCCTACTTCACACAATAGACTGGCTCTTTACCTATCAATTGAGTCTAGAAACTTTTCCGTGTAGCTAATTTAATAGGTATCTAATGTATCTTATGTGGGGGCCAGTCAGTGCAGACCGGCGACACTTCGACCCAGTGGGATCTTTTGTGTCGACACTCTCCCAATAACGACTGCCATAGATGTTCATGGCAGCCGGGACCAACGGCTTAACGTGCTCTCCAAGGCACGGAGCAGGCGATAATTGTCAATCAATACACACATAATTTCGAAAAGTCATATAATTTCTGAAAGTTCGAACCCGAGACCCTCTGCATTGCAGTCTGTTGGTCTCCCCACTGAACTATCGCTGCTCAATTTAATAGGTTAGTACAGAAATTATTAAATTATGGCATTTAGATTTCCATACGCCAATATTTTAATATACATTTTAAGTGTTTAATCTACTATAGAGCATAGGATTAATTAGTAATTATTACAGAAGTATCTATAAATTTAAAGCATGAATATTTAAAATTGGACATAACCAAAATGGTTATGTCAAATATCTAAGTATCACTGGTAAATGAAAGATTTACACTTAATCACAAATAAGTTTGTACATAGATATTTAAGCATTTAAGTATAATTAATGTGAGAGGTCTTTATAACCTATGCAAGGCAAAACAATCATTTTTATAAACATTGTCTGTGTGTACGCAAAAACGATTACAGGCAATTTAATGTGATTTGCACGGTTGTAGTATTGAAGGTCTAACTGTGAGTAGATCAGATTCTTCTTACATTCAAAAAAGAAAAATGTTGTTATGTACCTACTTTCAAATTCCACAAATACGAATTCACGGTCAAAATCTAGTCCGTAAATAAATCAATAATTTTTCTTTTTCTATGGCATTAGGTAATATATTATAAAGTAGCTTTTGCCCGCGGCTTAGCTTGCGTACCTATAATTTTGTTGTAGATAGTAAAAAAGAGTAGAGAATAAAAAAGAGTAGAGTAAATAAATTATGTTATAAATCAAACATAACCTAAGTTATTTTAGATTTATAACAGAACTTTTTCTAGGCTAGACATCTTGGCGCTGCGTAGAGATGTAGCCACGCTATGCATCTTTTATCGATTTTACTATGTGGAGTGCTCCGAGGAATTGTTCGGACTGATCTCTGCCGCCTCTTTTCGCTATCGTCCTACGCGACGGAATTTCCATCTCCATCATTTAGATGGTAGGCAGTCCACTGTTATGCGTTTTTCTAGAAATTTTCTGCCTCGCACAACTAAACTGTGGAATGAACTGTCGCCTGCGGTATTTCCGCACCAATACGACCTGCAAACCTTCAAGAAATAGCGTACTCCTTTTTAAAAGACCGGCAGCGCACTTGTAACTCCTCTGGTGTTGCGGGTGTCCATGGGCGGCGGTAATCGCTTACCATCAGGCGATCCGTCTGCTCGTTTGCCTTATATCACAATAAAAAAACCTCACATTTGCATTTATAATATTAGTTGGGCATTTAATGGACATTACTTAATTACTCGTTGCTTATTTTTGCACCTCCATGTCTGATTAGGTGTATGTTTAACCGAGAACCTAGTAGATTTATTCTGTTTTCATCGAGTTAGATAGCTTATTAACACGACATCTAAACGTATTCACTAAGTTTACAAGGTTGTATCTGAGTTGTGTACACACAGCCAGGTCTTACTAGTTTCTTACATCACAACACTCAAGCCAATGTCACGCTTCGTAGATAATGACGTGTTGTCAAGGCCGACGCTAAACGTTGGCAAAAAGTATTTGATTGTTCACTTAAGCGCCTGTGTTTTAAGCGCTGTAATAGTTCCTTCTTTTTCTGTGTTTCGATTGATTATCGTGTATATGTACTATCGACTTGAGCGATGGATGACCACTTCCAAGGTTAAAATCGCATAGCAGGCCAAATTTGGTAGACTATAGAGACTGAGTAGGTATTCTATATTATTATTTGGAACCAAGGCAAACAAGCAATCGGCCCGTATAATAGGTAGCAATTATAATAATAATAATATTCTACCACATACACACAACACCATCTAGCCCAAACTAAGCATAGCTTGTACTATGGGTACTAGACAATGGATAAACATACATACATAGTTTTTTTTTTTGTAAATACATACATATTATACATAGAAACACCCAGACCAAGACAAACATCCATGTTCATGCACACAAATGTGTGACTTGTGCGGGAATCGAACCCGAGACCTCGGGCGTGGCAGTCGGTTACACTAACCACTACGCCGTCGAGACCGATTACAGAGAGGTAGTCTTACGCTTGCACACACTCGCTTGGTGGCTAGTCAAATATGAGTCGCTGTGTTGCCAGCGTAAAAGACAATAGGTAGTACTAGTCCCTTGCTGACAACTCAGCATCATCTCAAGGAGCTGAATAAGCCTGCACGTCGCAGGCACAAAATACAAGGCGATTATCTGCTTTCTTTGGTATAAGCATTTTCTCAGGTAAGCAATCACAATTTGAGCGTAGTCTCAGTTATGTTTCCATTGTGTTTTACATCTCAAGCTCGACATTCATTTATTATTACTGATGAACGATAAATAAATAATTATTAAATAAATAAATCAAAAAGTAAATGAAAACTACGTTTAAAAAGATTAATTAAATCAATCATTAGTGTTACCGTGAATTTGTCTACGTCACGAATATTTATTATATCAATGTTAGTTAGCTGTTTATATGCCGAGATATGCCTATATATATATTGAAGGATTTACATACATACATAGATTCACATCTGTTTCCCAGAGGGGTAGGCAGACACTACGGATTTCCATTTGCTACGATCCTGACACACTTTGGAGAATTTAATGTATTTATATTTGTTGTAGTAAAACTGGACATAAGTTAAATACCGTGAAATTGCCGTTTTGTTTTAAGAGAGTAACCGCACACACAATACACAGAAGCCTCTTAATATTCCTACAATTTATATCACAAACTAGTTTTTTCCAGCGGCTTCGGTCGCGTAAATGTTAGGTTAAATTAGTAACATCTACTTTTTTCTGGATGAAAGGTACCCTTTGTCTTTTTCTTAACTTCTGACAACGTGTCTGCGAAACTTTATGTGAATCGGTAGAGTAGTTAAGGCGTTAATGCGTAACAAACAAACAAATAAACTAAATTTCGCATTTACCTATACTTAATATTATAAAGGATTAGGATATTTTTGATTCAAAATATCAAAAGGGTATCTTACGCAAAACGACTCTTATTAAACTTATAAATGTTGAAGTTTGTGAAGGCTGCGTAAACTGTTTTCCAATTTTGGATGCAACTTGTCACATGAATAATAGTCCATAATAATATGTCCTGAACTAACCAATACTCGTTGCCTAGAGAAGGCGCGGGCTAGTATCAAATAAATTTTGCTGTGAATAAAGCGTTATTTTCAAAATTATTTTGTAATAATTCTATGCGCATCCAACACGTTACCAGGTAATAAAAACGGTCAACAATATTTTTGGAAAACCAGATCACGATAATTCTACAAACAAACAAGTTACGCGGCAATTAATTTGCATTTTTAAATAAATATAAAGTAAAACCATTATAAGTATAACCATTTGCCGGATTTGCATATTTTTTGTGATATTTACGGTTATTTATTTTTAAATAAGCGAAATAATTACGTCGTCCATATTTTCCAATGACGACGTTATTTGTTCTTTTTATTTTTGCCGTAAATGGTGCACCAATTATATTATATGTGTACGTTGTGTAATTCTAAAATTATCTCATTAATAATATTAATAGGTGTGATAAATTAAAAACATAATAATAATAGAATAGTTAAACAAAAGTACAAAGAAATAAAACATAGATTGGCCACGTTAAATGGCAATGCTGATTCTCTGGGCCAAAAAATGCCCAATATTGAGTCAACTATTGAGTCAACTTATAATATAATATCAGCCCTGTTTATAAGCTACTCCACTTTTGGGCACAGGCCTCTTCTCAGTACTCAGTAGAACTCTAAGCCATGCAGATTTCCTCACGTTAAAGCAAGTGATAATTACCTACTTATTTAAGACTGCGCCGAGCGTAAGACATAATGACAGAGCTCGTGCGGCGCATATTTAAATCAGCGCGCCGCGCGGCCGCCCGCCATTGTTAAATTGTATGGAGGATTTGAAGTGTTTTTTTGATAAATATGTATCTTTATTGTCAACCAATAACTTAAATATTTGGGACGGACAAATTGTAATATAATTATTTATGTTTTTATGTTTCGTTTAAGCTGTAAAATAGGATAGACTTCTACTGTTATAAACTAAAAATCACGTAACACGACCTTATGTTTTTGCATTTTTCGAGCAAATTTACGTAATTTTGTAGGCGAAAATATGGAATATTTTAAGTTTTTTACACGGAGTAATTGTAAATACATTCATTGTTATGGTAAATGTATATTTTATATTTGCATTAAACAAAAAGTGTTGATTTTATTCACTTAACTGTGACCGCCTGTTTTGGCACATTTCGCTCGGCGCAGTCGTAATACGCACATAACTCAAATAACAAAGTCAGAGGTGCGTAACTAGGAATCAATTACTGTCCCGCAGTGTGTACAAATAGCAAAAACAGAAACGTCCAATGCATATAAGCGGTATGCAAGCCTTTTTTTACATTATAGTTTGAACTCAGATTCGGATCAAAACGTTAACGCTCTTCCAAGCTACGTGCAGCTGATGACCCGTCCGACGCCATTACACTCATTGAGGATAATTAGCTAATTAATACGTCGTTTAAAATGATTCACCATCTATCCGCCATGTTGGTCTTCGGTACTGTCATATTTCCTTTGTTTATAATGCAATGATATTATACATATATAGTAAGCCAAATATATTACCAGCTCAAAGTAGTAGTTAATACCAAAGTGAAGAATCAAAAACTTGCGATTGGAACGTATTTTTATTCGACTCAAAACAAAATCAGTTCAGCTAAATTCCTCGCAAAATATTAGAAACGCAGTTGTTCGAATGAAAGCCTTCTCTTTCACTTCTTCTCTCTTAGCCTTTATTATTCCCAAGTCACTTGGGGTCCGCTTTTCTGGTCTAACCGGATTTGACTGGATATTAGTTTTTACACGGAGCGGCTGCCACCTGACCTCCGCAACCCGAAGGCTAACGATACCCTAAGGCTAGACCAGTGTCAGGATATTAGAGGGTACTGACTTTCCCAATAACGGCTGCCATAGATGTTCATGGCAGCCGGGACCAACGGCTTAACGTGCTCTCCGAGGAACGGAGCAGGCGATCAATACGCACATAATTTCGAAAAGTCATATAACTTCCGAAAGTCAGAGGTGCGCGACGTGGGTTCGAACCCGAAACTCTCTGCATTGCAGTCTGTTGGTTTCCCCACTGAGCTATCGCTGCTTCTAAAAGCCTTCTCTTTCACTACAACTATAAATCTATCTCCTTCACACAAGCTCTTTTGCACTACTTATTAGGTCACATTATTATCAACACAAGTGCAGGAATAAATAACAAAAAAGTTTGCGCACCAGATTTTCAACTTAGATATCTATCAAAGTAACCTAACACAAAAATTACAACAAGAGTGTTTCAATTACACAACCTAGATAGGTTATAATTGATAATATATCCTTGTTGTAATCCTTTACGTGAAACTTAGTTCCTTTTTAAATATTATATACTAAAGATGGCAAGCAAACTTAGAGGCAGTTTGATCGTATGCGGTTATCCTAGCCTTCGTGCGATTGAAAAGGTATTAAAGATATAGTCGTCCCCTTTCATTCCTTTTATATCCGTGATCTGGTTTCACCGCAATAAATGGTTTAAGGTAAAGAATTGGACAGTTCCTCTTAGCATGTGAGCCTGCGGAACTTGTAGGAACCACAATAAGTATACTAAATATGTAGAAGAGTTATTTAGTATACACGGCAGTAATACCCCGAGCAAGCTGGCTCATTCAGTGGTTTGGCTGCACCAAGTATTGTGGGTTAGGTCTCCACATGGAACAAACATTTGAGGAATCCACAAATAGTTGTACCGAGTCTGAGTGATTTGTTCATTGTTTGAATGGATGTGAAGTACGAACGAAGCCAGCGCGATCTATTGAAAACATAAGCGCAATCTTATTCTATAAAACTAATGCGGTCTGATATTCTAGTAATGACATAAACTAGTCAAGCGACTAGTTAGTTAGTTGGACGTGTGTTGTCCGCACTTAGGTCCACAATTGGGCCATTGTGGGTAAGTGACCGACGCGAAAAAATTTGTTCGCTTACTCATACCACCTCAGCTCCGTCCAGAAAGAAAATAGGGTACAGGTGTTGCGCAATACTTCCTTCATCGTTTCTGGACTGTTTAGTAGTTTCGCCCGTTGGTTGCTCACGCTTTAACAATGTAGGAGCACGTGAGCTGGTGTCTCCTCTCTCTCACCTCTGTGTTCTTTGAGTGAGCAGTGCCCTGTTATTATACCCACTAGGTGTTGTAGGTTTTTCTTAGTGGTACGTAGGAGTTAACGCGACAGATGTTTGTCTAAAGATGGGCATGCTTCCTTCGTCTGTCTACATTACTTTTTTTCCTGCCCACTGTTTTTCGTGTAGTTTCATGATTCTGTCGCATAACCATGTTTTGAGTTGGCAGAAGGGTATCGGGACAATTGGTTCAGATTCTACCATTTTACTGTTTGATCCTCTCTTTGCCAGTTGGTCTGTGGCTTCATTGCCAGAAGAGTTGCTATGGCCGCGTATCCACTACAGCGATACCCGATTTTTGTCGCATTCCTTTGCAGCTTACAGTGACACTCCAGGATGAGTCCACTGTTGAAGCAGTTGCTCTTAAAGCTTGTAGTACCATGGCACTTTCTGAGATAATGCGTATAGTCAACCGACTAAACGGTTGGCATAACGGGAATGTGGACGATTCGGCGACTATTTATATGATCCACACATTGTATGTATGTAAAGTCACAGACTGTTTCAACAAAAGCGCGGGAGCTTTATATAAAAATCAAGAAAACCTGTGCCCCCGTAAATTTTCAAAAATATGAAACAGTGCCTAAATCTCTACTAAGGGCACAGAACAAACAATACTATGACACGGCCTTGTCTATTCACAAAACAACTATACACAATAGAAAACAAATTTAAAACTATAAAAAATTCGTCTATGTTATACAGATAACGTGTACTAATATATTTACAGGTGGTTGACACATCGCGTGTCAGCTAGCTTAACCATTCAATTAAAAATAACCTTTCTAATAATACGTACCTTTTATTCCCTTACCGTAATTCAAAACATGAAATAATGTACATATCGGTCAGCAATATAATTCGCTGAACATTTGTAAGACTTTGAATTATTCTATTACTAGCGACCCGCCCCAGCTTCGCACGCATGAAAATCCGTTTAGTAGTTTTTGAGTTTACCGCGGACAGACAGACAGACGCGGCGGAGGACTTTGTTTTATAATATGTGGTGATAGTGATTCAAAGTATCCATCGTTCACATGTTTTTGAAACACTAATAAATGAAGGATAGTTAATTAAGTAAGATGTTATAATAATTAAAATGTATGAATGCCTAAACCAATATTAGAACATAATTCAATGTTTAGCTACTTATGCCGTTGGCTGTACTATCATAACTGTGCTTGTACACACAGCGACACATCAACCTAGAATAATATTGTCTTCTATTTACGCGAATATTATTCATTGAAATTAAACTGCTATATACGGATTTTATCGCGTTGTTTATTTGACACTTTATTACAAAATTTTGAAAATTGTTACACTACTACTACTATTAAACTTTACTAATTTTTAAGCTAATTAAATTATTATTAAGACTCCAGTCTCCCCGTGACCATGGCTGCTGAAAAGCAACCGAAACGTCGGGGAAAGTGTAAAAATAAATTAAATCTAAATATGTAGTTTAATAATAATTTAATTAGCTTAAAAATTAGTAAAGTTTAATAGTAGTAGTAGTGTAACAATTTTCAAAATTTTGTAATAAAGTGTCAAATAAACAACGCAATAAAATACGTATATAGCAGTTACATTTCAATCAACCTAGAATGTTTGGATTTGGACTATTAGAAGTTGAACGCTGCGTATCGCGCGAGAGAGTTCGTTATATTTTTTTGTTACGCTCTATCCTTACCATTACATCGACACCACTATGCACTGTCCCTTTCCGACAATTCTCTTTTTTGTATGTAGCGTAGTTATGCGTATATAGGGTGTCTAACTTGATGTGTAGCCGTGTAGTGTACATAAAAAACCTGTATAAAACCTCACTTAGATCTGCTAATAAAAATAATAATAATAAAAATGTAACTGCCATGTGCCATAAACACTCTTTCTACTATTTAATTTTTTTTACTCATAAATCGATTTAGATTGCGACGCGATATAAAAAAGATTGGGGTTGTTAATTCTGTTGAGTAGAATCGGAGTTTAACTCGTTATGTATTTAAAAATAAATACATATAAAATAAAATAATACCTATACAAAAAAATACATTGTAGGCAAATTGGAGTCCACACGGACGAAGTTGCAGGCATCAAATAGCTTGTTGGTACAATTGTAATTTACCTAATCAAAATAATAATACGCGGCTCGCGTGCTACAACGCTATACATACTGATAAGCAAGGATAATTCCCAAATTCCATTCTAAAATTTACATGCATACCTACATAGTCTCACGGTTTTAATATCCCTGCAGAGATGTAAAATGCCGACATTTTGCCAGCTATGTTTACTAATAATATCAGCTATTATGAGCCCTGTATTAAACTGTCCTACTGTTGGGCACGAGCCTCTTCTCGGTGTGAGAAGGGTTAGGTCATAGTCCTTCACGCTAGCAGTGTGGCAGACTTCACATATCTGCGAGAATATTATGGAGAATTCTCCGACATGCAGGTTTCCTCACGGTTTTTTTTTATCGTTAATGCGAGCGATAATTTATTATTTTGATACACACATAACTTCGAAAAGTCAGAGATGTGCGCCTTGGGATTGAACTCGAGACCTCTGCGTGGCAGTCTAACCCACTACGCTGTTTAGTCCCACGTAAAAATATGTTCAACAGTTAATAACATAAGTTAATTTGCTATTTTTATGCCGAAACGGAAGTTGGTTTCCGTATAAAATAAATTAGTATTCGGTAGGTACGTATAAAACCCGTAAAGCGCCGTTGTTTCACGCCTATACGGCGTAAATCTCTGATAACTAGGTAGGCAGTTGTATGACACATATGTATGTATTCAGCTACTTATTCTCTACAGCTTCACTCGCGAAGATTTCAATTCAATCCATACATGTTTTATATAATTGTCAATATTTCAATTAATTCATGATCGGTGATCTAAAACCGCTGAAGCTAATCCTTAGTAATATTACTAACGCGATCGTGACTAACAAAGTGACGAGTTTGTTACACTTTCCCGCCTCTATTCGACTGTTCATCATGACATTTCGCATACATGTTGTCAGGGGTATAGGACATAATTATGGTACCTTTCAATCAGAAAATAGTAAATAATATATGGATTAATACGTTTCTTTCGTGACGTTTTTAATGTGAATTTTGTGTAGGTAAATGCGAAATCCTAATAGATCTGTTATTTTACGCTAGTATGGCGTATGTCTCTAATAAAGAGGTAAACAGGTTTCCCGTCTGCACTTATGAACCCAAAATTCGGGCTTTACCACAACCATATGACGTACTCTAGGAATACCAAAACGTTGATGAGTGCCACATGTCATTTCATTTAGTGCACTTCAAATTTGGGTTGCATACTTGTTAACCTCCTTCAGTTAAGTCAAGGTCAAAAATAATTTATTTATTTAGTTCTCAAAGTAACACTCTTGAGTGTCGAAGTTTTAACTAATACGTATATGCTTTTTTTTAAGACCATTTGGGCCACGATCTCTCATCATCATCGCATGTCCAATACCATATACATGTATATTATGCAACCGCCGCGTGTTGCTTCGATTTAATTTATTCTACAAAAGAATTTCTTATATAAAATCACATGTTACTAAAGAGCTCACCATAAAGATTGATTTCATCTAATCAATACTTATAAAGTAATCTATCCTTTATTACTATGTGATAAGTTCTATAGTCCCGTGTAGATATCTAGGCATTGATTTTAGGAAGTGTGTAGTAGTGTACGAGGCGGGTCCATTGCATTTAATGAAGCATTCGTTAGATGACATCCTCTGTTCTACACCACACCAATTTTCATATTAAGGTGGTCGTGTTTCAATGTCATATCGTTCCCGGTTGACAGTATATTTGTTCAGTGATATAATACCGTGTATTACATAACGTAGGCCACGCCTTTAAATTGACAAAGCGGTAGGCAGGTGATACCTACATATTACGAGCTATTTTTAAAATCTTAAGACGAAACTATTGCCGTTAATCAGGTACATTGCGAGACTCCGTGCTGCCATGGAGAATTTTCTTATATCCAAAAAACTTAGATTATCCCAACAATTGAATCCGTGACCTCACGATTGCACATTAAAAAACACGACGCTTTCATATTAAGCTGGTTTTGAATAAGATTGATATGTCTTACCAGCCAACCAGCTTAATATAAAAGCCTCGTGTAGAGCTTATATAAATTAGTTTGCCCTCATTTGATATTATTATTATCGACATAGGTGTTGTATAATTGAAATATTTAGCTAAAAGAGGTAAGATGGTAAGATAGTGTATAAAAGTAAAAAGCTATATAAATACAGATATCGCTCCGCACACGTACTTACACGAAAGAATAAAATAATATTTATATAGCGAGAATTTTTCTGATGTAAACTGTACAGCTAATGAGTGAATTAAAGGTTGCATTTTTTTATTAGTTTAATTAAATTAAATTGTGGTTCATAAAAAACTTACGAAAAAAATGAAAATATTAAGTATATAAGTACATAATATTGTCTTACGTTTACGCGAATATTATACATTGAAATTAAACATCTATAGACGGATTTTGTCGCGTTGTTGTTTTTTTTTTGGTGAAAAACGCGACATATTCCCTGTTAAGTAGTTTAATTTAATACTCAGTAAGTATTTTTAGGCAAGTTAACATTTTTTATACTATGTATTTTACGAACAATATTTTAAAAATCTTATTGGAATGATTGTAATAGCAATTTTATGAAAAAGATCGTTAGAACTTGGAATGGAATGCTAAAATGATAAACTACTTAAATACTAGCTAGCAAGTGAAAATTGCACAAACACTTAAGATTTCTATGTAAATCCAATCATAATATTTTTTAGCTTCCTATTCTAGTTTGATCTAATTCCAAACCAAGCTAGATAAGAATATGTGCCGACTTTGCTGTCGCCAATAAAAATAACCAGTCGATAAATAAAGATAATAAGGTATATTAATAAGATTTCAATGCTATTGTACCTATGTACATATACTTAATAAAATATTAAACTTAAAATTCAAATATTTGTTATCAAACCAATATTATAAAATTATAAATGTTAATGTTTGCCAATCACCTTTGGATGGATTTGAATGAAACTTCGTACTCTAATAAACCATGTTCTAGATTAGAATTGGACCGTGTTGTGCAGAAATTATCCAGGGGTTATTTTTTAATTTATCTGTAAGTCTGAAGGTCTTTTGAATAATCAATCAAGTAATACAAAAATCTATATGTATTCAATTCCTTATAAAACTATATGCATAACATGATGTAGTAGATAACAGTCACAAGAACAATGAACTTGTGTTTCAAATCGGCATAACTTTTACTTTTTTTTTTGTGGATTGGATCTTTTCTGCACAACACGGTCCAATTAGCTAATAATAAGTATCCTGGTGATACGTTCTTGAGTGATTGACATGTGGTAGAAGTTAGTTATGACAAAGTTACTGATCTTGCCTTTTAAAAGTAAATTGTAAAGTAAAAACGTTGCTACTATTGAATATAGCCGTGAATAAAACTAATAAAAAAAAACAAAATAAAGGTTTTGTGAAAGAATTTCTAATATTAATTATATTGACATAAAGAACCAATGTTGAAATATAATTCCATTCGGTAAAAAAATTACAAAAAGAGGATGGAGGCGCCGGGTATCGATCCCGGTACCTCTCGCATGCTAAGCGAGCGCTCTACCATCTGAGCTACGCCCCCGTTGGTAACTCATGTCAAAATATACAAGAACATTCCACAGATTGATTTCTTGATTCTAACTTATAAATTCAACGTATTATTATTATATATTATTACAAGAGTAGCTGATGTACGTCCGGGCGTCACTTGGGGCTACCAAATAATATCAGGGTTGGTTTGAGGTATCAACCGCAAACCAACAATAAACCTGAGTGGTAACCTCATTTTTCTTGATATATGTACTTTCTAATATTTGTGTATCGTGTACCTACATATATTTTGAAAAATAAATGTTTACTTTACTTTACTTATATATATTTATTATATCAGCTGTTGACACAATGTTTTCTTATCAATGTGCCATTCATTGAAAAGGCGGAGGTCGTAGGCACTGTCACGGTAAACTGAATGGTCCGATTATATTTTTCTTGGAACGTCAAGTGTAAGCCGCGCATAAAATCTAGTTAAATAAATATTATCTAAATAATATATCTGCCACGAACAGTTTCTCACATTGCTTCCTTCCTTTTACATTATTATTATTTCTTATTCTACATTGTAGGTAAGTATATATTTAGTAGTAAACTTTGCTTCTTAAATTATAGGAAATACTTTTTATAGGTAGGTACATTGATATATGTATCAATGGTACCTACTTTTATTTATCTTTTACTTATATTTGCTTTTCCATGTTTCAAAAGCCAGCCTCAAGAGAACTCATAGTGGAGCTAAGTTTCCTTTTGAATATTTCAGCCATATTAATAGTCAATTTTTTATTATTTATTGAATCTTATTAATTAAATGTACTTCCTATAATATTTATATTATAAATGCGAAATAATAATAAATAATTATATGCGCTTCTTGAAGGATAAACAAATGACATAAATACATATAAGCATATTGATAATATAAAAGTTGGTAAAGGTCATAGGCATTTATTTATTTTTCTTTATCAATAACTACTTAAATCAAATCTTTTACATGAGTACATAAGTTGTTCTACGAACTATAATAAACCTACTTACTACTAATACTTGGACGCGCAAAGTGACAAATACACAACGTAATAACTCCCATCTCGGCCACGCCCGCTGACGTCATCGGCGCAGGCGCAAATTCAGAGCAAGGTTGTTCGAACCGATATGTCGCTTGCGCTCCTGACCACTCAGCTTGTACAGCTAGTGATCCTGATTTAAAGAGCTATAAGATTATTACATAAAAATATATACTAATGCCAGCTTCCCAGGAAGGTAGGCAGAGACTATAGATTTCATTTGCTATAACCCTGACATGTCATTTAGGGATATAATACCTTTGTACGTGTGTATGACACTGAACTCGTAAACGGCTGGACTAATTTTGATGAAATTCTTTGTGTGTTTGTTGGTTTAGATTACTTTAGATTCACAATTGGATCAGATAAATAGCGCTGCAATCGCGTTTTACGTCTGGTCGAATAAAAACGACCAGAACAGCGTTTTTCAGATCCGTTAGTTATAACAAAATACATGTCAAAGAACATGTTTAAGAACCAATAAAACAAGCTAGAACACATTAACGTATACAACATTTTAAAATATAGTTGATGCCTTAAGTTCTTAGTGTTATGTAGGTACATATGTATTATGTTATGTTCTTAGTGTTATGTAGGTACATATGTATTATGTTATGTTCTTAGTGTTATGAACGTTGTGTTATTTTGTTCTAGATTAATGTTTTTGTAATTACGTATTGTACTTCGGTTTGATTTCAGAATATATTTTAAAGTGACATAAATACATATAAGCATATTGATAATATAAAAGTTGGTGAAGGTCATAGGCATTTCTTTATTTTTCTTTTAGCAATAACTACTTAAATCAAATCGTGGCAATGCTGCCAGTCTTCTGGGCACGTTACCAGTTGACAATGATGCTGAAGAATTCTACGATGCCTAAACCATTTTTGTAAATATTTAGTATTATAATTATTTGTGTTTTTGTAATTATGTTAATTATGTTATCTTTTTTAGTACATTTGTAAATATAGGTTACTTTTAAAGTGTGTTAAATAATTTAAGTATATGTGTTATATTATGATAGTCAAATTTTATTAGACTTATGAACTTGCGAATTCGCGAGTAAAATATTTTGTAACAGTTTAAAGACGTGAGCAAATATATATACAACATTAGTGTACTTTATCTTCTCCCTAGCCTTTATTATTCCCAAGGCACTTGGGGTCGGCTTTTCTAGTCTAACCGGATTTGACTGGATATCAGTTTTTACACGGAGCGGCTGCCACCTGACCTCCGCAACCCGAAGGCTAACGATACCCTAAGGCTAGACCAGTGTCAGGATATTAGAGGGTACTGACTTTCCCAATAACGACTGCCATAGACGTTCACGGCAGCCGGGACCGACGGCTTAACGTGCTCTCCGAGGCACGGAGCAGGCGATAATTGTCAATCAATACGCACATAATTTCGAAAAGTCATATAACTTCCGAAAGTCAGTGGTGCGCGACGTGGGTTCGAGCCCGAGACCCTCTGCATTGCAGTCTAACTGGGCTAACGCATTGCAGTCTCCTGGGCCCAACCCCAGCGAGGTTAAGCAACGTTGGGTGCGGTCAGTCTATAGATGGGTAAATTATGGGTGTAAATTTTTATTGTGTTTGTGGGACCCGCCACGTCCATCGGCGGGTCAAACCTTTGACGGGGTCGCGATTTGAATGCGAGAGCGATCCGCGCGACCCCGCCATAAAGGTGTGAGGAACACCGCGGTGGTTTTAGTCGGTTCAGCCCAAACATATGGGCTGGATCCCGACATATCCCCATCGCCCGCCCCAAAACCGGCGTTGGGGAATATGATTAGCACATTTACCCGAGATAAAAAGAAAAATATAGTTTGGTGACCGCTTAGTGGTATTTCATCTGAGGGTCTCCGTGCTTCGGAGGGCACGTAAAAAGTCGGTACCGGTTGTTGCCAAATTGACAGCAGCCGTTAAGCCATGT
The DNA here is from genome assembly GCA_930367265.1 of Catocala fraxini. Lineage (NCBI taxonomy): Eukaryota > Metazoa > Arthropoda > Insecta > Lepidoptera > Erebidae > Catocala > Catocala fraxini. The sequence goes on along the minus strand of OV884032.1, from coordinate 22,743,365 downwards.
CAGAGGCCTACGGGCGTTGAACAACTCTTGACAACGGGCTGGCCACTAACCACACGAAAAGAAAGAAGAAGAAGAAGAGGGATATATAAATATATCATAGTCGTATAGTAAAAAGGTTTTAATATTGAACATTTTATTGAGTGCGGAGACAAGTCTAGACTGAAGTATCGCAGGTTGTTGACATCAATTACGAGTTGATGTTTTTTTAAATCGACTGCGCTGTATGCAATAAAAACAACATTAAAGTGCTCGCAAGTGTATCTAAGTTATAGCTACTTAGCTTATTATTATATTAAAGTTAAGCAGGTAGGTCAGCTACGGTACAGCTGTCGTTAACTGTACCGTAAGTCGATACATAGTTGTGTGATTTTGAATTGCTTTACATCTATACAAATAAATAAGTGTCTGTTTGTAATATCAAAATAACAAGTTTTTATTATATATACAGAACTTATATAAAAAACTCAATTCAAATTCTTTTGTCTGACTATCTGTTTGTTCCGGCTAATCTCTGAAACGGCTAGACCGATTTTGACGGCACTTTCACTAGTATTTATTTTAGCAAATAATTGAGATTCGTTAAAGTAGCTAGTATACAAAAATAATAATGCCTAATCTTTTACAATAGTAGTATTTAAATAATTGTTATTTTAATCACAATTTATCACTATAGAATTTTATTGAAATTAAACTACTATATACGGATTTTATCGCGTTGTTTATTTGATACTTTATTACATAATTTTGAAAACTGTTACACTACTACTACTATTAAACTTTATTCATTTTTAAGCTAATTTAATTATATAGTAGTTTAATTTCAATGAACAATGTTCGCGTAAACAGAAGACAATATTATATAGAATTTTAATTAGACATTTTCATTAAATAAATATTTAACAAGTTATATTATTATTTAATGATGATGAATGATGAATGAACTACTTATGACGGTGACTGCACTATTATTTTATTCTTTCTTTTATATTATATTTATAGGGTTAAAGTAACTAGATAAAGTATTTTTAATATCAAAGATAGATAATATCTGTCGTAAATAATAATTAACTTTTGGAATAAAAACTGCGTTCAAAGACCTTTCCCATGTCACTGCTTTGGGTCTTTAATTGTAATATCAACATTGTCGTTGTATGAACGAGATTGAGACAAAGCTTTGCACTCAGTAACTCGGTGTCGCGCTTGCATGTAATATCGTGGTAAGGTTCCAAATATCAAATTGATTAAATGTGATTATTATAACAGCCAATCGATATGAACGAATAACGAATCGGTCCAATGAAGATCTTTATACCAATTCGTTCTAAGTCTTGTAACATTGTTTTTCAGACTGTCATCTGGTTATCACAAAATTATTGGCTATGGATGACTCCACCATCATTCAGGTCATTAATTTTCTGTCTCTACTCGATACCAAACTCAGTTTAGCTGTTTTTAAAGACAACTCCCGTTCTATGAATAATTCCTGTGACGCGGACTTTACAAACATTCAATCAACGGACGCAAAGAACACCCAGACTCGGAACAACAATCTGTTAATCACACAAATTTTTGTTTCGTGTGGGATTCGAACCCACAACTCTCGGCGCAGTGGCAGTGGCGAGGCGTTTACTAAAACCACTACACCATCCCTGCAGTCAAAAAACGCAATCCAATATCTACAATCCATACAACATAGTCTTGATGAACCATTCTCGTATATTATTTTGGTATTGCTCGGTTGCCACGCGCGGTGTACAGAATTAGCCGCACGAGTGATGAACATTTAAATATTACATAATACAATGACCTCACTCACGCGCAGCCTACGTTGGCAGAGTTGCCACACCTAAATTCTAATTGTGGTAGGTTTTATTTTTCCATTTTATATGCATACACAGATTATTTATGATAATATATTACCATCCTAACTATAATATTATAAATGGTAATACGAGTTTGTTTATTTATTTTTTATGCTTTCACGCCTTAACTACACTACCGATCGTCATGAAATTTCGCATACACGTTGTAAGGGGAACACAAAAAAGAACATACGGTACATTGCGCAGCGGTAGTGAATGCGACTGCTGTGCATGAGGTCTCGGGTTCGAACCCGGGTCGGGCCAACAAAAAGATATTGGGTATTTCTGTTTAGAAATCTCAATACGAGCCCGGAGTTACGAAGTTGGCGGTGTTAGACACCTCCGTGTCTCGAAAAGCACGTGAAGCCGTTGGTCCTGCGCCTGATCTCTCTCCAGTCGTGTCGGATCACCGTCCCATCGGATCATGAGGGTTAGGGAACAGAGAGTGCACTTGTGTTTGCGCACATACTTGTGCATTATAATATCTCCTGCGCAGAGGGCCAGTCTCTGTTAAGATTCGCCGCCGTTGCCGAAATTCGGTCTGGAGGACATTATTATTATTTACATTTCATCCAGACAAAAATACTGTTACTAATCTAATCTAACCTACATTTACGCAAGCGAAGGGCAAAATCTAGTATAATTTTTCTGCCTTTACGAGTGTATAACACCTAGTCTACCAAATTTGTTTTTAGGTCCCTCGTTATAATCTCTTGCCGTTTACACACTTTAATTTATTTGTTTTTAGTCAGTTCATCTTAGTTTTCTTTTTGTTTGTTATAGTTTAAGGAGCCTTGGCGCTAGGATCCTTATTAACTAAAATATTATAAAAATAGTCTGGTACACAATATAAAATTTTGAAAAAAAAAAGGTAATCCATAAACTTATGAGAGGAAAATCAGGCAGGCAATTCTCAGCCAATATTTTCAATCGCCAATCGTTAACAACATTTTATAGGTACAGTATAATACAAATTCTGCAACTGAGAAAGGTAAACGGGACTAGGTTATCCTTCTATGACGTAGGACCTAAACTAATGCGATTTCCTTATATCATTGTACATCCGAACGTTCATGTTACGATCTTTCAAGTGCTGTTTTCCTATAATGAGCATAAGCGCAACCAATCGTAAGAGAAATAGGTTAAGCGTTTTAACGGCTCAGAATTTCTCGCTTTAACTCTATGGCTTGAGTTTCCGCTCATTAATAATTCATAGACGGAAACAGAAACCATACCTCTAAACAATATTTATTCATACTCATGCCTGGTTATCCTTATAAGGATCGGTAGATATGTTTTATGCCAATATTTCGCCAAATATGTTTTTTTAGGCGCTTCGTAATAGACGGTAAACCTTTCCCGTCTACGTTACATACGTTTTTGATTTTTGGGTAAGGAAAACCTAATAACACTAGCCTGATCCAAGAATCGAACCTAAAACTGCACGATTGCACACAAGCATACGCACAAAATTAGGCCTCGGAAATAACTTAAAATAAATGTAATATTAGCAACAAAAAGTTATTTCATTTTACATTTTGTGTGATGGCAACATTTCGCATATAGTGTTGAATAGTCGGTGATTATCTGCAATCTATGACTTTCAAGGTTATTTAATCTTAGAACAGAAAAAACTTTGGTCATTACTATTAAATTTGTTGTGCCTTCAATAAAGCTAAAACAGTAATATGGCGGCAACATTCCATCGGTCATTTTGCTATACTTATGGAGTTCTAAAAACCCTCTAGAATGCAATATTTTTTGATACCGATTTTTGTGGTAGATTTTAGAGTGAAACAGACCGCCATTGCTAAGACGATGATATTGTATCGTTAAACTAACTCGTTAGGAGGATCATACGGCATCTAGCATAAAACGGATTTCTTTGTGCCGTTTTTTGAATGAACCCCGTAAAACAGGAATTATTCCTAGTGAAATAGAATCCAAATAATTCTAAGAAGCATTGCACCATGTGTCGAACATCAGTTACCTATCACTCATGATAGGTATATATGTCATCTGCACAGATGACATCGTGTTGTGGGTTCGAATCTCACACAGGACAAAACATTGTGTGATCTACATATTATTGCTTGGAGTCTTCGATCTAATTCTTTGTGTCAGCTGTCTGAATGTTTGTAAAGTTCCTCGCGACACAAAAAGTATGCTTAATGCGGGAGTTGTCTTTAAAAACAAATTAATACTAAGTTTTAGTAGTAAACTATGATATCTAAATAGAACACGTAATTTATGTATCTTCTTAAGGACAAAATTCACGTTTGTAGGTCAATGAAACTAAGTCAGCCATTAGACAGTCTAAATTCGTTTAGCTATTTGGTCTAACAGGATTCTACCAAAGACGGTAAATTACAAGCAATTTGTTTTAATTGAGCTGACAGCTCTAACTCATGTTTGAATAAGATAGCGTAGGCACTTCGGTCGTGCTAGTCAAATGTTTGTTTAAGACTGCGCCGAGCGAAAGACGCAGTTGGACTGAATGACAGAGCTCGATATTCAAATCGGCGCGCGGCCGCCATAGTAAAATTATATGGAGGATTTGAAGTGATTTTTTGATAAAAATATGTATCTTTATTGTTAACCAATAACTTAAATATTTGGGACGGACAAATTGTAATATAACTATTTATATTTCGTTTAAGCTGTAAAAAAGGATGCATTTCTACTGTTATAATCTAAAATCACGTAATGCGAGCTAACGTTTTTGCATTTTTCGTGAAAATTTACGTAATTTTGTACGCGAAAGTATTAATTATTTTATTTTTTTACACGGAATAATTGTAAACACATTCATTGTTATGGTAAGTGTATATTTTATTTTTGTATTAAACACCAAAAGTGTTGATTTTATCAACTTAACTGTGACCGCCTGTTTTGGCACATTTCGCTCGGCGCAGTCTTAAACAAAACGCAAAACATGAAAATTTTCCTTTATTTAAATTTAATAATAAGAAAATGCCGTCAGGGATACTCGAAGTCAGTTGCATTGAATTTGCAGGTACCTTCTCATATGTTCAACTCTTTGCATAAACCTAGCCACTGTAAGTAGATCTTTAATGTCACTAGTTATTAATATTTGATTTTTATAAGTGTTACTTATTTTTATAAGCGACCATAGTGATTTTATATTTTGATTGTCCTTTCTCTCTCTGCTTGTGTCCTTCTGATATTACAAACGTAAATATTATGAAGATGTTTTAAAAATTGTATGGTTGATACGCAATCTCCTGTAAACTTTTGAACCGATTTGGATGTAACGTGGTACTTGCATAGACCATGACATAGCCTTTTTTTATTTTTCACGTGTGGGTATGCAAAGACCCGGGTTAAGATACAAAGTCCCGAGTCCTACCGACTAAACCAACCACGGTGTTCCTTCACACGGTCTATGGCCGGGGCGCAGAGATCGCTCGCGCATATATCCTGCAACCCCGACAGATCTTGGACGACACTGAAACGTGGTGGCTTCATCCAGTCAACTTTCTTTCCTCTGGAGAGGTGCCGCCGTCTCAGGCCTGTTCCTACACGAGCAACAACCTGCCCTAGGTCTGTCGCCCCAGGCTATCGCTCATGGGGGCCGGAGATCATGCTGCGCCCTACGGCGTCCAGTGCGTCGTCTGCAGGCCGGAAGATTGGTGTTCTTCTCTCATTCCCTTTCCGCCACCTCCTTAGCGAGCAAAACTACCTCGCAATAGGAGGCGACGGCTACCCATGCACTCTCGCTCGCAACCATAGACTCAACCATGGCCGATAGCGAGAGACGCTACACTCCGACTGCTATGACGAGGTCACGGCTCTCTTCTGCCCAGGCTGGGCACTCCTTCAGTGTATGCTGCGCCGTATCCTCAGGGCAGTCCCTGCAGTGATGGCACTGGGACGTCTCCTCTCGGCCGATGCGACACAGGCACTTTTCGAAGCAGCCGTGCCCCGTAAGTGCCTGCGTCGTCCGGAATGCGAGGGCGCCGAAACCTCCAGCCACTCCTCCATAATGGGTCTTACTGCCGCTGTCGCGGTTTGCCCTACCATGACATATCCTAGATTTAATACATAGAATACTGTACATTCTAATATGTGTTTCAGTGCCACTAACGCGAGCGAAGTCGCAGGCAGTTAGGTACCTACCAGGTCTATTAACGCGTTCAATTGCAGCGGCACACTGGCGGCCAGACACACTAGGCTTTCAATTATATCTGGCATTCTAACAATTCACTGGTTAAGTATTTATTTTATTTTATGAGTTAGTTATAATGTTCTTACATATCTTGTGTGACCTTAAATTATAATTTAATTAAGGCCACAGTCGATGAAGACACAAAACAAATTGAACAAAGATTATGTTATGATTATATGATTTTAAGAATGATTTTAGAATTAAATTCAGTAAAGGCCGACTTTCGACTCAAACGCGAGTAACCTTGTCTTAAGGCATTGTCTTTTTAAACACATAAATATTAACACAGTATACTCAAAGATTGTCTCGTGTCAGATTCGAACCCACAGCATCCGAGTAGCAGCCTCAGTATGGCAGTGGCAGCGACGAAACGGTCACTTAAACCACCACCCAATTACATTTGGCTTGCCTGTTGTTTGGCGTCATTAAATTGAAACAACCTGGCTATTTGTACGAGAAGCTTACTTGGGTTGGTGGTGACAGAGAACGTTCAAATAGGCAGTGTTCTAAGCAATTATCTATTAAACCTCATAGGTCAGAAGCATTTAGAGGAAGCTTCCGTTACACCGCGTCCAAGTGCTGGAACAATATACCTCCACCACTACGTAACCTCCGTTCAATAAAGACTTTTAGGAGCCGGTTAAGACAGTTCCTCATGGAGGCGCGGCGGAAGCTGGACAATGCCATTCTAAATGCTTCTTTTATTCGAGATCTGGAATAATTAACTATAATTTGCTATAATTTATAATATGCATATTATTATAAACTTTATTATATACTTTATTTTTCTTGTTATATATATTATTTCCTATTTTATTATATTATAACTAGTAGAGACCTTGTTCTGATATGATCAATTTCTAATTTTTATATGAAAATTGAATTCTTACCCATTGACATTAAATTCTTAATTATGTTATTTTATTACTATTTTAATATAGCGTTAAAAGCTTGACAATCTATCTTATTAATTCAAATTTTATTTCTATAATGTGTTTATATGTTATGTCTAATTATTTGTATTGAAACACACATTTCGCATTGTATTATTAATTATAAAATATATTGTTTATGTTGTTTTTATTATGTTTTTTTTTCATTTATTTTTATTTTTTTGTTTTGACATTTTTATGAATTTATGTATATTTGTATTTCTTTTTGTTAATTATTTATGTTAGTAATCTAAGGTTATTTTTAATTATCATTCTAATTTATGGGATTTGTTATAAGCATCCGTGCAGTCACTAAAGGGATCTAGTTGAAAACCAGCGCCAGGCTTCCTTAGCCTGGCATATGCTGAACTAGGTCCCATTTAGCAATTTTTATTATATTTTTTTATTTTACTTGTTATTATTATATATTTTATTTAGTCAAATAAATAAATTTTCTTTCTTTTTCTTTCTTTCACCCATCGAATGTCAAACTAATCAAATAAAAACAGAACGTTTATCTGTTGGGAAACGATCCTGACTTGATAAAACTAAAATCAAAATTGGCCATGCAGCAGGCACCTATGTATGTACAAGGATAGTCATTACAAGTCTTAGTACATTTAAAATTTATGTATAAAATATCCTTATTCTATTTAGGTTACATACATAAAAGAACAGTCGCTTTGTAAGTCCACTATAAGTTATACAAATGAAACAAAAGAACTACAAAATATGTGAGTAAACGACACTTATAAACAACACAAGATGAAATATTCCTTTCATAAATAACAGAGCGCTTGTTGTAAATGAACCAGCGGTTATATTTTTAATTCAGAGCTACGAAGAAATAGCGCTCACTCTTAATACGCTTGTTTTTAGGTCAAGTACCGTAAATTCATAAATTATTTGCCTTTATGACGACTGCTGTAGGGATGTGACGACCCCCTATTTTGTGCATCGATTAGTATCGATGAACTACTTTACGATTTTATTTTTATGTTTATAAATTGTCGCACAATAATGTACAATGTCATAGACGGTCATCCAGGAGAAATAGATACCTTTTTTGTTAAATTTGTCTTAGTCTGCGGTAGCCAGGACAACACTGACATGTAAAGTTACATTACATATTGAAAAGATCTAGAGGGCGCTGGCTGCTCCTCCCTGCAGTAACTTATTGTATAGTATATTATATGTTCATATAAAACAATAGTTGTCGTAATATACGTAAATAGACTTTGAATCATTTATTCAGATGCGTCAGTTCAAAACGTTCATATGATCATTAAATATATTAACGCAGGCCAAGAAAATTTAAAAATTAATAATTATTTGGCCTAGTATAAGCTAAGGCACACAATATCAATCGTAATTTTCACCATCAAGGAAAGTCTAATTATTTAGATGTCAAGATACAATATAAGATAGAAAATAAGGGTGAGACTAGATATACCCACATTTCGCCAGCTTTGTTATAGCACCCACATTAAAGGGAGCGAGCCTTTGTTATCTACTAGACAGAATCCCAAACTCCGTGATTTTATTGAGAATTTCGGGACGTAAAATCTCAATCAACTTTGTTGGATTTGGAAAACGACCATAAGACCTCATGCACAACAGTTGACTGCCAGCAAGAGCAGTTATAATGAATACGCCTTTACCTTTGCCACCTTTGCCGACTAAGGCAATCAACATTTAAATCCTATAATCGATAATTTATATGTGCTTAAATTGTCTTTATATCACCGCATTGCTAATACAATCCTAAAAGTGAATAATAACGGAAGGGAAATTTATATGGGATTAAATATAATGCCCATCAAAAATACTAATTGCACAGCAAATATTGCACAGCATAACGAGCAAATCACTGCATTCCGTCTCGGAAGGGTTAGGTTATGTTAGGTTCCTTCTTAAACCCACCCAAAAATGGGATACGTCGACTTAGTTTGATTTTTTTAAATATATTTTGCTGTGCAATTAGTATTTTGGTGAGCATATTTTGCTGTGCAGTTAAATACTACCCAATTTATATTAGTATGTCATTATAACTCGTCTCTCTTTATACACTGCCAGTAGTACATAATTTCATGCAGCTCCCTACTGTCTTTATTACGCATACTTCGCGGGTACATGCGTGACCCATCTAAGCTTGGTACTAATACCGCTGTGACGAACAACGTCATAACTTGTTTATTAAATGTAATTTCCTATTAAACAACGTATGACGACTTGTTAATGATTATCCCTTTAGTAATTATGGAATATCCAAACCAATTAAGTGATGCACATTAAGTGTTTCTGAGTTATAGTACCAGAAAAATCAAAAATTGTGTTAATAAAAAGGTAGACATGCATTTGGTTTGCCTAGTGAGCTGTTGTTGTAGTGTATGACAGCTTGCAAAAGCAGATTAAGGTTACATTCACCCGATGCCGTCATAAAGAAAAAGTAGCTTTGAATGGATTGAAAAGAAAGGCAGACAAGACTCTTACTAACTAGTTCCATCAGTAATTTATACAACTAGACAATATATTCCATTTGTAAATAAATGTTGAATATTTATTTTATAAAATCCAGTTTCATACCGGTCATTTGTAATCGTAACAAACAAATCTTAAGTATTGAAACTAACGCAACACAACTTTAAAAATGGAACACTAAGAGTTCGATGAACTATAACATTTTAAACGTTCTATAGTCTGTGCTTTAGAGTCACGCTTATGAGTCGGTAAAAATATCGATAAATGGTATGAATCAGTAATCGCGTGCCAACACTGGCTTATCGTTCCCGTCGTGTTATTGCTTGCAGATAAGAGAGTTTTTGTTTCAGTAGTAGCTGTACGCGATAACTAGGTCCTGGTATAACCTGGACATGTTTTATCGTATAGTTCAGTTACACGTTCGTGACCTTATAGCTCAAGCCGTGAATTTTTTACAACTTTCTTACTTTACGTCAATGCTTATTTTTTTGTCGTATGCTAAAGGAAATTTTGGAATTAAAATGTAGCATATGACCGTAGAGTAGTTTCATGAATTCACATTTACAACATCACGACATGTGCTCTTTAGGACTGGTAACGATAACCAAAGCTACGTATAATAATATCACGCTTGTTCATAATTATCTCAGTATGGCAAGAGTTAGGCGATAGTCCAGCACACTAGCCCAGTACGGATTAGCAACCTTCACATGTCTTTAAGAACATTATGTAAATCTCTTGTGCGGGATTTCTCACGATATTTTCCCTTGATACTCGTAATTATCCAAATCACAGCAGCGATAGCTCAGTGAGGAGAACAACAGACCACAATGCAGAGGGTCTCGAGTTCGAACCCACGTCGCGCACCTCTGACTTTCGGAAGTTATATGACTTTTCGAAATTATGTGCGTATTGATTGACAATTATCGCCTGCTCCGTGCCTCGGGGAGCACGTTAAGTCGTCGGTCTCGGCTGCCATGAACATCTATGACAGTCGTTATTGGGAAGTCAGTGCCCTCTAATATTCTGACACTGGTATAGCCTTAGGGTATCGTTAGCCTTCGGGTTGCGGAGGTCAGGTGGCAGCCGCTCCGTGTAAAAACTGATATCCAGTCAAATCCGGTTAGACTAGAAAGCCGACCCTAAGTGACTTGGGAATAATAAAGGCTAGGGAGAAGACTCGTAATTATCCACACACAACTATGAAGTCAGAGGTACGTGCCATTGGATCGAACTCAAGACATCTGCGTGGCATTCCAACGGTCTCCACACTTGATAAGAAAAGTCACGTAGGATCATTGCCGAACTCTTCTGGTTTCCCTTGCGTTTCTTTTGCGTAGTCCTTGACCTTACTGCCAAATACTCACGATAAGATATACTCAGCTTGTGTTTCCAAAGATTCCATCTGTACTTTAGTTAGGTTACTAAGCATTGCTTTTCGCTGAAACCCGGGACGTGTGATAAAATCAGTAACGAATAGTCATAGGGCTCAAAGTAAGTCACGAGATTCATAACTCCTAATCTTTCACGTTCATAAGTGTTACTTTGTGCCATAATTAATAAATCGTTTCTCAAGTTTGACATAGATTATATGGTGTAACCGTGTGAATAAATGTGTTCTTGAGTGCCAGTTAATCAATTTTTTGAATTGCTGGAACACGAGTGGTTTTAAGTTATCTAATTACTCTCTATAGTATCATAAGAGGCAACCGTAGCACCAATTAAATATTAAATACATAAGCTATATTTAACCTTTTTGGATCTTTACGAGAAGTTACTAGGTAACCGGCCATTTTACAAAAAAATCAAACATAGTTCGCCTGCGACTTAACATAATTATCTATCTATTTATCTATACTAATATTATAAAGCTGAAGAGTTTGTTTGTTTGTTTGTTTGGACGCGCTAATCGCAGGAACAACGGGTTCGATTTGAAAAAAATATTTAAACTATTGGATAGTTTATTTATCGAGGAAGGCTATATAACATCACGCTACGATCCACGGGGGCGGCGCAGTAACGATAAACGCGGGTGAAACCGCGGGAACAACTAGTTCTATATAAAACGACAACTCTCGCACAAGGAATAAATCCTGTGTCGCGAGGGCTTTACAAACATTCAAACAGTGGACACAAAGAGCACCCAGAGTCGGAAAAATCATACCAAATTTTTGTCTCGTGTGGGATTCGAACCCACAACACTCGGTATAGAGGCAGTGGCGAGGCGACCACTTAAACCACTAAGTGTATGTGTACTAAGTTTCACGCATGTTTCCCAGAGTAGAAGTTTATTTGGGCAACTTTGGTTTTAGATCTTACATTAGACAAGCGAGCCTAAAGTAAGTTAGAAAGCATGCACTCTAACTTCATGTTAGACGAACAACAAAAAATAAAGATATTAGTGACATCCCCACTAGTACGAAGTTCATATTAACTCAACGGCTGCAAGTGAGAATATCATGCACGAAAAATCGAATATTGCTTTGCTTCACCCGGTAACGAACCCACACTTCATATATACCAGTCGCAGTCACTACTACTGCGTCACCGAGGATGTTAAGTACAAATGACAAAGCCTGTTTTGTACCATTGTTCGTCAATTACATTACGTTCAGGATAGCAATTAGCTTTCCGAAACCTTATACCTAAGTTGCTACCAATTTGCATCCAGCTACTAACATCTGTATATATTATAATGGAAATAAACAATCGGCCAAATATACATATCGCACACCGGGTGCAATAACGTACTTTCATGACATTAATGCTGTATTTAGACACCATTTGTGACCAAAAGCACATTTTACAAATTTTAGCATTTATGACGTTATTGCACCCGGTGTGCGATATATAGTGATGCCTGTACATACCCAATAGGAAAAAAAGAAGCCACATTTTGTCAGCAATGTTTTAACACTACACAGGGAGTACACGCGCCCTATTTTCAGGCCGTCCGCTGCGTTAAGCGGGTGCACGGAGCGGGCGCCGCGCGGCGTGCTGTTTTCTATTATCATGGGTCTCCCGTCGCCCGCGCCGCATGCGACGCGGCCCGCCCCGCGGACAACGTGTCCGCGCGACGGAGCACGCGAGCGGAGCTATTTCTAGGAAATCAGTGACCGCTGCTTTTTTACTATCGACGCGGCGACGCTGCGAGAGGCGGGAATCTGTCGCGGGCGCCCGCGAGTCCGTGACGGAGCACGGCGCGGGTCCCCGTGGCGGGCGCCCGCTCCGTGCACCCGCTTAACGCAGCGGAGGGCCTTACACAAATGCACGCGGGCCTACTATGGTAGACCATTTTTAAATAGTAATATTTTTCATTTTTCGGAGTTGTATGATAAAAACAACATATAAAAGAGTATATAGCGACACTGCTGACGCCGCGCAGCAGTAGTCTCCCTGCAACCGCTCAGTTTGGTCGTAGTATAATATCTATTTATATTATATGTATGTAACTAGTACCAGACAGTATTTTATTTGATGAACTACATCAATACTTCTGAATACCATTACAAGTTTCTTATTTATTCTATTTCTCTTGATACAACTTAATTTTACTAATATCTAGTATCAACTATAAACAGGAACATTATTTTCAAAGAAAAAGTAACAGTGCATGGCACTTCGGAGTCAACTGTGTTAAGGCTCACGCATAATAGAATGTGAGGATATAACCGCCTTACGGACACATACAAACTCCTTGCTGCTTCCGAGATTTTCTTTGCTATAAAACTTTACTTTAGTAGACCCGAATTTAGTTGTCTATACCTACATACAATCACGTGGATTATCGATGATGCGGTATTAAATGAAACCTTACAAGGCTAATGACGTTCCTGACCTACATATTAAATTTCAATCAAATATACTAGAAAGCAGAGTTGTATTTCACCCACATTTCGTCAAGTACAGTTGCAGACTCCAAACTGGTACCGCAAACATTGTTAGAAAAAGCCAATAACAATAGGTAACACTTTGTTCAATCTAAGCAACGTACTAAATCTTGATACACACCAGTTACTTGGCCTACCGCTGCACTACTGAGGTAAGCCTTATCACCATCAATTAAATCATAAATTAGTCGCAAACCAGACGATGCCTCTTGTGTTACAGGCGTCCATAGGCTACGTGACGGCCACTTACCATCAGTTATCCCAGATCCACTGGTCCCACTGGGTCGAAGTTTCGCCGGTCTGCACTGACTAGCCCTCACATAAGATACATACATACATACCATTAGTTATGCTTGTTTGCCACTTTAGTTGGATCGTGTTCATCGTGTCAAAAACCCCGAGGTCCAAGTGTTGGTTAAGAAAAGCGTTATTAATGCTTGTGCGAAAACGCGACAGCATGTTGAGCATGCAACAAAAGTGCGCCGTTATTGACGACCACGCACCCATAAAGACCAACAATTACGTCATAAGACCAAACAAATCACTTTCACTTCGTTCACATTTCAGTTATCACAAAAATTTTAAGCGTTTCCGAAGTCCATTTTAGAAGAGCTCTCACGCCTTCCTAATCTCTTACGTTTAAAGGTGAAAGAGGTGGTTTTAAGAGGTCTTGCGTTGGTTGTGCGTAGGCGACGCGAATACTGCAGCTTTCTACGATTGCGCAAGATTCTACTGCTACTTTTTGTTGGGACTTGGGACCGGTAGAACAAGTTTTTTATGGGTGTGATTTGTATGTATCTCGCGCAATTGCGTTCTTATTGTTTGATTTTAAATGTTTATATAGTAGCCATTTGTGACGTGATAATATTTCTTTAGAATGGTTTGAATTGATAGTAAATATCGTTTGAGACGAATAAACTTATTTTGAGATTTAGGGCAACGTTTCATAAATTTAAATAATACAAATTTGGCCCAACGCCTATGCTCGCGAGATTCTTTCGGCTAAGAATACTATATTAAAACGTGTCCTATGTGTTTATCTTGGACTTGGTCTATCTGTGGGACAAATAATAAATCTGTTCAACTGCTTACGCCTGATTGGTTAACAAATATCCAAACATTTTAACAAAGTATGATAAATGTTAACATTCTAACTACCATTATAAAATAATGCGAAATTGAGTTTGTTTGTTCGCTTTAACTATTGCACAGATCATCATGAAATTTCGCAGATACGTTGTCAAGAGGTATAGAATAGGACATACGGTAACTTTTATCTAGACAAAAAGAGAGCGAATCTGTGGTAAAAAGAAAAGTTTATAATAATATTATTAGTAGGTTTCCGAACTCACCGACAAACTTAAGTCCGGTAGACAGGATCATCCACAAAACAGAGAAACGAAAATTTCTTCTATTGTTGCATGTTTATAATCGCACAATTAGTTCCTTGGTAATAACTATTATATTTGTTAAACCAGTAAATACACCGACTAGTGCTAATTTATATTTTTTTACATGTGCGACGTTACTACTAACATCCTCTATCTTTTGTTGGCGCGAAACTTGTTTATGGTTTTACTTTTTAATCTGTAAAGGGAAACTAAGTACATCTACTTAAGCCTAATTCAATGTTGAATAATGAAGTGATATATATTATATATATTCTTATTTCTAATATCCACTCAAACAAAGTTCTTTTTTACAAACTTTTGTCACCCTGGGGCCGATTCCTTCTCCTCGGGGTGCCCAAACCAACTCAATAGTATTGTCGAGGAGACCGAGTGCTCCAATATTTTATCCTGGTCCTTGGATTTGACACTATTTGTATGAAGAGTGCCGATTTCAGAACTGAGAAGGTTTGTCCGATTTCATTCGTTTATGTTTTGGACTACTGAACCTCTTGGCCATCACTCGACCCTAATATAATTGAAGCCTTAATATATGAACTTATATACACAAACATTTATTTTATCATTAATGTTATGGTTAAAATATATTCATAAATGATTCCATACTCCCTCGAGTAATATTTACAAAGTCGACGCCATGCCACTGACTTTACATGATTAAAGATACAAGCGTACATTGTGTATAGTGCTGTCAATACATTTGATTATAATTCCAATGCAATGTGCACATTGCTGACTTAATATCTTTGTAAACAAGCTGTGCTTAAATTATAATATTATACGTAAATAATATTGCATACATATCTATTTATTTATTTCTTGAAACGAATAAATCTTTAATACTCTTTGGTTTAAATCATTTATTTTACTTATCCTAAATATAATTAACTACACAATTTCTATTAATTATCATATAGTAGATTGTGTACAAAGAATAACAAGGATTATACATACCACCACCATATACCATTACCATACCATTTCGGCCTGAATTCACCAACATAATATTTTTATATTATAAAATACAAAACGCTTATCGTATGCGACGCCTTTGTCTGTTCTTACTGTCAGATTATAATTAAGAAATTAAATAAGAAATTAAGAAGAAACAGCTTAGAGATCATTATTTATAAATAAATAATCGAATACAGACTTCTCTGTAGACGATGAGTAATTAAAGGTACTTCGACCTTTGGACGTTGACCTGCCCTTGACATTCGTGACTCTGTAGTATAATCGATAACAGCCATATACATTTATTTACATATCTAATCGAATCGCTGTGCCACGCATGTGCAGTTCATCCTAACTAATATAATAAATGCGAATGTGAGTTTGTTTGTTACGCTTTCGCGATGTAACTACACGACCGATCATCATGAAATTTCGCATACACTTTGTCAGCAATACGAAAAAGGACAAAGAGTACCTTTCATCCAGGAAAAAGATCTGTTGCTAATCTTACCTAGCCTACATTTACGAGCAAAGCCGCGGGCTAAATGTGGAAAATTTTAAAACAAAGTTACGTGTACCATCCTTACTTATATTTTAAACGCGAACGTTTGTATGGATGTTTGTTACTCTTTCACGCAAAAACTACTGGACCAATTGCAGTGAAAATTGGTATGTAGATACCTGGAGACCTGGATTCTCATACTTCTTATTCCGATATTCCCACGGGAACGCGACTTACGCGGGTGAAACCGCGGGGGAAAACTAGTTCATAATTATTTTACGGATAAACCACAGCGGTATGTATATGTCTAGTGACCGTTGGACTGCCACGCAGAGGGTGTGTATTTATGTGAAAGATCAACATCTATCCTCACAAACTTTCACTTTGATAATAAAAGCACGACTAGGTAGGATTCGGATAGCTGGCAAAATAAGGATTTATACAGTGGCGTAGCGTAGTGGGGCGGCAGAGGCAGCCCGCCCCAGGCGGCACTTTTAGGGGCCGGAAAAATTTCACAATTTACAATTATAATATCTTGAAAATATTATGACGAACAATGATGATGACTGTTCATGCCAAAAATTCCTTTAGAATGACTGTAATTAGTATTTTACCTACAAAAGAGGGCGGCAAAATTTTCGTCCGCTCCGAGTCGAGCGGCTGACATCCAGGCTACGCCACTGGATTTATAACGCTGCGTACTCCTGTAGGGATGTACTAGCGTGAGTATATTTGTCAGACATGACCTACCCGATCTCGTATATACATAAAACTGCGTCATCATTCATCTAAGAGATGATTTCATTAGAAGCTATTTCGGTTCACTCCTTACGTTACGCACAGAGACAGAATTAAGTATTTACGATATGATCTCAGTTTTGTATGATAACACGAACTATTTGTAGACGTGATGTCTGTGACGTTAGTGAGGGAGCAAATCAGTGGGACTAACATAGTGTCATTGTCGTCATAAGAAAACGCCGCGATGTGGAGAATTTTTTACAGAATAATAATTACTAAAGTAGCAATTACAATATATTATTTGCTTTATTTTCGCTTACGACATTAAAAGAGATACTCAGACCAATATTAAAAAGTTACATATGTATCTGTTCTAATACAGTATTTCTTCTTTATTATTAAATAAACAACTCCCCCACTAGCAATTAAAACCAAGTGAGAGACGGCAATGAATTGCCGTAAATCTTAAAGTTCGAAAAAAATATGGTTCAAGTAATATGCAAAGGTCACGTGACCTTAAGGTCAGAGGTCAAAGTCATAGTCATTTAGGGGTTTATCGACTAGACTATACTGAGTCGAATGGCGTTAATCGCGAGTCTCTAGCGCTTACGGTTCTTGAGTTGAAAGTTGTATAACAGACAGACTGACGGACGGACAAAGCTATTGTATAAGAACTTTTTCGAACTCTAAAAACGAAAAGGAAACCGGCACATACATAGAACACCCAGCCTCGGAACAACCATTTGTTTTATCATACAAATTATTATACCGTCTGGGATCGAACCCGTAACACTCGGCGCAGTGGCGACACGTTAAGCACCCCACACTTTTTACAATTAAATGATTTATTTAGTTAATCACTCTATTTCTATTCTAAACTTATAAAAGATTATTTTTTACTCTCTAGTTTTAATGTCTATTAAAGCGTGTTGTTTTAGTTTTGATTAATATTATTTTCTTGACACCCGCGTTTATAGTTACTGTGCCGTTCCCGTAGGTCTTAGCGTGATGTTATATAGCATATAGCCTTCCGCGATAAATGGGCTATCCAACACTAAAATAATTTTTCAATTCGAACCAGTAGTTCCTGAGATTAGCGAGTTCAACCAAACAAACAAACTCTTCAGCTTCATAATATTAGTATAGACTAGCTGTTGCCTTCGTCCGCGTGGACTTTAATTTATTACCCAATACCTACTTTTAATTAGTTATCTAATTTTAATATATAAAACTACAACTAAAGAAATTAATAAGTCTAACTACACCTATATAGGTGTAGTTAGCTGTATATATAGCTAATACTTAAAAACTACCTACTAATATTTAGAAACTACCTACTGTATCTAAAGAATTATATCTTTTGAATAAAATGTCCGATTTTAATAATTTAAAAAGTATTTTACGGATATTGAAACGGTCTTTAATAAAATATCATTTAATGGGATAAGGATTAATACAGAGGTATGAATAATATGGTTTGATTATTGACGGCACTCTTATCAACTTTTAAAATGTAAAAAAGTAGTTATAGTAGCATAACTACAGTAGTTGGACATATGGTATCGCGGTCTTTTTTGTAGATATTGATACGTTCTATAATACTGTAGAACATTTTTTTGTTCTATCATCAATAGTTTCCGCAGCGCACGTGATGACAGATTTTTTATGACAAATTTTTTCACACTTTGGGTTATATTATTGCATTTTATTAAGGATCCTTATTTTTTTTTTAAATGTAATATTGCCTATGTCACTTAGTGAAGAGGCAGCTTTCTAATAGTGAAATAATTTTTGAAATCGGTTCTATAGTTTTTGTGTGAAAACATTACAAACATACATACAAAAACACAAATGTTTCCTCTTTATAATATTAGTTTAGATTTAGATTAAACTACGACGCTACCCGTGCAGTCAGATGACCACAGATTTAAGTTTATAACAAGTGGAATGTTCGCACTAAAGCGTTTTCATTTCATAAATATATCGTAGAACATGATAATATCTTCAGAACTACATCTGGGGAAAGTAAACTATTTACTACAATAGCCCAAAGGAATATTGCCATCAATTAATTATGAGTACAGTTCGAAGAACAGGCATTGAGAACCAAAGACTATCCATTATAAACTAGAATATATGTATGCAAATACCACAGTTAACAAATATTTCTAGGAATACATTTTATTATCTCGCAGTACTAGTTAGATGTAACTGTGACAAATGGGGCATTGTACCAATTTCCTTATGTATGTATGTATCTTATGTGGGGGCCAGTCAGTGCAGACCGGCGACACTTCGACCCAGTGGGATCTTTTGTGTCGACACTCTCCAAATAACGACTGCCATAGATGTTCATGGCAGCCGGGACCGACGGCTTAACGTGCTCTCCGCGCCACGGAGCAGGCGATAATTGTCAATCGATGCGCACATAATTTCGAAAAGTCATATAACTTCCGTAAGTCAGAGGTGCGCGACGTGGGTTCGAACCCGAGACCCTCTGTGTTGCAGTCTGTTGGTCTCCCCACTGAGCTATCGCTGCTCTTCTTCCTTATGTATACTAAAATATGGAAATTGAACAGTACCGAAAATAAGATAGATTCTCAATTCTCTCATCTTCTAACTACATACAAATAAGCGGTAAGAATCTTATCAATGACGATAATAATATTCAAAATACTTTTACTTAACTGTCAAAATCGTCACCTTCTTTCATTTTATGACAGACCCTGACCCGCGCAACTTCGTCTGCTTCACATAAGAATTTGCCCCGTTTTTGCAACATTCATTAATGCTCCGCTCCCATTGGTCGTAGCGTGATGTTATCAACCTATAACCTTCCTCAATAAATGGGCTATCCAACACTAATATAATTTTCAATTCGAGCCAGTAGTTCCTGAGATTAGCACGTTCAACCAAACAAACAAACAAACTCTTCAGCTTTATAATATTAGTATAGATTGAATATTTTTTATTATATTACGGAAATTAAAAGTGTCCCAATCTGACTAGCTCATTGGCCTTATGGTATGAAGACTTCCGGAAATGCCGATAGTAAGGCCCCGGGGTCGAGGCAACGACTTATTGGGTTTTTTGACAGCTGATACCAGCTTCGTTGCAATAGCATTGTTGGCTCACTCTTGATAATGACTTTATAATGAAAAAAAATATTGGGTGTACAGTAAATCTCCGAGGACTTAGCCTAACCCTTTTAGAACACAGCCATGGTAATTATTATAAAGAACAGAGGGCCAATTCACACAATAAAATATTATGTGCCGATCTAGACCAATAAATGAAATATGCGATCTAGACTCTGGAAGGTATTTTAAATTTAAATGTATGTATTTTAAGTATATATATTTACCTATTGTGATATGTAAGACACTTGGACTAGATTGGAATTTTATTTAAATATTTTTATTACGAGAATTGCTCCTCAGAGATTAAAGTAGCAACTAGCAAGAATCAAAGCTTTAACCTTTTATTAAATTCGAGCAAAATGTGTCAATGACATCATTGGGCAGTTCTGAATCAGAACAACAACACGCGCTCTTATCGACGAAAATAAATGAATAGCTATAGAACTTGACTCATGATTGGGTCATTTTATTGACCGCCACTTGATCGCCAATCATTCTCAAGAATAATAATAATGTATTAGGAGAATCGAATTTTAACACAAGTCATACGATGCAAGTTTAAAATTTATTCAAATCTTATTATTATTTCTTCTTTTAGATAAAGGAGTAATTTTAAAAAACGTAATAATACTTACTTGTTTGTGAAACAGCTTAAAATGTATTATAAACGTACTTCATATTTACAAACTTGTGATCTTTCTTTATTATGCAGTACTTGCTGGACGCTCTCGACAGGTTACAGCGGCGGGCTATCCGTATCATCGGAGATCCAGAGGTCACGAGTTCACTGGAACCTCTGCAACTCCGTAGGGACATTGCCTCATTGGTATGTTTCTACAGAATATACCAGCGAGTGCTCAGAAGAGTTGTTCCACCTTATCCCGCCCTCCCCTTTCCTATCCAGAACAACGCATGCTGGGCTCAGATGCCATTCTTACACGGTAGAGTCGACTAGAGCGCGTACCAACAAGTTTCGGTCCTCATACCTCTGCCGAACGATCAAGGCATGGAATTCTCGGCCAAGGCACGTGTTTCCTTCTTCCTTCAATCCTGGGTCCTTTAAGCGCGGCGTGAAAAAGCACCTTCTCAGGCCGTCAAAGTAGAGACCTCAACATCACCTCAGCTGTTATGAGGATGGTGTGGCGGCCACTGTGCACTGCTCTTAGACCACACGACTGCTTACCATCACGCGGAGTGTGATCATTTTGACGAGCAAGAAAAACATGCCGTTCAGTCTTTGGGGACTGCCGATAGAAGTGAAAACTAAGTAACTTGTGAATTGTATCGTCGAGCTATTAGATTATTATTTTTAATTTGGAATGCGTTCGGTGACGATGACGCGAGTTTCATGATTTTTGTTCACCCAAAAAGTGCTCAAAGCGCCTACAGAAGTTTTCACTAGAATAAAAATTAAAAATTATAATACAAATTAGGTATATAGGTAGATTGGATAAATATAAGATAACGTACATTGCATAGAGTACATAACACAACAACCCGAGCGTTGTTTGTGTTGTGTGTTATGTTATATATGTAATGAACGCGCGTCATGAGGGTAGACGACCCCTCATGACGCGCATTACTTTAGTTTTGTTATGCGTATGTACAATAAAATTAAACCGTATTATTGTTTTTTTAAGATATCTAACTACATTATTATATATATATTAGTAGATATAGTATTTTATAACGCACAAGATTTTAATCACCAGATGCGTTATTTTAATTTTTATCGACAAGTTTGTAGTTTGTGATCAAAGCAAAAAAAAAAGTTTTGTTCATAACACGTTCGTTTCGTTCTAAAACAGCCAACGACCTCTTCAGTCACCTTCGTATTTACGTTCTAAGTTTAAAAATAAACTTTACGATTTTATTTACCGCCAATTCTGTACAAACCTAGCTATGATACGTATTTTACGTATGAGTAATTTATATGTGTCGTGCTAATAGGCAGTCTGATCTGCTAATTAGGTGCCTAGTTGGCTAGGCTTTGATGTCACGTCTACGGTTAACATGTTTGCTGCGGCTCATTAGTCGGTGTTAGTGTTAAAAATATGTAAATACTACCTTTTGTCCGCGGCTTCACTCGCTCGGGATCAGAAACTTTTTTACTGGATGAAAGATTTTATCCAGAACTAGTTCAAAATTGTTCAAAGTTAATGGCTTCGTTTGCAATGCGGTTTCATCAATATATTTCTATTCCTCGGGCACAATGTATTTTTCTGTCCTTTTCTGTACGACTAACGTTTTTGCAAAATTTCATTATGATTGGTCGTGTAGGTAGGGCGTTAAAGGGTAAATATAAACAAACAAAGTCAGATATGCATTTACCATAAATAATAACATAAGCAAAGTTTTGACGACCAAATACACAGTGTTGTGAGTTTTAGTACATTTAAATTATAAACAAGTTATCCACAACTAACTTTAACAAGTAACACAATTTTTACGTAACTCAATTGATTTCATTAAATCATCTGATGGGCTAAAATGCAGTTACACCACTGTATTTGTACAAGCGGACAGTCTATGTACACACAACGACACATCAACCTAGACTGTTTGGACTTTGAACTATTAGAAATTGAACGCTGCGAATTGTGCGAGCGAGTGCGTTATATTTTTGTTAAACTCTATCCTTACCATTACATCGACACCACTATGCACTATCCCTTTCCGACAATTCTCTATTTTGTATGTAGCGTAGTTATGCGTATATAGGGTGTCTAACTTGATGTGTAGCCGTGTGTACAAGCAGACTGTCCGACTTGAGAAGAGACATTTCCTAGTTTCGGAGGTACCTTCTGTGAATTCCTATGTCTATGAATACAATTCATTGTGGTGCTAATTCTAAGATTGGTATGCCCGTCAGTTACCAGTATAACCTATTGAGTACAATATATCCGCGCGACAACTGTCATTTTTTCTTCGCACTCCAAAATAATAAAATATTCGAAGAACCAATTATAACGCCATGATAGCCAAATTAATGGCATTACTACGAAACATGATAACTTTCTATATGGTCATCGATCTAAGGCTCAGGCTAGGATAACCTTATCAACCTTGGTGATTATTGAATGATTAAGATTAAAAGACACTATGTATATTATGCTCTATGTTTTCTTATAATGCTCAAATTTTTCTCTTTTAGAGCGATCCTAAAAAAGGTGAAGACTAATCACATACTTATAGGCTGGTGTCTGTATATCTAGAAGGGACAGGCAGAAGGATATAATACACCCTTATTTTATCAGTTGACGATGTTTTAGAATCCACGTATTACGAGGCGAGTGTATTGCCGTCTCCTGGTCAAATTGCTAGTCTAAATGAATAAAAAAAGTTGAGCTTAAAAATTCAACCACGTTTCCATCAACCTGTTTAAAGAATAATGGACCTTATCAACCGCAAAAAGTTGATAAGGTCCATTATTCTTTAAACAGGAAAAAACGGTAGCACTAGCGTTCACAAACAAAACACGTCTACTCAACATATGCATGAATAACGTTCACATCCCATTTAGCCGTACTGCCAGGGTTCTGGGCGTCATCATCGACGACAATCTACACTTCACACAACACGTCGACCATATCACTACCAAAGCACGCGCACTACACAACAAACTCACCAAATTCGTTCGTCCCACTTGGGGAATACACTCCGAGAACATACACACACTTTACCGGGGAGTGATCGAACCCATCGTTTGCTATGCAGCCAGTGTTTGGCAAGGTGCACTCAATTATGGCACCAACAGAAAAAAACTATTATCCCTACAAAGAGGTTTCGCCCTCAAAATAATTAAAGGGTTCCGCACAGTTAACACCATCAATACAATCGCTATATCAACACTCACCCCACTTGACATTAAAGTAAAAGAGTGCGCCACCGCGGAACTGGCTCGTATCACCGGCTCCACCGATCACCTCCCCGACAACACATCACTCGACCGACCTACACAGCCTGCACTCCTACTACACCCTGCACACCGCATTCCACATCAATACCGCTCAACAGACACACAGGACAGCCTCGATAACCTACTCATAAACCATTTACACGCACATCACATTTACACTGATGGAAGCAAACACGACGGTCAGGTGGGAGCCGCCTTCATTGTACACACCCCACAAAACACAACCATAACCGAGCATCACAGACTACACCCATCATGTACTGTGTTCCAAGCCGAGCTCGTCGCAATCAATCAGGCATGCATCTGGGCCGCCACGCAAATCCCTCCCATTGCGGCGGCCGTCATCATGTCCGACTCAATGTCTGCCTTGGAAGACATTCAAAACATCAACTGTACACATCAAATAACCACTAACATCCACAATTTTTTACACTTTACTCATATACACATAACATTTGTCTGGGTCAAGGCACACACAAATATATATGGAAATGAACTAGCAGATATCGCTGCTAAAGAAGCTGCAACCAAAGACATACCTCTCACGTTCTCACACGTCCCATTGAGCTATGTCAAACGCCTAGCCAAACAGAAAAGCTCCACTCTCGCCGCGGAGGCATATATCAACAACACTAAGGGCGTTATCATTAAAACTTGGTGCCCCACACTCACACATCTACACAAACTCATTAGCACCACAGGGCACACATTCGCACTTACACAGCTACTCACTGGACACGGATATCACAAACAGTATTTACACCGCTTTCACATAATTGATAACGACACATGCCCCTGTGACAACAATACCACCCAAACATTCTTACACCTTTTGACACAATGCCCTAAATACACACTTACACGGCTACACCATGAACAATACTGCCACTTCAAGCAGATTACACCTTATGACCCCGACTCCATACTCACAGATGTTACTGCCACCGACACCTTTATGACACACCTAACGCACATAGTAGACACACTTAAAACCTTCAACAATACATAACTACACACATGCAACGCACACACACACACACACACACACACACACACACACACACACATATACACACACATACACACACACACACACAAGCAATTACACCGACTACATCCGTTTTTATTGTCACTCTTTATAATAAAAATGTCTTTTAAAATATCTCTCCGTTTCTGTATCAAATAGCAGAAATTTCGCGCACTATGTTGCAATAAACTCCTCTCAGGGGCGGATTTAACCTCTGGGAGATACTAAAAAAAAAACCGCAAAAATAAACGCAAAGTTATGCGACGCAATCTCGACGGAAACAAAGAGGCTTTTTGTTATATTACATTTCTGAAACAATTTTAGATCAGGCTTAATTTTGTCAGCGTGGATGGCGTAATGGTTAAGTAGATGCCTCATCATTATTACTGCTCCGAATGTTGCGGAATCGATTCTCATTTTAGACATTTTTGTGATTCACAAATACCTAATTGTTCAGAGTTTGGGCTACTAATATACCTAGTATTTTATTATCTGTGGTCTGGGCATTCTTTATGTCTGTTGTTTGAATATTTATAAAGTCACCGCGACACAGGAAATTCCTAAAGCGGTAGTTATTTTATTTTCCTAGAAAATAATGAACAATTAGGCACATAATTATACCTATTACTATAAAAATAAATGAAGTGTTCGGGTCAGCTGATAGATAAACTAAAATCGATAAAGCAACTCATAACAAAATTGTAACGGTCACATTATTCAAACGATAAAAATAAAATAACGCTTCAAATATTAATGACATCATCAGTAAGTTATATCTGTTTGTTTGTCAATTTCTAATAACGGGTCACGCGATGATATGTTCGTCATAGATAAAAATATGGTGCCCATAGACAATGTTATAATTAATAATGACACGCAATTATGTTACAAGGACGACATTATTATTCAAAGCGTCTACAATATTGTTGTGTACGACGTTTCGAGGTCAAATGTCCTTAGGGACGGTTTTATTTGCATAATGATAATGTTGAAAGGTCGCTACATATTTTTATTATGGTCGTATGATAAGGACACAGCCAATGATAATATAGAATAGAAGCAAATAAGTAAACGCACGCAAAGTGAAGACTCGAAAACATCCCACTTGGAAAATGGCCGTTAGGAGCCATATGTTTACTCATAAACGATTTATACTTGATAGATTGAAGTTTGGATTTGTTGAATACCGTCTAAAATCGTACGATAAAGTAACCTTGCAATCAAAAAGTTCGAATTTCACTTATTGCAATCTTATACATATAGTAGAAGCATTAAGATATGACTGAACGACATAAAATGAAAATGTCTAAAGAATTAATAACAAATCTAATATTATTCGATTTAAAATAAAAACTTCATCGTTTGCAAAACATTTATGTACCTGAAGCGTAATTGTTTAAATAATACTATCTCTTTCACTTACGTTGTTATTATATCTATTGCGTTACTTATTAGTTTAAATTGTCAGCACTATAGATTTCCGTCGTTCCTTACTATGAAAGTAACATACCTATTATAGTTTCAAATATCATTAAATATCAGGAAAGAGAACGTTTCGTTTTAGTTTAGGTATTAGTATGTATTTTATTTTAGGCAACTTGTTGTTTTCATATTCAAGTAAGTTAATTATTAATATGCGATGCGATGCGATGCAAATAATACGTAATCGGTATCATTTTCTTTGTAAGTTGTTATTTTTACTGCATTGCATATACATTTTCATTTTAATTGTCAGGGCTCCTAGACACGCGCCATTTTAGCAAAGCTATTGGTTACAGGTCTTCTTCTCTCTTAGCCTTTATTATTCCCAAGTCACTTGGGGTCGGCTTTTCTAGTCTAACCGGATTTGACTGGATATCAGTTTTTACACGGAGCGGCTGCCACCTGACCTCCGCAACCCGAAGGCTAACGATACCCTAAGGCTAGACCAGTGTCAGGATATTAGAGGGTACTGACTTTCCCAATAACGATTGCCATAGATGTTTATGGCAGCCGGGACCAACGGCCTAACGTGCTCTCCGAGGCACGGAGCAGGCGATAATTGTCAATCAATACGCACATAATTTCGAAAAGTCATATAACTTCCGAAGGTCAGAGGTGCGCGACGTGGGTTCGAACCCGAGACCCTCTGCATTGCAGTCTATTGGTCTCCCCACTGAGCTATCGCTGCTGCAGGTAATATGTAATATATATATCTTTAAAAAAAAAATCCTACCCGCTAGTTTAAGAGTACGCGTAATTTATATTATTTATCACTCTAATAATACATATAATTTTAGATTAGACTTATAATGTAAATTAAATGCTATTACGTTATAAAAAAGGTCAAGGTTCTTACTAAAATAACTTGCTTACAATGTAATAATAACAAGTAGGTTATTTTGAATTTTATATATAACAAGAAAATAGAGGACGTAAGAAAATGTTATTACATTTTCTATTTATATCCAAAGAAATATTAGAACAAGTTTTGGTGTTAAATTGTAAGATAACTTACGGTTATTATAAAAATAACAAAGGGTATTAAAAATGGTAAGTAAAGAATATAATTAATGTTGGTACCATTATGGATTTTCAGTAGAAAATCCACACACATTTAAGTGTGTTTTGCCTTACCCCGGCGAATATGCAATAATCCTTAATTATTTATTAATCATTATAATTGTCTACTTAATGCAACATTTTACGTATTAATAAATTATTTTTCCTGACTACATCAAGGGAACCTTTGTGCAAAATTTGAACCTTTCTACCTCCAAGGATTTAGGTTACGTGTTGAGAAGTCAGTCAGAGAGTGAGTCAGGGATTTTGTTTTTATTATTGATTAAATATATCGAGGTGCATGTAGGGCTTATGATGGATCTGCGTCCTTTACTATACTCTGTCCCAATACAATTAATATTTTATGTAAACAATCGTTTCATGCCTAATTAAATATGTAGTGTATGTAGTGTGTAATATATTCATTTAGAAAATTCAAACTCCCTTTGAAAAGTAGTTAATGAATACAATAAGCCGTATGAAAGTCCTTCTTTTGATAAATATACAAAAATTTATTTTACAGAAAAATATTTTATGATAAAAGTCACTAAAAGTTTTTTACCTTTTTATCAAATTCTATTGGGATAAACTATATCAATCTACGTGAGTCAAAAGAGTTTGGCACGTAAGAGTAAAAAGCTGTCTTTTATTTTAAAGTTGAAAGATATATTCCTAAGATTGGCGAGACACCCTGCATTAGTATTCAGAATTGCGTTCTAACAATAAATAACAGTTTTGGAGCAAAAAGTTTATGTATATAGCATAGAGTCTCTCCTGCACCCTCTGAACTATTTAAGCGAGCTCTGAAATTTTTAAGGGTGGGACAGACACAGCGTTAATAATTACAGACCCATATCCATTTTACCGGTTATGTCCAAAATTTTAGAAAAAAATATTAACAATCGCTTAGTGGATTATCTGGAATTACACAAAATCCTAGCACCAAATCAGTATGGATTTAGAGAACTAAAGTCTACTGAAGACGCCGTTGCTTTGCTTGTGGACCATACTGTAGCTAAGCTGGATGAAAACAAGAAGTTATCGGTATTTTCCTCGATATTTCAAAGACTTTTGACACTGTGTGTATTCCGATCCTGCTCTCTAAATTGGAAAATTTTGGTATTCGTGGTCATAAATTATTTCAGGACTACCTAAATGACCGAAGCCAACGTGTTACAATAAATGGCCTATTGAGTGACACTAAAACGCTATCTTTTGGAGTACCGCAGGGTTCAATTTTGGGGCCTACGCTGTTTTTAATTTACATTAATAGCCTTTACAAGCTCAGATTAGCAAAACTGTTCCATCTGTACCTACGCAGATGATACGGCCATGATTTTACATGGTAATGACTGGACTGAGACGTACATGTACGCGGAAAAAGCTATTAAGACGGTGATGACTTGGGGTGATGACTTGGCTCTGCGCAAATACGTTAATAATTAACCTGAACAAAACTACCTACATGCCGTTTTGTCTGAAACCCTCTGCACTACATTCTTTGGATGCCCTGGATCTCAAAGCCCACACTGAAGACGCCCTATGAGCGCGTGCTGTGATTGTCCACACTTAACAAGAAGTATTGTAGTAAAATACCTTGGTATCCACATTGACAATTCTTTAAATTGGAAAATAATGACTTTCAGGACTTCAGTTTAATGCAAATGCCATTAGAGGTCGTCGAGACTACAAAGTTTGTCCCACCCACAAATCAAACACAACTACTGCACAGCGTCATTTCTACATTCTAGGCAACTTTCTTTATAACAAAGTTAATAAGCTATGTCATATATACCATCTCACTAAATACAGATGTAAAATAGTTGTACATGAGTGGCTTCACACATTAAATTATACAGAGACCGAAAACTTAATTATTCTATCAACTCTATAAGCTATTACATAAAAATCCACATACATGAACAAGAACACACACACTCACACGCGCATCATCACACACACACGCATACTCACGCTCACACACACACACAAGCATGTTCTCTTTCAAATTATTAAACTTTTTCAAATTTTGTATGTCATAATATAGTCATAATTTAAATCACTTTAAATGTTAAATATGTGGGAGACCTGGTACCCATAACACAAGTTGAATCTTACTTTGGGTATCAGTGTCACAACACACTACTTACTATATAATATTGTCAGTGCTTTATTCTATTTTTGCTTTAACTGTAAGTGGTTTATAGTACAACTTTTTGAAAATAAAGATATGATTATTATTATCTCCCACTGACAATACAGACATGAATAAGAAATCGTACTGCGTCTGTTCTTTCGTATTGGAATTAAAACTGTCTGAGTTTAACAAAAGGGGTTACCAGACGATCATTATTTTACTGCAATCTTTCTTTCTTTTCGTGTGGTTAGTGGCCAACCTGTTGTCAAGAGTTGTTCAAGCCGCCCGTAGGCCTCTGACATGGCTTAACGACTGCTGTCAATTTGGCAACAACTGGGACCGACTTTTTACGTGCCCTCCGAAGCACGGAGACGCTCAGATGAAATACCACTAAGCGGTCACCCATCTATAGACTGACCGCACCCAACGTTGCTTAACCTCGCTAATCGTTTACCGATCATATATACATATATACGTCAATATTTTGCTCAAGCAATCGAAATCATTATGTTTGCAATGGTCGAAGCACTCAAATGATTTTAATGGCTAAGCTATTGCTGAAAGTATTGCAGTCGAAATATTGCCTGTTCAGAAGCCCTTAAAAACATTTACAGCATCTATTGAGACATATTTTTAATTATTTTTGTGTAGTTTTGCATAGTGGGTTGCCTATCCAGTTTCCCAGTTACAGTCCCTTAGCGTAAAGTAAGCCTTCTGTTTACATCTGATCGTGTAGTTCCAGACCTGGCAAAGGTAGTACTGTAATCTGTAAGAATAAGTCCATTAGTTGTTGGATATGAGGAAGCAACACTGGAGCTTATCTTATCTTATCTTATGTGGGGGCCAGTCAATGCAAACCAGCGGCACTTCGACCCAGTGGGATCTTTTGTGTCGATACTCTCCCAATAACGACTGCCATAGATGTTCATGGCAGCCAGGACCAACGGCTTAACGTGCTCTCCGAGGCACGGAGCAGGCGATAATTGTCTATCAATACACACATAATTTCGAAAAGTCATATTACTTCCGAAAGTCAGAGGTGCGCGACGTGGGTTCGAACCCAAGATCCTCTGCATTGCAGTCTGTTGGTCTCCCCACTGAGCTATCGCTGCTCAATACTGGAGCTTAGTGTAAAGCCTACGTTTTGCAGTGAACTGACACGGATTAAAACAGAAAGTTGGTGAAGACGTTTGAATGTATTTACACGTTAAACATGGATGTAACATGGGACACACATAGACTATCTCCTGGATTAACATATTGGCTATTATCCCGAAATGCATTGCCTTGGGAAACACGCGGTTGCATTGCAACTTTATCATGTAAATATTGATTAATTTGTCCCTTTCATGTCTGCAGGGGAGAAAATATGGGAAAGTAAAAATATTATACAGTCTGGCGACAAACAATGACGTCATATAGCAGACCCCTCTAAGTCCCAGACAGATGACATCATGCGTTGAATAGCAAGAATATCGATATTTTATTTAGAACCAGTTTCTGTAACCCTCTCGGACCAGTTCCTAGGTAATATTTTTTGTACCTATATCATTTTAATAGTGTGTATAACAATAATACTTCTGTGGGGCAACAGTAGTACTTGGTTTCCAGACAATAAATTCTCAGAAGTATGGAACAGCAGTCACATGCTCTTCCGTTGCGTCACCAAGGTTAGTCAACGTACACGAAATACTACGCAGTAAACTACCTAGTTCGTCTTCTTATGATAATCATGATCATTTCTCAAGAGATAACTATGTGAGAACATAAATAATTTAAAATGGAATCCTTTATAATCGACTGCACGAATACCGAAGTGATTTAAGTAATCTCCTCTTGTGCGAAATTATCCTCAAGAGTCTAAGCAACTCTAGGTTTCGGTAATTTTTTACTATCGGTCTGTATGCCAGTTTACTATATATGTATAAAAGGTGTATATCTGCATTTTCTTCATATTTACAAAGATATTGCTTATTTTGAACACGTACATATATGTCGGCGTCGTCATCGTGCCTAGCTACAAGAGGGTACACGGAGAAAAACCACGTGCTAAGCGTCAGTGGAACGTGCATCGAGCGGCCGAGCTGCGCGTGACTCACCGAACGCGCCCCACCACTACGCTATATAAGCCGGTCCGCCCGGCGCCGAGGGACAGTTGTTGTTGAGCTCGCTCGGTGCACGGATCACTGTTATTGTCTGTATAATAATAATAATAATAATAAATCTTTATTTCGGAATCTTTCCACTCCATATTTTACACAGAAAAAAAAATAAAAAACAAAACATATACGTATTAAAAAGAAAATAAATGAAGTTACATAACAAACAAAATGAATATATATAACCTCTCTACGCTATTACTAAAAATTACTCTATTAGAAACAATTATTACGCTGCAATCTGTAACCATTTATTGTACATTGTGGTAGTATACAGTTTTTCAGAAAAGTCTTTGATAATACTGTTCGTACACAAACCAACCCTCGACATGAATCCAGCGATTCGTTTTCTCTGGATGGCATTAAACGTATCCAGCCCAGCTTCTGCGAACATACCCGACGCACTACAATGCGGCGCAAGACCCATTAGCTGTCTAAAGATGTTATTGTACTGGACACGAATACCATCCAGAGACCTCTTCGTGTAACGCGTCCAGAGTTGGCACGTGTAGAAACACTGACAATATGTCCTAAAAAGATGTACCTTCGTCTGAGTGTCGGCTTTAAAAAAT
The DNA here is from genome assembly GCA_930367265.1 of Catocala fraxini. NCBI lineage: Eukaryota > Metazoa > Arthropoda > Insecta > Lepidoptera > Erebidae > Catocala > Catocala fraxini. The sequence goes on along the minus strand of OV884032.1, from coordinate 22,710,910 downwards.
CTCCTGGCTATCATATTGCCCACTACTGACAGCGCTCTGCGTTGCCTGTCTATATCAGCATCGTCTTTGAAGTCTGACGTCAGTATATGACCAAGGTACTTAAACCTCTCTACTACTTTGACTCGCTGACCTCCTATCCAAACTGGTGGGACGTTTTGTGGACCTCTTCCTGACCTAAATATTAACAATTATGTCTTCTTTGCATTATACACCAAGTTATGTTCTCTAGCGTATCTCTCACAAATTGCCATCAGTTTCCTTAAACCCTTAATTGAGGGGCTGAGTAGGACCATATCATCAGCGTAGCTCAGGTTGTTGACATACCTGTCTTCAAGCCTAAGCCCCACCGCAGTCCCACTCAGCTCCTCAATCAAGTCATTCATATAGATATTAAATAAGTCAGGAGAGGTTAACCCACCCTGCCTAACGCATAACGTATAACCTTTAATTAAATTAATCAACTACTTGTCGTAGTTAATTAAGTTATTTAATTATTATTAAAAGTGAATTTAAAAATAGCGACTTCTTTTAATTATGGAGGATATTCCTACATATACATTATATATAATACCCTAAAAACATATTGTATTTTTCATATTAACAAATTACAAATATCAACCCATTGACTGAAAGCCTATCATGTAGCAGGAGTGCCGGTCGTTTTTCGCAGCACGCCAACCTTAATGACATTATCCGTCGTGCTCTTGTCACCGCCGGCGTGCCAGCTCATCTTGAACCTAATGGTTTGGCACGTGAAGATGGGAAGAGAGCGGACGGTATGTCATTGATGCATTGGAAGATGGGTAGGCCCTTGGTGTAAGACGCAACGTGTGTCGACAATCTTGCGCCATCACATCTTCCCAGCACGGCGCGGGTTTTGCTGACGCTGCTGCTGCATCCACGGAGACTCTCAAACGGCGCAAATACAAAAACATGGCAGGGGATTTTGTTTTTGAGCCGTTTGGGGTCGAAACGCTAGGGCCATGGAGTCCCAGTGCTCGTCCTCTCTATAGAGACATAGCAAAAAGGTTAATCGACGTTTCCCGTGACCAGAGGGCTGGCCTTTATTTTGCGGAATGAATAAGCATTGCTATTCAATGTGGCAATGCTGCCAGTCTTCTGGGCACACTACCAGCCGACTGTGATGCGGAGGAATTTTATGACGCCTATTAGAGGGTTTTAATTTTCTTTTTCTTTCTGTTTTACAATATTTTAAGTATAAGTTAGTTTTAAAGAATTGTGTTTATATGTACACAGTCAATAATTTACATCTTATTAGATTCAATATTTTCTAATAAAAAAGCAAAGTCTTATATTATAATAAAATATATATAAAATCATTAACATACATTTGTTTATTTCTAGAAATGCATAGATTGAGTTTAACATGTGCAATATAGACTTTAATCAATTCGGATATCGGCCTGTCCCATTTTACGCCACAAAACCTTTCGCCTTCTGTTATCGGTCTATCTGGCTCGAGGGCATCCTACCTCAGGTTTACTTAGTCGCAATCTCCACTCTAAGACTCGTTTGCTCCAATCACCAAACCGACCGAAAAATCAAATCTTAGTTTAAGTTTATTACAAAACGATTTAAGAAAATATAATAATAATTAACCACAGGGCAGTCGATAATTCAACGTTTCTGTGAGAATATTGGATGGTTGTGTTTATATTAATAATAATCTTTGTTTTTAATTAGTAAAAGTTTTAAATACCTACGTATAATAAAAAAGTACGTATACGGTATATTGCAGTTATAATAAAACTAAAATAATTAAATAAACATCAAGCTTTTGTAATTTCGAGGGGCACAGTATATCATTTTAATAAACATAATTTTCATCTTGTGATGTAAACAAAAAATTGATCGGAGGGATAATTAGAAAGCACAGAAACCGCAGGGAATCTTATGTGACGCTGAAAGTGAGTAAAGACACTGTGGTTCTGAATGGCTCAGAGGTACGTAGTGCCTCATAGCCGGCTTGTCTCTATTAGATGGGTATCAAGATAGTCCGCTGAACTCTTAATTCTAGCTATATACTTAGGGATGTCTAATAATGCCATTTTCAAACAAATGACTACGAGCAAACTCGCTCATAATCTCCGTTTTCACATGAGCCGTGAGCAAAACCGACGGTGGCCTGCTCTCACCTTTAGCCGGTAGCACCGGTATTATCCTCTGTTGCCTTTAAGGCTATTCGGAATACCTATCTAGAGAGTAGGTGAGTCATGGTCTGCCCGGTAAGGCCACGGTAGATACCCTATCCAATTTTAGGATATAATTCTGTAAAGGTCACTAACCCTTAAACTCGTAGCTTCGTACGTTCTCAAGGGTATTTTTATAAAATTCCTCATGAAAACGAATTATAATAATCAATTCAATAACTTTTTACATGATTATCTAACGAATACAAAGTGTTAGTTAGATCTATTACAACGCCTTAGCCTAAAATATTATAAGTGATCCTGCGTTTTAGGCTAGACTTAGTTATTATATTGAAGGTAAAAATTATCATATTGTCCAATCATTTTAATAGCTATGTGTACATAAATATGTGTTGCTATCATGTGTCACTATGTATAAAAGCCATTATCATTTTTAACTTAAATTACAAATACTTACTTACATACAGTTTCTATTACTTATCAACAATACAAAAAGTCGCTAATCTAACTTAACCATAACTAAAATTTATATTTTAAAATTATAAATATGATGGTAAAATACCGTAAATCGCATCTACGAGCCGTCAACATCATTGACAGCTGTAGATTTACATTTAAACACTATAATATGTAGCGTCATGATCAATTATACAGGACAAACTGATTAATGATTAACAGTATAGGTTAATCTGTAAAGGACGATTCTGATTGAACACAACTGAGAAAATGCACTGGATGCTAAGCGCATCCGCGTGCATCCGCCGGCTTCCGCACGCATCCGCGTACTGCGAGCGGAGCCGACCAAGCCAGCGGCCAAGTGCGGGCTTCTTAATGGATTTTATGTTCACTTAATCGACTTGTGGACTTGTTATTGTTTAATTATATTTAAAAATAGGCTGGTTAAGCACAAATTAATTACCACAATTAAAATAATTTTACGACAAAGCCTAACAATGTATAAATATAAAAGAACACAAAATTAATATGTCGCTTTTTATAAGGACATAGGTAAATGGCTGAGATTTTCTTCATCCTAATGTAACGCCGAATAAACTGAGGTAGTTTTCTGCGAATATTTTACATGCTAGTAGTATTTTCATATATTACACGCAATTCGAAATTTATAATCAGAAGGCCAATTCTGGTAATAAAATACAGTTATGATCTAGTCTAATAAACGCCAAATGTGAACTGAAATGCAATTTATGTTCTAATTTGACTAGAATACTATTTTTTTAAGTGAGACTGGATCGGCACTCTTTTAAAGTTTTGTTACGAGAATTGGGCCTCTGATCATTCATTAATCAGCCAAAAATATTTAAACGCTGTGCTAATATTTTTGGCATGGAACATCTATATTTTTGTATCCAATTCTAACTAATATTTGGTAGAAATTGAACTTCAAATGGATGTTTTAAGGATTTAGTTGTTACAAATATTGCAATTGTTATAACAAGAACAAAAAAAAATAGTTTTGGCGATATCTCAAAAGCAATTTTAAGATAATAGTATTTTTGCCAGATGAGTTTAATGTCCCGCGTAGTGCCTTCCTGTCATTAGTTGAAACTCCTGGGTTGCCCCTGAGCTGTATGAATCTTTTGAGTCCATGCGATCCGTATCATAGTATTCTGTTTCCATTCGTCTTATGGCACCTGACAGACATATCGCGAACAGAGCGCCGATGATCTGAAACAGCATAATAAATATTATTAATAACTATATATTTATATATATTTTTCTAGTTCACTGATTAGTTTTTGTTATATAATTAGGTAATAATAATATTCTATCACATACACACAGCACTATCTAGCCTAAACTAAGCAGAGCTCGTACTATGGGTACTGGACAATGGATAAACATAAGTATTTTTTTTTTTTGTAAATACATAATTATTATACATAGAAACACCCAGACCAAGACAAACATCCATTTCCATGCACACAAATGTTTGACTTGTGCGGAATCGAACCCGCGACCTCAGGCATGGCAGTCGGTTACACTAACCACTACGCCATCGAAGCCGTCATAAAGAGATTTGGTGTTTAACGATTTTCGTAGCTTGATCGCTTGCAATATTAGAAATATCAGTCACACCTTGCTGCCTTAAGGGAATATGGATTAAATTGATATTAAGTACATAGGGGATTTTATCGCGGTTTACTTTTAAAGAAAAATAGATTAGATTATTTAAACTATTGTTACCGCCTCCTTAGTATTAGAACTACCACCTCAACTTCCGCTGCGTCAGCGCACTAAATGATTATTATTTTGTTACTAATGTTAGATTAATTAATTATTTTACGTACTTATAATTTCATTTCTGCCACACAAACCTTTATAATACTATTTACATAAATTGACACTATGCTCGACATTTTTCAGCAGATATGAGGACAACCCTAACTAACAATATTACCTATAGTCAGAATGCGTGGACTATCGGAGTTATGATAAACCATTTATATATTCGGGTCAGAGTGACGTTAAGGTTACAAAATTTTAAGCAAGCGTTATTCAAGATTTCTTTTCCCAGATATACCTACATATATTTTTATGATCTAATACCTCTGAAAGCAGTGTAATATATACAGAATGATTTTGAAATCGTGTAATTCCTTTTAACCACGCATTCTACTGGTGGTATAGATTATAGAATAACCATGACCATTTTTTTATTTACTTAAATTATTTTTTGAAAAAATTAATGTACCGTTTTGTTTCGTGAAATGGTTTCAGATAGTCATATGTTAACCACCCGAAGCAATATAAAAATTTTAATAATTAAAAAAACAATAATTAATGTCGTCAATAAGAACGGGCGGTCCTTTTTATTCCCCTTATTATTTACGACATTACATAAGCAGCGATAGCTCAGTGGGGAGACCAACAGACTGCAATGCAGAGGGTCTCGAGTTCGAATCCACGTCGCGCACCTCTGACTTTCGGAAGTTATATGACTTTTCGAAATTATGTGCGTATTGATTGACAATTATCGCCTGCTCCGTGCCTCGGAGAGCACGTTAAGCCGTCGGTCCCGGGTGCCATGAACATTTATGGCAGTCGTTATTGGGAAAGTCAGTACCCTCTAATATCATGACACTGGTCTAGCCTTAGGGTATCGTTAGCCTTCGGGTTGCGGAGGTCAGGTGGCAGCCGCTCCGTGTAAAAACTGATATCCAGTCAAATCCGGTTAGACCAGACAAGTCGACCCCAAGTGACTTGGGAATAATAAAGGCTAAGAGAGAAGATTATTTACGACATTAGTTATTTTTTTTTAATTACTAAAATATTAAGATTGTGTCGGGTGGTTAACATATGACTATCCGAAACCATTTCACGAAAAAAATTCGTGTATTAATTTCACCATAAATAGAATTCTAATTAAAAAAAAATGGTCTTGTTTATTCTATATCGCCTACTGGTGATATAGAATAAACTTGACCATTTTTTTAATGCGTGGTTCGGTATTACCGGGAAATCTTTCCCCCGGGGGGGTCCGACATAACCTAGTGGCGTATTGTGAGTGTCAGCCGCCCGGGGCGGAAGAAAATTTTGCCGCTTTCTTATTTAGGTACCTATTTTAATTTAAAATACTATAATATACAGTAATTCTAAATAACTTGTCGGCAAGAACAGTCATCATTATTATGTATTGTACACCCATTCCTTTCGTTCGTCATTAAATGGTTCAAATATTTACAAGATATTATTATTATAGCAGCGATAACCTATTGGGAAACCGTTGGACTGCCACGCAGAGGTCTCGAGTTCGAACCCAAGGCGCACATCTCTGAATTTTCGAAGCTATATACATATTAAATAGTTAATTATCGTTTGCTTTAACAGTGAAGGAAAACATCGTGAGGAAATCTGCATGTCTGAGAGTTCTTCGTAATGTTCTCGAAGATATGTGAAGTCTGCCAACCCGCACTAGGTGAGTGTGGTGGACTATGGCCTAACCCTTCTTACAGTGAAAAGAGACCCGTACCCAGCAGTAGGACAGTTAAATATAGGGCTGATATTATTATTATTATATATTATTATTATTGTAAAATTTTGCCGCCCCCCTAAAAGTGCCGCCCGGGGCTCCTGCCGCCCACACTACGATACGCCACTGACATAACCTCGTCGTCGCCCCGCGAGAGACATGCGTCAACGCATTCCCAAACGTAGAAAAAAAGGGCATTATTTTATCCCCTTATATTTACGCTGCTCATTCCCAAATATAGCAATATCGCCAATAGGTTAAAAATAATATAAATATACGTACCTCAATAGAAGTGATAGCGATAGCAACGCCTACGAAGATCTCGTACATGCCCTTGATAGTGGGTGCGCAGCCAGGGTTGGCATATTTCAAGGTGCAGTTCCCGGCGACGGGGTCGGTGGTGTTGACAGGCTTGCAGCAGGAGTCGGGCAGCGTCGGGGCACTACCGTAGTCTTTAGGACTGTTCATACCACAGCAGGCGAACTGAAATAAAGGTGCAATGATACATAAGAATTATTTATCGAGTGTAAGAAAAGAAATGTGTATAAAATAGTTACTTATTGCTCGCTTTAACGGCGAAGGCAAACATCGTGAGGAAACCTGCATGTCTGGGAGTTCTTCGTAATGTTTTCGAAGATATGTGAAGTCTGCCAACGCCACAGAACCTATGTTCTATAACCCTCACTGGGTCAGCGTCGTAAACTATGGTGTAACCCTTTTCACACTGTAGCTGGACAGTTTAATACAGGGCTGATATTATCCTTGTCCTCACTAATCCTTACTTCCTGACTAATATTATAAATGTGAAAGTGAGTTTGTTTGTTTTAACGCTTTCAGGTCTTAACAATTCGACAGATCAACATGACATTTAACAAACACCTTGTCAGGGGAACATAAAATGACATAGGGTACCTACCTTAAATCCATTAAAAGTACTGTTTCTAATCTAGCCTTACCCACATTTACGCGAGCAAAGCCGCGGGATAAAGCTAATTATTTATATAAAAGAGAAATCAGATTTTCGTACTTCTGAAAACAATTAATCTAGAGGATCCATGTCTTTATTATTGTTTAGCGACTAAATGCCTCGGCGCAGAGAATTGCGAGATGTTGTGCATAAGGTCTCGATTTTTAATTCACATTCCGAGCAAAGTGTTATTGAATAATGTAAACTTAATATCAAAGGTGTAAAATAAAAAATAATATTAAAATACAAACTTTTCAACTTTATTACACATAATATGTATCGGTATAGATTAAATTTAAGTATATATAGAATACAGTCAAACACATTCACAATTAATATTGTTTTAAATGACTAAACTAATAGCATCATCATAATTATAGGAAAATTAATATACAAAAATTAAAATGTCGTTTCAAGCTAAGGCTCTTTAGTCAACTGAGGCTGAACTTACCCCACGGGATGAGTTGACTTAATAATTAATTTTATTATTTTTGCTTTGTCAACTGGGATCAGTTGACAAACTTTAAAAAGAAAAATATTATTTATATTAATGCAATATATATATTTATGCCATATATATACCTATGTACACACGTGAACAAAAGTGTAAAAAGATGTAAGTCTGTGTAAAGTGCGATGTCCGTCTACGCTCGAAGTGACAGTGCGGGTCGCAGTTAAAACATTATTATTTTACTACCACTTATGTGTATGCCCTCAAGTTATATTATTTTGTATAAGTATTAATTATGTTCTCATGTGAAGTGAATTGTACTTTAATTCTTAATGAGAATAAATATCTAAACCCGATTTATCAATTAATTCTCAGTACCAGCATAGTCTGGATCTGTCCAGAAGACGGTTACAGGCTCGTCCATATTACGTGGAACCTAAAATAGTCGACAAATTCTGAATGTATTACACCTCTGCCCTCCCCTTTGGGGTTATAGACGTGAAACAATATATGTTGGTTTAAATGGAAAGAATTTTAGATAACATTGTAGCGTTCGTGCATTACATAAAGCACCCTGCTATTTAGGTACGTATTATATCGAATTTATTTTTCTTGTATATTGACTTCATTCCTGTGGTGGCTCTATTTACCTTATAATACAACAATCCAGTAAAAATAACTAGTATAGTATAGGTATATGAGTAAATAATAAGCCAACAAATTTAGGTGTGAAAGATAAGGTAAGGGTTTTCCTTTATGAAAGATACCCTATGTCCTATTCCGTACCCCTGACAACGTGTATGCCAAATTTCTTGATGATCGGTCGACTAGTTAAGGTGTGTAAGTGTAACAAACAAACAAACTCAATTTAGCATTTATATTATTAGTTACGTTCCCTTCTATGGTACAATTTTACCTCAGTCTTTCGAATGTATTAAATAAAATATGATCACCTAAATTAATTAGTTACATTTATAAGCCTTGAATTATGACACTTATTTGCAACGATGCCAATCGGATCAGGTCACATAGCGAAAACGCTCTTAAATGTAAATATGTTTGTGAATTCCCCTGTGACATAGGGATTAAACTCTATTGTAGGCGAGGTATTTAAAAACAATTTCCTCTCCGCCACTGCCGTCGCACCAAATGCGTAAATATAGCGAAAATGCAGATTGTGTATATCAGACAAGAGTTACGTGAGAAAGAATAAACAAAATTTTAACAAAAAAGAAAACCGACTTTAAAAAAGCATATTCTAAAACACTACTAGTCAGATCTTAATCAAATTTAAATGGGAGCAATGGGAAAGCACCAGCTTTCAAATAGAAAGAATCATCGAAATCGGTTCATCTAGAAAAGAGATATGACGTAAGGACACAACACAGAAAAAAAAGAAAAACATGCAGTCGAATTAAGAACTCCTTCCTTCCTTCCTTTTTTGAAGTCGGTTAAAGAAAGGAATACTTTACTACACAGACAGTGTAGTGACTATATTGGTCACCTCTGCATCTGTGTGAATGTTGTGGGTTCAATCCAAACACGGTATAAAAATTTGTGTGATCTACAAATAGTTAGGATTTTCTGTATGTTTAAGTGAAGCACTAATTCAATTGCTGAATTCTAATTAATTGTTCATTACTCTAATTTTGTTACATAATGGCTATATCTGTTATATGTACATATCCTAATTTCATATGTAATCACTTATTTTGATTATTTTCTAAATGTATTATTTATCAGTGGAAACTTAACTGGATAGTATAAGTAAAGTTAATTTATTATTTGAATATGTAACATTGTTCTGTATGTTTTCCTAATCTATACTAATATTATAAAGCTGAAGAGTTTGTTTGTTTGGTTGAACGCGCTAATCTCAGAAATTATCGGACGGGATTAAAAAAAATATTTTAGTGCTGGATAGCTCATTTATCGAGGAAGGTTATAGGCTATATAACATCACGCTACGACCCACGGGGGCAGTTCAGTAATCATAAACGCGGGTGAAACCGCGGGCACATCTAGTATACTCATAAAATATAAATAAATAAATGGTTGCACCTAGTTGAGTGTTATTTAATTTTGTGTCCGTTGTTTGAATCAGGGATGTTGCGAATGCAGATTTTCGTCATCCGCGGATGCGGATGTCCAAATTGATGCGAAAGCTCCGCAATTGCGGATGTGGATGTTCATGAAAATTGTTCATCTTATTTAATAAAAAGTATCTAATATACTTCTGCCTTCGCAGGTTCAAACCTGTTTTGCAAAGGTTCATAAATTAAACACTACAGTTGTAATAGGTACTGAACAACTGATTTCTTTCTTATCGTAACCTACGCTATATCTGGATCCGCATTATCATCCGCGTTGATTATTGCGGATGCTGATGTCCAAATCGATGCGTAAGCTCCGCAATTGCGGATGCGGATGCGAATATTTGCAACATCCCTGGTTTGAATGTCTGTAAAGCTCGCTTTATCCATTCTAACAACGGACACACGCTACACAGGAATTATTCCTTGTACGAGAGATGTCGTTTTAACCAAAATAAAATGTCATACCTGTAGCTGAAGGCTGTCAATAAGAAGTTCAGTGCTGTTGTCGGTGGATCCTGGTGTACCTTTGTCGTTCAGATATTTTGCCAGCTTCGTCGGTATAGAGCTTCCGTATATGAAGACCAGGGTCACGAGAACTACTTCAAATGCCATGATCAGGAACAGGAAAGTTGCATACTGAAAGTGATAAACAAACAGGTTTAGATTTGACTGCAAGGATAGCGTAGCGGTTCAGGTGGTCACCTCACCATTGCTATTGCGCCCAGTGTTATGCTTACGATCCCCATACGGGAATTTTTTTTTGTGATCATCTACTGGTTGTGTCCGTTTATTTATTGTTTTGGCCTTGTCCAAGAAGAACGCAATATTTTGGCGACAATTGAGTATAGAAGAGAAATTATGTTCAGCCGCCTTATACGATATGACAACTCCTTAACATTATAGAAGTAAAAATAGAAGGGGCTGACGCAGAAGAGTATCACTGACCAAATCATGGAAAAACTCAGGCCATGTCTTATAAGAAGGTCAAGGTCTTGGCCGAAGATTGAGAATGATGGCGTAAACTCCACTCAAGAGTAAGCTCTTAATTATGAAGATAAATAAAAAAAGAAGAAAAACGGAGTTGTTTTAAAATTATGAAAATATTAATCGATGTTAAGAGCCTTGTTGGGGAACTTAAGAGCGTTACGATTAATTTCAATGGTCTCCGCACTTAGCTTTCGCTGCTTTGAGTTATATAAAAAACTATATTTATCCTTTATGAAGATCGTTGGTTTATATCCGAGGTTTAACTACCAATGTCTAAGATAAACTGTAGCCTATGTGACCCTTCGACGCATAAACTATAGGTATCATTCCAAAAATGCAATTAGTACAAGAACCCAGGGCCGCTAGACCTACACTGCCTCTTGACTTTATAGCACCTGGCGGTGCCCCAGCCTCCTTAAGGACACTATCTGTAGGGCTGAGTGCCTCCAATGTTTTATCCTATGACCCTGGAATTTGAGTGCACGGATTGCCTATTGGTTTAAACGAACGCCACGGTGCCTACCCCAATTACACTAAGCGTTGTGGGTTCATGCCCCACGTGGAACTATAAACTGTTTTTAGAGGTTTTATAATCTTAAACACCCACTTACGTTACAGGCAGCAGTAACATTAATAAATTACTACCAGAGACGTAAGTACACACACTATATACATAAAACTCATCTTCTGATCGAGAGTTCAAGTCCTAGACTAAGTAAGTTTAAATGGCTTTTCTTTAAGAAACTTATGGGTATCAACACGGCATCAAAATCAGTACTGGGACAGCAAGTTGTTTTTTGCTGATATTTTTTGTTCTGTTCCCTGTACGAACTAGTCTGCGTGACTACTTAAACTATTGCTCCAATCATAATGATTAATTCATTTTTATTAACTAGTGATAGCCTATTGACAAACTGTTGGACTGCCATGCAAAGATCCTGAGTTCGATCCCAAACTTTTAAAAGTTACGTGCGTATTAAATAGATAATAACCGCTCGCTTTAATGGTGAAGGAAAACATCGTAACAAAACCTGTATATCTGAAATCTCTACATAATGTATAGTAGAACTCTCAGACATGCAGGTTTAGTTTCGTTTGTAATACGTGCTAGACTATGGGCTAATTCTCGCACTGAGAAGCAGCCCAGTAGTGGGACATTTTATATACAGGGTTGATATTATTAATTATAGCGTTATTTACCATGATAACCATGCAGCGATTTTCGTATATCGCTCCGCAGCAGCCGAAGAACGCTATCACAAACGTGACAGCCCCGAAGATGATGAATATCCATGGTGCGACCGGTATGTTGGCCATCAGCCCAACCGTGATGGCAGTCCAGTTGAAATGGAAGGCCACACCGATGACCATCATGGCTATACCCATGAGCTGAAATTTGATAAACAATTATAAATACAAAGACAGCCTCAGGAGTCATCCATAAATTACATCACACGTTAAGGCGGGAGGGTGTTGACGAAGTGTGACATTGTGTGTCATGGGGTGGGAGGGATCCTGAATTTCGTGACGTAACACTTCATAATCTAATATATCTAAGAACAGTAATACTCTACGCGAGGGAAAGTGGAAATTCCTAAATGGAAATACAACAAATATTGGAACTGCTGTTCTAATTTAATAATTTCCAGATGTTAAATTGCAACATATGATACGTCACATTAGGAAAGGGTCTGACAAATCTGACCCAGCGGTAGTTATTAAATTTCTTTATTGACTCAAACATTAGTACAATATATATACACATATTGCATAAGTAGACTTAGACACTAAAAGAAAGAAAAACATATCTCTCGCCTCCACTCTAGGATTCCCTGTGTCGTGGGGTCCAGTCCTAGTTCCCTAGCGCAAGTTAAAAAATAAAAATTTTATGCACTATAAATGAATGCGACTGAATGGAATGTGGTTCTCGCGTACGGTTTCGGATCGAACATTGTTATTGGGTTTTTCTGACTGGAAATTCTCAGTTATGGTACGGGGTGTTGCACTATGCTATCATTCCCCTCGTTAGGATTAGTTTTGTAAATTACAATACAACAACAATACACAAATTTAAAGTATTATCCAAACAATAATTTAACTGCGGGGATAGCTTATTTTTTTAAATTGTTGTCTCGCTAATTTCACTCCGACAAGTGTTGTGGGTTCGATCCCCACACGGGACAGAAAATTGTGTGATTCACATATAGTTGGTCCGAGTCTGGGTGTGCTTTGTGTCCGTTGCTTGGATATTAACACAGGACTTGTTTATTTTATAATCTGTCAGCTTAACCATATCTAGACAGCATATTAATGTGTCGATGCCGATGGATAAATTAATAAATAAAATGTGTATAAATCCGTGGGTTTAAATCATATACCTATATTATTTTAACCTGCCTCCGCAGCGCAGCGGTAGTAAATACGACTGCTGTGCATGGGGTCTCGGGTTTGAATCTCGGGTCGGGTCAACAAAAAAGTTTGTGGGTTTTTCTGTTAAGAAATATCAATACGTGCAAGTACGTGAAGTTGGTGGTGTTAGACACCCCCGTGCCTCGGAAAGCATGTAAAGCCGTCGGTCCTGCGCCTGATCTCTCTTCGGTCGTGTCGGATTATCCGTCCCATCGGATCATGAGGGTTAGGGAACAGAGAGTGCACTTGTATTTGTGCACATACTTGTGCACTATAATATCTCCTGCGCAGATGGCCAGTCTCCGTTAAGATTGGCCGCCGTGACCAAAATTCGGTCTAGAGGACATTATTATTATTATTATTATATAGATACGCCCTGCTACTACGTTTAAATATCAGTTTCGAGAAGTTATGCTGCCATCTGACACACAATGCAAAATCCATTTGAATTATAAACATAGAATACATTTATCATGCTCATACTGAACATTTTATACTATCACGTTAATGTAATGTGTGAGGTCACTCTTCATAGTGTAGACACTTTTTCGTGCGATCTTAATACGATGACGAATCATCTATGATTTTACACTTTGCTTAAAACTAATCAGTTGATAACAGTATAGTCGATATGCATGCATGGCGCAGCGGGTAAGCAGCCGCCACACCGCTGCTGTCGCACTGAGTGTTGTGCGTTCTAATACCACACGGCATAACTACATATTTGTGTGTTCCACGTATGATTGTTTAAGTCTTGGTGTAATTTGTGTTCGTGAATCGTATGTATGTAAAGTCCGCCACGACTTAGGGCTCAGTCCCTAACGCGACGGACGTTTTAAAAAGAAAAAAAAAACTGCTAGAGGAAACTTCCTATTCTAGTTTTCTTTAACTATCTGTATTCTTAGACTATCTAGTCATGGCAATCGGTTTCCAGTAGCCCTTTCCCCAACTCACCGCAACAACCAAGTTGAAGAAAAACAGTACATATTTGACACAAATCCCGCTACAATCCGTACACTTCATATTGAACGAGTAGTAAACACTTTTGTTCATACACAATCGCACTACGTCACTCGCGTTATTTGTGTGTTTGACTGGACAACTATCATAACCTGCGCGATGGGCGTTATGAATACGACTAAATATAATAAACAAATGATCCTGACAGTGCCGCTTTCCAACAACCTCCCTTCCCCCTCCCCTCTAGCACCTCTCTGATAGGTTTATCCTGAATTACAAAAACAAAACAAGGATACGTGCTGTTTCAATGCACATTTAAAACCACGATTTATTTCAAATTAGATAAAGAAAGGAAGGTTCATGTGCAAACTGTAATAAAATATAACTTGGCAAAATAAGGTAAGATCTAAGTAAAGAAGTATTTTTTATTTTATGGTATAATACACATATTATTATTGTTATATGGGTGTGCATTACACGATGTAGTGATGACTAAATAAGTACATTTAAAAATTGTCAACATATAACAGGAAAACAACCTTGTGTTATTCATAACAAAATGGCAGGCAGTTGATTGTTTATTACAGTTTAATACTTAAAAGTTGGACTATGAGACCTTGCTTGTCCTTTTTGACTTTTTATGTGCTTTCGATTTTGTTACATATCGCCTTTACACTCAAAAATATGACGCAGGGGTATAAATTGTTTTAGTAGTGCCAGTGCATGCCAGTATATTTTTGTTTAAGATGATAAATTATAAAGGTTTTGAGGAGTACTAGAATCTACTTTAGACCGGATGAACTGGGGTGTCCCCCAGGGATCAATTCTACGCCCTCTTATCTTCATCCTAGGTTGTGTAGATATTATCGAAGATGTGATAAGCATCGAGTATACCTTTACGCTAATAATCGAATGCCTCCCATTCTATCCTCGCAATACTAAAGCAACTAATAGTTATTAAAATGCATAAGTATTTATGTAGGTAATTATCATGGTGACGTCGCTACAACAAAACTGAGAGATTTATTACCCTATTGAGTCTCAGCGGAATACCCGGCCAGACACAATAGGTTTTTAATTATGTTTGGTTTGCCAAGACTTGACAGGCGAAGAGAATTAGGCAACCTTTGATAACCTTAGTACAAAACTATTTCGTTATATAATACTTTACACTGTTTTCTTCTGGTCTGGCAATCCTAGATTCTGATTCTCTCTGCTTGTAGATAGCGCCGTATAAATCCACTATTCGCCAGTTATGTTTTAGGTGCTTGACTATTAAATATATAAAAATTACTGCTAATGTCACTTTTATTTTAAGTCATTAAATATCATTAACAATAAAATTAACTATGTCATTATTGCCGATTAATGACGTTATCCTCATGGATAACGATACTGTCGTTAGTATGAGGTCATTATTTCTTTACATCAGGATTTAGTCATTATTATTCTTAACGATAATGACGTACCTGAACAGTTTAATTTCAAATATTATGACAGCCGTAATGATATTATGGCTTGTGCTTGTATTCCTCGTGATGCTGCCAACTTCTTCTATATACTTCTTATTAAATTCAATGCAAGTACCAAGGCAGTTTAGCTTTTCCCGGGACATCATGAATGTCAAACCTCGGCGTTTGCCATTGTCGCCACAGCTGAACCTGGCTACACAGGTGTGACAGTGATAGAGGAATGGGTGGTACTTTTGTCAGTATTTTCTTCGTTACTCGTTGAATCATTGTCAAGGCCAAATTTAAGTTCCTTTTTTCCTGCTACTAGTCCCAAATCGGGGGGTAGAAACGGCGGAAAAATCTATTAATATTTTAAAATGATTCGTGTAAACAATACATATGTACCTAACTACAATAGCTTTGACGCATTTTACTGTTGATTACCAGTTATCAGATATATAATAAAGGGAAATATCCTGCCTATAATTATTGCGAATATAAAGTGAACATTTTTAGGCATTTGTTAATTGTTCACGCTGAAACCGTTAAACGTGATGTATGTATGTATGTATGTATCTTATGTGGGAGCCAGTCAGTACAGACCGGCGACACTTCGACCCAGTGGGATCTTTTGTGTCGACACTCTCCCAATAACGACTGCCATAGATGTTCATGGCAGCCGGGACCGACGGCTTAACGTGCTCTCCGAGGCACGGAGCAGGCGATAATTGTCAATCAATACGCACATAATTTCGTAAAGTCATATAACTTCCGAAAGTCAGAGGTGCGCGACGTGGGTTCGAACCCGAGACCCTCTGCATTGCAGTCTGTTGGTCTCCCCACTGAGCTATCGCTGCTCTTTTTAATTGTTAAACGTGATAGACCATGTTCTAGATTAATACATAGAATGTCTTTACTTTTATCCCGCTGATGCGTTCGCGTGGGGTAAATAAAGTTTAATGTTATTTATTGAAGATTTACAAACTTAAATAGTTCTATTATCATCAATAACGGGGTTGCCCGAATAGTGACGTTTTATGTGTTTGTAATATATCGGGTTACAACCACGTTTATGAATACTGCTTAGCTCTCGTGGCTCGTAGCGTGATTTTATATAGCCTATATTGCTTCCAGATAAAGTAGATTTCTAATAGATAATTAATTTTTAAATCTGTCCAGCAGTTTATGTGTTACAAACAAAAATTCATATATTCCTCTGTATGTATAATAATAAAATAGCTAGCTAGGCATAGCTAGAAATTATAGTGCTACGAGCCTATGATGTACTCGCTGTGTTTTGGATATTTCGTTGGTCTTGTTCACGTTTCAGTCAAAAGGTTATCGTGACTGTAATCTGTATACCAGTTTTACGCAATAATCATTAAAATTTTCAATCAATTAATCTATCGCCTAAAACAGATATTGCGGATTAATTTAATAGCTATGAAACTTTTAATTGTAGGTTGTAATTATTCGTTTTGATCTATGTTCATTAAAATCCGCAACAAAAATAATCGCAATGAATATTTTCTGTTGTGTTTAAGGAGCTATTAAAATTAGAAGTTACATTACAAATATCAGTTCAAGCAGACTTGTATATAGCAATATCAATAATCCTAAACCTAACTAATATTATAAATGCGAATGTGAGTATGGTTTTTACGCTTTCACACCTGAACTTCTCAGCCGACCATCATAAAATTTTGCAAAGACTTTGTCAGGGCTACAGAAAAGAACATAGGGTAACTTTCATCCAGGAAAAGTACTGTTCCCGAAGCCGGGGGTAAAAGCTAGTATTCAATAATAATCTTTGTAAATATTGGTATTTAAATATTGATTATTTTAATATATCATTTGTGTTTATGAAAATTAGATCACATAATAAAACGGTAGTATAACCGTTTTATTCTGTGGTCTAATTTTAGTAGTCCGAAGGACCGAATTCAAACATCGCCGTATCCAGCTGAAGTGTATACTTCAGCTGGATACGGCGACGTTTGAATTCGGTCCTGCCACCCTGTCTGTTTCATTCTCCAAAGAAATTTGTATTCTCTCTAAAGGCATACATACATAGCCATTCTTGTTCTCACTTTCCTTACAATAGGCAAAATATTGTTTATGATCCATGTCCAAGGGTGAAACAGCATTTATACGCCAATCGTGTTTCCTTGTGGGTAAGCAGTAACTGCTGACACTAATATACCCGTATCCTCGAGCGATAGTTGTTGCTAGCCCTGAAGTGGACCACTGGCTTATCTGCTACTAATAACAGTAAAAGAACACCGTGGTTTCTGGAGACGAATGCCAAGTTGTTTTCGTTTACAAAAAACCACGACCTATATTTGTCATATCTCGTTACAAGAAAGGTGTGGGTATTAAGAACTCTAAAAAAAAATACGTTAAATTAAGATTATCATTTATTGGTATTAAAATGTAGAAAATCAATAAAATATTTAAATTCTAATACAAAAGTCTACATAGGCACTAGGTATCTTAGAATAAATCACATTTAATTATTACACACAACCTACACAATCACTCGCCAATTTTATACTAACTCTACTAAACATATACATATACTTAAATTTAAATTATTAATACTACGGGCCTGATCCCACTGGCGTTGCTCAGGCTTGCGCGTTCCTCCAACCTTTGACCAGTGCCGACGTTGCATGTCTACTGAACGTCGCGCTCGCGTCCTATCTACGCAACGCGAACGCGGCTTTATTTGTCGACCGAGAGGACTCGCCGCGACTACGCGACGCGAGCGGGGCATTAATTGTCAACTCGAGAGGACTAGCTGCGACTACGCGACGCAAGCGCGGCGTTCAGCGAGGTACGCCCGACAAACTCCAGTGGAATCGAACCCTAAAATACATTTAGGATACTTTGCAAATCCAAGTAATCGCGACAATTAACGGATTTCCAAGAATAAGTAGTTACCTACACATAATTTAAGTGCATATCCTAGAAATCTGTTAACGCCTAATTTCGCTTTTTTGTTAGCCTTTTGTTGTTGTTACCAGTAGCTTATTGTGTTGGGTTACAAAGAAAATAATCTATTTCAAGGTTACCGAACATAGTTACATAAAGGATTTATCGACGCAGCAAATCTTAAAAATTTATATTATTTCATATTGTTACATTACCTAAATACGTAGCCTAAATAATATTCAGTAGTGATAGTATACATATATTACAGGTGCTCAATAAACCGATTGTTTCAAATAGGATAATATATTCTTCCTTATAAAACATTAGCCACAACCAAATATATAGGTGATGTCATATTGCTTTCGGTAGACTTTAGCCACGGATAATGAGAACAGGTAATTTAATTAATATTGTCTTCTATTTACGCGAATATTATTCATTGAAATTAAACTGCTATATACGGATTTTATCGCGTTGTTTATTTGACACTTTATTACAAAATTTTGGAATTTTTACGAAACGTCGGGGAAAGTGTAAAAATAAATTAAATCTAAATAGTTTAATAATAATTTAATTAGCTTAAAAATTAGTAAAGTTTAATAGTAGTACTTAGTAGTGTAAAAATTTCCAAAATTTTGTAATAAAGTGTCAAATAAACAACGCGATAAAATCCGTATATAGCAGTTTAATTTCAATAGGTAATTTAATGTATTATGTTTAAAAGGCATACCGAATTATTTTCAATTTAGAATTGTGAATAGAAAATGTTTAGATTCGTATTATTACTTATTATACGAGTTACCTTTACCGTAAATGTAAGCATGTAAGGTACTTATATGGAAGGAATATATAGGTACAAAATATTTGGTTGTCAACACTTATAGACTAATGATGATGTTTCGGAGATTATATTAGATTGCTGGGCAAATGCTTGAGCAAATCAGAAAAAAATGCAAATCTTCAATAATTGAAATGTCTACTTTCCATTTTCTGCATCTTTACCAATACGTAGATATATATAAATTAAATTTAGCTTTTCGGAGCGATTATATTATACTAATATTCACTATTTTGATTATCGGTTAACAATATTTTTTTCTGGACTGGTTCTTACTTCTTATATAAAAATAATAAATAACTACCTAGTAATAATATACATAACTTTCTTTAGTAAGAAAATAAATCATCAGTATACAATAATACTCGTATAGTAGTTTTGTGAAACATGTTAATTTAATGTGACCTACAATAAAATTGCACTAAATGATGTCTTGTAGTCATTTACTTTACAATCGCAGTTATTAAGTAGTCAAGCCAATCGCGCTTGAATTCACCGCTAGAGGTGCAAGTAGACGTCATATTCTATAGTCACTTCAACAGTAACCATAGAAACCGACAATGATTACCGTTAAATACGGCTTTTGACAGCAGCTGTGACAGGAATGACAGGACCGCTAGTGGCGCCGCCTGGTGAGCACAAAAATGATAATCTCCATTGTGTACCATATAAATGATCTGACTTGTCTGGAAAGTACAGTCCTTTGACAATCATCTAGCCTATTTAACAAGTAAAAAGTATTAACAGTCCTGACTGATAAATATTTTGTGCAATAATTCTGGCAGTTTATGCTTTTTAATTGCTAGGGCTGGCAACCTAGGCAAATCGTTTGCTTATCTGCTTAATAGCCATCTTTATACTATAAAATAATGTATAAAATGTCACTAATAAATGCTCTCGCAAAACAATGTTTTAAATATGAGTGCATAATACAATTATACTAAATACATTTTTGGACTAAACAAGTCTATTATTTTAAAAGCTTTTAAATACAATATTTATGTATTCTCTTTAACAAACGTTTGTAGTTTTATTCGATTTGGTGGGATAGGTTCAGAACCGGATTTATGGACTTGGGGCCGACTTGGAGAGGTGGAGCTGCTGAATATAAAGGTAATAAAGGTAATCGGTCTTGAGCGACTTGATTCTGTGGTCTGGTCAATGGACCTGCATCAATACCAATGGAATGGCTGCCCCATACAAGTGACAGTCCGGGATGTGAGTGTCTTAGGAACTTATTTACAAATGATTTCCGAAGTGAACCACCATCTGCAGTGATTCGGGACATTTTGTTAAAGGACAATCTACACATATTTCACTTAAATAATAATTTGTATTTTATTTTATGACTTAATAATCAATCATTACAATCTCACGGACACTTTCGAGTCTTATTTTCGTGTTAAAAAGTATTTTCGCGATTTCAAATATAAATAGCTTTAATAATTTAATTAGTTTAAAAATTTGTAAAGTTTAATAGTATCTAGTACCTAGCAGTGTAATAGTTTCTAAATTATGTAATAAAGTGTAAAATAAACAACGCGATAAAATACGTATATAGTGGTTCAATTTCAATAAATAGTATATGCAAATATTTTCACAAGACTTCCGAACGAACTGTTACTTAGATGTGTAACAACGCCATTGCCTGTGTGAGCCTGTGTTTCAGGCAGTTAAAGGACACGGGTTAGTTTAAAACAAACACTTAGTAATTATATTAAAGGTACAAATAAATAATTTGTTTATATCTAAACATTTGAATATATAATTCGCACCCTTAATAAAACAGAGACTTATCTCAGTATTTTGGAGTAAACAAATTTGAACTCTATTGCAAAGATTTAACACTAATATAATATTAGAATTTAACATATACAATTAGAGTTCAAATTGCCTTACTTTCAAATTTCGAGTTAAGTCGCTGTTTTATTAAGTGTGCGATATGTCATCATAAAATTATAATCATGTGTATTTATCACTATTATATATTTATATATTTACGCAGGGATCTCGAGTTCGATCCAAGGTCAATCTCTGACTTTTCGAAGTTATTTACGTTTTAAACAATTAACCACCGCTCACTTTAACGGTGAAAGAAACGATTGCAAAAATCTGCAAACATGCAGGTTTTTTGCGATTCCTTGATTGCGGTTCCTCCATAATGATCTCGAAATTATTTGAAGACTACCAAGTCGCACTGGGCCAAAGAGATGTACTATAGCGTAACCCATCTCACACTGAGAAGAGGCCCATGCCCAACAGTGAGACAGGTTTAACCTGTAAAAATAATAAAGGTAAAAATAATATCAGCCGTGTTAATATACGGCTTATATTATTTTTACTTTTATTATTTCATATTACAATAATTGTTATATTTTTAAATATAAAATATATGTAGACCCACCGGCATCGGGCACATAGCCCAAGCTTCCGGTGGCTAGGTCTATAGAGAGAGGAACCTCCTCGTGATTCGTGCCGAGTCAAGCAATAGAGCCTTGCATTAGAATCTTAATCCAGTCATTTAACGCTAATCCTCTTAGATGGTAATATTATTATTATGAATAAAAGTCTTTCTGTTTTTAACTTTAATTATTAATACTTAAATATAATTTATTTTATTAATCAACATTACAAACAGCCTTTTATCTAACTTAATAATACCTAAAATTTACATTTAGTGATTGTATATATAAAGATAAGATACCGCTTTTAACGCATCTACGAACCGTCAACATCATTGACAAAGGGTAAAATGTTCAATGACTAACAGCTTAAGCTAATCTGTAAAGGACGAAACGGAATTTTGATTGAACGGTGCGTACTGGTATGAGTACGCCCATCAGTTCACAGTCGAGAAACTGCACGCGGATGCGCTAAGCATCCAGTGCGCGAGCCAACCAAGCATGCGCCCAAGTACGCGCTTCTTAATTATTAATTTTATATTGACTTAACAGATTTTAGAATCGTCTTCATTGTTTCATTAGATTTTAAAATAGTTAAGCACAAATTAATTACCCCAATCAAATTAGTTTTATGAAAAAGTACAGCAATTACAAAGTACTTTTTAAACAAATAAAAATTATAATAGTTTTCCGGTGTCATATAACGCATTGGTACATTTTCTTCATCTTCATGTAACGCCGAATACTGTCTGAGGTTGTTTTCTGCCAATACTGTACATACATTGTACATGTTAGTGGTGTAAGGAAACTTTTTACGCAATTCTTAATTTGTATAAACAGAAGGTCAATCCAGATAATGAAATATGATTAAATACAGTTGCGATCTAATCTAATAAAATTCAAATGTAAACTGAAATGCAATTTATGTTCTAATTTGACTACAATACTATTTTTGAGACAGATTAAATAGAGTGCCGATCCAGGCAATCTACTTAAAAGTTTTATTACCTACGAGAATTGGGCCTCTGGTCATTCGACTTATAAATAATCAGCCAAAAATATGAAAACACTGTGCTAATATTTTTGTAGTCAATTCTAACAATTATTTGGTAAAACTGAACTTGAAAAGATGTTTTGAGTATTATCTTCGGTTCACCGAAGAAAAGATAAATTTTAACAGCTATGCTATGTTCATATAATAGTTTTTTTGTCAGATGAGTTTAATTTGCCGTGTAGTGCCTTCCTGTCATTATTTGGAACTCCTGGGTTGCCGCTGAGCTGTACGAATCTTTTGAGTCCATGCGATCCGTATCATAGTATCCTGTTTCCATTCGTCTTATGGCACCTGAAAGACATATCGCGAACAGAGCGCCGATAATCTGAAACAGCGTAATAAATTTTGTTAATAATGATGACGCGAATTGTTATACATTGAAATTAAACAAATTTATACGAATTTTATCGCGTTGTTTATTTTTATAAATATTATTATATAAGATTGAAACTTTAAACTTCTTCTCTCTTAGCCTTTATTATTCCTAAGTCACTTGGGGTCGGCTTTCCGAACGATGAAACTTGAAAAAAACTTTAAACTACTATTGTTAAATACTATTTTTACTAAAGTCTCTCCGTGAACATGGCTGCTGAAAAGCAACCGAAACGTCGGGGAAAGTGTAAAATTAAATCTAAATAGGTTTATAATTTAAACAGCTTAAATAGAAGTAAACAGAAACTAGTAAAAGTGTTTAATAATAGTAGTTTAAAGTTTCAAAATTATGTAATAATAGTGTTTTATAAAAAATAAACAACGCGATAAAATCTGTATAAATTTGTTTAATTTCTATATATTTATCTAGTTAACTGATTGGCTTTTTATTTGCAAGGTGCTCGTGTTTAGCTATTTCTTTAGCATATGATCACTTTATTTTTAAACGTGCTTGAATGTTTTGACACTTAATACAAATACACATAATGCAAATTATAATAAAGAAAAACAACATTTCATTCAATTTATGACAATAATATTTCATTATAAAAAACAATGTCAAAATATGATTACCGAAAATGAACTTTCATTAAATTTTCCGTAAATGTTTCAATACTATATAATAAAAAAACATCTTTAGTCTACTATTTAGATTCATTTCACTTACAAATAATATTTTACAATTAAAATAACAATTGAGGTTATAGCTTAATTATTCTTTTTCACAAGGAAAAGAGAATTGAAACTTAACCACAATTCTAACATCGTCAACCAGCACGTTTCCTATTTGAAACAACTTTGTTTAATATTTAGTGTGACCTCCATTGTTCTTAATACAGCTCAAGAGACGTCTATGCATGGAGGCACAATATTAGCACACATAGTTCTCATAGACGGTCACGTCGGTACCCTTTGATTCATAAGCAGTCACCATTCGTCTCCGCTGAGTTTGGTTAATAAGAAGCAGTCTTCCACTTCCCGCCCGACTTTTTAAGCTCCCTTCTTCTTCAAATCGTTTCACCCAACGACTTACAGTATTTCTCTGAAATAAAATCAGAAATCTTATGACATAATTGTAGATAGCGATTCCTTAACAGCCAAATCGTAAATCACAATACCATAACATAATATTTAAATAATAACTTACTCTTAGAGTTTAGTCCAGTTTCGTCAGCAATATAAGATATACATATTAAGCCCATAATTATGCCATATATTTGCTCTGGATTCAATATTTATATTAGATTGCATTTTAAATGTAGACTTTTAATCAAAATATTTAAAAAATGATTGCAATAATAATGACACAAACGCTCATAACGAAGATCACCAACCAACAACATCACATAATTCTATGCAAGTGATAAATTATGACATTTTTTAAATCCACCCTCATCTTTTGAATAACTGCGGTTTAAATAAGTCGCAAAGTAACAAGTCATCGTAATTCTAGGGCTGGCCCCCTTAGACCTCTACATAAAACAAGAAGCGACTATGGCCGCAATACGGCTGAAACACCAGGGCCTGTGGGTAACCACTAGGAGCCCACATGCATCGATCTTAGAGCGAGCTATAGCTTATGAACCAATGCTCGCCGCTCCGTGTGATGAGATCTTCAAACAACATTTATTTAACAAAAACTACCATGTACAACTTCATGAGGAACAGAAAGATCAATCGGGAATTAACGAGGTCCGAGTCTACACCGATGGCTCAAAGACCATACAGGGAACGGGTGCAGGAGTTCATTCCCTGGATCTCAATATTAACACATCTATGACACTAGGCTCACACAGTTCCATCTTCCAATGCGAATGTGTGGCCATCACGGAGGCCGCCACCGCGATCGATAGGAGATGGATTGAAGGCTACAGGATACGAATCCTCTCCGACAGCACAGCTATACTTAGAGCCCTAGAGAGCAATAGCTGCAACTCCAGGCTCGTTTACGAATGCCACCTTGCTCTCGAAAGAATATCCATAAAAAACACAGTGACCTTATAATGGATAAAGGGGCACAGTGAATCGCTGGGCAATGATGCTGCAGATGAGTTGGCTAGAAGAGGGTCGGAAACCACCACGGAAGGTCCATCTCCATTCCTCCCTTTACCATTCTCACAACTAAAAACATGGATGCGGCTTCGCATTCAGAGCCAACATATTAAACGCTGGGCATGGACAACGGACTGTAGACAGTTGAGAGCAGCCCTACCGGCCATCTCACCACGTCTGACAAACCGCCTGCTCAACCTACAAAGATTGGACCTTCGGACCATCGTGGGGATCCTAACAGGACACTGTCCCCTGAACAAACATCTTTACAACATCGGAGCAACAGACAGCCCACTCTGTAGGGGATGTCTGACCGAAGAAGAATCTGCTGCCCATGTAGTCCTGGAATGTGTGGGAGTAACAGCACAACGTAAGGAAATCCTCAACAACCCGAGGTCACTCCGCGAAGCCTGCGAAGACCCCAGGAAACTTCTGTGCTTCTGGGCGGAGTTGGGCTGGCTATCTCCGTAACCGGCCGACTCTCACGCATAATGGACCAACTTAGAGTTCAAATGCGGAAAAGGGAGTCCAATTACAATTACAAAAAGTCATCGATATTTCTAATTTAAGAATAAAATACAAAAGTATATATCACTTCCTGAGGCTCAAACCAACAAGCGTTACATTTTAGATCGCACTATTACCAACGTAGCTACAACATCACTTATTTGTTTATTTGAAATTAATACTAATAATCATAATTAGAATAGGCGACAGTGTATGTGAGGCGGGTTTATGTGAGACGTACCTCAATAGAAGTGGCAGCGATAGCAACGCCTACGAAAATCTCGTACATGCCCTTGATAGTGGTTGCGCAGCCAGGGTTGGCATCATTCAAGCTGCAGTTCCTGGCGACGTAGTCAGTGGTGTTGACAGTCTTGCAGCAGGAGTCAGGCAGTGTCGGGGCACTACCGTAGTCTTTAGGACTATTTATACCACAGCAGACGAACTGAAATAAAGGTGCAATGATACACGAGCATTATTTACCGAGTGTAAAAAGAGAAATGTGTATAAAAATTGTTAATTGTCGCTCGCTTTAACAGTGAAGGAAAACATCGTGCGGAAACCTGTACGTTTGAGAGTTCTCCATAATGTTTTTGAAGATATGTGAAGTCTGCCAACGCCACAGAACCTATGTTCTATACCACTCGGTCAGTGTGGCAAACTAACCGTTTTCACACTGAGAAGAGGCGCGTGCCCAGCAGTCAATCAGGATATTATTATTTATATAAAAGAGGAAACTAATTTTATTACTTCTGAAAACAATAAATCTAGATGTTATCCTCTAGATTTATTGATTTTTTCAGCCAAGGTAGGTTTTTAGCTACTTAAACATGAGATGTCTTACTATAATCGTAACGTAACATTGGCATGCACAAAACTACATACATAGACGCAGCACGCGGCGCCAACGGCTGATACTGACTCCAAAAATAAGCGATTATTTTTTAAATTTTTACTGCATTTGTTGGTTTAGAAGAAATATTCCTTTTTGAAGTCAATTTTCTTTTTGTTAAAATGTTTGTTTATTTCTCGGATTTTGGTGAATCTGAAGTTCGATAACTGATTTTATTTATAAAATTTTTTTATGTAATCAAATTAGTTAATTTACCTACTAAACGCGCTGCTAATATGAGACAGCGCCGTTTAAATGAGACTATCTCAAAATAGGGAATCTACCTCCAGGGCCATTTAAAAAAAGTCTTGCGAAGAGCGCAAGAATAGGCTTTCCAAAATGCGGGCTTACATGAAAAATGTTTTGGACTGAAAAAATCGGAATATACCGTTTAAATCATTTTTAGCCATAGCATCTCATGATAAAACCAAATATGGTTGGGATAATATGTTTTATTCCGGAGTTCCATAGCTTAAAATAAGAACATACAGTTGAATTGAGAACCTCCTCCTTTTTTTGAAGTCGGTTACAAATAGGTGTATTACACCTCTGCCTTCCCCTTTGGGGTTATAGCCGTAAAACAATGTATGTTGATTGTCGGTTTAAATGGAAAGAATTTTAGATAACATTATAGCATTCATGCAGCACATGAGCACCCTGCTATATACGTATTATATAGAACTTATTTTCCTTGTATATTTAATTCTATCCTGTAACTGTTCTATTTACCTTATAATAAAACAATCTAATAAAAATAAACAAGTAAATAATAGGTGCGTAATGTTAGGTGCGAAATATGCATATTAAAGACTACAAATATGATGATACTAGTTTTGACTTCACTTGCGTAAATGTAGGTTAGATTAATAAAATTTTTTTTTCGATGACAACTCTCTGACAACGTGTATGCGAAATTTCATGATGATCGGTCGACTAGTTAAGGCGTGAAAGCGTAACAAACAAACAAATTCACTTTCGCATTTATAATATTAGTTATGATTTTATCTATGTTTCACTTCTACCTTAGTCTTTTGAGTGTATTAAATAAAATATGATTACCTAAATTAATTAAATTATTATTTCATTATAAAATTAATTATGTAACTAAATTATATAATAAGTAGAACGAGTAAAATAAATATTAAAAGTAAAATTAATTAAATACATTTAAAATCTTAAAATATGACACTTATTTGCAACGATGCCAATCGGATCAGGTCACATAGCGTGAACGCTCTTAAATGTAAATATGTTTGTGAATTCCCCTGTGACATAGGGATTAAACTCTATTGTAGGCGAGGTATTTAAAAACAATTTCCTCGCCTCGCCACTGCCGTCGCACCGAATGCGTAAATATAGTGGAAATGCAGATTGTGTTAACCTGCCAAAAGATACGAGAGACATTGTTTTTTATTTTTTATGTAAAATATGTAATACTTTATAAGAGACTGCGCGGATAGTAATGATTTAAGTAATCGCCTCGCCACTGCTGCTGAACCAGTGTTGTGGATCAATCTTCACACGAGACAAAACTTTTACTACATAATTATGAACTATGACACTACTATTATTAAACTTTACTACAATTTGAGTTATTTAAATTATTACCAAGTGAGAAACGGCAATGAATTGCCGTAAATCTTAGAGTTCGAAAAAATGGTTCAAGTAATATGCAAAGGTCACGTGATACCACGTGTCCTTGAGGTCAGAGAGCTGCTGAGTCGAATGGCGTTGACCGCGAGTCTCTAGCTCTTACGGTTCTTGAGTTGAAAGTTGTATAACAAACGGACGGACGGACGGACAAAGCTGTTGTTGAGATTTTTCGAACTCTAAAACTATTTCCATTTAAGTTTGCACTTTCCCTGACGTTTCGGTTGCTTTTCAGCGGCCATCTCCCCGAGAATAACAAAAACCGTTTAAAGTAGTTTAACTTCAATGTATAACTTTCTTGTAAAAGTTAGAAAATATTATAAAATACAGTAATTCTTGAGTCTCGGAACAACTATTTATGGAGTCTGGATCTTCATTGTTGTTTGAATATTTAAAAATTTTAAGAACTAACTACGGATATAAAGAACACTGGGACTCGGAACAAGTGTTTGTGGATCGCACACGTTATGTGTGTCCCCGCGACACAGGAATTATTCCTAGTGCAGGTGATGCCATATTAACAAAATAAAAGTGGCACTCATAGCCAGTTGCATTCACTGATCGGTAAACGATTAGCGAGGTTAAGCAATGCTGGGTGCTGTCAGTCTATAGACCGCTTAGTGGGCACGCCACGATCGTGGCGGTAAGTCCCGTGTTTGAGGAGTGGCTGGACAGGCGGCATGGCACCCTCACCTTCCGGCTGACACAGGTAATGACTGGCCACGGTTGTTTTGGCCAGTTCCTGTGTCATATACCAAGAGTGTTGGCACTGCTATATTCACTGTGTATGTCTCACAGTTATATGCCTGCGGATATGTTGCGCACCGTGGTGGTGCCTATAGTTAAAAATAAGACTGGCGATCTCGCTGATGTCTCCAACTATAGGCCTATAGCTTTAGCCACAGTGATCTCGAAGGTGTTGGACAGCATGCTTAATACACGGTTGAACAAATACATCCATCTCCATGATAACCAATTCGGTTTTCGTGCTGGATTATCTACGGAAAGTGCGATACTGTGTCTTAAGCATGCTGTGAACTACTACACAAAGCGTAACACTTCAGTGTATTGCTGCTTTCTCGACCTTTCCAAGGCATTTGACTTGGTCTCGTATGACATTCTATGGAAAAAGCTGGAAGAATGTGAGCTTCCAGTCCCCGTCATAAACATTCTTAAATACTGGTACGGTAATACTGTTAATAATGTGCGCTGGGCAGGTACTTTGTCGCAGCCGTATGGGTTGGAATGCGGGGTGAGGCAAGGGGGCTTGACCTCACCAACGCTTTTTAACCTTTATATAAACGAACTGATCGGTGAGCTAAATAAAGTCAAAGTCGGATGTTATATTGACAATATATGTGTAAACAATATCAGTTACGCGGACGACATGGCGTTGCTGAGCGCATCGCCGTGTGGTCTGAGAAAATTAATTCATATATGCGAAAAGTACGCCGAAAGTCATGGCTTGGTGTATAATGCACATAAAAGCGTAGTCATGGTCTTTGAGACGGGGGAAAAAAGACCTAGAAGTATACCCGAAATACCTTTGAATGGGCAGCCATTAAAAAGGGTATACCAATTTAAATACTTAGGGCATATTTTGACTCCTAGTCTCAAGGACAATGAAGACGTGGAAAGGGAACGGAGGGCGTTGTCGGTGAGAGCAAACATGCTGGCACGCAGGTTTGCACATTGCTCTGAGAGTGTTAAAATTACCCTGTTTAGAGCATACTGCACATCTTTTTATACATGCAGCCTGTGGGCTACATACACTCGAAAAGCCTACAACACCCTCCGTATCCAATATAACAATGCGTTTAGAGTGCTGTTGGGGCTACCCCGCTTCTGTAGCGCATCTGGGATGTTCGCAGAAGCTAGTGTGGACTGTTTCCACACCACTATGCGGAAGCGTTGTGCAGCCTTGGTGCGCAGAGTGCGGGCTAGCTCTAACAGCATTCTAGACATGATCAGTGAGAGGCCAGATTGCAGGTACATTGGTCACTGCTGCGCCATCTCCCATGGGATGGCGAGGCAGTGATTAATGTGCCTTATTGTATAAGTATTTTAAATGTAAGATTTGTATTTACTAACATAGGATAAGTTTTATGTATTACTAACAATTATGAGTCTAAAGGTTACTCGAATAAATGAATATTATTATTATTATATACGCCGTTAAGAGACGCCCGGTTGTCACCACTGCGGTGACTGCCGCGACGTTGTTGTGGACACGGCGCTGCACACTTTGGCGGATTGCCCTGCCTGGGCATTGCAGCGCCGTGAGTTGATCGCGGCAGTCGGATTGGTTGCCCTCTCGCTCCCGGCCTTGTTCAATCTATAGACCGGAGTGAGAGGTCGTGGAACGCCGTCGCCTCCTTTTGTGAGGAAGTCATTTCCATCAAGGAGGCGGCGGAGCGGGAGAGGGAGCATTTAAACCCTCTCCGCAACCGCAAAGCCGGGCGCCGGAGGGCGCGAGATGACCTCCAGCCACCCTGAGGTTTGACCTGGGGGTGGTGAGCTTTGTGGGCCTGCCCGCCATCCGTTCAGCACCAGGTCCAAGAGGCGGCGTGCGTGTTCCCACGCGCGGCTCTGTGTCGAGTCCGTCTTCCCTCTAGGGGGGAGACAGTAGGGTTTAAAGGAAGCAGTGCCTAGGGTAGGTCTCTCGTGTAGTGGCCTGCCGTTTCATACGGCGGCCCGAAACCTCAGCGGGGTCGCGACCGCATGTGCAAGTGATTCGCGCGGCCCCGTCGGTAGCGGTTTATGCGAGGAACACCGTGGTAGGTTTAGTCGGTATTCCGGGAGGTCCTTTATCATTTCAACATCTTTCTTTTACCCCAGTGAGTCCAACATAACCCCTCCGCCCGCTCCCGCGGAGGGGTATGCGTCAAAGCATTCCCCCAAGTAAAAAATAAATAAAAAATATAGACCGCTTAGTGGTATTTCATCTGAGCGTCTCCGTGCTTCGGAGGGCACGTAAAATGTCAGTCCCGGTTGCTGTCAAATTGACAACAGTCGTTAAGCCATGTCAGAGGCCTAGGGCGGCTTGAACTACTCTTGACAACAGGTTGGCCACTAACCACATTAAAAGAAAGATAGAACAAAAAAAAATACTGCAATGAAATCATACCTGTAGCTGAAAGCTGTCGATGAGAAGTTCAGCGCTGTTGTCGACAGAGGATCCTGGTGTACCTTTGTTGTTCAGATATTTTGCCAGCTTCGTCGGTATAGAGCTTCCGTATATGAAGACCAGGGTCACGAGAACTACAACTTCATATGCCATGATCAGGAACAGGAAAGTTGCATACTGAAAATGATAAACAAGCAGATGTATTGAATGCAAGAATGGTGTAGTGTTTTAAGTGGTCTGCGCCGTGTGTTGTGGGTTCGATCCCCACACGGGACAAAGATTTATGTGATCCACAAATGGTTGATCGTTGTATTCGTTGCTTGAATGTTTGTTAATTCCACGCGGCACAAGATAAAATATTAGGGGCTCAGTCCTACCAATAGTGTAATTGTAGAGGCTCGGGCACCCCCAAACCCTATGGAGTCGGCGCCAGTAGGTCTAGCAGCTTTGAGGTCTGATACTAAATGTTTTTTTGGACAGATATCGTTTATATGAGAGTGACAATCGCCATATTTTATATGGAAATTGGTAGCTTAACCACGGATTATAGCCAGTTATGTTCATAAAGGATTTTGAAACTTAATAGTATCAGCAGAGAATCAAAATCTGTGTTCATTCGAATAGATTTTTTTGCGGATACAACTTCCTTTTTTTTTTAGTAATGTTATAATAATATTCTATCACATACACACAACACCATCTAGCCCAAACTAAGCAGAGCTTGTACTGTGGGTACTAGACAATAGATAACATACATATATACATTTTTGCAAATATATACATATTACACATAGAAACACCCAGACCATGACAAACATTCGTGTTCATGCACACAAATATTTGACTTATGCGGGAATCGAACCCGTGACCTCGGGCGTGGCAGTCGGTTACACTAACCACTACACCATCGAGGTCGTTTTTGCTTTGTATGAACTAGTCTGCGTGACCACTTAAACTTTTGTGCCAATTGTAATGATTAATTAATTATTTATTAAACAGCTATATCCTAGGGGAGGTCGCTGGACCGCCTCATAAAGATCTCGTGGACAATCACAAAGCAGGAATTTTGGATTTTTCAAAATGCGTTTTAAATATTCGCTCGCCTTAACGGTGAAGGAAAACATCGTGTGGAAACCTGCATGCCTGAAACTTGTCCATAATATTCTCGAAGATATGAAGTCTGCTAACTCGCACTGGGCCAGCGTGGTGGACCATGGCCTGACTCTTCTCACATTGAGAAGAGGCCCGTGCCCAGCATTGGGACAGTTTATATACAGAAAAAGTACTATTCCCGAAGGAAAGCCAGTAATTATTATTAATTACTGGCTTTCCTTCGGGAATAGTACTTTTTCTATATGAAAGGTACTCTTTGTCCTTTTCTGTACCTCTGACAAGGTGTGTGTGAAATTTCATGATGATCGGTCGAGCAGTTTAGGCGTTAAAGCGTAACAAACAAACTCACTCACATTTGCATTTATAATTAAGTAAGTTAGGATATTATATGTTACTAGATTTTGACCGTAGCGTCGCTTGCGTTAATCTAGATTATGTCAATAAACTATTTTTAGATAAAGGTTCCTTATCTCTTCTTCTGTACCCTTTACGAGGTGTTTGCGAAATTTCATGATAATCGGTCAAGTAGTTAAGACGTGAAAGCGTAACAAACAAACAAACAAACTCACATTCGCATATATAATAATTAGTTAGGTTATATATAGTTGGGATTAACGTTAATTACCATGATAACCATGCAGCGACTTTCGTATATCGCTCCGCAGCAGCCGAAGAACGCTATCACAAACGTGACAGCCCCGAAGATGATGAATATCCATGGCGCGACCGGTATGTTGGCCATCAGCCCAACCGTGATGGCAGTCCAGTTGAAATGGAAGGCCACACCGATGACTAACATGGCTACACCCATGAGCTGAAAGTTGATAAGCAATCTATACAAATAAATTAAATTTAAATGTCTGAGTGTAATGTCAATATAACAGCTTTTTACTAAATGCATATGAAAGTATATAAGGTGATTATATCTAAAAAATTTTTTTTTTATTTGTCTCTCTGTTTGTTCCGGTCAATCTCCGAAACGGCTGGATCGATTTTGACGGGACTTTCATTGGCAGATAGCTGATGTTATAAGAAGCAACTTCGGTAAATTCAATTTTGAAAAATAAATAGGGCCAAAAAAAATAAAATCCACGCTGACGAAGTCGCGGGCGCTAGTTATAAATACAAAACCAGCCTCTGTTTTTTACGTGTGGAAATGCTGTGACTTATGTGACCCCTCCGCGGGGCCAGGTAGAAGGGTTATGTCGGACTCACCTGGAGAAAGATAGAAAGTCCTGGATCCTACCGACTAAACCTACCACGGTGTTCCTTCACACGGTCTACGGCCGGGGCGCAGCGATCGCTCGCGCATTCATCCTGCAGCCCCGGCAGATTTTGGCCGCCACTGAGTCGTGGCAGCTACGTCAAGTTAACTTTCGTTACTCTGGAGGGCGTACGGAACGGACTATGTGGTCGTTTCGCACAAATTGTGTCAAACGACACTTTTTCTTAATATTATTTTTTTATAATATTGTCTTCTATTTACGCGAATATTATACATTGAAATTAAACTACTATATACGGATTTTATCGCGTTGTTTATTTGACACTTGATTACAAAATTTTGAAAATTGTTACACAGCTACTACTATTAAACTATACTAATTTTTAAGCTAATAAAATTATTATTAAAACTATTTAGATTTAATTTATTTTTACACTTTCCACGACGTTTCGGTTATCGGCGATAAATACCGTATATAGTAGTTTAATTTCAATTATTTTTTAGTTGTGGATGAATTGTGTGATCCACAAATAGTTGTTTCGAGTCTGGGTGTTCTTTGTGTCCGTTGTTTGGATACTAACACAGAACTTGTTTATTTATAATCTGTCAGCTTAACCATATCAGCATATTAATATGTGTCGATACCTATGGATAAATTAATAAATAAAATGTGTATAAAACCGATAATGTTAATTTTATCACAAATATAATGGAAGGGAAGATAGAAGCAAGAAGGAAGAGGGTTACACCGATCAACTGAAAGAAGTTGTAAAAGTTGATACTTATAAGGAATTGAAAGAGATAGCATTGGAAAGAGAAAGATGGAGATTGCTACACCGACAAGTGCAAAGAACTTAAGTTTTGGATGGATGGTATTGTAGGGGCACTGTATGTTAATGTGTGCGTAGGAAGCAGCGTTGTCAGCGAATGTATTATGCGCTAGTGCGGACCGCGGGGACAGGCGAGCAGTTCACTCCCCGACGCGGCAATACCCGGTACTGTGTATATTATTAGAACATAAGTATACCCATTGTGAAGTAAAATATATACTTCGTTGATTATTCTGTATACTATCTTTTATTTACATATCCAAAGTAGGCAATCCCTACAGTATAAAACCGAGGGTTTAAATCATATACCTATATGATTTAAACCTGCCTCCGTGGCGCAGCGGTAGTGAATGCAACTGCTGTGCATGAGGTCTCGGATTCGAATCCCGGATCGGGCCATCAAAAAAGTTATTGGGTTTTTCTGTTAAGAAATCTCAATACGAGCCCGAAGTTAGGAAGTTTGCGGTGTTAGAGTGCGTGCCTCGGCAAGCACGTAAAGCTCTAAAAAAGATCATCAAAGATCTTTGATGATCTTTCACCGGTCGTGTCACTTGTGTTTGCGCACATACCTACTTGTGCACTATAATATCTCCTGCGCAGATGGCCAGTCTCCGTTAAGATTGGCCGCCGTGACCAAAATTAGGTCTGGAGGTTATTATTATTATTAAATAGATGTAAAGAAAATATATTTCCTTTAATTAGAATTCCGGCCGCGCTACTACCGCCATTACGGTAGCAAACGCAATGTCGCCCGCCTTTATTGTATCTGTGGTCGTGTTAGAACAATTGTGAAAACTGTTAGGTACTTGTTAGATAGGAAATAAGAATAATTGATATTGTAATTATAAGCATTAAATGTCGTTTCTTTTATTACAGGTAAGGTTTTTATAGTTAATTTTATGTTATATTTTGGAATTAGTGTCGAACAAACATGTAAATAACAAATATAAAACTTTTATTACAGAGAAACTCAATTGTGTTTTGATTGACGGTATCATCTCACCTAACTACCGAACAAATACCATTATATAGATATGCATATGATTATACTACGTTTGAATATGGTTTTCTGGACGTTAAGCTACCATCTGACACACAATGCAAAATCCATTTGAATTATAAACATAGAATACATTTATCATGCTCATACTGAACATTTTATACTATCACGTTAATGTAATGTGTGAGGTCACTCTTCTTAGCGTAGACACTTTTTCGTGCGATCTTAATACGATGACAGTTCATATATGATTTAAAACTTTGCTTAAAACTAATCAGTTGATAACAGTATAGTTGATTTGCATGCATAGCTCAACGGGTAAGCGGTCGCCTCGCCGTTACTATCGCACTGTGTGTTGTGGGTTCTAATACCACAGTTATTTGTGTGTTTCACATATTATTGAGTCTTAGCGTACTTTGTGCCCGTGAATTGTATGTTTTTAAAGTTCCCCGTGACATAGAACTAAGTCGCTAAAGCAACAGTTGTTTTACATAATATTGTCTTCTGTTTACGCAAATGTTATTCATTGAAATTAAACTACTATATACGGATTTTATCGCGTTGTTTATTTGACACTTTTTTATTTAATTTAGAAACTACTACTATAAAACTTTACAATTTTTTAAGCTAATTAAATTATTTAAACTATTAAAACTATTTATATTTAAGTTTACACTTTCCCTGACGTTTCTGTTGCTTTCCCCGACGTTTCTGTTGCTTTTCAGCAATCATGGTCACGGGGAGACTAAGATGGTAGTTGTTTCAATGTTCCAGTGTAGTTATTTCAAAGTACCCGAATATAATTTAATCATTGGTGTTTC
Organism: Catocala fraxini; assembly: GCA_930367265.1. Classification (NCBI taxonomy): domain Eukaryota; kingdom Metazoa; phylum Arthropoda; class Insecta; order Lepidoptera; family Erebidae; genus Catocala; species Catocala fraxini. The sequence continues at coordinate 22,674,553 of OV884032.1, read as the reverse complement.
TATTTACGTGGAATGAGTTCTAAGTATCATGAAGTCTACCTGTGGTTTGCTTCTTTTTGGGTTTGATTATTTCAATTACTGGATCCCAAGCTGGTGGGACATTCCAACCATCTTCTCTATTAAAATTAGGATGTTTTTGATTTCAATAGCCTCGCGAAGCATCTTTGGTAGGAATCAGTGTTATTTAGCGGGAGTCTGTGGTTTGTTAAATCTAAGGTAGTGGTTGGTCCCCTGTTGCACATGTTCACACACAGCAGACTTCAACGAACGCTGGTGTTTTACATCATACAGTTGTTTTATAAAGAAAATAAAACTGCTACAGGAAACTTCCTATTCTAGTTTTCTTTAACTATCTGTATTCTTAGACTATCTAATCATGGCAACCAGTTCTTAGCCGCCCTTTCCTCAACTCACCGCTACAACCAAGTTGAAGAAAAACAGGACATATTTCACAAAAATCGCGCTACAATCCGTACACTTCATATTGAACGAGTAGTAAACACTTTTGTTCATAGACAATCGCACTACGTCACTCGCGTTATTTGTGTGTTTGACTGGACAACTACCATAACCTGCGCGATGGGCGTTATGAATACGACTAAATACAATAAACAAATGATCCTGACGGTGTCGCTTGCCAACAACCTCCCTTGCCCTCCTCCCCCCTAGCACCCCTCTGATAGGTTTATCTTGAATTACAAAAACAAAACAAGGATACGTGCTGCTTCAATGCACATTTAAAACCACGATTTATTTCAAATTAGATAAAGAAAGGAAGGTTCATGTGCAAACTGTAATAATAATAATAAATATCTATAATCTCAAAAAGGTACAATGGTATTCTTATATTTATAGATACAGCAAAAACAGAACCTTGTTGAGAGCTGAAGTCTGAGCTAGGTTCGAAACCTGACACAGACAGATCTCCAGTCCTCGCCACTGAACACTACAAAAGTTAGCTACACCTATCAAACAGTGTCACAAAAACAATATTAGGAGAGATAACTTATAAACCGTAGTTGTGTGTTTGTCTGTGTGGGTTTGTGGGTGTGTGTGGGTTTGTGGGAGCGTGTGTATGTGTGTGTTTTTGTTTGTGTGGGTTTGTGGGAGTGTGTGTGTGTCTCTGTGTGTCTCTGTGTCTCTGTGTGGGTTTGTGGGTGTGTATGAGCATTGCGTGTGAGAGTTGTGTGTTGTATGTATATGTGTACGTATGTGTGTGTATATAGTGCAACATTAGCATAAACAATATACATTTATCGTCTATTTTAATGTGCAAATTATATTTTGTCGTGCCGTCATAGTCTAAGTCACATAGCCAATGAGTGACTGTCTTTTTACACTCATTCTTGGTCATTGGGTACAAGTTTAGAATTTTGTTAGCCTATTGTACACGTAATTTCTCAGGAAGTAGAAATGTCTTTGGGCTAGACTAGTTCTGACCGAAATCAAGGGACAAACGTTGTATTTCCAAAAAACGCGGTTTAACTTCGATGGATCGTATGTGGTATTTGTATGGGTCGTAAAAATGAGGTTCAGAATAAACAATTTTCGCACCGAGAGTACATTACAGGTCTTGTAAGTTTGGTGGTGGGAAATCGGTACGGGAGTCTCCAACCTACTTTTAGTACCACTCTTTGGGCGCGCTTTAGCTTTAGGAAATGTGTTTTATGTGTTCCTCCTCATGCAACGATGCTATACTGTGTGACTGATTGGCAAAGAGCTAAATAGGAGAACTTGAGGACCTGAGTATCGACTACATTGTTCAGAGCTTTGAATACAAATATAAGTTTACGCAATCTTGAGGTAAGTATGTCAATATGTGAGTAAAAGGAGAGAAGATCATCTATTTCTACTCCAAGGTATTTAACACAGTTGGTTCGGGACAGAGCAGGGCAATTACACAACGGATGGGGCAGGACATTGCAGGAGTGAGCAACGAGAAATTAAGAAGATGAAGAAAGCTTGCCTAGATTGGTCAATGAAAAGGTTAGATAATTAGTTTTTCCAATATTGAGGGTGAGCCGATTCCCAGCCAACCAATTAGTTACTGAGTTAAGACTGGACTCAGCACTCGCGAACGCTGATTCCCAAGTATCACCATAAAATATGAGGACAGTATCGTCAGCATACGTAAATATAGTGGTATTGTGTAGCTGTAATTGACAGAGGTCGTTAATATACAATAAGAATAACGCAGGCCCCAAGATACTGCCCTGTGGGACTCTATTTTTAACAGGAAGCTCATCGCTACAGTAATTATCGATCCTAACACATTGTTGTTTGTTGTTAAGATAGCTTCTGAAGAGGGACAGTTGAGTACCTCTGATCCCGACTTTTTCGAGCTTTACGGTAGGGACAGAGACTGAAATCGTGTCGAATGCCTAAGCAATATCTAAAAAGACACCTATAGATTTCTGTTTGTGGTCAAGCTTAGCTACTATTACGTTGGTTAAGTCTAGGACTGCGTTACTCGTAGATAGTCCAGAGCGAAATCCGTATTGTTGTGGGGACAATACTTGGGTTTGCTCTAGGAATTTGATGAGCCTGTTATTCATTAATCTTTCCAGTAGTTTAGAAAGTATGGGTAAAATAGAGATGGGTCTGCCATGCGGGCCGGTTATGCGGCCGGTCTCTGTCGCCTCCCTTGTGTATCGGGTGAACCACTGCAAGTTTAAAAGCTTCTGGAAATGTACCCGTTCTAAATGAAAGATTACATAAGAACAAATTTTGATAACGTATCAGATATTCTTTAAATTTTTTGAAGAACATGCCAGATATGTTATCGCTGCCAACTGCACAATCACTTCTCAAGTTCATTATGAGAATTTTAAGTTCAGCCTCATCTGTTTCTAATAAGGCGAATGTGTGTTGGTGATAAGGAAGAATGTCTGATAGTTGCGAACAGAGATTGACAGTGGCTGCACTATCGGCTTGTGATCGTCCAATTTCAGCGAAGTATGAGTTAACTTCGTTCACCGAGCATCTTGGGTCAGATGAGGAATGAAGTGCGAGAGGTTGCGCTGTGTTTTCAACGGTGTCCGTGATTTTATGGTTTGTCCGACTTTTTAGTATTACAATTTGCCTTCAGAATTGAATTTGAGGTAATAATCATATTCAAAGTATTAATAAAATAAAAGGTAGCGTCGTTGACATCAAGAAAACTATATATATAGGGTTGAAGTCGGTATTAATAATTTCTAATTCAATATTTTCGTAATTAATAACTTTAGAAATTTTAAACTTATTTAAATTGATGTTTATGAAAATTGAGACCTTACTCATTGCTATTAGTTTCATAACAAAATGGCAGGCAGTTGATATTATATATTACAGTCTACATACTTAAATATTGGAGTATGAGAGCTTGCTTGTTCTTTTTGACTTTTCATGTGCTTTAGATTTTGTTACTTGTCTCATTTCTCTTAAAATATGATATATATATATATATATATATATATATATATATATATATATATATATATATATATATATATATTTGTTTAGTTGACAAATTGTAGAGGTTGAGGAGTATTAGAATCTTCTTCAAACCGGATGAACTAGGATGTGTGTAAGAAGATAAGAGGGCGTAGGATTGATCCCTGGTGTACCCCAGGGATAAATCCTACGCCCTCTTATCTTCATCCTGCGTTGTGTTGATATTATCAACGATGTGATAAGCATCGAGTATACCTTTACGCTGATAATCTAAAAAATACCTCCAATTCCATCCTTGTAATACTAAAGAAACTTTAATAGTTATTAAAATGCATAATTATCTAAGTAGGTAATTATCATGGTGCCTGGACTCAATAGGTTTTTAATTGTTTGGTTTTACAAGACATGAGAGGTTAAGAGAATTAGGCAACCCGCCTTTGATAACCTTAGTACAGAACTTTTTCGTTATATAATACTTTACACTGTTTTCTTCTGGTCTGGCAATCCTAGATCCTGATTCTCTCAACTTATAGACACACCTACACACCTACTATTCGAGAGCTATATTTTAGGTGCTTGACTATTAAATATATAAAAATTGATGCTATTGTCACTTTCCTTATAAGTCATTAAATGTCATTAACAATCGCCCCTACTCTAATTAACTATGTCATTATTGCCGATTAATGAAGTTATCCATGACAGTAAGAGGTCATTATTTCCTTATATTAGGCATTCAGGATTAAGTCATTATTATTCTTAACGATAATGACGAACCTGAACAGTTTCAATTATTATGACTGACGTAATGATATTATGTATAGTCCGTGATTGTATCTCTTGTGATGCTTTACACTCTTTCTTATATACTTCTGATTAAATTCTCTGCATGTACCAAGACAGTTTAGCTTTCCCCGGGACATCACTCGAGTGTCGAACCTCGACGTTTGCCATGGTCACCACTACTGAACCTGGCTACACAGGTGTTACAGTAGTGGAACTGGTGTTGCTCATTGAATTATTGGGAAGACCGATTTTAAGTTCCTTTTTTCCGGTACTCGTCTTAAATCAGGTGGTCGAAGTGGCGGACAAATCTATGGATATTTAAAAATAATTCGTGTCAATAACAGACACTTAATAATAGAAACCTAACCACAATAGCTTTGACGCATTTACTGTGGCTTACCATCTATTAGGTAATAAGGCGAAATATCCTGTTTATAATGATTATGAATATGTAATGAACATTTTTGGACATTTGATAATTGTTCATGCGGTAACCGTGAAACGTGAATGTTAATGTTATTTGTCGAAGATTTACGAACTTAAATAGTTCTTACATCATCAATAATGGGGTTGCCCAAATAGTGGCGTTTTATGTGTTTCTAATATATCGGGTTACAACCACGTTTATGATTACTGCTTAGCTCTCGTGGCTTGTAGCGTGATGTTCTATGGCTTATACTACTTCTAGATAAAGCAGATTTCTAAGGGATAATAATTTTTAAAATATGTCCTGTAGTTTATGAGTTACAAACAAAAATTCATACATTTCCTCTTTATAATTTTAAAATAGATTTAGATATTATAAGTCCTAAGCCGAAGCGGGCAGGAGCTAGTAATAAAAATTGCTAGGCATAGCTAGATATTATAGTGCTATGAGCCTATGATGTACTCGCTGTGTTTTGGATATTTCGTTGGTCTTGTTCACGTTTCAGTCAAAAGGTTATCGTGACTGTAATCTGTATACCAGTTTTACGCAATAATCATTAAAATTTTCAATCAATTAATCTATCGCCTAAAACAGATATTGCGGATTAATTTAATAGCTATGAAACTTTTAATTGTAGGTTGTAATAATTCGTTTTGATCTATGTTCATTAAAATCCGCAACAAAAATAATCGCAATTAATATTTTCTGTTGTGTTTAAGGAACTATTATAATTAGAAGCTACATTACAAATATCAGTTCAAGCAGACTTGTATATAGCAATATCAATAATCCTAAACCTAATTAATATTATAAATGCGAATGTGAGTATGTTTGTTACGCTTTCATGGCTGAACTACTCGACCGATCATCATAAAATTTTGCAAAGACGTTGTCAGGGCTACAGAAAAGAACATAGAGTACCTTTCATCCAGAAAACTACTGTTTCGGGGCTCCTAAGCCGGGGATAAAAGCTAGTATTCAATAATAATCTTTGTTAACATTAGTAAATATAGATTATTTTAATACATATATATTTATGTTTATGAAAATTACATCACAGAATAAAACGGTGATACACTTCAGCTGGATACGGTGACGTTTGAATTCGGTACTACCACCCTTCTGCTCCTTCTCGCTTAGCCTTTATTATTTCTTAGTCACTTGGGGTCGGCTTTCTAGTCGAACCGGATTTGACTGGATATAAGTTTTTACACGGAGTGACTGCCATCTGACCTCCGCAACCCGAAGGCTAACGATACCCTAAGGCTAGACAAGTGTCAGGATATTAGAGGGCACTGACTTCCCAATAACGACTGTTATAGATGTTCATGGCAGCCGGGATCGACGGCTTAACGTGCTCTCCGAGGCACGGAGCAGTCGATAATTTTCAATCAATACGCTCATAATTTCGAAAAGTCATATTATTATTATTATACCACATACACACAACACCATCTAGCCCAAACTAAGCAGAGCTTGTACTATGGGTTCTAGACAATGGATAAACATACATATATACTTTTTTTTTTTGTAAATACATACATATTATACATAGAAACACCCAGACCAAGACAAACATCCATGTTCATGCACACAAATGTTTGACTTGTGCGGGAATCGAACCCGCGACCTCAGGCGTGGTAGTCGGTTACACTAACCACTACGCCATCGAGGCCGACAACATATAGCTTCCAAAAGTCAGAGGTGCGCGACGTGAGTTCGAACCCGAGACTCTCTGCATTGCAGTCTGTTGGTCTCCCTACTGAGCTATCGCTGCTATACTACCACCCTGTCTGTTCCATTCTCCAAGGAAATTTGTGTTCTCTCTAAAGGATTGGACATTATTAACATTATTGTTCTCACTTTCCTTACAAGAGGCAAAAGATTGGTTATCATCCATGTCCAAGGGTGAGACAGCATTTATACGCCAACCGTGTTTCCTTGAGGGTAAACAGTAACTGCTGACACTAATATAGCCATATACATTACCGATAGTTTTTGTTTACCCTTTAATGGGTTTTGCAAAAGTTGGCCTTAACTGCTACCCATAATAGCTAAAGAATGGTTTCTGGTGACGAATGCCAAATTGCGTCTTGTGTGCAGAAACTCTGGCGCTATATTGGTCGTATATCGTTACAAACAAGCTGTGGGAATTGTAAAGTCTAAAATAAAATATGTTAAATTAAGATTATCATTTATTAGTATTAAAATGTATAAAATCAATAAAAATATCTAAATTCTTAATACAAGAGTCGTCATAGGCACTAAGTATCTTAGGATAAATCACATTTAATTATTACACACAACCCACGCAATCACTCGCTAATTTAATATTAACTCTACTAAATATAAATACTTAAATTTAAATACTATGGGCTCGATATCATAGCGTCTTTGGGCGTGCGCATTTAACGTTTGACCAGCGCCGACGCTTCGCCACGCGGTGCTCGTGTCCGATACTGTTTATACCGATTCTGTTTTAAATAGGGTACCTAATTATATATTTTTCTTACAATACATTTGACACAACCAAATGAATAGATAAAGTCATATTGCTTTAGGTAGATTTTACGCACGGAAAATGAGAACAGGTAATTTAATGTATTATGTTTGAAAGGCATTCCAAATGATTTTCAATTTACAATAATGAATAAAATATATTTTATAATTGTATTTTTATGCGTATTATTGTACGAGTTACTTTTAAGGTGTATGCACGGTATTTATATGAAACAAACATATTTGGTTTTGAACAATTTTACGCTAATGGTGATGCAACGGTAATTATGAAAGTCTATTGGGCAAATGCTTAAGCAATTCACAAAAAAAATTGTTTCAACACTTGAAATATCTAGTTTCCCTTATCTACATATATCTATGCCTGTATCGATATGTAGGTATATAAATTAAATTTAGCTTTTCGGAGCGAACATATACTAATATTCGCGATTTTGATTATTGGATAACAATATCATTTTCTGGACTGGTTCTTATAAAAAAAATATAAATAACTACCTAGTAATATTACACATAACTTTCCTTAGTAAATAAATCATCATTATACAATAATATTCGTATAGTAGTTTTGTGAAACATGTTAATTTAATGTGACCTACAATAAAATTGCACTAAATGATATCTTGTAGTAAATGACTATACAATCGCAGTTATTGAGTAGTCAAGCCACTTTAGTAGTCGCGCTTGAATTCATTGCTAGAGGTGCTAGTAGACATCATATTCTATAGTCACTTCAACAGTAACTATAGAAACCGACAATTATTACAGTCAAATACAGCTTTTGACAGCAGCTGTGACAGGAATGACAGGACCTTACTCACTAGTGGCACCGCCTGGTGAGCACAAAAGCGATAATCCCCATTGTGTGGCATACAAATGATCTGACTTGTCTGGCAAATACAATCCTCTGGCAATCAACTGGCTTATTCAAGAAGTAACAAGTGAGAATCGGCAATGAATTGCCGTAAATCTTAGAGTTCGAAAAATGGTTCAAGTTATATGCAAAGGTCACGTGATACCACGTGACCTTGAGGTCAGAGGTCAAAGTCATTTGGGGGTATATCGACTATGTTGAGTCGAATGCTGTTAACCGCGAGTCTCTAGCTCTTACGGTTCTTAAGTTGAAATATGGTATCACGTGACCTTGAGTTTAGAGGTCTAAGGTCATAGTCATTTCGGGGTATATCGACTATGCTGAGTCGAATGGCGTTGATCGCGAGTCTATAGCTCTTACCGTTCTTGAGTTGAAAGTTTTATAACAGACAGACGGACGGACGGACAAAGCTGTTTTCGAACTCTAAAAAGTACTAACAGTCCTGACAGTTACATATTTCAGTTCATGATTTTTAAATGCTAGGGCTGTCAACTTGGGCAAACCGTACCTAAGCTTATAATATCTTTATGCTGTAAAATAATGCATAAAATGTAATTGAAATTAAACAAACTTTATACGGATTTTACGCGTTGTTTATTTTTTATAAAACACTATTATTACATAATTTTGAAACATTAAAGTACTATTGTTAGAAGTTTCAAAATCATGTGATAATAGTGTTTTATATAAAATAAACAACGCGATATAATCCGTATAAAGTTTGTTTAATTTCAATGTATAACATTCGCGTAAACATAAGACAATATTGCGTAAAATGTCATTATTAAATGCTCTCGCAAAAAAATGTTTTAAATGAGGACTAAACAAGTCTATTATTTTAAAAGCTTTTAAATACAATATTTATGAATTCTCTTTGAGAAACGTTTGTAGTTTTATTCGATATGGTAAGATAGGTTCAGGGCCAGATTTAAGGACTTAGGGGCCGAATTGAAGAGTTCGTGCTGCCGAATGTATATAATTATATCAGTTTTGAGCGACTTGATTTTGTGGTCTGGTCAGTGGACCTGCATCAATACCAATGGTATGGCTGCCCCAAACAAATGACAATGCCGCATGCGAGTGTCTTAAGAACTAATATTGCAAATGGTTGCAAAAGTAAACAAACTATCTGGAGTGGACATTTTGTTGAGTTTTGACGCTAAAAAGTTCCAACCTCGTGCCTTTTTACTATACTTTTACTTTATACTATTCAAATATTTGCAGTATTTTTGTAGATTTAAACTCCATTGGCATTCGTATATGTTTACAGCGACAAAATGGCGTCAATCAACAGGCACAATAACAAAATAACAGCTTACGTACTGTCAAGTCAACCAAAAATCCTTCATACTCTATCGGAGAATTGAACGTTTTGCACTTAGTTTAGAAATAAACAAGAGTTATGATAATAATACACATCATAGATAGGTCATCATAGTTGCTTCTTGGCTCTAGTCTCCGACTCCGTTGTGTAAAATATTTAAAAGACCGCTTCATTGGATTTCGTTTGACTTATGCTACTCTGATTATAAGCCTGCGTTTGTAAATAGGCCGGCATAAATATAACTAAACTAACAGAAAAACAGACACGCATAAGTATTGCAAATCAGAAAATGCACATGCAATAAAAACATTGCATCATATTAACATAACAAAAAACAATAAATTATAGTAATTTCATCGTTGTTTAATAAATACAACAATTATATTGTCGTTTGTCAAAAGCGTCACCAGGGAAGGGCAAAGGGTGATCAGCTACCACTAAAATGATGATCTTTAAGTTTATTAATAAAATCACGAGAGAATTTAATTCGTCTAAAATTATTTAAATGAATACTTGATAGGCAAGAACAATTTTCGATAAAAAATAATTTAAACGAATATCTAAAAGTTACCTACTATTCTTTCGTTGGCTAGGAGTATCTTACAAAGATACCCTTCATAAGCTGATATCAAAAATATAGGCTTTGACTACATACCTAATCAGCCTAATAGAACCTAAGTCACTAATTCGGATTGTTTATGAATTTACTTATGGGTTTACTCTATTATAGAGTTTATCTATTGAATACAAATTTCAACTATAAGTGGATATAAAGAGAGCTATAATATTCACACATATTATATTTTGTTTAGCGGCGTATACAATGTCGCCCTCTACATTTTACAAATTGAAGTCCAATTATATCAAGGACGTTGTAGCGTGGTCTTACAATTACTGTGTTATTTATTTTATTTTTCTATGCTTATTCTACTAATACTTGGGCAGGGTAGGTGCCGGGGCAGTCGGGGCAGCAAGTAGAGAATCGTCTGGAGATGCGAAGGTCGACTCCCTGATCGATACGGAGTGTCTCATCGAAGCACGCCGTTTCTCCTTGATAGCATGCGCAAGGAAAAATGTGCAGAATATTCCAGTACTCTGTAACAAAAGATAAAAACATAAGTGCATAAGTATTTTATCATGTTAGCACACACGCATGAATTGTTTCTTTTTCGATCTTTGTACAATCACTTTTATTAATCTATTATTATCTATTTTCCCTTTTACTTATATTGTATTTCACCTGTGTTTATGCTAAATATGTATTTTGTGCAAGATACAAATGTAATTTTGTTGGATTAATAAAACTTCATTTATACTTTTAATAACAATTCGAGTAGATTCACCACGCCTCTCTGGAAGTATATCTGCCGAAGCATGATATCCTGTCATGAACATGTTTTATTTGTCGACATTTTTGATTTATTTTAGTAATCCTACTAGGTACTGGTAGGTATGATACAGGTAAAGATATGCGTAATTCACAAATTGTTGTGTATAATTTTTTATAAAATACTTTGCGACACAGTAATTATTGCTGATACGGCAGTTGTTTTCTTAAGATGTTTGGACGTTGCATTGTAAGGTTACATCTCTCGTTTTGCAAATATATTTAACAATCCTACGTTCATTACGTACATAACATCTAAAATTATTTATATTAATGACATTATAAACGGAGTTTTTTTGCAACCCAACCTAATATAGCTGAAAATATTGCCTGTTGGTCACACTTTTACCCGAATATGAATCATGAGGTAGGTAAATTTTAATGTAATATAGGCAACATAGTTTTTTCCTATGATGATAGTAATTTATTGAAATATTTTACCTTGTTATATATATAATAAGGTGAAATATTTAAATAAGTTCATGATATTATTGGAATAACATATTATTCATATCATTATCTATGTTTGCCGACTTTAAAGCGTAATAAAATGACGTATTTCGTATTAACTAGCTGCAATGGCTAGTTCTTATAAAATGCGTCATAATAGGCTTTCAATATAGTTATACTGCATATATAGTACAACAAAGGCAAAATAAACTGTCTGTGCTTCCAAGGTCAAAGCTCTAAACCGATTTTAATTAAATTTAGCCAATAGAAAACGTTTATAAGTTGAATACGGCAATTACGGTTACATTTGTTGGTAAATGATTTTGACCAATAAAGAAGACTAAAAAAAATTTGATGATATTAGCACTGCACAAGATAAGGAGTAGATTACGTACATCAATAAAAAGCCTTTGTCCTTCTTTAGGTTTTAAACGATCTCTGTTGGTAAATGATTATTTTGGCGCAAGAATTTCAATATAATGGGCGCGAGAACTTCTGTATCTTATCCAAAAAACCGAAACCCAAATTCTCGGTGAGTTTTTGCCGGATCTAACCAAGACTTCGCTTGAGACACCGACTCGGCAATGTCATTGCACATGCGAAAACGAGACACAACTACACTCTGTAACGCACTGGCTCGCTCTCGTTCTAAGGCTTACCGTCCTTATTAGTAGGCATGATAACACGTCACTGTTCACTGAATAAACATCTCTTCGACATTGAGGTCACCGATAGCCCCTTGGCTTGCATGGAGGCGGGGTAGACACCAGCTCACGTGTTATTGCACTGCAGAAACGTGAGCAACCTAAAAGCGAGGTTTCTGAATCCAGAAACGATGAAGGAAGTACAGAACAACATCGCCGCCTGCTGTCTTTTTGTACGGAGCTGTGGTGGTATACCTAACCCTTGGCAACGGTCACGACCTAAATGGCATGCAGAATTAAAAATACAGATTTTGTCCGTCTATCAGGTTAGCAAAAAATATTGAACACGTCTTTTGTCCCACAAACTAATATCAACAAAGATACAATGCTTGTAAGGCACATGTATTTAAAAAATGTACAAGCTTGTGACGTCACAAGCCCGTACTCACGATCTTTAATGCGTTACTGGTATATTATCATTGTTTTGTTAAAACAAAAATAGATGTCCTATTTCTTTTGCTAATCTAAAAGACAGGCCAAATACTTTTTAGTCAGCATGCCTATTGGGAGACTAATGATATGAAGTGGATAATTATTAAAAGTACCTGTAATATAGAAGCTGCAAGTGCCGTCATTGCCACTAACAGCAGTTGTTCTCTGGCGTAGTCATGAAGCTGCTTGCCACAGCCTCGTTGGTACAGCATCGCACATTCTGACGTGTATGGCTTATGCATGGAATCTAATGGACCCTGCCCGCAGCAGGAGAATGGCACCTGGCCTTTGGATGTGTAGTCACTTGGACCCGTGACGCCGCAGCATTCAAACTGGAAGAAAACGGTAGGTATAAACGTTTTTAGATTATCACTATACATACATATGTTCTGATTTAGCACTGCACGGATGACGTGATTTGAATAGTCGCTTCACCGCCGCGACACTGCATCGAGTGCTATGTGTTTGAACACCATACGGAACAAAAAAATTGTATGATCCACAAATAATTGTTCCGAGTCAGGGTGTTCTTTGTGTCTGTTGTTTTAATATGTAATGTTTGTAAACACCTCTGCCACTTATTTGAAGGCAATAGAAGTAAGGCAGAAGTGGCATCTAAAAGAACTGATGAAATAGAATATTTTAGCCGATATTACAGTTTCGCCGTAACTATACATAAACAAACCATATTGTAATGGTCTGTTTACGCTTAAACGTAAACAGACAATTACAATATGGTTTGTTTACTACTGTAGTACTGTAGGCTATTAATAGCCTTTAGCCCAAAGGATTATCTGGCTACAGTAACCGTCTTCACTCATACCTGTATATAATAAATAATATCAGACCTGTATATAAACGGCTGGACACGAACTTCTTCTCAGATTGAGAAGGGTAAGGCCATGGTCTACTTTCAGACCATTATACAAATTCTCAGTCATACAATTTCTCTCATGATAATTTCCTTAACCATTAAAGCGTGCGATAATTCATTATTTAATACACAAATAACTTTGAAAGGTCAGAGATCTAACTCGAAACCTCTGCGTGGCAACGGCTCACAACGCGCTATGCAATCACTGCTTTTTATACCACGGCATGCCCGTTAACGTTGGTTAAATAAAAATACACCTCACCTTAACTTGTAACCTGTCCCATCTGATGGTGTCCACCGAGGTAGCCTCTGTGTTAGCCAGCGTGTGTTCGAAGTACCGCATTATCGTGGACTTGATGTCTATCTCCACGTTATCCCAAACTACCATGGCCCACACAAAACAGGAGAATTCAATGATCACCACGAGAACGATTAGAACGCCGGTCTGAAAACAAAAATGGAAATTTTTTTTGAAATATACACATGCTGCTAATATTATAAACTAGATATTTTCCCGCGGTCACGTAGGTATACGTAGATTAGATTAATTTAGATTAGTAACAGTACTTTTTCTGGATGAAAAGTATGCGAAATTTCATGATGATCGATCGAGTAATTAAGGCGTGCAAGCGTAACCAATAAACAACCAACTCACAGTCGCATTTATAATATTAATTAGGATGTGAAAGTTTGTTAAGATGTTAGAATGTTTGTTCTAATTACGTATGAACCGTTCTGATTTGGATCCGACTAGGCACATAGATAAGACCATATTCCAAATGAAATCCCGGTAGCGTTATCTCGGACTGTAATATGGTCTGGGATTGTTTTTATTCTCTGTACACATAAGTGGATGCTTCTAGTCTACCATAAACTACAATTAGAGGCTAGCTTTTAAGCATTACTCATTGCTTGAGTGTTTAGAGAGTGGTAAGTGGTGTAATGGTCTCAGCTCCTTACAGAACGGCATTGTAAAGTAAACAATATTGTAAACTTAGCGATTTAAAAGAGTGCCGTGAGTTAATTTGCGCATTTGTTTTGCTGACCATGGCAACAGGTTAATTTAAAATTCATATTAATAAGTGTAACTTGGTTCTAAAGTGTTACTTAGTGACATATTATGTCACAAAAATGCTTATTCATGTAGATGAACTAGCTGTTGCCCGCGACTTTGTCCGCGTGGACTTTAATTTATTACCCAATACCTACTTTTAATTTGTTATCTAATTTTAATATATAAAACTACAACTAAGGAAATTAATAAGTCTAATTACATCTATATGGGTGTAGGTAGCTAAATGCTGAATATAGCTATATATATAGCTAATACTTAGAAGCTACCTACTAATATTTAGAAACTACCTACTATATCTAAAGAATTATATCTTTGAATGAAATGTCCAATTTTAATAATTTAAAAAGTATTTTACGGGTATTGAAACGGTCTTTAATAAAATATAATTTAATGGGATAAGGATTAATACAGAGGTATGAATAATATGGTTTGATTACTATCGGCACTTTTATCAACTTTTAATTTGTAAAAAAGTAGTTATAGTAGCATAACTACAGTAGTTGGATGTATGATATCGCGGACTTTTTTGTAGATATTAAAACGTTCTATAATACTGTAGAACATTTTTTTGTTCTATCATCAATAGTTTCCGCAGCGCACGTGATGACAGATCCTTTATGACTAATTTTTTCACACTTTGGGTTATATTATTGCATTTTTATTAAGGATCCCTAGTTAAAAAAAAATTAATATAACCTATGTCACTCAGTGAAGATGCAGCTTTCTAATAGTTAAAGATTTTTTTTAAATCGATCCAATAGTTTTTGTGTGAAAACATTACAAACATACATACAAAAATACAAATGTTTCCTCTTTATAATATTAGTTTAGATTTAGATAAGCATTTTTTTATGTGTTTTCAGGGGATGCATACGGGTGAAGCCGAATTGAGTATATTTATATGATGTTACTAATTGTATGGATGACACAGTGGTAAATAGGAACTACGTTGCTGCCAACGTGTTGAAAATAACGTTTTAAAGCCTGTACGGCACTATATTATACATAGAAATTTGGGTGTAAGGACTTAAGGCTTTGTCGATCATCATATCTACGGTCATTTTCAAAATCAAAATCAAAATCATATTTATTTGCCGAAATACTGTGACAAATGGTGTTACAAATAATGGCATTAAAGGTGCAAGTATTTGGACCAGAGTAGTGGCAGGCAAACATTGATAAAAGTATAATAAATTAATTATGTACAGTTGAAAAATTAGTCATTTTATATCAAAATTCAAAAAAATTAAATAAAATGTCATACATAGCAATTAATGGATGAATAATTAATAGATGTCCAACTATTAAAACTAAAGCAAAAGAATAAGTTGTAAATTAAATTAATTACGGTCATTTTGGTAATTTAGGTGCTTTTATATAATTCATAGTAGTGAAAGCAACAATCATAATTTACAACTTAACTAATATTAACAAAACTAACCACTTATAAATAGAACAAAATGAAGAGTAACAAAATATGGGACTGTAAAAATTAATAAAAAGGGATGGCCGGTTTAGGCAGCGTCGTAAAATTCCTCAGCATCGCTGTCGACCGGGAGTGTGCCCAGAAGACTGGCAGCATTGCCACGCTGAATGGCAATGCTGATTCTTTGAGCCAAAAAAAGGTGCTTTTTAGTTGATGTCGGGCGTATTTCGTAGACTGATTAATCTCTTTTATTATTACAGGTAACAGGTCAACATTGGCTTATAAACCAAAAATTAAAAAGGAGGTTATCAATTCAACGCTTATGTAAGTATGTAATGTTATTGGAACTGCAATATGTTGACAAATAATAACCTATTAGGACTGCCAAACAAAAAAACGAAATTGTATAGGTTTCGTTAATTTTGTTAGGTTTGTCATTATTTATTTAATAGAACTTTTATCTAACATTACGTGTGGACATCTAGTTTGCTAGACAAGAAATACACCTATTTGAATGGTACCTATTTTTTATAAAATAGTTGCACTTTTTGGTTTTATTGATATTGCGGATTTTATTATTTTTATATTTAATATTGATAGCCATACTTTCAACACAGACGTAAAAAAAATTTATCATCCCTTAATTAGTAACGTACCTATTTTTGATAATGGTTTTGTTAGTAACTTTCGTGTATAATTATATAAAAATAATATTTCATAATTGTGAGTTTATTTATTTATTTATTTATTTATTTATTAAGTACTGCCACATGACACATATTAAAAAATACAACAAGTAAATTATATCTATAGTACATGTTCTGATATGCATCACAATAACGGCGTACATAGCATTTGCACTAACTTTATAACTGCAGTTTACATTACATTAATTTATAGTGTGTTAACATAAATTAAGCAAAATACAAAAGTTAATCAAACCAAATAGTAAAACAAAAACACAATCTTACATTATATTGGCAAAGTATACATTTATTTTATTGCTGAACTTCGAAACACCATCATTAAAGATATCAAGGTCGGGAATTTTTTGAGACAAAAAGTTGTATTCAGAATAAATTCGCGCCATAGGAGATTGTAACCCGAGATTAGTCTTGGCTGTTGGAACAAAGAATAGTTTATTTATGCGACCTCTTGGGTATTTGTTAGGCACAGACAGCGATACACTTGATATAAGGTCACTACAATTCAGATTCCCATTAATTAATATATACAAGAAAACCATGTTTAACATCATTCTCCTATTATGAAGACTGATCATTTTGAAATAAGATAGTCTCTGGTTGTATGGTTGTCTATGAGAAAACCCGTGAATACTAAAAGCAAGATGCCTTGTAAATGATCGTTGAATACTCTCCACCCTCTGCGAATGTACCGAATAATATGGATTCCAGGCAGTAGAGGCAAACTCGAGATGGCTGCGCACTAAGGTGTTGTACAATACGATTTTTGTTGTAATATTATGAAAGCCTTTAGAGTTTCGTTTTAAAAAACCTAAGACTTTTGCAGCTTTGGACACCATTGAATTAAAATGTGATTTAAATGAAAGAGCCTTGTCAATAATAACTCCTAGATCTCGTACTTCATCCACCTCAACTAAGGTGGCGCCAACAATCTCGTACTTAGTAACAAGTGGTTTTTTTAATCTACTATATTTAATATGGTAGCACTTATTGACATTGAGAGTCATGCGATTTGAACGACACCAATCATAGATGTTGTCTAGATCATTTTGCAGCAACTTGCTGTCATTGACAGATTTAATAGACCTATATATCTTTAAATCATCCGCGAACATTGAGAACTTGCAATTTTTTATGTGAGAGGATATATCGTTGATGAAGGCCAAAAAAAGTACCGGTCCCAAGTGGGATCCTTGTGGTACCCCGGATGTGGCATAGTAGCATGTAGATGTATAACCATTAATGACTACTTCCTGAGGTCTTCCTCGCAGATAAGATTGAATCCACTGCAGAAGTGGATTTTTGATGCCGTAAGTGCTAAGTTTTTTGAGCAATAAAGAGTGATTTACCTTATCAAAGGCGCTACTGAAATCAGTATAGATTGCGTCAACCTGTAGTCTTTTATCGACTTGTTGAGATATATCTGACACAAACGCAATCAGGTTAGTTTGGACAGAGCGACCTGGCATAAATCCATGCTGATGATCAGATACACACTCGTGAATGACGCTTGAAACTACTGGATATATTAAGGACTCAAACAGCTTGGCAAAGCAAGAAAGGATTGATACTGGCCTATAGTTGTTCACAGAAGCCAAATCTCCTTTCTTGAATATGGGCACTATGCGGCCCTTTTTCCATATTTCCGGGAATATGCCATCTGTGAGAGAACGGTTATATATCAACATTAATGGTAAGGCAAGACCATGCATACATCGTTTGACAAAAAGTGGAGGAAAAGAATCGGGTCCCGCCCCTTTAGATACATCAAGTCTTTTTATTATATTTAAAACTTCTCGTTCTGTGTATATTAATTTAGATACGACATGTTTTCCACAGTTTGCAACATCAGCCACAAAGTCCATCTGGGTATCTGTGTTAGTAGTATAAACCGAGGAAAATTGTCGTGCGAATAGGTTAGCTATTTCTGGACCAGTTTCTACAACCGTGTTATCTAAGCTCATTTTCCCAGGTATAGATGATTTGGTATTACGCTTGCTTTTGATAAATGACCAGAATGCTTTTGGATTATGAGTTATATTATTTTCTATTTTATGTTTAAAATCTTTGTAACATTTATCGAATAGTTTGTGACATCTACTTCTAAGTAACTTGAATTCCAGTTCATCTCTTGGGTTTTTATATTTACGAAATTTGACTCGGCTCTTTTCTTTTTCGGATAACAATTTAATCAGATCTTTAGAAAACCACATAGGACGTCTCGACCCAACCGCATGACGCTTTGGTACAAATTCATTTCTTAACGAAGTTAGTATCTCATAAAATTCAGACACCATTTCATTAACGTTGCCACAAGCAGAAAATTTATCTTGCCAATCTACATGTTTTAACTTACAATTGATTTTACAGTAATCAGCTTTATAAAATTTGTAAACTAAATTACTTTTAGGCTTTAAAGTATGTATATTAGTATAAGGAATAGTTACCAGCAGGTTTGGGTGATGAGAAGAACATTTGGTTAATAGTTCAAGTGGTTTAGTAATATATGCACTCTGTAAGCTACATAATATCAAATCTAAGAACCGCTCAAGATCATTTGCAATGTTATTAATTTGGTATAAATTATTAGCAAATATGAAATCAACAAACATGTAGCCCAGCGTTGAGCATTTGGCTGGTTTCATGAAACTATGACCTTCAGTTGTAGTCCACTCTATACATCTATGAGTGTACCTACATCACCGTACCTCAAAACCACATACCTTACAGATACCTCAAAACCACATACCTCACAGATACCTAAAAAAACCATTACCAAGAAAACAGCAACTACACACCAACATTTATTCGTTCAAGACTTTTGCAATGTTTCAAGAAACACATGCGGCAACGGCCGCGAACATTGCCGTGATAACGGCAGTTGGACTTCATACGTTCATCATAGAAACATACGGCTACACAGCCAAGACGTCGCCGTGAAAACGACGGTTGGTGACTTTCGTTCAGCTACATAGAAACAAGAAGCGCAGCAAGTCTAAGAATCTTCGCGACGGACTTCACGATTCACGACGGCACAAGTTTTCTCCACGACGCCGACGTGTTGTTGCTGCGCGCCTCGACGAAATAAACGAGCCACACGACGCGCCCTATATTTATAAGTTCAGTGGTACTTGCGATCGGACGATGGCGTGACGTCAACGCGAGACTTACACGTGCCACGGTCAGGCGCTCGCCGATTGGCTAAAGCCGAGTTAGTACGCTGTAGGCACCATACTACATCTGTAAATATTATTTGTATATAGCATGTGACTTTTTAAGTAAACCATGACACTGTTGTACTTCGTCTTATTTGAGAAGCCCAAGAAGTAAACTACAAGACCTCACCCCACTACATCTGGTGACCCCGAAGAAAGAACACATCATGACGGAAGATAACCACGGCGAAGAACTCTGCAAGTCTGTGAAGAATGAAGTCGATTTGGCTGCGGTTTCCATACAATCAAGATTGCTACCTTTTTGGCGCGAGATTCCACGAGCGTGGTTCATACAATTTGAAGCCGTCGTAGACCCCTTGAAGACAGCGGACGATACGAAGTTTCGTTACTTGCTACAACAACTGCAAGCGACTGACTTACAACATATCACTGATATATTGTACAATCCGCCAGCTACGGACAAGTATGGGGCAGTGAAGAACCGGTTGTTGACAGTATACGACAAATCCGACGTCAAGAACTTTCAAAAGCTGATCAGCGGTCTAGAATTGGGTGACCAGAAGCCGTCACAGCTGTTACGGAAGATGAGAGAACTCGGAAGCGGCATGATCACAGACGAAGGACTGAAGATCGAGTGGTTGAATCACCTGCCCGCACAGGTACGTGTCGTATTGTCGGTGAACACTGAGTCATCATTGGACACACTTGCTGCGATGGCGGACAAGATGGTTGAGTACTCCGAGCCCCCCACGGTCGCTGCTATAGCTACATCGAACCCGTCAACATCAACAGAACCGGTGATGAGTGCCCAACTACAAGTCATATCGAAGCAATTGGAGAAACTGTCCCTTGAAGTAGCCGAATTACGCGGACGGTCAAGACAAAGATACCGAAGCCCGTACAACTCACATTCACATTCCAGGTCGCGGCAAAAATCCACGACGTCTGTCAAACCTGGCGATCCTACGTGGCAATGCAAATATCATTTTCGGTACGGCGACAAGGCTAGGCGCTGTGAATCACCGTGTTGTCGCAGGCAGAAGAATCAACATTCGGGAAACTAGCTACGACATCGACGGCGGCGGACGTCGATGTCCTAAGCGCCACCAACCGCCTTTGTGTCGTCGATCGCGACTCACGAGAACGTTTCCTCGTCGACACGGGCGCAGAGATATCTGTACTGGCTGCTACGAACAAAGAAAAAGCGAGGAATACTACAAGCGCCTACAACTTATATGCTGCGAATAACACTGCAATTCACACGTACGGAGAGAAAACAATCAGGCTCAATCTCGGACTACGGCGCAGTTTTTCATGGAGGTTTATAATCGCTGACGTGAAAACTTCGATCCTCGGCGCTGATTTCCTGAAGCATTACAAATTGGTGGTCGATCTACACAATAAGAAACTTATAGACAAGATTACTGAACTGTCTATCAACGCCGTAGAAATATCATCAACACAGGAACCCGTATACGTTCTCAGCAGCAATCAAGTCTACCAAGATATCCTGAAACAGTACCCAGATGTTTTACGCCCGATGTCCCTGAAGTCACCAGCGAAACATGACGTCGTGCATCACATAGAAACTAGCGGTGCACCCCTCTACGCACGTGCACGCCCGCTAGCGCCTGACAAATACAAAGCGGCAAAAGATGAGTTCGAGAGAATGATGGAAATGGGCATTTGTCAACCTTCTAAGAGCCCATGGGCCAGCCCACTTCACGTCGTCAAGAAGAAAGACGGCAGTCTGCGAATCTGTGGTGACTACAGGCGTCTGAATGCAGCAACATTACCAGACAAATATCCGATACCGCGAATACAAGACTTTACGTACCAACTGAATAATAAGAAGATATACTCGAAATTAGACGTAAGAATGGCCTACTACAGAATCCCCATACATAAAGAAGATGCCGAGAAGACTGCCATCATCACGCCGTTTGGCTTATTTCAGTTCAATTGTATGACGTTTGGCCTACGTAATGCAAGCCAGACGTTTCAACGCTTCATGCACGAGGTTCTACGAGGCATTGAAGGATGTTTCACATACATAGACGACATTCTTCTGATGACTGAGGATGAATGCAGCCATAAAGAGCTTCTTCATCAAGTTCTCCAGCGCCTGAACGATTACGGTCTCACGCTCAACGTCGATAAATGCGAGTTTGGGAAGGCGCAAATTAATTTTCTTGGGTACGAAGTCTCACAGAACGGAATCAAACCCACAGAAGAACACATGAACGTTATCGCAAATTACCCGAAACCAAAGACAGTCATGGAACTACGTCGTTTTCTCGGCATGATAAATTTCTACCGAGATTGTTTACCTAATCAAGCCGACATGCAGAGAAGTCTCAACGAATATCTACATAATGTGAAGAAGAATGACAAGACACCGATAGTATGGACCCCAGTTGCAGAAGAAGCATTTCAGAACTGCCGCCAAAGCATTCTGAACGCTACGACGCTTACACATCCCATCGCCGGCGCCCCCCTGTCCATCATGTGTGACGCTTCAGACCACAGTCTCGGTGCAGTACTCCAACAGCGTGATAAGGAAGCCTGGAAGCCACTTGCATTCTTCTCGAAAGCAATGAGTGCAACACAAAAAAGATACAGCGTGTATGATCGCGAGCTACTAGCGATCTACACGGCTGTGAAACACTTTCGACGACTCATCGAAGGCTGTGACGTCACCATATACACCGATCACAAGCCTCTGTCTTACGCATTGACACGACCTCCGAGTGACAGCGACACGCCACGGCGGGAACGCCAATTGCATTTCATTAGCCAGTTCTGCACAAATATCGTGTACTTGAAAGGTGAAGACAACCCGGTTGCTGACGCACTATCTCGCATCGAAGAAATTGAGTGCCCTTCAAACATTGACTACAACAAGCTAGCCAAAGATCAACAGCAAGACGAAGAATTGAAGCAATTGAAACTTCAGCCGAATTTGAAATTTGTCGATGTTAATATGCCAGACACGCAACAACCAATCACATGCGAGTATTCGACAACAACACTTCGCCCATACCTACCAGTGGCACATCGTTATGCAGCATACAAAGCGCAACACGACCTCTGCCATCCCGGAATCAAGGCTACTAGAAAGCTAATTACATCGAAGTTTTTCTGGGCATCAATGAACAAGGACGTCACACATTGGGCTAGAAGCTGCATCAACTGTCAACGTTCGAAAATATATCGACATGTTATTACTCCGTTAGGAAGTTTCCCGCCATCGCAACGATTCGAACACGTACACATCGATATAGTCGGACCATTGAAAATATCGAATGACTATCGATACTGTATAACTATGATAGACAGATGTACGAAGTGGCCAGAAGCCGTACCTGTGAGAGAAATAACAGCTGAGATCGTCGCGAAGGCAATGTATGAAAACTGGATTGCAAGGTTTGGCTGCCCGCTTCGCATATCAACCGATCAAGGCAGACAATTTGAATCATCATTGTTCAACGCTCTAATGAAAAGGCTCGGTATCACGCGACTGCGCACAACTGCATATCACCCGCAGTCAAACGGTCAAGTCGAACGCTGGCATCGCACATTAAAGGCTGCACTAATGGCAAGAGGCGCGACGAACAATTGGAGTGACGAGCTACCTACAGTACTGCTAGGCCTCCGGACAGCGCTGCGTGAAGAAAACAATATAAGTCCAGCGCTTATGACATACGGCGCTACATTGCGTGTGCCATCTGATTTCTTTATGTCAACGCCCGCAACGAGTAACATCACTGACGAAGAATACGTTCGACGCCTCACACACACAATGACGACGCTTGCACCGACACGCCGCGAGTACAAAACATCTGTCCGGCCTTTCATTCATGAAGATCTCGCCAAATGCGCGCACGTCTTTGTGCGGAATGATACCGTGCGAGCGCCGCTCACACCGCCGTATGACGGACCATACCCAGTGTTGCAGAGATATGACAAGTACTTCAAAATACAACTGCCAAATCGCGTTACAGTTGTATCATTGGACAGACTCAAGCCCGCTTACATCTGTACAGATAACGACAGTTCTACAAATTCATCAAGCAACGAGGCGAAGAGGACATCGTGCAGTATGGACACCGCACCTACTCCTCTCGCTCAGCCACAGCCTTATGTGACGCGCACCGGCAGAGTATGCAAGCCAAATGTACGCTTCGCTAGAGGGGGAGTACTATGAGTGTACCTACATCACCGTACCTCAAAACCACATACCTTACAGATACCTCAAAACCACATACCTCACAGATACCTAAAAAAACCATTACCAAGAAAACAGCAACTACACACCAACATTTATTCGTTCAAGACTTTTGCAATGTTTCAAGAAACACATGCGGCAACGGCCGCGAACATTGCCGTGATAACGGCAGTTGGACTTCATACGTTCATCATAGAAACATACGGCTACACAGCCAAGACGTCGCCGTGAAAACGACGGTTGGTGACTTTCGTTCAGCTACATAGAAACAAGAAGCGCAGCAAGTCTAAGAATCTTCGCGACGGACTTCACGATTCACGACGGCACAAGTTTTCTCCACGACGCCGACGTGTTGTTGCTGCGCGCCTCGACGAAATAAACGAGCCACACGACGCGCCCTATATTTATAAGTTCAGTGGTACTTGCGATCGGACGATGGCGTGACGTCAACGCGAGACTTACACGTGCCACGGTCAGGCGCTCGCCGATTGGCTAAAGCCGAGTTAGTACGCTGTAGGCACCATACTACATCTGTAAATATTATTTGTATATAGCATGTGACTTTTTAAGTAAACCATGACACTGTTGTACTTCGTCTTATTTGAGAAGCCCAAGAAGTAAACTACAAGACCTCACCCCACTACACATCCAAGATTGAAATCTCCAAGGACCAACACATCATCAGCTTGACTCATGGCATTTTCTAAAATATTTAAAAAGTGTGATAGAGTATTAGCTTTTACTGGAGGGGGTAAGTACACAACACAAACTAAGAGGTTCTTTGATCTATTATTCACTTCTACTTGTAAATTCACCCAAATACATTCAATATCAGATTCCCAATTTAATAATCGGACAGATGGTATATCGCTCGAAATTGCTAGTAAAACCCCCCCTCCATCTTGTTTTGACATTTTTGAACAGAGTCGATCCCTACGATACACATTGTATTTATCACTGTCAAATAGTTCATTACTTGAGATGTTTGAGTTTAGCCAAGTTTCAGTGAAAGCTATTACTTTATAATCAGAATTACATATATTTTTATAAACTTCATTAGTTTTTGTTCTAAGACCTTGAACATTTTGATAATATACCTCAATCATTACAACAAAAAAACACATAAAATCAACCTTGTAACACTAATATAACCTAATTACTAATAAGTTTAAGACTTGCCATCGATTTTATTAGTAAAGCCTGGTTATTTTCGTCTTTACGAGCATAAATTCGACCATTACGAATCCACACAAACTTATATGAGAACTCCTTGGCCTTTTTACGAGTGGCAGCATGCAATATCTTGTTTCCGGGTGTCAAGTGTTCCGCCACAAAAATTGGTACCTTAGGTCCTCCAATACCAAAATGACTAGAAGAAAACTTATCTTGAGCATTTGCTTTGTTAAATTTTGTTACAGATGCCAATACAGCATCTCGCACATTCGGGCCGCTTAATTTAGCTATGACAGCTCTCGGTCTGTTATTGTCGTTGGAGAGTTTGGCAACTCTCGTTACTTTCAGTATATCTTGCCTGGCCAAGGGATTGTCCACAACCTTGCTGAGTTGTACGATGGTATCTACCAAGTTCTCAGATCTGTGCTCAGGGATGCCGTTAATCTCTATATTGCTCTCCCTCAAGTGCAGTTCGACTATGTTTAAACGTTGAGTAAGATCGGATGTAGTAGATTTAAGTCTCTCGTTTTCAGCTTTTAATTCAGTAATTAAGCTATCTTTCTCAGATAAAGCTGTACGCATTTCTTCAAATTGCTTGTTAAAAAATGCCATTGATTCTTGAAAACTACTTATTTGCTCTCTAATATTTTTTAACTCATTTGTTACTTGTTCTTTTAGAGTGATTTTAATATAGATGACACCTCCTGCGCAATAATGCTCTGAAGCTTCTCTTCAGACACACAACAATGCCCTTCCGGCGAGGTAAAAGACGTTGGCTTTTTAGACCGTTGAGTTATATTAGAATGGTCAGGGCTTAGTTCAACACCCTCTTGTATACTGGGCCCCGCTCGTACTGGAGTATTTGTATTATCCACTTTTGGTTGTTTGCAGCGACATTCAGGACACTTCCAGGAATTTTTGTGCTGCGCACCCATTGTTGCGAAGCGTTGAAGACTAACACCAGCGCACTCGAGGTCAAATTTTGATTTGCATACGGAGCAGATTAGATATTCATTTTTCTTTGTAATAGCATTGCGACAACCCGCACAATTATTAGCTGTAGGTGCCATCGCTAAGTCACAACGCATATACTTATCAAAAGTAGGTAAATCCAAAACAAAACCATACACAACAAAGCGCCAGTAAACAGTCCACTGCGCCCGATCACGTCCAAAAGGGCGCAAGCGCCGTGTAAATCGGGGCGCTTACGCGTTCTCTTCGAACACTCGTAATAACACACGTAGAAATTGTCATAAACTAAGTAATATGTTAATTTTTCTGTGTAGATGTTTATAACACTTGCCGGTAAGCACCCTAATTCCTTAATTCCTTATTGAAGTTCCATTTCTTTATTTTAAAATTACTTTTTATTGAAATACTGGAGCCAATCTGTCACGTATAATTACTATTATAAATAGTACATACATACATAGATTCACGCCTGTTTCCCAGAGGGGTAGGCAGAGACTACGGATTTCCATTTGCTACGATCCTGACACACTTCTATGGCTTCATTCACTTTCATCACATTCCTCATACACGCCCGTCGGTTCAAGGTGCTCTTAACCTGGCCTTTGTCCAGAACGCCTCCGAACTGATCAAGAAACGTTCGCCTAGGTCTTCCTCTTGCGACTGTTCCATTCACACTAGCCTTATAAACTTTCTTAGTCAGTCTTTCCTCGTCCATTCTTTCTACATGCCCAAACCAGCTTAACATACCCTTTTCTATTCTTGTCACTATATCCACTTTCATGCCGCATCTCTCTCTAATCACACTATTACTTATTCTGTCTTTCAGAGTCACACGACATATATTTCTCAGCGCTCTCATTTCTACAGCATTTATTCTGCTCTCATGCTTCTTTTGCCATACCCAACTTTCACTTTCATATATAGGTGTGGGCACTAATAGTCCTCTATGAACAGCCAAACGTGCCTTTTCGGAAACATTTCGACTGTTCATAAAAGCGCGTAGAGCTCCATTCACTTTGTTTCCCGCAATCGTTCTTCTTTCAATATCTCCCTCATGTTTACCATCCCTTGTAAACAAAGTACCCAAATATACAAACTCTTTCACTTGCTCCACTTTTTCTCCATCAATTATAATATTACACATCGTCACGCACTCTTCCTTTTCAAATACCATTACTTTCGTCTTGCTTACATTTATTTTCATTCCTTTACTCTCAAAAGCACCATGCATAATAGTTACCATCGCCTGCAACTCTTCTGCTGATGACGCAAGTATTACTTGGTCATCGGCATAAAGAAGACATTTGTAAATAGTATTTTCTATTATTGCATATATAGCAGAATGGAGTCTGCCAACGAAAATGATTGAACCTGTATC
Organism: Catocala fraxini; assembly: GCA_930367265.1. NCBI lineage: Eukaryota > Metazoa > Arthropoda > Insecta > Lepidoptera > Erebidae > Catocala > Catocala fraxini. The sequence continues at coordinate 22,647,211 of OV884032.1, read as the reverse complement.
ACTGCTCATTGGTGCACGTCAACCGACTGCAGCACTATCAGTACCATATAATTAACCTTATACCTAATGTGACAAAGCATATTGTATTCACACTGTAATAAATGTATAATGTATAAGGTGGGGTGTTCCGCTTAAGTGCACCATTAGGTACAATCGATTCCAATATCGTAAGATCAATAAACTAAAGAGAAATATTTATGGAACAAATATTAATTTGTTACATTAGTAACAGCCTCGTATGTTCTATTTAATAACAATAAATATGACTCAGCTACGTATAACTGACAAATTACATACTAACAAATATCATAAATGCGAATGTGAATTTGTTTGTTTGTTACGATTGCACGCCTTAACTACTCGACCAATCATAATAAAATCTTAAATTCGCGTTAAAAAAAGTTCTGTTCCCGAATGATAGAAAATTTACGCAAGCGACGCCGCACGCAAAAGAAAGATATTTAATAAAATTGAAGACGATTGCCTAGATATGTTTTCATAGTTATTGAAGCCAATGTAATCGCGACTAATAAATCGAATAATATAAAGCTTGTATTATCTTCCGTTGCCGCGAATATTTGCTCGCTGTTCGCTAATGCGTTGTTAACACAGATCATGGTATTTACCGATACTACTAAACGGAATTAGATGACAAATGTCTGGGACTTTAAGTTGTACCCTAAGCTACCAACCTGTGAGACTGCATCTTATTCCGCTTTTTGGTTTTAACGTGATACCGAAACCGTCTAGATTCTATAAGTCATTATTTTGCGTTAGACATTAGGTTTAACTACAATGGTTTGAAATCCAATTCAGGAAAATGTAATTTAGGGTACGATGAGGCTGGCATATATTTAAAATGTAAAAGCCTCTAAATAAAAAAGATAAAGAATATGCAATTCGGTTTTCAAACATTTTACGTAGCTACAAACACAGCTGTGCCTGCAGTACAGTTTGATAATAGTTTGAACAGATTGAATTGAGGCAAACCGGAAATCATAGCGGTCTATTTGGATTCCAATGTTATCTTATCTAAAACCCGTATTCCAGTGACTATTTATGCTACAATATCCGAAACTTTGCCACAGGTTTCAGATAAGTTGACGACTATTATGTACCTATCTACATAAAGTCACTTAATCATAACTAATATTATAAATGCGAATGTGAGTTTGTTTGTTTCTTTATTATGCTTTCACGCCTTCACTACTTGACCGATCATAGTAAAATACACGCGTACACGTCGGCTGGGGAACAGAAATGGAAATAGGGTACTTTTCATCCCGGAAAAAGTACTGTTCCCAAGGGACAGATTAACCAAATCTAGATTAAAGTGAAGCCTCGGGCAAAAATAGTTATTGTTTTGTAGGCGTATTATCTTTGTATGCTCTCTCCTAGGTACAATTTACTGGTATCAATAGCTCTCGACTATGATGTGAGTTCTTGTCTCATACTATGTTTCAATATATTTATAACATCAAATTAATATACTACCACTTAAGCCATATCCAATATAGACACAAGAGCTGTCACCTTTAAAGTTATTAAGGTATTTATTAATAATTAATTATAATAATGGCTATTAATTTTTAAGTCATCTTCAATGATAATATCAAGTTTTTTTTTATGGTATAGGAAGCAAACAGTCAGACGGATCGCCTGATGGTAAGCGATTACCGTCACCCATGGACATCCGCAACACTAGACAAGTAACAAGTGCGTTGCCAGCCTTTTAAAATTGCCTTCTCCCCAGGAGAGAGAGGGGGGTTGGGCCTCCGATATCCTCACTCACTCGACGAAACACAACGCAAGCGCTATTTCACGCCGGTTTTCTGTGAGGGCGTGGTATCACTCAGGTCGAACCGGCCCATTCGTGCCGAAGCATGGCTCTTCCACGGCTTAAATTGCATTGTAGCATTAATTACCAGAAAATATTAATTTAAAAAATTGTGAGGAATGACCCGCGCTATAAGTACCTTATTTAATTTGACAGTTGTTTGTTTACAAACGCTCTGCACTAAATAAATAATCAGAAACATACTCAGACGTTCATCGCAATCAAAGACATGAAACTTTGTACTGAAGGTTCGTTTGTTTTATTAGGTATTAATTTTAAGATTTAATACAAGTATTTATAATACCTACACGCCAGTATATATATGCACCTGGTGTGCAGCTGCGCGCATCGGACGAGAGTTCATCGCAGATCGTAATACCACTAATTGTACCTTTGATCCATGAACCAATTAACCACTTCTAATAAAGTAGTGAATCTTCGTGACTCACACTATTAATTGAATAATACTTACAATTATAACGTGAATTTGGTGCATTGACTTCGCCGTTCGCCATCCAATCCAGGCTATGGAGCATGTGATGATAGCCATCATCAAGAGCAATATAGCTGGATATTCTACATTGACGCCTATGAAGTGTCGGAATATAAAAAGCTTGTAGAGAAGATAACCGCTAGCGCCGAACAGTACAACTGCTGACATCTGTTGACGATAAACGGCAACTTTAGGGAAAACTATTGTTAACCGACCAAATTAAATATACGTTTACTTGAAGCAAAATTTACATAGCTTCTTCTGATATAAAATTTTTTTCACTTCAACTAGCGACTGTGCTGATTTTAGTAGGATGCAATTAATGTTGGTAGCTTATCTTTGATTGGTCGTACAATGCACCGCGATAGAAAACGTTCCTGTAATTATAAGAATGAATAAAATGTGTGTCAGTGTTTCTAATATCATTCTTCATAATAACTACTAACTCGATGTAACTACGTCTAGGATACTTGATTTTAGTTATCGAAAGAAGAATTTGTGTTATTAAACTATGTTGTTATGACAACAAAATAAAGAAGCACTGATTCAACACTGTTTTAGATAAAAATCACGATCTTTTTTAATAAAACAAAGCACTACTCACCGCAAATAAAACATTGAAGGTTAGAACGAGATATTTCCAGCAATTAGTAGACAGTCCCATTGTGATTTCGTGTGTTCACATGTCAGAAATCTTGTTTGAAACTCGACTCAAAACAAAGAGCGAGCGCAGCCGTTCTGCCACAGGGAATGTTTGTGTACACTGTACAGTGGACGCAGCTCACGACAAGAGTGATGCAACAACGACCGCGACACCGCTAACTGTACGAAATTAAACATTGGACATTTTATCTTTCGGACCTACCTTTATCTTTACAAATCTAAAAAACGGTGTGTACTTTTTAAATGACGAGTAAATGTTCTAAGAAAATGACTGGTTAATAATTTCTCATATTGTTGTTGATCCGCCGTTATCAGCTTATCATGATAACGGCTCGATTAAATCGGTCTGTTGTTGTAATCTAACCTATTTTCTGACTGAGATAGGCAAGTTTACGTTTTGCAGCTAGGTGTGGGTTATAAATAACTGGTTGACACTCTTTAATGACGTAGTCAGCTCTCACGCTCATAAAGCGACTAACTGTACATATTCTTTGCTTTGTACTTATTTGTGTATATTATAAGCACATAGCCACCTCCTTTTAGAGTTACTTCATATACCTTACAGAGGTATATGTCTCTCTAGATGTAGATGGGTATCTATTTAATAGGTAGGTACAGTAATTTTCGGTAGTTGATACTGATCAGGTGCTAAAATGGCTATACTTAATAAAAAATATATTATACTTTTAATAGTTATATCCTTACTTTAAAATTATAATAAATGTGAAAGTAACTTTGTCTGTCTGTTGCCTCTTTCTCAATCCGCTGAACCGATTTTGATGAAATTTGGAATGGAGATAGCCTGAGACCCTGGGAAGGACATAGGCTATATAACATGACGCTATGGTTCACGGGAGCGGCGCAGTAACCACAAATACCGTGAGAGTGGGTGAGACCGCGGGCACAGCTAGTATTTTATAAAAAGACACTGCTGTTGTATTATTATTATATATTTTAATTAAGTATTTACAGTTACATAGCAAACTTAAAACTAAATAAATTAAATAAGTATCCATTGCTCTAAATCAAACAACAATAAAATTAGCCTACAGTCGGGCAATATCGCTATCATAAGCTTTTTTAATACATAAATCCTTTACGAGAGAATCTGGTAACTGGTCCAGTTCTACTATCGCCATAACTTTCTTCAAATCTCTTTCGATATCCTCACTTATAGGGCCCACTTGTCTCGCTGTGCGCAACATAATTCGCGCTTTATCTAAGTTTCTTTCGTACATCGCCAGTATGGATAACATAGCCCATCCGTCGGCCAACAAAGGCTCTGTTTTTACTGCACCTGCGCACCAGCGCTCAGCACGTTCATGTTCACGTAGTACAGCATAAATTCTACCAATAAGAAGAGCCGTATGACCAGAAGGTGCCAGCTTATGAGCACGAGCTGCTCTTTGCAAAGACATGCGTGGCACAGTTTTAAATCTACTCAACGCAGCCTTATACAGAATTGAAGGCAACGCTTTAGCACCAGACTTTTCCGCATCGTCATAAGCTTTCTCACATACATGATCCCAATTTTGCATTTGAGTGAGAACATTTAGACGCATTTGAGCCATCAAAGCGGATGGGCCATACCGCTGTATACCTTGCCGGGTCATTTCCAAAGCATCGTCAAGTTGATCTCTTAAAATGAACGCCGCAGTCCTTAAGTAGTAAACATCAGCACTTTGTATATATTTCAGCTTATCGCTACCTCGTGTAGCACATTCTTTCTCGACACAGTGCAAAAGTTTGTCACTAAATTTGTAACACCGAAGACAAAGAAAGAAGGCAGCTGCCATCAATATAGGATTTTCTGACGAAATTATGGCGGGATTCCAATATACTTCTTCCATGCCACTTGCATCAGTCCAGCATTTCAAAAACTTGTTCCATTCTCTAAGCAAATAAGATTTTCTCATTTTTCGAGCTGCTACATATGCACCATAAATATTCCCGCTACAATGATGAAAAGTGTGCAGCGCTGCCCAAGCAATCGCATTAGTGGTTCCGTCCGAGTAATCCCCTTTTACTGCAATACGGAATGCAGCAGACGCTACATCTGCCTCTTCAGCGCCTTTATCAAATTCTTGAGCGCCCAAAATCCACAATAAATACCGATTTCTAATCTGACTATTTAAGGCTTCAAATAAATAATTTTTAGCATCCAAATCATTTCGTTCCTCTAAACATCGAAGAGTTTTACAAATTAATGATCTAGGATGTGTACCAGCCACTTTCAAGCTTGTCATCATATGCATTTGAGCAAGTCTTTCATCTCCAGCAGTTCTACATCTAGCTGCTGCAACACGATCGGGCAGTCGGGGCTTTGGTGGTTGGGGAGCAAACGAAGCTGTAACTGCTCGTCTACTTGCAGCATGTTGCCCTGTCACCGTATCTTGCCAATCGATTAAGGAATTGGACTCCCCTGGAGGAAAATTTTTCAGCATTGTTCTAACGCGTGTCAGTAAAAGATGTGCAGCTGACCTTTTTATGCCTTTATTCATTTGTACGGTGCCTTCAAACGTTATTTCGCTCAATTCTTCGTGGACTGCCAATGCGGCGCCCGATTTCCTTATAAATCTTGCATCAATAATAGGATCCTCTGGCGTAGCATTAGTATCTAATTGGTCGACAGGAGCAGAAGTGCCTTCAGGCGGAGGAAATCCAATGACATCATATAAAGAAACATACTTTGCCTTGGAAACTAAAGCATCCATCAAATCAAATCTTATTACAGCATATGCGTTATGTCCGTTATCATCCAACACCACATCCGAATCACGTGCGCTGACCGTTTTAGCACTTGCAGGAGGAAGATCAAGCAAGGCGCCAACATTTTGCACCTGGGCTTCACTATAATAAAACAATTTTGTGCATACAGTGACGTCAAACTGCCCTGGTTCTAATAAGGCGCGTGCGTCAACCCACCCTATATAACGCCCACGCACATCGATTTTAGCTGCTGACTTTGGCACCCCTGCCACTTCGATTAGAAAATGAGAAGACAATCTGCTAGTTAACTCTTCAACGTCAACTAGTACTCGATTAATAGCGTTCCAATAAAAGGAAAAGCATTGATCAGTATCTTCAAGATCTAAATCTTCAGGAACAAATTTATCTGCTTCGGGAACATTATACTCCGTATTTGCACCTTGACCAGCGCCGCTCGTGGTTGCCCATACGAGCTTCTTAGCAGCTGACGTACTTAAAGACTGACCAAAATTTAAAGCTTTAGGTATGTGAATATCATCTAATCCTATAGCACTTATGTAGACTGTACCCTCCCTTGCTAATGGCATACAATGGGCTGATATCATAGTTATCAGTAAAGGGACACGCTTGTGATCAGTCATTCCAGGAGCCGAAGCACGTATGGTAACATCGCAACCAAAATATTCTCCTGTAGCTATCGATACTAAACGCACCCTTGTAAATACTTCTTCTTCTCCTAATAACAGAGGCAATAAGTCTACCGTACCGCCAGCTCGATTTTCAGGGTGTAGTAAAGGGTCTTGTTCCTTATTAGGCTTACCTCCTAGAGCACGCAACAGTATAATAATTGGATTGGACAAGATCTTCACTTGGATAGGAGGGTCATTCAAGTTTAAAGACATGATGTTGGGTTCAATTACCATGCCATCTTGCCATCGCCCCTCTGTAATCATTGTTTTGCTAAACATAGCTACATAAATAAAATCCCCGTGACTAGAAGGTATACCATGCAGCTCTATACTCAAAGTTATATTACGAGGAAGTACAGAATTGTAGGATATATCTGTGAAAGTACTGCCGACTGATGATAATTTATCCGATTTATCACTTTTATCTTTGTCACTATTACTGGCCTTGCTAGCTGTAGATTTTCTATGTTCAGAGTCGACAGATTTTCTTTTCGGAGGCATTTTTATCAATATTAGAAGGTACAATTTTCACAAATATTGTATGTATTTTCTTCACATATGCTTCTTTCTTATCACAGAAATCGAATGTCCCTTATAATAATTAATTATTGATGAACTTTTAAACCATTTGGAACTAATATAGTAACTGACATAACTTTCAAAGACTAGTCATTCCAAATATAAACAATATGTATTTTTCGTTTTTGGCCAATGATATGGCAACAGCTTTATGAAGTTCAACACACTCAAGGGGATAAACCTTGTATAAACATCTCGGGCCCCAGAAATGGCATTTGAAAATCACTGATACATTCAATACTATAATAAAATAATAATTCAATACTCTCTATTATTAGTATTATTACGCATACATATTATGTACTTAATTAGCTTTTCAGGAACTAGCTCTCAATAGATATAATCGTATCTACATATTACATTTTAATAAATGAACAATGAAACATATGCATCTATGCAATATCCCACTTACGACTGATCAACTACCCGCTAAAAATATAATACCTGAGTATATCAAACTTTTTTTTATCCATTCTGACGGTTGTACGTAAGAACTTATTAATGCCATATTACGACTATTGAAAAATTGGTAAATATTGTTACGTGTTGGGTTCGACGGATAAGAATGCAAACAATATTACCGACTAAAACACGCTTTATTCAAACACCACAAACACTATACCACCCTTTTTACTGTAACTGCTTCAAACTCCGTAGTATTTCCGCTTCCGTTCGCTTCGATGAACACTTGACCGCTTACGATTGTAAACTGACTTGGCGGTGCGCGTGCGCTCTATTTATACGCGGGTAAAGCGTTTCTAGAGTTTTCTAGTAACGCTATATCCGGTATGTAAACAGTACGATGATTCGAGAAAGTGCCAGTGTTCTCTCTACCCTTCGCATACTCACACTACGTAGTTCCGTAAGATGTCAATAGATGGCGGTGTAATAAATTATTAGACGGAACTGCCGAGTCTTTCCCACAATGCCGAGAGATGTCACTGGGCGTAACAATATAATACTTTCCATACTGACGCATATTACAGTCAACTGCTACTTATAGAGTTTCAACAGTGTGGGTGCTTTAATTTTACACGTACCTACAAATTATACACGCACTCTCTTAAAGTTTGCGTTCTGAATGAGCTATAGCTTGAGTAGGGCTAGGGTTCCCAGTCGCATGTCGCATCTGCGCGCTGCGTGATGACGACCTCGCAGAAGGAGGCGGCGAAGCGGATCCGTGAAGAAAGTATCCTTGCGGATCCGAAACGCTGCCGGCGCGGGTGTACCGGGCGGCATATGCGCGCTTCATGCTGCCGTAGTGAAGGTCGCGGGCGGGAGAACCCCGTTCTTATTCAGCCACTGAGTCGGAACGCGACGCCCTCTGTTGTGCCAGAGCGTCGCTCGCCCAGGTGTTTTCGCCTGCAGGCATTTTGCCGGCTTCGGGCTGGGTGGGTCGCTGATGTAGTTTCAGTTCCAGCGACCCATCCACCATTCAAGACAGCGAGTTGGCACACCGTGGTAGGTTTAGTCGGTAGTACCCGCGGCGTTCCATCTCTCCCCGGGTGAGCCTGACATAACATCTCCGCTCCCCTTTTCGCGCAAACACGGATGCGTCAGTGCATTCCCCCACGTTAAAAAAGGGTTCCCAACAATACTGTTAAAAACAATATTAAACTTTTTTCGGTCGTTAATACTATTTTCTGATATATCAACGAAAATTATAAAAAATACTGTTTTCATGACGGCTGGTATTCGGAGCTTATAACGAAACCTAAAAATGATTGAGTATACGTTTTTTTATTTATTTTTTTATTTCGCGTATATCGGTGGCGGATATCCGCACCCACATTCGCAATTACTTAAAATTTATATTAACGTATAATATTAAGTAAAATATTAAGTATATACCTACGGAACTTATATCGAAAAATAAATTATTTTTTTTTGTCTCTATTTGTTCCTGCTAATCTCTGAACCGGCGACTAATTTTGAAGGGACTTTCACTGGTAGATAGCTGATGTTATAAGGAGTAACTAAGACTATTTTTATTTAAAATTTATATCTTTTAAATAATAGTAAATTGTTAAATTCGCCAAGAAGCCCCAAAAATATGTTTTAAAAGGATAAATTAATAAAGTACAGTTTACTTTTATAAAATACTGTTAATTTTATGTCTTCGATCTTAATATACCTATTTTATTTCTCGTACAATAAGTTGGGAAACCTAGGTAGGATTTTGATGGGATAAATTTCTATTTCAGGTTACATAGAGCTCAAAAAAGTTTTATGTCTAGCTTTCCCTAACTTTCGGTGCAGTCCAAGTAGTTCCTAACATATATTCGTCAAGAAACATATAGAAATAGTATGTGATGCAGCACGAATTTCTACGAATGTGTGGAGGAACGTGGTTTGATGTCTCTCCAACTCAAAGGGAGGATCCTTCGACCAGGCTGGGTAATCGTGCCTGGCGGGCCGCTGCCCCTCTGTTGCTGTCGGGAATTTGTATATATACTTAGGGGGATCACGTCAGGGTCGCCACTATGTAGAAACGTGGTGTTATGTCCCTCCAACAGAAAGGCAGGCCGCGGCCCATCAGGCACGATCACCCAGCCTGGTCGCAGGATCTTCTCTTTCTGTAGGAGGCAGGCCCGCCACAAGGAGGAGGAGCTGCTGAGACAAATTGCCCCAGGAGGAGGGCCCCCAAATTCACAAACGAATTTTGTTTTTCATTTGTATTATTACTTTTTATTAACTTATTAATTTAATTATTTATTCACTTATTTGTATTTGCGAAAATTTGATTCTCAAGGTCACGTAGTTTAAGTTTAAAAATTATAAAAATGTTTGCTCGCCTGCTCTACCATCTGTTTATGTATCTAATTATTACATTATTTTTTCCACTTGTCGATTGACTTTTTCGTTTGAAAAATGAGTTTTCTTTCAATTTTGTATGTGGATGAGGGCCCCAGTTCGACAGATTGTCCCGGGCCCCCCGTTACCATGTGGCGGGCCTGCTAGGAGGGACATCAGACCACGTTCCTTCATAGATGCAAATATCTGTAACTAAATCAGTCATAGCTTAGTGGGAGACTGTTAGACTGCTGTCTCGAATTACAGACGACAGAGTTCAAAATTTTGACTTTTAGAAGTTATGTGCGAATTGAATGGTTAATTATTTATTTAAAACGTCAAAAATTAGGAAACCCTCGTGAAGAAACCTGCATGTCTCAGAATGCTACATTATGTTTTCGAAGATGTGTGTGTAATAAGGCGCATTGAACCAGCATGATAGACTATGACTTATCCTTTCTGGCAATGAGAAAATCCCTGGGCCGATCAGGGAGATCTAAACAAAGGCGACAATATAAATCTGTGTTCTTTCAATTGTTGTTCTTTTCTTTTTCTGTGTTCAATTTTCACATGTAGGATGAAGTCTTTTTACTCTTATAACTGTACCGGCACTATAACTAAAGCAGTAGATGGTAAGTTATACGAGAACCTGTATGTCACCCTGTGGGTTGCGGGTTCACAAGTAGTGCTGTTTTTTCTTATCAACTTGTGTGTGTTATGACTGCGAGCTTAACTCATTTTAAAGTAATATTGCCAATATTATATGGATACAGCTATAATTCGTTAAATACCTACAACGTCACTCAATAAGATTTTTTGTTGATTGGTTTGTTTCCATAATGTTATTATTTCATAAATAGTTGTTACTATGTATTTCTATTTACCTGTTGCCACATTCAGCAAAGCAAGGGCGTAGAACCAATGCGACGAAGGAATAAGATATAAACTAAACAAAATTTCATAAGGACCTTCCTTTCAAATGCACATACCTAAGACTGATGGCCGTTTTCAGATTCATTCTCGCATATCGAATAAATATTACTCTGAAGTTATATAGATAACTTAATAGTTATATAGATATAGTATTGGTAGTGTTAAAATCGGGCCTGGTCTATTAAAGGCATAGTATCTAGTTTAAAACGTCTACGTTATTAAATATTTAAAAAACTGGCATATATTGACATGACAGAAGGGCCAACAGTTCATCTCATTAGGATGAGAAGGGCCTCTCTGCCCTACCTCGGTCATATATTAATATAATAATAATAATAATAATAATAATATTCTACCACATACACACAACACCATCTAGCCCAAACTAAGCAGAGCTTGTACTATGGGTACTAGACAATGGATAAACATACATATATACTTTTTTTATGAACATGAACATAAATAGCAGCTAATTGAGCGAATAGTAGTTGCTCTTCGCTTATTATTGAACTTATTTAAATAACAGGCTGAAATAATAAGTATACCATCTTTCCTATTAATAAAAATTGGTTTTCGAACGAAATATAAGAACGAGATAGGAACAAACGAGTTATACGAGTTAGACTGAGTAAGCAGTCTGATTTGATTGGATTTGATCTGAGGAGTGAGCTTTAACAGCTGACATTAATGACAATACAGTGAAACGACAACAGGTCACTTAGAGCGTTCCAATCACTAACTATGATAGAGCAATAAACTTAAGCATAAAATATCATCCTTCTCGTACTAATTGTCTAATAAAAAAAGAGAGAATGATTATGCAAAGCATTACAAGTCCGAGGGCGGTGAACTAAGAATTGACGTGACGTCTTTGGTGACGTCTGTGACACTGTGATGCTGTGATGTGACGTTACACTGTTATTTTAAGTTATTGTAAATTTAGTTTTGGATTTTAATACCTTCAGAAAATGTTATAAAATGTACACATTACTGCATGGTTTTTATAAATACTTGGTTCAAAAAGACGAGTACTGTGTGTTAATATTAGGGCTTGACAATGCAGGCAAAACGGTAAATTTTCCACTAAATGATTCTCTATTTGTTTTAGTCATTTGATAATATTTGTCTATTATTCATGTTTTACAGACGTATCTGGAGGCTACTAAAACAAAATTTACAAAGAAATATAAGGCTATGAACCCTAATAGGATAACGACAACTGTTGGTTTAAATATAGGCAAAATAGATGTAGATGGCGTAAGGCTTAACTTCTGGGATCTCGGTGGACAGCAAGAATTACAGTCTCTATGGGACAAAGTAAGTACTAGGATCTATTTCCAAACCACTTGGCCATGAAACATATTATATTCATGATAGTTACAAACATTAACTACTTACTTCACTACTTAACTGCACTAGCAGAACAAAGTCCATAGTTTCCACATGCTTAAACATTTAAGAATTGATATAGATAGTTTGTTAGTATAACATTAGTTTGTATTACTGGACCACAAAACTCTATATCCTAAAGTTTACTCATTTTATATTATCATTTCTGTAAACATTTACTTGTATTAACATTCAATTAAATAGCTTGATGGAAGTTTACTTATTTTAACCATTTCACTATCCCGTAATAGACACAATAGAAACTCTATTGTTATGCTCATTATTATGTGATACATCAGATGGAACCTGTTAATTAAAATAGATAAATATTTGTCATGTAAGTAGTATATTTTATTAATATGAATCAATGTTAGGAGTGTAATGACCAACATTGATTTATATTAAAAAAAGAATATTCATGCTTATCTCATGCTCTACCACATGGCAAGGACTTAGTAAGTATAAGTAAAAGGATATTTGAATTAACATTTTTCATTATTTTGATAAAAATAAATGTTACCAAATATCAGATAAACAACACAAGTCTCTCAAATTAAATAAGATAGAATAGCCCTTCAAATCTGGTATATGTTATTGTAAAATTATGGTGAACTCTACTCTGCTTCCTACTTCTCATACTGAAATTTGAAATATTAATCACTCCTTCAAACTATTTCTTTTGACCTCTCAATCAATGCTAGTATGCCACCATCTAAGCTTAACCAGACTATTTAGGACCTAAATTTTGTTATGATAATCTACTCTTGTTTGAATAGCTTTTTGTATTTTCGTATATTTGGTAATTGGATTGGTTGAGAGGTTGAATGCTATTTATTATTACATATAAAACAACATATGAATTAAATATAAACTACAGTATTGCTCACTTTTCATTACTTTAAAATATTTTACTTTGACAATCTCAGAACAAGGCTGTCAAAGTAAAATGTGTCTACATCAATGGCCTAATGGTTTAAGTGATCTACTGCCAGAATGCACATTATTGTGAGTTCAAATCCCAAATGGTATACAAATTTGTGTAGTCCACAAATGGCTGTTTTGAATTCAGAAGCTTTGTGTATATTGTGCGAATGTTTATAAACTCTCCCACAGTACTGGACTTATTTCTAATGCAGCAATTGCTAAAAATAAAAGACTAATTATTATTTCCTTTTTTTCATTTCAGTACTATGCTGAATGCCATGCTGTCATTTACATAGTAGACTCGTCTGACAGAGAAAGAGTCTCAGAATCAAAGGAAACATTTGGTTAGTTTAATTATATATTTGTGACTTGGTGCCTGCTGTTTTAATAAAGCTGTAGTCAATATATATCAATAGACAATGCAACAACCTGCAGTAAGCTGGAGTACAGGCTTAAATAATATATACAAAAATATCTTCTTATTAACACTAAAAAGAGCACAGATATCTAATTGTACATTGATCTGATGCATCATACCTGTGCCCATTTACGGAACCTACCATCCATCCATCAGCTCTGTATCAGGATTGATTAAAGAGAAGATATTTTTTTCATAAACTTGGATAGCATTTTTGTTCTGATTTAGTACTACATTGACTTCATTCAATATTGCAGGTCAATAAATTGACACGCTTTATATATATTATTTAATTTTCTTAGTTTTGATACATAAACTAATATGTCTTAATTCTATCACCTTAAAACCCTAAATCTGTTTTAAACAATTTTACATACCCTTGAAGGCAGTGCTGGATCTAGGCACGTTTTAGAGTGGAGGGGTATCTTATGGTACCTGCCATGCTTCTAATTAATTATTGCGGTGCAGTAAGCGCTGTCCTCTTGCTTGGTGTCTGTAGAGGCTACTATGTTTGTCCTATGATAGTGCTGCCACTGCCTAATAGAGTGCGTACCACTAATAGAAAATCGTTGATATTGATAATACTATTTAGATTTTTTGAACTGTAGTGTTATTTTATTTCTCACTGATGCAATAGACAAAAGTTAAATGAGGAATCTAATGTGATACAATCCATGCCATGTTTAGTTTGTAAGCTATGCCACGTAGAACCAAATAAGTAATCCAAAAGTAGCTGTTTAGAGTGTGGTTGTATAACTGCCATTTAAAAACTTGCAATACAGGTAGTTATTATTTAATAATAATAATATTCTATCACATACACACAACACCATCTAGCCCAAACTAAGCAGAGCTTGTACTATGGATACTAGACAATGGATAAACATACATACATACCTTTTTTTTTTGTAAATACGTACATATTATACCTACATAGAAACACCCAGACAAAGACAAACATCCATGTTCATGCACACAAATGTTTGACTTGTGCGAGAATCGAACCCACGACCTAAGGCGTGGCAGTCGGTTTCACTGACCACTATGCCATCGAGGCCGACAGTATTTATCATATTATTCTTATTAACAGGCATGTAGGTTGTACTTGTTTTATATATGGAAAGTTCAACAATTGAAATCATTATAAATAACAATTAAGTGTTACTAATGTTTGCATTTTTATTCTGTATATTGTGTTGTTATTTTAATTTTATTCTTTTAATTATTTTTACACAATGTCAACCAATAGTACTTGCATATTGAATACTACTGAAAATAGATAGTAATTTTGAAAGCAACTATATACACTTTCAATATAGTTTTTTTCTGTGTTAATAATAATTCATTAATGGTTAAATGTAATGTAAAGTAGTTTACTTAAATATAAGAAATTAATTTGTTATATTATTATGTTCTATCTTCAAACAAATCTATTGGTAAAACCAAAGTATGATTCATTAGCTGATATCTTGTTTTGTTTATCTTGTATATAATACAATATATATCCATTAGTATAGCACTATAGATAAAAATAGAATACCGAGTCTTTGGTCGCCATTTAATATTGTCAATGTGGAATATAATACTTTACAGATGATCCTAAAATGATATCTATTAGGACAGTGCTTCCCAATTAATAGTATAAAAACCTTTCAAAGTATGTTAGATTACTAATATGAAATAGGAATATGCATAGCAATCTAACGATACTAATAAACATTAAAATTATTGTTATCGTGATAACGTCGATTTCGTCAGACAAAAATTACGGTAACTTTACAATCTATAAAAAATGCGAGGTTGGGCTTGTTATTGGACGAGTCCTAGAAAATATCCAAGTCCAGTACTCGAATACAGAATGACGCAGCGCACGTAACTACTTATGTACAGTGTAGTCAACGTTTTCGAATACGATTTTGCACATCGTAAGCTCACACGTCACCACATCAGTACGTCGAGTGTTCTACGTAGAGGGTCCGAATCCCACACAGGACAAATAAATGGTTGTTCCGAGTCTGGATATTCTTTGCGTCGATTGTCTGAATGTGACTCCGTGATACGAGATTTATTATTAGATCGCAAAAAGAAAAAAGATGAAGTCTGGCTCAGTGCCCTGTAGACGGCAATAGACTCACCATCTATTATGTGGAGTCTAAAAACCTAGCTTGCGGAATGTTTGTGTAATACTCTGCCTACACCTATGTGTTGCATCATGTGTCATGCATCTATATGCATCAGACTATGTATGTAGGTACCTACGAGTATATACAAAGTTCAATATAATATTCTATCACATACACACAACACCATCTAGCCCAAACTAAGCAGAGCTTGTACTATGGGTACTAGACAATGGATAAACATAGGTACATAATTATATATAATGTTCAATGTTCACGTTCAACATATTAAACGTGATGGAGTAACAAACATATCAACCTTAGCCTTTTGTTATGTCCCACGGCTGGGCAAAAGCCTCTCCCTTGGATTTCTAAATCACTCTGTTCGAAGATATTCCCTGCCAGTCCCTTTCGGAGACGTCCAAGTCATCTCGCCATCTCTGTCTAGGTCTGTCCCATCACCGTCGACTGTCTTTGGCACCCAATTGGTCACAATTTGTGCCCAAGCATATAA
This sequence comes from Catocala fraxini, assembly GCA_930367265.1. Lineage (NCBI taxonomy): Eukaryota > Metazoa > Arthropoda > Insecta > Lepidoptera > Erebidae > Catocala > Catocala fraxini. The sequence goes on along the minus strand of OV884032.1, from coordinate 22,631,150 downwards.
ACATATTAATAAATTATACAATTATAATGTTAAGTTAGTGTAGACTCGACATAATAAATAATATTTATTACATAACTAATGTATCCAGATAGAGAAACCGACAGTACAAATCTTTGACTTCACACTGTCATTTCTCACCTTATCGGTATGTCAATATTAGCGGACATAGTTCCAAATGAATGTCTGTCAAGTGATATTAATACTCAACAAATATGTATCTCTTATCTCCATTGACATAATTTAGCAATCTTGAAATTTAAAAAGCCTTCTATATTTTGTTTTTGACATACATAATAATAGGTATCTAACTGAGAATACATATTTTGAAATCCAAAAGTTCAAAATGGTATCCTGGGACACATACATATATAGCCTCACGCATACACTTCTTCCCAAGGGGGTCGACAGGGGTCTATTTCACCCATATTTTGCTAACTTTGTTTTTAAGACCCACGGAATAGGAGGCGAGTCTATAACTGTTTATCGGGCATTTTGCCAAACTCCGTGCTACTACTGGTAATTTCTTGCCAGCAAATTACAACTTTGAATGACCTAAGCATCAAACCCGAGATCTCATGCACAGCGGTCTGTTAAATTGCTCGGCACTTTACGTCGACACTCTCGTATGACGTAGTGGTTTAAGTGTACGCCTCACCGCTACCATTGCGCCGAGTGTTCGAATGCCACACGGAACAAAACTTTGTGTGATCCACAAATGGTTGTTCCGTGTCTGGGTGTTATTTGTGTCCGTTATTTGAATGTTTGTAAAGCCGCGATACAGGATTTATTCCTAGTGCGGGAATTAACGATATTTAAATGAAAAAGAAAAACAACTGTGCAATTACCATCGAGTAAGTGTCATTAAAAAGTAGGACATAATGTTGATAAATATTTTTTTTGTTGCAGATAGAATGATAGCTTCGGAGCATCTATCCGGGGTCCCATTGCTGGTGCTAGCAAATAAACAAGACATTCCAGACTGCATGGGCGTACATACTGTGAAACCTATATTTAATCAAAACGCGCACCTCATTGGTGCCAGGGACATTATGCTTATGGCTATTTCAGCTCTTACAGGGTGAATGTTTAAATCGCTTTTGAGTTTACAAATATACATTTAGTTAAGGGTTTAGTTGTTACAATTTGCAGATTTAAAAGTTATGCCTATGCTATACAACTAATACGAGAGGTCTAACCTCAAATACCTATCCTGGTATCCCTAGTATAATTATTAAAAATAACTATTTTGTTCTATGGTTATTCTTCATAAATAATAAAACAAAAATAAACGCCCAGACCTGAAGCAAATATTTCTGGATTCACTCAAGTTTTGGCCCTATTTCTCGCAGGGCCCTCCCTGTTACAGCACTTGGCGCATTGGCAGTGTTGATCTTTTAAACCTTATTTCTAACCACTTGAATACTTTCCCGCCCTCAGACTTGCTTTAAAACTATGTTCTTGTCCTACTGTAGCATGTTTATGTTTTCATTCGGATGTACTACACCTATGAGCTCGAGAGGTACTTAGTAGCACAAGTTCCTCTCTCTCTCTCTCTGCCTCACACAAAATCAGCTTTTACCATATCGATGATGCCCTTTATTCGCCTCTTAAATCAGGCTTGGGACACCATAGCCATACCAGCTATATATATAGCAAAATACTTCTACTGTTTTGCAATCTAGTCTTCTTCAATCCTTATTTTTAATAACAGTCACAGAACACATATTGACAAGTATTTTCGCTTACTTGTGCAATGCTTACAAATGAGTTGGCAATATTACTAAAATACTGAGTGAATACTCCAATGACATTGAAATTATAATTTTGCTTTTTAAACATTACTTGGTGACTACTACTTTTAATTGAAATACAATAGTATTTAAATAGAATTTGTGTAAGATAAACTAATGGCTTAATAAATTAAGAACTTAATGGATTGTAGCAATATACTTAATAGCCAATACAATAATTAATGGGCTAACTTTCCTGTTAAGCAACCCCATTAATCCGCCGTGGTCGTTTGTTTAATTGCACAATTATTATAACATTACACCATCTTTCTCAGGGACGGAGTAGATGAGGGCATCAGGTGGCTAGTGGATTGTATAAAGAGAAACAGCGTTGATCGGCCGCCACGCAACCACGATGACAACTTATAAAGGCGACACCTACACCCAGTGCATGTATAATATGTCCTACGCCCGACCGAACGACACCACTGATACAATGAATAATAATTAGTTTTCCTATTAAGATAATGATGTGACTCGTACGGCCCATTGTTTTGTACATACAGTATTGACATTTAAGAATAAAACATTACTAGAACTGGTGCTGTATTGCTATCCTTTTTCAGTGATAAATTATTGTACCTTTGATAAGAGATACGTTGTGACTGGATATTTGAGGAGTACCTGCACCTGATAAAAACACACTCTGATAACAGTACAGTTTGCACCGTCGTGAAATATTGTGGCATAGTTTGTGACATGTTTTTATTAAAAAAGTTTTAGCACAAGCTTAGTGTTGTTTTTAAACTATAAGTATGGCATATCCTATGTATGAAGTTGATTGGAGTGTATTGCCGCCAGAGCAAAACAGAAGGTAGGTGGGCAATCAAACTTGTAATTAACTGATAGTGGTGGAAGATTATGATAATGGCCAATAAAGAATTTTCAAAGTAAATAAGTACTCGAGTGTGTAAACATGTCAATCGTGAACCGCATGAAAAATAGAACGGAAATAGTTTTCCGTTTTCCAAAAAGTTTTCCACGTAGCATTCGTTCAGGATCCACAAGTTATCATATTAGACCAAACATTATACCTATAATATTGAATATGACATAAATTTTAATTTACTAGATAACGTTGAAAATAATAATTAATTTAACAATAAATGTAAACACAACATAAGTATGAAGGGATACGAAGAAAGTTATTTGATCAAAAATTAAGTAAACGTCATGTGCGAGTCACGGCGGCCATGTTGAATTTCTTGCAACGCACCACGGAAATGTCAGCTGGCAATTGTATTATTTCTTTGTAATTATTATAATAAAGCGTTAAAATTTGACAAGAGATTTTTTCTGTGATATAAAGTGAACACAATAATGAATAAATACTCGTATGAGTTGTAATTAGAAGTGAAAATATGACAGAAGTTAGTCAAAGGTGGCGTGCGATTTCTCTTGCATTTCTATGGTTTGTGACGAAATAAAATGCTTGTACACCCCACTAAATACGTGTTAATTCTTCTTTAGTTCCTTACGTTATGATTTTAAGAGTATTCAAGTGACAATTTTTGTATTTGAGTGATTTTTCCTTGACTGGTTTTTGACCTCCCGTTCTTTGCACCTGGCCCCGTGAAGAGCGATTACCTGTGTTCGTGTACAACGAGGAGCATCTGTTGTTACCTGTAAAGGACTATATAATCAGACAAGATGAACGGCTCCGAATCAGGGTAAATTCTGAATTATTTTACCAAAATAGGTTATAGTCTGATTTATGCTACAGAATTAGACTGATTATCATTTTGCAAAAATTATGCGGTTCTAAGATATTAATATAAGAATTTTATTACGTGGCTGTTGAAAATAACAGTTATAATATCCAGGTTTTATAGCTACACCACTTATGCTTTATTTTAATATATGTAGTAGTATTGAATTATCATGATCTCATTGTTTATATTGATAATAGTGCAAAGTCACCTTGCAGGCTATTCATTCAGCTCTTATTTACCGCAAAACCAATTTATTGAATGGTGTCAGTGTTCTTTATGTATATTATATAGCAATGTCAATGGTAAATTATTTGAAATAACAGATAACAGAAGAGGTTAAAGAAGTACTTACATGGACAGAAATATTATACCACATACAAACGAGATGACAAAAAATACAATATAGTTATTTTATTTATAGCACTAAGGAAAATGAATTGATAGATTTTCCTCATTTGTACAATCAGATGTCAATGTTTAACTATGTTTATTAATCACCTACAGTATTGATACTTCACATTGTAGACATGATTGTTTTATAATAAGAACGCTTTTCGCATCAGCTCATCTTGTATTATTTGTCCATTTATTAAACACAACAAGGTATAAACTCTTCTAACACAGCTTTATGAACTTAACTGGAGAGCACCCAAACCATTATTTTTTTTGCAATTGCAATAGCTGAAAATAAACAATTATTGATTCCATTTTATGATAAAGATAACCATGTCTTGCTAACCAGAGTACAGGCACAATATGTATTAATAGTCATATAATACATATGTAGTGAAGTTCATCAACCATTACATAATACAGCATTGTTAACATAAACAAAGCTTTGATGACATTTTGCATTCATGAGGCAAAGGACAGAATATCACAATGCCATTTGTTTTCATTATATTCTGTAATTCACAAAGCTTCATGGTGATCTTACCTATAGGTACCGTTTATGCTCGTTTTTGTTTACTTTTGAATATTTCTGTTTAGAGAAGTAAAATATTAGATTGTTCTAGCTAGCAATGTATTTTAAAATAATTGCCTATGCAATATTATTTATATTGTAAAAACATTAATTTACAAAGTCTTTAATTGTTATTTATTAGTTAACATAAAATAACTGAAATTCAAATTAAGTAGACAGATGTTATATCAAATGAACATCACTGTCACTTTCTTATCATTTGCTGTTACTGACTAAGGTGGATACTCACCTGAATATTGTCTGATATATTAATCTCAAATATTAAAATGATGTGTTTGATCAATTTAACTAACTACTTACATCTTTTAAATATATTTTTTACTTTATATATATAATTAATAATTTGTTCTTACAATTTAAACTGAATAATATGTGCATTTTTCAAATACTTCTAAATATAATATTGAAGTAGAAACTAGAAGTTGTATATATAGTTAGTAATTACGCAATAGGTTCACTCTTTAACAATTAATATTGAATAACAAAAATTTTCAAGACTTCTTGTATTATGCATTCAAAGTGTTATATTTCATATCACATGAAAAACCAAGGTATCATAATCATATTCTATTCACATGATATACAAAGAATGTTTACTATTGTTCCCATTTATAGACATGTTAGATTTTACCTTTGGTAATTGATCCAAATTGAGTACTGATGTTCCTTTATAGACTTATCAGTCTTCAATTTATGACAAGACTCAATTATTGACACTTTGAAATCACCTCATGTATTAGTAAAATGAATTGGTGTAGGTATTTATTGAAATTGACAATTGGCATCTAAATTATGAGTATATTAGACTAGCATTTGAGAGGCTGTTATTCATGTGTTAAAAATTGTTACAATAGAAAATATTAATTTTTGAGCCTTGTATTTACTAGTATGTCTGAGACTAGTGCATAATCTGCTCAAATATGAAGTTACAACGACTATAAAGTTGAATAAAATGCACTTGGCTAGCATAATGGACTTGATCCAAGTAGTCTTATTCTAAGAAAGGCTATCATGTGAAAACTGTCGTGTGGCAAACACCAGGTTGTAATGGTGTCAAATATAAACAAGTGTTTATATTTAATCTTTATAAAGTGTTAAAAGTGCAATATTGTACCTTATTTAAAATATAATTTCTCAGTTATTGATACAATTTTATTGCTAATAACCATAGCAATCAAATCCATTATTGTAATTCACTACAGTACTGAATGCTTTTTAACTTTAATGGTGCTATAGAAATAAAATTATTATTTTTCCTTAGGTTCAACCCGGCGTTTAACATTGCCACTATAAAGCAAGTGGTAAATGAGGCAATAGAGAGAGGTAAGCATTGACTTTCTGTAGTTTATATATACTTACCATCTTACTAATAATTATTCTTGAAAAGTAAATTAGTTCAGTCATATTTCATTGATATGTATTTTCTGATTTTTCAATTGAATGAGGTGTTGCCTTGAACCATTGCTTTAGAAGTTGAGTATATAACTAATTTATCTAATCAACAATGATGTTAGTAATAGCTTAGTAGAGCATAGTGATTGCTGTTAGTTGTAGCTTGTGCCCAGTGTGGATTCTTCACTCACAAAAACCTCAGTGCTAAAAGAGCTTATCTAGGTATCTTTAAATTTATTTAAAAGAATTATATTTGATATAAGTTTTATCCAAATTGTGAGTACCAAATCAAAATAACAGATAAATAGAACTATTTAAAAGTTACGTTAAATATCTCGCTAAATACATCAAAGTATTCAAAACACATGTTAAACATTTAATAACTTTTTAATGATTATTTCTTAAAATTGTTTAATTGTTACCTTCAATTAACTAACATCAAAGCAATATATGAACCTGTTTTTTTAATATTCATGAGTGAATGTTTTCATAAAACATACGATTTTAATACGACTTACTTTTAGTTAGGTGCATGTTGTTCAATAGAAGCAATTAATATAATTAACAGTACTTGCAATTTCAACAAATAAAATAATTATTAACTATATTGTATGGAGCTCAGTGGCTAGTTCACGAGCGCAAATAATCGCATTGCGCGCGCGCGCAACTTTATGCGCCGTAACACCATTGTTATTTGTTTTAAATTATACTATGCAAATAATAATTGACGATCGTAATGGTTCACCAAGCTTTTTTAATACGCTTTTTTATTTGATAACAATATAATACGCGCAAATGTACTACAATATGTAAATGTAAACGCAGATTTGTATATTTCTTTAAATCTTGATTTTGGTTTCTATACCTGATTTGTCAATGTAAAGCTATTGAATTACTAGCTGAATATTTATTTTGAAAACATGCTTTGTTATTTAACTATATATTAATACGTGAAGCAAAAACGTTGTACCCCTTTTAACGAAAATTGCGCGGGTGGAGGAGTATGAAATTTGGCGCCGTTAAAGTTTATATGGAGAAGAAGGGGCGAATCCTAATATTTTTATAAAATATGCATTACAAATACATTAAATTAATGGAAAAATACTACACGCACACAACCAAGCATTTGACACAAGCAGTCGAATTCAAAGTCGCTTCATAACTATGATTACATACATATGTATGTGGAGTAGGTGACAAAATTAAATGTTATACACAATAAAACATTAATAACGATCAAATTTAAAATTTAAATAAATTATGGGCGAATTTCGACCACTTGGCGACCGTTAGTTTAATTTAATCAAGAAGTAATGATAAATAGTAAATATATAGATATGATTATTTAAATTATTTTGTTATTGCACAGTTATTTCTCGAAACAAAAAGAATATTACGGTTTAAAATAATTGCAACATGATTGGGAGTATTTTATTTTGAAAATCGTGTAGTATTAGACACCAATAACATGAATATTTATTATAAATTAATTTAATAACTGTCATTAAAATAGTATCGGGTGACTTTTTTTCTTTGTTTTTATTGTTTCTAATATTCAAAGAAAAGGAAAATTCGAAAAATAATTTTTTTTATTGGGTATTAAAGTCAATTCTTGCCATTAATTATTTTAAGATTATTTCATGTAAAAGTTGGCCACGACTTCGCTTTTGATGATCCATACGAGAAGTCCATAAAGATGAGAACAACGTTACTGTCAATGGTGCTCGCTATCGTGTGATTTCCAACTTTTTATTGCCGAAAATACACAAGCTTGATCTGGTTGACATGTGGTTTCAACAAGACGGTGCCATATACCACGCAGCACACGAAATGATGGACCTATTGCGCAATGAATTTAGTAAGCAATTCATCTCGTTTTGGATCAGTGAATTGGCCGCCTAGATCGTGCGATTTGACGCCGTTGGAGTATTGTGTGTATAGTGAGAGTGTGTCAAATCTCTTATTTATGCCGATAAACCAGCATCTTTTCAAGCACTAGAAGACAACATCACACGTTATCAGTGAGATACCAGCCGATCTGCTTCAAAAAGTAACTCAAAATTGGACTTCTCGTATGGATCACCTAAAACGTAATCGTGGCCAACATTTACATGAAATAATCTTTAGATAATAAATGGCAAGAATTGATTTTTAATCCCCAATAAAAATTAAAATACATTTACCAAATTTCACCCATTATAAACTAAATGAGTACTCACTTTTTACTAATATTATTTTGCCTTTGCATATAATAATAAAATTAAGAATCCTGTCTCCTGTCGCATTCACGTATATCTTTGCCCACTATAAATTAGGAATAAAAATTCTATAGAATAATGTCCTCCAGACCGAATTTCGGCCACGGCGGCCAGTCTTAACAGAGACTGGCCATCTGCGCAGGAGATATTATAGTGCACAAGTGTGTGCGCAAACATAAGTGCACTCTCTGTTCCCTAACTCTCATGACCCGATGGGACGGCAATCCGACACGACCGGAGAGAGATCAGGCGCAGGACCAACGGCTTTACGTGCTTTCCGAGGCACGGGGGTGTCTAACACCGCCAACTTCCTAACTCCGGGCTGCTATTGAGATTTCTTTACAGAAAAACCCAATAGCTTTTTGTTGGCCCGACCCGGGATTCGAACCCGAGACCTCATGCACAGCAGTCGCATTCACTACCGCTGCGCCACGGAGGCAGTTCTATAGAATATATACTAGACAGAGCCTACGCATTTATCTTTTGATATACAGGCTGTAACAGAAAGTTGTGGTATTTTTTTAGGGCCGCTATGTATATCTGATAAATTACCTATGTGCCCTAACCCCATATCAAAATATCGAATTTTAAATTTTCACATTTTTTTACGCAACTTCTGTGGGGTCACCTATCTATGTTAGAACGACCAGCTCTATTGTAAACAATTTGAGGTAACAGTATCCACATCTGGCGCACAGTTATAATGGTCAATGGCTATTAAGTAAACAAAAACGGTTCTTTTGTAATTCTTAGAAACAATACACGTGCATGGCTGGTAGTGTTGTTTACGTATCGATTAGAATATGCTGATATTTATAAGTCGATAAAAAAGAAAATTCAATATCTTCGTGAAAATAATGTATACAAATTTAATTCTCGCAGTTTTCCATTGTACATGGGCTATATTATGTGACCCTTAAATATGACCACACCTTTCTGTTACACTCTGTATACCTTCTAAATGTTTCAAACATTTAACAATTGATGCTTAAAAGTTCGACACTATTTCCTCCACTTTCATATTATATTTCCTTCCGGCACTGAAAACATGATGTATGGTTATAATGGCTTTGTTGCTGTTAAATACAATAATTCATTTTATTGTACTGGTCGCATCACAAACAAGACCTCGTGTTGCAAGTTAAATTAAAAATCTCTACATTGAACCAAAAGAGTGCCGAAGAAGGTAGATCCTTGGTACAATCATATTGTCAAAAATTAAATAGGCCAATAGTAAAGATATTTGATAAGTATTAGGTTATATTCGGATGTATTAACAAAACCATAAAAAAGTGCAGTGTGTTTTGCACAGCAATTATACTTACTATAATTAATTTTCGTAATTGTATTCGAATATCATTTGAACGCAATTATGTGCAGCGCTAAAAAGTAGCTTCATCGTCAGTCTCATGGCATAAATTAACACTTATGTTTGTTTACCATCGTCTAGCCTTAGGATCGATTCCTGGATTAGGCAAAGTATATTGGGTTCTGCTATTATCAGCAGCACGATATCTACAAAAGTCTATTTCATAGAACCTAAAAACGTAGCTGGCGAAACGTGGGTGTAAATCACCTGCCTTCCCCTTTAGGGATATACAGTTGTGAGAGTTACATATGTTGTTTTAATAAGTAGCATTATAGCTATAGATAAAACATACTATTCACAATTCCAATATGTTATTTACCTTTTTTGGACTTGGAGGCTTACGATATTCCCTAAAGCTAAACAAAATTTAAAGTTAAGTGTTATACCTTTATATTAAAGCTTGCTATCGCACTTGAGGGCTTAATTATGACTTTCAAACTGTTAAATTATTAAGCGAAACGACGAGGACCAGACTAAAAGCCGGTCTTATCTTTACAATACTGTTACGGAGCGTCGAATCTCTTTATATAGGCTTACTACTTTAAAAAACTAAATTACATTTTGTTTCGCTCATATTATAAGCTTTATTTTATATGTCTGTATTGTAACTAAAGGTGGTGCTAGACTGTACGTAAAGTACAGTCAGCTAAAGATCGCATTGTCGGTCGAAATCAATACTCAACCTTATACAAAATCAGATTTAAAAAATATATATCTTAATTAGCATTACTTAAAAGGTTTTATTTAACTTGCAATGTTTGTTAGTTTGTTTAGGTCAAATCTTGCAAACTGAATTAAAACATCTTCTTTTTTATTCTTAACTCTAAAGAATTTCGATTAGATTGGTCACGAATTTTGTCAATAAACAATCGCACGTTGCATAGCAGGTCGGACAAGAAGTGCTCTGGCTAATGCCTTGATTACCTGACAACTCGAAACAGCCATTTTATGAATCACACAACTGTATATTACATTTAAGGATCGAACCATCAACGCTTGAAGCACTGGCGAGTGGCGAAGCAATCAATTAAATCACTTCGCCACTCGCCAGGGCTTCAAGCAGTCCGCACATACGCACAGTCCAATAATTTGCTATAGTCAAAAGCTAGCGTAAGTGATCTTGGACCCGGTACAGATCATAGGCAAAATTCCTGCATTGTGCTGCAACCCAGAATCTCCAGACAGAACAATGCGATATAATATTACTAGTCTTGGGAATAGTATCCCAATCGGTCCTCTCCCAAGAAGACGCTTCTAAGCAAATAAAGCAGGAAAATGTGTCTAAAATGGCCAGTGAATAAGCAAATATAAATATGCGTGAGACGTTTTTATAAGATTTAAAATGCAAATCAGACGGGACAATTTTGTCGGACTTTTTTGCAGACTCTTCTAAATCGAGTTTCCGCTTCGGGTATCATTTAAAACAATATTGTCGTCTGACGACTTCTCATCAAATCTCGAGTAAAACGAAGTTATAATTTGATTTCAATAAAATTTCTACAGTAACTCCTTCATTAACGTTGCTACTCCACCCATGTAACGAAACTTGAGACGAAAAAAGTGACTTAAAACTGACTTCGAATCCGCTTTGTATATCCAAGTGCAAAGATGTAAAAAAGAAAATTTTATATTTGAATATTTGTGATTGAATTTCTTCATATGGGTTCATGATATAGATTTATTTCTTAATTCAAGATAACCTTACGATCCTCTTGAATACCACAACTGTACGGCAGTTTGACTATAATCCTAAAACAAAAGGCTTCAGGTATTCCTTAGTAGTATCATCGCCATAATTATAACCAGCTGTAATTGCTCGTAAAACTATATTTTTTATCACGTTTCGCTGGATAGAGCCTAGCTTAAGTTAACGCACTCCAAACAAATGCACTGATCAATGCTTTCTATGTGTGTGTGTCGTCCGTAACAGTCGCGCCGGTTTCAGTGCGAATGCCGACTCCAACTCGACTAAGGGACCTGATCCGGCAGATCAGGGCCGCACGGACCGCGGCCGAAGAGAGAAGCGTCGTGAACAAGGAGTGTGCCTACATAAGATCTACCTTTAGAGAAGAGGACAGTGTTTGGAGGTGAGTATCTCTATTATACGTTTTGGGTAGGTATACACCATATTCTTATCACTATTACTACTGCAATAACCTTTACTAGATGAACAAGTTCTGAACCGAAGCAAAAAGATATAACAACAGAAAATACAACACAAAAAAAAATAACTTCCAAAAAAAAAATTGTTTAGAATTTAACTATTGTTTCCTTTAAGTGACGTCATCGTTCATGATGAATAGGTGCTAATTCTGATCACACATAATAAAGCGACAAGCAACTTCATACAGTATTGTATTATGAACTAGCTTATGCCCATAAACACCAATTTAAAAAGTATCCTATGTGATAATTTTATGTGTATGTGCCAATTTCCATCCAAATTCATTACATAGCTTTTGCGTAATAAAGTAACATACCCATAATATCTTCTCAAACTTTTACTATTACAATATAATAATAGGATACAACTTAAACAGATAATTTAATAGATAAGTGGTGCGATGGAGCGAAAATTGAAATATGTAATATTTGAATTGCTTTTTATTGTATCTAAATGTTTTTACTGAATAAACTACATCAAGGTTATTATCATGTAGGTGGATTTTTAAAGACGTCGATCCCGGCTGTCCAACATTAAAATGACCTTATCCTTTTAGTCTGTCACTATCATCAAGATCAGTCGATTTATTCATTCAAATCTGGTTATATTGCAAAGCCATTCCCGACCTAAGTAATCGTTATTTTTAAGCCGAAGTTGATGAAAGTACGCTAGATATAACAAGGTCAGACATTAACTTTTAATTTCGTCTGGTGATGATCGTTTTTGTGATTGTTTATGATCATCGAAGCTATTTCGATGAAAATTCGTTATCTGAATCAGTACTTTTTTGTGCATCAATCATCAATAAATCAATTTTGTGAAGCAATCACTGCATTTAGGATCAGTTACTGCAGAATCTATTTCTGCAAGAAAGACTAGAAAAATTAGGCCAACTTAGGTGCGACGGTGAATCACTTTATTTTTTATTTCACCACTGCTAGTCATGTTACCAAGAATTTGGCGGATGGCAACCATTTTGCCGCCGGTCGGAATAATATTTTATACTCGCCGTACCTTATTTAGATTGCGTTGGGGCGATAAGAATGCTGATGACCGGTACCTGGCCAGTTTCTTGTTTCGAAGACGTTGATAAATATATCGGTAAACGTGAATTGGAAGGTATATTTTAGGTTTTACGCTCATGAAAGATACCTTAATAAGTAAGTACCTATACTTACTGTTATTTTATTGAAAGATCTGAGCAATACTACAAAATTCGTCATCTAAATAAAAGTTTTTGACGTCAATGATTTTGGGGCAAATGTCAAATAGAATACAATATTATCATTTGACCAATCTGCAATCTGTAGTTCTTTTTTAGAAATATATTTATTGAACACCACAGATAAATGTTCTTACAAACAAAGCTGAAGCAGATCTACTGTGAACCTGTATACAAATATATATAAAACCGCAGCCAACGTCCTTGCATTGCGTACCTGCGGTTAGTAGACCTACCAAGACTTTTTAGGAACGCTGCTAGGAAGGACTCTGGAATCTATAGCAAGTTATGTTGACACGCAATATTCTTTTTTTAAGACTGTGGTGCTATATGCATCACTATGTTACATTAACAGATAGTCCTTGACGTGTAACACGTCTGATGACAGGCTCATGGTTGACACATAAGTGACATAAAAAAATGCGAGTAATAAATAATGAAGGTGGTATCGTGTGACTTTCCAAGTATTGGACCGTGTGAACTAATAAAATATTTGTATAAACATCAGAGATTCACATTGATTTTACAGACAACTGACGCAACTTTTCATATATTTCAATTACAATTTCATAGTATGATATACTTATCTGTATAAGTAAGTGACACAGCGTGGAAGTATATCGTTCGAAGGTCGTATAGAAACCGCAACTACACCACAACTTACAGTGTTACATACTTGCGGTTTAAACTATTTGATGACCAGACAGGCATAGAACTTTACGAGAACAATGTATGTTACGTTGAACACGAGATTTTTCCACGAAATATTCTTGGTATTTTGCCAATATCATATTTTAAAAAGGCTCAGTTCAAAGCCTCAAAATTAATTAAACTTAAAAGCCCGAACAATTTGTCGATGTATTATTCAAATTAATTAATTTAATAATTTTGCTTTAAAAGCGTCACTCTATAAATTAACTAAACCACGTTCAGTTTATGCAATTAGGCAACATTCCTCCAATTCCAGATCCATAGTGAATAACAATATAACGGAACTATTTCACTTAATCAAAGACTTCTTTATTCCAGTGTGGCCTGGCCGTCGTCTGGCTGAAGGTCGTCCTCTGTAGGATTTTGCAGCATAATTTATCACGTTGACCCGGTGATATTTTACGCCTTTTCACGGTTGGATACTTGAAGATAAAATGTTTTGTAAACTTCGATTCTTCAGTGTATCAAAGCGACCGGAATCACCGTCCTATTTACCACCGGAAACCAAAGCCCTGCCTTCTTGTCGTTGAAAATTAACATCAACATAAATAGGCTAGTCTTTCTTTAACGTTTTAGTAGAATTTAATATATGTAGAGCTAGCACAAAAACGCATTGTATTAGTCATTTGATTATGATGTAAAAGCCTGAGATGATGACAGTCAATACAAACTAACATGGTTTTGAAACCATTTTATTTGAAGTATGATTTAAGAATGAATGAATGAATTTATTGTTTCACTCATCATAACATACATGAGATACAATTTTAAATGTAAGCATATCAGTCATGTTAGGTAAAAATTGTTTGCGGCTGGTACTTATAATAGGTAAAACCTGTACCATAAGTACCAGCAACCTTCCAATGATACAGTAGATTTATAAAACTGACATATTATAACATAATGTTGAAACAACGTGGGTACATTTACATTTACTAACAAAATTATCTATAAAAGACTTCCAAAACAAATAAAACAAAATAAACAACAATCTAAAGAACTAGAGCTAATTTACTAAACCTAACAAAACCTTGTGTGTTAGTTAATATCTTAGTGTGTCAGTATGTGAGTGTATGTGTGTGATGGTGTGTGTATGTGTCTCAAGTTATTGGATGAAGAAGATTCTCTGTGTCGTCGTATGATAGTTTTAGTAACCATTCCCTTACGCTATCTTTGCACTTATGTTTGTTACTGTTAACTATAGTGATTAATTTATTTATTTTATTGTAAACGAACCATCCAAGGAAACAAAAGAATTTCTGACTAAATGAAGTCCTACTGATAGTACCTATTCGAAATTTGTGTCGCCGAGCGATTATCTGCTGAGCGGAAGAGATGGATTGTCCAGATGAAGAAAAGTATGAATGTTGTCTTAATATAATCTGTAGAATAAAAAGTTGTCGCACTGTCAGTACCTGACAGTATTCATAGAGGTCCTTGGTAGGGTATCGAAAGGGCTTAAAAGTGGATACCTTTAGTACTGCTCTCTGAGCTCGTTCGACTCGTATTATATGACTCTTGGAAAGCGCCACCTCAAGAGAATATACAGTACTCTGTCTGAAACTGACAAAGAACATAGTAAAGAATCTTCTATACTTCAGGTTCTGCCACATGCCTTAAGTGTTTAAATACGAAGATTAGTTCACGAATGCGGCCAGCTAAGTGATCTATGTATTGCATAAAACTTAACCTATCATCAAGAATCACTCTTAAATATCTTACAGTTGTCACCTTTTCTAATTTTGGGCAGTCACATGTGGAGTGAGTATCTAATATATGTTTGTGTGCTGTAATGGAATATCTTACTTTGTCCAATGATATTGCTAGTTTTCTAATACTAAATGTCATGTATTTAGTTTTTCCACATTTAGTGACAGTTAGTTTAGCGCTAGCCAGTGTGTTATTTTATCTAAGTCTATCTGTGCTGCATTAAATGCTTGCTTCCATGTGCGTCCCGTAAAGATAAGAGCTGTAAGTGTGTAAGAAGTATAAAAAATCAATTAGCTTTCTTCAAAGATATTTTGCGCTGTTTGGATTTGAGAGCCGAAACGGCGCTGGCCCTATCTGCGTAGTTATTGCTTTCCTAATAATTGTGCTCTTAAAATATCTTTCATATATGTTTTCTGGCAAATCGTAAAAGATATACCTACTGAATATACTAACGATGTATTTTTAACATTATTATTAAATTATCTCCAGTGACCTTCCGCCAACGACTTCGCCGTCGTTAAAATACATATTTAATAAGCCTCGACTAGAGAATTTTTTTAGTTAAATCAATAACCCAATGTCCACTGGTTGTTACTTATTACCCGCGACGTTTCTCTTCTTTCTTCTCATCAAGAAGATTGTGTCCTTCGTCAAATTGAGCTTGAATTAAATAATTTAAAATATATTAGAAGTATTGATGTACATTATCCTTTGGACTACTATATCTTACAAGAGAAGTTGGATCAAAGTATCTTGACCTACATATATGTATAATATAGCAACCTGCTAAGAAAGAGCCTTTTGTAGATATTTTTACCGATAAATTGAACAGATTACTTGTTCCTCTGTAAAGATTGGCAATAAGTTTGCTGTAGTCTTAAAGTTATTCCTGGTACAGACTTTATAGCAAATAAGATTTCAAGTGACAGACTTAAGATTATTTACGTCGTACTCCATTCAATAACTTCACACAATGTCAAGCTCTGTATACGCAAATGATTGGTTGCAAATTACACATCATTAGTCTTGTCAGGCGACCGCAGGTTCATATGTATTTAATGCTTTATGTCAATATATACAGCGTTATATAATAATTGATCTCTGTACTCGCAGTACATGTGTAATGATCGACACCGGTTTTAAACCAACGCAGTCGTTTATTTTTTTACATAATAACATTTAGCTGACAAAGTTACGAAGTATACTGGATTAGAAAGTGAAGGATGATCATGAAGAGCCAATCGCTACAGGTGTAAAAAGGCTCGAGATTAGATCCTTGAGAAACCCCTTAAAACGTTTTACTACATACTTACGATAAAATATTGAGTGTATAGTGCTCACTATCGACCATATGTTTACTACCAGACGTTTTCTTAAAGTCCTTTGATGACGTAATCGAATAAACCCTGTTCGGTACATTTTCTTTCATCTTAGATCTCAACGGAAATTAACTTACGTGTTTTTTTTTCAGATAAAAAATTGTGTTTGTGTTGTTTGGATTTCGATTACATATAAGGTGGTTAAGTAGATACATTGGGAGTACAAGGACGAAGTAATGACCTTTCTATAAATATCAGCCCATTTATGCTCCGTCGCTGGGTACGGACTTCTTAGAATTGATATACATTTATCGGTTGTCTATAAGTACACAGTTATTGATAAAGTTTTTCAAGTTGGACAAGCATAGGTAATTTTTATAAATACAGGAATAAAATTCAACAACGCCTTACTTTGACTAATTTACAGGTATCTTGTCTAAATGGAGTAATACAATTTGAGCACTAGATATCACGACACAGATTTCTCTTTATCCATCGAATGACATATTTTTTGTTGACAATTTCTGTGTGTTTCAGAGCATATCGTAAAATAAACTATATTTTGCAAAGTACAGAGTTAGATAGACACTTGTAAATAAATCTTTTGTAACACTTTCGACTTGATAAACATTTTTCTCTTATACGAACCACGATGGTTGAAAAATAGCTTGAGATTGGGTCGACCCCCAAGAGACTTGGTCTTTCATTCGGGTCAACGTGAAATAAAATACGATAGCCGCTTTACCAAATGGGCCGTTATTTTAGGACATTAAATCCCATTTAAACGGATAATGTGTTAAAACAAAAAGAAAGTTAATTATACTGTTCTCTGGAACATTTGACGAGAATGGGCACGCGTTGAAACAAAGCCGATTATAAAATAAGGTGTTCGTTGGATCGATAATCTATATATTAATACGTGAAGTGACGGAGGAGTATGAAATTTTGCACAGTTAAAGTTCATATGGAGAAGGAGGGGCGAATCTTAATATTTATATAAAATATGCATTAGAAATACATTAAATTAATGAAAAACACAACACGCATTAACCATGCATTTGACACACGCTGTTGAAGCGCGTAACTATGGTTACATACATAAATATGTAATGACATATATCAGCAATATCTTACAGGCAAATTTTGGTCGAATTTCAAGCACTCGGCGACCGCTAGTAATAATTAATTAGTGATGTAGCTTTTGAACAAAATCTGGCTCAGATTGTTATGAAACAGGGTTGGATGGTAAAAGGCATAAATGGGGCTTGTGTCTTACAAATTAGTTAAGAAAATAATAAGATTCATTAAAAATGTTTATAATAATAATAATAATCATCATTTATTTCGGGCTGCATAGGCCCATAGATAAATACCTTAACTTCAAATTTACATACTATAATATTTAATGTTCGTAAATATATCTTAATACAATAAGCTAGACATTTTCGTTAAATGCTTCACGGTGGAGCATTCACGTAATTATTACGTGAATAATTACGCGTAATATCAGATTTGATGTATCGGATATAAACTGATTGAGTATTTTGGCTAATTGGCCAAAACTTCCAATGGGTTTGCATTTGCGTGTAATGATGTATTTGGTTCATAGGCTAGCAATTATTTTATTTACGTAAATTTACTTCAATTTATAATCTCACAACTGATCACAACTGAACCTACAAATCCAATTTGTCAAGTATATAGCTTGTTAACTGAAACTGGTAATCATAGGCAAGAGTCAATCTAACATAAAACATTTTCCATCAGATGTCGGAACATAGCGAAGCTTCTCTACATTCACATGCTGGGCTATCCGGCGCACTTCGGGCAGCTGGAATGTCTCAAGCTGATCGCCAGTCCACGCTTCACGGACAAGCGCGTCGGCTACCTCGGCGCCATGTTGCTGTTAGACGAACGTCAGGACGTTCATCTGCTGATCACCAACTGCTTGAAGAAGTAAGTAGTAGATATTAAGTTTATTGCTCCTGACTGTCCTCAGTCAATAGGCAGATTGCCAATTGTGCGGTACTGAGTTTCATCTTGGACGCGAAGTGTGTTTTACTGCCATATGTCAGACGTGCCTACTGACAGACAAGGCAGCGGTTCATCTTTGATTTGCCAAAGCCAAAGCTAAGCGCGTGCTCAGTCCTAACTTCTTGCCCAGCGATAGTCATCATCTCAGCCGAAAGACGACCACTGCTGGAGACAGGCCTCCCCCAAGATTTTCCAGACAGACCAGTATTGGGCTACCCGCATCCAATGATAGTAGACCTCTTTTAATCTGTTATTGCGATTTAAGTCTCAATATCTGGTAGATGAGATCATGAGTGTTTCAAAGAACTCGCCAAGCAGCTTCGTATAGTCGATATGAGGATGCAATGGTCTCCAAACACATGCGAGTCGTTTGAAAAGTATTCACTATATGATGTGCCTAACGGGGTGTCTGAAATAGGACTTTGTTTTCAGTATTTATGTGAGTATTATTCAGATAATATGAGGACTCAATAACCTATAAATCGGGACTAGCGGTGCCGATAAACCAAATCTTAAACGTTAAAATCGCTTTTATGTTTCTGACTCATGATTTCTCTCCTAACCGCACCAAAGTAAAAAGTGTAGAACAAAGTCTGAAATAGGTCAAATTTATACTTTTGCGGTACTTATCGCGTCGTATCCAAAACAAAGTTTCGATTTCGTCAAACCGTAAGATAAAAGATACTTGTGAATTCGAACTCTGTGAGCTCGCGAGTATTTCGACTGGTTTTAGACGTAACTTCGGTGAGCCATTTGGTTCGCGTGCGGCCCGCATAGCCGCATATTTCACGATAATTGGCCGCAAAAACCCTCTAATTGATTTAGTGCTAATGTATCAAAGTTATCTATAATTCATGATTTACAATTTTAAGGTAATATTTTTAACGTTGATGGAAAGTTTCTTGACCTTACTTAGTGATTTTAGAATAATTGAAGCAAGGGCAAGCGGGTATATTGATTGAAGCTGGGATGTTGCTCAATCTGAAATAGCCCTAGAAGAGTATATTACAAAAGGCAGCCTTGTGTTGTCACCCTGGGATAGGCAGAGTTTCTAGGCTACCCAAAAAGGCACTGTGCTGTTGTCAACAGGGTCAATGATTTCTGTCCCTCGCGCTAGAAACATAGCATTTCCTAAATGTGCGAATGAATCCTCCAGTGTTCCAAGAATCCTAAAGCTACAGCATCCACTTAAAATCAGGCTGACTGTTTATATGTTTGCCATCTAGGTTGTATAATAAATTAAAATACAACTATGAAACAGAATTTTTCTGTAACCTCGGTAAACCGTGAGGTTCTCAATTTTGAGATGAGTTACTATTCTACAAAATAATATTTAGATTGATTAATTACTAAAAAAGAATATAACCGACAATAAAAAAAATCTAATTCAGTAATAAAGGATTTTGCTTGTCTCATTATAATATATATAAGAATATGAAATTAATAGCGATATCGTAGCAAGGATGAATGATCTATATTTAAATTAAAAACACCAAAAAGAAACCTAGTGCACACCCAAAATCAGGACGTAAATAAATGAAGCCATAATAGATTCACTGGCCATGTGTGCGTGCGTAACTACATTATATTAACATACATACACGTCAATACCAATTTTGTCTCTATTCACTGTGTAAAATTAAACACTTCGAACCCTTATAACATAAAAATATTTTTAGTGAAACACACTGCGATGCCTTTATTAAATTCGAAGTCCCTTCCGACCTCTTTTGAACTTTTATTACATACGCATAATATACCGTAATAATATTAGGAACAGGAAGTGCGGGATTATGTCCAACGAACGAAGAACGCTTATGAGTGCAGTAATCCCGCCATGTCCGGTGTCCCACGAAACCCACGACCCAATAAAGTAACTACTCTACAATATATTGTATAGCGTCGTCCTACTCTTACTGTTTAGCTTTTATACGCGTGCGAAGGAGAAGGTATAGTGCGGAGGTTCTCAACGCTCCTCCATTACTTTTCGCGGAGTAATAGGCGCGATCTATTGTCTATTCTGGGGACAAAGGCCGACACAGTCCATTTGCTATAAATGGTCGTGTTTATTTTTGTAACAACTAATGAGGTGTCCCTTATTTTTATTATATCCGTACTTCATATTCTCGATCTAGTTAACTACTAGTGGTTAAATTATAAAATTGTATTAAGACTTTGTCTGGACATTGGACATATATTATTGAAAAATGAATTGGGTGGCACGAAGTCTGCATCCAAAAGTGGTTTTTATAGATTTTGGTATATTTGTTTCGATAACATCCAAAAACTGCTAAATGCATGTTGGTGCAGTTTTTATATTTTGATAACTGAACATCAAGTTAAAATCTAGACCATATGATATCTCATTCCGTTTCGTGAGAATCGATGATATAGCGAAGTCATTTACTTACATTGCAGTAAATGATGGCAGACAAGCTGAAAAGATGCTTATCAACTACACAAATTTTTGTCATGTCATCATGGAGAGAATATTTAATTAACTTTCTGTTTTTGCCAATCCATCTTGCAATACGATATACGACTCATGCATTCAATTATTATATTTATGATTGCCACTCGTAAATAAGTAAAAGCGATTTTTGAAATCTAGTGATAGAGGTAAATGTCAAAAGGCAGAAAAAAGACGTGCGTACTTCGTTGTGATGTAGCTACTTAAATGCAGGTAGGCTTGTGTGGGAGAGAGCAAGATACCACCCACAACGCCTCCGCTTTTTCTCATAGCCAATTCTGCTATTAATATCGATGCTGTTTATAATATAAAGTTATATTTGAATGCTATTTGCTTTTGCATATATATTAGGGTTTAAAGTATGAAGTTGCCGTTGTATAGTAATAGATACTTTGAATTAACATAAAACCTTCATGGTGTGAGATTTTCGAGTGAATTTTTTTTCACATGATATCTATAAGGTTCTTCTTCGTCAAACTACCAAGGAGTTAGCGGCATGGTTTAACGTTACCCTACCTACAATATTGGCTCATATGCATCAAATCAATAAGATAAAAAAATGTGAATAATTGGTGCCTCATGATTTGACTGATCTGCAGAAAGAAATGCGTGTTGAAATTGTGTTGCCTTGTTGAATCGGTACAGAAATGAAGAAATATTGGATCGAATTGTGACATGTGACGAAAAGTGGATTCTTTACAATAACCGTAAGTGAAAATACAATAGTTGACTCCAGGTCAAACGCCGCAACAATGCCCTAAAGCAAAGCTTACCAATAAAAAGGTAATGTTATATATATATATACCTATATAATAATAAACTGTTTGGTGGTCTCTTCATGGTGTTATTCACTATAGCTTTCTCAGGTCTGGTCAAGCTATAACAGCAGTTGTTTACTGTGCCGAACTTCGAAGAATGATGGTGAAATTGGCAGTGAAACAGCCTTGACTCGTGAATCGATCTTTACCATTATTGCTCCATGATAACGCAAGACCTCACACTGCACGAGAATCCTTTGTAACTCTACAGGAGCTGCAGTTAGAATCCATACGTCATCCATCGTACTCGCCAGACCTTGCTCCAACGGACTACCATTTTTTTGGGGAATTGGACAATTTTGTACATGATAAAAAAATTTCTTCGCAAGAGGCAATACATAATGCTTTCACACAGTCTGTCCCATCTAGATCCTCGGAGTTCTATTGTAAAGTCATAAATGAACCTCCGTTTAGATGGCAGCAATGTATAGATAATGAGGATAAATATTTTGATTTTATTTATTCAAAATATTTACCCATCTGGTACATCCCACGATATGGTACATCTCAGAAAAAAAAACTATTTTCAATTTTTCAGTACATCTCGGCAATTTTATACTTTAGCCCCTAATAATAACGTAAAAAGTTCATAGTATCAATATAGACTTAGACCGAACAATTATTTTTCGATCTCACTAATAATTGACCTGTGTGGGATTCGAACCCATAACACTCAAAGCGGGGCGACAAAGCGATCGCTTGCCCACTAAGCCATCCATGTACAATCGCCAATCTTGTGTGTTATTGGGCCATTGTAAGTGTAGGACCGACCTCAGGGTGGTAGTTTATTCACAACTTATCAACACTGTCCAGAATGACAGCGCTTGCCAAAGTCGATTAGTACTTCCTTCATTTAGTACAAGCTCTGCTTAGTTTGGGCTAGATGGTGTTGTATGTGTAGAATATTATTATTATTCAAGTTTTGCCCGCTACATGCTACTGCAGTGTGTGTAATCCTACGTATACATACCGACTCTGCATAATGGGCTATCGGTAATACCAATATCGAAAAGGTGATTGTTGAGCGAACCGGAGCTAGTTATAACGCTAACTACGTGATGTAGGCTTGCCTTGTGAAATATCTATAATCTATAAAT
The DNA here is from genome assembly GCA_930367265.1 of Catocala fraxini. NCBI lineage: Eukaryota > Metazoa > Arthropoda > Insecta > Lepidoptera > Erebidae > Catocala > Catocala fraxini. The sequence continues at coordinate 22,608,099 of OV884032.1, read as the reverse complement.
ACGTGAAAAGAAAAACTTATTGCCTTTATTAGCATATTCGCACACAGGAATGTAAGATTAGGAATAATATATATGAAGGAGGACTGCGGAAAACTCTACTTTAACATATATATATATGTTAAGCAAAGCCTAAACTGACGGAACTGAAATAACGTAGCAAGTGGAAATCCGCAGCTTCTGCCTGCTATTCAGGAAATAGGCGTGAAACTATATTTAATTAAATACTGGAAACGCACGCGTGTGGCTATGAATATATGTATATATTTGAAAATACATGATTTCCGACCATTGGCCGACCACTAGTAGTAGTTAAACACAATCAAATCATTTAGGGGAATAGGGAAAGCTGCCCTACTTTGCCGATACCTTCCCTATTTCTTGTGACCACACCTTTAGTTCTTGTGCATTTATAGATTTGCCTCAGTTTTATAGTAATCAATCAAACATTTGATAGCCGAGGGTTGATTGATTAGTTTAGGTTATCGACACGATAACCAATGCCAAATAGTTTTTATCTACGTATCCAATGTCAGATTGCAGCGCCATATGACACGTGTAGCTTTCTAAGAAATCATAATGTTATGGTAGTATTCTGCATTTATGATTCATTGATTTCTGTCTACGTCTTCGCTCGCGTAAAGCCACGGGAATTCATACCGAGATAGAAGTCTTGTGTGTTAATCCAGGACATTGTCTATCTGTGGGACAAGTTTCATCAAAATCTGTTCAGTCGTTTACACATGATTGAATAATAAACATTTAAACATCTTTGCAACCTACACTTGTTAATTAATTGACCGAGTGTTGTTTATTGTTTTGTGGCGGTACGAATGAGCGCACTTGCTCGGGGAAACACCATTCTCTAAAAGGCAACACCATTATTTTTACGAATAGTAACATTGTTACTGCATTTCGCTCGGAGAGTAAGAGTGCCGAAGGCATTAAGAGGAATGTTAGGCTCTTTCCATCATTCCTCTGCACCTGAAGATGACTACTTCACCCATAATTTCTTTCCTTCCATCCCATGTTCAATTCCTTTTTCGTAAATTCTACAACGCGCGGGTGACATCTCTGGCAAGCGAACAAAACCTACGATAAACGCTTACATTCAAAGGGACCGTATGCTTGTGCTATGATTATTGTCGTGTTTTGATGTATGTTTGTTTGGCATATGTATGTATGTACGATTGTATGGTCCCGGATTCCAAGAGAGAAAATGTCGAGTAACAAAACATAGTCTGAAAGCGTGCCAGGTTGACGGCAATTACCTCCCCTTTTTGTAGGTACCACGTGGGCTTAAAACATAGCTAGCAGAATTTGTGTGTAATATATCTCTGCCTTCTCCACTGGATATACAGACATGAGGCTATGTAAATTAGTATGTAATCTTAACCGAAACATTTCTACGTTTCAGACTAAAAAGGCTCAATTAAATCCCACATTTTCTTTAAATCCAGTGCACATAAATTGTTTCCTATTTGCATTTGAATCTGGATAAGCATTACAGTGCCCTCTATGCACAATCCAGCTGAATTAGCCTGAATTTTCGTTTTGCTTGCGAACGAACTGCAGTAAAACAAACAAGATCCGCCATGTTTAAATCCTTTGAATTTCTTGCACGCGATGCTTTTACATCGATAAGAATCGCGTATTTGAATCGATGTTGTAGAGCGGTAGGCGTTGTCTCGATTCAATCGTATGGATCGAAGCGTTTACATAATAAGAATCGCTGATTAATGCGATTGGCCGTATTCGTTCACATTGTCTTACCGTCATTGGGATCAATAGTGGCTAACTTTGTGTATTGACTGATAATGTTGTTGACATGTTTTTGGGACTTATGCGGTTTATAAAATCAATACTAATGCGATAAGTGTGGCAGTAATTTTGTTTGTTTGTTACGTTTTCATGACTGTAACTCTGATTGATGAGCAAAAATTTGGCTTGTCATACCTTAAAAGGGGCACGACATACACGACTTATAACCCTTTGTTCCCCTAGTCTACGCGATTCACAATGCGTTTTCTATTGTATTTGAGATGCCGGCGGAAGACAGTTTAACCTTTGAGCTTCAGCGACTCGCTTTATTATACCTGTAATTCCAGCAATTGTTAGATTAAAGAAACGTAAATAATGTCGTAGGGAACAATATCATAAATGTTCTTTATAAAATTACTTTAGGTATATAACGATAAAGGCGACTTTTCTAAAGAAACCGAAACTCTGATTTGCTTTCTTTCTCCTGCAGAATAGCGTAGTCCTGCGATAAAATGTTATTATTAGGTTTTTCTGTTAGGCAATTTTCAGTAGCACCACGACCTATGAAAATGTACCCAATCGTATTGAATACAAGTAGTACAAGAAAAGTAATAGAAGTAAAATATATCGAATATTGTCTTACGTTTACGCGAATATTATACATTGAAATTAAACTACTTTACAAGGATAATTTTTTTGTTATGCTGGGCAAAAAGCTCTCTCCCTTGGACCTCCAAACCACTCTGTTGGAAGACATTCCCTGCCAGTCTCTTTCGAAGAAGTCTAAGTCATCTCGCTATCTCCGTTTAGGCCTGGCCCGTCGCCGATAAATAAAATAATAAAAATAAAAAAATAAAAATGTTTATTGCCACAAAAAAGAGAGAGTGAGAGAGATGAAAATATACATACATTCACTGTGGGTTATTAAACACTAACTATACAAGTGTGTATTTCTGAAAAGGTACTGAGACTGTTACCAAACTAGGCAAGAGCCTGTATTTTGGCTGACAGTGTTCAGTCGTGGTAATTGACACTAGTGTAAATAGACGTTTAGATGAAGACGTGAATGTTGCTGTACAGCGGATTACATTTGTTAAATAAGTAAGTATCTAAGTAAATTAACATTTTTAAAGTTATACATTTTATTTATAATCATTTTAGTGGAACAGAAGACATTCATCTGGATTTATATTGTGAGCGAGTGTGATGTGTGAGTGTGGTGTGTGAGTGTGGGTGTGTTGTGTGGATGTGTAGTGTGGTTATATAGGTTTATGTTGTGCGTGCGTGCGAATGTATACCTAAGAATGAGTGTGTAAATACAAGTATATGTGTAGATATATATTAGTTGAGTGAAAGGTGAGATATAGCTATTATGCGATGAAGGTAAGTAAGACCTCCGTCATTTGGTAGTTAAGTTAAATAAAAAAATACATCAAAATAAACAACATATACATACATGCATAAAATAAATTATACGGGATTTTAAAATAAACAACGCGATAATAATAATAATTGTTTATTATGTTTAAGTTGGCAAAAAATATCGGTATGAAGTAGCTTAATACTAAAGTACCTCTGCTTGCTCTATGGTGATATACAATCGTATGCAAGCATAACCAGGTACCCGCAGCCATTCAATAAAAGTAGTTTCGTTGCCAGCCTGCGTTCAGACGCATACACAACATTACTCATTATCCGATCATATATGCGTAAGATCCTTTTGTCTTATAGCAATAAAACTGCTATACCGCCCACTCATAGTTTTACTTACCGGTCACGTTATACACTATAGTATAAAAATGGTAATCATTCAGCGATATTTGCTATTGCATGCATAATATTGATCGTGGTGACGATTATATTGTACGTATGGCTATATCCTCAGGTCTAATATTTGTCTAACCCATAAATTGTTGTTCCGAATCTGGGTGTCCATTGCTTGAATGTTTGTAAAATCTTCCGTAAAACAGAAATTATACCAAGTGGGGTGATTGGCTTTTGAAATATAACGATAATAAATTAATTGTTGCCATAATTATGTATTTTAGCCTGTCATTATAGGTAAATTAAAATTGAGTATCTGTATGTTCGTGTCCGCTAAATAGTCGATAAGTTATTTCAATCATAAAAATGTGTTCCGTGTCTGAGTGTTCTTTGTTCGTTGCGATAAACTAGTACGATAGCAGCATTTTATATTTTTAAAAAATATTTTTAACAATATTTGAAGGTACATGGTGAACATAATAGATGTAATGCGACTGCGTGGCGTAGAACTGTATGCGACCGTTGTGCATAAGATCTTGGGTTCATTCCAGAGTTGGCCAAAGTGTTATTGGGTTAAGCTGTCCAGAAACTCTCAGTAGCAGCATGGTGCCTGGAACCGTACCCGGTAAATCGCAATAGGCTCGATCTCTATTACATGGCACCTAAAAGAGTCTGTCCTCTACACCATCTCGTACCATGACCGTGATAGGAAAGTATCAGACACGAAAAGCAACACAATACGCCCTGCTATAGGAACTGCTGGTCGGTGACGGAACGGTCTAGTGGGCATAGTCTTATACATTTCCTTACAAAGAATATTTTTTTGCCTGACATGTTCCTAGCGCGGTCGTGATATGATACGGGGTAGTGGACAGACTCCTTAAAACCATAGCTGGCAAAATGTAGGTGTGATAGGTACATCTGCCTACTCTGTCGAGGATATAGATATATATATATTTTTTTTATATAGACTTGAATAGTATATATATTTAGCCGTATGGTTAATGCAGATCACGTATAAATCGCACGTGTATCTTCTCTTAAGAGGCAGTCATTTCTAAATAAACAACTATTTCAACTAAAATATAAAAAACTTATAGACACTAATAATATTAAAACAGAAATAAATCACATATTTTATATTTCTCATTTTATTTCTTTTCCTTGACCTATATAAGTACAAAATTGAATGTAGTCAAAAAAGCGATCTAAATATATATCAACTTTTCTATTCCATTTACATTATTAAATATATTCTTATGATTTTATTGCCTTCTATACCGCAGGGGAACGTTGTCACTTTATGAAATGAAAGAGTCCCCTAAGCAATTCAATTTATCCACATAGTCTGGAAGTGAAAGTAGGTATCGTCCATTTCCGCCGCCTAGCTCTCTTAAAAAACTTCTACGTGCAATTTGTTAGTGAAATAGACTAGATTTTGCTCGCGTAAATCTAGGTTAGGTTAGTAACAGTACCTTTTTCTGGGTGGAAGGTACCATAATATGTCCTATTCTGTACCCATGACAACGTGTATGCGAAATTAACATGATGATCGGTCGAGTATATAAGGCATAAAAGCGTAATAAACAAACTCACTTTCGCATTTGTAATATTAAGTTCAAGACTGCGCCGAGCGTAAGACAGAAAATGACAGCTCGTGCGGCGCATATTCAAATCGGCGCGCGGCCGCTATAGTAAAATTGTATAGAGGATTTGAAGTGCTTTTTTGATAAATATGTATCTTTATTGTCAACCAATAACTTAAATATTTGGGACGGTCAAATTGTAATATAACTATTTATGTTTCGTTTTAGCTGTAAAATAGGATAGATTTCTACTGTTATAATCTAAAAATCACGTAACACGAGCTTACGTTTTTACATTTTTCGTGTAAATTTACGTAATTTTGTACGCGAAAATATTAATTATTTTATTTTTTTACACAGAGTAATTGTAAACACATTCATTGTTATGGTAAATATATATTTTATATTTGTATTAAACAAAAAGTGTTCATTTTATTCACTTAACTGTGACCGCCTGTTTTGGCATATTTCGCTCGGCGCAGTCTTAAGTTATTTAAGAGGTCTAAAAGTTAGGAGAAGTAGATTTGGACCTTTTCGATAACTTGTCGTACGTTATGATGTAATCTTAATAATTTATGACATTTTCTTTTTTGTGCTATATTATTACTTAATGCGTCAGCCGCGCTGAATATTAATTTTGCGCATTGTAATGAATTCTAAATTGAGTTCGGGATCACAAAATACATTACATATAGAAGGTTTCTATATATAGCGCGAAAATTCAAAACGTTCTGACCTAAACGGGTGTCGAATTGCGGTCAAAAGGTCGTGGGTTTGACCCTATCAATTTAATTACACCAGTGCCTTAGATCCAAGAATTAATTTCATCTGCTGATATGGCTAACTCCAAACCACAAACAGTACAATTTGCTAAATTGCTAGTAACCTTTAAAATAGTAAATTGATACGATCTCATATAAAAGTACTCCTGCAGTCACAAATACGTCTATTAAACAAAAATGTCTACTTTACTTTTTGTGTGTAAATATGTAATTAGCTTGCTCGTTCGTATCAACTCGTTGGACTTTTAATTACTGCTTTCGCTTGGCTTTAACAGACATTGGTCTACACAGGCGTCCCTGTGTGAGTGCGTCAATTTACTCAAAACCGAACATTTGTAGCTCTGTGTTCTGTGGCAGTACTGCAGTTGCGACAATTATACACGGGTATAAATTAACTGATAACGAGTGTCGTTGACATCGCTACTTTGGCATTGTGACGTCACTAAAAATATCTATATACCCGTATGCTTTCGAAGGGTAGGTAGAGGTTATAACAACCATTATTAGTTTATCCTTAGTGTATAAATTCCTTACCTCAAAGACAACATGCATGACTTTATAAAATAACTAGCTGTCTCCCGCGGATTTAACCATGTTTATGGTCACTGCTTCGCTCCCGTGGCTCGAAGCGTGATTTTGTATAGCTTATGTTACTTCTGGATAAAGTAGCTTTCTAATGGTGACGGTCCAGTTCTTTGAGTTTTTACATTACATACCTACAAATCTTTTCTTTTATAATGTTAGTATAGATATCGACAAATCTATACTAAAATAATAGGAAAACTGAACATTATTTAACATCAAACAAAACTAACGATGTGTACTTTACGCCAATTAAAAGTAATTTTCTAAGTATCCGAGGAGTACGTACTATCATGGAGGAAAATCGAGGATTGGCTTCCTTAATCATAAGGAAGGATAAAATAACATCACAAATCTTGTACAATGTAAAATTACAGCAGAGGTGTAAAGCAATGATATGTCTGCAGCTATACCTAACTCCCTTATACCAGAAACTAAGACCGAGCCTATTGTCTACGGGACACTGTTCCTAACTACGAGCTGTTACTGATCATTTGTTTCTGAATAAACTAACCCAGAAATCGCTCACTGATGAGGTAGATAATAACGTTTCAGATAAACGAAAACGGCGTTAGTCTTTATGTTAATAATTGATCTCAATGAGGAAACCGTAACCTTGGAGTCACTATCAATATTTAATCAAATATCTCAGCGGTATCTGATCTGATCTAGTAGTAATTTGATTTATATATAAAGTTTAAAGCTCGTAAGAATCATCGATAATTTATTCCTATCAATACTCACGCAATATTTATAGACACACGTGTATCTTCACCCCTGAAGATATAAATAGAGATATATCTCTAAATGTGGGTGTAAACATTACATCCACATTTCACCAGCTGCGTTGTTGCTGCTTGTTGCCATCTAGCATACAAATTTGAGAAGCCTCTAGCATCCAAAACACCATGCTGCGTCCAAAGTGTTCCTAACAGAAAAACGATATTACACGTCACGGTCTACATCTGGACTAGGACCCGAAGAACAGTACTGGCCGCACACATCACTAACTTATGCCATAATACCATCGAGGCTGTTACACATTTAGTCACATTTTTATTTATTAAAACAATACAACTCATTTACTGGAAAATTCCTGTGTCGTGACTCGCGCACTTTGCAAGCTTCAAACAACGGACACAACAACCAGACTCGAAACATCTAATAGTGCATCACAAAATTTTCAGTTCCGACTGGGTATCTAACGCAACACTCGGCACAGTGCCAGTGGTGAGACAACTACTTAAACCAGCAAACCAGTTTATTGAGTTCTAATCTATTATTTCTCCAACAGTGACCTGAACAGCAACACCCAGTTCGTCGTCGGACTGGCTCTATGCACGCTCGGCGCCATAGCCTCTCCAGAAATGGCGCGAGACTTAGCCTCCGAAGTGGAACGTCTAATCAAATCACCCAACGCCTACATCAAGAAGAAGGCGGCTCTCTGCGCCTTCAGAATCATCAGAAGAGTGCCCGATCTCATGGAGATGTTCCTGCCGGCTACCAGGAGTTTGCTGACTGAGAAGAATCATGGTAAGAAAACAAATTACTTTTGTAGTGGTATGACAAGGCGGGATATCCATTTCGCTCAAACCTACAGCTAAGTCATAAAGTTGCTATTTCGTTATCTTTACTTTTCAGAAATACAGCCCAATAATCCTGTGTTGAGTATGGTCTTCTAATGGGACTAATGCCACTAGCACTCCTGCCTCTGTAACGCCTGTGTAGCCAGGTTCAGCGACCACAGTTAACTTTGAGTTATGACTCTCACGAAGTCTCGGGAATACATATAGGCTTGGTGGTTAAAATAGAATTCCACTTCCCTCCTTAACAAAGCTAAGTAAACAGTCCAGTATTGTAACTGATTTATTAAACAATTGTTTTAAGAAAGCATGTGTTTTTAGCAGGCAAGCGAATTAGATTCGCATTGTACAAGTTAGTTATGGAGGAGACAATAGTCCTAATACACTAAACCATTAGTTCCCAAAGTGGTCCAGGTGGACCCCCAGGGGTCCACGGAAGACTCGACGGGGGTCTCCGTTAGCGTGACAAAAAAATGGGTGTCCACAATTCGTAAGCGGGGGTCCCCGATCATTTATTTGCTTTCGATAATGACGAACTAAAATGTTGGCTTGACTTCACCTATCACTGTAGGCAGATAATATTTTAAGAAGCTCAGCGGCTGTTACTTGTAAAAACTTGCATATTCCATATTCAGTACCAGTAAGTCTCGAACATACCGATTTTTAAGTAGAGAACTCTTAAAAAAAAATTTTCATCAATATAAATACGAATGTCAAGGAATATAGTAAAACTGTAGCTGCAGAGGGTCCACCGGAACCAGCAAAATTTTTAAAGTGGTCTGTTAGAATAGAAGTCTGGGAACAGCACTAAACGCAATATCCGTACTAATTAGTGTACCGTAAGCAGGTCTAGACAATGTACACATTCGTTAGCGACGATTTAGTACTACATAAACTTTAAGTACTGTTGGCACAAATAAGATAGGTGTAGATGCGATACAATACACCGCAAGACGCACTGACATTAACAAGAATACGTACAGAAATATAGAGTGCAGTACAGCAAATTCAGACCAAGTCTTGTTTAAATTTGGCCGACTAGGTACTATCGACTTGAGCGACGGATGACCACTCCTAAGGTTAAAATCGCATAGCAGGCCGACACTTGGTCGGGCGAAGGGCGGAGTTACTTAAAGTCAACATGTGCAAGCGAAAATTTGTCTGAAATGGTCAACCGTCGCTCATGTCGATAGTACATCTAAAATCGCTGTACGTCTTTGTAAGTGCGACAGTTTTCGAGTGGCGTATTAAGTCGTCCATCTGTATACATTTAATTTGTATTGACTCCATATTACGGCAACCTTGTGTTGTGTTTTAGTACTTTTGATTTAGTATCGAAGTACGAACGCCGGCGTCTAAACAAAAGTCTTCTATCATTATGTTTCGATATGGTTATGCTGACTGGTTAAAGAGGTTCTGTAGTGTCAGAAGATTAGTATTCGTCATACTTTAACTTCATAAGCAAAATAAACATCTGTTGCCGCCATTATAAATTCATTACCATTACTTACAAAATGCAGTAATTAGGGATACCGCTTAAAAAATATTTACACATCAAAATTTTTTACAAAGTTTACAACACTCTAATTAATTCTACCGCCAGCGTATCCTATTAAAGGCCAACATAATGCAAGCTACAGATTTCACGTCCAAACATAAATAATCTGACCATGGTTACAATCATCTTCATGGCTACCGCAGTGCCCACCCCGCCACAACAAATGCCCCTAGTGTTTTCCATTCGATCCTTACACAAAACAAAACTTTGTGTAATCTACAAATAATATTATTACACTATTTACATAGACGTTTGAACTCCAATGCCTCTTGAAACACTTAACACTCCAAGTCTGGAGTGCTCTGAAATTAGATTGTAACTTCAGTATCGATACTAGCCGGCACTAATAAACGATCGGTCGCACGCACCCTTCTATAATGTGTACGAACACGCAATATTAAGGCTCATGAGCTTACGGCGTTTATACCCTAATACCTACCTCTCAAACTATGTAGCATACGAGTCGGATATTTACATTATTTCACGCGTATGTCTTCGAAGACTCTTATTCTCGTTTAGCCAGTTAAGGCTTTAGGTTAACAGAGGGCGATGCTATTGCCGTTTATCAGCCACAGTTCCAGACTTCGCTGGTACTAGAAATAATTTCCTGACAAAAAAGCCTAATACCTAAGTCTAACTCATGCTCAGCACTCGCAGTCACTGCCACTTCGCTGCTGATGCATTCAAAGGCATACTATCATGCCTGCATATATTGAAAACGGTAGAAAGAAGATTATTTCATCCACATTTCGTTATACTTTAGACTCGTTGTGTGGAAAATGCTTACAGCAGCTGATGAGATCCCGGATTGGATTCCGGAATCATATCTATACTAATATTATAAAGCAGAAGAGTTTGTTTGTTTGTTTGATTAAACGCGCTAATCTCAGGAACTACTACTGGTCCGAATTAAAAATTCTTTTAGTGTTGGATAGCTCATTTATCGAGGAAGGCTATAGGCTATATAACATCACGGGCGGTGCAGTAATCATAAAAGCGGGTGAAACCGCGGGCACATCTAGTTGCTAAGAACATTTACTGTTACTATTAAAAATGTATTTCAGTAGCAGCGCCAACTCTGGTAATCTATACTAATATTATAAAGCTGAAGAGTTTGTTTGTTTGAACGCGCTAATCTCAGGAACAACTGGTTCGATTTGAAAATTCTTTTAGCGTTGGATAGCCTATTTATCGAGGAAGGCTATAGGCTATATAACATCACGCTATGACCCACGGGGGCGGAGAAGTAACGATAAATGCGGGTGAAACCGCGGGAACATCTACGATTAACAAATATTGATAGGCTTGCCAACCATTACGTTGAATCTAAACATAGTTGTCGAAATATGTGTGTTCTATGTATGCAAGGTTGTCTGAACTAAGTCTGACCTACGCGGCCATTGATGTGACTCCATATACCTAAACTATTACGTTCTCAAAGACCTTTACGACGTAGGTTAATAAGCTACTAAATGTCAGAGGTAGTTAACCGCTGCCATTTTGGCTTTTGCAGCTGACTCATACAATGTAATAATTATCGATTAACACAAATGATACTCTACAAGTATACACTATGACTTGTCTTATTTAGTAATCAAATATGGCGTATTAGTAGCTAGTCTATTAGTATTTTCTTTGCATTTGTCATGTCGATTTATTTGAGGACGAATTTAGTCTGACAGTAGTAAGTGAATAATAATAATAATAATATTCCATCACATACACACAACACCATCTAGCCCAAACTAAGCAAAGCTTTTTCTATGGGTACTAGACAATGGATAAACATACATAAAAACCTTTTTTTTTTTTTTTGTAAATACATACATATTATACATAGAAACACCCAGACCAAGACAAACATCCATGTTCATGCACACAAATGTTTGACTTGAATGGAATCGAACCCGCGACCTCAGGCGTGGCAGTCGGTTACACTAACTACTACGCCATCGAGTCGTCATGATTTTATTATAAGTATTTGTTTGCCAAATAAGACTAATAAGGCAAATGATCTATAGATATGTCATGTTCATTATAATGGTTTCCAAAAAATTAAGTACATTATAAGTTGCGCAATAGATACGGACAAGTGACAGGATTATGATTCGAAAAACTACACTTTTAATATGTTGCCGAAGTTATTTTGTGTGAGACCAAGTATAGCGTCAAAGGTGGGACGTTATTTTAGTATTCGCTCTGAGTGGGCTAGTAACATCCTACTTTCATCATTGATTCACACATAATGCCTTTGAAGGCAGATGAATCGGCGGCCAGCTTGATGGTAAACGAACACAGTGTCTTTGAACATGATGGAGTGGTTTTCTTTATTAGTGCAGAAGCAATGCTTAGTAAAACCGCTATACCGCTGTATATTTATGTAAATCTTCGAAGCGGCAAATACGGTTGCTGCGTGGATACACTCTTTAGACTTCTGACTAAACGATCGTTTCATTACACTACACTGCCATCAGTCAATAATGGCAATATAGTATACACAATATTAAGATAGTATTTTCAAACTTCAGAAGTTTGAAGCGGCGTTTGTGTTCTTTGGGTCCATAGTTTCAAAATTTTAAAAGGCGCCCGCGATGCAATAATTATTCCTAGTGTTAAAAATAATTTAAATTATTCTCAGGTGTCCTGATAACTGGGGTAACACTCATCACGGAGATGTGCGAAAACAGCCCTGACACCCTCAACCACTTCAAGAAGGTAAGCTACAATCAATCTTATATAGGTAAAATAAAGTTGAATTTACTTTGCGTTTAATACATGTTTTCATTCTTAGAAAAATCAATGTCGAAGAACAATTAATTTCTTAGGTTTTATATTTCTCGTCAAATTTAAATCGTAATTTCTGTGTAATAAAGTTCAAATAGGTACATTAGACTTAAGACCTTTTTATTTTAAGTAAATTAAATATAAATTCGAATTGAATGAATAAGGAAAACGTTTATAACTTCGTCTAAAGGAACATGTATTTTAAGTAAACGTTTTAAGGTCGAATTTTGCAAGCACACGAAAATGTGTCGAGTCACGGTTATTAAAAATATTTCGAATACGTTCAATTTTGCATTTCATCTTCAGAGCGACTTATTATGGGCCGAGTATTCAATTCCACGACTCGATCGTTTTAGGTACGATCAGTTAAGTTATAAGTGAATAACGATCCTAATTAAGGCTCTCGGTATTTATACCTAGGCTGGCCGTGAGGACATTAGGTTAATCATTATTACATGAAATATAATGGCTGCAATAGATATGGATGTAATTGAGATAAATAATTGAGATAAGAAAAAGGCTTCAGTCTCAGCTCTGCAGTAGATACGTTAACTAATAAATATTATTGAAACCCATCATAGGTATACACTATATTACAAAATATTAACGAGCCGTCGTGTCTACAAATATATTCAAATGAAAATTTTAAATTTTTCTATATTTTCTATTTTCAATATTATCTATCCCTGCGGGAATCAATAGCCACCGGAATAGACAGAGATGTATGGTTTTCGGTCGCACGTAGTAGGGGCGAGCCTGCAGCGATAGCTCAGTGGGGAGACCAACAAACTGCAATGCAGAGGGTCTCAGGTTCGAACCCACGTCGCGCACCTCTGACTTTCGGAAGTCATATGACTTTTCGAAATTATGTGCGTATTGATTGACAATTATCGCCTGCTCCGTGCCTCGGTCCCGGCTGCCATGAACATCTATGGCAGTCGTTATTGAGATAGTGCCGACACAAAAGATCCTAGTGGGTCGAAGTGTCGCTGGTCTGCACTGACTGGCCCCCACATAAGATAAGATAAGGGGCGAGCCTATTGCAATTCCTATCCGCACAGTTTCAATGTATGTGCTACTAAAAATATCTTAATAGAAAATCCCTATAACTCTACTCGGAAATCAAACTCGTGGCGTCAGCCACCTACCTGCCGTGTACCTACAGCAGTCGCATTCACTACCGCTGCACTTTGACATAAGTTTGATAAGAAACTATTATTCATTAGGGCTTTTAATGTTTATAAACAAAAGGATTTTTGTTTTCTAAAATAAGCACAGCCGACTTTGAGAAATACTTTATTATTTTCTGTTTAAATGTACGTTCCATACAATGGTCCGCCTGCGCCTTACGCAGTACTGCTGTATAAAAGTGATACAAACATTGGCAAAAGCCTCGTTTCCGCAATCTGCGATAATAATATTCATAGTCATTTTAGCTTTCCATTTTCGCCTTCGCTAATGTCTGCCTTTAACTGAAATAGAAACATAATGGGATTGGAACATAAGCTGTACTAGATAAAAAAAAAACTCACATGCTTCTTAGGCGGCAAATTTTGTTCATGGCTGGTTTTAGTTTTTGGATTATGAGTTAAGTTATGCACAACCCGTTACATACTTTGCGTGGTCGAAGGAGCAATGTACACATTTATGTATAGTGTTAATACATTCAAATTGTTCTCATGGCTCAAACGAATTGTTTGAATTTCGAATAGTCAAATGCAAAAGTAATATTAAATAAACTGTCATACATATATGACACGTAAAGTTCTTGAGTTTGACTTTTCATAGACATGTGCGTGCGTTTAAAATAACCAATTAATACTCGCTTTATCTATGACAGAAAACATCGTGAGCAAACCTGCTTGTCTGAGAATTAATCATAGTGTTCTTAAAGATACTTAGATGATCTGCCAACTCTCAAATTGGTATACTAGGACTAGACATTTTTATAAATTGTCCCACTGTCGAGTAGGACGACTGTAGACAGCGTTTTACTATTCGTAAAGGGGCTTTTGAACAGACATTATTTTACCGCAATGTGTGTCTGCAATATACTGGCCAGCAATAAAAGCCTTATTATAGAATTCACATCAATATTTTGCGTACGACGATCTAAAGAATGATATGACTGCACTGCGTAGTGGTTGAAGTGGTCGCCTCGCCGCTGCCACTGCGCCGAGTGTTGTGGGTTCAATCCCACACGGGACGAAAATTTTTGTGATTTACAAATAGTTGTTCCAAGACTGGGTTTTCTTTGTGTCCGTTGTTTGAATGTTACTAAAGTTCCCCGTGACACAGGAATTATTCCTAGTGCGAGAGATGTCTTCAGTCAAAAAAAAAAATGTAACAGATTCAGAATGGCCGATGCGTTTAAATGTTTTGACCGGGCTTGCCTATAAATGACATTGCAGCCATATATTCCATAAAAAATATTGCGCGTTCAGAAGCCCTTCACTTTAACGATTAGTTTTCTAAATTCTATCATATTTATTTAACAAGATGTAACGCGATTGCCGAAGTTGTACGAACGAATGCAGGCATTAAATACTCAAAATGTCGGTCCACTTTAATTACCCGCATTCGTTTCACAAGCTAGTAAATTACTCTTTTAAATTGCAGCAGCTAATTATAATAGCTACCTATTTTAGCTCTCAACTAAACGGTTACAATTATTGATAAAACGGTGTGCCATTAGTAGGTATTAGGTACTATTTTCTTGAACTATATTTGAGTAGTTTAGTTTCAAAATCTGCTAAAATACTTTTCACCAATAATGGTAAATCTCAAAAAAACCATTTAAAGACATTATATAAATGGTCTCTTTTAGCGGTGTTTGCAACAAACTACTACTTTTGTGAGCTGATGTAATAGAATTTTAGTGGGTTTTGTTGAAAACTATCAGTGCAATGCGATAGAAGCAACGAAGGAGCTTTATATTCAATCGGAACATTATTTTTGTTCTGATATCGTTTTGGCGGGTTTTGAAACTATACTCCTCATTTAGCTAAAAACGCAATAGTTTAGTTTCATAGAGAATCTGTTCAAGTGTATTGTCACAGATTATTTAGGTAAAGATGGCCGGCTGGCGTGCGAAAACAGGCTCATAGGTACACAGCCGCGTGAATATGACATTCGGCCAACTTGATCCGAAATCGCTGTATTTGACGTTCGATATCCGGAGCAACTGAATCTTTACGATAAATCTTCGACAGGATATTCGCATTTATTAGGAAGCCATTACGTTAATACTAACAAATCAGTACTCATAACGTGAGCGATTTACCTAACACTAGCCGGGTTTATGCAATAGCTAGTATGATTGAAAGTCTGTCTTAACTGCCTAAAACTCGGTCGTGTGTCGACTTCGAAAATCTAATATCCTTATTATCCTAAGACGTAAGAACTCATTTATCTCTTTTTCTCTATGTGTTATATTGATACGGCCGTCTGTGCCTATGTATGCTATTGTACCAATACATAAATGGTCGATTAATTCGTAAATAACATGCTAAAAATAGCCTCAGGTCGAGATCGCATTCAAAACATGGACCTATATATAAAAGTACATGCATAAAAGTATTGTTTTTGTAAAGTAGGTTACCGCTTTAGATGTCGTAATATTCTTTTGTAGTGTAAATAAATTAACGTTTACAAATTTATGAAGTAAGTGCATGAAACAATCTGACTTTTTACAATCATAGTCATTCGAATATAACCTTGATTTGGAAGAAAGTATTTGCTGTAAGATAATATCTTGTCACCTTTTATGTTATACAGGGTTCTATTATGCTCTGAATTGGTAATTTATGTTTAGACCCAATGTAGGTTCCTCACACCTTAGAACCAAATTGGTCAAGTAGCAAATGATTTCAAAGAAGTTTTATGTAAACACTTATGTTGTGAAATGAACTCCTGTCATAGTTTCCCCAAAAGAGGAACGGGGCAAGACTGGCCCCCATGCGCGAGTGATACTCTTGCTTTAAATTTATTTTGCATACTTAGAAAAAATATAAATCATAAATTACGAACTAAGCGAGAAGAAAAGTAATATTCACCAATATACAACAGGCATAACCTAAAATTTCATCAACAATAATTCCATGCTTTATGCTATTGACGTACTATGAAATTAAATACCCAGCAGAACAGATACGGTTTCATAGTATACACACCAATATGTAGTTTGGTAAACCTTATCGGCCTCTCTACCATTATGAATCAGATCAACACATGATACAGTTTTGTAACCAATAATATTATATCTCTATATCAACAGTTATTGAGTCGTTAAACCTCTACGACGTAGATAGACTGGTTAAGATACATCAAATTGGGAAGCGGTCTTATATTACTATTTTATTTAGCAAGCAATAATCTGTACAGTAATCAGTTGGGATGTTGTAATTGGTTTATTGATTGACTAGCAGTGCTTTGCGATTTTACGCACGTTAACGCTCCGCGCCTTTCGATTGTAAACAGGCTAAACGTTAAAGTTATTTTCAAATTGGATTAACCGTTTCTGAGATTAGCGCGTTTAAACATACTAACTCTTTATAAACTTGTTCTTATAATGTTAGAATAGACAGTGAAATAATTATTTATACAACGGCGTATATAAGAGCTAGCTGCGCTTTTCTGTAGTGGTTTACGTCCCGGTTCTAATACATATCAAGAAACGAGTCATTTTAGCTACGGACAGTTAAATTTTGATATATTTTTCAAAGAATGTGTCAAAAATTATATATTTGCGGCTGATATTTTATTATACAACATTATGCCCGCGGCGTTCGGCTCGCGTAAATGTAGGTTATGTTAGTAATGGTACTTTTTCCTGGTACACTATGTCCTTTTCTATTCCTCAGACAACATGTACGCAAAATTTCATGATGATCGGTCGAGTAGTAAAGGTGCGAAGGAATAACCAACGAACAAATAGTGACTCTTTTGTAGAATTGCATATTTACCATCCTTGGATTTTATATATTCAGATGTAATCCACATCTGAATATTTACAATATTAGTTAGGATTATTTATATTATAATACTAACATCGATTTTCTTTTCCCAATTGTAAATATTATAAATAGTATTGTAAACATATTGCGGTATCTATAGTGGTTCGTACGGCACGTCCGCGCCGGGCCGCTTATCGCCGTTCTTATCATTATCAGTAACGTGAACACGCTCTGTTAGCTAACATCGACGTTTTTATTTCACCTGACGTGGAACTATTTGCTGTAGCTTATTACAATACTAATTAGGTGAATATTTTAGTACCGAAATTAACTTAATCAAATGAGAACTGCATACATAGTCTCACGTATAAACGTCACGAGACAGATAGTCTAGGATATAGGTCCTCGACTATCTGTCCCCTGCGGTTTCACCCACGTATATGCATACTGCTCCGTTCCCGTGGCTAGCAGCGTGATATTACACCTATGTTACTTTTCGATAAAGTAGCTTCCATATGATGAAAGAATTTATAAAATCGGTGCAGTAGTTTTTGAATTTATTCATTACAAAATTTACAAACAAAAAACAAATCGTAAAAGAAGATTATTGCCGCTTACCGGGCATAGTTCCAGATACCGTGCTTCTATTGAAATTTCTAATCAGAAAACACAATAACAGTTTGCCCGACACCGATCGATTCCGAAACCTTATTCACAACAGGCGCATAAATGGTATATAACTTTGGCCATGTTGACTTAACTCTAATTGTGATGAAAGGAAGACAATTTAAAAAGGCTGAGCAAGCAAGGCTGATTGTCTACGGTGATACGATAGTTCAAAGAGTGTCTAGTAGCCACTCGCAGGTACACTCGTGTGGAGTATCAATAAGATTAAAAGACATGCCTCGCCAACTACCGCACCGACGACAAAATTAATGATGTATTAACGTATTTTAACCACTGCGTTTGTTTAGCGCTTTGAACAAAATATATTCTGCAAGAACTTGAGTATAATGGTGTTTGCTTTACTACAAGAAAGGATAGGCAATCAAATATAATGTTTTAAGTGGAGCACTCCAATTACTATCGAGTTGCATCCCGCGATGGCGACCAGAAATAATAATTGTGCTTACCACACCGTTGTTGGTGTAGTAAACACAGTCTTATTTGTCAACTATAGACGAATGTAACTTAAAACTTATTAATAACACATGGATTATCGTATATTAGGGTTGCCAACCATAATATAAAGAGCAGTATTATACATTTTATCGCTCCACGGTACTCTATACTTTGCAACATAAAAAAAATATTACTTTTACAAGATACTGTTTCTATAATTACTGGTATAAAACCATACTGACCAGCAGTATAAAGACGTAAACTTATTAAATGTAAATAATGTTTGGCAACCCTATCGTATAAAATCGTTGACTGTCTTATAGATTTTTGATTATGAGTTTTCAATTGTTGCTATAACTGAAACTACTATACAAATAATATTACCATCGAACTACAAAAATCTTTAAAATATTATTATTTTATAACAATAAATAAAAAGTATCATACACTAATCAATGTTTGTGTTGTCCCGTAGGAGAGCGGGCAGCGCGAGGTAACATACAAACGCTGATCCATGCACTTTATACATGTTTGTGGTCTGATCACATCGTACACGCGATTATAAATCTTAACACCTATAAAATAAAACCGTTAATACACTTGTAAACCCTGTAATGTAAAAAAATACCGCAAATTGAACTTAAATATGCTGTTTTTAAAGTTGAAAATTTCATGAGAGTCGTATATTGTTTACGTAATATTACACGAGTATTGTTTATCTTTATATCTATAATATTTCATTACTAGTGACTAATAAGTCATGGGTTACTGGATAATTATGTATAAAAGTAGTTAATGTAATAATCTAAGTATATTGAAGACTATCGCAACAGTAATTTGAAAATGTCAATAAATATTTCACAAAGTAAACTAACCCATCCTTTACATATTTGTTTTTCACTTACAGATTATTTTCCAATCTTCTTTATACTTAAGAGCTATGCTCTTGTCGGTGGAGTATACGCCATCTTTCTCGATTTTCGGCCAATACCTTGACCTCCAATACATTAATAAAAATAAAACAAAGATTAGCCTAGTGGGAAACCATTGGACTGCCACGCAGAGGTCTCAAGTTCGAACCCAAGGCGCGCATCTCTGACTTTTCGAAGTTATATGCGTATTAAATAGTTAATTATCGCTTGCTTTAACGGTGAAGGAAAACATCGCGAGGAAACCTGCATGTCTGAGGGTTCTCCATAATGTTCTCGAAGATATGTGTGAAGCCTGCCAACCCGCACTAGGCCAGCGTGGTGGACTATAGCCTGACCCTTCTCACCGAGAGAGAGAGAGTGAGAAGAGGCCCGTGCCCAGCAGTGGGACAGTTTAATACAAGGCTGATATTATTTATTATATATATACATTAATTTGTACATAAAATATAAATAAAATTTACATTAACATTCGTGCAGAAGCCCCGAAGTGTTGAGATAAATCCCATAGTTTTGATTCGTGGATCGAGGACACCGAAAACTTTGCATTAAGTCGGCTGCATCGGGAAAACTGTAAACTTGACTTGTTTACAGTTTTCCCCGAAATAAACTGAAGATATTTACATATATGGCATTTGTGTAAAATAAAAACAATACTACAAGTGACTGCATTAACGTACTCGTAATCCAACGGTTTTATTTTATAATGTGTAATATAAATACTTCATAGAATGGGTATATTTCTGTCTCTATAATGTCATAAGATATATAATATTATATACATAATCGATGTGATCAGACTACATAACAAGCATGATTGTATTGTTTATTGTGTTGGTTATATAACCATATACATGGGTTATAATTAAACTTAACTCTGTAGGAAGTCTTAGCGTTATTAAACACATCAGAGAGGGACAATAGCGAAATACTATCGCCTCTTATAGACATATTGACAGTGATGAACATACACATACATGTATTGGATTATATGAATTACTATACGTCTAATGGCTGAAATGCCATTATCTTAATAATTACAAGATGTTTATAATGTCGTTATAATTTAAAATTCTTAGGGCCTGTCCCACCACCTCCAAATAGCGTTTACCTATAAGATAAAAGACTCACCATCTCTCTTCTTTAACCTAACAAGAATTAGACAGCACGCGATTTATCTTTCGGATAACTTTTACTTGATAATGGTGAAACAGGCCGTTAAAAGTATTGTTCACAATAATGCATAAGAATGCTAACTTGCCTAATAACGATGCTATATATTATAAAGGTTTATTGAAAATATATAAAGTCTTTTTACAATGCATTTATTAGACGTAGTGCATTTAACTACACATCGTATTAAGCCTTAAGTAAGATATTTTTTTATGAATGAGGCCGTATGTGGCGTATGTTAGTTACAGACACAGATGTTTCTCTGTTTTGCAGGACAATAGATCGTTCATGGTGACTCATTGGGGCCATAATAATCTTACTTTACAAAAGTAGCTGGACGTTTCTTTCTGTACACCAAAATGACAGAAAATATTATAGTACCGTATCTAAGTAAATTGTGATATGTTAGTGACAAACTTGCGATATTTACTTAATCCTATATGTATGTGGTATGTTTTAGACATAACAGTAATATTAATTCATTAATGTTTTCGAATAGTGTTAACTTTAAGGCTTCCTATAGAAAATGGGACAACTCATGAAGGTTTAATACAAAACTTTATCATCTGAGTAGCGTTAGTAAAGTAATAAATCTTGTGTGATTAGCACCAATGTAGGCACATAAGAACGATCATAGGTAGATAGATATTGAAAAAGAACATCATTTTATTACTATAGATAAATAGCAGTTATTCTAAAAGTTATGCTGCCAAATAATTGGTAAATTATGTAATTAAGTATATAGTAATTTGATACTGGACCTTATGATATGTAGTTTGTAGTATGTACTAGTAATTTGGTAGTTTCGAATCTTCTATCGAGTATTATATTCATGTAATTTGATATAAAATGTTTTGGGAGTTCCGAGTGAGACATCTTATTGGTTAAGTACGATCTTTGGCTAAAGTAGCTATTGAAACTAAAGTTATTAAATCATTTTAATTATAAATAATAGAAGTCACGTCTTTACAAGGTTTATCTCGGTAAAAGTGTTTTTCCAATAGACTAATTAATCATAGACTATCCCAATAGAATTTGAGGAAAAGGTAAACAACTTTCAGTGACTTTTATCATAAAATATTTTTCTGTAAAATAAATTTATGGATATTTATCAAAAGAAGGACTTTCATACGGCTTTATTGTATTCATTAATTCTTTTCAAAGAGAGTTTGAATTTTCTAAATAACTTTATATTTAATTAGGCATGAAACGATTGTTTGCATAAAATACTAATTCTATTGGGACAGAGTATAATTAGATGGCAGCTAGACTCAATGTAAAAGCATTATATCTGAGCCTCGAGGGCCTAGTGTTAAGCTAAGGGCCAAGAAAAATTAAGGTTATTGATTTCATTGTTACATAGGCATTTTTGAATCAACGTCCTACATTCTAGAACAGCTTAAAGGTGCCTACCAAATAACCTGACTGTATGCTGCTGCTTAGAATGTCTTGTCTTTTTCTTATAACCCCGTTGCCCTCTTTTGGCTAGCTATGCCCTTTCCGTCTGACCTTGTATGAAGTAGACAAAATATACTAATTGTGCTTTAAAATTTTAAAAGCTGTATTAAATAAGACGTCTCTCCTGGAATCTCCCTATTCCACATTACTAACTACTCAGAGACACAGTATGAGTTGAGCACAAGCGAGTTCAGTGACTAATACAACAATATTGAATCGGCCATATATATATTTATTAGTATTTATTGTTATTATATCGATGTAAAATCCAGTCCCATGTATATTCGCTGTCGTGTTCGTAAGCCTGTAAAAGTAAAACTGTATTATCATTCGAGTTTCGACAGTATTTAGTTATGTATTTAAACATTGCCTGATATATGTAAAATCGTATTTTATTTTATTATTTTTTATTTTTTGATCGCTTCGCTATCCTTTTATCTATGTGCCTTGGGCAAGATGGCGGTGGTATTTTCGTGTATGATGTTTATAAAGCATGAGTTTGTTTGTAGATCGTACCGAATTTGGTGAGAATACTGAAAAACTTGATATTGGCGGGGTATTCGCCGGAGCATGACGTCAGCGGGGTCTCAGATCCATTCCTACAGGTAAGGTATAAAAGCTTGATTACATTTAGTACTATTTCAGCAGAAAGTAAACCAACATTGTAATCTGGGATGAGTTGCTTGTGGTACAGCAGTTATTGACAGCTTTGAAAGTAAAAGTATTGACTGAGATAAGAAATATTGAAATTAAATAACGGTATAAATAGGTTTGTTACTTTCAAAACAACCATAGGACGGACTTTTAAACAGTTGTAATTTGTCAACGTTTAATAATCGAATATACCTACTTTGACTATTACCTACCCTAAAAAATACAAACAATAAACAGATACAACGACAATAGTTAATGTATAATCAGACCCACCTTACATAGACAGTAGGAAATACAGAAATAATGTAGATGACATAATATAATTGAAGTGTCAATCTGTCATAAGCAGACATAACAACGTTGTAATATACCGACACAAACTAGATGGATACAGAAAGCCTACTACATCGATGACTTCGTCTATAGCATTAGTTCCCAAAGGGAGACACGACGGGGGTCTACATTGGCGTGACAAAAAAATGAGGTCCACAATCCGTAAGCCTCCGTAACCTACGGATTGAGGATCCCCATTTTTTTGTCCACGAAAATTTATTTGCTTTCGATAGTGAAGAACTAATGTTGGCTTGATTTCACTTATCAATGTAGCTCAGCGACTGTTACTTGTAAAAACTTGCATATTATTCCATATTCAGAACCTGAGGTCCGAAAAGTCAGCCCGTATAGATTTGATCAAATATAAATACGAATGCCAAGAAATATGGTAGAAATGTGGCTGCAGGAGGTCCACCGAAACCTGGTAAATTTTGAAAGTGATCTAGGATAAAAAAGAAACTGGGAGCCTCTGGTCTATAGCATTTTTTTGTATTAGATCGTCCGATTGTTAATGCATTAATACGTGCGTTGTCTACTTGACTATACAAAGTTAGTACCGTGGTATGCACAACTAACCGATTTTATTATGCGCATTACTAATTCGAATGATACTCGAATGCAATTGTGCGTAAGTCAATATATACTTTGCGTGGTCAAGGAATTATTTTTTAAAGATTGCTGTCTATTTGTTTGTTGTAAGTTACAATGATTGTGTTAGGAGTGGGAACCCTTGACCTCTTGATAGCAAATCCAATAATATTCTACCACATACACACAACACCATCTAGCCCAAACTAAGCAGAGCTTGTACTATGGGTACTAGACAGTGGATAAACATACATATATACTTTATTTTTGTAAATACATACATATTATACATAGAAACACCCAGACCAAGACAAACATCCATGTTCATGCACACAAATGTTTGACTTGTGCGGGGTTCGAACCCGCGACCTCAGGCGTGGCATTCGGTTACACTAACCATTACGCCATCTAGGCCGACAATGCCTTATCCATTAGGCTACCGTCGCTATGGTATTGCTGATTAATTAGAATATTATTTAAATGCAATTTTGCGCTTCACTACAACGCATTCATTCGAAACGATCCGTGCTCACTATAAGCACGCATCTATTCGTGTGTGCGTTTGTTTTAGCGTGTTGTGCTCAATGGCTGCTGTATCAAAGTAATTTGTAATCATTATTACATATTATGTTTCCGAGACTGCGCAGTTGAGTGTCATCTAATAATAAATCACTACGTGCTTGTACTATTAAATATCGATATTACATGTTACATATTATTTAAGTACCATTAGTATTACAGATATATACATATCTTATGAATCACTCTTACATTCATAATTAGTTACAGGCCATAAATACCGAAAAGGTCCTCATCGATTTAGGTAAAATGTTCTAAATCTGGCCTTTGACTAGTGACTTTTCTAATTTGGTAATAAATCTATTACAGCTTAATTAAAAGTATCTTCTTAAAGCATATTGTTTGTTACACAAATCAAAAAATATACTTTAAGCAGAGAAACTAAATATGGTTTTCATAACATGTTTTAATTGGAGGAAATCATATTTTAAGTTCATATTCGAATCAATTAAGATGATAAGTTTATGGTCTGAACAACTAAGCAATCGGCACCTTCACCATCTTAATCCTTTTTGTTTTACGCAAATGTCACTACACTTTCACTCATAATAAAAAAGTATTTCTGAACCATTATTACAGAGCAATAATCTATTTTCACAATTACTAGATTTTATAACTCGATCATTCACACTTGTTACCATAATACTATCAACAAAAGCTGTCTATCAATCACAGAGCAATTTGCCATATTTAGGGGACAATTGAACTCAACTCCCCAAACAGCCGCACTTACACTTGCCATAAATCATCCGGAGAACAGAAGTTAACCATATCACTTGTATCTTCCAGGTCAAAATCCTCCGCCTACTCCGAATACTTGGCAAAAACGACGCTGAGGCATCGGAAGCTATGAACGACATCCTAGCCCAGGTGGCCACCAATACGGAGACCAGCAAGAACGTTGGCAACACCATACTGTACGAGACAGTCCTGTCCATCATGGACATTAAGTCGGAGAGCAGTCTAAGAGTGCTGGCGATCAATATCCTCGGCCGGTTCCTCCTGAATAATGATAAGAACATCAGATACGTGGCGCTGAATACGTTGTTGAGGACTGTTCATGTTGATACGTCGGCTGTGCAGAGGCATAGGACTACTATCTTGGAGTGTTTGAAGGTAATTTATATTACATAGTCTTATGAGTGTATTGCCAAGATGGTCAGTTGTTTTTAGGAGCTACGTAATAGGAGCCTAATGGCGTCTATCGGCAATTTTTTTATGCAAAAGTAGTATTGCATATGCCAACAGTGACATTTACTACCACTGCGGTATTAAAGGAGTAATAAAGGTTACGTTATGCTGTGATTAGGAACCTTGTCTTTATAATTAATAGCATAAAATCTTGTCGCATAAGGATAGACTATAGAAGTCTTGTAAAAGCAATAAGCGGTAACTGCGCTGCTACCGAGGGCTGAGAGTTGTGGGGTGGAATCCCGCACGGGACAATTATTTGTCGCCGCCGCATTGTCTTCTCCGAGTTTGGGTGTACTTTATCTTCATTCATTGTTTGTTGGTGAAGTCCCCCGCAATAATAATGCCACCTAAAAAAATCTGTGATTTCTTTTTTAAGGCTATTTCGTTCAGAGCCGTGGTTTAAGACTACAATGTGTGTACACTTCGAACTGAAAAATTTACTGACTACAGTCACCCACTACGCTAACACTTCTGGTATACACCAGTAAAACAAATCTATATTGCTCGTTTCCAGGATCCCGACGTGTCAATCCGGCGGCGCGCCATGGAGCTGTCGTTCGCCCTGATCAACGGGCAGAACATCCGCAGTATGATGAAGGAGCTGCTGGCCTTCCTCGAGCGCTCCGACGCTGAGTTCAAGGCGCACTGCTCCAGCGCCATGGTGCTCGCCGCCGAGAGATACGCGCCCAACAACAAGTGGCATCTCGACACGCTCTTCAGGGTGCTACTCAAGGTCAGATTACCATTACTAGCTTAATACGTTCAAACCACAAAATATGCGTCGACATGTGTTTCGTCTCAGCGCAAGGCATCCTTCTGTCAGCACAGTTTGGCAAGCATTCCTGAATGATTACATACTTTGTGCCCGAAGCGAAATACAGCAAGTTGGATTACGCCCGGTTCCCACGTGGCGACTGTCCTTATTCAGGAGAGTTGGGTATTGTCAACATTTTTCCATTGCAATAGTTGGTGGGCCATCCGAGGGTACGTGACGGGTTCCTTTATACCCAATAATTTTATTGGACAATACAATGGACTTCCGCCAAGTAACGCTTACTCTCATTCATACATACATAGTTTCACGCCTGTTTTCCAGAGAGGTAGGCAGAGTCTACGGATTTCCTTTTGCTACGATCCTGACATACTTCTCTGGCTTCATTCACTTTCATCACATTTCTCAGGCACGCTCGTCGGTCTAAAGTGGTTTTAACCGTAACCGTTGAAACGTTCGCCTAGGTTTTCCTCTTGCGACTGTTCCACTCACACTTCCATTCAATAAATCTTATTGTAATAATAACCCATGTGTCGTGTGTATTGCAGGCGGGCAACTACCTCCGCGACGACACAGTGTCCAGCACGCTACAGATCATATCGGCGGCGGCGGCCGAGCGCCAGGCGTACGCGGCCATGCGCCTGTGGACTTCGCTCGAGCGCTCCGCTGTCTGCGGCGACTCCACCGAGAAGCAGCCCTTAATACAGGTACATTGGGTCCTCCAGACCGAACTTCGGCCACAGCGGCCAAGGAAAGGCCAGGAGATATAAGTACAAAAGTGTAGGCGCAAAACATAAGTGAGACTTTCTGCAGTCTTCGAGGTCAGGTGCAGGACCAACGGCTTTTTGTACTTTCCGATTCACGAGGGTTTCCAAAACCGCCAACTTGTAGTGCACTAGGGTGAAAGCAAATACAAGTGCACTCTCTGTTCTCTAACTGACATAATAAAAAAATGGAATTGAGGTATATCATGCCTTTATTCGAGTCTCACGTAATAGAAGCGAGTCTATTGTCATTCGCAATATACCTAATGCTTATATCACCGTTTTCAGGTAGCAACGTGGACTATCGGTGAATACGGCGACCTACTGGTCTCGGAGGCCAGCAACGCTATCTCTATGGTTGACGAGGATGGCGTGGGTTAGTACACATACATCATTTAAATAATATTCTTTATTTTATCTCCTATTTTGCTAAGAAATTATTTCCACTATTTTGTCTCCTACTTTGCTACGGCGTAACTCACACTTTATTGACCCATACTTTGCTAAGAAGTAACTCACACTGATTTGCCTCCTACTTTACTAAGAAGTAACTTACACTGTTTTGTCTCCTACTTTCCTAAGAAGTAACTCACACCGTTTTGTCTCCTACTTTTCTACGGCGTAACTCACACTTTATTGACTCCTACTTTGCTAAGGAGTAACTCACACTATTTTGTCTCCTACTTTGCTAAAGAAGTAACTCACACTGTTTTGTTTTCAACTTTGCTAAGAATTGATTCACACTGTTTTGTCTCCTACTTTGCTAATAAGCAACTCACACTGTTTGTCTCCTACTTTGCTAAAAAGCAACTCACTGTTTTGTCTCCTACTTTGCTAAGAAGTAATTCATACTGTTTTGTCTTCTACTTTGCTAAGAAGCAACTCACTGTTTTGTCTCCTACTTTGCTAAGAAGTAATTCATACTGTTTTGTCTTCTACTTTGCTAAGAAGCAACACACAGTTTTGTCTCCTACTTTGCTAAGAAGTAATTCATACTGTTTTGTCTTCTACTTTGCTAAGAAGCAACACACAGTTTTGTCTCCTACTTTGCTAAGAAATAACTCCACTGTTTTGTCTCCTACTACACTAAGGAGTAACTTACACTTATTTGTTTCCAACTATGCTGAGGAGTAATTCACACTTTCGTCCCCTGCTTGCCTAAAAACCAACAACTCCCAATTTTGTCTTTTACTAAGCTAAGAAGTACACGTTACACTTCGTACCTCAGTAAATCTATATTCCAAGGATAAGACAAACTTTGTAAT
The DNA here is from genome assembly GCA_930367265.1 of Catocala fraxini. Lineage (NCBI taxonomy): Eukaryota > Metazoa > Arthropoda > Insecta > Lepidoptera > Erebidae > Catocala > Catocala fraxini. The sequence continues at coordinate 22,579,916 of OV884032.1, read as the reverse complement.
TCAATAATAAACAATTTCTGTTCCAGACGACTTTGTCCGACCATCAGAAGAATACGTCATCGACGTGTACCAAAAGCTGCTGTGGTCCACGCAACTCTCCATCACCACCAAGGAGTATTTGCTACTTTCCTTAGCGAAGCTCTCCACAAGATTCACCACACAACCTAGCCAGGAGTAAGTGCATTTGTACTGGTACTGTTTACTAGATAATGTTAATAGTTTAGTTATTTGTACGAAGTCTTACACAGGCCTAAAAATAACATAATTTTGTGGTGTAGACCTATTTGTTTATGTGGTTGATAAGGACAATATATTGATATACGTCATTATAACTAATGAGCTCTAGTTTGTCTACTACACTTATTTTGAGATTATTCATAAACAGTATATCTTACAATAAAACTGATTAAATTTATCTCATTATTTCATTATGGCTAGTACGTCCAGATGTTGAGTTAACGATCCCGATATGTTTTGTTGTGTTTATAGTGAATACATATTGAAAAATTTGCGAAAATCAAATACAGACACTGTGATACACTTGTATTTTGATTAGATCGGCATTGAAATTTGAAATCAAGATAAAGTGTGGAAGCATGTCAGTGCACTGAAGTCTCCAAAACAATTTCAATTGAGAAAATTACCCAAAAGACATATTGGTATTTTTGTAAAAAGTGCATTTCCTTTTACAAAAATATGAGTGTAGGCAAGTGTTATGATCGTATCGGTTATACATTATAATTTCATTGCTGACCTAAGATAGTTAGGCAGTTAGTGGGAACTAAAAGTTTAATAAGGTGAAAATTCAAATTGTTTTATTGTGTCCGCGTTGGATTGTTGCATGTATTTAAACTAAACACACGAAATAATTTATAAAAGTAAATATATACTGAAAATACATTAACACAAAAATTTAATTAATCGCTTTTTAGTAAGAAACATCATCTATATAGTATAATAGTAATTTTGGTTTTACTATAGAACTGTTAAAAAGCAATACCACTGAATAGTTTAAAAGAAATATCTGTATTATTGTAAAGAGATATTATATTCATAAGCATTTTGTTTTCCCTTGCAGAAAAATCCGAGTGATCATAGATACGTTTGGATCACATATTCATATCGAGTTGCAACAAAGAGGGGTCGAGCTGTCGCAACTATACAGGTACAGAATAATATTATTCGTGCATGTGCGTCTACGCTCAGATTTTCCATATTTTTGTATAGCTCATAATAGGAAGGTGAATCATATCATTGGACACTTGGTTACGTCTACTGTGAGTCTTCATGGCTGTTTACAGAACTCGACAAGTTTAATCAAGAGGATTTCTTTCTTTATATTTACTAAAACCGCTTCTGGTGTAGCATATGATCCAAGACAGGTATAACGACCTAAGTTTACCAAGCCATAACTCTACAGGTTGGGAGCCTTCTGCCCTTACCGTAACTAAAACACACAAAATAAAGCCTGCACGCAATGACCGCACGAATAGATGGTTTAAGTGAACATCCCCCACTGGTGCTGCGCCGAGTGTTATGTGTCCGATCCCCACACGGACAAAAATTTGTGTGATCCACAAATGGTTGTTCCGAGTCTAGATGTACTTTGTGTCCGTTGTTTAAATGTTTATAAAATCTCCCGCGACACAGGAATGACCTCCAACAGGGGAGCAGTCTTTTTTAAATAAATAAAAAATATAAGGCTATGACTATATACGTCGTTCGCAGAAACTACGCACACTTACGCGGGGCCCTCCTCGAGCGCATGCCGGCCATGGAGGCGGCGCCGGCTGAGCGAGATGATAGCGATCATGAGCATGAGCCGCTGGAAGATGTCACGCCCGAACACAAGCCCGACCAGGTGTGTACGAGTTACGAGCTATACGCGCTTCCACAAAGACAGAATAAATAATAAGCATTACTTTTCTGCTGTTGTTCTGTTATAGTAATTGGTTAACGAACTGTATGAACGATTAACCACTTTGCTGCTGCCGAAAACGTGTATTTTCTCGTTTTACTACCAGCGCCACGATTACTGTTTACCTCACCTGACGTAAATGATCTTTTTGACGAACGCTAAGGTTGACATTATTTCTCAATGAGGTTAGTAAGGAACTGATACTTCAAATTGCACGGTTATGTTATATCGATATTAAAACCATGAAGAAGTGCGACATTGAGCTTTCAGAGTGCAAACAAACAGCCGCTCGACGACCGGAATGAAGGTCTGTCTTTGGTGAAAACCAGAGTTGACTTTGAGGAGAATCGCTGTTCTGTACTGGATGCTCGACGCGATAAACTGAAAGCGCGCCCACCTTGTGCTATCAGATAATTACTGCAATAGTGTGCTCACCTGCCCGCTTTGTGCGCAACATTTATCAATAAGATCGACTATGTTATCCATACATGCCACACACCAACGACAGTTAGAACGGAGTTGAAGTGGTCGCCGTGGCCGAAATGGGTCAAGGAGGATATTATTATTATTATAAAATTATACAATTTCTCACATACTCTTATTTTCAGAGAAGAGCAATCCATATCTTTATATTGGTTATCGACAAACTTCTACATAAAAATCTGAGCACTTTTGAATATTTAAACTTTTAGAAAATTATGTTACCCAAACTTGATACCATCATAAAGAGCTATGAATAAGCACGGCATCCTTATCACATTCAATTTGGAATGTCCATCTAATTAGTTATGAGATTAATACAAATTGATTTCGACTAAATCGGGGCACTGTATTTATTGCCCCTATAACATCTACTAGATCTTTACAGATAACATTTTATGTATTATAATCAATAAGTCATAAATAAGTGGTAATGTTTTGCAGGACGCGCTACTAGACTTGATCATCGGGTCGGACTCCCTCACGAACGGCGACGTGGAGCACAAACCGTCGCAGCCGCCGCCCAGCAACAACAATACCAGCAGCAACGTAAGTTTAACGTCATATCTTCCGAAATTTTCATTACTGAACAATAAAAAAAACAAGTGAGACACGGCCATGAATTGCCGTAAATCTTAGAGTTCAAAAAAATTATATCACGTGACCTTGAGGTCTCAACGGTCTAACTAACTCAAAGGTAACTCATAGTCATTTCGTGGTATATCGATTATGCTGAGTCGAATGGCGTTGACCGCGAGTCTCTAGCTCTTACGGTTCTTGAGTTGAAAGATGATATCACGTGACGTGAGGTCAGAGATAAAAGGTCATAGACATTTCGGGGATATATCGACTATGCTGAGTCGAATGGCGTTGACCGCGATTCTCTAGCTCTTACGGTTCTTGAGTTGAAAGTTGTATAACAGACAAACGGATGGACGGAGAAAGTTGTTGTATAAGAGTTTTTTCGAACTCTAAAAACCGTCTTTTAAGAGAGTGTTGAAAGTGTATAGTGTACGAGGTATTAGCGACTAAACGTCTGCAATAATACGGCTAGAAGTCACTGCAAATGATTTATGTTACGATGTTATTAGAATGATTAATTTAAATATAATTTGTTATCAGGATATCCTGGATCTGCTGAGCGGTCTAGAGTTGACCCCGAGCGCGCCAGTGTCGAGCCTGGTCAACAACAACGTGAGCGCGCCTCTCCCTGCCGCCACTCCCGCGCCCGCCTCGCTGCTGCTGGATGGACTGTTCGCCTCGCCCGCGCTCACGACCATGCCGCCCGCACAAGGTACACGTACCTTCTGACTATCTTCATATAGCACAAATTTTACTTTTATTGTGTCAGGAACGTAGCAAATGGAAATCCGTAGTCTCAGCCTATCTGGGTATATTATTCATATTGAATTATATAGCATTTAAACAGTCGATAAAAAGTTATTTTATAGTTAACACGTTGAACGCCGATCGTTGTATTTAAGCGCCGCGTTGGTCACCGGTGACCTCAAAGTAAACCTGTTTTCGGGTCGAATTACTACGCCGGCGGTCACGTTTATCGTACATTTAGTGTATGCAAGTGACCGGAGAGGCGCCGTAGAATGCTTCTGCAGTGTGGTTTTAGTCTGTTTATAAAATTGTGAAAAATATAGAACAAAATATAGAAGGTAAGAGAAAAAAATACGTAATTATCTTAAGGTCACAAAAATCAAGGATTTATTCTTTAATCTTATTAAATCAATGTGAAATATTAAAATACAAGTAACTTGAATGTGTTCTAGATTTATCAATTTACACATAGCGATGGAACTTGTTGAAACAAGTCAAACAAAAATATGGCTCATTTGGTCATTCTATACAAAATGTTGCTACTTTCTTTATTTTATTTTTGGCTGATTTTGAACCATACATTGCCACACAGTTTTTGTAACATTCTGAACAGACTCGTCTAGTCTTCCTTACGTTGCCCTCTTTTTTCAATAATTGATGTTTTAGTCTAGTCTTTAGTCTAGTTTGGTCTCTCTATTCTTTCAGATTCTACGGTCTTATCCTTTCCTGCATCAACTAGATACTCCACTAACTGCCTTCTGAACTGTACTATACCTTACTTTATTTTTTTATTTTTTGTGTACACTAGCTTCTACCCACGCCTCCGCCGGCGCTATATACATATGTTACACATATAAACCTTCCTCTTGAAACACTCTATCCATTGGTGATAACCGCATTAAAATCCGTCGCGAAGTTTTAAATATATAAGCATACATAGGGACAGACAGACGGGAAGCGACTTTGTTTTATACTATGTAGTGATAACCCACGCATTCACAACAGTTGTATTCAAAATAAGTTCAATTCCTAGTTTTTGTACCACGTAACCGTTTTACGTAATGGCGATGAATATGAGGTCATCTGATCGCTCATATCAACTGCGCTTTTTGCTTTGTTGTAGACGAAAACCATTCTCGGTTTGCGAATTATTTTCCCCTTTTTGTTATTTTTGAAAACCCTTTAGAATGTTTCGTCGATAACATCAGCACATCTCTTTTGTACTTCCACTTTAATATGCATATTCTTCGATCATTCTCCATAGCTTTTGATTCACCAGGTTTTAATTTGGTCGCTACCACCGCTTTCGGCAAACATTTTCTATTTTTCCTCAGGGTACCCACCAAATGACTGTCCTTATCGAGTAGTAAATTTGCCAGCTCCAAGTTCGTGTACCAATTGTCTGTTGCGAACGTGTGACCACAACCCAATATGTGCTCACAAAGAGACATTACAACTTTAGTTGGAGTGGTATTCACGAGCTCATTATTTTTGCCAGCATACAGTTCCAATTTGCATGTATAGCCTGGTATTGTACAGAGCTTAAAAAGTTTCATGCCATATATATGCCTTTTGCTTATGTTGTATTGTCTAAAAAATATGCGACCTTTGAAAGGAACTTGGCTTTCATCAACACAGACATCTTCCTTAGGTGCATAGAGGCTTAAAAAAGTTTTGTTTAAACTATCTAAAAGTGGTCATATTTTGTTAATTCTATCGAACGCATCAGCTGTCTCGTTATTTGTAAAATGCAGGTTCTGCAATAATATTTCAAATCTGTTACGGCTCATAACAGTTGCAGCAAAAGATTGTCCGAAAACTCTGTCTGTACTCCAATAAAGGTGTATTTTATGCAGTCTAACAAGACCCATGTACAAAACAAATCCAAAGAATCGTTTTATCTCATCTTTTGTAGTTGCTTTCCAGTTATTTGAGCGAGACGAAGGCTTTGCCCTGGGTCCTTGTTGCTCTGCAAACAAATTGGTCTGAATAGCAATTTCTTCAAATATTTCATCCGGAACCATCAACCTGAAATATTCTCCTTGAGCAGCATTTCTAAGTTTTGTGACAAATGGTTCTCTCATGCCTGAAAAATAAACACCGAATCAGACACTCAAACAGTCAAATAGGCAACAAATAAACGTTGAGTTTCTTTTTAATAATAATAATTAATGTATAATATAAATATATACAGTGGTGGACATATAATTAGAAACAGTACATAAAACTTAGATAAACACAGAATGAACTATCGTTATGAGTAAAAAAATTATAGATTAAATCACTATTAACTATGCCAGAATATAGCCAATAAGTTAAAAACTCATAAAATATTAAAAAAAAAAGGAATCTGTTCTATCTTTAATTATTAAAAGAGTTTAAATATGAATGATAGTTGATTTCTATTACTGGCCGCTTGGACAACTAATTAGAAACTGGATTCATGGTATGTTTCATTTTTGAAATTTAAAATACTCTTTCTACTCTTATTCTGTAGTTTCGGCGGCAATTAAACGTCAATTTGGAATTACGTGAGTAATAAGTTTTGTTAAAAATGGGTAAAAATAAGAGTTGCGACGAGTCCACTAGGCAATTAATTGTTAAATTACATTAAGATCGAAAGTGGATTTATAGAAGAATTGCTAATCATCTAGAATGTTCTGTGAAGAAATTTTTCAACGCTATTGCTCATTATAAAAGAAACGGAACTACTAAAAGTGTTGTTAGAAAGGCTCGTCCAAGGAAAACGTCTCCCCGGGAAGAATTGCAAATAATACGTGTAGCTAATCTAAACCCGTTTAAAGGCTCCAACGAGATTAGAAATGAAGTTTGCAGAAACTGGTAAGCCGCAGATTAGTGGCAGCTAAATTGTTCGAGAGGGTTTCTCGAAAGGTACCGCTTCTTACCAAGCAACACCGAGAGAAGCGATTATTATTTGCAAAGAAATATCTTAACTGGACCGTACGAGAATGGGAAAAGTGTTATTCTCGGATGAAACAAAAATAAATATGGTGAATTCAGACGGCAAACGCTACGTTAGACGTCCAATAAACCATGCTTTTGATTATAAATACACGAGGAGCATAGTCAAACACGGCGATGGTAACATTTAAGTATGGGGATGTTTTACTGGTTGCGGAGTTGGACCCGTCCGTAAGATTGAAGGAATAATGGATCAATTTCAATACAAAACCATCTTACAAGAGACAATGATTCCCTACACCGACGACCATTTGCCTGTGACCTGGATCTTTCAGCACGATAACGAGCCAAAACACACGGCCCGCAGTGTTAAATTCTTTCTTAGTGAGCAACGTGTTACCATGTTGGACTGGCCTGCAAATAGTCCTGATTTAAATCCTATTGAAAATTTGAGGTACGTCGTTAAAAAAAGGCTCCGTTAAACGTAATTCCAGTCAAAATGAACTTTACGAAGCCTTTGTTGAAGCATAGAACTCGATCCCACTCGATAAATGTATGAAATTACTTGAATCAATGCCACGTCGTTGCAGAGCCGTCATTAATAACAAAGGCTATGCAACTAAATATTAATTTTTAAGAAATTTAGTAAACCAAACATAATTTTACATAAATAATTTGAAATTGATGACGTTAACACATTAATAACTTTGATTTTTGACTCATTTCTTAATTGTTTCTAGTTACTTGTCCATGACGGATGGTACTGCAAAAGTCCTTTAGTTGTTTGTACGTAACTAAATATCTAAATGGTAGTTGTAAACTCGGATATTTATTTGTTTTTTAATGAATTATAAGTTGTTGAACGTATTCTATGCATTTTGTTGTTTTATTTTCAAAAACAAAAGTTTTACAGTACCTATACACATTATACAGGCAATGTGCCTTGTATGATGTGAAATACGTCGCAGGTGTTTCTAATTATATGTCCACCACTGTATATATATGTGTCACACAAGTGACCATACAATTTTTATTAATTGGTTGTCATGTTTTGGTTTCTTAGACATTTTCTTTATTTCATATTTTTTGAGGTTTCACCTTTATTAATATTTATTATTCCGACTAACGCTTGTAGTTAGAGTGAGTTCTCGTGTCCGTCGTTCGATCAACACTGCAAGAATGTAGGCGTTACTAAATTATCATATTAAGTTTGTTTCACTTCTGTGCCAGTGCATTCCCACGCAAAGTATTATTATATTTATTATACTCCTCATGTAATACTTGGTTAAATATATGTAGACCAACCGTTTGTTGCGAAAGCAGTAGTATAGCAATTTTCTTGAGCCTTTATCCGAAACCGGGCCAACACAGGCTATATAATTAGTGTACGAGTTAATTAAAACTAAAAATATGCTACATTATTGTAAGCCAGCCTTGTCAGTCAGTTTAGGCCTATAATTATTTTTATACAGATAATAATTATATAAGTATGTCTAGACAATATAATAATAATATCCTCCAGACCGATTTCGGCCACGGCGGCCAGTCCTAACGGAGACTGGCCAACTACGCAGGAGATAATATAGCGCATAAGTGTGTGCGCAAACACAAGTGCACTCTCTGTTCCGTAACTCTCACGATCCGATGGGACGATAATCCGACACGACCGGAGAGAGATCAGGCGCAGGACCAACGGCTTTACGTGCTTTCCGAGGCACGGGGTTGTCTTACACCGCCAACTTCCTAAGTTCGGGCTGCTGTTGAGATTTCTTAACTAAAAAACCCAATAACTGTTTGTTGGCCCGACCCGGGATTCGAACCCGAGACCTCATGCACAGGAGTCGCATTCACTACCGCTGCGCCATGGAGGCAGATAACATATAAATAATATGAATAAATCAAATCGCGTTGCTTCCGTTACAAGGTGTTGAATACATAGGCTTGCGTACGGCAAGCATAATACATGATAATTATCGCATTACGCACATGAATTATTGCCCACTATTAAAATAGAAAAAAACTAATCAAATACGTTTATTAATTTAGATTAAAGTAATACTTATGAACATCAAAACTATGCGGTAGATATAATGCATAACGCAGCATAAGGTCCAGCAGGGTTTTTAAAAGCTGTGACGACAGCAGAGCTGACGTCACTATTCTCAATAGATGGATCACTCATTGCAAATAATGAAAGTAATTAAACACGCTTTCGATAACAAACACTTATAATTCTTAAGCACAATCTTAATCTTAACCATGTAAAGCAACATAGTAAAAATCAATATTAAATTTAGTACTCACAAGATTACAATTTTATGAAGATCTCTTGCCTCCGTGAGAAATCGTAATAGAATGCTTGACTTTACAACGCCAAACGCGCTCAAGATGGCGGGCGTTCAGGCGATGGACGTCAATACACAATCACAATATTTCACTATTATTTTAACACACACTTCCTTAATAGCTAATTTAATTACGTTCTTACAAAAATCAACAGACCGCTTTTAATATTTAGAACGTTTTAATTTCAGTTCAAATGTTTTAATAAACGACTGTTGGACTCTGCAATTTAATCTTGAACTTGAAAGTATTCGAATTACTTTAAACTCAACAAAAATGTCTAGAAATCAATTCGTTATTGCTTAAAAATCAAGTTATGAATTTAGCAATTGCTTAATTACTTCAAAATGAATTTTTAAATTATAATGAGTTTGTCGTCTCGAACAACAACAAACCATTACAACTCTTATTTAAGCAATAACTGGTAAAACTGGCATAAACAATGTGATAATCATGAAGTAATCTTAGTAAATAAATAGAGACCCGACCATAAGTCAATTATCTGTAAAATGATGTATTAAAATAATTAGTTATGTGGACATGCGCCGACATGCACCTATTTTCACCAAAAAGTTTTTTAATTAATTTTTTATATTTTCACAATGGCGTTCAACGTGTTAATCTGTCAAGACTTAGAAGACTAGACATAGTTAAAAATCTATTGTGTTTGGTCACCGGTGTGCCGCTGCGACTTAATAGGATTCTTTTTATTTTTCATAATGCGATATTTATTTATTTATTTTGATTTGAAAGACTAAATTAGCTTTTTGTATAAAATGCATACGAATAATATTTGAATATTGTGCATGGTGTCAAGGAAGAAAATATCACCAAATGTTTCTACGGTTATTTTTCATTAAACTATCAAGTCGCAGCGGCATACCGGCGACCAGACACAATAAACTAGTCTTCATATTAGTTTGAAGCAAGTTTTAGGATGGAGGAGAATCCAATCAAGGCGTTTACTTTGCTTGCTTCTAGTTATTTATTCTTACCACCGAGGCGCAACAAATTATCAGTAATAGAGTTGACCTAGGACGAGTGTTTCTTTCATCGTATGGTAGGATCGCCACGTCTCACAGACGGCACTGTAACATGTTCATAACTGGCCCGCAGAGCTGACGGCGGTGCCGGCGGTGACGGCGCTGGACAAGGGCGGCGTGCGCGTCGTGCTCGACGTGGCGCGCGGCGCGGGCGCGCACGTCGCGCTCACCATGCGCGCCACGTCCGCCGCGCACACGCTCACCGACTTCTTGTTCCAGGCCGCCGTGCCGCGGGTACGCTACCTCCTCACTTATACTGCACACTACACACACACATAGCATTAAAGGTTCATCTATACGTTATACGATACGCGCACGTCGCGCTCACCATGCGCGCCACGTCCGCCGCGCACACGCTCACCGACTTCTTGTTCCAGGCCGCCGTGCCGCGGGTACGCTACCTCCTCACTTATACTGCACACTACACACACACATAGCATTAAAGGTTCATCTATACGTTATACGATACGCGCACGTCGCGCTCACCATGCGCGCCACGTCCGCCGCGCACACGCTCACCGACTTCTTGTTCCAGGCCGCCGTGCCGCGGGTACGCTACCTCCTCACTTATACTGCACACTACACACACACATAGCATTAAAGGTTCATCTATACGTTATACGATACGCGCACGTCGCGCTCACCATGCGCGCCACGTCCGCCGCGCACACGCTCACCGACTTCTTGTTCCAGGCCGCCGTGCCGCGGGTACGCTACCTCCTCACTTATACTGCACACTACACACACACATAGCATTAAAGGTTCATCTATACGTTATACGATACGCGCACGTCGCGCTCACCATGCGCGCCACGTCCGCCGCGCACACGCTCACCGACTTCTTGTTCCAGGCCGCCGTGCCGCGGGTACGCTACCTCCTCACTTATACTGCACACTACACACACACATAGCATTAAAGGTTCATCTATACGTTATACGATACGCGCACGTCGCGCTCACCATGCGCGCCACGTCCGCCGCGCACACGCTCACCGACTTCTTGTTCCAGGCCGCCGTGCCGCGGGTACGCTACCTCCTCACTTATACTGCACACTACACACACACATAGCATTAAAGGTTCATCTATACGTTATACGATACGCGCACGTCGCGCTCACCATGCGCGCCACGTCCGCCGCGCACACGCTCACCGACTTCTTGTTCCAGGCCGCCGTGCCGCGGGTACGCTACCTCCTCACTTATACTGCACACTACACACACACATAGCATTAAAGGTTCATCTATACGTTATACGATACGCGCACGTCGCGCTCACCATGCGCGCCACGTCCGCCGCGCACACGCTCACCGACTTCTTGTTCCAGGCCGCCGTGCCGCGGGTACGCTACCTCCTCACTTATACTGCACACTACACACACACATAGCATTAAAGGTTCATCTATACGTTATACGATACGCGCACGTCGCGCTCACCATGCGCGCCACGTCCGCCGCGCACACGCTCACCGACTTCTTGTTCCAGGCCGCCGTGCCGCGGGTACGCTACCTCCTCACTTATACTGCACACTACACACACACATAGCATTAAAGGTTCATCTATACGTTATACGATACGCGCACGTCGCGCTCACCATGCGCGCCACGTCCGCCGCGCACACGCTCACCGACTTCTTGTTCCAGGCCGCCGTGCCGCGGGTACGCTACCTCCTCACTTATACTGCACACTACACACACACATAGCATTAAAGGTTCATCTATACGTTATACGATACGCGCACGTCGCGCTCACCATGCGCGCCACGTCCGCCGCGCACACGCTCACCGACTTCTTGTTCCAGGCCGCCGTGCCGCGGGTACGCTACCTCCTCACTTATACTGCACACTACACACACACATAGCATTAAAGGTTCATCTATACGTTATACGATACGCGCACGTCGCGCTCACCATGCGCGCCACGTCCGCCGCGCACACGCTCACCGACTTCTTGTTCCAGGCCGCCGTGCCGCGGGTACGCTACCTCCTCACTTATACTGCACACTACACACACACATAGCATTAAAGGTTCATCTATACGTTATACGATACGCGCACGTCGCGCTCACCATGCGCGCCACGTCCGCCGCGCACACGCTCACCGACTTCTTGTTCCAGGCCGCCGTGCCGCGGGTACGCTACCTCCTCACTTATACTGCACACTACACACACACATAGCATTAAAGGTTCATCTATACGTTATACGATACGCGCACGTCGCGCTCACCATGCGCGCCACGTCCGCCGCGCACACGCTCACCGACTTCTTGTTCCAGGCCGCCGTGCCGCGGGTACGCTACCTCCTCACTTATACTGCACACTACACACACACATAGCATTAAAGGTTCATCTATACGTTATACGATACGCGCACGTCGCGCTCACCATGCGCGCCACGTCCGCCGCGCACACGCTCACCGACTTCTTGTTCCAGGCCGCCGTGCCGCGGGTACGCTACCTCCTCACTTATACTGCACACTACACACACACATAGCATTAAAGGTTCATCTATACGTTATACGATACGCGCACGTCGCGCTCACCATGCGCGCCACGTCCGCCGCGCACACGCTCACCGACTTCTTGTTCCAGGCCGCCGTGCCGCGGGTACGCTACCTCCTCACTTATACTGCACACTACACACACACATAGCATTAAAGGTTCATCTATACGTTATACGATACGCGCACGTCGCGCTCACCATGCGCGCCACGTCCGCCGCGCACACGCTCACCGACTTCTTGTTCCAGGCCGCCGTGCCGCGGGTACGCTACCTCCTCACTTATACTGCACACTACACACACACATAGCATTAAAGGTTCATCTATACGTTATACGATACGCGCACGTCGCGCTCACCATGCGCGCCACGTCCGCCGCGCACACGCTCACCGACTTCTTGTTCCAGGCCGCCGTGCCGCGGGTACGCTACCTCCTCACTTATACTGCACACTACACACACACATAGCATTAAAGGTTCATCTATACGTTATACGATACGCGCACGTCGCGCTCACCATGCGCGCCACGTCCGCCGCGCACACGCTCACCGACTTCTTGTTCCAGGCCGCCGTGCCGCGGGTACGCTACCTCCTCACTTATACTGCACACTACACACACACATAGCATTAAAGGTTCATCTATACGTTATACGATACGCGCACGTCGCGCTCACCATGCGCGCCACGTCCGCCGCGCACACGCTCACCGACTTCTTGTTCCAGGCCGCCGTGCCGCGGGTACGCTACCTCCTCACTTATACTGCACACTACACACACACATAGCATTAAAGGTTCATCTATACGTTATACGATACGCGCACGTCGCGCTCACCATGCGCGCCACGTCCGCCGCGCACACGCTCACCGACTTCTTGTTCCAGGCCGCCGTGCCGCGGGTACGCTACCTCCTCACTTATACTGCACACTACACACACACATAGCATTAAAGGTTCATCTATACGTTATACGATACGCGCACGTCGCGCTCACCATGCGCGCCACGTCCGCCGCGCACACGCTCACCGACTTCTTGTTCCAGGCCGCCGTGCCGCGGGTACGCTACCTCCTCACTTATACTGCACACTACACACACACATAGCATTAAAGGTTCATCTATACGTTATACGATACGCGCACGTCGCGCTCACCATGCGCGCCACGTCCGCCGCGCACACGCTCACCGACTTCTTGTTCCAGGCCGCCGTGCCGCGGGTACGCTACCTCCTCACTTATACTGCACACTACACACACACATAGCATTAAAGGTTCATCTATACGTTATACGATACGCGCACGTCGCGCTCACCATGCGCGCCACGTCCGCCGCGCACACGCTCACCGACTTCTTGTTCCAGGCCGCCGTGCCGCGGGTACGCTACCTCCTCACTTATACTGCACACTACACACACACATAGCATTAAAGGTTCATCTATACGTTATACGATACGCGCACGTCGCGCTCACCATGCGCGCCACGTCCGCCGCGCACACGCTCACCGACTTCTTGTTCCAGGCCGCCGTGCCGCGGGTACGCTACCTCCTCACTTATACTGCACACTACACACACACATAGCATTAAAGGTTCATCTATACGTTATACGATACGCGCACGTCGCGCTCACCATGCGCGCCACGTCCGCCGCGCACACGCTCACCGACTTCTTGTTCCAGGCCGCCGTGCCGCGGGTACGCTACCTCCTCACTTATACTGCACACTACACACACACATAGCATTAAAGGTTCATCTATACGTTATACGATACGCGCACGTCGCGCTCACCATGCGCGCCACGTCCGCCGCGCACACGCTCACCGACTTCTTGTTCCAGGCCGCCGTGCCGCGGGTACGCTACCTCCTCACTTATACTGCACACTACACACACACATAGCATTAAAGGTTCATCTATACGTTATACGATACGCGCACGTCGCGCTCACCATGCGCGCCACGTCCGCCGCGCACACGCTCACCGACTTCTTGTTCCAGGCCGCCGTGCCGCGGGTACGCTACCTCCTCACTTATACTGCACACTACACACACACATAGCATTAAAGGTTCATCTATACGTTATACGATACGCGCACGTCGCGCTCACCATGCGCGCCACGTCCGCCGCGCACACGCTCACCGACTTCTTGTTCCAGGCCGCCGTGCCGCGGGTACGCTACCTCCTCACTTATACTGCACACTACACACACACATAGCATTAAAGGTTCATCTATACGTTATACGATACGCGCACGTCGCGCTCACCATGCGCGCCACGTCCGCCGCGCACACGCTCACCGACTTCTTGTTCCAGGCCGCCGTGCCGCGGGTACGCTACCTCCTCACTTATACTGCACACTACACACACACATAGCATTAAAGGTTCATCTATACGTTATACGATACGCGCACGTCGCGCTCACCATGCGCGCCACGTCCGCCGCGCACACGCTCACCGACTTCTTGTTCCAGGCCGCCGTGCCGCGGGTACGCTACCTCCTCACTTATACTGCACACTACACACACACATAGCATTAAAGGTTCATCTATACGTTATACGATACGCGCACGTCGCGCTCACCATGCGCGCCACGTCCGCCGCGCACACGCTCACCGACTTCTTGTTCCAGGCCGCCGTGCCGCGGGTACGCTACCTCCTCACTTATACTGCACACTACACACACACATAGCATTAAAGGTTCATCTATACGTTATACGATACGCGCACGTCGCGCTCACCATGCGCGCCACGTCCGCCGCGCACACGCTCACCGACTTCTTGTTCCAGGCCGCCGTGCCGCGGGTACGCTACCTCCTCACTTATACTGCACACTACACACACACATAGCATTAAAGGTTCATCTATACGTTATACGATACGCGCACGTCGCGCTCACCATGCGCGCCACGTCCGCCGCGCACACGCTCACCGACTTCTTGTTCCAGGCCGCCGTGCCGCGGGTACGCTACCTCCTCACTTATACTGCACACTACACACACACATAGCATTAAAGGTTCATCTATACGTTATACGATACGCGCACGTCGCGCTCACCATGCGCGCCACGTCCGCCGCGCACACGCTCACCGACTTCTTGTTCCAGGCCGCCGTGCCGCGGGTACGCTACCTCCTCACTTATACTGCACACTACACACACACATAGCATTAAAGGTTCATCTATACGTTATACGATACGCGCACGTCGCGCTCACCATGCGCGCCACGTCCGCCGCGCACACGCTCACCGACTTCTTGTTCCAGGCCGCCGTGCCGCGGGTACGCTACCTCCTCACTTATACTGCACACTACACACACACATAGCATTAAAGGTTCATCTATACGTTATACGATACGCGCACGTCGCGCTCACCATGCGCGCCACGTCCGCCGCGCACACGCTCACCGACTTCTTGTTCCAGGCCGCCGTGCCGCGGGTACGCTACCTCCTCACTTATACTGCACACTACACACACACATAGCATTAAAGGTTCATCTATACGTTATACGATACGCGCACGTCGCGCTCACCATGCGCGCCACGTCCGCCGCGCACACGCTCACCGACTTCTTGTTCCAGGCCGCCGTGCCGCGGGTACGCTACCTCCTCACTTATACTGCACACTACACACACACATAGCATTAAAGGTTCATCTATACGTTATACGATACGCGCACGTCGCGCTCACCATGCGCGCCACGTCCGCCGCGCACACGCTCACCGACTTCTTGTTCCAGGCCGCCGTGCCGCGGGTACGCTACCTCCTCACTTATACTGCACACTACACACACACATAGCATTAAAGGTTCATCTATACGTTATACGATACGCGCACGTCGCGCTCACCATGCGCGCCACGTCCGCCGCGCACACGCTCACCGACTTCTTGTTCCAGGCCGCCGTGCCGCGGGTACGCTACCTCCTCACTTATACTGCACACTACACACACACATAGCATTAAAGGTTCATCTATACGTTATACGATACGCGCACGTCGCGCTCACCATGCGCGCCACGTCCGCCGCGCACACGCTCACCGACTTCTTGTTCCAGGCCGCCGTGCCGCGGGTACGCTACCTCCTCACTTATACTGCACACTACACACACACATAGCATTAAAGGTTCATCTATACGTTATACGATACGCGCACGTCGCGCTCACCATGCGCGCCACGTCCGCCGCGCACACGCTCACCGACTTCTTGTTCCAGGCCGCCGTGCCGCGGGTACGCTACCTCCTCACTTATACTGCACACTACACACACACATAGCATTAAAGGTTCATCTATACGTTATACGATACGCGCACGTCGCGCTCACCATGCGCGCCACGTCCGCCGCGCACACGCTCACCGACTTCTTGTTCCAGGCCGCCGTGCCGCGGGTACGCTACCTCCTCACTTATACTGCACACTACACACACACATAGCATTAAAGGTTCATCTATACGTTATACGATACGCGCACGTCGCGCTCACCATGCGCGCCACGTCCGCCGCGCACACGCTCACCGACTTCTTGTTCCAGGCCGCCGTGCCGCGGGTACGCTACCTCCTCACTTATACTGCACACTACACACACACATAGCATTAAAGGTTTATCTATACGTTATACGATACGTGGGGCGTCCGCTCGGCAAGCGCTCTCCGTTCGCCGTACCTGCGTCGGTCGACATGTCGCGCGTCTCACGCTACGATAGACGCTGCGGTCGACGCAAAAACCAAAGTGTAGTAATTGAATGTCAATTGCTCTATCTATACCAATAAATAAAGTTGAAGTGTCTGTTTGTAATATCAAAAAACAGCATTTTACTAAGGGCATACAAGGAGCTTACATAAAAAAAACACCGATTTGATCAACCGAGACCAATTTTGACGAGACTTGCACTAATAGATAGCTAATGTTATAAAGACTTAGACAACATTTATTTAAAATATAATAAGCATAGAATTTAACAAAAAAGAGTTTGTTTAGTTGCATATTAAAACAACCCTTCTTTGGTAAATTCCACGCGGACGAAGTCGCGGATAACAGCTAATATGTAATATAATTGCATGCAGCAATCGCATTGCGTTCAAAGCGCCATATGACACAAACTAACCGACGACTAATGAATGAGCGACGCGCGAGATTGACGCGGATGTGACAAATAATACTATTATAGACATAGAACGTAAATACTATATATCGACGAAATGTAGACGTGCAGATTATTTAACCGACATATTACAAACAACAACTATGGCGAGCCTTTTAAAGTCCACCAATATACCCATTAATATTACTGTATTTATTTGACAGACGTTCCAGTTAGACATGATGTCGCCATCAGGCACTGTTCTGTCACCACAAGGTGAAATCACGCAAGTTCTTAAAATCGCTAATCCATCCAGGGTAAGTACTACGTTGTTTTTTTTTCTACTAATGTTATTACCAGAGATCGGATATTTCAATGTAATTTATCTAAACTTTGAGGAAGCATGTAACTTGAGTGGCTTATACCACCTCTAAAATACCGGTATACCGATTTTAATATCGGGATTTAAAATCATTAATTATTTTTGGCATGAACGCATAGCAAGCATAGCGACGAATGTAGTAAATCAGTTATAATGTCGGATAGCTATTTGCGCACAAGCAGGTAAAATTTGCTGTCTTACTCGCACAGCTTATGTATTGAGTGAAAGATATAACAAATAGTTACTACTATATCTAAAAAAGTAAACTATACCATATTTTGTTGTGAAACAAAAGATATTTTGAAACAATAGAAACCGCCACAAATATATTATGTACAACAAAACGTATGTACTTATGTATTTACCTAATATTTACTTAAACAAAGCCAACTTAGTTTTGTTTTACGTAATTAAAACAAAACATTTTAATAAGCCACAACTCATAATATTCTTCAAATCAATACTTTGTACCTATGTTTCTATAAAACTAATAATAATTAATGATTTTTAAATCCCGGTATTAAAACCGGTTAGAGATGGTATTATCCACTATATATTGCTGGATTACTGGAATATCCAATCTCTAGTTATTTTTTTTGTTTTGGTACCACTGGGTATACCACGGGTATGTACTAAAGAGCGAGTGACACAGAAGAATCCCTCGGGAACGGGAAATGAAAACAATGCGAAAATCGAGGGCGAAGCTGCGGGCGGAAAGCTAGTATTTCTAAATTCAATAAAAAAACATGATTTTTAAATCCCGGTATTAAAACCGGTATACTTTAGAGGTAGTATTATCCACTCTAGTTACATGCTTTTTCAAAGTTTAGGTAAATATGCACTGGATTATCCGATCTCTGGACTTATAACATAACGTTAATATAGGCTTTATATAACACAAATATCTTATCTTCATTCAAGGTATACTTTTGTGTCATCAATGCTTGGTTATTCATTTATTAAGAATATCATACCGAATTTTACAATAAAGAATAATATTTTTTTTATAACATAATCAAATAAGACAAAAAATAGGTACATAGATAGACTAATACCTATTCATGCCCTAAGGAATTCGCAAAACTGTATCACGCTACATTTCAGGAATACAAAGGATATTTTACATGGCTTATTGTTTTTTTTATTGCAAAAGGACTGGCAATAATTAATAAGCCTTATGAAATATCATTTTCTGTTTGTAAATTATATTTTAACTTCAAATCATTATATTGCAATTGTAGATTAGTTTTGTCTAAAAATAATTCGGGAGATGTAAACGTTTTACGAATGGTCTGTTCTCTCTTCCAGACTCCACTACGACTACGGATACGAGTGTCGTACAACGTGGACGGCTCCCCAGTCCTGGAGCAAGCGGAGGTAAACAACTTCCCGCCCGACCTGTTCAACTGACGAGTGGCCAACCCGCCCGGCTACTGCCTATAGCCGCCCACGCACGCCCATTAGTGGGCATCACGAACACAGTGGGCTAGTGGACACGGACTGGACAACGCCCTTTCGAATATCACTTGTGTTTTTTTTAAATCGGTAGTGAAGTGTTAACGGTCATCGGTTGATTGTATTTATACGTAATTGTTGGAGGAATGGGTTGGACCATTGTCATAGACAATCTATGACAAATATTATAGACTTGAAATTGACAAGATCGTGATTAAAAGAGATTTAATTTATACTCCATAATATTTATTTACTGAACTAACAAACTACAGTTTACTAAACGATCTTGTCAGATCAGTACGACCCGTTTCTCTGACACGATTCTGGATAAGTGCGTATTGGTCCGTTTCATTGTGAACAATCGATGACTGCGTTACGTCTCCGATGATGGCGCCCTTCCAACCTCAACAAAGACTGACCACTGGACACTACCAATCTACTAACTAACCTGTTACGAGCCTCGTAAACATAATATGAAAATAGTGACGAAAAACTGAAAGGACTTTGGCCGCTTGATGTAATGCGAATATGATTGATGAATGTATGGCAAACGTTAATTTTGAACTGCGCAACATTACTCCAATACTTGGAGTCACTTTCCATCCCTAAATAAAACGAGAAATTGTCTCTCTCTGCCTGTTGTATCAATGTTTAGAACTTTCATTGTGTTACTGTTGTCTTTCTATAAAATATAATTTGTGTAATGAAAAACACTATTAGAATGATAGCGCTTACCACCTCATCTTATTTTTCTCAATATTTTATTTAAAATTTGCTGATTCCTTCACTTGACAAGTAATTGTTATAATGTAACATATCATTGCACTTACTGTTAATACAATTCAAGCATATTTATATTTCTTAGATGGTCTTACATTGATACGATAATAGAAAAAGGGCAAAAAAAAGCATCTAGTTTTTCAATGTTACTCCTAAGTCAAAAAGCGCTCATGTTCTTTCTGTGAAAAAGCGACTAATGTGTTTTCGTAATGTATACGAGGCTAACATCCATCTCCCTGCCATCATATAGAGATGTAGCTTTAACTCCTTGTTTCTATGAGATTCACGAGACATTCCAATGTGTTAGTGTTTTAGATCTTAGTCGGAAATGTTTGTACATTGTTGGGTGACCAGAGAATTGTTATTTATTGTCAGAAATTATCTTGTAAGAGGTTCTAGAGGGGGTTTATCTAAACGACTGTTCAAGCTAGGCGGATACTTGGATGGGTAATCACTGTTTGTAATTATATCGCTTCATAACTTGGCTAGCATCTTGGTCCTAATCACAAAGTGCGGAACACTGCGAGCTTTGCTAGAGACGAATATTCGTGCAGAGTGATAGACAGCGTCATCGGTTTAACGATATAAGTGTCATATTTGTATCGCTTGTATCGCCTGTGTAGTAGCCACTGCTATGTATATAATATGACAAACGTCTAGTAAGCTCTAGCGTGTTCCGTGCCCTGTGATATCAATCGTTATGCGATCACAAGTGACATGTCACGAGCACTCAGGAGCTCGATTCTCTGGACACAGTGCGTCAGTATTATAACAATCTCAAATTAACTATTACCAGTGTGAATTACTGCCTCCATCCTTTCCTCGCATGTATTTCAATATTGACCTTATTTAATTTTATCACGAAATAAAAAAAGTATTTTTAAATAATTGCTTATCTTAACATCGCGACGTAAATGTTAAACGTGGAACGTTGTCGTTAAAGTTTATGACTTAGTCGTAACATTCCCGAACTGGAGAGTTTCGCCCACGATGAAATTGTAATTGTAAATTGACGTACTAGTTTTGTGTCGCTCGCGCTGTACATAAATTGAGATTGTGTATGTATAAACGATTTATAGTAAGCAGACTGTGAATTGGAGGGCTGTATGGAATGTACTTAATAAAATATAAATAAAAACACTACTATGATAATTTTCGTGTGATAACTAAAGCACTTTAGCGTACGGGCTACGAGCCGCGGTACGACTCGTGGAAAAGTAGTCATTCGCTCTAAAATACACTGTCGAGCGGCAACATCTAGTCACTCGCATGCTAGCGTGGTAGGTAACATGTTTATGTACTTTGAGGTCTGTATAAATCGTTTTAATATTCGTGCCTTGATTGTTTGCTCGCCACTGTATTTTAAAACGTTATATATATTTTTAAATTCCAGATAGTCTGTGGTCGATGTAACTAGTTTGAACGTAGACCGTTATACCTAATGCATTTTGTTAAAAGTAGTTATTTGTGTATGAAATATGTGAGCCGCTTCGAACGCTTGACAGTACCGTTCCTTTTATTGAGAATTTTATATTTTGCGACGATGTAAATACATAATACATCCTCAGACGTTAGTTACGCAAATTATGGATTACTGTAACATTTTATACACGTCTCGGCGACGTCGAGACATAACATTTAGATATTAGTTATTATATTTTTATTTTCATCCTATTTATGTTTAGGTTATCGACTAACCAGCATATTCTATTGAAATATCGTAGGAGTATGTAAATTTAGATGTAATAGAATTGTGAAGCCACTGGAAGTATAGAATGTTGCACTCGCCCTTGGTAGGTTTTTTTGTATTCACTGAAGTATTCACGAGACGACCGTGAACGCGCATATATTTTATTTTTGATTATGTAAAGAGAGCTTGGCAAAAGATTATATCGTCAATTTGGTGCTTCGTTTTACTATATCTGATTAAATAGAAGGCCCTCCACAATGTGAGATGTTTATGATTTTGTGTATAACTAAAGCTATGTGAAAGATGTACATAATGATTATAATGATTTTATGTAAATTGGTTAATAAATATTTGAGAATGTTTATATAATCAACTTGTTAGTTTTATTTTGATAATACCCTTTTTGTACATAAATAGAATGACGACTATGACGTCCAAAGCGGCAGATGTATACATTACCCATGTTTTGGGGCAACGTAGCACATTTCGCCGTCCACCGTGCAAATTACCTAAACTCCGTATTGCTACTTAGAAGTTCCTACAAGAATAATCTATTAACACTACTTGACACGGGACCTAAATCGGCCGCAAAACTTGTTTAAATGCCCAAAATAATATTCTTAGTCTTTAGATTGCTATGTAATCAAATTTATATTTTAAAATCAAAGCTAAACACAAAATAGAATTTAGAAATTACGTTTATTAACTTATACCAAAGATTACACTGGACTATTAACATATCTAGCATCACTCAACCATGGGCGTGGCGGGCGCAGGCCGTCCGCTCACACTGTTGAACAGGCGGTCTTTGATCATCTGCGCCATCAGTCCGTGGATCACTTCGATGGTCGTCTTGCACGCGTCCTTGGTCGCCTTGCCGAGCTTGTCCTCCGTGCGCTTCTCGTGGGGGTCTGCGCCGGCCACGATGAAACCGCCACGACCTGCTCAAAGTTTAATTTATTTATAATTTTTTTATTTAGGCTGCCTATACTCCATTTGGTTAGGTACTTAACTAAAGGTAAACAATCTTAATGTGACTCTTTACACTAACACATATTAAACAAATAAACTACTGCTTAAACTAACGGTTCAATTGATTTAGAAATCGTTATTGTTGTATTTACATTGATCTTTAGCAGCATTTTATTTCTAAACTAAGTTTTTAGATAAAAATATAAAAAAGACACATCAAAATTGTTTACCTTTAGTTAAATACCTAATCAAATGGAGTATAGGTGGCGCAGCAACAGTGCATGTGGGTTTGATCCCTGGGTCAGTGTTATTGATTATTGTGGCGTTAAGGAATACTCAGTTGCAGCACGAATTCGAGAATTGACCAATAGACTATAATAGGCTCATCCTCTATTATGTGGAAGCTAAAACCATAACTGGCGAAATATGCGCAATACACTTTCGCCTAATCTTATGGTATTCAAGATTTAGAAAGATGATATCTCTGTCTTTCTTCATGTATTTTCTTCTCTAAGAGATTATACATTCATCTTAGGTCAGAGGCCATGAATATATTAGTCACAGAAATTTATTTGGGCCTGCTAAGTTTTAGGTTTGTATGTGGACAAGCTGCCTTATGAAGTCTTGTGATAATATTGTCAAAAGAAATATGCAAGCCAATTGACGACAGAAACAAATATCAATCTTAATAACAGCATTCAGAAACCTAAATCAAACTGACTTGGACACTATTATTGATAGAAATACATTATATAAGCGATGAATCGATTTTTAAACATATGTTTTATATTATAGTTTATAACCATATTTTAAAATAAAATCTGCAGTTGACTACCTACAAAATTGTATTAAAAACAAAAGATATACTTACCAAGACAAACTTCACTCTGCTCCAATTTGTCTGACAAATCATAAATCTGCCCTGTAGTGTAGTCTGCGTTGGTGATCAGACTGGAACTGCTGAGTGTATTCACCCAGTACTTATTCCACAGAGAGTCCAGTAGTCTGCGATCCAGGGAAGACTTGAAGTATGATACTTCTAGGGAGTAATACTGCTTGCAGTGCACACCAAAGTCTTCTATCTTGTTGAGAGGGATTGTCTGGTACTCTGATGGTTCTTCATTGGCTGGTTTGTAGCCCTACAACATGGGATATTTTTTATATTGTCCAACATTTGGAGCATTAATTTAATTGACAAACTCTATGTTATTGTGGATGGCAAAACAATATACTCTTCAGTAACTGTTTAATAGAACCTCTTGGTCAAAGTTCAGATTCAAGGAGCCCAAACACAATAATTTCATTGTCTGGTTTACAGCTAATTGATGAGTTAATGAAACATCCAAAATACAAATGTTGCATCTTAGCAACAGCCCAGTGGGCTACAGTAGGAAATACAAAATTCTGGAGCCAGTACCCACTTCACATACTTGTAACATTCAAAATGATGTCTGTATTAAACACATAAATCACTTATTAATAACAAAGGAAATCTACAGTTATAAAAGTTCCTTGTGGTTTAAAGCTGTATACTGACTGCCAACCCACACATCACCACTAAGTTTTCTGAATCTGAATGCTAGCTTGTGCCCAGACTAATATACTATATATTAATCAGAATGTTCTCAAAACTTTTGTAAAATAATGTTATACAGAATATAACAAACCTTAGGATAAGTCCTAAATGCACCCAAGCACACTTTGCCAGCAGAGATGGTTCTTACTGGGTCAATAACAATAGCAACAAAAGGCTCCTGGAAGTTCTGGTTCAGCATCTGTGTGGAGACATCAATTCCAGACAACCAGCAACCATACCCTGGATGACTGTGGTACCAACCAATGGCATTCTCATGTCGGCCAACCTGAAAAATATTCCACCTTCATTTTTAAAAGAGTTTAGGCCACAGACAACTTAACAGTTAAGGTTGTTATATGAATTTTGGTCACATCTATGTGATGCATAGAGAATCTTATTCATATTTACCTGTTTAGCTGCTTCTATGTAAGCTGTCATGTATTCATAAGCTTGTGCTTGAGCATTTACTCTAGTCTCTGTACCTTCTACTGGCAAAGCAAATGAGTCCATCACTATCATTGTATTAGCATCTACTTTACCTGCAAACATACAAAATACCATGCGATACTTGTTATGCATGTCTTAAAAAGTAGTAATGCCATGTTTTTTTGGTTGTTTTGCTACCTACCTTACAATACATAACCTAGGTTATGTATTGTAAGGTGACAATTCAAAATATTACCTAAAAGTAATCCCATAACTTCAAGAGTACCTCCTGAACGTGCGTGCATTACCATTTTCAACAGAGCCAGAGCTGATATTTTGATATCTTTGAAGAAATGAGGACTGAAACAATGACAGAAAAGTTACAGCATCTTCACACTAATTTCGAAAAGATAGGCAACTAATATCTAAGTAAAACTTACTCTTTTTCCCATGGTTTAGCGGCAAGTATATCTTGTTGTTGCTTTTTATCATAACGATATATTTCGTCTACACTAGAAACTGTTTCTATATTGTTCGTCATCACCCATGTTTTCTGTGCTATAGATGATTGTGAATCGGCACTTGTAGAAGCCATTTTAATCCGATATGTATGATATTGAATTGAACTCAAATAAAATCAATAATCCAAAGCTACTGAGTACCAATATTGTTAAATCCGATTTGGAAAAACAACAACGGGCACACAATGGCTACTTGACATTTAAATTGATAATAGACACTGACAGATGACATTTATTGTTTCCTGGTTCCGGTTTACGCAAGAAATTAAATATTGTAAAAATTTATATCGTATAAACCATGTCAATAATTGATAGTCAATTTACCTGAGTGAGACTGAGATTCACGCTACGGTCTGCATTAAGTTAGTTTAGAATATATCAACGATCGTGTTTTGAGACTATATCATATTTTGTGACCTCCTACTTGAAAATATTCCGCAATTAGGTTTTGCATGCTATTAAGTTTCTGTCTGGTGACGAATGTAATAATAAATCTGATTCTCTTCTTAAATATACTGCGTTGACAGCGCGCTGAGTCCTCTTGAGGTCCCGGCAACGAGTACACACAGCGACACATTAACCTATAGACTGATTAGACTTTGAACTATTAGAAGCTGAATGCTCCGAATGGTGCGAGTGTGTTATATTAAATTTTTGTTATTTTGTCTCATTCACGCTGAACGGGACGCGACGCTCTATTCTTACCATTACATCGACACCACTATGCACCGTCCCTTTCCAACAATTCTCTATTTTGTATGTAGCGTAGTTATGCGTATATAGGGTGTTTATCTTATCTTATCTTATCTTATATACGCGGGCCAGTCAGTGCAGACTGGCGACACTTCGACACAGTGGGATCTTTTGTGTCGGCCCCAAGATATATCCTTTAGCTATCTCCTTATTAATGTAATGCATAGGGTGTCTAACTTGATGTATAGCCGTGTGTATACACGGCTATGTATGTATAGTTAGGGCTATGGGGTGTACACCCCATAGCGTCTCTAGACTACGGTAACAATCAAGTACCAGCTGTATAAAAAAAAGGAAGATTTGCCAGTGATAGGTAGGTAGTCCAGTCTCCATTTTAATTGCACAATTAAATTCTGTACAATTCCCAGCTAATGCATATTTTATGTTGCAGAGCCGATAGTGCTATTAATACGATGCGATATAGGCTTCATCAGTACTTATCAGATGACATTGATCAGTCTGCAGCGCTGGATTAAACTCAGGTAATTATATTGTCTGTTATAATATCTGCACCAAAACTTATTAGAATCGATATCAATTTAAATTAAAACAAAACGAAAATTTAAATAACAGATATTTAAGAGATATAATACCAGTCCTTTTTCCAGGAAAACTAAATGATCAGAAAATCGCTTACGAGCCAGCGAGTTTTTCTAATCGTTAGTTGTTGATGTTTGAGAATGCACGCAAGAGGCATTTATTTACATATTTTCTTTTGTCTTAAAGTTTGACAGCTAGGTAATTGGGCTATTAATCCTTAGACTATTAAATATGTAGTTAATAAACTGAAAACTATGTATCAAATACCTCTATACATAGACCCACGCCTGGATATTCCCAGAGAGGTAAACAAAAGACCCATTACATCTACATTTCTACAATTAGGTACGTTTTAGGTCCTACTTAAGAGTGGGCGAGACTATTCTTGTCTACCAGGTACCTACCTACATTATCAGTAATTTTGCTTCTGTTGAGAACTAAGTAATATTCTGGAGATTCCTAAAAACATTCAATATGTACGCGGGTTGCGCAGTAATGTAAATTCTCACCACACCATTGCCACCAGTGCAGCGAATGTGGTGGGTTCGATTATTCGATGGTTGATTTAAGTCTGATGTTGGCTGTGCCCATTGATTAATTGATTTAATACTTACCATCCGTGGGCATCTCTGGGCTTTTCGTAGTGCAGGAGCTATTTATATCAAAAGAAAATTTTAATAATAAACCCTGCCTGATCAGTAAATAAAACCCCAGAGCACACGATCGGCCTTAACGTAAGCACAAAATAGGTCACGAGATTACAATAATATCGTCATAATTGCATCTAAAGTTTTTCAAGCTGTGACCTAACACACAACAAGTTTTGTTATTTACAGCTCACGCTAGTTTGGAAATCAGGGTTCAGGGCTGCATAATGTTTGTACCTATTCACCTTGCTGTTACAAATAAAGAACTATTATTATTATTATTATTTCACCAGCCACACCATTCACCCAAGCTTACCTTTAAAGTTTAATGACTTGCCTTCGCTAGTTCTTGCATCAGCTATAACATCGGTAGGTATTTGCCGGCAAATAAGGATATTTCGTCATGTTGTGATTGTGACTCATTTATTATTGACGTTTGATGATGTTGTGGTCTGCATTTTAAAGACGTATTTTGCTGTTTAAACTGCGTTTGGGCTAAACCTAGTTTAATATTATTATTTTATTCAATTATTGTGGCTAGCACCTGCATATTATTATGATGTTACAATATTAATTATTCTATTAATTGTACTATATTTTCTCCTACTCTAGTAAATGTAAATAGCTATATTACCATTTCACTTACTGCACTTGACGTCAGATAGGTTTTCTCTGTCTTACTAATAGAAATTATTATTGCTATCCTTTTCGTTCATGCTTTTGTCGTCATATTGTCACCGCCTCTATGATAACATCGTCCAATCACAAACGACCACATATACATTTTCGAGAATCTAGAAATATATTTATTACTCGTTGAGAATCCGAACATGTACGACGCAATCGTTTCTAGCTCGCACGCGAGGAATTATCATATAAAAGTGGTCTAACAAATGGTTGATACAAAAAATTCGGAATAGCATGTTAAGAAGACATTGATATTTGTCGTGAAGCAAGTGTTGTGGAGTGTTTGTTTATAAGTTGTGTTTACGAAGCATTAACATGAGCACCCCAATCATCATCACTGTGCCGAACAACTACCTGGCGATGGATGAGATGGAGATGGAGTCGAAGGTCGTAGTCGACGTCGCGTCTCCAGCTCCATCCCGGAAGCGCCGCCTGGACCATTTGACATGGGAAGAAAAGATGCAAAGAAAGTGAGTCATTTTCTGAACATTGCTATTTGCTTGCGTGTAGCGTATTTTCCCTTTGTAGACTGGGAGCTCAAGTTATATTGGTCACCGGTCAATGACGTTTCGACGTTACTGGAGTTTTCTATGTAGCATATCTACGCAGGATATGGAAGTTTGATTGATTCTAATTTTGTTGTGTTTAAAAATAATATCACACAAATATTTTTATTTTGGTCGGATTTTAGGGCTTGTCACCTATCTGAAGAGCTATGTACATACATTTTCAACAGAGTTAGAGAATGTTGACCTCTAGTGCCGTTATGTACAGTTACGTACAACTATCTATCTTATAGTTAGCACCTTCAATAAACATGAGACCGTAAATTATTATAACAGAGGTGTTTATTTGTAGGAAGTTGAAGAATCGCGTGGCGGCACAGACGTCACGGGACAGAAAGAAGGCAAAGATGGACGAGATGGAGTCTAGAATCAAGTATTTCATGGATATGAACGAGCGTCTAACTGGCGAAGTTGAGAGCTTGAAAGCTTTGAACGAGCGTTTGTTGAGTGAGAATGCAGCGCTTCGCAGTGAGGCGGCGGCGCGGACCGTCGCGGGAGCCCCCAGACCGGCAGAGTCTGATCCTCAGCAGAAGGAAGGGCCCCCGCCGGCGATCCGCGCGGCACGCCTGCTGCTGGCGATGTGTCTCCTCTCGCAGACCTCCTCGCTCACTTCGACTCAGAAGAGTACCTCGATACCCTCCATCAACTTGCAGACTCCCTCTTCAAAGAAATTGATGCAAGTGCTGCAGGAACGCCTCAAAATGTAAGTTACTACTTGCAATATGGTTATACTTACATATATTAGATATACTGTTCTGCCAAACAAAATCAGATATTTATTTCATCCATGCATAAATTATAGAAATTGTTCAAAGGGAAAGTAATTACTTCACCTAGAAACATAGTTTCATGTAAGAACCACTTTCATAATATATGATATCAAATGTGACATAGTAGGTACTTAATAATTTGACATAGTAATACAGCTAATACAAGTGTCCCAATGATAACCCAGATAAGATATTATGAAATAATATTTTGAAAATTAACCCACATCCTTATCTAAAACAAAATGGTTGATGCTGATGTAATTTGATATAAATATTGCATTAATCATACTTAGAATTAATCATACTTACAATGCAAATCAAATGCAAACAATCGGTTATATTAAAAGTAAAGACTGATTATTTATTATACATAATTTAATTCATAAAGGTTAAATGTTAAAATATTATATTTACAAAATTGTTTATTTTTGAGAACATTATACAGAACTCTTAGACATACAGGTTTCCTCATATTATTATGTTTCCCTTGACTGTTAAGCAAGCAATAATTAACTAATTAATACACACATTAATAAGAAAAGTCACATGTGCCATTGGATCAAACATCTCCATGTGACAGGTTCACAATATTTCTTTAGGCCATTCACTGTACTATTGATTTGTTTATCTTTTTCTTTTCTTGTAGGAGCCAGTCAGGGACACTAGAGAGTGCATTGAAGGAGCTAAAGTGGTGGGGACCACAACAGAGCACCTGGAATCCAGTGAAAGTACAGTCATAGACATCAAGCACGACGTCAACAGGATATTGTCTCAACACTCCTATGCGCATCCTTACAAACCTGAGATTGTCATAACAGAACCTACTGAAGTACAAATTAAAGAAGATAACAATGACAAAGGAGACATGTTCTATGCGAGCTGTGATGAAGCCAATGACTGCATCACCATCGAAGTGCCATGTGAAGAACACATTGTTGAAGATACTCCTCTACAGATAGAGACTGACTTGAAATCCCTCACAGATTGTGCTGGAGTGAAATTGGAGTGTGACATGAAAATGCTCTCACCTATGACAATGTCACCAGGATCTGTAGAAGAGAATCTTGGCCTGTCTCCTTCACACACTAACTTAAGCTCGGACCTCGGCTACGAGTCCTTGGCCTCACCGCTCAGTGAACCTGATCCAATGGCCCTCTCAGACTTCTACTGTGACTTTTGGTGCGAATCATATTCAGAACTATTCCCCGGTCTAGCTTAGAATGATTCTGCATTTTGATCCCCACCAAAGACTGACTAGATAAGTTTGTTAAGTGTTACTGAATCTTTAATTTAAGCAAAAAACTAAAATGACAATTTATTAATGTTCCATTAATCAATTACAATTAAGTAATTAGATATTTTAATATATGTTCAACAAATTATGCTTTAGTGTTTAGTTAGGATGCACATAGGTTGTAAATAAATATGAAATATGTCCTGTTGATTTCTGTATTTTATTTGAATTTGCCCTTAGGCAAATTTATTAAAACGAGGCAACATTTTTTAAACAAGTATTGTGTTATCTTACTACTTCTTCTTCTTCTTACGTCTTACTTGTTGAAAAAACAGCGATAGTAAAACACTTGCTCCAGAAAACTCGTCTCGTGTAACTGGGACGTCATTGTGATTGAGCATACCTACCTATTATAGTGCTCAACATGAAATCATGTAGCTACAAATATTATAAATGTCTAACTAATATTGTTTGTTGGATTTTCTACCAATAAACCGATCTGACCCGTGACCGACCACTGAACCGATTTTTATGGTAGCTTTGAACTCTAGGAAAGGACATAGGATCCTAAAAAATTTATAACAACGTCACACAAAGATTAGTAACCGTCAATTAACCAATTAAATGACTCATATTGACTTGCCCAATTTATAATTATTCATCGAAGCTTATTCTAGAATAAACAAGATGGGTGTAAACCTCCAGGATTCAACCTCTTCGTCTTAAATGTAAAAGTAAAGAAAAGAAATGACCCCTATATCTCGAGGGTCTTTACCCACAGGTTTTTTTATTCAAACTCGACTGAGATATGACCCCAAGGTATCTGCACACCAAGTTACAAGGTCTTAAATGTAAAAGCATTTAAAATACATGTGACCTTGTGACCCCTATATCTCGGGGGTCTTTTGACCCACCGGACCCATATTGAATTCGACCGAGGTATGACCCCAAGGTGTCTGCACACCAAGTTACAAGTCAATCAGTCCAGTGGTTCCGGAGTTATGCCAATCAACAGACAAACACACAGACCCACAAAGTGTTTTCATTAACCTCTTCGAAGAAGACTGAGGTTACTAATGAGTTCGGCAGTTTATATTGTCGATATAAACTTAACAAAATTCTACCGTTTTATTCTTAGAGTATACATAACAAGATTTACTCAATTGAAAGATGCTTATTGTATTGAAAACCAAATAAGTAGGTACTGCCCATAGGCGTAACCAATGGCTGACGGAAAGCATCTTCTTTTGTTTAATTACCATAACGCCACTTGACCACAAACTTATTAAAAATATATATGCCCAAAATTGTTGGATGGTAAGTATTATTAACCATATGACCTTTGAATATACTTAATAACACGTGTTATTAAGTATATTCAAAGGTCATCTGCGAAGCGCTTAACCTAAGGTAAAAAATATATTGGACGAAATGACCTTTCCTACTTTGACCATTGTTTGTTTACAAAGATTCTATCTACATTGTATTTATGCGATTAATATGAGCAATAATATTGTAGGTACCTACAAAGTTGCCAGGCTACGCAGTTCGTGACTATTATCACACGTTTAACTTTATCAGTTATATGTATGTAGTAAAGTCCATACAACTTTACTAGATTAATCTAAAAACGGCATGTTTATTTGATAGCGAGCAGCATATCAGCAAACGTGATTAATTTAATATTAATAAACGTAGGTACTTACTAATTACTGAACCGAAATTTCTATAAAGCATAAAATATATTTATAACGATAACTGTCACAGATAAATATGCAATTAGCGATAAATAAAATTGAGGCCAACAATTTTATTATCTATAGTAAATTGTGGATTCGTATGTAACCAGGTGTTCTTGGAACCGTTTCATTTAGTTTTTAAATATTAAATGATTAATAGTAGGTTTTGAGTGTGAACAATTGTTGGTATTGGTTTGAATGGAACTTCCAATTAAACTAAATAAATAATAAGTTGTTAGCTAGTGGCTACTGCCGGATATCACAATTATATTATGTATATTATTAATTATCATTTAGATTCGACCTCATTATGGAGTTTCGTTGCATTTATATTGAGAACACAGTATAGGATAATAATTAAAAAGCAATGCTTTCGTGTGCCTATAAATTTTTTTGGAAGCAAATTTTTTAAATGTTATTTGTACATTTTGCTTATAGTACCTATTTAATAGTCTTTCTATTTACCGTTGGATAATATAGTGAGGAAAATTAAAAAAATTATGGCGAATTTCTTAATCCATAATGTTCTCAAATAAGTGTAAACTTATTAACAACATGTAGGTATTGAGCTGTCTTCTTCGGTTGTTTTACAATGGGAGCGTCTCGGCCTGGGGCGTAGCGGAATGGGACCCTAACGGCTGGACCCTCTTATCGTTTAGAAATCCTTATTAGATATAAACAAGTAGGTATCTACTACTTGTTGTAGTAGTATGTAGTATCATGTAAATTCGTGTGTAATATTTCCTATGCATTGGCGTACATGACAGCGTAGCCTGGTAGGCTGTGCTTAGCCCGGAATGGACGTCCGTTCTGTGGTAGAACCAACCACAGAATGGACTAATGTTCAACGCAGCAATGTCTGGTGCCATCCCTAGAATTTACTAGAATGAAAAATTTTGAATTGTAAGTATGTATGTCATCGCTGTTTAGGCTCCTCTGTTCCTATATATAGTATCTTGTTCTGGTTTTGGTAATTTATTTGATTACTTAACTAGCTGTTACCCGCGACTTCGATCGCGTGGAATTTAACAAAAAGTGTTTAAGTTACTCTATAAAAAAATAGCTATCTGCT
Source organism: Catocala fraxini (assembly GCA_930367265.1). Classification (NCBI taxonomy): domain Eukaryota; kingdom Metazoa; phylum Arthropoda; class Insecta; order Lepidoptera; family Erebidae; genus Catocala; species Catocala fraxini. The sequence goes on along the minus strand of OV884032.1, from coordinate 22,546,508 downwards.
AGTGAAAGTCCCGTCAAAATAGGTCCAGCCGTTTTGGAGATAAACCGAAACAAACACTTTCTTTTTTAATTTTTTTTGGTTTACCTGCCGTATATTCTTTCATACACTTCATTTTTATTTATTTGTAAGTATAGATACATCTAGCTAGGATGATAATTCGATCGGTGTTATTGACCCGTCTGCACCGCGTTGCCGGATTGTTGCGCTCCGATTGCCGCTAATTTCTCGTTTTCCAAATTTGATGACCGGCAGCATAGCACACCATTCAATAATTACCTGCCCACACTATGAAGAGTGGCAAATTTTCGGTAGTTCACTTGAGTCTAGCTCTTTAAATATAAATAAATGGCTTCTGCTTGCGGCTTCACTCGCGTAAAAGTAGGTTATGATAGTAAACATTATTTAAAAAAAAATATATAGCCTATGTTACTCAGTGATAATAAAGCTTTCTAATGGAGAAAATTTTTAAAATTGTTTGTCTTGTTTTTAAGAACAGACATTAAAAAAAAACTCTGTGAGAATTTTTGATCTATATTAGATAATCTAATATAGATGAACTTAGTTACCTGGTAAACAATAAACGTAATATAAGTATGTACATATTGCCTCCTGTTACGTGGGCCTTAACCATAGCTGGTGAAATATAAGTGTAAGGCATCTCGGACTAACCTTCTCATGACGTCAAATTAGGGACCTCAACATCGCCTCAACTGCTATGAGGATGGTGTGGAGGCCACTGCTCTTGGATGACATGACTGATTACCATCAGGAGGAGAGTGTCCACTTTGAAGAGCAAAAAAAATACTTTTCGGGTATCAGACGTAACTCGTAAGACTCAACATGCACAGTGTGTTGCATTTATTACCTCTGCACCAATCAGACAGTAATTTTAATCTAACGCAGGCAATTTGTAATACTTTATTGGCAGTACTATGTCGATGCCCACGGCTGCACGTAGGTATAAGACACAGACATATTTTTAAAATAGGACTGTATGTCTAGATTTTTTTGTATTTTCCCATGGCGTATCTAGGTTAATTTTCCCCGACCCCCTAAACGGCGATTTCCTACTTACCTACCGATCAAGAAACCAGAAAAGACTGGAGTGAACACGGCCCATCTGGCTCTCCCTTATATACGCCAATGGATATTTTATTGAGACTTAATTCAATTATATTCAATGTATATGTATAATAGTTACTATATTAAGATAGGTTTATAAGTGAGACGGATAATGGTTATTTTATTCATAATTCTTATAAATTATAATTATCAAATAAAAACTCTATAAATAAGTACATTGAAACTTTCATGGTAACTAACTGCTGTTGCTATTATGTGAGGTTGATAAGAGAATACTTAAATAACAACTGTTTAAATAACTACATAGCAATTTACATAACCATGGACGATAATTAAATGTTGGTTCTTATGAATTGCTTGCATACATAATGAGCGATGGTATAAAACGATATTTTGTCTCTATATTGTTGAAACATGGAGCAAATACGTGTGAAGGACAAAATGAATCAATAATTTATAAATAATGCATAGTAGGTATCTGTATTGATGGGGTGTTTAGTTTAGGTACCTATGTAATTGTTTGTGTTGGTGAGGCTTTTATTAAAGGAATAATTAGTTTTTATTTTTTTATAGCACTAAGGTGGCTAACATGCATATGGCCCCACCAGGTAAGTGGTCACTGTAGTCTATGGACGCCTGCAACACCAGAGGCATCCCTTGCGCGTTGCCGACCCTTTAGGAAAGGAAGTGGGAAGAAGAATGAGCGGGAAGGGGGAAAGAGGGTAATCGGGCCTCCGGCACTCTCACTCGCCGAACGAAACACAACAGTAAGAATACTGCTATTTCTCGTCGATATTTTATGAGAGGGTAGTCTTTCCTCGGTCGAGCCAGCCCATTTATGCTGAAATCAGCGAGGCTCTACTACTCTATAGAGTTAGCTACCTAAGTAATTTTACCGAATAAAAGTTATGTATTTTGATTATGCACGGCTAGTTGAAAAGAGTTGAATCTGTATAAGAGACTGGTATCTAAGTATACCTACTAGGTAGACCTGTGTTACAGATTACCAGCCTATCCTGACTTTAGATAGATGGGTTGAGTTGTGAGCAGTCGAATTACCTTATGTTAGTAAGCAATTACTATGTGAGGTTATATAAATACATACTTGTGTAAAGATTAGATGTGTGTGTGTGTGAGTGCGTGTGTGGGTGTGTGTGTGAGCAGATGTTCAGATTCCTGGATGTAGAGCTGACGTACCGTCTGTACCTATATCTGCCATTTTGTAGAGATTCCTGGTAGGATATAGGAATGGTAATGTAATACTGACCTTAAGAGAGAAGTGAGTACTGATATAATGGTTTTGGGGTTCTGTTTTAGATCGCTTTGAATGAAATGTAAGCAGGAAAAATGGAATCATAATAGCTTATTACATAAATGCATACCCATGCCTGTTTCTCGCTGGTGTTTGTAGATATATAATATCTAGGTACTGCTTCATTCCCTTTCATTATTATATTCTTCATTGCATTACGTTATAGACTGGCTAAACAGCGTCCCACAACGCTTAGGTAATCACAGGGCTAACAAAGATGATTAACATCCAATTATACATACATACATACATAGATTCACGCCTGTTTCCCAGATGGGTAGGCAGAGACTACGGATTTCCATTTGCTACGATCCTGTTACAATTATGTCTGTATAATACAAGATTTCGTATTAAACGGCGATCTAGCCAGCAACATCTTGCACGTTGGTTGAGATTTTTTAAGGGTGGAGAGGCTGATTTCCATTTTGCAAAATTAAATTACACTGTGTAAATTATCATGTACCTAGTTAAAAACATAATGTAACACGTGATGGTTTGTTCAAGAGCTTGAAGTAACTTTGTAAGTACCTATATATAAATGTCTCCTTGTTTAATAGGTACCTACCTACCTAGTTCATTAGGCAGAAATACATTCTCATAATTGACTTAGTTGTGTCGGCAGGAAAGTTAATATAATTTTAAATAGACACAAATTAAAATGATGCAGATGCAGGATTTATTCTATTAAATAAATACATACGAGGAAAAAGCACCTCTGTGCTATTATATTACAATACAGATTAAAAATTCGATATGAGGAAGTTTATTGAAACTAGTTTTTGGAGGTCATCTATATATATATCCTATGTTAAAACAAAACGACAATAGAACCACAACACGTTCTTCCAATTCTAGATAGGTAATCTGTTCAGAATAGGTACTAACATAATTTTTTTTATTAATTCTTAGATAGGTCAAGGGTAGCTGCAGAGCCGGATTCAGGGAAAAGGGGTCCAGAACCTAAATTAAAAGGGGACTCTGGGGTTTCACAGATAATGTTTCAAGGCGTTTTATTCCTTTAGTACCGAATAATAATAATAGACTCGAATAATATACGTAGGTATATTATTCGAGTCCGAATAATATACGTAGGTATATTATTCGAGTCTCGACTTTGTTTAATTGTTGTAAGAGTATGTTACTGCGTATAAAAACATTCAATAATATATTTAATAAAAAATTAAATAGTTCTAGTCTAAAGTCTGTCAGTCTGATAACGATCGAGCTCAAACAATCGTGCTAGGGGTGGCGCGCAAAACAGGCGACGATACCTACTATCTGCCACCTGTCAAGGTCCGCTGACAGATTATATGAATATGTATTAGGAATACTGTGCTCTAAAACACACTAAGCAAACGGCCTAAACTTCTTTTAAATCTGTCCAGTCGCAGTCCCGCGCGCGGGTGACGAAGTGGTTAACAAACGCATTTGAAAATGCCAAATGCGGTTGCGTCTCCATATGTTTAAGAGAAACAGAGAAGCTCTACAGTAGCCTTCCCGTCGCAATAAAATATAGTTTGGCACTAGATGAGCGCTTGGTGACCTGTAATACAGGTTTTTTTTGACACCTACTTCAGGCACTGGTCTCTTACATGTTAGTTTTCAATGTAAGTACTATTTGCACTGTTGGCACTACATGAATATTATAAGGAACTTAGTGAAGAGGGAATAATAGGTTTTATTATTATAATATTTGAACAGTAATCAAGACTACCCGTAGGTTCTTGGTTCTATAAGAACCCCACCTTTGTTATATATAGTGTTTAATCTATGGTCCCAACGATTTATACCTCCAAAGAGGTTGAAATAGCCGTGCTCTAGAACAAAATTTATATGGCGCTTAAATATTCCGTCCGTTGCAATTACGAAACTGCCAACGGTTACGGAAACACCATTTACTCTCTTGCAGGATCACAGATCTACGCAAGACGTAGGTAATCTTTTTTCCATTGTATTTGTTGCTGGCAGAAGATGAATGACATACGAACATTGAAAAAGCTCCACGCTTGTATATCACCAAAAGGATAGACATAGGTAGGTATATTGAAATTCTTAATACGCTAGCTATGTAGATAGAAATGTATGATGCTATTGGTACCTATGGGTTCTGTTTGCGGAGCTCGTATTGCTTTTGAAAATTTACCAACTAAAATCTTTAATAATACTGGAACGCGAACCCGGAATATTAGGATCGCACGCCAATTTACCAGAATATATATTTATCAAATATAATATATGCACGGTACGATGTAGTAAAATCCATATATATCCATAAACTCCATATTTAGTCTGCCATAAACAGGTTTAATAAAACACCACAATAAAAAAACATTAAATATATTTGTTAAAATATTACAGATTCAATAAAATCGTGTTTCATAGATTACATACAATACTAGCTACGAACAGTTAACTCACGGTTAATGTAACCAACACTCGTCACCATGTTATCAAGCTAACCAAGCGATAAACGGTGGTTGCTCACGAACCGACACGACCACGACCATTCTATGTAGACACCTGACGCCGATAATAGTGCAGTTTTAGATAAGGCGTTTATTATCCCAGTTTAGTTTAACGTACCTATGGAAAAAGTACGGTTTTTATTATGCGATGTATTTGAACTAAATGAACTAAATATCCAGTTCATAATATAAATAAAACTAAATTAAAAATATATTCATTGATATAGGTTTGGTTTACAATTATTTGAATCCCTGACCCCTGAGCTAATTAATTTTGTTATGTATATAACGTCCACAAGGGTTGAGCAGAAAAACGATATCAAGTTTTGACTGACTTCATTAAATTATCTGCGTATTTAATTTGTTAATTATCAATCACTTTTTTGAGAAAATCTGCAGGTCTAAGAGTTCTCCATAACGTTCTCAAAGATATTTCAAGTCAGCTAAACACGCAGTGGGCCCGTGTAGTGGATTAAGGCGTAACCCTTCTCGTACTGAGAAGAGACCCGTGTCCAGCACAACAATAGAAGGGTTGATAAACAGGGCTGATATTAATAAATGGTTGTCATATACCAAAGTGGTAAAAAGGGATTCTCTATGGTGGTTCTGTTCGTTCGTCTGTCTGTCTATCTATCTATCACTGTTGTATCGTCAATTGAGCTGTTCTGAATTACGAATCGCTATTGAGAATTATTATTAAATTTTTAATATTATTTAAATCTTGAAACTAGAGTTGGGCATCGAACCCAAATAGCTTGAATGATTTAATTAAGTAGTGGTCATGTTAGTCCGTGAGTTTCAGTTTCAGATTGCCCGATAAATTTGGCACTTGCACGTAACGAACTAACCGATATAACTAATAAAATAAAAATGGAGTAATAAAAATATAATAACAACGTAGCGAGTTCTGTACAGTTATGCTAATGGAAGATACACAACTTAGATATAAATGAGTGGTTCCTCTATAATATTGAAAGCGAATAACATAAATAAAATGCACGTAACACTATTGCTTTGTCATTGTAGCATGTCTCGTCTATTTTTTTTGAATACACGACGGAATAATGGCAATCTTTTGAATACACGACGGAATAATGGCAATCGTTTTCTTTACAAAGTTAAATTATCTGTCTTATGAGCAAGAGGTCTTAGAATGGCACCCTAACTTTTACAATATCGACGTGAAATCACTATAAAAAAAACATTTAGCACAACTACAGAAGTTGACAGGAATACTAGTAATTTATAAACCAATTTGCTAGTATTATTTTTATAAAACATTGCTTTTAATCCATTGGTTTTACAGACCTATGATGAGCTAAGATTTTATATTTAAATGTCAATGTAATAACTTTAATGATATAATACAGTCAAACTATTAGCGCCCTAATTAAGGCATTTTATAATAATTTATACAAACAAAAATACCTAATACACCAAAACAAGTAAGTATATAAATCGTAGCTATGTAAAATGTTTAAAAAAAAAGAATGTCAATGTAAAATTTTTTTTAAAAAATAATATCATATTTATCAAAAATACTCATTGTTTATTAACAACTGTCATAAAGTGGTTTACCCAGGTATTAATTATTACTGTATCAAATATAAATATTTGATATTACATATGATATATTTTTAAGTCTGGGTATTTTAGTGTTAATAGCACCAAATATTATAACTCATCAACGAATATTGGGAAAACCCAATTGAACAGCAAGCAAGCATAATTATCAACTCATTATAACCTAGTATTCCGTCATGTATTCGTCAATAACGGTACTAAGCCTTATCAGTAATAACGAATGTCTGCGACATATACCGCGCCGCACTACTTGCGATATTTCAAGAATTGTATCCTATCTACTCATCACGCCTGGGTACTGCCGAAGGGATAAACAGAGGCCTATAACACTTCAATTTATTTTACAGTTTAAGGCTCTGTTATCCAAAAATCTCCATAATATTTCACCTAACCTGGGAATTCGGCAGTGGTACAAGCGTCCTGCCTCTAGAGCAACGAGGCATTCATATAATTTTAGTATAAACACTATTATACTTAATTAGTTTAAATCACATGCACTAGTTACACTACAACAATAATTACTAGAATGTTATAATGTGAGCTTTACTTTCATTTTTTAATAATTTTGTTTTATAATAAAATTCCTATTATTTCTCTTTCTCACTTTTTGACAGTGTTCCTTTTATAACTAATTTATTTATAACTTCGTAATGGCTGTGTATATTTTGTACGTTGACGTATGTTCAAAGGCCTATTTTAAAAGTTTATTTTTCTCTATGCGACGTTCATAGACTGAATGTTATAAAACGTTTTGTTTTTGTAGTTTCTACAAATAAGTTTGACGCATTTAATATTTAATTATTACCGAATGTACAAGATAAAGGCATATCGACTTCGTTCTTTAACTTCATCATATTTTGCTTCGAGATAAGAAAAAAAATTTCTTACTTTAGGCCTAATAATCAGAATTTATTAATTAGTCCTGTTGTAAACAGAATTAAAGAAGGAAGAGCTACGAACTACGCACTTCCCTTTCTTAAATTGATAAAGTGCTTGTTCGCTAAGTGGTTTATCTTTATCGTTCGATAAAAATATATTTACAAGTAATAATCTATCTGACCTAGATATAATCTCATCAACAACCAGACAGACAGCACTTTATCTCGTAACATTCAAAACGATATCATTTTGAACATTTCGTAATACAAATTTGATTTTGTAACCGACATATGGCACCACGTTAACTTATAGTCAACATATTATATAAAATTACTTAGTACCTTTGCCTTCAAAATTTGAACATTTACACGAAAATACTGCATTCGACATTTTTCATCTAGTCACAGCTCTTATTAAATCTATATTTTTATTTAGAGCGCTCACCATTTTTATATAATTGATCATTAATAATAAACTTCAACTTCTATGTCTCTTTTAGGTATTTCCATACTAATCGATACACAATCGAATGCTTTTAAGCTCCACTTTAGCCTCGAAAACTATGGGAATACCTTTTGAAGGTCATGTTTTAACCGAACAGCTTGTCAAAGCACGCATGACAGTAGGGCTTATCGTTTTGCTCTTTAAACGTTCCTTTGTTGAGTTGTCTGAGGCAGAAGGCGCATACAAAGTGCTCTGGGTGGAACTTTCTGAACATGGCAGTGATGCAGCGGCCCGCGATGGGTTTGTGGCAGCCGGCGCACAGCGAGCCGCGCTTGCCGTGGTAGTGAGTCTCACAGTATGGCTGACCTTCGTGCTCGAAGAATGATCCGCCGTGGAAAGGCTCGCGGCATTCCTGGAAGAAGATATAATAGATTAACTGGTGTTTCTATACTAGTATTATAAATAGGGAAAATTTTATTTTATTTGTTCGATTTCGATTAACTCTGGAACTTCTACTAATTATTCTTTTTACATTAGAAAGTTTGGTACTGAATCACGCTAGAGGTGCGGACCAGTAGGACAGCTACTAGAATATAATGTTTTGTTGTTGAGGTCAGAGTCGACAAGAAAATACGAGGATGACGTCAGAAAGGGTTTTCCTACGAGTATCGATAAATACATAAGTAGGTATTCTTTATCTAGCCGAAACATTTGAATTAAAGCGATAAGATACGACTTAGAGGTTTTCTTATCAGATTTGTTTAATATTTTTATGTAATTCAAAGACTAATAAAACAGAAACTACCTAAGCGATGATAAGATAATGCCAAACAATAATTTAACTGAAATCGGCATTATAATACTGCTAATAAAAATGTCAATCAGTGTCTTGGAATGGCTGAATAAGTAAAAATAGTGTTGATTGTATCATAGCTTCAATAGCAGCATTATTGTCCCTGCTGACCAAAATTAGCCACAATTAAGCCCGGCTTATTATATTTACAAAATGGCATCATCAATTTATTGCGCAGCCACGTAGATGTCCAATTTACACGAAATTAATTATTTTAGGCATACAAGTATATTATTTTGAACTTATTAAGAGTTCTCTAGCGCTCTTCTAATTATGACGTGCCGTAGCATGGAAAACAAAAACAGAAAGATGTTCTGGACGAAGCCCAAGAAAGTACACTAAAGTGATAAGCGTACACAGAGAATGTAATAAGAAATAAAAGTAAAATTATGTATGAATGTAGTGGGTAGGTATGTGTAGCCACCGACTTACATTCAAAGAAAGAAGCGTGTTTCTTTAAAAAATAATGTTATTTAAAGAAAAATAATAAAAACGCTGCACATGCCTAGTTGATTAAAAATAACAATATTAAATAAAGGTAGATCTGAAAAATAATGTTGTACAGCTAAATATGCCTGTTACAAGTTCCCAAAATTTAGTGAAAATGCGGGTCAACACGTATAATTCTCAATGATACCTTTAAAGAAAGTAGGAATATCTCTACATTTATAAAGGGTATTTTGTCTACTTCCCTGTATAACATATATTATGTGATCATATGAGTTAGCTAGATTTACACTTTTCGGTAAAAGGGTAGGCATTGAATATTTCTTGTTAAAGAAGTATCATGGCTTGCCCGTACTTATGGTGACGGATTACTTTGATAACTATACGACATGTGTTCGCTGTCAGCGACAGTCACAGAACCGTTCGACTTTTGTCTGTATACAGATAAAGGGTAGGCCGAGAAACTTCGTCTTTTAACTATGTTTTAATCCTAAGATCAAGCCTATTGATGACTACCAAGCAAATTACAAACTCATGATGCTACAGCGAACTTCCGAACTGAAAAACTAATAACACTATTTGATCCGGCACGTCATCTACATATATCTAACCTCGGATCTGACAAACAAGCGCAATCTTAAGCCTCAGGAAACGAGGCAGTATTAACCGGTCGTATACCGCCGGCTCGCATACCAGCCGGCAGATTTGTACCCGTCGTAGGCCGGTGGCTCGCATGCGAGCCACCAAATTGGTTTTACGTTAGCTTAAGCTAAAGCGAAGGCGGCGCGCGACGTTTTGGCGCCAATTTGGTGGCTCGCATGCGAGCCACCGGCCTACGACGGGTACAAATCTGCCGGCTGGTATGCGAGCCGGCGGTATACGACCGGTTAAAAACAATGTAGCATTTCTATAAAATTTGTTACTACCTTCTAAACGAAATGTAAACAAATAATCTTGAGAACAATGTTTATAAGTAAGTCAAAATGATATTGTAGTTATAACGAGAGCAATCAAGAAACAAAATAATTTGAATGAGTCCACGATACTACAATAATGTAGTAGTTCGACATTTACATCGCCACCGAATAAAATATTACGTCATTGTGCGTTATTTTCATTTATGTACTGGACAATTATCATTTGGCGGGAATCCATGAAAATGTCACATAGTCGGCGGTAAAAAAAATACGAGTTATATTATGTCTGTGCACATTGTAATACTGTGAAAAATTAAATTGTCAAAGAAATCGTTTTCATGCAATTGTTCTTCGTTCAAAAACGTTTTATTAGTTTGCAACAATAGTGCTACATTGCATTATTTTATGGTTTTAAAATTTATTTTTATCGGTTCATTACATAATATATAAATAATATTTTTTACTCGAGGTTGTTTTATTGTGTACGAATAAAGAAAACAAGTCAACCAGATTGTTTGGAATTCGCATTAAAGTCATTGCGCTCTAACTCACCTACTTAGTCTAAGTAGGTGAGTTACAGTTTGCACTTAAAGTAAGAGCACCACAAAACACATGGAGCTACATTTTGAATAATAACATTTCAGCGCTCAAATGTGTCGTTGCAGTAAGAGCATGGCTTCGACTAAGTGATTTTGAGAGCATGCACTCGTATGGGTGTTATAAAAAAAATGAGTCGTAAGAGACTAGTACGTAGGAGGCACATACTAGCGCAATGACCTGAATGTGACTTCCTCAAAATCCTCAAAATATTTTGTAGCTAACAACAAACATTTATTTAAATCAGCAAATGATGTAAATCCCAGAAACAGACGAAATCCTCATAAACTGGTATTAAGTGATTTGCCAAGACTTGCGAAATACAACAAAAACTGCCTTGCAATGTGCGTACGTATTTATAACAAAATACCAAGTCGCTTTAAAATATTGAACTCGAAAAAATTTAAGACAGAATTACACAAGTGGTTTACTGAATGTAATTTTTATAGTCTAAAAGATTTTATGGATGTGAGATGTTGATTCCTTTTGTCAAAATATAAATTTTTGCATGCTATGTTATATCTTAGCGAAACATGTTGAGCTACTGTATTAATATTAACATCAATGTATACCATGTTTTACGCAAATAAATGATTTACTTACTTACTTACTTACTACTTTACTCATTTCATTCAGAGACTGAGTCCTAAGGCCTTTAATAGATAGAGACCGGTTAAAAAAACACGGTCTAGGCATTGAATTATTAAGTACTACGTACTAGAGAAGACATCTTAAATAAATTATTTGTAACTTTAGAGTGCATGTTCTCTAACTCACTTGGTCTGAGCCAGGCGATTACTAGAACGACACATTTGAGTGCAATATAAATTAAGTAGTGACGTAATTATTATGAAGGCATGTTTTAAATATTAAAAGGTTACTCTTTAAGGCCAGTCCCTATATCAAAAGGAATCGTTTTACGTACTGACAGTTAATTTATGACACATATTCTATGAAAAGTATGTCAACATTTTATTGTCCCCAGCTTAAACTACTTGTTCGTGAATATAAAGAGCATGCACTTTATGCCACAAACAATGTAGTTGAGATGTCTCCTCGAGCATTTCGTACATAATACGTATTATCTCAATGGTTCTAGCAAGTTATCGAATCCATTTAATATTAAAACAACATTTTTCTATAATATTTTCATTGATTGTACTTTACAGCTAATCCACTTATTATATACAGTAAGGATGTTTTTATATAATTATTTAGTTAGTTTAATAAATAATTTTGCTCGGTGGTGCCATATTGCACTTTTGGCAGACGCTGTAAGCTTTCATTAGCCGATGCATCAGAAAATTTATGAGTGTTATTTTAACTAATCTGTATTAACATAGTATAGAATAGAATATATATATATCTTCTAACTCAGTATTCCAATCTAAAAATTAACATCTTGTTATTCAAATACCCATGAAATGGCAAGGTGAGTAAACGAGATAGTCTAAACATTTCTAAACATTCTATCGTTATGCAATATGGCTGGCAGTAGGCGGAATATTTTACCTGACTACAAAACAAATAATACGAATCTGTAATACCAGTATTCTTAAACATAACAAACTCATTTTGTATAATATTTGCTCGCGTAACGACCGTTTAAAAATAGATCGTTCTGAATTTAAAAATAGCAAATCAAATGGCCCATAAACAAAGCGGCCTGATTACAAGCAGCCGGTGTGGCTGCAGACGCTCCCATGACGTCACACGCATATTAATAGCGACTTGGGACCAAGGAAATTCTATACAGTGCCTATAACAAATTTGTTGCATTTTTTTGAATAGCAAATGCAACAATACGGTTCGATGAAAGGTCATTGTCGCGCGTACGCACGTGACCTTGATGCCTAGGGCACGTCAGTCTCATATGGATTTGTTTTGTTTTTATTTATTCATTTTGTTTGTTTTTTGTTGTTTTTTATTTCTCATTATTTTTTATTTTTGTTCTCTTTATTTTAAATCTTAGCATTACAATAACATTACAAAAATATATTACATAAATTAATTTCCCTATCATGTCTATAGACTAGTATTGATGTTTTAATTTTCTTGTGTATATGTGTGTATGTAAATAACATCTGTGTTTGTGTCTATGGTTCATTCCTTTTGATTTCATAACGACGAGCATAGCTGTAAAAGAAAATGGGGGAGGGCATTCATTTTGAGAGGGGAGCATTGGTGACGTCATCCTTTATTCATCCTCATCGACTCCGGCGCATTTCGGACATACTGGCTTTCCTTCCATGGCATAGAAAGATTTGCCTTTGACAGCTTTTTCGCAATCCTGTATGGAGTAATTATAAGATTTAAATTTGTCATCCGCAATATTCTAAAATCTTTTGATTTTTGGATATTTAGGAAGGGGTTTTCATACTTAGCCTGTACTCGGTCGCAGCTTGTATATAAACATAAGGAACTGCAAGATGAAAATAGTACCTGTGAGGAGACCGATACTGACCTTGCATACGAAGCAATCTGGATGCCATTGTGTGTTCAGTGCTGAGATGTAGTTCTCCATGATGGGCTTGTTGCAACCGCCGCATTTGGGTGCGAACATGTCAAAGTAGTCATTGCGGCAGTACGGCTTTCCATCTCTTTCATGGAAACCGTCCTCACCGAACTGCTGCCCACATTGAGCGCAGAAGAAGTGCTCTGTATGCCAGGTCTTTTCCAACGCCGTCACGCATTTCTGTAACGAGAAAAACACCTTAGCACCATGAGTTTAGAGCTCAATTCAGGATCTGATGAATTGAGACTAACATCGAGGATGGGTCCGTTGCAGTAGGCACATCTTGGCGAGAAGAGGTTGTGGTAGTCTGGCTCGCAGTAAGGTCTGCCGTCGCGCTCGAAGAAGTTCCTTGTGCCCAACTCCTGGTTGCAGTGAGCGCAGGTGAAGTGCTCAGGGTGCCACGTACGACCCAACGCGGTGATGACCTGTACCACACAAACAGTTCGTCATTCACTTTATACAACACTGAGCACTTTTGGTACAAGATTTTCACTGGAGAACTGGATATCCACCTGTCCGACGATGGGCTTATCACAGGCGTTGCAGCATCCCTTCTGGGGGGTCTGTACTCCTTGGCGGCTCATGTCTGCCCGGAGAGAACCGAGCATATGTTCGAGAGAGGCGGATTCGGGTTGCCGCGGGTTGCTGCGGTAGTGTTCTTGCCACGCACGCTTTTCGCGATAAACGTGGGTTCCGCCTTCACCTCCAGTGCCGCTCACCTGAAAATGTGATAAAGTATTATAAGATATTGGGTTTCTAGGCTGCCATTGAAAATCTTGTTTTATTTCAAGTTTTCATGGCAGGATAGAAACTGGTTTGTTATTTGAGGTAGTCTTGTATTTTCAACTTGGACTTGTAGTGTCAGCGCAAGCTTTCAAAGTCTAAGTGGAAGATCGCAAGATCGTAACCCAACGTACAGAAGACAGCCCGCCTGTTCGCGGTGGATTGGAGCGAATGCCGTCCGAGTGAAATGTTTGTCTATGTACTCTAATATTATAAGCTCGCGCCCCCACCACGGCTGTGATGTAACGCTGGGAACTATCTTTAGACGTGAGGTTTGTGCGTGTGCGAGCGAGACGAGCCGAGCGCTGGAGAGTCGGCTGCGAGGCTGGAAATAGCCGTGGCCCAAGAAAGGCGACTTGTAAATATTATAATAAACGGAAAAGAGGAGACTGCTGTAGTGCAGTGTGCCGAGGTGGCCCTGGCAGCTGCCGACCGATATTGTACCTTAGGGTGGTGACTCACCACACGTTCATATTACGATAGAACCGAATCGTAAACTCTACGAAACTATTATAAATGTTGAGTTTATTCAGTAAATTCGTGTTCATGAATGAAAAATAGTGCGATAACAGCGTTGTAGATAAACAATGGGACGAGAGACTAGCGCTGTAGCGCAGCAACAGCTCAGGTGTCGTTTTGGCAACATTTTTGATCATCAACCATATTTTATTTTACGAGTAGCCTTGTACTGCAATGTAGTTAATGGATGCGAAGTGCCATACACAACACTTTTGTTTTATGAGATCATTTGCACTAAACAAATGCAGTCATAAATCACGGGAATGGTTATTAGACAAGTTTTAAAACACTCTTTCTCAATTTCTTTCGATGTCAGTGATTACTTCATATTGGACTGTATCCGTTATTGAACACGAGCGCGTTACCTTCAGACCGCAGAATATAATATTTACAGCATGAATCTAATAAAATGTACGCAGATGTTAAATATTTGTTTTGATTCGCAACACATTGGTTAACAAGTTGATTTTCTTTAGCAAAATGAAAACAGACAACGACGAGGATGATTTATTGGGCAATTTTATTACAATAGTTTGGTTTATCAGACATTAATACGCCACACATACGGTCCAAGTACTAGAAAGGCAACCCTATAGGAGTCCAGACAAGAATAGACCAACCCTTTCTTGCACTTTCCACATTCAATATGTTTTACCCTTGACCAAGTGGTAATAAACCATGAGTATATTGAACGAGAATATAAATCGTTCATAAATTCTGCTGTAATAAATTTCTATAACGAGACGAGCTACAAAACAACCACGATCTACGAAGGACATCGCATCTTGTGTCCACTATATTATATTTCGGCGTCGATTAGCCTTGATCCAGCTAAGAGGTGCAGCAAACAAGAGTATAAAGAAAGTTTATTTATATTTGGCATGAAATTCGTCAGCGTACTGGAACAGATAAAAAGAGGGGAACCATCTAATGCATACCTATAACAGTGACTATTCTAATTGTTTAATTTTCTTTTAAAGATAAGTAGTCTACACTTATAAAATAAAGATTTGTATTTTTGTTTGTAATAAATAAAATTAAAACTAGCGACAAAATAACACCAGTAGAAAGTCACTTTATCCAGAAGTAACATAGACTATATAACATCACGCTACGAGCTGCGGGAACGGAGCAGTAATTATAAACGTAGGTGAACCTGCTAGTTCTTTAATAAAAATAAAATGCAAAAAGAAGCAACTTACATAACAAATTACTTATAAGTCCATGCAGCTAAGCATACTTGTATTAGGAGTGTGAGTACGAAGTTAAGGCAACGGATGGGGTTCGAAACCATGATCGAAGAATACGACCCATTGCTTGTTGGACTATAGTTTCGAATCCCACCCACCCTGTTTCTTTAGGCTTCTGCCGCTTGTATACAATTACTTCTATGAGATTTTTCATGTGTGACTATTATTGGTGTATTATGCATATTTAGAAGCAGCAGTCACTTACTTTGAAATCAGACAGCGATGCCATCAGGTCATCCAGCTCCTTGGTCGCATTAGAAGCATGGTGCTGGTGCCTCACTACATTCGTGGCGACGGTAGGAGGCGGCTGCTGCTGGGACTGAGCGGGTTCCACCACGGTTTCCTGCACGGTGACCGTGATCTGCTTGGTGCCTGGCCGGGGAAGAGTGCCGCCGGTAGATGGAGGTGGAACGGGCGATGTTGAGGCGCGACTGTTAACAACAGAGAATATTACATTTAATGTTTGATGGCGCAGTGCATGAGTACCGTAGTGGTTTAAGCGGTTGCTTTAACATATCCATTACGTCGAGTATTGTGGGTTCGAGACAAGACATAAATAGTGTAATCAACAGATAGTTGTTCCAGTCCAGACTCATACGGACACAGAGAATATTTGGATGGGTTTTTTTTGTGTGCTTACAAGCATTTAAATAATGGACACAAAGAAAAGTTCCACGCAACACAGAAATGACTTCCACATTGGGAGTTGTCTTCAAAAAAAGACGAAAGGAACTCTTGCAAATTTTACATACCTAACAAGTTATAGCGAACAACTAGCATTACCACTGTTAGCATATTGAATGAAACTGCTGGATCCTTGGATCAGTGTGTGTGTATTCTATAAGGACTAGCTGCAACGACGCAGAGCAACTGTACAACACCGCTGGGATTGTATTAAACCATAGGACATCACAAATAACTTTCTTGATGGTTTGACCGGTAGACGGCATCGACTTAAAACTAAACCCGACGAAATGTAGGCGTAATACATCTCCCATTGTCTACTGCAGGATATAGACCTGAGAGTCCTGAGACTGTATATACATATTATGTATATTTTTTATAGAGACAATATAACACGTAGTAGTTGGTTGACATATCACCTGTGCAAACAGTTATAAATTATTCCAGAGCACGTAGACCTATTAGAGATTTTGGCTCGCATTTGCACTGCGTCTTAATTCCCAAAATAGCCTATTGTCCTTCCAAACTATTATTTATCTGCTGTTAATCTGTGTCGCACATTCATTACTTACTATGGCATATGCAGGGACACATTTAGCTATGCATTTAATTATGTATTTCAAATTAATTTTATGCGGAATGCTATGTTAGCGTCAGATAGATGTCCAGACGAGAGAATGAAACATGGGGTAACGTATGACAGACTCATCAAAGACAGATTGTGCTTTCATCACTTGATTATAGCCACGATCTTTTGTCTTGTGTTTGTGTCACGAGAGAGTGAGGCTCTTTCAGTAGAACGTCCATCATAGATTGTAACTTTTATTACCTTTAGAGAATGAGACTATCTACGTAACGTGACGATTAAATACTCTAAAAAGGGAAGGCAGAAATGTATAACAGTCTCATTTCGCCAGCTATATTTTAAGGTTCCACTTAGGAAATAGGGCGAATTCCATTGCCGTACTATTGATTTGAGTCAAATAAAACGCCAAGGTAAAATTATTTGACTATCAAGCCCACCCGCGGTAATGTGACCTACTCCCTTCCCCTCATCCCATCCCATCCCACTGGTTACTAAATTTACTAGACTTTCACAATAAATGATGGTCTACCACTAGCAATAGTAAAGTAAAGTTCTTGCACGTTCTGATCAAATTTTGTCTGTACAAAGCAAGGGACAAAAGTCGCGTGGTGTCCGATGTTTGAATGTTTAGAAGGTCTTTCGCGCTAAAGTAATTATTACTAGTGCGGAAGCATCTCCTTACTTTCAAATTCAAATTCAAATCTTTATTGCTTTGCCACAATGTAATAAGTATATAATAATAGATGGTAGACTTATAGCTAAGAATCAATTGTGGACCCTGCCGGGAACAGCATACTAAATATACTAGGAGAGAGGAAGAGGGCTTGTCCCTTAATATTTTTATTATATTAATAAATTATTAATATAATAAATCGGCCTCGATGGCGTAGTGATTAGTGTAACCGACTGCCACGCCTGAGGTCGTGGGTTCGATTCCCGCACAAGTCAAACATTTGTGTGCATGAACATGGATGTTTGTCTTGGTCTGGGTGTTTCTATGTATAATATGTACGTATTTACAAAAAAAAAAGTATATATGTATGTTTATCCATTGTCTAGTACCCATAGTACAAGCTCTGCTTAGCTTGGGCTAGATGGTGTTGTGTGTATGTGGTAGAATATTATTATTATTATTATTATTAAAAATTATTGAAGATATTTATTAGTGTTTGAAAATATTTTATTAGATGGTTTTATTTATTCATTTATAATTAAACTTATTGTACCATTTCAAAATTTAATTTTATATATAGTATGTAATTAATGAATTTAATTATTGCTTTATCTATTTATTACATTTAATATGATTCTCTAAAACTAATTTTATTTATTGTTACTAAGTATAAAATTATAATATTTGGAATAGATTATTGTTGCGCTGTTTCGATTTATACTGTAATACCAAGTATTAGAATAGTTAGAAATAATATATGTATAAATACATTAATAAAAATTGTTATTTTTCATCCATGTATTCTTTTATAGTGTAGTAGTTTTTTTGTAAAAATTATTTTGTTTTTCTTCATTCTTAATAGGTTCTGGTAACCTGTTATATATTTTTATGGACATAACCAAGGGGCTTGTAGAATGCATAGTGAGCTGGGAAGTTGGTAGTTTTTATGTGTAAGTGTGTATTTGGTTTGTATGTTTTCTCTTATAGTGTAGTATTCTGGATGCTTTTGAACAAATATACAAATGTCTAAGATATAAATGCATGTTAAAGTAAAAATTTTGAAACTATGAAAATGAGGTTTGCAAGAGTCTGTTTCTTGTATATTTACTAATATTCTAATTAATTTCTTTTGTAGGGTGAGTGTTCGCGACAACGTCAACAGTAATTTAAGATTCATATTATGATTATAAATTCCATACGTGTTATTTAAGTATACTGTATCCATAAAGTTTATAGTTCGGAAATAGTGTCGAATTAGGTCACATATAGACCTAATTAATATAGTTAAATAGTGTAAATAACGTAATATTGTGTTTCTCCTATAGTTTATAGAAATATTTTGTGAATATGTAAACATTACTGATAAAATGTACATTTTTAGCTCAAGTTAGGTATATCAGGGTTCCTAGGTCATAAGGCTTCAATAAAACGTTTTACCTATTGTGTTTTATTTGTGCGCTAAGAAAGGCGCTATAGGATGTTGAAGGAATTATATTCCTATATATCATAGTTATGAAGTTATTAAACTTTTTCTCTTTGTAGATATGACCGCAGCTTAGATTTTTAGCATAAAACCTAAGTTATCTATACCTAGACCTAACTTCCGAAAGATAAACATTATAGCACTAGCTAGGTCTTTTCGTGCCCTACGCGGCACTGGTTGTACCATCACGCTAGCTAGCATAGTTCCATAGTTATAAGCAGAAATGTGTAATTTTGTAAATAAAATAAAATTGTTGAACAGTGGTTTCTGGCCGGCTCTTGTTACAGTAAAGATCTGGGGTACCTAAGCGACACCGTATCGATCGATATTAGGTGCTCAAGAAACCTCATCTTCAAGCCTCAAGAACCGAATGGAGCCAGCCAGAAACCTCAAGACAACTGAACAGTGAAGCAGGTGTATTATTTATCGAAGTCCCGACCCGCACATCGTATGACACGCCTTTCAGCGCCTCCCCTCCGAGACCAGTAACCGCTATAGTACAGTCCACACACCGTGTATAGGACGTCAGCGACTTGACGGCTGTTATCGTAACCATCGCCATAGTAACCTCAGCCCCGAGTTCGCCCGTCCGGTACAGTGAGTATAGAGAGTGCTTCTGTACTGTTGCCCCAGAGTATTATACTATAGCTTAACCAAGAGTAAGCATACGCGTAATAAGTAACGAGAACAGTTGATAGGTCTGTGGTCATTGTTTTAACTTCACGTAGAGCGTATGCAAATTTTGATAGTTTTACTCTAACTTTTTTACATGGGGTTTCCAATTAATATGGGTGTCTATTATTATTCCAAGCAAGCTAAATTCCTTAACAACTTCCAATTGCAGCCCTTTTTTGAAATATCGTATGATATACAAATGTTCGTTGCGAGTCTGGGTGTCTAATTTTAATGTTTGTAAAGTTCCACGCGATTCAGCAAATTTCGGAGAGCAGTGAGCTTTTTTATTATTTTTGTTTTCTTCGTGAAATCCAGTACTGTTATCTTCCGAGGCCGTCTCTGTTCCACTAATGCGTTCTAGTAAATGATATCGCCGTACATTCGGCGCGGTACGACGGCAGGTGCCCGCACCGTCAGTCCGCACATAAATACTAATTAGCGAACGGAAGCGCGGTCACTCTACCGTGCCAACCACAATTACTCTGCTATACTACTCTATGTACAAGCGTCGTAATGTTGAAAGAAAGGTAAATGATTTATATGTACTCTAAATACTTATTAGTTGAACGACAAACTAGTGGTCGGGCGTGGCGAAAGGGATTTGTTTTTGGCATCTCATTTAATATCGCAAATTTGTCAAGTCATATGATAACTTGGTTTCTCACAATTTATATGATCTGCGGATGCAATAAACCCATTTGGGGTTTTTTGTTTGAGATCTTCTGAAGCATCTTAAAGCCTACCAGGCTACCAGACTCTTTAAAAAAATGCTATGTATCCCTTAGTCACGCAGAAGAACGAAATATTTTTTTTAGAAATCGCCAGTCTCGTGTTTTTCCTTCGGTGATGCAAGCGTCTGTAGGTTATGGTAACTGCTTACTTTCATTAGGTAGCGTGCTTGTTTACCACTTTTCTAGTAAAAAGCATATTCATGCAGTCTGTTAACGATCAGGTTAAAGCAAACACCATTGTTGCGGGCAAAGGGTCAAAGAACGGCTACCCGCTTTATTTACGCGTGATTGTGTGTAAAAATCTATGGCCTATTAAGATATTGACAATCGATTTTTCACCCACACTCAACGATTTATCGGTTTTAATGTTTTAGTTGATTTTAATGTATTTATTGTTTTTAACTTTCCACTAAACTTACACACAATCTATTACATACTTGTTACAACGTATAGTGTAATCAATCATGGCGCAAACTTTCTTCCAAACAAAACAATAAATTGCCTTATTGCGTCAGAAATGATGTATTTCACTGTCAACGTGTCTACACAGAAGTAATACAATATTATTATTGTAGCTATTACAACACACGCGATGTTAGTATCGGCTGATATATAAAAATATGCCCGCCCAACGGATGTGATGGATCATTGCCAAACTCCGATGATGAAAAATTGCTCAAAAAATACACAGCGTGGTACTTTCGAATTTCGAATCGAATATTGCAGGCTTAGGTTTCGATAATATAGCAAGAATAAATGAAAATAAAGTCTGGCTTTTAGAATGTTTCTGAACTAGACTATCTTTTCTTTTAAATTCAGTAATGTGTGAATCGAAATGACATAATGTGCAGTGCATTTTTTAATATTTTTAATGGTCATAGTCCGTAGCGATGACTAAGTACGGACGTAATTATTTATTATACTTACTGTACGGATTAGCCAAGTTTATGAAGAACATTATGAAGATAGCTCAAATCATCAGATTTTTCAGGATTGTCTGGGGAAAGCTATGAATGCTTTCAAGTTATCTCCATTTATCAGCATTTCAGTTTACGTACCTACGTATACGTAACAAAGGGATAGAGTTTATTTTGCATTCATACTATATTAGTGTGTACATGTCAAATTTCAGAACGTTCTATAAACGAATCTATCTTTCTTTTCATAGCCTAGACCAGTGGTCGGCAACCCGCAGCTTGCGAGCCGCATGTGGCTCTTTGACTCCTCGGCAGCGGCTCTTCCTCGAACTGTTTAATGCAGGCATTTATTATCTTGCCTTATAAGTATGATACCAAATTTTATTTATTTTCTATTAAATAAACTAAGACATATTTGACAAAGGCAAGCTCGACAGTGTACTTTTGTCCTAATTTTTTCCAGTAATAATGACCTCCGCTAAAACAAAGCTTAAGTTAAAAAAAAGGCTCTTTGAATAGATGTCACTTGTGGATTGTCTATATTTGGCTCTTTTCGACGACAAGTTTGCCGACCACTGGCCTAGACCTAGATTTGGGGGAGATATTTGAATTGAAGTGTTGTTGTTGTGAACTAGTTTTGTTACATTATATTCGATTTATTGAAATGCTTTTGGCCAAGGCATCAAATAAAGTCTTAGGCCGAATGTAATGCATACATACATTAAATATTGGAGCCCTTAAAGAATATTTCGAATAAATTAAGCAAATTTCATAGGAACCTAGGGACGTTGTTATGGACACCAATACCGCTCTGCGATAGGGAGTGTAATATTTACAACTACCTTGACTTTGATATGTTTTGGAAATTAAATGGAATTCAATAAACGTTGGTATTGCACCATGTTCTTTTAAAAAACTATCGAGCTTTGTTCTGAAACACGTACGCTACTAACAATTAAAATAACCCTGTAACAATAGTAGTATACAGAAGCTTGCAAATTTAAGAAAAATTAGCTTAGATTAGCCAATTTTTTTAAACTGAAAGCGTGAACTCCAACTACCATCGACATAAAAAAAAGTTTAATTTAAAAAAGAAATGTATATGAAACAAATCTTAAGCGGATTATGTTGAGTATGTTTTGTTTCATTGTTTTCTTTAAAAGTCACATGTTCTTCGTCACAGATTAAAAAGAGTGTACTACAGTTGTTCGTCATAAAATTTACGCACCTGCGTGAGATTACAAGCGTTTATAGTCTCGTGACAATAATGAATGTCTTATCACGTCATATACAACTTTCGTCTAGCCGCTGTAACATAAAATTATATGATATGTGTAAAGAACAAATAAAACAGATAGGTGAGGCTAGGAAAAGCTTTCTGAGGGCACCGAACTTTTATACAAAAATAGAACAAGTGCGTTACCATTGTGTCTTACAGCAGTTACTTTATTGTAATCTTACTTTACGAAAGAACAAAATTTCGAACAGTAAGATCATATTTAATAAAAATGCTTTGCGATAATGGTACGACCCATCATTTTTATAGGTACATGCGCATAGATAGGTCCCTTTTTGTTTATGTGGTTTTCGGTGTTCCTCGACAAAGTGGCGTAGCGTGGGTGTCACAAAATTTTGCAGCCCTGTTAATAAGGTATTTCAATTTAAAAGACCATAGTATACAGTAATTTCAAAGATTTTTTCAGCTAGATCTCATGTCATGAAATAGTTTACATATTTACAAGATATTATAATTATTAATTGTGATATTTTGTCGCCCCTTAAAACAGCCGCCCGGGGCGGGCCGCCCCTGTCACCCCCACTACGCTACGCCACTGCCTCGACATAACCAGAGTCGGCGGACCGGCGCGAATCACTATGGGTCTCTTAACCAACTTAAACCATGAACCCCAACAATCCTCAAATTAAAA
This sequence comes from Catocala fraxini, assembly GCA_930367265.1. Taxonomy (NCBI): domain Eukaryota; kingdom Metazoa; phylum Arthropoda; class Insecta; order Lepidoptera; family Erebidae; genus Catocala; species Catocala fraxini. Next base: position 22,523,183 of record OV884032.1, on the reverse strand, counting down.
AGGTAGGGACCATAGATTTTTTAAGCTCATATAATATATCAAAACATGAATTTTTGTTGCTATGTTTTGTATATAATACATATTTATTTATTATACACAGAACAAATCTTAGCAATTGAAAATCCAAGTAGTATCTGCTTACCAAGTCAATCTTTAGGTAACACATTTTTAATGTTGTGCCGAAAAGATACATTCACGTATCGGTTGTTGCCAACTACTTGGTAGATCTGATTTATTTTCTCAATTTATTCTTGCTTTTTTGTGTCAGCTGTCTAGATTCTAGGCCAGCGGGAGATATTCTATAGGTTAGTAAAGAAATGCTTGTTTCAATATCCAGCTTTTTAATTGATTGAGTCTGAATTACAGACCATATAGACTTCATGACCAATAATACTACAATTTGAATTCTACAGGATAGCGATCGATATAGCACAATTGTAATAATTACAGGCATAACAAGCGGGAGCAGTATCGAGCAGCCGCTTAATACCCTGTAATTTCTGTTACCTGCAAACGATCTTTACCCCGCGTAATTGCTAACCTACATGTTAGGTTAGATTAGTAACAATATTTTCCTGGATTAAATACATTTCATCCAGGTTAAAGTATTGTTACGATACTAAAAAAATCTATATTAGAAAAGGACATAGGGTACCACTTATGTCCTTTTCTGTTCGTGGGACAACGTGTATGTGAAATTTCATAATGATCGGTCGAGTAGTTAAGGCGTGAAAGTGAACAAACAAACTCACATTCGCATTATAATACCTATCAGTTAGGATTAGGGTGAGAGATGAAGATGTTTGGATATTTGTAACTCAATCACGCGTAAACCGTTGAACGGATTTGGATGCAAGCTAGCACACTCCTGGAACACATAGGGTACCTACTTTTTATTTTGAGTAATGAGTTTCCGTGGATTAGTCTTTATTCATCGTCATTTAACGCAAATGATACCGCGGGGCACAGCTAGTTCTAGTCCGCATTAAATAAAGATATTTATTTGTCAGACAGAATGTGGGATCAGTTCTTATTGTAAGAGATACGAAACTCTACAAACATACTCGTAATATTAATCCGCAAGCGTTGAGTGATACACACTAAACGCGTCTGTATATCTTTCTGCAAAACACTACAATAGCTATCATCGACTAAAGACTAATGTTTCGCAACGGAGTTACTAAAAGAGTTATACACTATATTGTGTAGCTCTATGGATTGACATTGTTTTTATAGTAAAGTATACTCCTAATGTTCAATCGATCATAAAAAATGTCTGCCCGTCGATTTCGACAGCACGTAAAAATCATGAGATGGATTTTGATGCGGTTAAAACAGTAGTTGATAGGAGTTTAGTTCAAAATCTGAACTACGTATTAAAGCAGCAATACCAGCATGTCTGAGTGTTCTCCACATTGTTCTCCAAGACGAAGTCTGCGAAGCCGCATTAGGCAAACGTAGTGGACTATGGCGTAATTCTTCTCAAAGTGAGTAAGGTTCGAGTCCAGCAGTTGGCCAGTTTATATACAGAGCTTATTTTATTACGTTTCATCTACGGCTTTGTGGCATTAGTGATCCACATTAACAAAATCGCGGGCGAATCGTTGTTTACTCTATTAAGAGCTTGTAGTGCCTATACCTACTAAATTATTGCATGAGTACACCGCAGCCAAAGTCATAAAAACATAGCGCTGAGACTTACAAGACCGATACTGAATCGGCGAAACACTAACCCCAATGATTAATTATTCGCAATAACAAAACGCTAAAAGTATAAGTACTCAAAAATACTACGTACTGATCCGATTATTAAGATAAATTTTATTATACATATTTAATAAGACAGCGCCTTCACTTGAGTTCATCTTACACTATTACTATACAAACATTGAAACAATGGCCACAAAGAACACCCAGATAGAACAAAAATTTCTAAGTAACACAATCTTTTGTTCCTTGTAAACCACTGAACTTTCGAAGAACTGGCAGTAGTGAGGTTCACCCCCGTTAAACAGTCATCCATACAGTTGTATTACATCTCAATTTATATTTGCCTCCCATATTCGCCAATAGCAAAACCAACGTAAATAAGACTAACATACCTTTAAGATGAGTTAGGTTAAGGATGATGCTGTAAAATCCGAGATGATCATGCGGTTTGTTTACACAGACGGCCATTATTTCGAGACTGTTGCACACGGAGGCATGAGGAATCTCGACATTCGCGAGGGCGACTCAAAAGTTAAATGGATTTTGATTTCAACATTCCTTATTGGAAGAAAATAGAAATACATTGTTTAGGTACTAGAGGGACACTGAGTTATTAAATACTTCTTAAATTTGTATTAAGTGCTTAAATTATCATATTAGAAGGTTGGCAATTAGGCTCTGATAGTAAGCGGTTACCGGAGTAACCAACGACAACCAGTTGCAACTTCAGGATAAGCCATATTATGTACCAGCAGTGTTTGTTCTATGTAGTAGATTGAATAGTTTATCTCGTGATGTGATGTGATGCCGAAAAACAGCCAAACAAACATACAACTCAAACCTTTGCCTCATGTATCAGAGCTCTGTAAATAGTCGACACCAATTAGTTTTCCAAAAATATATCCAATATCTAACCTCGTTACAGTTTTATAATATCATATAGATATATATATTTCTACAAACATAACTGGAAACGACTTCCAGAAAATCACGGTCAGGGGCAAAGACAACGCCGGCCAAATGCGGTTTGGCAGACCTACCAACATCAAGTCTCAAGAAATATAATAAAAACGACCACAAACAAGCCAGTTGTACGAGTGACCGAGGTGTGGTTACCCCTTAGGGGCGATTATAATAACAAAACAGCGGGGTGACGTCACCCCGCGCTATTCCTGAACGGTACAGAAATAGGTAGCAGTTTTCACACGGCCCAGTCGACGGCCCACGGTGGCGCGCTATCTAGTCATGGCGGTTTCTTTTTATATCTATAAATTCTTTACAGAATAATAGTAGGATTTGAATGTAATATGGTAACCTAAATTAAATATAAGCTACTTAGTACTACTTACAAATAAAATTTACCACCGCATGTCTTAGTTATTGAAATATTTTTTCGAGACGGGCTTAAGGTAGTGATGTATACGACCCACCTAATGCTAAAGGTGACGATACGTTTTATACACGTAGCAATTTGCGATTATCGACTACGACAAAATTCGACGTATTCGATCAATGTTGATAGTTATTTAAATACATTAGTCGTTGATTGACTACGGCTCAGCAATATCATGTGCCTCGAAATCAATTGCAAGACACCTAATAAATTGCCGAAAAATCACACATTGCAAGTAGTACAAAGTCGGTCTGTTACAGGATGAACGAGTATTTTCCTATGCCTTATATCTCATAAATCATGGCGACCTACTCAGTCACGTTTAAGATTACTTAAGTTACTTCTTATTACCGACAACGCTCTTGTAAAGACGTATTATTTGAAATATTTACATTTGAAATAATAAATCTTCACTAAAGTGTCACTTACAGCAGCGTGCCTAAAAATACTGAAATATTTTTTAAATTAAATGATGTGAATGTCCATTTGTTATATCTTCATTCTTTAATTCCACTTGGACGTCGTGATTAACCGGTCGTATTCCGCCGGCTCGCATACCAGCCGGCAGATTTGTACCCGTCGTAGGCCGGTGGCTCGCATGCGAGCCACCAAATTGGCGCCAAAACGCCGCGCGCCGCCTTCGCTTAAAACCGTATATTACCAACCTTACCGATCAAAACTGATTGCCTATTGGCTACGAATAGCCGTACAAATCTGCCGGCTGGTATGCGAGCCGGCGGAATACGACCGGTTAAACACTCCAAAGCATACTAGTGCTGAATTGAATATAATAAACTATTGTATATTCTTGTTCGACCATTTTGCTTATCCAAGCCGGACTTATTTGGTAATATGAAGGTACCATTTGAGTAATAAACTTTAAGTGCGATTGTAAGAAGATCGTAACAAAGTAATATCGATTGGTGACACGATTATGAGTATACCAAAATAGTTTTATCATCGAATACCAATATATAATGATATGCCAAATTATTCACAGCAAAGCTGTCAAATACAATTATTTGAAACAAGAATTGGCAATGTCGTCGCGCGCCATTTTTCTTCTTTAATTCCTATTGCCAATTTACGTCTACTATAATTAAGTAGTCGTGAAATATATTATATTATGACATAAACACAACGAATATTAATAAACGATTGTAATTAATTTTAGATGTACCAAAACGTATCTAATTGTTTTCACTTACGTCGGAAATATTAGACCGAACACTTACTAAAGTGTTGGCAATATGTGTGTGTAATATAAATATAATATATAAATGTATTATTCCTTCAGCTATAAGGAATAGCCAGATATCCTATGTTACGAATATACTTAAGACTGCGCCGAGCGTAAGACAGATAATGACGGGACGGACAAATTGTAATATAACTAGTTATTACGGAGAGACTGAGTCTCCCCGTGACCATGGCTGCTGAAAAGCAACCGAAACGCCGGGGAAAGTGTAAAATTAAATTAAATCTAAATAGTTTTAATAATAATTCAATTAGCTTCAAAATTAGTAAAGTTTAATAGTAGTAGTAGTAGTGTAACAGTTTTTCAAAATTATGTAATAAAGTGTCAAATAAACAACGCGATAAAATCCGTATATAGTAGTTTAATTTCAATGAATAATATTCGTTAATTTCAATGAATAATATTCGCGTAAACAGAAGACAATATTATAACTATTTATGTTTCGTTTAAGCTGTCAAATAGGATAGATTTCTACTGTTATAATCTAAAAATCACGTAACACGAGCTTACGTTTTTGCATTTTTCGAGCAAAGTTACGTAATTTTGTAGGCCAAAATATTAATTATTTTAAGATTTTAACACGGATTAATTATAAACACATTCATTGTTATGGTAAACGTATATTTTATATTTGTATTAAACAAAAAGTGTTGATTTTATTCACTTAGCTGTGACCGCCTGTTTTGGCACATTTCGCTCGGCGCAGTCTTAAGAGGAACGAAAAAAATATCACTAGAGGACTGCAAAATCATTTTGGACTATGATGTAATTGTCACACACTCTCATTCTATGCTTTTCGGCTACTTATCTAATGGTCTACTAGTACCACACTAGACTAGTAGTATAGTATTATATGTGCTTTTGCCATCGGTCGGTCCTTCTGTTAGTCTCTCTGTCCGACGTTTACCTTTTACCGTAATAGATGACGGGATGAAATTTTCACAGTATATGTGTTACTGTGGCGGATTGCTTAACAAATAATAATTAATATAATTTAAGGTATTCCTCATACAAACAATCTTAATTTAAGATTTTTATTATTTCATAGACCTCATCCACGGAATCCTTAAGCTGAAAATAATTCAGCATAAGAGATCAAACAAACAAACACATTTTGCTATATAAAACACAAGATCGGAAGTTTCACTAACACTGTAATACACAAATATGTTAGTTATGCTTTATTTACGAGTGTACGGATATTATCCGTAACCGTAGAACGAGTTCGTATACTCACGAACCCACATCAAACGTGAATAAACCCATTCTTTTGTTCTGGATAACTAACGTGTCTGGATATAATAATTATTATGTCCAATAGTTGGCACCGTGCTAGCTTCTTAGTTACGGTCAGTCTTTTGAACGATAAAGCTAGTGACACAATGAGTTCATGCATGTATTGTTATCTGTAGAGACCAATAAAAATAAAACTCAGAAAATAAAATATTATAGGGTTTGGGCACACCTTAATAAATATTTTAATTAATAGTTTTTGCAAACGAATGTAAAGTGTGGAAAAATATAAATTTATTATATATATAAAGTTGGTTTATAATAATGTGAGGCCGATTTATTTTATGAACTGCAAATGAAGTTAAATGTATCATGTATCACCTTTATTTTTAAAGTCATTTGGGTTTTAGGCATTAGGGCATCATTAGGGCAAGTTACAGCTATACGGACTATAATATAATATTTTAAATCACTCATATTGGTATCATTATGTATGGTGATATAATCACCTATAGTTGCAATTAATGTAATAAATGAATAAATAGATATTGGGCTTATATGAATGCGTTACAACATTAAATCTATCGCTTTTCACATCCAGCCCAACCCTGCCATGGTTTTTAGATTGTCGTTGAATTATAATTGATTGATAAGTTAGTTTACCTATTAAGAGATAAATAAAAAACAATCCTCATGCGCTAACATACATACGCTCAGTGTGTCACTAACTTAACACTTTATTCTAAAAAAAAGAGCACTCGTGTTTTTTGTTACCTAAGTCCAATATAACGTACGGTTATTTAGTGAGGAGTTGAAGATAACAAAGTGAAATGGTGCGTGTCAGTTGTAATGGACGGTAACTTCATTAGTTATGGTCTTACGTCATATGTAGAAAACAATTGGCGAAAATATTCTCTATTTATGCAACATAGTTTTAAGTATGACATAGCCCTAAATTTAGTTTATTTAGTGTCAGGTATAGGTGCTATCGTGAAAAATAATATAAAATGAATACTTATGTTACTAAACAGATTTTGTCAGTTCCTTTTCTAGTATTTTTACCAAAATCTGGTACAAAATATAATCTGGTATATTTTTATAAAACGATTATAAAAATATACCAGATTATATTTTGTACCAGATTTTGGTTAGGTTAGGTTAGGTAGCAAACAATCATACAACCCACGTGGTAGTAAGCGATTACCGTAACCACAGAAAACTTATAAATTAAATGTATCATTCACGAGTTACCGACCTGTCAAAGGAGTCTATGTACTTCCAGAGTAAGAAGTAAACATTGACACAACTCAAAGTTATTTGGCTGCGATTTTCTGTAAAGTAGAAATAATTTCCCAGCCGGCCTCCAACTGCTATTTTCTCAAATTTCTGGACTGAGTCTGTCCCAAGTGAAAGCACCTACCTATTGATATTACTCAGAGAGAACATTTGGTTACTAGTCAGTTTAACATAACTTCTAAATATGTTTCAAATAATATATTAAATATTTGTTCACTAAGACACTTTAGTTGTAAATCCATCAAACATAAATATCATAACAGAAAATGGAAACTGATTTAGTATAGGAATAAGTATTATTTTTACAGCAACAAACATCGTAGGGGAGCCCAAACAGTGGTCATAAATATTCTATGATGTCTCTATACACATAATGACCTGTGAATGTGTGTAGAACCCATTGCACCTATAGCGATGATGTATTTTTGTCTTCAAAGAATTTAGTTGGTTTCGAATTGTTTATTTGGGAATCTAGAGCAGAGGCTCACAGACTTTTTTTCTCATATACCACTTTCAAAATTTTGCAGGTTCCGGTGGACTCCCTGCAGCTACATTTCTACCATATTCCTTGAACAACATTTGATCAAATCTCTACGGGCTGACATTCTTTTTTTTTAACTCTCTTACGAGAAATATCGGTGGGTTCGAGACCACTTTTACTGAATATGGAATATGCAAGTAGCAGTCGCTGAGCTTCTTAAAATATTATCTTCACTATCGAAAGCAAATAAATTTTCGTGGAATGTGGACTGTGAATAATGAATTTTGGACTCCCATTTTCTTGTCACGCCAATGTAGACCCCTGTCGAGTCTCCCGTGGACTCCTGGGGGTCCACCAGGACCACTTTGGGAACTAATGATCAAGAGTATACCGTCGGTAGTTTGATAACGTATTTATACTTTAACAATGCAGGTACTAATGCCCGGTATACGTTGTAATGCTTTTGAAGTGCCCTAGATATAGGTACTGTATTTAATAGATAAATATCATTAGCACCTTGTATTTAATATGCTCTATAATTATTATAAACTTGAATGAAAATCTTGTTAATATTTCATTACATCATATACCTATAGTTAGTTATGTATTCAATAATCACTAGCTTTAACAGCAAAGAAATAATAATTTATATATGATTTTCATTAGCATCTCTCTCATCTCATAGTGTGATCTTTAATTGTAAGAATGATGCCTTTTATGAATTGTCGAATTTGTTTTCATTTCGAAGATTTAGGTAAGACAGTAACAGAAAAGCAACAGACAGTGTAATAATTATAAGAATTGAAACAGATAATTTCTACAAATACATTATATATAGGAAGCGCGGAACCGTACTCTCTGCCCACCCTGTCAGAAAACATAACAAACATAATATGTATGTTGTACTTACCCATTAGGCATGTCTGCGCTGAGCTGGTCAAGGAGCGAGTCCACCGTAGGTCTGGCAGACGCGGGGCTGGCTGTGCCGTTCGTACGCGGGTAACTGCCTGCGAACACAAAGAAAATTATGGTAATTAATAAGAGTTATTTTTTATACAATGCCTTACTGGATCATCACAACTTATTAGTAAAATCTTTGTTACAGAGTATTTCATAATCTCAAGAACCACATATGCGGAACAACAGTCGGCAAGTGATATGACGTGGAGACTAGTCCAACCCCACCGAGTTTGTTTAGTCCATGTTCAAAAGATTTAATGCATACTTTGTCTTACTGAAAATGACATATGACCTACATACATAGTTTTTATTGGTAATAGTAGTAGGTGAAGGAATATTACACCCACATTTGCCAGCTCTGTTTTAAAGTCCGACGTAATAGCACAGTTGCAGAATTCAAGTTGTCTGTCTAGCTAAGAATTTATTGACAGTGAAACCCTTCGAATTGAATCGAAGGCATCCAAAGATCATTTACGAGACACTTAGCATACGTATCATCTGGTGTCTCGCATAGAGCTCTCTACACTAACAGACTTAAATTTTTGTGACTATCCTTAATCATCGGCGTAAAATCAAGGATCTCTTATTCCTTCATAAACTCCTCAACGGTGGAGTAGACTGCAGTCAACTACTAAGCAACATTAACTTAACGGTACCAAATAGAATTCCGCGACACCCCGTTACTAAAACATTTCACATTCCGTTCTGCAGAACAAATGCTGGCAAACACTCACCATTAGTGCGTATTTATCTCAAATATAATTCCTTATGCGGACGCTCAGATGATCTTGACATTTTTCCTGATTCATTCAAAGTGTTTAAGCGAAAGATAGTGTAGAAAATGCTGTGCTAGATCTTGTTGACTTTTGTTATTTTTGTTTTTCTGTTTTCTATATTATAATTATGCCTTGTTAAATTTGTATTAAGTATATCTTATGTTTAAATTATATTATTTTTAATTCTGTACAGAAAATGTTGTGTACACCTATAATAGATATACACATACGTTTTTATTTTCAGCTTCTTATGTAAACTGATTTTGTATATGTATATTGTTGATGTACCTTAAAATAAATAAATAAAGACTTATTGGGTTTGCGTCTTTTGGGTTACTATGCCCGATTTGGGAATCAAACTCTAGGACCTCACCACAGCAGTCGCATAACCTACCGCTGTGCCACTGCGGCAATTATTAAAGATTTCTTCGCAAAAATAAAACCATATGTCATTTAATATAGATCGGAAAGAATTTATAGTTCCGGAAACGTGCTATAAAATCGCGCAGCCCACTGTCCAGATTTACATATTATTCACAATCCGCTCAATACTGGTATGTGCACAGCCAAATAACAAGGATTATGTTACTAATATCCTATCATTAGAGCCATGACTAAGACGCAATAACGTGGTGTATGTAACAAATGTGCATGTGAGCTGGTTTATGTAACTATAGCGTTTGTTACTATTGTGTGATTCCTTCCAATTTATTTGTATTTGATAATAGTATTGTGTTATTGTGAAACTGGAGATTTAATAAAGATTAAGTTTACTTTGAATTTCTTATCTGAGTCTTTTTATATGAACTATATTACTGCTTTTTGTTTTCAATAGTTCGTGTTTAAAATGTCATTTCTTTTTATGACTTCTCTTACACTAGGTTTGTCCTAATTTACTACTTACAGATTGCTCGTTTTCCTTAAACCCATAAAAAATTATCTCATATGTTCTGTAAAGTCTCAGGTGCGTATAAAAGATCCCCCATTTTTCCTACATCTTTGGGCCTACTTGTTATAGTCATAAAATTGGTGACATATGTTAGAGAAATAAACTAATTATACTTCTGCTTTATTTCATTAAAATTGGCAAATGCAATAATGAGATATTTTTATTCGAATGTGTAACTAGGTTTGGTTAGTTAATGGATAAGTTTACAAGCCGCGTACATTAAAAATAAAAATAATTATTCTTTCCGTTGATTTGTAATGAGAAATTAAACGGGTACCAAATAGCACCGATACTTAATACGAAATTGCGAATAACATAACAGAACATATCACCGGCGGCGCAAGCACAACCGAAAGAATGTACTTTTGATGTTTTGACGTTAAACGTCATTGTCAAACTTGAAGTTTGAAGTTTAAAAATCTGACACCGTATCTTATTAGCTGGATTTAATTAATGCACTGTAATTAATTAACATGAAATAAAGTTTTATCATTGTAAATTAAATATTGTTCTTTGTGATTCTTTGTATTGATAAAATAACAAACATTTTACAGTAAAAATATTAATTGTAACACATGAGTTCACATGACTTTAACTACAAATTAAGTCATAATTAATTAACATAAAATGTTTATTTTTCTAATTAACCATTGTAAATTCAATTTCTTTTTAATGATTTTGTTTAGTGATGAAATGACGCTGTATTTGCAGTAAAAAATTTGGCTGTAACACGTGGGCCTGGAAATGGGCATGTTCCTTTACGGGCGTTGAATGGCAGAATACAAGGGCTCGCTTAACCTGTCAAGTCTTGAAAAACCAGACATCATTAAAAACCTATTGTGTAGGACCGACGGTGTGCCGCTCCGACTTAACAGGTTAAGAAACTTTGTTTTGTTTAAATTTTTGATAGTATGCTAACGTATCATCGACTAAAAAGCAATAAGAGACTACGAACATAATAGAGACAACTCCTGTATTAGCTGCACTGTATTAGATATCTTTAAAACAATAAACACAACATATACTTTATTTACAAAATATAATTTTTCGGCACCAAAGGTGGAAAATTACAACTACAAAAATATTCTGTCAAATATCTTAATCATTCTAAATCATCATGTAAAATAAGGTATTCTATTCCTATAGCCGATTTCAAAAAAGTATATTTCTGTCCCACCCTCCGTATCGCTGTCAAACATGCGAGCTATTTTTCTCTAACAATAAATCGCCTAACTTTTTCCCGCGCACGTGCTACCGAGCGTGCAAGTTCTGGCAACGAAACTGCTATTAAAAATAATGTCCGTAATTTCACTAGGCGCAAACCACTTATGATTTACTAACAATGTTCAGAGTAATAACTCAAAACTGTAAACGCCACATGAAAATTTGGGCAAAATCAAAAGTGAAACTCGTATGCCAAAAATAATGTTTGTTTTGTTACGAAGGATTAAAGACTCGACAGGTGGAACGGAGTACATGACAAGACCATCCATTGCCAAGTGCCAGCCCTTGTGGAAAAAAGCGTTCGTGTGCCAGCTGTGCTATCAAAGGTCCCTTACGTTAATTTAAATTCTGTCGTAATTCTAGATTATGCAGCGACAACATTTTAGTCTGAACGATGCTGTCTAGAACTCTTAATAGTATAGATGTATAGACATGACATTTGTAAGCTGCCAGGTTTATGCAACTGAGTAATTTGCACTCGCTCTTAAATATATTTATTTTCTAGTTCAGGGTCTACATAGGCTTACGCCTTATTTCATGAAGAGTAGGCAAAGAGAGAGATTACGGGAATATTTTTGTGCGATTCTAACATAAATATCTTGTTTTGTTGCAGACCTTTCTAGTGCTTTTAGCCTGGTCTTTTACTGAATGTTAGTGTTTTTGTCAGACACCACTAACCGAGATTTATCTATTCCTTTGTATTCAATGAAATGTGACGTTGTCTTCTCATTAATGATAACAGGTATCCAAACTACTCGTCTTTTGCGGAATAGTGGTATGCTTTGGCAAAGAAGTGCTAAAAATAATTCTAAGCTATGCGCGAAAGACAAAATACAATTTTGGAAGAACGTAACGAAAGATGGAGGTGATGAAATATAGATGAGATTTTGAGATGTTCCGCACGTTTGAAGATCAAAGTCACGAGTAGGCTGAACACGGCACGACACGACCGTGAATGTAACTATATTTTAAAACTTGAGACCGATTTAATATTAAAATAAATGATTTTCAGTCGCTAGAAATTAGATTTCATTTGTGACATGTAGCAATATTACGTATATTTTACATATATAAATAAGTTTTCAGTTGTGGATACAGTAAACAAAATGTTATGCAAAATAAAGTTGTGTCATATTGAATAAAAAATATTGAATGAGATGACTTGAAATTAAACTGGAGAAAAATAAGATTAATAAATACAGTTGCTAAACGTAAAATGAAGTCGATATTACAATAATCTTTTCTCATGTCAATCCTGGATACCAGAAAGATTGTAAGAATAAATTACTTCCTAACTACAATATTTCTTGTATATTTAGATTAATAAAAACCTAAGCCATTTATTCTTCAATTTCTCACCGGCAACCGGCAAGTGTTAACTTGCAATTTCAAAGCGGCAAATTGAAAACAGAATTGCCCATTAAAGCTTTCTAAAATAGGATTTCTCAGCAATACTTTTCTTTTGCTTTGGCTCGCAATAATACTATAAACAGAACAATGATGTAGTGTATCATTAAAAAATTACACTTTGGATAATATTTACATAGCTTAACTTTAACACCGAGTCAGACTTGTAATAATGCACTTAGTCTTGTTTCTTTTGATCTTCTCAACTCAAACATAAATGCTAACAGCAATATTAACAAAAAATACTGCAGTCGCATAAAACATTATAACTATCCATGTAGCATATAAATAAGCAGATGTGTGCCAGTTTTCAAAACAAAATCTCCACAGTTTTTTTATTCTTAATATTCTTCTGTATAATATGTGATTAAGAGCTTCCGTCCAATATAAGGGACGGTTGTCAATTCTTCAGTAGTTCTACAGTTCAATTCTTGGACGTGTAGACATTAGACTTTTTCTATTGTTCTAGTAGTTAAGAAGCATATGGAGCAAGCTTTGCACTATCAGGAGTAACACTCTTACTTTGACGACTCTTCAAGAACCTCTCTCTTGTTCCGCTATGACATATATTTTGGGTTACTAACAGTGTATAATAAAAACCGGTCAAGTTAGAGTCGGACTCGTACATTCGCGGCAATAAAAATACACACTATCTATTACAGCCGAATTAACTGAAAGGCAGAAAAATGGACAGTGGAGATTTAGTAAAAAAAACATCAGTTAACAAATAATTATTAACGTCAAATTACTGTTATTGAAAAGCAAACAAATTAAATTGTGTTTAGAACGAAATCTCAATGGAAAACCAATATAAAAAAATTGTTGGCTGACGATCGAAAAATAATTTTCAACTGACGAAGCAATTTATCACCAATACTTTATGACGTCTACAAGCTGTGTATAAGAACGTGACAGTGATTTTCATAAAATATGGTCTTGTATCTTGTGTAAGAGATTACGACGTCCAAATTTAATGTCACGCTGGTGCCAAATGTCGTTAATGGGCGTGTAATGTAAGTTTATTAGATGAACGACATAATGCACCGCTAATTGGATGTAAGGTGACCGTCTGCGTCGCATACTGTCAAAAATCCTCGCAGACAAATTAGTATTATAATTTTGCAGAGAAATTACATGAGATAATTGTATATTTTGTTGTATTATGCTTTAAGACTCACATACTGGCACATTTATTCGTTGTACTAATTTATAAGCTTTGAAAATATGGTACTAGAAAATATAAGAAATTAAAAACAAAATATATCCCTAACTAGATACAAATATTCAAATAACGGACACAAAGAGCACCTAGGCTCAGCACAATTGTTAATTATGGACCACACAAGTTGTCCCATGCGGGGATCTACTCCACGACACTGAACGTAATGGTTGTGGCGAGGTCAGTAGGCTACATAAACCACAAATGCCATCTCTCCTACCGACTCTGGAGACAATTACAAACATACAATTGCTGTGCCTAAGGTCTCGGATACGTGTTACCGATAGGTTTTTAACGAGGTGATAATTTAAGAATCGAATATTCTAACTATTGATGCGCTTTAGTACATTTAGATAATATTCAAATACAGTTGTGTACAACTCTATACATAGTCAACTTGCAAGATCACGGTTAATATTAAAGCAACTAATGCACGTCGCCATTTCCACTCTAGTAGTGTCCATAATGGAAACATTATAAATTAATATACGACTATCAAACAGCCGGATACGCAAAACTATATACAGAAAGTTAACTTCAAACAAGTGTTGGATTATATGTGAGTGGAAACTAAAGAAGTAGGATCCGTACGTCTATTTGTGTTTCATAGAGGATAGAGTTGGCGGCCTTGCGCTCGACATTTGGCGAATACTCTTATAAACAAACTATTTATTACTGTATTCCGATGTATTTATTTCATGTTGTTAGATTTATATGTGCATACGATCGTTTTGTAAAGCCACGTTTTGTGCTATTGATGTATGTGCTTTAATTATTAGAAAGTACGTCAACAGTACACTGCGTAAAGTTTTCTGGCTGCATAAACACTTATAGAAAATTCCATCACGGCATCCATATTTAATGGAAATGATATACCGTATATTACGCTCACTATTACGACGAATCCAACATTACGAAATTAGTTAAAATCGACCAAGAAAGTAACATACATACATCAGAAAAACTTTACGCTCCTGAGAAAAATGAAAGCACAAAAGATGCGAATTTTGGCTGATTCTTGAAGTAGAACTTTCAACGTTAACTCGCTAAGCCAATCTATGGAAAAAGCCAATAACACTTTCACCGAACCGTCAATCGAACTTGGATCTTCACGGCCAGTTACTAAGCGTAATTGCAAGCGTACCTACTGAAACAAGTACGAATTCAGTTTGTTTTTTACGACTTACATTAGTTTGAAGTATTGGTGGCAATCCTCCAAGCTTTAGCGAGTAAAAACGATAGATTTTCAATTTATAGGATCAGAAAATCTATCTCATATTTTTTAGATCATTATAAATCGCCGAAAGCGTTTTTGAATCATAAATCGAGTGACGTTAAATAATGTTATGCTGAAATATTATTCGCGGGTTGCCAGGCGTGTGAGTAAAGAGGGCAACTAATCGTTCCTCAATTCCTCATGCAAAATCAGACGGATTCCGTCTTATATATATTTTTTTTAATAGGTTTAAGTCGAGGTAACTTGCCGCCTGGTGTTAAGCTGTTAACCTGTCTTTGGTCATTTACAATTCTAGAGGGATATTAAATATATTGTGGCAGCGATAGCTCTGTGGGGAGACCAACAGACTGCAATGCAGAGGGTCTCGGGTTCGAACCCACGTCGCGCACCTCTGACTTTCGGAAGTTATATGACTTTTCGAAATGATGTGCGTATTGATTTACAATTATCGCCTGCTCAGTGCCTCGGAGAGCACATTAAGCCGTTGGTCCCGGCTGCCATGAACATCTATGGCAGTCGTTATTGGAAAAGTCAGTACCCTCTAATGTCCTGACACTGGTTTAGCCGTAGGGTATCGTTAGCCTTCGGGTTGTAGAGGTCAGGTGGCAGCCGCTCCGTGTAAAAACTGATATCCTGTCAAATCCGGTTAGACCAGAAAAGCCGACCCCAAGTGACTTGGGAATAATAAAGGCTAAGAGAGAAGAAGGGATATTAAATATATTGCCGATCATAAAAACAGTCAGTATAAATAATTGACCGCTATCATACACGACATCAATAGTTGACTATTAGTATGAGAGACTTGAGTCCAGTGGTCCAAATTCGACCGTCATTATATATTCAATTTTAACAAAATATATAGCATTTTTTTCTTTCTTTCTTTCTTTCTTTCTTTCATTTGGCTTTTAGAACTCCTTTTCTATCTGAACTTTAATCATGCTAATCTCAAACTTGTCAGTGCGCGCAATGTTAGATACAGGGTACAAAGTTTTCTCTTCACGTATTAATCTATACTAATACATATTATAAATCCGACGAGTTTCTTGTTTGGTTGAACGAAACTCAGAAACTTCAGGTTCCAATTGAAAAATTGTGGATAGACTATTTATTGAAGAAGGCTATAAGATATATAACATCACGCTACGTCTGTAATAGGATCGGAGCATTAATGAAAAACGTTGCAACAACGGGCAAAAATCTCTTATGTGACGCAGATGAAGTTTTCTTCTTAATATGTATATTGACAACTCTTGTAGTTTGTACATCCCTATGTAAGCATTTCACATATGGAGATATGAATATAAAGAGTATGTAATCGTACTCACTACTCACGAGGTGAATTCTAATGAGCCGTTTCAGCGTACGTGAAATTATATTCACGTACGAGGAATGATGCCCAAGCACGTAGATAAATCACGTTTATCTTTATTAATAATAAATTGCTCTTCATAATCTTGGGGTGCATAATTTAGTTTATTTATTTCTTTAGCAACCACTAGACTTTGGCCTATCGATGTATGTATATAATAATAAACGATTATGAAAAAAGTAATATCGAACAAATAGTTTTTATACAATCGAAATGGAAAACAAGCTTATAGCTCAAGTGATGGTAAGCTGTTGCTGTAGTTTATTGAGACTTACCAATACCAGGCGTAAAACTCGCAAGTTGCCAACATACCAAAAAATTATCCCTATATTCTTAGCGAAACCGTCTCCTTAAAGACCTTACCCATCACAGGAACAAAACATAAGCTTGTTTTGCCTGTGATGTTCTATAGCGTGGAGATACTACGTCAGATAAGCTGCTTCAGTACGCGCGTAACCCCAGAATTGAAGCGCCAATCCTGTTGTTATTATTATTCTTCTGGGTGTTAGCACCTACCCAGTTACTATTAGTAGTAAACGTGTAACTAATGGGATATTTCAGATACGCAAATATATGAAACAATCGATGGGTTTAGTATGAACTTAGGTAAGGATGGTAAAAATATCAAAGTCAGAATACATGTATATTGTCTTAACGATTCTAAAATAATATTTATCGTTATTTTGGTAATTACACAAAGTGAGTTAAAATAATAAAAAGTAAACTAATATATAAAGTGTGAAGCGATAGCGAAATTAGTTAGGGATAATATTAAAAAATATATAATTAAACTAGCTGTCCCGACAGACGTTATTCTGTAGACACGAAAAAAAAAACCCATATCTAAACCATCCTCGAATCCACATGAACACACACAATTTTTTTTATCAAAATCGGTCCAGCCGTTTAGGAGGAGTTCAGTGACATACATACGTACAGTAGAATTATATACATATATAAAGATAAAATTTTGCTAGTGGTACAATAAATCCTTACTAATATTATAAACACGAAAGTTTGTATGGATGTATGGATGTTTGTTACTCTTTCACGCGAAACTACTAGACCGATTGTAATTAAACTTGGTATATAGATAGCTGTAGACCTGGATTCACACATAGACTACTTTTTATCCCGATATTCCCACGGGAACGGGACTTACCCGGGTGAAATCGCAGGGGAAAACTAGTACGAAATAAAAATCCTGAATACACAACAAATTGAAGCAATTTCAACACATTTAAAAGGTGGTAAAAGACATTTATATTTCTCATAGCACAGCTCTGACTGCAATATTGACAGATGCCATATCATAAATATCTGTCAACAGAATCTAACTGCGTATGTACACTTATCACTTACGCCCCTTTTACACACTTGCCATTAATCGTAATTTGCACATCCACCGTTTTACATTTACGTTCACAATATTCGACTTTATTGCTTGTGAGCTTAAAAAACTGACAGTGTCGCGGCCGTTAGAAATTGTCAAGAGACATTTTTTGTTTACTTTTCAAACAGGTCTCCAGCAAAAGAAGGAGGTTACCAAATTAAAAAAATAATGCTCTTCAACTCGAATAAAGTGACAGTATACCAAAAAATAATCAGAGGCATTTTTTTAAAAGCTTCCCCGTCTCTTATTGTTTTGCAATATTAATAAAAACATCTAGACTATGTATGTGTCTACTGAAAGGGTTTTTTTGAAGCTTATACGTGATTGTACTAATAATATTACTATGACAACGAACCCACATATATCGGCGTATTGATAGTAAATGGACTTCATAGATGGCACAGCGGTAAACTGGACCAAAAACCTCACTGTAATAGTAACTATTGCACAAGTGTAATTAATTCCCCCTTGGTACTCAATATTCAACAAGTTATTCTTCGATTCAATACTAGCTTTTACCCGCGACTACAGTTGCTTTTTCTGGATGATCGATACCCTATGTTCTTTTCTGTAGCCCTGACAACATGCATGCAAAATTTTATGTTGATCGGTCGAGTAGTTTAAGCGTGAAAGCGTAACAAATAAACAAACTCACATTTGAGTTTATAATATTTGTTAGGATTTGTAAAGCTTTTCCCGCGTGTTTACAATGATTATTTCTAATGCGATCGTTGCCCAATGCGAAAATACATATAATTTTAAAATGAATTCGTTTACATTACTTAAACTAATGGATTGGAAGCGTTCAAGTTTTCGTAATATGCTAAAAGGCCTCTAATGATTCTCGATGGTTTAACATTTAAGTAAACAGACTAACATTAGCTTCGTTTATTTTCTTAATGCTAATCGAACTGTGCTAACAGCAGGTATTGATTAGTTGCCGTACAATGTGATCGATAGCTGACACATTTCGCACATTTCGGCTATGTTGGTCAAGTACAAATGCCTAAATTTCTCGCGTTTTCAATTGAGTTGCCGATTTTTACGTCTACATTTTGCACACTTCCATGGTGCTAGTAGTAAGTTAGTCATGTTTGTTTGTTATCAAAGATAGTCATATCAAAAATTTGGAAGATTTTTAGAAGGTATAGCTGGCGAGAGGATACCGCAATGATTTTCAGTCAGAAATTTTGGAAGACGCATGTCTCGAAGTAATACCAGTAGGTATGCTTGGTTCGGCAATAATCGTACGTTATATATCGAGCCTAATATAGGTGGTTAACATAAGGCGTTAGTCATTAGATATCATAATATAGTGGTGGGTAAGAAAATATTAAGTGGTATATTTTGGTTATGTGTATGGACAATTGTCAAGCGTGTTATTATAATCTATTATATGTTAAGGAATTCAAAATAGCAGCACAATATCTGCAATTGAAACCAAGAGACCGCAATAAGCTCGCCTTTTATGCGTGGGTCTAAAGATATAGGAGATCAAACGTGGATGTAGTAATAGTCCTATTCAGCCGGCAGTCAAAGGAGAATATTCCACAAAGGGACCTTGGGAGCTTGTGTATAATATTCTTCTCACTCACCAGTTCTCTCGTTATACGTAGACTTCTCCACATAGTTTCCATATCTGGCATTGCTGAGATCGTCGAGCAAGGTATCGAGTTCAGTCAAGTTCCCTCTGCCAGTAGTCCTACCATATCCTGGCTGTTGAGTATTGTAGCTGGGTGTATGTACACCATAGCTCGTTTGCGAGATGCTGTATTTCGCTGGCACCGCTTTCTCGTG
This sequence comes from Catocala fraxini, assembly GCA_930367265.1. NCBI lineage: Eukaryota > Metazoa > Arthropoda > Insecta > Lepidoptera > Erebidae > Catocala > Catocala fraxini. Next base: position 22,503,481 of record OV884032.1, on the reverse strand, counting down.
GATCGCTGATGTGTTTTGATAGGTGGGCTGTTGGACAAAGAAATATAGTTTTAGAAGATTGTTTTAGATGCAATAGGAGATAGGGAACAGCGAAGTCTCCATTCCAACCGCATCTTTATACAATAAAGGAGACAAGCATGTATACAACCCATAAAGAAAAAAACGGGAGAGATAGATAGGTATGTGAGCCATCGTAAATTTGCTTACAGAAACAGAGTAACTAGTTTGATTGCTTATAAGTGGTACTTTCATGAGCGAACGGTCAAGAAATTAAGTACCTTATGCATTCGGAACATCAAAGCCAAATAATCTAGTGTTGTGTTCCTACAAAGTACCTACTTTGGGATACCTATCCCAGCTGCTTAAATAAGCTTCATGCTGTAAGGTTTTTTTGTAAGATCAAAATTGTAATAAAGTGTCAAATAAACAACGCGATAAAATCCGTATATAGCAGTTTAATTTCAATGAATAATATTCGCGTAAATAGAAGACAATATTAATACCTCTGGCATTGTAAGCGTCTATGTGCTTTAACAAACCATCAGACGAGTCATACGCTTGCCAGGTTAATAGGGAATACGCCTCGTATCAGTAGGGGGTCTAGTATCTTTGTCTTTTGTGGTTGTAGCGATTCCCATGTATGTAAAATAATTACAAGTGGGTATTATTTGAGGGTATTGAAAGCGTCTAAATGCTATTACAATCGCTTACTATAACGCGGGTCGTTCGCTTGCCAGATTAACAGAAACCTCTTTTACAATTAATTTTGTAAATAATCGTATGTATAGCACAAAATAGATGTGAGGTAATGTATGACGCGTATATTGTTGATACATTTGTGAGCTTATAAATCGCCCTCGGGCCTTCGAGTATACAAGAGCTTAAAGAAGTTACGTAACGCGAATTTATGTATAATAATAATAACGTCAAAACAGACGTGACGCCATTACATCTTTTACCCGACTGTGTGGAAAGAGAGTTATGTAGTTTGTGTATATGTATGTCATATGTATGTAGTCTTTTTCTTTGGCACGCTCTGTGTTCTCAATGGCTGGATGGATTTTAATAAATGAAGTGTGTTTAGATTCGTCTTAAAAGCGATGTCATGTAGGATATTAGCCAGCTGTTAGCCGCCACTTCGTGTAAAATATAATAAAAAAGTTATTTATTTTTCGCGGATCTCTAATTTCTCTAAAATAAGGTGCTCCTTATAACTTCAGCTATCAGCCAGTTAAAAGTCTTGTCAAAATCGGTCCAGCCGTTCAGAGATTAGCCGGCACACACAGACAGATAGACAAAAATTTTAAAGATTTATTTTGTGGTATATGTCCGTACTCCGTATATATGAAAGTATATGCATTTAGTAAAAAGCTGTTATTATAAACAGACACTTCAATTTTATTTATTTGTATGTATAGATAAATAAATATGACTTTCGCCAATGTATTTTTTTATTGAGGCTGCTATATTTTAAATATTTTTCCACCGGCATTATTCCATAAGTATCTATATATTAATACGTGAAGCAAAAACTTTGTGCCCCTTTTCACGAAAATTGCGCGAACAGAGGAGTATGAAATTTGGCACAGTTAAAGTTTATATGGAGAAGGAGTGGCGAATCCTAATATTTATATAAAATATGCATTAGAAATACATTAAATTAATGAAAAAACATTACACGCACACAACCATGCATTTGACACACGCAGTCGAATCACGTTCGTAGTATTTCGGCATTGTTCGGCTTATGTAGTACTATTCTGCGTATAATTACATATATCAGCAATATCTTACAGGCCACCTTTGGGGAGATTGGAATGATATATACTATTTATAATACCTGTATAGCCTTAGCGAAATTTAAATGAAATCTAGACAATAAAATCTTAATAACTATCAAATTTAAATCAATTATGGTCGAATTGCGACCACTACGCGACCACTAGTAATAAATATTATGCATATAAAGTACTTTTTAATCTAACGTTCAACATTATTAAATGTTTAATTGTAAAACTTTTGTATTTTAATGTTGATCTATTAATATAGTTGAAGAATGATTCACTGTTGTTCATCGTTTTGAAAATAAATTTTATAAACATATGTGTGAGTTCAAGAGCAGATTATAATCATGTGCGAACCTGATAATAAGTGCTAGGCTAAGATAGTTAAATTGATGGATGGATGCTCGTAAATTATGCGAATATGGGCGAATAGTGACTTTGAAGACTTTTATGCTCCTGGTACAAGCTGTCAATAATTTTAAGTGTCAGCAGAACTATTAGTACGCACGTTATTTATAAGAATTATGATCCTCATGCAATCGCACTCAACGTGTCATAAATCTTATGCATTTGGATAGATAAGTGCCTAGCGTAGGCTACATGTGCAAGCTAGTCTTGTAGGCTTCGTGCCAGGAACTAATCATACGGATTACCTGCTCTTGCGTCGATCGATGTTACACCCTGTACACAATTCGCGCGAGTGCCTTAACATGCGCATGTAACTGCACGTATGTACCTACGCACGCGCTTTGTGTTGTGGGCTCGAATCCCACACGGTACAATTATATTATTATTTTTAACCTGCGTATACTTTACGCTCGTAAATTCTATGTTTATAAAGTTTTCGCAACACAAGGCTTAATCCACTGCGGATCTTTTCTATAAATACAAAATGTGTATTTTATACGTATGAGCATGAGATACAGACCTTATACTTATACATAAAATAAGGTCTGTACATCATGACAGCTTTTTTATTGCTTATAAAAAAGATGGCACACCTCTCACCTTTCCTCAAATGCCTCATTCACTGGAGCCCAGTAAATAAGTCCAGGTGGAGGAAATCCCACAAGACTCGATACACATATAATATTAAAACGTATAAAAGCCCCTCCATTCGGTACAATGACAGGTACTAACAGCGTGCAGGTGACAAACGTAATACGTTTCACACGCGAATCGATTAATCGTAAACGACTTTCAAATTGAAATCCTAAAAGAATTTGTATTTTTATCGCATAAAAGGTTTTTCAATTGTAGTTGAAAGCAGCAAGGAGTCTGGAAAAATGCCCGGTATAGCGAAATAAGGTCGTACTACGTGCGTTGGAGGACGTGAGACCATCCATAGCTGGCGAAAAGTAGGTACAATACATTTCTGCTTGCCTTCGTTATCGCTTGCTTTCACGGTGAAAGAAATAATCGTAAGGAATTCTGCATGTCTGAGAGTATATACAGGTAGGGTCCACAAATAGAATTTTAAAAAAAATCATAAAGAAGTAAACATATGAAGAAACAGGAGTGAAAAAACCGTCACAGGATGTAGATATTCTGTTTTTTTAAACGCCTATTATTTTTAAAATTCATACTTAAATTAGATTTTTTTAATTTTTTGTTAGCTATTATAACTTAGCCTGTTACCTGATTCACGCTTGACGTCGACTTCTGGGACAGCCTGTATAGCTAATATATATGTTTTTTATTATTTATCTTTGAGGAATAATAATAATAATAATAATTTACAATTTACAATTTATTCAATAATAATAATTTACATTTCATTGGATACATTTATAGCTGAATAATATTACACTATGATATTTTATAATCTAATAAATAGTAAGTACTTAACATATAGCTAAACGAGCCAGTATAGGTTCATTTTACTTTACGATCTAGGTTTTACAAATTAATTGCCTGAACTAGGTTTACACCTGTGTTTCAGGCTATTTTTCTACTCAATAAATATGGATTGCGCCAGTAGAGTAAATGTGCATACGCTTAAAATAAATATTGGTGCAATAATAAAATAACATTGAGGCCACTTGATAGTAATTATTTCATGACTATAAGCAAATTTTCCGTATCGGAGTAGGTCAATGTTTGCAAGTGCCTAGTAACGATTATATTACATTGTTTATAACTTAATTTATATATATCTAATAACTTATTTAATTTATTGTATAATAAAGGGCCTATGAATAGGAAAAATCTATTTATAAAGGCGTTTTTACCATGAAACTTAGTACAGACTAAATCTTTTCTTCTCTTGTCCGGAGGGAGTGGTTTGAATGGAACTAATGCATGTTGTTTTAGTATGGTGTGCAGAATGAACAATTGACGTACAGTTAGGACATTAGTTGACTGATATAATTCGCAGGTAGGAAACATGTAAGGTCGAAACGTCGCCACTTTTAGAACAGCTCTTTGAGCGCGTTCTAGTGGCAATAAAACCGTTTTTGATGCTCCTCCCCACGAAGTAATGCAGTAGGATATGATAGACTGACACAAAGACAGGTAGATTTGTTTTATTAACTTAAAATTAGCAGCACTACGCATAGTTTTAAAAATAAATATTAATTTACGTACTCTTTTACATAATAAGTCTATGTGATTGCGAAAATTAAGATTAACGTCAAGTGTTATTCCAAGGTACTTGATAAATTGTGTAGAATCTAGAGTAGGGCAGGCGCATGCAGTGTCAGCATGTGAACGACATTTATTATAGTGAACGAATAGTTTGTTGTTAGGTGATTCATTAATGTTATTGTTACGTATTGAGAAGCGGATATATTTTGTTTTTAGCGTGTTAAGGGTTAGTATATTGTTAAAAAGCCAATTATTAACAGTATCGAAACCACGTTGAGCATGTGTATATACCTCAGCACGAGTGTTTCCTGTGAACAACAGGACCGTATCGTCCGCATAAGACACAATGATACCATTGTGAAGACTTAGGTTACATAGATCATTTATATAGATTAAAAACAATGATACTCCTAGAATACTCCCCTGTGGCACCCCAAAGGGAGCATTAGGGATGTCCTCGCTGAAGGTTTTACCGAGTTTTACACATTGTGATCTGTTGCTAAGATAGTCGGCAAGTAGTTTCAATTGTGTACCTCTTATTCCCACATATTCAAGCTTTTTTAATAGAACGGGGACCGAAACAGAGTCAAAAGCTTTGGCAAGGTCTAAGAAAATCCCAATGGTATGCATCCCTTTATCCAGGTTAGACACTATGTGATCAGTTACCACATGAACGGCCTGGTTCGTTGATTTTTGGGCTCTAAAACCAAACTGTCTGTCTGAAAGTATTTTGTTCGATTTCAGGTATTTTACTAACCGATTGTTTATTAGTTTTTCTAAAACTTTAGACAATGCTGGCAAGATAGAAATGGGCCTGTATTTGTTTACACAACTTTTATCGCCAGTTTTGTGTATTGGGATAACTATAGCCTTTTTCAAAGAGTTCGGAAATATACCGTCAGACAAACATATTTTAAAAATATGGGTTAGTGGGGCTTAGTAAGTGGGAATAATTATGTAACTGTATTTATTTCGTCGGCCTCGATGGTGTAGTGGTTAGTGTAACCGACTGCCACGCCTGAGGTCGTGGGTTCGATTCCCGCACAAGTCAAACATTTGTGTGCATGAACATGGATGTTTGTCTTGGTCTGGGTGTTTCTATGTATGTATAATATGTGTGTATTTACAAAAAAATATATATATGTATGTTTATCCATTGTCTAGTACCCATAGTACAAGCTCTGCTTAGTTTAGGCTAGATGGTGTTGTGTGTATGTGGTAGAATATTATTATTATTAATCTTTCATATTTGTGGTTGGGTTGCGCGGTGAACTGTGCCCAACTTTCATCCAAGGGGATGACAGTAATTGGGCAGAGAACTGAATAACGTAGATAAATAATTTGACTGTTATATGTTGTCCTAAAAATATATTGAATGTCGCCAGGTCAGTTGTTTCTTAAGACTCCATTCATTTTTTAATACGTCTCGAAGAAAGCATTTTCGTGAAAAGAGAGCTCTATTATATAAAGCGATGCTTATGAAATCGATTCCTACAGTATGCTTTGAAATGTTAAGTTTAAATGATTATGTTTATTACGTTATAAACATGCAACGCCATCTGCGTTTGGTACGAACGTCAAACGAGAATTGGCAAGAGTGCCCGATGCACCGGAATTCAATAAACAACAAACTGAACACGAGCTTTCGTCACGAACTCATAAAATATATGTCGCATCTAGTTATGAGATAATTTATGATCTTTATGTGTTATGTATAGAGTAAGAAACGTTCTTTTTTTTCAAAGAAAACAAATACAATTTTTATTTAGGTTACCAAACGTTGTATTCTATTGATTAGTGAGCTTACTAAGTTACTGAAGCTAAATTTAGATTAGTTGGTACGTCCAAGCAAGGGTTTCAGCCTCATGTAAAATTACCCTTAAGAAACTCACAGCCACTGTTTAAATCGCCAATTAATATCACTATCACTACATATTATAAAACAAAATCTCCGCGGCATCTGTCTGTCTTCGCGATTAACTCAAAAATTACTGAATGGATTTTCATGCGGTTTCCACCAATAGACAGAGTGATTCATGAGGAAGGTTTAGGTGTATGATTTGTTAAAGTTTTGTACTACCCGTGCGAAGCCGGGGCGGGTTGCTAGTTAAACACAATTTCAACATTTTAAAACTTATACAAGGTTTTTTATACTAAGTAGAGTGCAAACAAGATATTAATCTATGTACCAAATCTATATTTAGTCATCTAAACATAACAGTTACATACTTTTGCTTTCATTTAATATGGATAACACAAAATATAGCTACAAGGACAGCGGCAGAGAGAGAGACAAATCAATCTCGAAATCAAATAGTGATAAAAGATGTGCTTTCATCACGATATAATGTGTATTAGCGGTATGTGTGTATGTGTGGGTGTGTGTATGAATGTGTGTGTGGTATGTGATAAATTCTACATCGACTTTGGCCGAAGTGTAATCGTCGATATGTCAGCAATGTTACAAGTCATAGAACGTGAACACACACAACTACTATTGTTCATTATGTATTGCCTTGTGTTGAGAATTAGGAAATAAATTATAAATAGTACAGGCGACGGAGCGGGATACGATTGCCACGCGCCTAAAATTCTGGGCTGAAGACCATACTATGCAAGTGTGTCTCGTACACGCAAGTTGTATATCCGTTAAGAACTACATAGAGCAACCAAAGACACCCAAGAGACGGTAATACAGCCGAGCTTATTGTACATCTACCTAATTCTTTGTACACATATCCCGACTCCGTGCTGCTTCTGAGGATTTTTTAACTGAAAAACCCAATATCACATTACACGCAAGTGCTATATCGTTTAGGAACTAAACAGGACACCCAAACTGATTCCAGATACAGTAAATGAAGCCAAGCCTATTGCCGACCCCGGTACATATGTATTGGACTCAATAACAACAAAATAAAATTGAGTTTTCCAGTAATCTTCAGTAACAGCATTACTAGAAAACTCAATTACACTTGATTTGAATATAGAAGTCGGAGCTTCACTGTTTGCCGAAAGCATTGGTGTATTTAGAGGGTGGCTAGGCGAGACGTGCCCCACCCAGAATTGTCTGGAGGCCACCCCAAGCTGTTGGATATTAAATCAAAATTTTTAGTTTTCCTTTACGCTATGATTATTTGTAGGCTAGGTCTGCCTGGAAAATAACCCTAGATACGCCAATGGCCTAAAGCAGAAACGTTAGCTTTTGTTACGGGCATAATTCTTCAAAAAGAGCTGATCGAAGGTTTGAGTCCAACATAGCGTTCCCGAAAATCACGGTGAATAAAAAATATTTGCTGGAGTAGAGCAGAATTGAGTGTAATCGGGCATCAAAGTCACGACGATTCAATGGCAAGTACAAATTAGTAACTATAGTTATAGCGAATAATACTATTTTAAATATTTTAAATTTCCTATCCTATAGTGACATCTGTTAGAGCAATAGCGTACTTGTTGGCAACTTTTCAAGTTGCGTCACATCAAGTTTATTGCTATCGAAACTAGATGGCGCTGTATATACATTCAGATAAATGTAACAAAATTGGTAGAACACAATGTATATTTTATTATCAGAAACATTTAATGTCAGTAGTTGCTTTATAGCCTTACCAATGTTTGCTAATGGAGTCTTAATAATACATTTGCACGTTTATTAGTCATATTTTACGTCCTCTAGGCTATAAACTGTCAGTTTAATTTCGTTTAGAGTAGACATCTGGACAAATAAAGTATATTTTAGGAAGTTGTTTGAAAATCATACCCATGTACAAAATAAGACACAGATTTGAGAACTCTAACATAGCTTCGACTGTAAAAAATGGTACACTATGAGTTTATGTATAACAGATTATTAGAACACACTACAAAATACTAACCAGATTTGCATGCATAGGTTGCAAGAATAAATTATTGGTTTAAAACACTGTTATTACAACATTTTGCAAACCTGCTATCCTAAATACAAGACCGTTTATAAATATTGGGCTTTTCCTGTCCATGTCTGCAGTGTATCCTTAACCAACCTTCCTTCCTCTTGACCTATTTGCTAAGGATTGTCATCCTTTTCTTTAGTAATATTATAAATCGACGTGAAATAGCAGTATTCCTACTGTTGTGTTTCGTACGGGAATGAGAGTGCCGGAGGCCTAATCACTTCCTTTCCCCCTTCCCGCTCCTTCTTCTTTCCACTTCCTTTCCTAAAGGGTCGGTCGCCTCTGGTGTTCCAGGCGACCATAGGCTACGGTGACCACTTACCATCAGATGGGCCGTATGCTAGATTGCCAAGTAAGGTGTATAAAAAAAACTGCGAAACTATCCTACTAATATTATAAAAGTTTGTGAGTATGTATGGATGGATTTTGTTACTCTTTCACACAAAACTTATTGAATAGACGAAATATGAAAGTCTTTGAATGTTTTTTATTATGAGTTTTTTGTTCCCGAATAATGCAAGTAAGATGCATAGATATAAATGATGACCTCAATAATGACATGAACGTTCTAGAAAAATGCACGGTGCCTGTAAGATAGTTCTTTGGAACTAAATGAACGGCATCGCTACTTAAAACTAATACCCAGTTTCTGAAAGGGTAATCAATGACATGTCAAAATCAAGTGACTTGATTGGCTGTTGCTAGTCCTTACAGCCAATCATATTAGTTGACATGCGTTTGACCATCTGTTAACAAATTTTTGAGCGTTTCAGATACCGGGGCAGTTGTAACTTAGAAAACAGTATGTCTTTTTAAATTTTAAATTTTAGAATTAGTTGCATCCCTTTCCCTGTACCTTGATAGATACAATAGAAAATGTTTTGCTATGTTTATATGTGATATATCGTACGGGAAACCTGTTAGCTAATTATACTGTCAATTTTTATTTCATCAATAATTGGGTTGAGTTAGCGCATCTTCTTCTTCCTTAGTCTTTATTATTCCCAAGTCACTTGGGGTCGGTTTTTTTAGTCTAACCGGATTTGACTGGATATCAGTTTTTACACGGAGCGGCTGCCGCCTGACCTCCGCAACCCGAAGGCTAACGATACCCTAAGGCTAGACCAGTGTCAGGATATTAGAGGGTACTGACTTTCCCAATAACGACTGCCATAGATGATCATGGCAGCCGGGACCAACGGCTTAACGTGCTCTCCGAGGCACGGAGCAGGCGATAATTGTCAATCAATACGCACATAATTTCGAAAAGTCATATAACTTCCGAAAGTCAGAGGTGCGCGACGTGGGTTCGAACCCGAGACCCTCTGCATTGCAGTCTGTTGGTCTCCATCTGTTGGTCTGAGCTATCGCTGCTTGAGTTAGCGCATACAACATTAAAAAGGCCGACAGTCAATGAATCGTTGTTTATGATATCAAATAGAGATATCAACATGACTTAGAATGATCATAGTTTATCAGTAAACGGCGATATAAACAAGACATTCGTTATGACATGTATTCAATTAATACTAGTTGTTCTTGAAGCTGAGAGCACTAGGCCATGGTTTGTAGGTCAAACGGACTTAGTATATATTCAAACAATGTATTATGTTGTATCGCGAATAGCGTCAGCCTTTATCGGTAAGGAAATCTTTGATGATTATTGGGTGAGCTAGACCAGTTTATGCCCGCGGCTGAGACTGACCCATGTGTGAGATGAAGGTACCATGTGATATCTAAAACTCTATGAACCATCTGTACAGTATTTATTTCGGCAGTATTTTAGGTGGTTTTTAAATTGCTAAGTATAACTGGAAGCTGTTTTACTATATTACGATTAGGACCATTCACCCCTTTAATGGCGAATTTATTAAAAACGGTAATTAATTGTTTATTTATTTATTTTCAAGATTATAAATCACTAAATTTTATTCGATATGAAAATAGAGTAGGTTTATGCATACATATTACTACGAATTTTAATAGGATCATTCAAAATTGTCTGTCATATTACACATTGGCATGAATCTATATATTTATACAAGAACCAAAAACTTTGTACCCATATTTACGAAAATTGCGCGGACGGAGGAGTATGAAATTTGGCACAGTTAAAGTTTATATGGTGAAAGAGGAGCGAATCGTAATATTTTTATAAAATATGCATTAGAAATACATTAAATTAATGAAAAAACACTACAGTGCGTGCAGTGTTTTAACAACCATGCATTTGACACACGCAGTCGAATCGCGTTCATAGTATTTCGACATTGTTCTTCTGACGTCGTACAATTCTTTGTAACTATGGTATCCTATATCTTATTTATATATAATCGAGAAAAACAGAAAACAAAGTAGCAAGCTTAGGAATTTTGGTCGAATTTTGACCACTAGGCGACCGCTGGTTTCAATTAAGGGATAAAAATCACTTCCTTACTAGATGCGTAAGTTAAACAACAACCTGTATGCAATATTTCACTTTTCTTGATGTTGCCACTACCACCACGCCTAGTGTTACGGGCTCGAATCCCACACAATTCGCAAATTATTGTTCCGAGTCTAGGTGTCCCTTGTGACCGTTGTTTGAATGTTTGTAAAGTACCCCGCGACATAGTACTACTTTTTGTTACTTAGTTGTGGTTTAAACCCTGCTATGACACGTTAGTCAGTCATTTAATACTTTCCCTTTTATAGGGATAGTAGACTTGGTATGGTAATTGAAATTAGTCATACAGTTGAGATGAGACTAGTACCTAAAAATATCCTACTTACCGCCTCCAGCTCTACGCCATTTTAGTAATGCTGATCTTCTACAGTAAATGCGTGACAACTATATCTAGGCTAAATTATTTAAGAAGAAGGTCTACATTAAGCGGCTGTATCCCAATGTATAAGGCATCGGACTTGCGATCGAGTGGTCGTGGGTTCGAATCCCTCTCAATGACCTACCGACGTGAACTCACTCCTAAGACAAGCTTAGCAGGAGAGGTCAACAAAAATACTAGTAAATAAATACTCAAATTGTCTAAAATAAAAAAATAAAGTAAATGTGAACTAGCGAATACAAATGCAGCTTTGCTAGAATGTTATATGTGGCTCTAAGATTTCAGTCTATTATATTATATACAGCCAAAATATTTTTTTAAAGGACATCTTCTGCATTAGTAATAATTCCTGGGTCACGGGGGACTTTACAAACATTTAAACAACGGACACAAATAACACCCAGACTAGGTACAACTATTTGTGATTACACAATTTCTTGTCCCGTGTGGGATTCGAACCCACAACTCGTCGATACAATGGCAATGGAGAGGCGGACACTACGCCATCCGTGCAGTGTTACATACTTAATTTTATTTAAACTTTTCTATTATTTACGGGAAAATTTCAGAAAGATTTAAATAACATGTCAAAACGCAACAAACGGTTATTATAGCTGGTATTATATTTATACGGAATTATAAGGAATTTCCCAACTATTTTTAACGTCTGCAGTAAATATAACATAATATTGTATAATTAATGTATAATTAAAAGCAACAATACATTTCTAGATAAGTATATTGTTTATAATTTACATAATATTGAACATAAATAGCTAAGGAAAATAAAATCATTGTTTACTTGTGTAGGTACAGTGTTATAACAACTTAAATGCAATATTGTTATACATACATAAATTGATGCTAGTATATACTAAAAGTAGAATAAAGAAGAAGCAGCAATATCCTAGTGGGAGATCGTTGGACTGTCACACAGAGGTCTCAAATTTGATCCCGCGGCATTAAATCATTAATTATCGCTCGCTTTAACGGTGAAGAAAACCATTGTGAGAAAACTTGCACATATAAGAAATCTCCAAAATGTTTTTGAAGATATGTGAAGTCTGCCAACCTGCACTGGACCAGCGTGGTGGACAATGACCTATCCCTTCTCACACTGAGAAGAGACTTGTGACCAGCAATAGGACAGTTTATACTCAGAACTGATATTATCATTATTTTTCTCTTATCACAGATATTTCTCTAAGATATTAAAAAAAATTTGGTCCTTTAGGAGGCTTACACGGAGACATGGGTCCAACGTAAAGTGGAGACGAGGCATTATGAGTAGTAGAGCCTCGCTGATTTCAGCATGAATGGGCCGGCTCGACCGGGGAAGTACTACCCTCTCACAGAATATCGACGTGAAATAGCAATGTTCCTACTGTTGTGTTTCGTTTGGTGAGTGAGAGTGCCGGAGGCCAATCGCCCTCTTTCCCCATTCCCGCTCTTTCTCCTTCCCACTTCCTATTTTTCCTAAAGGGTCGGCAACGCGCAAGTGATGCCTCTGGTATTGCAGGCGTCCATAGGCTACGGTGACCACTTACCATGAGGTGGGCCGTATGCTTGTTTGCCACCTAATTGTATAAAAGAAAATGATATGTGCCCAGCAATAGGACGGTTTTCATTCAGGGGTGATATTATTATTATTATTATATATCCCAAAAGGATAGGCATAGATATATCACTCTCACGTAACAAACGGCAAGCATATTGCTGTTTCACAAGATCATCTACACAGCGCTGGTACTGAGAATAAATTCACAGATATATCCTGACTTCTTACTTGCCTTATTTGGTAAGCAACAATCTAATTATATAAATCATTCAGTAACGGCATTCAGCCTAAATTCCTTCTCTAATAAATATAGATGACAATAGAAAGATACATAGGGTCATATATACATATGGGTCTCTGTGTATTGTCTTTAGCAACCAATCCTAACTTATTAGTTAGGATTGGTTAAACTTACTGTCGTATTTATAATAATATAATGGATCGCGTAGTTGTTTAAGTGGTCGCCTCGCTGCTGCCCCTGCGCCAAGTGTTGTGGGTTCGAACCCCACAAGGGACAAAAATTTGTGTGATCCACAAATGATTGTTCCGAGTATGGGTGTTCTTTGTGTCCGTTGTTTAAATGTTTGTAAAGTTCCCCGCGACACAGAAATTATACCTAAAGCGCAAGCAGTCTTTTTAAATTTAATTTAATTTAAACGACCTATGTCAATTACAGCTACAAAATACGACTATATTTACATACGCGGATGATACTGCCCTCATATCATATGGTGATACTTGGGACTCAGCGTTCGCAAGTGCTCAGTCCAGTTTAAACGCAGTAACCGATTGGTTAACTGCAAATCGGCTTACCCTCAACACTGGCAAAACTAATTATCTCACTTTCTCATTGTCCACTCTAAGCAAGTCTTCTCTATCTTCTCACTCCCTCGTTGTTCACTCATGCAATGCTCTAGCCCATCCTTTATGTAATTGTCCTGCTCTGTCTAGAATAAACAGTGTCAAATACCTCGGCGTACAAATTGATGATCTTCTCTCTTTTCACTCGCATATAGACATACTCACTTCCAGATTACGTAAACTTATATTTGTATTTAAAGCCCTAAATAATGTAGTCGACAATCAGGTCCTCAGGCTCACCTACCTCGCACTTTGCCAATCAGTCACACAGTATTGTATCGTTGCATGGGGAGGAACACACAAAACACATCTCCTAAAACTCGAACGCGCCCAAAGAGCGGTACTAAAAGTAGGTTGGAAGCTCCCCTACCGCTTCCCTACTACCGAACTTTACAACACCTGTAATGTACTTTCGGTGCGAAGGTTGTTTATTCTAAACCTTGTCCTCACAACTCATGCAAACACTAAATACGATCCATCGAAGTTGGATCGTACTCGTCGGAAGTATAACGTTTGTCCTATGATCTCAGTCAGAACTAGTTTAGCCCAAAGATCTTTTTACTCTCTGGGAAATTACGTCTACAATAAACTAAACAAAATCCTAAACCTGTACCCAATGACTAAAAAAGAATGTAAAAAGATAGTTACTCATTGGCTTGGTGGCTTAGACTATGATGGCACTGAAAACATAATTTGCAGGTTGAAATAGATGATAAACGTGATTTGCACGTTAATGTTGCGCTATACATATACATAAATATATAATATAACTTTTATATATCTAAAACATTCAACACACAATTTCCAGACATTGCACTTAGACACACACACAAACACAAACACACACACACACACACACACACACACACACACACACACACACACAACTCGACACACTCACAAACTTACTTACAACTACTGTCTGTATATTATGTCTCTTTTCATTGTTCTCATGTTACTTTTGATAATTGTAGTTACTGAACATTTGCATTTTCAGAGGTGAGGACTGGAGATCTGTAACACAGGTTTCGAACCTAGCTCAGACTCCAGCTCTCAAATAGGTTCTGTTTCTATGGTATCTATAATTGTAAGAATACTATTGTACCTTTTTTGAGAGAAATAAACTATATTTATTATTATTATTATTAATTAAAATGAAATATGTATACGCTGTGTTTTTTAATAAATGCGAAAGTTTGTTGATTTGTTTGTTACGATTTAACGCCTAGATTACTCGACCGATCGTCATGCAATTTCGCATACACGTTGTCAGGGGTACAGAGAAGGACTTACGGTACCTTTCATTCAGAAAAAAGGAATTTCGCGATCGAGCGATGCCGCAGCCAAAAGTTAGCATGTTATATTTGTTTACTATACAGGGTATCCCAGAAGTCAACGTCAAGCCGGAATCAGTTAACAGTCTAAGTTATAAAAGCGATCAGAAAAATGAAAAAAAAAAAATGTTTTAACATCTATGGGCATTAAAAAAAAACAAATATATCTACAATCTACATCCTGTGACGGTCTTTTCACTCCCGTTACTACATATATTTACTTCTTAAATTTTTATAAATAATCGAAAAAAATTGAATCTTATAGAAGCATTATTCGAGATTACATGTAAGAAAAATTACTATAGGTCATTATAGGTACAATTAAATTTGATGAGATGTTTCCAGAGCTATTTATAACTTATGGTATAGCCTCAGATCAAATGTAATTCTAAGAAAGTACTCGTAATAATTACGATTGTCATTAGTAGTTACTATTGTGGCGTGTATAAGACATGTATCTACAAGTAAATATGAAGTACGTGCGATGAGTAATTTCTATGGAAGTACACTCATTGGCATATAGGACAATAACACGCATCATCGTGACACGATATTGGTAGTAAACTGTAGTTTTGTAAGCAATAGTCAAAGTTAGACCTTGAAGATTAGTCTTCCCTCTTAGCCTTTATTATTCCCAAGTCACTTGGGGTCGGCTTTTCTGGTCTAACCGGATTTGACTGGATATCAGTGCTTACACGGAGCGGCTACCACCTGACCTCCGCAACCCAATGGCTAACGATACCCTAAGGCTAGACCAGTGTCAGGATATTAGAGGGTACTGACTTTCCCAATAACGACTGCCATAGATGTTTATGGCAGCCGGGACCAACGGCTTAACGTGCTCTCCGAGGCACGGAGCAGGCGATAATTGTCAATCAATACGCACATAATTTCGAAAAGTCATATAACTTCCGAAAGTCAGAGGTGCGCGACGTGGGTTCGAACCCGAGACCCTCTGCATTGCAGTCTGTTGAAGATTAGTAAGAAATACAAAATAAGAGTTTAGAGGCAGCAGCGAGTTCAGCTGAAGGTTTTGCTCTAACTGGAACAGACCGGAGACGAAATTATGTGGAAAAGACTGCTGGTATCAATTATTTATTTACTGATGGTACGAATGAGACGATTTGACACCTTATTCAGAAAACTGGCGTAAGAGTTACTGCGTTTGGCTCGGTATGAAAGTATTCCAAAGCTTCACATATGAACATCTCCTATTCCTGTCATTTCATTCAAAATTTAATTCCTTTTACCGAAGGTCGGCATCGCTAAACTGTTAGCCACCAGTTTGCCTGTAAACTTATTTGCCGCTTATTTGCCAATGGTAGTATAAAAGATTCACCTACCCACTTATTACTTAGTGCAGAATAGTCTAAAATCTTTAGTTCGGCCTTAAACCTGTGTTGACCTTAAGTTATTACTTAAATAAATATCTATATCTGAAAATATACTAGTAAGTACTTTCAGATATAGCTAATACTAGCTCGGTACTGTCCTACATCACGTTTCGTAGTAATTTGGGTCAGTCGGGCAGGGCCGATTTACTTAAGCGATGCATTAAGTTTATTATATGTTCCATCATTATGTTATTGTGTTGCAGCTGAGACTACGATCTTTGCAAAAGAAAAAAAGTGGTTTACATCAAATATACATAATATGTATATTATTTTAAACCTTGAAGATCGTAAATGCAAAAATGCAGTCATTGGAATGAGCTACCTTTAATTCGTAACGGGTATTACCGCGATCATGCATAATGTCTACCTTTTGATGATCACGGTACAGCTTGTCACGGCCGGTGTAACCTGGTCGAAACATCAAAAGATTAAAATTATGCATAATTGCGCTAATACCCGTTACGAATTGTATATATATGTATATCATGCAATCTGGAATTAACCATCACTGTTGTTTTGTACTGTCTTTTATTAGTTTTGCTGGTTACGGCAAATTTTTTGGCGTCACAGAAGCAATTCCAAAGAAACATAGGTAATTAAGCCTACGGTCTATCTGATGGTAAGCTGAAGCCTATGTGAAGAAGACAAAGGGCTAATAGAACGAAGGGAAGTAAGGTACTGAAGTAGTGATTGGGACACCGGCGCTTCCATAATAATGAAATGTAGTTGCTGTGCACTTACCGAAGCAGGTTTAGTATAATCTGATGATATATTCCTAGAGCCATTGATAGACCCATAGCCAGTCGAAGATGGAGAATTGAGGCTGCCTCCAGGTGAGCTTAAGCGGCCTGGTGAGCTACCTCTGCCAAGCGGCGAGCTGGTCCGGCCAGGGGACGTGGTCCGTCCACCAGGGGAACTCCGGCCGCCTGGACTGCCAACCCTGGCGCCAGGGTTGATGGAATTCTGTAGGTCGGCGAGCAGTGCATCTGGAATCAAGGGAATTGGACTTTGAATATAAAAGTTAATTGGCCTGATAACTGTCATATAGTTAGTTTCGTATGATAGTAAATAATTGTCTACTCTTGGCGTGTATTAAAAATTTAGCATTGGGTCAGGATTTCCCCTTCGTTTCCCAATGAAGCACGCGCATGCGTTCCGTATTTATCCACGAAAACCAATAGGTCAAGATCTTTAAACCGTATACAGGTGATAACTTAACGCGTTGACGAGTCGTTAGAATTTTTTACGTCATCGATTGTGTGTCGACATTCATAACAAACAAAACAGAGTGTCAGAATATCAAGTTCGTAACAGATAATTAAAAACTATAAAAAAATTGCCAAGTAACTGCACATAGGCTCAGGTATAAATACAGGTATACAGGCTCAGTTTCTGGTAGCTGCACCATTAACCACGAACTGGAAAGTAGAATTAAACTCTCTCTCACGAATATAGCTTTGCATACCCCATTCCTAGTATTTTTGTTCTGCGAAAAGATAATGCTTCAACGCAATATTACCTCTGCGTGGGAGGCCGCTTAATCTCCGATATTAGAATGGCTCATCATGTGTAAATGGGTAATTTGATATGCAAGTGTAGCTTGTATCACAGAAGCGCGCATTCTTCTAATATTATTATATATATATATTAATATATATATAATATATATTAATATTATTATATATAATTCGTGACCAACGATAATAAGATTATTTATCATCTATCACGGCAAGATGACTCATTGGCAAATAGTATTACGACAGATCTTCCATATAAAACACATAAACATACTACTGCTGGTAGGAAAATCTTCGAGTGTTGAAGAAACAACTGAAAGATATGACATAAGTCCTGTGACCTTTCGTTCAATTATTTCTATGATTATTATTAACGCAAGATACAATAAATTGTAACGCTTTTAAAAGCTATTAAGTAAAAAAGTACATGTAGTACTTTGCTATTGAGTAGCTTTTGAGTCTAACATAAACTCACGGAATAAAGGAGCATTGTGTCATTTACTCGTCATAGTAGCACACTAGACTCAGTGTTAGAGTTCCGTATATTATAGCAGGAAAATGCAATAAATCTTTTCCCGGTTCGGGAAGGACCCTTTTCACTATTGGCAAGCGCAAGCGCTTATACCCACACACCACATCACTAGACCAACAGGAAAGTCAATATTTAGTTCATGTAAGACATATTTTGAACTAACCATAACAGTTTGACACAAAGATTGTATATAACCAAGCACATAAAAACAGTTCGTTGTTAAGCCAGTTATATAATTTACAGTAACGATACAAATCAATTAAGTTTATTGGGTCAGTCGAATTTTAACCAAGTAATAGTCGTCTTTGATTTTAAATGGTGGAAGGACATTTACAAGTGGCGCTTGCGCCGTGCGCGGTGATATTAAAATATTTATTACGGATTTCATAGCGGTATATATAATTATTTTTTATTAGTCAGAAATCTTTGAGTAATTAATGCTGTTTTCTCTTTAATTTAAATATGTTGTCATTCTGGTGTAATTAGTTACGTGCCATTAACACGATGATGTTTAACATCGAAATATTACATCATATCTCAAATGATAAGGAAAAGCCTATTACATCGATACATCGCCTACTTAGACATCACGTAGTAGGCGAGGCTATTATAATAAATGTCCACACAACATGTCTTTATTCTGTATGCAGCTACTGCCAATAGCATGACAGACATTTAAGACTTGTTTTCGGAATTAGTGCCTTTCTCATTTGCGCTCTAAAAGGAAAAGGACAGGTATATTCCTTTTATTCAAATTTGTTCAATACGTTATAGGTCCTTTTATATTCATTTAAGTTCTTAGGAAGTACTAAGATAACAGACGTAATTATTCTGCATTTAACATAAAGCTATCAATATCGTAAATTATTATAATGTAGTTTCTAGTACTAATATCATAGAATCTTGATATATTACAGACAGCTAGTCTGTGTTTTTCTGATATTTTTATTATAGTGAACTTAATGATAGCGCTCTATGAGTGCCTTTGTCCATGTAAGTTAGGTATATTTAATACACAATAGATATCTATATTTTAGTACAAAACTAACTTAATAAATCTTTAACAGTACACTGGTCACTGACTGACAGAAAATTTCGGCATAAGAACATTATTACATTTTGTGCAGAAGTTTCTTATACAATGTAGGTGAGGATTAAGAAAGGGTACAAGATAATACACTTTATCATACCTCTCTTAGAGGGATAAAATTAAGTTACTTCATAAATAAATATAGCTAAGTCAATTTATACAAATTTATAAATACGACGTGATTATTATGTGTCTCGTGCGCACTTGAGTCACGCACACAGTCTCGATAATAACAACAAATATATCTAACACTTAATTTTAGAGAGAATCAATAGGGCAAACTCAAACTCATTTATGCCGAAAATGGGTAATTTATATATAAACTGGTCTCTCCATAATCCGCCTGAAGGCATGCAATTTTTTAGGTATTTTGTCTTTAATGATTGTACATTACTAATAATCACATAAAATTAATAAATCAAATACAATAATAACTCTATTAAAAATAATATAATATGTCAGGCAATGTTATTGTGGTACAAGTCAATTAAGAATTTATTATATGTCAAACAATAATTAAAAATTAAAATATGTCAAGTCAATAAATAAATAATACCATGTGTTATTTCTCATTATTATTACATTGCATGTCATTTATAAATTCGTTTACACTATAATAAGCTTTTTCCACGAGTAATTGTTTGACTTTATGTTTAAATACATCGATGCTACTACTTAAATAATGCAAGGTAGGAAAATTTATAGTTATACCTGTAATTACATCCAAAATAGATAAGCTCGGCTGGAAAAATACCGGTCAACCTCTTTATCATGCTTAAAAAACTAATATGCGTCTGAAATAGGTCCTGTGAAAATATAATTTCATTATATTTTCACAGGACCTATTTCAGACGCATATTTCTCCCCGTGACCATGGCTGCTGAAAAGCAACCGAAACGTCGGGGAAAGTGTAAAATTAAATTAAATCTAATTAGTTTTAATATTAATTTAATTAGCTTAAAAATTAGTAAAGTTTAAAAGTAAAAGTAGTGTAACAGTTTTCAAAATTATGTAATAAAGTGTCAAATAAACAACGCGATAAAATCCGTATATAGTAGTTTAATTTCAATGAATAATATTCGCGTAAACAGAAGACAATATTATATAATGAAATTATCATTATTTTCCATAGGACCATATTCTTGACGCAGCATAATTATTTTGAGCATACACTTCTAGTTTTAAAATAAATATTGAATGCTGGACTATTTAGTTGAAGATCAAAATTGTTTATTAATAGAAATCATAATCGTTTTCAATGTTATACTTGAGAAACAGAAACAGACGCTCAAGTGCTATTCAACGGCACTTTTATGATATTGTCTGTGGTCAGAACACCAATAAAAGAGCTTTTAATAAAACGCTACTGTTTCGATTGTTTATAATAACGTGAGGCCTCGAATTCGAAACCCAGGTTGGACTAGTGACGAGCAAAATTAAAATCGAATGATATTCGATTATAATATTGTCTTACTTACGTTTAGGTGAGTGTTAAACATTAAAATGAAATTTTCAGCTTGGCATACATAGATTCAGTTAGTTGAACCCAAGAAGAAACAACATACAGCAATACTTCATGATACTTTGAACTCATTCTGCGTAAATAGGAACACCGAGAATTCAGTTATTGTCAGGTATTTTAAAATAATCACACTTTAAAGACAATGAGACGACCACCATCATAGGTTTCCCGTGACCGTGGCTTTTTCAGCAAAAACAATCGAAACGTCGGGAAAAATATTATATTTCTAGTTAAATACATGTAAATAAGTGTTTGTGAAATAAACTGACGTAAAAGCAGTAAATTATTAGTTAGTCGTTAGTAATTTTAAGATATTCGAATGTGTCAATTACATGTCATGTAGGTAATGTGTAGGTATGTTACACACTGTTTTATTCGAATGCGATCGTGTGCATTATTTGGTAATAGTTTATCAATAGACGTTTACTCTATGCCTGAATAACTATTTGTAAATCAGGGGTAGTACAGTTTTCTATTAGTAAAAAAGTTTTTTTAGAATCAGTTTTAGAGATTTAGACTGTACGAATTAAGAGGTCGCCTTGCCACTTCGCCGAGGGCTTTGGGTTCGAATCCCACACGGTACAAAAAATTGTGTGATCCTCAAATACTTGTTCTGAGCCTGATAGTTCTTTGGATCCTTTGTTTGAATATTTGTAAAGAACACCGCGATACAAAATAATAGCGAGCGAGGCCGTGGTTTTACAAAAATAATTGTCATGTCGCATACAAATAATAATATGATATAGTAATAATAACTATTAATAGTAATATCGTATTTATTATCCAATTAAAACACATAACCAAGCCACATTTATCCAATGACATCATGTTTGTGAAAACAGAACGCGGTCTTCATAATTGAACGGAATTAATATTATGGCACCAAACGATTACTTGCGATGCACTTCGTGTAGTTTTATGCTATCAATACATGCATACACGACTATATCCCCAAAGGGGTAAGCAGTCGTGCGTTACACCCACATTTCACTGGCTATGTCTTTAGGTCTTACGCTATAGGAGGAGAGTCTATTGCCGTCTACCAGGCAGCTCTAGACTCCATGTTGAAGATTTGATAATTTCCTAATAAAAAAGCCAAATAAAATGTTGTGTGATCCAGAAACCAAACTCGATATTGCATGCACACCAGTTGCATACTGCGTCACAGAGGCAATCACATACAATATAGATTATGTTATCTTTTCAGCTTTACGGATGACACAGTGGTTGTGTTGCCGCTAGCCTTGCGCCGAGTGCCTGTTGTGGGTTCAATCGCCACGAGGGACAAACTTTAACATTAGTATGATTATTCTAAGTCTGTGTTTAATTTCTTTGTGTCTAGACTAGACACAAAGAAGTCTTCTATCTTTTTATGCTTATATAAAAAACATTAAACATTTTTTGTATACACGTATGATCTATTTATAAGTAAGCAGTATATTATATGTATATATCAGTAAGTTTATAGGGAAAACTGGTAAAGCACTTTAGCTGGTTTTAACGTATTAACTAAATCAAAATGTTTGTTATTACAAACATTTTGATTTAGTTATACGGGTAGGCAGGGATATTTCCCTGCCTACCCGTTCGAGGATAATACAACTTATTTTTATATTAAGTTTGAAATAAACTTCCTTTGCTTAAAAACGCGACATTAATAATTTCTGTATCGCGAGGGACTTTTCAAGCATTCAAACAACGTACCAAAGGACTACCAGACTATGTGTCTATGTCATGCATTTAACAAAGCAATATGTTCTGCAGGTTTAATACATACAAAAAAACACAGAACACATCATTATAAAGCTTCTGAACAGTGCTTTGCAGAGAGAATTAAATTTTATTTTGCTTAAGAATACTACGGGTCTTTACAAACCTTCAATCAAGTGACACAAAGAACATGTAGACTAGAACAACTATTTGTGGAGCGCACAAATTTTTGTCAGTTGCAGTGGCGAGACCAACACTTTAACCACTACGGCATCCGTGCAGTAATTTGTAGTAGCCTGTCTCAGACAGTCTGAGTAATCAGCTTGCTTAGTTGATTACTCAGAAAAAGTTCACCAGTAACGGGTTATAACAGACTAGACAAGCAAACATTGATTTCGTTTTAAATTAGATCCACTTATTACATAATCGCTTGATGAAAATAAAAGTGACCCAATACAAATTAAACTTCATTAGTTTTATAAACAAAACGACTTTGAAATAGTGATGTGCATGATTGCATTCGAATAATTTATACATATGTAACCATAGTTACGCGCTTCGACTGCGTATGTCAAATGCATGGTTGTGTGCGTGTAGTGTTTTTTCATTAATTTAATGTATTTCTAATACATATTTTATATAAATATTAGGATTAGCCCCTCCTTCTCCATATAAACTTTAACTGTGCCAAATTTCATACTCCTCCGTCCGCGCAATTTTTGTAAAAAGGGGCACAAAGTTTTTGCTTCACGTATTCATATATAGATTTGGTAGGTATGAGAATAGGTCGTAAAGGATATTTCATAACGCTAAGAAATCCTTACTAATATTATAAATTCGAAAGAAACTCTGTCTGTCTGTCTGTTACCTCTTCACTGCTAAGCTACTCAACCGATTTAGATGGATTTGGTACAGATATAGTTTAAAATCTGGGGAAGGACATAGGCTACTTTTATTGTATGTATATGTACCACGTGGGCAGAGCGCCGCGCAAAAGCTAGTAATTTATATGGCAGAACAACATCTGCCCTCAACTAGTATTTGCATAAAGTTGTGCACAACGCTGTAGGGACTTTTTTTCAGGACGCTTCGCACACGCTACCCTTAAGGTCGCGAATTGTGTCAATTCATTCGAATAAAATTGTGCAAGTCGCTTCTTTGAAAATCAAGTTTTACTTATAGGTACTTGTTTAAATATACTTTAAATATATATTTATAAATATTATACGTACTTTAAATTGGTTTAATTAATGTCATTAAAGCAAGTACAATAGTTTAAAAAAATCAATAGTTTAAATGTGTAATAATATGATAATATTGTCTGTGTGTAGGGTTTAATCTCTGCAACTACTGAATCAATTATATAATCCTTTCTCTCATAAAAAGCTACATTATCCATGAGTCAAATAAACTATATTTCAATTTATATTTATACTACACGAGCCGATAATATAAATACTAAATTAAATATTTGCTAACCTATATCAAACATGGATATGCTATCATTTATATAAATAAATAACAATAAAAGTTATTTACATAAGTGTATGTGTTGATTATTATATAAAATGACACATTATTATTTTTCAAAGAAATGTGTTTAATAATAATACACCTCTATATGTTAAAATATATAATAAAATAAATTAATTTCCTTTTACATAAATATAAAGACTTTATAATATATAACTACATGTAAGGGTAACTATATTAAGAGATTTGCATAATTAAAAATTAGCACATTTCTCTGCGCAAGCGCACCCCGCCAATACAGTACAAGACTCGTTCGTCAGAAACTAGTTTGCTTTTCGGAGTTCAACGTCTCCTAAAGCCTTTTAAAGAATACTCTACATCAAATTTGTGCTAACGAAGTCTCGAATTAATGTCGTAACCTCTTATCGGTCGACTTGCGCAAATTGCCTACCATATACCTAACCATACTATAGATAAGAAATTTCACAACGTCTTACTACAATAGAGCCTCTATGCGTACAACCTGATAAAAATAATGAACGCTCAGATGGCAATACAAATGGTATATCTGCGGTTAAAATATTGGTTACATCATGCCGAGGTTAATTCAATAACAAATAAGTGATTCAAAGTCAATAGAACTGAACAAATAGACAAGAATTGTACTTGCGAGTTACGCGCTGGATATCACAAAGACAAAATATAAGTACCCAATCCATTACAGGCTTGAAACACTTCAGCATATTCTGACTCCACGGGAGAAGGTTGCTTCTGTGGTTTCATGATCTTCCCGTAAATATCGTCGTTAACAGTATAATGAGCGTGAGACATTTTAAAAATTATAAATTAAAGACTTTTCGTTATCACTTAAACACTTTTTGTTCACACGAAACCGGCCGGCGAATTCGCGAGAAACGCCATAAAATAACAAAAAGAAATAAAAATTCGCTTCAAGGGCGGAGGAAGGGATTCTAAATTTAAATATATCTCCTTTGCCCTCGTGCGTGCAAGCGCGGGCGACTCTCTTATGGACTAATGCAGTACTGATTCACCTCGGCAAGCGCACACCGCAAAAATCGCTCACAGTCCAGACAGGCCTAACACATTGTTCACATAAATATTTGTGATTCTTTAATCGTGCTTGTTTCTAACACTATTACAAATGAGGTCACGAATTAATATTTCGGTCATGTCAGCCGCGTATTTGGTCAATGTAAACTAACGTTATTATTGAACTAAGAGGAAAATCACAAGCTGGTTTAAGCTTTCTAATGCGCAGCGCTAAAAGTGCTTAAGGGTGTACACTATCAATGAACTCGCTGACGCCGCCGCCTTGATAATGGTCTTGAGGCGTCATAGGATGACGCGAGTACCGTGGAATTTGTCTGCTGACTCTCACTGGCGAGTCGTGAAGTTTAGTTTTGTTGTAGAAAGGATACGGATTAGTAAGCAGTTTTGGAATTTCGTAGAAGCACGAACTTTTATGGCCTTCGTTTCGAGGCAAGGCACGTATATAATCAGTATCTTGTGTGATATATGTGAATTGCGGTAAACTGTTATTGATACTCAAGATTCAAAAGCTTTTTATACATTATTATAGTCGAAAAATGGTAACGTCGTAAGCCATAAGAACAACCAAGGTATATTTTCAACCAAAGTTATTGATTGGTCAACTGGCTATAATTAATTGATTATCAGCTGATGTAACAGCTTGAACGGCTATTATTTAGGTTTAATTAAACCTTGGAGCATTTTTTTTTTTTTATAATTGGTAAGTATTATTAACTTTTGCGAAATAGACTATCTTGAAAAACGAGTAAATAATGAGTGAGGTTCAGTAAAGTTAGTATTACAGTATAATTAATATACAAATACTATTTTTATAGTTAAATAATTATGGTTAGAAAATAAAAATTACGTAAAATTGTTGTAGGTGTCTCAATCTTAGGCTTCATAAAAAGTTACTGTGCTGACTGCAGGTGACAAGATAGATATCTATGTCCCTTGCGTTGGCAGCACAGAGAGTCGTTAACGCACTATTGATACTTCTAGTGTTGCAAGCATCCATAGACTACGATAACCATCAGCCGTATCTTATGCTTGTTGCCGTACATATACGTATTAAAAAAATCAAAATCAAAGTTTAGGCGGGCATATGGCCAGCATTGAAGTAATAGTTTGATACTATTTTAACCATATACTTAGCTTATGTTAGTAGAACAATATTATTTTCTTATCGTTTATATAACTATTGTTCGCATATAATATTATAACACGTGTACCTGAAAACATTTTTCCTTATATTCTATTATATTAATATGTATATTAAACACATTATTAATATGTATATTTACACAATGTAAAAATGAAGTAGTGTAAAGATATTCTATTCGACTCGTTACTAAATTAAGTTAGCAAAAGGCGAAAACTACACTTTTTGTTATGTATATTTGTATATAACTAATATGAGATATAAACCACATTTTTTAATAATAATATATAAAATAATAAACTATTTCGTAATTAATAATAATGATTATGTAGTAATAGTTAGTTTTAATAGTACTTAGTAAAGATTAATAACAATAGTAGTGTAATAGTTACAAAATGATACAAAACCGTATAAGGTAGTTTCAATTTGATCTGGTTTTGAATGAACATCACAGTCATCGAACGAAGAGAATTGAAAGAGGTGAGGTTGTTTCTTAAATAAATATAAATTTTGGTTTAAAAATAACAACTGGACTATAGTTAGTAGTTGTGACGTATAGATTTTGTTTTTAAATAGAGCGCTTCACGGCCTGTACTCTTACGAAGTAACACCAGACAGGCGACAGGGCTAAATAAGTGCCTTACGTTTCGTGATTTAGAACCTCTATTAGATACACGACATACAAATTAATAAATACATTCGCATATATGTAGATAGTATTCGAATTAGTTGACAGGACATATTTAAAATACCACGTTGTTCCATTATTTCTCTTCGACGTGCAAAATAAACAAAATACACACTCGCATTTGAAAACTCAAACAATCGTTTCTACTTGTGAACTGAGAACAATTATTTGTAGCACACATTTTTGTCCAATTTGGGGATCAAATCATCAACAATCGGTGCATACTTGCGTAGCAAGTGGCATTAGGTACAGACAATTAAAACGAAATAGTTTTGTTTTATTTTGACGATATTTATATATATTTTGGATAGGCAATATTTATAATATTTACGCTATGACTCAACAACAACGGTTATAAAGTTAACCGTAAAACAATAAACAAGTAACTAGTCTTAAATTATATCAAAGCGCCTGTTACTAACAAATGAATGTTCGCTTATTAAAATATTGCCACCAATTTTCTTTAAGGCGCTTCACTCGTTTAGTCGAAAATAATGTTGGCGTATGTATACAAAGTTACAAACAAAATAAATTAGACGTCCTTACTATAATATGTTTAATACGATATAATCTAGATGACAATAAACAGTATAATGCACAAGACTCCATAGCTGCAGTAGAATGACCTTACAAACTTTTATGCCTTCTGAACGCTGTTCGTTATCAATTAATAACGGACAGCCTTCCTAGATGGCGCTGTGCAACATTAACTTCACAATCTTTTAGAGAGCTTATGTTAGTACACTTTACTGTCAAATTAAACGTTAATTATTTTACAATATCTATTAACAGGGTAACTGGTAACACGAGAATAACTTTTTACTGGCGATTCAAGGACTTGTATTCGTAAGCCGGTTATTGGCATTTGCTCCATAAAAACAGCCGATTGCTATTGTTTTGTCTCGATATTATTCTACCAAATAAAATTGAACCCGAGGTAGTTCAAACTTTTTGTTAGGATTGTGCTAATTGTTTCATTAATTTAGGAGGTATTTTGTGTATTGTCTAACCTTTTCACCTTTTCTTATGATTACTTTTACTGTCGAGTACTCATAAAAGAAAATTGAGATACAATTTACATTGCATTATTTATGACCTATTTCATTTTGACATATTTGTTTACATTGCCACTACATACATATGTATTTTTATTTCCAGCCCACATACGACAACTATCAGACGAGTAAATTTTTTGATTATATGGATGTACGCAATCAATTTTAATCAGTCATGCACAAACTATTTTTCATACCGGCTAAAAATAGTTTATGCAATACTCCAAACGGGAAATCGTTATACTTACCTATTTTCGTGTGGATTTAACATCGAAAGCGGCAGGGTAAGAACCGGCAACATTCTTTAATAATAATTTATTTAACACTAGCTGACCCGCGCAACTTCGTCTGCGTCACATAAGATAACTTTTGCCGTTTTTGTAACATTTTTATTGATGCTCCGCTCCTATTGATCGTAGCGTGATGACATATAGCTTATACGTTCTTCAATAAATGCGCTATCCAACACTAAAATGTTTCAAACCAGTAGTTTCCGAGATTAGCGCGTTCAACCAAACAAACATACAAACTTTTTAGCTTTATAATATTTGTATATTTATTCCACACTAGCTTTGCTTAAATCCTTTTTAGCAAGGACAACAAGGCGCTAACGTTATAAGCTTCATAACCCAAACAATATATTGTATTCTATTATTGTACTTTTGTTTAATAATAATTGTGATATGGGAGAAAGAAATAAATAATAATTATTGTATTATACACTAGATATGTCACTTTCATAGTAATGGATGTTAGAAAAACCTGATCCATACAATTGTGCTATTAATAACTTACTGTGTGTGTGTTGAAAGTGTGATAAATAAGTAGTGCAAAAATAAAAGTCTCCGTGAAGAAAATAGCTATCATTAAAAAAAATGTGATTGACTGCTTTACCAGACATTTTGTTGTTGTATTGAGAACAATAAAAAATTCGAGTAGTTTTTAATTATTTACTTATCGTTCTAGTAACATATCTGCTTCTTTTCTGTATCTAATAACATTAATTATATATTGTAATCCTTAAGTTGACTAGAATTTTCAGTCTACCTGGTAGTTTGCTCCAAAAGTCAAAATATACTCTAGCCTGGTGCTAGCAGGACAACGTCTCCTTTTTTTAAGGGTTGATAGAAGTGATACTCCTAAAGTTGCCAGCGTCCATTGACTGCGAAAATAGCTCAGTATCATGTAGCCTGAGTTCTTATTTTCTACCTTATTGGTATAAAAAAGCAACAAAATAATTTTTTGTGAGTCCTGTTTTACAAACCGGCTGATCGTAATAAATGAACAATTGCATGTCAATCTGCGTTTCACAACTGAGTGACAAATCAAAGGTAAATGACAGACAAAGCTTCGTCTGTCACAATTGTAGAACAATGCCCGAACAATTTGTGCGCTACTGTCATTTCGACATCAAGAAATCAATGCATCTTTCGAGGCAGTTGTTGTTTATTTGATCCAATAATGTTTTTCATTATATTATATCATATTTTTACAATTGTATTTTTGTATTAAATATTTTGTACCATACCCTCGTTGTTTCGTATATTGGCATAAATTTTCATCCGATCTCGAGAGCTCGGGTTCTGGGTGATATAGTATGTGTGGTGTGTATGATACATAGGTGTAGTGTGATGACTGTTATGAGGTATGTTTGGAAATTTTCATTAGTAAGAAGTTTGGAAATGTGCCTGGTAGACGACAGTGGGCTATGCTATTAAGTCAGACATAATTTAATTATGTGAGATTTAAGAAGAATCGTGCAGGTATGTCTTACAGCTCTGCCTGCCCTTTACATGGAAGCATCAGTCTGGATATACGGATATATGTCCTTAGTTTCTTACACTGCGTCACGCGTAACGCTTAACTAATCAAGACATTAAATAATAAATACCAACTAGACATAATAATATTTTTTGCTTTGCTCTGCGTGATTGCTCAAAGGGTGAATCTTTTGATTTTCTATACAACGCTAATGCGAAACCATAATAAAATGATGCGACCATCTGTAGGGTAGGGTAGGTACTTTCAAAGCCGGGATGACTCAGTCAGTGAATTTCAGGTCTCCGATCAGATTTTGAGCATCTTGTCCCCATTATTGTATCAAACATGACTTTGTTTACCTCGTGTTTTAAATTCAGCTAGGAGGTGGCGAGCCTACGAATACAAAACACGTGCTGCTACAAAAAAAATATTGACTGAAAACTCAATAAAACGTCGACCGCCTATTTCTTAGTCAGCGCTTTTAGCGTTACGAAAAATTAAAACTATATTTTTACACAGTCGCGATGCAGTATAAAAATAAGTAAATAGTAACAGACAACTATGACGGCACAATAATAAACAAAGCTGTACCCGATAGAACATTTTGCGGTCCAAGCCGCACTCCGCAAGGTTATCTGTCAGTTGACACCTCGCCGTGGTCAACTGATACCGATACTTTCGATTGTTCCACACTATGACCAATGATCATTGTACCATTTTGTGCTTTCTGGCGACGGATAATGCGTTCGTTTTATCAAATCGTTGAAATTGCAAAGATTTTTTGTAGTAACAAGGAACTTATTTCGGTAGGTAAAATGCACGGTCTAAATGATTCGAGTGTTTTTTGTTTTGTTCAAGTGTGTTTATATATATTTTTTGTATATTGCTCGAATATAACTACACCTATTGGCTCAAAGATTGTGGTTGTATGCTTGTCCTATAACACAGGGTTCGCGGGAGTACTCGTCTAAAAAAAGTCAAATTATATTTCCCACTGATGATCAGCAGTTACCGTAATCTAGAGACGCTTGCTACATTTACGGTCATATTAAACAGTAGCATATGGTCAGCCTATAAAAAAGACTAGCTGTAGTAGGCCATTAAAAAACAAAGACCATTAGTAATCTAGATAATATAAATACTTTTATATTAATAAATAATATTCATAATTTATTTAAATAATCTTCTTAGAGTATTCAAGATATGTTAACGTATTCTGTTTTGTTCTACTATCCCTTTAATTGGTCGAATTTTATCATCGATCTAATCCAAAACCTTTAGATGTAGGATAAAAATTTAATTCTTGATAATAATCAATCAAAAGAGCAGTGTGATTATATCAATCGCAAGACTTATACGGATATATAATTACATTGAAGAAAAAAATATCTGTATTTTAGAAACCAATACCTTGGTTTCCCAATAAATATCGTCATGGTTCATTTTTAACGTCAATATACTTAAGTGAAAACATTATCAAAAGCGATGAATGAAATGTTCAACTTATTACTCTCAATAATAAAGTACAGAATAGGTTGGCAGATGGGACCGCGCTGAACATCTTCACGAAACCATTAGACGCGATTACGCAAGTTTTGTTTACGGACTCGGTCCCGAACGCTCCACTAACACGCAACCGATTTAGCGCAAGGCCGCGCAATAAAAGCGACCTGACTCACTTATGAATTAGTCCCAACACCATTTATTCCACTTACCAAGATATGCACTGAAATCAGAAAAATATTTTCTCCAATCAGACTTCAATTCAGGAGGATGCGAAGGTCCACGTTCAGCACTGTATTTCCTCTCCAAAATCGGTGAGAACGAAACAGATTTGGGGGATGCGGAGCGCGTGCGCACGGAAGCCATCCCTCTAGTACGTATATAAGCCGGGATGGGTCAAATTATCGGGCAGTCGTGGCTGGACCGCGGCTAAGAGTAGACTGGTTATTTTTGGTGCTATGCAGGGTTATCTACGGCGCGAGCGACGCCGGGTGATAGCGCGGTCACACTGTGAGGCTGGCGACAGAGTTGCGCGACGCGCTATTCCCGTCAGGTGGTCATTTCCGCCGTTACGTGTTTCACAACTCGCGAACTAACTTCATTAACCTCTTTGTTAAAAGCGTGAAGAAAAATATTAGATGTGCGTAGGGCGATGTAGATAGTGTTATATGTATTATGTAAGTGACAGGTCTGTTGGGCGACGCCGACGGTCGGCCGTGGGCGGGCTGAGCCCTACGGCGCGTGGAACTAACGTGGTCGCCACGAGTAAACAAAATTAACTCGTTTTCCCAACTTTTCTCGAACATAAAACTTTGGCATATGGTTTACGAGTGTTTATTTTTAATGTTATACATAGATGACGCATTGGCTTTAATAATAACAACCGTTCATTTTGGGTGGCAAATCCATGGGATAAATAACTAAACATACATACTATGTATTTTAATGTGAAATGATTGCCCAAGTGCAGTCTTTGCACTTTCTAAAACTATTAATTTATTTTCGATCCGCAAGCGGTAAAGAACAATATAAAAATATAATTAACGAATGATTCGTAGTCTGGGTGTTCTTAATATCCGTTGTGTAACGCGTAACATGAAAGACAGTGTTCACTAAACGACAAATATCCGTGAAATGAGCCTAAATTAGCTAAGGTCACCGGGGTAATCACGTTTATGGAGCATTTGCGGTCCATTATGTGACCCTAATGGGATTGGAAATTAACTTTAGACGATATGATGCCATGAAAGTGTTTATTTTCCTGACGAACTTTAAATAACAACAATTATGTATATCAATACCTATACGCAAATATGCGCAATTAACTTGACTGACCTTAATTAACAATATTATTTATATTTATAATTTTAACATTATAAATAGAGGAAAATGAATGTATGTTATGAAAATGAATTATGTCTATAAGTTACTGATTAAATAATATTAATACATACATACATAGTCTTACGCCTATTAATATATCTAAAGGGATTAAAGTAGTGTATTAGGCTTATTTCGCCTGCTATGGTTTTAAGTCCAACATAATAGAGGGTGACTCTATTGAAATATGTAGTCCAGACTCCGTTCTGCCACTGAGAAAGTCTTGAAAGAAAAGCCCAATAACGCTTTGTCCGACTTGGGATCAAACCTCATCAATCTCAGCAATCGCATTTACTACTACTGCACCACAGAGGCAGTTTAAGGTATTAAATTAACTTACACGTTACTACAATACTAACCATTATCCCAAACAGCGTCACAATCTTTATAAAATTTGAATAACACTGGTAGTGATTGCCGAAATACTCGTATTAAAAAAAATAAGAAGTTTACAAGATTGCCTCCTGGCGCTTAGTCGATTCAGGATCGCAGTTTTTATAAATCTTCAATGACACTGGTCTCGACTTCAGTTTCAAATCCTAATTTAATATTATAAATGTGTTTTTGAGTTTGTTTGTTACGCTTTCACGCCTTAACGGCTCAACCGATCATCATGAAATTTTGCATACATGTGGTTAGGGTTATAGAAAATGAAGGTTTTCATCTAGGAAAACAGGCTCTTCTTTTTTCTGTATGAGTACTATATTTCGGGATTAGTAATCCCGAAGGATAAAATTTATCGACAAATTAATCTACATTAACGCGAGCGATGTCGCGGTCAAAATATAGTAAATAATAAGATTGTGTTGATCCAAATTTGGAGGACAACACAAAGAGCTCATTGGACACAATTATGACATTATTGTAGACGATTACACGTAATGATGTACGCATCAAAGCATGCGCGGAACTGGGTCATCATTAGTAAACGTTTGCTACTGTTGTAAACAATGCTATGCTTATTTAAAGGGAATTCGTGTGTAATTGTGAAAAATCAGGTCTATTTACGTAATGTAGTATCAGATATTCACTATGGAATGTTTGCGAAGGATAATGTAGGAGTGTATCTCATGCCTATTTCGACAGCTGTCTTTAAGTCGTATGTACCAGGGTTGAGGTCTTAACTGGGTACGTCGCTGATGTTGTTTCAGTTCCAGCGACCCATCTTTCAAAGCAACGAGTTGGCATATCGTGGTAGAATTAGTCGTTAGGACCCAGGACGTTTCATCTATTCCCGGGTGAATCCGACATACCCTCTGTGCTTTCCTTATCCCGCGGAGAGGGATGTTTAACTGCCAACTCCAAGGTTAAAACAAAAAATGAGGGTGTCTCTCATGCCTATGTTTCGAAAGCTGTCTTTAGAAAACAACATTTTGTTTTCTAAAATCACTTTGCTACAATATTTATAGTTCACAGAAGAATAAACAAGAAAGACTGCTATGCAATTAATGTAGATTAAACATAAGATAGTATGATTATTTTCAATCAATTCTAATTAAAAAACATGTCACGACGACGACATTAATATACATAAACATCACACAAAAATGACTTTACAAAGGAGGGTGAGAACCCCTGGGCCCACGAGTTATCACATTGTAATTGATACCAAAAAATTCTTTATATTTTTAGGTACTTACCACCAAAATATGTTAGAATATTTCTTCATAGAAAGCGAGAAACTTATATTAAATTAAGTTAACCAATAATCTATTAATATGCAACTCTAATTATTTACTATCGAGTATTATTAAATCGGTATAATCTCAAAAATATGTGTTCTATAATCGAATAATAATAATAAAAACTCAATCGATTGAAAATCGTTTTTTGGTTATTAATTATCTGTGGTCACCGACTGACAAGTTTAACGGCTAATGTCAAAATCAAGTTCAACACTCGTTCGGTTTGTTCCTTATGAGTGCGCACGTATTTTTCTTGTTTTGTTATTTTGTTTGCTTTACCCCACGACTTTGGCTTGCTAAAGGACTGTTCGACGGATCTTGTGACTTAGAACTACCTGGCACTTCATATTGGACAACTGATTACGCTCCTGAATTGGATATTGACGACATGCCATACCATTGCATTTTATATAACTTAATTCCTGGGAAGCGAAATATCACAAAATTTTTGGTGACGATTGTTATTATATTCTCTTTCAATTATGGCTACTTTGATTATGATAACAACTGGGCCCAGATATATATGGAGTGATTCCTTCGTCCTTTGGATGTAAATACCAGTAATGCATTAGAGTAACATTATATATTACTTTTAATATAATCACCACCACAAAATTTTTACCACATTCTCATCACATTTCGCCATCCAAAGTACACTAAGAAATGCACCTCTACCTAATTGTTCGGTAATATACAGACTTGACGCCATTGTTATTGTTCTATGGAAAGCTAGACTACCATATTTTAAAGCATATCACTGGTTGCACGAATATACTATTTATTGCATTAATAATAACGAGAAAGTCAATAAGTTTGAAGTCATTGAGGAAGTTATTAATCAAATCATTGATTGGAATAATTCTACAATGTTGGGCAGCTAGTTTATGATTGAGATTTATGTGTATATTATACGTTGGAATTGTAGCGCTATTTGTATTCATTTATGAATGGGTATAGAAGAGGTATTTTAATTATTTTCTGTCAATTCGATTTTGACGTTTCTTTTTAAGAAAGCTTTCTTACAAACTTTAAACGTCGCCGCGCAAATGATCCTCTTTGAATGATATTACTATCTAAATGCTATGATAACTATTTCTTATCAGGTCAGCTACCTTGCTGCCACAATAGTATAAGAAGTAAAATAATTTGGAGGTGGAGAAGGTGGAGAATTTATAATAGTTTACTTAGTGTCTTGGTCGCCACAGCCAAATGGTAATGCGGCCTGTCTTGTGGATTAGACGTGCAGGAGACATTTGTTCTTCCACAGGTATTCAATAAACAATCTTAAGATTGTTTATAAGATTTTGCAGACGCAGGGTTTAATCCCTAGCCCGGGAGGTCCGCAAGTCAGCAAGCAAGCGCCTTCAAAACCTTGATCAAATGTATCTCAATGAGTTGAAACATAGATATTTTTTCAGTTGGAAGTGTTCCAAGGTATTCAAAATCCAAAGTTAAAATTTGGATGAATATTTTATGTGTCTTGCAGGATTTGGTATAATCCAAATATACAATTTCATAAGAAACTTAGATGTTGATTCGTTCACTGCATAAATGTATATTTTTACGGTTCTACTGCAACACGCGGTATTATCGCATAGCAAAACAATGTTTTTTCTTAAAAGGAAATTGTATAAATCGTATCGGTATTCAATTGATTGTCTTGGACGAGAAGTGGGTGACTCCCATCCGCGTGGGTGTACCCATACATGTACTGAAGGTCGCAATACCTCGGAGATAAACACAAGCAAATCTGCGGCAACTGATACAGACGTTTTTGTATCGATTATCTAACAAAAGATCTTTTTGAAGACGTCTGCTGTAGTATTTACAGTCGCTAAGTCTTTATAACATTGAATCAAGCGATGTTTGACAGCGTAGCCATTAAATATAACATGTATGACGCCGTTTCGACCGTCTTGCAGGCCGTGGTCACGAGATGACTTCAACCCGAAGAGTCGGGCAATAAATAGTGTTAATAGTTTTAAATAGTTACTAACGTGATTAAGACCCGTTGTATGCGT
This sequence comes from Catocala fraxini, assembly GCA_930367265.1. Taxonomy (NCBI): domain Eukaryota; kingdom Metazoa; phylum Arthropoda; class Insecta; order Lepidoptera; family Erebidae; genus Catocala; species Catocala fraxini. Next base: position 22,467,058 of record OV884032.1, on the reverse strand, counting down.
TAATATTGTGTTATGTATGTATATATGAAAACTGCAGATGTTGTTATGATGTGCATTGAGACCAGGCTCCTTTTCAGGGATAAAGGCATACACCTATGCCTTTATCCCATAACCTATAACCCATCTGTTATTTGGTAAATAAACAATGCTTACTGATATATAAAACGCGAATGTGAGTCTGCTAGTTTTTTTGTTATGCTTTCACGGCTTAACTACTTGACCGATCATCATGAATTTTTGCAAACACGTTGTCATGTTTCAGAAAAGGACATAGGGTATCTTTAATTTTAGAAAAACAACACTGTTCCCGAGGGATGGAAATTTATTAATAAAATCCATAGATATTAGTGCAAGTGAAGTTGCGGGCAAAATCTAGTACATTATAAAATCATTCAGATACTGCTTTGATACGATATTTATTCACAAATAGATAGGGATACCTGCATAAAAAAAAAGAAGAAATCTGTACATAGAGATGCATCTCTATGTAGCCTAGCTAACAGTATACCACATTTATTTACTAAACAAGATAAGAACGAAAAAATACTATGATTATGTATCTTTCCACATTCCATATATAAACAAACCTTGTTCGAACAAGAGTATTTAGTCGATCTTTTAGTGTAATTTGTAAGTCATTTGATGATGATTTGATGATGTAGGTTACTATGGCGTTAGTGGGCGACGTTCAAGTTGTTAAGTACCTTACAACCTTTTAATCCCACACATAATTACTGCACATAGCTTTGTAAATTTATGGATTTCCACTTGTTATGTAAGCGAGGAAAAAACGCACGCACTAACATAGCCCTAGGCTTTTATATATCTGAGGATATACCGTCACAAGTTTAGGTCAGATTTGATATTTGTCTCAGTAATATAATTAAAAAGAAATATAGAAACCTACTGTCGACCAAATCCTAACTAATATTAGGTATAAATGCGAATGTACGTTTGTTTGTTTGTTACGCTTTCACGACTTAACTACTCGATCGCTTATAATGAAATTCCGCATACCTGTTGTCGGAAGTACAGAATTGGACATAGTGTACCTTTTATCTAGAGAAAAAGTACTGTTCCCTAGAGAACTTTATTGACAAAATATTGATTAGCGCGAGCGAAGCTACAGGCAAAATCTATTTACAGTTCAAAAAAATCACCATGCGCTATCCTTTTAGAGTTCGAAAAACTCTTATACAACATCTTTGTGCGTCCGTCTGTCTGTTATACAACTTTCAACTCAAGAACCGTAAGATAGATAACATAGTCGATATACCCCTGAAATGACCTTTAACCTCTGACCTCAAGGTCACGTGACATCACGTGACCTTTGCATATTACCTGAACCATTTTTTCGAACTCTAAGATTTACGGTAATTCATTGCCGTTTCTCACTTGTTTATATTATAATTAGTAACATAATATTAGGTAGGTACTAGAGTTTTTATTGCAGAGTCTCAGTAGCAGCACGAACCCTGGGTACATGCCCGAGTCGAAAGCCCTTCCCATTACATGAAACCTTAACAAGCAAAATGTAGGTTGTATAAATCTCTGCCTACCCCTTTAGGGCTACACACACAGTCTATGTAATATTAGTAGCCAAACTAATATTATAATTGCGAATGTGAGTTTGTTTGTTTGTTACGCTTTCACGCCTTAACTACACGACCAATCATCATCAAATTTGCATACACGTTGCCAGGGGAATAGAAAAGGACATAGGGTACACCTTTCATCCAGAAAAAATACTGTTATTAATCTAACCTAACCTACATTTACGCGAGCGAAACCGCGGGCAAAATCTAATGAATAATAAACCACGCATAACCTTGGTTCTCTGAGCTGCCACTGTAAAAACATAGTATCCAGGCTGAAAATAGGTCAACCTCTATTGGATGACTAAGGCTGTCAATTACAGAAATGCTTTTATTGGACGATAATTGTATTTGGCAATCGTTATTCATAGTGTTAATCTATATTTCGAGATGACCAATGGCTGCATGAAACTGCCAATATGTGACTAAAAATAGAATATTCAGTTCCAGTGTTTGATGTTGGAGGTCAGATGACAATAGAGAATTAAGCACGCATCTGGTTAGATTAGAAGCTGATCCTTTAGGACATATATATATATTGAAGTGAGATGTAATATGGTCAATTGGAAGCAGATTTTTTAACATAAAATCGATAGTGAAGGCTTTGGCGCATGGATTAATTCCTGTTTAGTCGTGAGACTTTACAAACATTAAAACTACGGACACCAAGAACGAACCCTCTGGCTCGAAACTACTTTTTGTAGATGACACACATTTTTGTCCCTGGACCGTGTGATCGAACCCATAACACTCGGCGCTACGACAGTAGTGAGGTAACCATTTATACCACTACGCCATATGTGCACTTTATACCATCACGCCACAATCCTGTAAGGGTATGCACAAGTGTAACTTTGTTAAGTCTTTCTAAAGCAGGCGGGCCTATTTCGAACAGACGAAACGATTCTAGGATTTTACGCAACGCAGCAGTCAATTTTATGCATAGCGCAGTTCAAGTTTCGAAGGTACATCGATCGATAGATGCGTCTGTTGACGCTTTCGCCAATGAATGAAGAAGACAAGCAATTCTTTTGTTTTCGTTGTCTGCAGTGGCAGACAAAGTAAACGATATATTCATCGTCCGAGGAATTTTACAATACCGAGAAAATACAGCTAAGCTTCTTCGTACCGGTATTTATATTGTATTGGCTACTGCCCGCAGCTTCAAACCAACAGAATCGCATCTTTATGACAATATTCTAACTAATTATAATAAATACACATGTGAGTTTGTTTATTTGTTTGTTACTCTTTCGCGTCTTAACTACTCGACCGATCGTCATGTAATTTGGCATACACGTTATTAGGCGAACTAAAAAGGACATGGTATACCTTGCATCCAGAAAAAGTACTGTTACTTATCTAACCTACATTCACGCGAGCGGAGCCGCGAGCAAAGTCTAGCAAAAAATAAATGTATGAATCGTATGTGTTAAACTATAACATGATCTATCTTTATGCCATGTTTTATCCAAATAGGTGTAACGGTTTATGCGCGATTGAGTAACAAACATCCAAACTTGTTTACAAACTTTTACATGTATAATATTAGCAGGCTGTTTTCATAGTGTAAGTAGTAGTAGATACTAGATAGATAACAAAGTTAATGTGATAGTGGACGGGGATAAAGGTGTCAGACGACAGATTACATTAATTGCGTTTACTAAAACTAATCAATACTGTGTTGGAAACTTCCCAAATAAACATTAGGGGAACCGAAAATAAATCCGTGCTAATATTATAATTGATTTGCCTGCTTCTTGTATTTTCTTTTTTTGCCTCGGTGGCGCTGTAGTTAATTAGACTACCATGCATGAATTCTGTCATGATAATCTCAGGCAAAACTGTGAACCTAAAACCATATCTGATTAAATTGGCTGTAATACACATATGCCTGCCAGTTGCTGCAGCTGCTTCAGTATAATATTCTACTACAAGAATACTGAGTCGATTTTGAAAATAATACATTACAGGTACAATCATTCAGTTACTGTAATATAATCAAAAAATTGCCTAATAAAATACGCTAATAATACAATTTTACGACAGATACACTTATAATAATAATATAATAATAATAGCAGCGATAGCCTAGTGGAAAACCATTGGACTGCCACGCAGAGGTCTCGGGTTCGAACCCAAGGCGCGCATCTCTGACTTTTCGAAGTTATATGCGTATTTAATAATTAGTTATCGCTTGCTTTAACGGTAAAGGAAAACATCGTGAGGAAACCTGCATGTCTGAGAGTTCTCCATAATGTTCTCGAAGATATGTGAAGTCTGCCAACCCGCACTAGGCCAGCGTGGTGGACTACGGCCTAACCCTTCTCACAATGAGAAGAGGCCCGTGCCCAGCAGTGGGACAGTTTAATACAGGGCTGATATTATAATTATATTATTATTACACTTATAATATAGTGTCCATAATGTCCAAGTTTACTAGCAAATATCATGACAGAGCCGCTAACTTATCATAAGTGTAATTATCAAAAGCGTGTAGGTAAAAAAATAACGCTTAAACGTACTACTAACTACAAAGTTTAACGGTGAGTGAGGTTACTGAAATGACATTTAGTTTAAGTGCTAGCATCTAGCAAAGGCCTATGAAAACATACCCACTATAACCACGGTACTCAAGACTTCTGAATGAGTCATACATTCTCACAGTACGTTATAACAGTTATGACAACGGACTGCTGTTTCATGTCAGTGGTGTGATTGACAAGCGTGACCAATCACTGGTCATGTTACGTGTCGGTTGGACAAGTTTAATTAATATAATGGACGACCATCTTAGGCCGACATACGTAACGTGAACGAAATTGATTAGCTTTTTTATTTAATATAATTTCATAATGTAGCGTCATGTCATTGTGTATCCATATTTTGCTATAGGATTACTCCCAACCATTAAAAAAGGTAAGCCTATTGTCTTCTAAAGAACAGTTTTAGACAGTTCTGTTTATACTAATCCACATAATTAAAGAAATCAGTAATCAGAAAAACGTCCTCCTGTTCTAACGAAAAAATATATAGTAAAACTCGAACGCCGAAATACCTTCCAGGTCCAAATCTAAACCATCCACCCACGCAAACAATCAAAAATCATCAAAATCGGTTCAGCCGTTTCAGAGGAGTTCAGTGACAAACACACGTAGGTATAGAAAAATTATATAGGTATATAAACATAGTAATTATTTCCTTACTTACTTATTTATTTTGTAATCAAATATAACGTACCTACTGGTAGCTAGAGACAATGCATAGAGACGCATATCAAAGTCTTTCTATATTGGTATATTTTTTATTTAAGCTCGAATAGGTATAGTATAAAAGCAAAAGGTATCTAATGTATATTCTAATAAATTAATTGTTTCCTGATTAAGACATGACACACAAAATGAGCCATACTTAAGTCAATGACTGAATGATAAAAGTAAATGTCAGTAAAACTGTCTAAGTCTAGTACTTGACGTAAACTTCTGTAACAGTAGCAACAAAGGATTCTATATCTAAATATTTCATCAAAATCTGTTCAGCGGTTAAACCGTAAACACGTAACAAGCAAACAGAATTATTAACATTAACTTATTATACATTATTTATAATCTTTACACAAGTGTAACATAAAATATGTTAGTCGAACAATGTCACGTGTACAATAGAAGCGTTTTTCAAGAAGAGTTATGCCTTAGAGTAGGGACAAATGTTCGATAGAATTATACTCTGCTCGAATCTATGACTTAATATAATAATATCAGCTGTATATATAAACTCCTCATGATGTTTTTCTTTATTGTTGAAGTAAACGATAATAGACTATTTAATAAGTACTTGCAAAAGTCAGAGATGAGTGCCTTGTAATTGAAATCTAGTATCTGCCTCAGCGTAGCAGTGTAATGGTCATCCATTAGGGTGCCGCTGCTGACTGATTTGAGGATTTAATAGCAAGGTCTTAAAAAAGACACAAGAAGCTAGTTGTAAATTTTTTATTCGTATTGAGTAATCTGTTCACTACTTTATATAGTTCGGTTATCTAATTGCTTAACTAAAAATGGCTTTAGCTAGCTTGCTATTTACAACTTTTATAAATTGCTGACATGTATTGACAGGCTATTTTTTGTGTACTAGCGGCCCGCCCCGACTGCGCTTGAATTAAACTTAATATACGCACGCATATCTGTAAAGGTGTCTTTTAAAAAAGTTAAAGAATTTTCATAAAAATGCTTTGGTGCCGGGGATTACCCTCCACATACGCACTAACAGAATTCGCACTCTCTCTTTATAGTATCAAGTATAAATAATTTAGAGAACACGTAAATTCGAAACGTCGAAATGTCTACCTACCCGCACATTACACACTACATTATTGGTGCAGTAACCATTACTTCATTAAATGTTTCTGTCACATAAATCGCAACAAGCAGTACTGTTAGAGTCCTTAGCGTTAAGCCAGCGATAATACGTTCCAAACGATTATTATCTAAACCTTACATAGTTCATAATCGGATTATCCGCCCACAAAGCTGTCTAGACAATATCTAAGCTTTTCTTACAAAACCATCAATCATTTTCAACGTTTCTTTCTTCACTTGACCAGTAAGCTGTTACAGAATAATTAATATATAATTTATGGCTGGAACTAATTCCATTTGGAACATAACACGAGTATTCATTGCATTCATTAGCCATTAAGGTATGGAATGAAGTACAAGACATTTACAGCGAGACGTAAAAAATAATGATTCTGTTACTGATAACAAGGCAAAGTAACTATTTACAACGGTGAACAATTTTCACAAATATTTTCTCAGAAGCAGTCTGAACTTCCAGCCCTTGAACTTATAATAGCCTCGACCCCTATTAAATGTACCGAAAACTATGTGTAATACAATTATGCCTATCTCTTTATATACAATCGTGTATCTCTGTATGATTTATATAACAAATAATTTATGCATATTCCATCGTCAGCTGTGCACATTTGATAAAGAAAATACACGTGTCTGAATCGAAATTATATATAATATAATTATATAATTATATTTATGGGTAAACCCAAGTTTTCAAAGCAAGTATTGTTATTGAAATGATCCGCAAGCGCTCAGGTCACGGAAGGTTAGAGGAAATTGGCTTTTTTAATAATCCAGATTCAAAACAGCACATCAAGTAAACATCCAATACGCATGAAGTAGTGTTAATTATTCCATCCATCCCGGAAACACTTCACTAAGTCGATCATCACCAATCAAGTATGACCCCTAATGGCTGCATTACTTCTACCAAAATGTCTGTTCTTTTTCCAATATCGATTAACAAACGTGGCTCTATATAAATTGGATGCCATGGCCCTATTTTATTTATAGGCAATTAACACTGATGCCTTGTGGCACAAATGCTAGGGTTTCATGTCCATTTCATCGACTGTTGACAAATTAGGACGCAATGTTTGTATATGGTTCGACGCACGCGCAAAACTCAACCTTATCGGACTCGATTTATTTTTAAGAAAGTCACTAGCTAATCAGATTTTAATGAAGGAAAATATCAATATGTGTATTTCCGGCAATATGTGTAGTACTTCTCAGAGGTAAATAATGTCTCCAAATTTATACTAAATCAAATGCTGATTACTTTGATCTGGTTCAGAGACAGCAGGATCAACAGATTATTATTTAAGAAAGTTACGATGTGTATGTATTATAATTAGTATCAATAACACGACAGATAAGAGTGGGCGCAGTTATTTTTAAAATCCACGCTCTTATTACTACTTTGTTACATCAAAGGGACATTTAGTCGGCCGCCAGCTCACAGCACAACGCACTAACGAACACTAGTTGTTGACGAATTAGTTTCACGCACAACCGTCACCAATCGATTCACAGACCGCCGAGTGAAACAGTCAAGAGTCCGATTTTAAAACTCGACGTTACCGTACTAGTAGATTGTTATAAGTGTCGATAGTAAACGAACTCCGCGCTCGTTCGCAAGCGGTTAGGTCGGATGGATGTCGTCGTATCGACTGACAACTCTGTCGCTGTTTCAAGACGCGGCAGTGGGACGGTGGCTAATGATCTTAGCTTCATTGTGGTGCGACATCGAGCTAGTAATGGTCATGTGGGCGATGCCGCGATGGTGCAACAGCTTACTGAGCACCAGGGTACCTAGTGCCGGCTCTGTGAAGGCATAGCGGACCGAAGCGTTCTCGGAAACCGCCGCGGATGGGAATGCAGGACGCGGTCAACTGGAGGAATGCTACCGGCTTGTGTAGACTGCTTCCTAGCTTGTGGCAAAATTATTACAGCGATGTAATATCGAAGAGACCCTTGTCCTTGATTCTTATCTTCAAAGCAACGATTGCCAAGTTATTTATAAATACAATGCTGTAATCGTAGTATCTTTAAAAGGATAGCACGTTCATAAACTAAGGTATAATCATAAAAGGAAGCGTGCTAATAGTGTACTATAAAATAAAAGCTATAGTTAAAAACGAAAACTGAAACACCGAACAAAAGTGGTAAACGACTATGACGAGGTACAGCTGTATCGAATCGCGTGGTCAATGCCATTAATGGTGATCCCAACTGAGCGTTAAGCACCGAACGGCAAAACATTATTGTCTTCTAGTTTCTAAACGACAACACAACTAAATAGAAAATGGACTTCAAAGGAATACAACAACGCTCATTCTGTGGTTAATCTGGCCATTATAAATCTTACAACCATTTCTGATTAACGATCGCTTTCGATATGGATATATCAGAACTTTGATAAATGTTACATGAAATATATTCTAATAAATGTTAGCACTGTTAGTAAGTACTTCTAATCCATGGAAGGAATTATATAAACAATCAAAAGCAATTTATATTAAACTAAATAATACCGACAGAATATGAAAAATGAAAAACATTTCATGTATGGCCTAGTACATAGATAAACAAGAGCGTCTACAGATAGATATATTATAGTTTGTAAGTTTACATTTAATAAACGATGATTCACGGATAAGGTTGGTCTATGCTTTATATTAAGATTTCTGATAGTTTATGTCTAGCTACAAACCTGATATTACAATAAGACCGAATAAGATTAAGATACAAATAGCAAATAACGAAGACATACAACATACAAATGATTTATTTGTAAGTATTACGTTACATGTTTTAACAGCCAGTATCTTTCGCGGATACTTTAACTTTGAAGTTTGCGATTGTAATAGGTTTTTTCTTTATCTTTTTTATTTTTAGGGCTTTTTTATTTTAACAATAAAATGTCAGCCCCATCGTTCCCTATACTAATCTAACTATCAGAAATAGAAATCATTTGTTCAAAAACATGTTATAAATAGCTACAGCTGGTTTTGATGTAGGTTCAGCTAAAACGTTTGATATTGCTCCAATATCTTTTATATTTATTTCAAATAATTGCACAAATGAGTTTCTCTGCCTCTGATATATCTCACACTCAGCTAGCAAGTGTTAGACATCTTCAATGATTCCACACACCTCACAATTAGGCGAATCAATTTTCTTCATGAGATGTCCAAACTTTCTAGATGGGTAGTGCCCTGAGCGTAACCTATGTGCTACAACTATTTCGATTGTAATAGGTGTGAACCAAAAGTACATAGCTTGTTCGCTAATTTGGTAGTTTAGGCAACTACAGATTAATTATACATCAATGTAAATAGTAAAAGTATCTAAGTGCAAAACCAGCACACCACAAAAACAAGTGCCTTATGAGAGTTTCTCTATATTATAATATAAGGCACTAGATATGATATCAATCTGTATGAAAATAGCCAGTCATATCTCCACATTTCTGCTCAACATTTCTTGTCAAAGAAAATATTATGTCTACCATTGTCTCTTACATAACATATATCACGATAAAATTGGCGCCAGAGTTCTTTTACTAGTGAATTTCAAGGAAATCGATACTGTTGCTACAAACTTATGTATGGTCCAATGGCATAAAATTTCTGAGAGCTGTCATTCCTGAATCGAGTAAAATAATTAAATGTTGAGTTAATCTGTTACAAAATTGTCAATGACAGTGCGGCGTCTACAATTACTGTATTTAATCGAAGACAATAGGCACGCGTTTTGAATACGTGGATCTTAAATAACATATAATAAGTATAGTATAGGTTTTGCGACTATCAGGCTCATTTTAAGACTCTTCCAACTGAACATTTTATCAGAAAAGTCCAATAATTCTTTGCTTGACCCGTAAACTGATTTCGTGTCTGACGTTCGCACACTTATACCACAGGAGCATCTAAGTAGTGTCGTAAATATTGCTGCCAAAATGTAGACGTAACTGCTTATGCCGTGGATACAGCAGCGTACAGCAAAGTTACGTTACTACCAAGAGCAGCGATAGCTCAGTGGGGAGACCAACAGACTGCAATGCAGAGGGTCTCGGGTTCGAACCCACAACGCGCATCTCTGACTTTCAGAAGTTATATGACTTTTCGAAATTATGTGCGTATTGATTGACAATTATCGTCTGTTCCGTGCCTCGGAGAGCACGTTAAGTCGTCAGTCCCAGCTGCCATGAACATCTATGGCACTCGTTATTGGGAGAGTGTCGACACAAAAGATCCCACTGGGTTGAAGTGTCGCCGATCTGCACTGACTGGCCCCCACATAAGATAAGATACGTTACTACCAACGGGACAGTAGAACCGATATCCTCAATCGATCTAGCTGTTGCCACATCTAGCTTTGGACAAATCCGGGTTGTTCTACAAAAACGCGTATACTTGATAGTATAATTTACACAAGCCCCCTGCCGCCACATCAAATTCCAAAACACTAATTAGGTATCACTATACATAATGAAGCCGTATTTCCTGGTCGATACGAGTGGGTGAACGCTGTTTTTGGTAACTTGACTTCATGTGGTCACTCGCAATTGTAGGACAACCGTAGTTAAAGCCGACGAGATTATTATCAGCACTGTTTTAGTAACGTATGATAATTGTATGGCGCTTCTTGCTGATGAAGTTGTGTAATAGTAAAAAATGACGGTCAAGTGCGCGTTAGATTGCAGAAGATGTAATTCGATGGCGATTTAATACGAGTGACGGATCTGGCATGAAACTTCTCATTCGTTTGTTTAATCTTTTGTCTAAACCTGGCAAATAGCTTATACGTTATTTAGAACTAGGTAGCCACTAACATTTAGCGTTCATAGGTATTACCTCGTATCCAAAATAGATTGATTATTGACTTTATTATTTGGAGGATTAAGATTTTTGTTTGATTAGTTATGTATCATTTTTGTGGCTTTTACGATAGAGGCGTATATTGCTGGGTATATATGAATCAATATCTATTTATATAGATAATGTCATGGTAATTTAGGTATAAAATGTTTTTCGTAAGTTCGGCAATAAGCAAAACATCTTGGCCACAAGCCTACATGGGCTACTTATAACAGTTATTGTTTGCTAGTTTGGAAAGAGAATTCTGGTATTTAATGTTCTTGTATTTAAATACCTCGTTACCAAGAACTTTCAAAAAACCAAATTACAAGTACCAAAAAACTGTATTTTGTGTTTGACGTACAAACACTTTCTTAGAAAACGAAATGTTATTACAAACAAACGTACTCAAGAATCTAATAAACATTTCGTTTCGCCTACTACGATACGGTACCCTAGAAAGTTATTATAGTGTGGCCACGGAGTATGGCGAATGACCACAAAATATATAGTTATGCGCATATAGCACCCGTACTAATGAGCTACCGAAACATGGTTCTAGTAAATTAAGTACGAGGTTATTAGGTACTTAATTAGTATACAACATTAATATTTCAGAAGACCATTGATGTTGCCAACTTTTTTATGTACAGACGATATTTATTAATTCTATATAAGCACAAGTTTATGTATATATAATATACACTTAGTCTTGCTTGTGTTTTTTTAAAGGAGATCGATGTAATTACATACATCCTAACTAATATTATAAATGCGAATGTGAGTTTGTTTCGCTTGCCCGACCGAAGACACAGGAGTGCAGAACTTCCCCTTACACTTTACAAACCTAGACCATAAAAAGTGAATTCAGAAGGTAATTTGAGCTTATTTTATTACTTCATACATCTCGCGCCTGCACTATACCACTGAGGCGGTGTTCTCCGCCGCGAAGTACGTGTGCCAAAAGCTGAAGTACGTCCCGAGGCCCGAGAGTGCAGCTGCTGGCGTCGCACCGCAACGTCAACTTTAAAGCGTTCGTCGTGCGCGACTGTTAACTGCACAAGGTGTTGGACGAAAGCTTTTGGCCGCAAGACGTGGTATTCCGTCGCTTCCGCGGACAAGCACCAGCCCAGCGCACAAGGATTTTGTGTAAAAGTGAAGTTTTACTAACATAGTATTTAGTTGTATTTATCTATGCGCCTATGCAGCCCGAAATAAATGATTATTATTATTATTATTTAAAGATCATAACCAATACTACTAACATTTTATGCATTCATACAACTTAACTAAATAATAAAACAAGTATATGAAACTCCATCTCTTTATCAAGCTAATGTGGAAGATAGGGTTTAGGGTCCCAAATTACGTTGTTTTATTTTTGTTTTAATGTTTTCCCATGTATCACGGGACATCCTGCCGAATGACCGTATCGTCGAATACTTAAATAAGCGATATCAACGAAAGTGCTCATAAACGCTTATCTTTACTAAACTTCGGTTGGAGAATTTTAAATCTAATAGCTTTTTCTTGATGATGACGCATTAAGAAACATTCTTAAGCTTTTTTGTAAGAACTGCTTCGTCGGTCTTGTAGCATTAGTTTGGAGCCGGTTGTGAGGTTTCGGGTCTTATTCTCAGGTTGAGCAGAGTGTCATTGGATATATCTGATAGAAAACCCTTAATAGCAAGGAGTGTTAACATAATTATGTCCTGTACACATCACTAGGCTCGCCCCATTAAAAGTAGTTAAACAAAACTGGTGAAGAGTGGGTAGAATACATCAATATCTACACCGAGAATACCGATGTTTTCGAGAGAGTTGTTAGTGGTACACCTGTCCAGATCAGGCTAGTGTTTCTTTGTGATGTTATGTACTAATCTTTGCCCGCGGCTTCGCTCGCATTAATGTATATTCAGCAATAAACTTCTATACCTTGGAGACAGTTATTTTTTTCTAGATGACAGGTAACCTATGTCCTTTTCTGTACCCCTGATAATGTGTATGCGAAATTTCATGATAAACTGTGCACAGGAGTGTAGAAAAGAACGTAGAGTAATATTTTCATCCATAAAACGTACCGTGTTCCCGAGGGATAAACATTTACACAACCTACATTTATGCGAGGGAAGTCGCGGGCAAAATCTAGTACTTATATAAAACAAAAGTAACTCTGTCTGTATATTTGCGACTTTTACACGGAAGAACATCTGTACAGATTTTAATAAAAAGTGTATGGATGTAGCTTGATTCATGGGGCATATTGAAGCCTGTATGTTTTCGTAAACAATTTCGCGGGTAAAAATAACCCAGCATCAGTAGTGTACAAACTTAATACTAGAAGGCATATCGCCAAAGCTTTAGAAAGAAAAACATTACAGCCATATTTGGTTAGCATGTTTAAGTTTCACGTTCAGAGGTAATTTTATAAACATTTTGTCCGACGGCAGTAAACACAACTTCGAACCTGACACTTCATTGATCGTTAGATACACAAACAACTCGGCACAGAAGCACTAACGCATACAAATAAATCATGGAACAAATCCTATAATATATTAACCGTTTAATTGAGCAGTAAGACAGAGTCTCGGTAATAAAAGAGGCCTTATCGTCAACGGCTTGACTGACGCGAGTGCTTAGTTCCATTCGCTGTGCAGTAAATATATTGTATTTCACAGATAGTGCACAATTTATAGCCAATTGTTCGCTCAGATATACCATTAATCCTAAACAATTTATCGTCTTTAAAGGAGAATGAAGGAGCTGCGCGCCAACGCTTCAACATGACTTTTAAGTGAAGATTTGTCTTATATGTCCAGCAATTAATTGAAGTTTAAGGTGTGATGCCGTCTTTATAGCTCGTGTGATTAATAAATTCCCTATAGACTTAAGGTTTTCTATATATTCAACGTGACAAACATGCATACAACAATTTGATTGATGGTTGGTGGTTAACGTAGTCATTGTACGTTAACAACAAAAATTTTAAAATGGAGTGGTTGTTTTGCTAGTTTTGTACGAAAATTTCTGGCTTTCTGGCTAATAGCATCTCACATAACCATATGGTTATGTGTGTGTTCACGAACTGTACATGTATGTAAACACACGCTTGCCCTCTATTGGAAGTTATTTGAAAGACATGAATTTATAGTGTGTTTTTTGTTCGGGACTAATCTTATCGATTTTCCCTGCAGCAGCCAATTTAAGCAGAGGTGTCCTACGAAAACATCGATTTATAGCGTTTGGTAAACCGAATGGAAAGTTAAACTCTCTTGGCAACTACAACGAATTCAATCAGGAGTCATGTAGGTAGCTGTTCTTTCCTTATCTCCATGTCGAAAGCTTTTCACAGTTTAGCTTTAACTAACATTCTAGAAAAAATCCAATAATATTTCGCCTTTGCCGGGAATCTAAGCAGACATTCAAAGACATTTCGTTTCAAATACTCCAAAACATTAAATCAAAATTGTTTTGTGTTTGTATAAAAAACTGCCGCTCTAACAACAAGTGTTGCTTATTTTATAAAATGAATGCTTATTTAAACAACGGAGAGCAAGAATCGAACCTGCATTACTTGGCACGACATTCTATTTAGTAGATATTAGTGCGATCCGATGTTACTATAAACAGTTCCAGAGCGCAAGTTATCAGATTGCCGCCAGCAGCAGAAACAGGATTTTAAAAGATATATAATATAGAGTAGATACTTTATACATTTTTCATAGTGCAAAACTAAGTACATAATTAGGTATATAGAATGTCATTCGCCGTTCTGTGTAATATAAACGTAAACAATTTCGTGGCAATCCAACAAGTCTATCAATTAGGCTAGCTACTGCAGAGCAAAGAACCTTAAATCTTGTAACAAACCAAGTCTACCAAAAAACATATAAATTAAAACCTAACTCACATACATATCAATACTATCTTAAATAACGATCAACAATTCGATCACAACTTTCGATCGAGCGGCATGCGCGTACAAAAAAATCGATATAAAATTAATGACTTCCAAATATGATCACGATCATGCAAGTCCCATGAGAAACTTGTCGACCGCATGGAGACTGGTAACTAGCGTTAGTTTTTTACCTAATTAAAAGTTGCCAGTTACAAATTGGATGGGAACTAGAATCACACCGGTCTATTGGCGTCTCCCTCCATCCCCGCGTATATCGGCCTCACCTCTTTTCTCACCCAAGAAAATGTTATAACCGTGACTATAAGACGTTTTTATTTTGATAACACTTAATACTATATAGGTTCAAAAGCATAAAAAGTGAAAATAATATTAAGAAGATTTAAAAAATGAACGACACGTAAGCATATTGCTGAATTAGACAATGATCAAGCTATCAACTCGTGACGTAACAAAATTATAACGCTTTTCCATTATAATTGTAATTAATTCCATTGTAATTGACAAGGTTTATAACATACGCCATTTTATTTTTGTTTGGAATGTAAGAGAAAACAAATAGTCGACCCTCGGAAAACTACGAAGGTTTTAACTTTGTAAATCGTTATATTATTTTAATACAGTTTAAAAGTATACATAGGTACGCCTCTCCACGCCTACTTCTTCGCATGTCTTTAAATAGGCAGGTAGAGACTTCAGATTTATATTTGCTACAAGCCTAGCCAGGCTTGTAGCAAATATAAATCTTAGCTATCTTCTGTTATTGACCCATATTCGCCATGCACGCCAGTTCAACACACTCTAAACCTGGCCTATATCCAGATAAGACACAGAGTCGTTATTTCTCCCTATACATAAAAATACGCATACAGATCACCAACTTATCTTTTTTTCTAAAAATCTGTGGATAAATGCGTGCGTATCATTTGACGTTTCACAGGTCTAAATAAAGTGGTCGAATATAACTACGTGTTCGATTTCACAGGAGGCGTGTCCGTTGAGCCGTTTTATGGTAACCCCCCGTAGGGCATAGTCGTTAGTTAATGATAATGAGTATATTTTACTCAAGAAAACGGTGTATGAATGGCATAGTATGGAGGAAGTCGAGTTAAAAATGTTACATGATTATTTTCCACAAATGGAATACGTAAGCAGTATTTGGTATGCAATTTGATTATCGATAGATAAGGTGTATGTTGTTTAGGTTTTTATATAAGTTCTTAGAAAATCGACTGATGGCGTAGTTGTTTAAGTGGTCGATTTGCCACTGCCACTTCGGCAAGTGTTATGGGTTCGAATCCCTCACTTGAAAAAACATATGATCCACAAATGGTTGTTCCGAATCTAGGTATTCTTCGTGTCTGTTGTTTGATTGTTTGTAAAGTCACCGCCACACATGAATTATTCCTGGTGCGGGAGTAGTCTTTTTAAAGAGGAGAACCATTTTCAAGGTGATCCACCTTGATTATATTTTCCAATACAAAATGTAAAAACCTAGATAAACTAAAACATGTTAGGTTTATGCAAGTAACGCGATATGCGTAGTGTACGATAATAGGCTTAATTAAGTTTAAAAAAACATAAACTGAATATAAAAATAAATTAAAAACCTCGTATTCTTTTTTACGCTTCTACAAGTTAATTTCAAGCATATGAAATCAGTTATAATAATCAAGACTGAGGTATATTACACAGTAATAATTGTTAGTATTTTAGACATAATTAATACAATGTTACAAAAGTATAAATGAAGATTATTTTGTAAATTATGTATATGTGCAAACATTACGAAAGTCTGATGTTTTTACTGCTTCGTTGGACCCGCGGCATAAGTTGGCGCTTTTAATCTATCGTAATATTACTGGTTTAGTTTACGGATCCGGCAATTGAGTTTTCTGATGGCAAATTTGAACTAACAAGGAATCCAAAGGGTGCCTAGTAGATGACATGAGGTCTACCTTCGACCTATTATAATATAAGCTTAAAAACGTTGCCGTACAAATGTGGTTTTTAGAAACCTCTGCCTTTGCCTTTAGGAGTTTACACTCCGAGCTGTAGATTAGGCTTAAGTTTATGTATTTGTATGTACGTATTAACGTCATAATCAAATATGTGCATGATTCATAGCCATAAACTCGCCTATATCGTAAATATATAACGTTCATGATCTTTACACCGTGACCATGAACAATCACAATACCTTTAGAAAAACTATATTTTTATATAATAAGCAATCGATCTAGTCAATAAATTATATAAACTTATAAAAAGCAATAAGTACAATGAAATTAATAACTGTACCAATTAACATGAAAAGTATTCAAATCACGCCATTAGTCTTTACTAATATCGCAATCTGACTGCACGAATGACGCAGTAGTTAAAGTAGTCGACACTGTCGCCGCGCCGAGTGTTGTGGGTTCGATCCTTACACGGGACATTTATGTGATCCATGAACAATTATTCCAAGTCTGGATGTTCTTTGTGTCCGTTGTTTAAATGTATGAATAATAAATAAATAAAAAATATAACAAAACAAATATCATTCACAAACCTTTAGCTAATTTATAGTCTGCTAAAACTATCACTAAAGCTATGGCTGAGGATTTAGTAATAGCCTTCGCAGACAAAGCACTGTAATGCTTTAGTGACTATTTTACGCTGCCCAAGCGTGGTAAACTAACGGGTAAGAATTCTGAACAAACCAGAAACAATGAGGGAAGTACTGACCTATATCTATCACCATAGAATATCCGTGGACTGCACGGATACCGTCGTTAGACAAGCGGTTCCCTCGAAGCTGCCGCCGCATTGTGTGTTGAAAGTTCGAATGCCACAGGGAACAATTATTTGTACTAGCCGTCGCCTAGTGGTCAAAATGCGACCAAAAGTCCTAAGCTTGCTACTTTGTTTGCTGTTTTTCTCTATTACATATAAATAAGGTATAGGTAACCATAGTTACAAAGAATTGTACGACGTCAGACTAACAATGTCGAAATACTACGAACGCGATTCGACTGCGTGTGTCAAATGCATTGTTGTGTGCGTGTAGTGTTTTTTGATTAATTTAATGTATTTCTAATGCATATTTTAAAAAAATATTAGGTTTCGTCCCTCCTTCGCCATATAAACTATATCTGAGCCAAATTTCATACTCCTCCGTCCGCGCAATTTTCGTAAAAAGGTCTACAAAGTTTTTGCTTCACGTATTAATATTTAGATGATCTACCAACAATGTTATGGGCCTAGTTGACATCCCTAATGCGGGAGCAGCCTTTAAAAAAACAATTCCGGCAGAATAAAGGTATAAGTGCGATTCCATCTTAACGTGGGAGCTTTACAAACACAATTCCTTGGATGGCGAAGTGGTTTACATGCTCACTTCGCAAATGCCAGTGCATGTATTATGGGTTCGATCGCTCAATTTATGTAATGTGTTGTGAGTGTTCTTTGTATTGGTAGTTTATTAGTTTACTTGTCTCTCCCTCCCACTCCCGCTGTACTGGTTATTGCATTATTAGGAATAATTATATAACTTGTGCGTGAGCAGTCTTTCACCTGTCAAGTCCTGGAATACCAGTGATAATTTAAAAATCAATTGTGTATAATGTGCCGCAGGGATTCAATAGGTTAAAAACACAATTGCACAAATCCTATCATTATTGACAATAAAGTATCGTCCCTGTTCTATGCAATACACAAGGAAATAATACTATTCTCAACGAATATATCATGATAACTATGCGTCAAAGAAATACATCACATCTTACGAGGAATGCATTTTATACACTTGGGACTATTATTTCCTACATTGCGTTTCACAAGCGTTTAAGTGCGAATCGTAAAATAAATTAGAACGCCGACTTCCTGGTTAAATCGAAATTGATGATTTGTTTTTTATTATTAAATCTCTGTTATGTGTTCTGTTGGAAATTATTTCGTAAAGTGTGGTAACACTGCATCGAGTACGTATTCCATAAGAGGTAGCTAGAGGCGTAGTGATACAAAAATTTACCGAATCTAGCTGTAGGTTTCTTTCTAGACCCAGTTGATAAAGATCCGGCATCTGCCACCATTGGCGTATATAAAAAGGTGCACCGTGCTCAACTCAAGATGTAAGGTTTTAACTCAAAATTCTAGAGTGTTATGTAGACCATCGCCGTTTAGGGGTCGGAGTCCTACCTGGAAATCCTTAGATACGTCAATGTCTATTGCGCATAGATCTCACGAGTAAAGCACTTAGAACATTCTTTATATTTGGAACAACTGATGAATGCACACGTATCAATCCCATGCGTGGAAAGCTAAACCTTTAGCTCATTGGTAACGATGTAGAAACCACAGCTATTTCTGCAGTCAATTTTTATCATTAAGCACACCTTAGACAAGTGCACCTAAGACATATATTCTCTACAGTGCTTGTAATGAGCTCATTTTCCCGTGAGCTGCGCGAACGCAGCCATACTTGGAGAGACAGTGGATCAACGGAGCGATTTGACGCGTTTGACACTATGATTACTGTTATTTCTCAAAGCGGAGTCGCCGCCATGACAGTTCGACGTTTATTTATTGGTGGATCGTTATCTTTTACGAGTTTGTAATATGTTTTATATTTCACCCTTTGGATATTGCAGAGTGAAATAGAGAAACGCTTAAGATTGAGTGAAGTATGGTAGTTTACAGACAACTTAGCCTTGAGTGTCTCCAATCATTCTTCGCAGTTGACAAACTATAATTGTGTTAAATGTGGATGTGTGATAGAAAGCTATTACGCAGCGGTAATACGCTGAGGAACATCACAATCTAGTCTTTTCTGGTCATACAATACGTTCTAGTCTTTTAATGATGGTAAAAGTTTCATCTTATCTTAGAAAAAGTACGTACTTTAGGGCGAAGAACCTGTGATGTTTGCCTCTTGTGTTAACGAAACAGCGACTCAATTTTCGGTTGGTTGGTAAAGTGGGAAAGATAAGGCGGTTGTAGCCGTTTATTAATAGGCAATCTGTATGCCTGTCTGCCATTTTAGAAGTATAAAATAAATCTGTGTTAGTTCTCACCGCGAACGCATTCTCAAGCATCCTAACAGCTGGCATAACCTTAGAATATTAGAAACATAAGTCAAGAAGATTGGAGACCAGCTAAGGTCGATAGAGTCCTGTTTGTAAACAAACATGCTAGGATATGGTTATGATGAGGAATTAATCATTGCTACATTTCGGTCAGGTTTTTGTAACTTTGCCATCAGATGTGATCAATTTTTTGCTTCACGCAGCATATAAAGGAATTTTCTAATATTTTGAATGTATTAGATTGATGTATAACATTTAAACCTTGGGGGAGGCCTATGTCCAGCAGTAGACGTCTTTCGGCTGAGATGATGATGATAATGATTACATTTCGCCGTTCCTATTGTGATGGAGATATTCAATAACACCTACGGACAGTGTTGGTGAGAATTTAATATTTACGCGATTGTATGTAAGTTTGTCAATATTACAAAATAGAAGTCCACAAAAACAGGTGAGCACTAAATTGTATAACACAGAAATAGCGTCTGAATCACTCATAGCGAACATAAAACGCGATAGTAAATAGCTCTAGTCTAAAAGCTATAAGAAGCCAGCACTAGTAATATCTAATCATAAAAACATTTCAAGAGCATGCCGATTCGAAACCCCATAAAGGTATCAAGGTTTCTCCATAAAGGGGAGTGGGCCCCATCATCACTCCTAAAACGAAAACGTAAGACTTAATTTAAATAATAATGCAATTATCTAACGTTCTTATTACCAAAAACGGTTATTAACTTACCCGCCATTAGGCTGACGTCACTTATTTGAAATTTAGAACCCTCACTGACGCTTTCTACACACACTGGCTTTTCCACCAAGTTTGTAACAGAACTGCGTTGTTCCAGAATGTTCGGAGTGGAATGCGTGCTCCCGCCATATGTTTCGTATAAGTCGGGATAACTAGTATTGGCAACCGGGCGTGACCATGTTATACCGTCCTTTATTGAAACGTGTGGGTGTTGTCTGTTGAGCTAAAGAACTTCCCGCAAATCAAACGCAATGTAATTGGGTCGATTGCTCACAACAATTTGACTATACAGCCTAGCGTTAAATTAGGCCGGCAATTTAGTGACCTCTATAAAGTTTTAGTGATGACACGAGTATTAGAACGCGTATAACCGATGTAAACTGTATATCGCGGGTTCAAGGATCCGCGAGTGACATTGCAGTTTTCCCGAGGACGTGGGCGGGCGGGTGCATACGACGCGACGTACTGCATCGGTTAATGCACCCGTGACGTCACGCCACGGCGCCGCCTTGATAACGATCGATCGAACAAAGCTAACTAAATTAAAAAACTATACTTTTTATAACTCCCGCCATGTATGTAACAGTCCATGTTAATTTGCATTCAAATATATTAAAATAAAAACAAAGATTTTCTAGAAGTTAATTATCGCCATCTAGTTTACGTTGATAGAACTACACATCATTGGTTTATGAATTACGATAAGCAAGGCCGTAGCACAATTTTCCTTTAGTTTCGTACTACGTTGATAGATGGCGCAACGTTGGCTGGTTGTACTTGTAATAATAACAGTCAGTCAGTCAATGAAATGACATCACTATCAATGAAGTCAGAGTTCAGTTGTTGTATGATGCATATATCGAAATAAACACAATATACATTTATACCTACAGTAAACATTCGACATTGACCAGATTTCGTATTTTGGTTTATAAGTGTATTTTACGTTTTTTATACATTCTAGCTGTTACATACCAGTGTTATTAGCGCTTTTTAAGTAGCTTATCCTTCCCTATAGGCAGTTCGGTATCAACCCCAGGTTTCTCGATACCGAACTGTCGAATTGCATCAAACGTAGTTCAAGAAATAATTTTATTTTAAGTAAACTTTACGACCGAGCAACCATGTAAACGCATTGTAAATCGTCGAAGGTCCCACACAGCCGTTATAAGGAAAAAAGAGAGACGTTAATGCCAAAAATATTTTTTTTATGAATATGCCGTTGGATGCTTCTATATTTACTGATTCCAAGTAGGTAAAACCATAATAACGAAAAAAAATTAGGTAGGTACGTCTTTTTTCCTTATGACGGCAGCACAGGACAGGCTTGCCTAGTGTGGGGCCAACGGATATTACGAAAATGTGTCTTTTGGTAGGTAGGTAATAAAAGTTTTCTTTTTTAGGAAATACTAGTTAATGTCTTAAAGTGTAAATTTACCGTAGGTATAACAACAAGCGATATTTTAAAAACATCTAATAAATGTACCCTTCAACCGATGCCCGCATAAACAAGTCTATTATTCACAGACATTAAAACGGAAAAAGTTGTCTGGAAAATTGACAAATCGCGTATTTTCACGTGTCCAATAATAGAACAGTTAAAATGAGTGGTGTGACATAAATAAAGGGTATCTTGGACCAGAGCTGGGTTAGAAACAACGAAATGAGCTAATGAGGTTGTTCACCGGGTTATATTGACGAAAACATATGAACAAAATAATGGTAACTAAACGCAAGAATGATGATTGTTTTTGATTGACAATCTGGGCCTGGAAAGTGTTCAGAAAAACGCCATTTTACCGGGAAAATAACTTATCTGGTATAACCAGATAAGTAATTAAACGTTCACCTACAATTTTCTGTGCCGTCTGTTTTGAAAGTTCTTGGTAAAATAGAATAATCTGGAGCTATAGGCTGTTAAATCAATTCTGAGTCCCTTAAATATTTTAAATACTCTATAATACAGTCTTTATTCTACCTTTAAAAAGACAACTCCCGCACTTGAAATATATCCTGGAAGACTAGACAAACGTTCAAACTACGGACACAAAGAATACCCGGATTCAAAACATGAATTACACCAATATTTGTCTGGTTTGGAGATCTCTCCTCTCCTCCCACTCAGCGCAGTGGCAATGGCGGGGCGACCATCTAAACCGCTGTGCCTCGTATATAAACCTGGACAGCTTGGCAAAGGTGGAAATGTGTTAACTATAGGGAGCCTTATATGCGACGAAGGCAGGCTAGATAACTCCTTATTGTGCCCGCCATCTATCAGCCTCGTGTTCAAACTGTTTACTGACAATTTGTATTATTGTAATGATAGAAAAACCTAATACCATCATATAAGCCCGGGAACTTAAACACGGTTGCAAACAAGACCGCAAACTTATACTACGCAACAAACGAGACGAATACTGTTTGCAAAAATACAAAACAGAAAACTATTCGCGGCCCGTAAACAATAAAGCAATCTCTATATTAAAATATGTTAGTTCCAGATTACCGCCTGCATACAAAACAGGCGGTAATACCTTGACAAAAAAAAAAGAGCTCTAATAGTAACTATAGAAAGCTGTACTATCTCCAAGTAAATATGCAAATTGTTAACGATACTACATGGAATACAATAAAGACAAATTACTTCTTGGCAACATATTTTAGTGTATATCTATAACCTCCTTTATATTAAAGAGAAAAAACAGTGTCAATCGAGGGGAACGATCGAACTGGGCTGGTGACGTCACAGCGGCCAAGGTTGCTCGTTGACTAATAGCCAGGTTGACAAATGGAAATAATAGACCCCCGACGTGATTCATTTAGTTTATTGAGCCAAGGTTGGAGCGAGGTCCCGTCGAAAGCATATTAGTCTGATTATATATAGGAAGTCAGTAATGTCTATCAATATAGGGTGTTTCTAGGCTAAGGGGAAGTTCTACGACCTTGTCTGAGGATCATTATGATTACTGCTAGCGAAACAGGGAAAGCGTTACGTATAGGTTTTCTTCTACAGCCGAACAAGCTGCTTCGTTAGTACCTTAGGTCATGTTCGCCCGATCGTAAGGTCCCAGATTACATCGGGTTGGTTGATTAAGATTTCCTATTAGATAACTATCAGTAGCAGCATTCCTTGGGACATGTTCGTCTGATCGTAAGGTTCCAATACCTGTGTTATGATGGTTATTTTTCCCTATTAGGCAACTATCAGTGGCAATACGGAGTCTGAAATGATGCACGGTAGCCTATAGTCCGTTTCATATACGTACTCCCATTTGACAGATGATCGTTAAACAGCAATAATGAAGAGACCGTTTCAATCGACACATCACGAAATCGATTATCGATTAACTTGCCAAACAAACTGTAATCGTGGGTTTAGAATCAAAACAAAAGTGATATAAACAGAAAAACAAAAAGTAGTTAAACCAAGTTTGACATATCGAAATAATAGTTACATTAAAGTTATATAATATATTAAATAACATGTACACTTATAAAAAAGATCTGGGCTTATCCTTGATTAATTTCTAGTATGACGTATTACTCCATACTTAGTATAAGGGTGAAATAAATGTGGCAGATTTTGATTGGCAGGACGGCTACTCTTTATTAACTATCGGATATTTTAACCATACATCCAATATCACATCTTAAAACCCATATTTTGATAAAATATATTAAGGGTTTGCAGAATGGTATTTAAGGTACGTTGCAACGTAATAATACATAATACCAAATACAAAAGTATTTCTCGGACAATTGTTTTTACCTCGAATTAGTACGATTTTATCCGATTCATGATATCGCGTCACTATGACTGAAAGTAAAAAAAATACTCTACTGCGTAACCATGGTATTGTAGTAAAAAGTTATTTTATTTTGAAGTTTAAATTATTTAAGACTAATATCAATAGAAATGATTAGTTGGTTATGCTTATAAAACAATTACATCAGGTTTCGTATGGATTGTGGATTCTAATTATTTTTAAATAGTCTTTAGTACCATAAGTAATCATTGTTTATTTTAGCAATTTATATAAAATGTGCAGAGTTACGTGCTATGAAGTGTCAAAATGATGACTATAGTACAATATTACGCGGAATCTAAAACATATTCGACGTAATGAAGACATCATACACCACTGTCACTGGCCCAACAATGCCATCGGTAGATACACGAAAAAGTACGAGTTCATTAACCTGCTGAAAACCGAAAAAAATCTGAATCATCTGTCTAAAACTTTAATACTAGAACATAAATATTACGTTGACTTCTAAAGAACGCGTGTTGCAAAATAGCGGCATATTCATACGATTGTCACAAATTAAAACCCAATGGGCACTGTGCCAATTGTCACGAATTAATTGCCACATGTAGATACATGGATTTGGTGCCAATGACCGTTAATATAAGCGGTAATTCTGAGGAACGTTTTATCAATGATCAAACTAATCACAAAATATTGATTGATTTATACTGAATATCCTAAACAGCATCAATAACCCGAGACCGTTTGATTGCTACGCAGAGGTATCGAGTTTGATCCCAAGGCGCATATCTCTGGCTTTTTAAAGTTATATGCATATTTTGATTCGCTCTAGCAATGAAGGAAAACATTACGAGTAAACCTACATGTCTGTTAGTTCACCATAATGTTCTCGAAGATAATTATGTGAAGTCTGCCATTCACACCGGGTGGTGGACTATGGTTTAACCCTTCTCAAATCGCCAAGAGGGCTGTGCCCATTAAGTAAAGTTTTTGAGTCTACATGTGTTATTCAAAGTATAGTTTTAAAACCAGAATGGATATCATTGACAATATTTTATAAATCCATGATCGAATTTTAATCGTGCAAAACCACACGATTAGAAGCCCTCTGAATAAATAAAACATGAGAATAACATTATTTTAAATTTAAGCGTTGTTTTTATCAAGGATACAAGATTTTAGAGCGGCGCGTAATCCGAAATAATTAAATCTCGTGTGGCGATCTATTGTATTAGAATGCACAAAACGATGATCATTAAAAGCATTTTTATCATAAAAAAGCTACTGCTGTACTAGGAATAATTTATAACATTCAAACAATGGACACACCACCATTGATAGTTCAATGGCGGTGTGTCCGTAGCAAGCACTTAAATCACTACGCCACCAGTGCAGTATATGTACCGTATGCTCGTATGCCACTCACAAGTGTTTGAATCATTCGAATTGATCATCCCATAGGTGACTAAATGGGCATACGCTTAACTGTAACCTACTACCTGCCTTTGGACGCTTGTAACACCAGAAATATTACTTCTATTGCTGATTTTGTAAGAAACTCAATGCCCACTTTTAAGCCATGCTAGCAATAACCTCTTGTAAAAACTTCAGCAGATAGGCAACCTAAGGTAGGTACACACATTTTTCCAGATTGAAATTCATCTGATATTTGGATATGCTAATCCGTGTTGCGTGCCACAGCGACGTATTCGGTTTTCACTCCACTTTAAAAGAAATACGACGAACATCGAATTCATAAACATGTCAAATGATCTTCCAAACAGCCAATAAAGTCACATAATCATAACACAGATATTAGTCAACTTACATATTTTATATCCAATTTTTCTGTCAATGTTGTCCATAAAACGTAATGGCAGTGCCTCCATTAATATAAATATTTAGTAGGAACATGAAAATCAAAATAGTCTAGTCGACTCCACTATCGATAAATAAGGAGTCTAAAGCCGTAGATAGACAAGATGTCTGCCATAAACACGATTAACTGTACTGTAAATATGGAAAACTTCGTCCTGAGACCATTTGTGCGACGTGATTTCTTCCGATTAGAGAGAAGAGCTAAATTATTTTTGTGTCCATCTGTCTTATAATGATTATGTATATTGGTGGGATTTTGTATATTCGTAAACAAAATTAATTATAGAATAGTGATTATACCTACGTGTTTATTTCAATAACTTAGAAAAGTCACGAAGCGCGTCTAGAGTAACGTACGTTAATCTAAGCTACACCTTACAAAATGGATACCAGCCTTCAAAATAAATTTTGATCCTTTTTATTATTACTCTTCGGCACTGGTACACATTACCAGTGCCGAAGAGTAATATAGTAATACTAACGAACGTGTAAAATGTGGTTTACTACTTTGCATGGTCAAATGACAATGAGAGGTTAGCGAGTAGTTATTGAAGGATGCCGTTATGTGATTTTATATCCATTCTAAATATAATATAATCTATTAATATCATATGATTGAACCTGCTTATCCCATAAATACACTTACTATTTATTGTGAGCAGTTGCATTTATTGTAAAACAATTTGAGTCTTGGAAATTTCTATGTATGCTTAATGATAGTGAAATCCAGCTTTTAGATTTATATATAAACTAGATTTTGCCCGCGGCTTCGCTCGCGTAAATGTAGGTTAGGTAAGATTAGTAACACAACTTTTTATGGATGAAAGGTACTCTATGTTATGCCGTTTTCTGTACCCCTGACAATGTGTATGCGAAATTTCATGATGATGGGTCGTATAGTTAAAGCGTGAAAGCGTAACAAACAATCAAACTCACATTCGCATTTATAATATTAGGTAGGATACCCACACATAATTACTCATCAACCAAATATAATGTGTTAAAAATATAAACAGATCTCCGAAACAAAAGTGTAATTTGCAGCTGTGTATATATAGTGTATAGAATGAGTAAAAGCATACAAGATGAAAATAGAAAGCATGCGAAAATAAGCTAAGATCACTGTTGCGTTTTTTGCTTTGATGCTCATCGTCATATATTACGTTCAATGTCACAGGAAGAAACTTAACGTGAATTACCTATTTTAAATTGATATTTTCCGATACTACGAATAAATTTTGTGAGATCAATAGAATAAGACTTGAACTCGGTTAGCTTGACTGCAAATATTCATTAAGTAATTAGATATATACATACGCACATTATACATAACATAAAACCATAATTCCTACACAACTTACAATCCAGAATTAGCAATATTTCATTGAAAGAATTATAATTCTTTTGCAAACGCTAACAAAAAAGGAAAGCCTTTTAAAAGGCCATTTGGAATATATTTTAATTTTGACTTGACAAATGAGTGTTTCATCAAATTAACATGGGATTGCAATTCGTCCTATTAAAAACTTAATCACTACAAATTAACAACGCATTGCCAAACCTGTGTAGTCATTTATCCACCTTGAAATTAATTTAACACAAAGCTATCAACTTTATAATATGTATTCAGGAGTCATTTAAGCTTATGGGAAATGGTCGAGCGTAGCTCCAGGTGACCATTATTTGCTTAAAGCAACTATTATGGAACTGAAACTTCTAACATGGACTACAACTTTTATATGTGTAGTAAGTGTGATGTATATTTTTCTAAGATTATGATATTGTGGAACATATTTGTACTTCGACTCTTGTAATCAAAGGAGAGCTAACGGTCTGTGACGAATATAGTGATGCACGAACTGCTGATTTTGTAAAAACTCACTAGCAAACCCACTACTTAAGCCTGTATTTTAATAATAGATAGTTATTTTCGAAATTATATTTGAGTTCGAGATAAAGCTTTACAAAATAGTCATTTGTAAATTTGTCCCTTGCGCTGGCAGGATACAGGTAAAGTGTGGCTTTGCTAAAAAGATCTCCTTAATTACGGTAGGCTACATTATATTCTAGCCGTTCGTCAATATTTATTTTATCATAAATTAAATGTAAAATATTTATTTGGCCAGAAAACATAAAATAAATATTTTACACTTAAGTTTGTTTTACATATTAAAGCTAAGACTGCCATATATAAGAGCGTCTCGTAAGAAAGCCAGTACCACTTAAATTCTATCTCTAGCAGTAGCATGCACGTGCAATCAATTCCTAACAATCTATATAGCTTTTATAATCCAATAATGCTTACATATAAAACCATTACACTGCTACTGAACATATTTCAGGTCTGCTTTGAAATTAAATCCACAGTCAATGCTGCCGGTAGTCAAGATGAGTCCTCAATAGAAGTTACACAACCTCCACTGGTAAATATAACATTCTGTATCTATACATTTTTGTTTCAATGAAGATACAAACACTAATATATATGCAAATAGAAAATAGACGCCATTTCTTTCAGCGGACTTGTATAAAGATTTAATAATATAATTAAGAAGGTATGCAATCTATGTTTGCAAGAGTCATGTAGCAGTTTATATATAAGGCAGTTGCAGGCTTCATTAATGAAGATATAACAATACTTTTAATATTTTCCAGCTACAAGAGGACCTTCTAGTATCTTATGTGAATAACTCATTAAAATATGATAGGAGTCAAAATAAAAATGAATCCGACTTTTATTTTGACGGCTACAATGATGCGTTGGATAATGATATAGATGACGTCGACGATGTCAAAAATGATGATGGCGTGCCTCTACTACGACAAGAAAAAAAGAAAAGAATATGTAAAGGTGATAACTGCAAAAAAAAGTGTCAGGACACAGTCAAAGTCAAATGTCCCGAGTGTTCTGAGATGATCGTTAACGTTTTACAAGATGCGTGTCATGGCAGATGTATGACGCCACAACACAAATTTCTCGAACCTCAATGGAATTTCATAGAGTCAGTTAGTTTTGTGAAAAACTGTGAATATCAAGCAAATGAATATTGCAAAGCACGCTGCACTGAATCTAAAAGTGATTGTGAGGCGAAGTGCAAAGGCATTGGCTTTTATCCTCATCTACTTAGTTTCTGTAAATTCTTGGAATTTTATAATAATGAAGATAAGTACGCTCAGTTAAGAAATTTAGCACCTAAGATACCGCGTGAGATATATGATATGTATAACGAATTAAATGGCTACAGCGACATAAAGACTGACGATAAGGTGAAAGATAACGACGTGGTTGACAGTTCTCATGGCATAAGTACATGCCAACTAATAAAAAAAGGAAGAATATGTCAAGGAGACAATTGCAAGAGAAAGTGCAGAAATACCGTAAAGGAAAAATGCATCGATTGTTCTGAAACTACCCTCCAAAACTTTTACTATGCATGTGAGGGTAGGTGTAGGCAACCACAACGCAGGTTTATTATACCGGAGTGGTCATTTATAGAGGCAGTTGAATTTATGAAGCTTTGTGAGATGATGTCCCATGTGGTACAAGAGTGTAAATTTCTACTTCCTTATTATGAACCAAATAAACCAACCACGACTTCGAAAGAAACTGCAAATGTCACTACAACTAGTTCTAAGACTCCAAAAGAGGCCACTACGACTACAAAGAAAACAAGTTCACCAGAAGCAATGACTACTACTAGTACTACTGCCAAAGAGACAACATCCACTACCACTAAAGTGCCACCTGCATCTACTTCTACTACAGAACCAACATCAACAACCACTACCAAACAGCCTGCTAAAGAGCCAACTACAACCACTACTAAACATCCTGTTCAAGAGCAAACCACTACCACTCCTGCCAAGGAGCCAATTACTACTCCTACCACCAGCTCTATTACAACCACTAAAGAATATTCTCCTACAACAACAACCACAACAGAGGCAATTACTACCACTACAACCACAGAACCAGCTATCACCACTACTACTACAGAGCCTACTACCACCACCACTACTACTACTGAAGCTACAACAACAACAGAAGAAACTACAACGACCACTACCCCTGAACCTACAACTACTACCACCACTACCCCTGAACCTACAACTACTACCACCACTACCCCTGAACCTACAACTACTACCACCACTACCACTGAACCTACAACTACTACCACCACTACCACTGAAGCTACAACTACTACCACCACTACCACTGAAGCTACAACTACTACCACCACTACCCCTGAACCTACAACTACTACCACCACTACCCCTGAACCTACAACTACTACCACCACTACCCCTGAACCTACAACAACTACCACCACTACCCCTGAACCTACAACAACTACCACCACTACCCCTGAACCTACAACTACTACCACCACTACCACTGAACCTACAACTACTATTACCACTACCCCTGAACCTACAACTACTATCACCACTACCCCTGAACCTACAACTACAACCACCCCTACCCACCAACAGTACTACGAACCACCCGAGAATCTACCACTACAGAACCTTCAGAGTATATTGAACCAAGAGGAGAGGAAACAACCAGGACGCAAAGATACCGAACCAGAGGCGCAGTTTCTAATAAAGAAGTTGGGTTACCATCACCATAAAGGGAAAGGTTAATAACAAAGTCTTGTACGATATAAATAGTTCTAAAATAATATAATTACACTAAAATAAGCCTATTTTATATACGCGTTTAATAAGTAAATAAATAACTAGCTGCCTCTGTCTTCAATGGGTTTTGTAGATAACAAGGTAGTCGTCTATATGTCTGTTTCTTTGTTGTTTATGGATGCCTAAATCTGAAACGTTAAGAAATAGAAAAATGTACTCATTGGAGTAGTCAGTGAGTACATTGCTATTTCTAATTGAATAATAAGTGTATATTCGGAGTAAGCCATTCTGGCAAAGTTGGAAAATGCATGCTCTGTGATACGTATGTTTTACATATAAAGAGTGCAAATTAATTTGATTTACATGGTTAGTTAAAGCGTATTACTTACTTACTTACTTAGTTATTTTTCCGTAAATTGTTTGGACTTATATTTTTTTTTTTTATTCTCTTACAGGTTGTTAAAGTCTCTCCACTATACATTGAAAGATATAGTTAAACTTGAATACCATTTATTACAACTGTGGATTGATTCATTCGAGAAAATTTAAAACTAGAACCAAATAATCCTAATAGAACAAATAACGAAAACAGGAAATATGATTCAGGTACAAATTGGAACTAAAATAGCGCGTAGCAACAAGCTTGCATACCACAAGTTCAAATGCCGGTAACTCAGACACACTAATTAATTCCTCAACGGAAACGTGTGGAAACGTGAGATGAGCCCACTGAAACACCGTTTTATTGGCGAAATTAGAATTATTACCAGCATCATTAAGGAAGTGTGAATTATAATTTGCCAAGTACCAGAAATACGAAGAAATAACATACATACATAGATTCACGCCTGTTTCCCAGAGGGGTAGGCAGAGACTACGGATTTCCATTTGCTACGATCCTGACACACTTAAGAAATAACATGTTTTAAAATCTATATATAAATAGACAAAACAGTTCAGTACCTTTTTCTCCTTTGCTTGTTAACCGATTTTCTTGTTAAATTGCTGTTAGATTGCTAATGACAAGCATTAATGTTATTAATAAAACATAAATTGAAACAGGTTGTTTTTATACGTATAAATATATATATATATATATATTTATTTTCTTTTTTTTTTCGTCAAAATGGCCACATTCCGCCTGATGTTAAGCAGTCGTGTGGTCTAAGAGCAGTGGCCTGCACACCGTCTTCGTAGCAGCCGAGGCGATGTTGAGGTCTCTACTTTGACGGCCTGAGAAGGTGCTTTTTCACGCCCCGCTTAAAGGACCCAGGATTGAAGGAAGAAGGAAACACGTGCCTTGGCAGAGAATTCCATGCCTTGATCGATTGATTGATGAATTGATATTGAACATATATATATATATATATGTAAAGACAAAACAGATTATGATCGAATTTCGACCGCTGGACGAACCCTAGTAAATTTAAACGCATGCTTGAACTTTTTTATGTGGCTCAAAAGCATTTAAATTAAAACCAATAATTTGAAAATTGTAATTAACACACAACATTAGTTGTAGTTTACTGTCATAAAGGTAAAATAATGGATTTATACTTAAGTGCTTTAAAAGTTTTAGATAAAGCCTGTTTATTTTAGAAAATCGGGCATTTATATGACGTTGCTCGAATCTTACGTCACTAGTTTGTATTGTTATCTTTCCTTTTTTCTTTCCAAGAGATTAAACGTTAAACATCGCACCACTTTTAAGAGCTTTAAGTATACTTTTTGTAATGTTTTGGTGTTATATTCAATTGGATGTCTCCTTATTATACGATAATTAAAATAATAAAGCATTCTAAAATAATAATTATTATGAAGGTAATATCGTTTTTAAATAATACCTAATTATATTATGATAATTGGGTATTGTCATATCGAAATTAATGACAAACAATATGAAACAGGAAAGATTTTCAATAACATCAATATACTTAGGTAAATCGCAATGATCATTTATTAGAAATAATCTCAATGTTTATTTATTCGAAATGAAACAAAAACTAAAGAATTCAGCGTACGAGTTTCCTCTCAAAATTATGTATTCAGGTTTGTTCCACGCAGAACAAGCGCAGGGCTTCATACATCTTTTAGAAAATATGAAGAACGGACATTGTGATTTACCCTATGTCCTTTTCTGTACCCTTGACAACGTGCATGCGAAATTTCATCATGATCGGTTGAGTATTCAAGATGTGCAAGCATAACAAACGAACACACACTCCCATTTATAATATTAGTTAGGATTACGTGCTTTCAAAATCCAGAAAAAGATAATCAGGTTGACTACCTTTCATCAATGATGGAATCCACAGATGAAACATATTCAAACGTTTTATCTAACCTATTGATAGTCTAACTGTGTCCCCAGTAGAATATCTATATTAATATTATAAAGCTGAAGAGTTTGTTTGTTTGTTTAAACGCGCTAATCTCAGGAACTACTGGGTCGAATTGAAAAATTATTTTAGTGTTGGATAGCCTATTTATCGAGGAAGGCTATAGGCTATAAAACATCACGCTACGACTCACGGGGGCAGCGCAGTAACGATAAACGCGGGTGAAACAGCGGGCACATCTAATACGCTAATAAAATATAACACGAACTAATCTAAAATAAATGACATACATTCTTCACGTATCTAGTACATACTGTTACCTTATCAGACAAGAAGTCACGTAAACATTATAATTAAAGCAATCGCCATGCAAACTACCGCTTTTTGTTGGAGACATCCTAGTTTTTTATCAAATCAATCAATCAATCAGCCTTTTGCAGTCCACTGCTGGACATAGGTCTTTCCATTTTGGCTATGATATTACATTATTCATAGATTTGACTTTTTGATGAAAGGTCAAAGCGCTTTTGGATTAAAGAATCGATGCTAGGCAATTCGCGCTAACAAGACTTAAAATCTGTACACAGCTGGCAAAATTTTAATATGGTTACTACTAATACCTACTCTCCTGCTTATCCTTTTAAGTAACAGAAAGTACGTTGTTATGTTGTAAAGGTAAGAAAACAGATGTAAATTTTTTTAAGGCTCGCCTTATCACGACCGTTTGCTATTGCGTACGTGGAACTTGCAGAAAGCTCGGTTCTCACTAACGGTAAATCTATCATATTGGACCCCACGCTCTTCCTCATATACATAAATGACCTATTCACTAACTGTTCAACAAACGTTGAAATCATAAATTACGCAGATGACACAGTTTTGATACTACGAGAAATCATGGGAAAACTTGAAAACCATCGCAGGAGAGGGCCTCGGTCGTGTATGGGAATGGTTAGAAGGCAACCTTTTAACCCTAACTACAGCCAAAACCACCTACATATGCTTCCAAAAAACCGCTGCCTCAGCCCCTCCTACTGATCCGAAGTTGACTGTTCACACGTGTTCTACCGCGACTGAACCACTGTCAATCTGTTGCTGCAATCCAATCAAGCATGTAACCAACATGAAATATCTAAGAGTCATTATCGATGAGAAACTCAACTTCAGAGAGCATATTTTAGCCTCGTCAGCAAGAATCAGGGAAATATTATATGTAATGAAACAATTACGTGACGTGGCTTGCTGAGGCTAGTTTATCTGACGCTTGGCCAATCGCTTTTTGAATACTGTATTCTAGCCTGCGGTGGCACTGCTACGTAACATCTAATTGTCCTAGAAAGAGCTCAATGCGCGATGTTAAAAACAATGCTAAG
Source organism: Catocala fraxini (assembly GCA_930367265.1). Taxonomy (NCBI): domain Eukaryota; kingdom Metazoa; phylum Arthropoda; class Insecta; order Lepidoptera; family Erebidae; genus Catocala; species Catocala fraxini. The sequence continues at coordinate 22,432,500 of OV884032.1, read as the reverse complement.
GAAGCTCTTTCAATATCCTACAGTTCAAGTCTTTACGGAAACTCAGGTTAAGTGTCAGGAGACTCTTTTGATGGCCTTGATAACATTGCATCAAAGAAAACATGGAAAAAGTTAACGATGTTTTTGTATAAACAAGACGCTAATGACTGTTTGTTTTCTCTGAGAAATTTATATCAAGACTATAATGTATCGTAGGAGGTTTTATAAACATTGCAAAGCGGTCACCATAAACACCCAGTCCCAAAACAGCTATCACTGGATCACGTCATTTTCGCACGTCACTTGAACATGACGAATAAGCGCCAATACAAAACGACATGCACAATCATGTCATCACCTCCTAATTATATTTTGAACTAGCTGTTGCCCGCGACTTTTAATTTGTTATCTAATTTTAATATATAAAACTACAACTAAAGAAATTAATAAGTCTAACTACACCTATATAGGTGTAGTTAGCTATATATATAGCTAATACTTGAAAACTACCTACTAATATTTAGAAACTACCTACTATATCTAAAGAATTATATCTTTTGAAAGATGTCCGATTTTAATAATTTAAATAGTATTTTACGAGTATTGAAACGGTCTTTAATAAAATATCATTTAATGGGATAAGGATTAACACAGAGATATGAATAAAATAGTTTGATTATTGTCGGCACTTTTATCAACTTTTAAAATGTAAAAAAGTAGTTATAGTAGCATAATTACAGTAGTTGGACATATGGTATCGCGGACTTTTTTGTAGATATTGACACGTTCTATAATACTGTAGAACATTTTTTTGTTCTATCATCAATAGTTTCCGCAGCGCACGCGATGACAGATTTTTTATGACAAATTTTTTCACGCCTTGGGTTATATTATTGCATTTTTAATAAGGATCCCTATTTTTTTTTTATATGTAATATAGCATATGTCTCTCAGTGAAGATGCAGCTTTCCAAAAGTGAAAGAAGTTTTGAAATCGGTCCAATAGTTTTTGTGTGAAAACATTACAAACATACATACAAAAACACAAATGTTTCCTCTTTATAATATTAGTTTAGATAGTTTAGATGAACGGATGGCGTAGTTGTTTAGGTAATCGCCTTATCACCCTGCCGAGTATTGTGGATTCTATCCCCATACGGAAAAATAACTATGATGGTGTGACACATGCATGAATTATTAAAAGTGCGGAAGTTGTCTATAAACAAAAATACAAGAAACCATTAAAAGTAACCATTACTTACGGGCAACATTTGCACTAGGTATACAATATAATAATTCTTTGTATCTCTGAAATTGTTAGAAATATTGAGACTACCATAATCCAAATTTGGCACACCTATCCCAAAAATACAAGAAACCATTAAAAATAACCATTACTTACGGGCAAGAGTTGTACTAGGTATACAATATAATAATTCTTTGTATCTCTGAAATTGTTAGAAATATTGAGACTACCATAATCCAAATTTGGCACACCTATCCCAAAAATACAAGAAACCATTAAAAATAACCATTACTTACGGGCAAGAGTTGCACTAGGTATACAATATAATAATTCTTTGTATCTCTGAAATTGTTAGAAATATTGAGACTACCATAATCCAAATTTAGCACACCTATCCATTGATCTCACACATACATATGTATATTTGTTCCTCATCGAACCCGATATACGCGACGCATGTACTGGCTATTTCCACCACCGTACTATCCGTAACTTTATAATATAATTAAGCGAAACCTGGCCAGACCTTATAAGCATACAAACGGCTATTTAATCCTTGTTCATCAAGGTGATGTAAAACTCAAAAAAGAGTTACAAGAGGAACAAGCATTCAATGCGATGCCATATATGGAAGCTTTCGGCTGACCTCAGTTGAGGTCTGACTCACAGGCCGGCCTTATGCGTGTATTGTGCCGCTAATAAGGAAATCTGGATGAGTTCTCAACTCTTTGTATATGGATAAAACTACATATAAATCGTAAACTAAAACTTATAATGAATTTTAGTAAAAAACTTGCCATATTTGACATCGTGACTAATCAAGAAACCATATTAAATTTACTAGTACATTTATTGCTCCTACTGTGACGACAGACAGAAAATACTTAAATAAACTGAGCCTTCAAGAAACGCAAGAAACGCGAGGGCGTATGCGAGATGCGCATGCGTTCTTGCATAGTACAACTGTCAAACAGGTTCTAGAGCCAATAAATTTAAAAGCTGCGTAATAAAAGATAGAGACTTTAACAAGTTCGTAATTAATCATCAGCGACTTAACCAATTGGAGTTAGCCCACGACTCAGCCAAATCTGTGTTTATATGTATTTTTGGCATGACCAATTATTTATCTTAAGCATTTTACTGCTGTTAAATATATTATATACTTATTACAATTCCTTGACTTAAATTCATTATTTGTTTTCAGGAAAAGCTTTAAGACGAATTAGTTGTAATAAACTTATTTTTAGAACCATGACATACATTTTATCAAAATAGGTGAATATTGTTTTTATCAAAAAGTCTTTCTTTTTATTGACCCTAAGTATAGAGGCATTAATGCAGTGTCTGGCAACTTTTGTAAGAGATACCTATAAAATATTCTGCAGGTAAGATATCTGACGTTTGCCAATGGCCTCTTAGAATAAGTTACTAGAAACTGCAATCCCAGCACTAGATATTATGGTTTCCCGGTCTGACAGCACAACGCCTTCTAAAGAAGCACTTTACTTCACTCAAATTCATATGCCTTAGAACTCATAACAAAAAGAAACTACTAATAAGTACTAAGACATATTCTCGTTCAATATGTATTGAGGCTTAATTATACTCTGCTTTAGGGCAGATATAAACAAATTGATTTGCATAAATATTGAAATGATAATCAGAAGTCTCAGCGGGCAGTCTTCGTCACCGCCATGTGTAGAGGTGTCAGTACGTTCCATGAATAAACAAATAAGATTAGACGCAATGAAGTAACATGTGGTTTAGTTACACAAGTACCTTACGTAGTCATTGCCGCAGCATTGTGATATAAGGTGGCTAATGTATATGCTAATTTCTTATAAACGAATTTAGACCCCGATCTAGTTACATACACGCAGAATCTTCTACTATAGAATAGGCAATACCTACATTCAAAGTTTTTTTGTATTCCACTAAGTTGGCAAACAAGCATATGGCCCACCTGATGGAAAGTGGTCACCGTAGCCTATGGACGCATGCAACACCAGAGGCGTCAATTACGCATTGCTGACCCTTTAGGAAAGGAAGTGGGAAGGAGAAGAAGCGGGAAAGGGGAAAGAGGGTATTTGGGCCTCCGGTACTCTCACTCACCGAACGAAACACAACAGTAGGAATACATACTGCTATTTCACGTCGATATATAACCTACTCTGGAAGCTAGTATAGATATTTCAGGCAGTGGTAGTTATGCCTTAGAAGAGCGATCTTCTTCTAAAGTTCTCCTAAGGTTTGTATGACATGTTAATGTTGTTTTTTACTATACAAAAAGTACAAGTTCAAACTCTATTCCTTAGTCCACGGTAGCCAATTATTTGGTGACGGCATAAATTAAACGATTCACCCGTGAAAGTACTACCTTCTGAAACCGGTGTAAAAGTATCTACTCTGTAATAAAATTTCGCCCGAAGAGTAAAAGTCCCGAAAGCTTACCTGTCTCTGCTATTCCTTTGCTGACAATGTGTGAGCGCATCTATGTTCCAAGCGAAACGTAGGCTATGATAAATGCTAAGACTCGGGCCATGTTGGATTGGCCTTCTCTTTGTAAACCATCATCTATCAGTCTATGTATGTCTACGGAGAAAACGTTCTGTATACCTGCCTGAACCTCACACAAGGACATTGCCAACACGGTGGCAAGTTATTAACAGCCATGTGTCACACAGGACGAGTTTCACGCTTAATCGTATCCATCTGCGTAAGAGCGTTATGTCACATGACCTCGCAAAGGTCGGTGTCGAGGTGAATTTACACCGTTTATACAACATTTTGTACTGACATACGTGTTTATTCAATGAAAACTTGTTCCCTTCAGATGATGTAGAATATGTTCTTTTATCTTACCGATTTCAATACAGGGAGTGTGTCAAGGATTATATTTAATTGTAGCGACAGACACTTTTAATTTATATTTTCAAGTTGACGAAATTAAGGGCCTAAATGACAGATTATAATATAGAATAAAATACTGGATGTATTTCTTCAGAGCTTTGGTTTTGTAGACATTTGTTTTTCTAAAGTTATACTTACATATTGCTGAAATATTTGATGTGGTGGTAGTCACATTTATACGTATGGGAAGGGACTACCTATACTAAATGTAAATTTACATGATACCTGAATGACATGTGCACGAATTAATTAGTCACCCATCAATAAACTATACCGAGACAACTTTGCTTAACCTCAGCCACCATTACGTTATGGCCGCTTTATAAAAACAATACAGTAGGTGTTTAATGTTTATAAGCTAAACGTCATTTTAAATATATTTGGTGATTAAACAAATGAGTTGAAAGTATTTATTTAGTAAACAAATCTCCATAATATTTAAATAGTGTAATCGATCGAATCATTTTGGTTATTTAAATAAAATATGCATAATCGCGGACAGTCACGTGTTTAAGATGACAATACATATTGTGTTATTGTCAATTTAATTCAAATAACACTCGATATTAGTATATTGATAACCATTGTCCAGAAAGCAGTATTGAAGATTGTTATAACAGGTTAGATGCGGTATTACGACAATTTTCTGACAAGAAATGGAATCAATGGCTAAATAAAACAAATGCATTTATGTATATTTAACGAGGACACTGCTATAATGCATGGCACGCCGCCGCCTAGGGGTAAAAGAGCAGAGAGGTTTTTTTTTAAATTTAAAAAATGGAACGCACCTTGGATCATGTTTCTATTTAGTTGTCCAAGCGGCCAGTAATAGAAATACAACTATCATTCACATTTAAACTCTTTTAATAATTAAAGATAGAACAGATTTCTTTTTTTTTTTATATTTTATTAGTTTTTTAACTCATTGGCTTTATTCTGGCATAGTTAATAGTGATTTAATCTATATATTTTTACTCATAACGATAGTTCATTCTGTGTTTACCTAAGTTTTATGTACTGTTTCTAATTATATGTCCACCACTGTATATGTATGTTTATCCATTGTCTAGTACCTATAGTACAAGCTCTGCTTAGTTTGGGCTAAGCTGTTTGCTGTGTGTATTTGATAGAATATATATCATATACTTTTTTAATTTGGTTGTGTAGTACAAGAAGCACATATTTAGCTACGATGATCAACAACCACTAGTATATATAGAAACCAAATTACTAATAATAGATATGTCAAGAAAATGTCTGCAGACCTAGGGGTGCAAGAAGTAAATTGTGAAACTGAAAAAGGCAGTATAGAATAGCAACAGCAATATTGTACCAGAGAACCGGGAATACAGAGCATACTGATGCCAATCCATTCTCATCAGGTACGATACCGCAATGACGGAAAGGACACAGTAATATTTTTAATTCAAAGACCACACCTCATGCAACTATTATGGTACACTTCCCGGCGTAATAAATATAATAGGTGCTTCTGAACGTCCTGTTACGTTACAGACCAGTCACAGGATGACATGCCTTCGGTTTATTCTCGAATAAGAGCTGCACGCAACATCTGAAATGTTTTGTAAAACTGGCGGTATCTTACTTCCAGTAAATATAGATAAAAGGACAAGTATAACTTCTTATTCTCAAATGCATCAATCGTAAATGTATGCTATGAAAAATGGGCTGTGTAACGTCTGGACTTAGAAGAATCTGGACTCAATCCTTAAGTATCCTGATTAGGGCAAAACCTCCACCTTACAAAAGATAGTAGCCAAATAACTTTGTGTTGTGCTCCTGCGAAAAGAAAGGTTTCCTAAACTCCCTAAGTTACCAGCACATACTCAAGTAGTTTATAAATATTCAAAATGACCCTTAAAAGGATTCAATGCGTTGGTGGCAGTGCATCGAATCCTTTTGAGGGATTTAATAAGGGAATGATAATCCTTCTATTGTAAGCGTCCACAGGGCTAAAGAGACCGCTAACAAACATTAGAATTGTATACTGTTTTGCTTATTAAAACTAATCAAAATAAGGCAAGTTACAGAGATGTACATGATCAATATATAAAACATCTCCAGTGTCCTTTAAAACCGTATCGTATCGTGAAGAATGACAAGACAAGCGTGCATGTTCGCACATTAATAACAGAGACGCCACATGGCTAAGCTGAGCGATTATGTAATATATTATGTATATGACTGCGCCGACCTTGCTTTATTACTATACAATCAACCTTATGCTATGATAGACTATATTTCCTACTGTGCGGTAAAATCGCTCCTTTGTCCTAAAACTGGGTCTATTATTATCTGCAGAGGAGATCTGCAGACACATTTTAACTTTTAAGATATATACTGTAACGATATGAGAGGGCAGCTTATTTCTGCTCGAGATAAAAAATTGTTATCCATAGATAGTTGTTCCAATCTTGGGCTATTTGCAGCGGTCGTTTTGGTGACTACCTCAGTCGCACAGCAGTAGTGAATGCTAGCACAGCGCTAGTAAATTGCTGCATGAGATCTCGAGGTCGATTTCCGGACTGGCAAAATGCTATTTGGTTTCTGTCCAGAAATACTGAACAGCAGCATAGAGCCTGGATCTGTGTCCAGTAGTCAGCAAATGTCGCACTAAAATTATAGTTGGCAAAATGTGAGGTATAATATATTATATTTCTTTACCCCTTAGGGTTATAGGCGTGTTAGTTTTATTGATACAAATGGCAGAATTTGCCTCTAGACGAATGTTATACTATTGTCTTTGCAGTCTTTGCTCCACGCGAGCAACCCAATATTACAAGTGTCCATTTGCTAGGGTACATGCTTACCACCAAGTAGAGTATTGTTTTTTTTCACCTGAATGATGTTCTATGAACAATATATTTATACCAGCGAAAATAATATATCATAATCGAATTCTCGTGTGCAGAACAAGTCCTATCATCGTGACGAGTCTATAATATAAATAAAGCAATTAACAATTGTTTATGGGAAGATGCGAATCGATTAAAATACGATAGGTAGATTAATTCGATGCGTATTACATCTTTGCACGAAAGGATATAGATTTTTATTTCTAAATTTTGTTAATATCGTAACTTTATGGTAAAGAAATCTGATATGTTTTTGAAGGTACCATTTCTGGATACTCCGTGGTTCCTCATTGGAATATTCAGGAGGACAGGCAGAGTATAAACCTCCCTGGTGGTGGTGATCAGTTATATAGATTAGATATCTGCAGTATATTTACACCGAACCTTCAACAACTATGTTCAGGTCCCACGTAACAGAGGCCCATGGATTATACATTTAGAAAATAAAATATCATGTAACCAGATAAATGTTTTGAAAGATTTATTGCTATCTTCTGCGTATGGTTTCACCCGCATGGATCCCACAGAATCGCATACCAGGCATATTGTACATACGTATCCAGGACATGGTCTATCCGTGAGTCAATTTCAACCAAATTCATTCAACGTTTACCGCGTGATTGAATTACAAACATGCAAACGTTTTACCAAACTTACAAATTACAAAATTAATTTTTTAACATTTTGTTATTTACTTATATATTAGTACCCTTTCCTCGATCATAGTCAGACTAAATCGTAAAATATCTTTAATACTATCAATACTTATATATACCTACTTGGTATTACGCTATCGACAGAAGTCAGTAAATAGATAACATACTTAATTATAGACAATCGCAATAGATTGGTTATAATCGCATATAATTTATGTTGCAACACTAATAAACACATCAACCTTTGATTATTATTCTAGTATCGATCTATAAACGTGTACAAAATAATCCTAACTAATATTAGAAATACGAATGTGAGTTTGTTTGTTACACTTTCAGACATTAACTACTCGACCAATCATGAATATGCAGTTGTATATGGAAGATTCACTAGCTTCTTCTGCTTCCGCGTGAAACACATAGGAACCACAGGATGAAAAAATCCTATTTGCTAATTAAGTAGTACCTATATGATCTATTTGTATGCCATGTACCATCCAAATCTGTTCAACCGTTTGCGCATGATCTAGTAAGGAACAAGAAAGATCTAAACATATTTGTAATTAGTAGAAACTACCCGCTTATTCTACTAAAATTACGGGGAATAAAAATATTTTACGATAACAGTTTTAGACGACGAAAGAGGCTTCAGGAAATATATCGTGCAAAAATAAATGTACACGTTGTCAGGGCAACAAAAAAGGACATAGGGTACCTTTCATCCCGAAACAAGTGAGAAACGGTCATGAATTGCCGTAAATCTTAGAGTTCGAAAAAATGGTATCACGTGACCTTGAGGTCAGAGGTCAAAGGTTAAAGTTATTTCGGGGATAGATCGACTATGCAAAGTCTTATCGGGGTACCTATATCGAGTCGAATGGCGTTGACCGCGAGTCTCTAGTTCTTACGATTCTTGAGTTGAAAGATGGTATCACGTGACCTTGAGGTCAGAGGTCAAAGGTCATAGTCATTTCGGTTGTATATCGATTATGCTAAGTCGAATGGCGTTGACCGCGAGTCTCTAGCTCTTACGGTTCTCAAGTTGAAAGATGGTATCACGTGACCTTGAGGTCAGAGGTCAAAGGTCATAGTCATTTTGGGGGTATATCGATTATACTAAGTCGAATGGCGTTGACCGCGAGTCTTTAGCTCTTACGGTTCTTAAGTAGAAAGTTGTATAACAGACAGACGGACGGACGGACGGACAAAGCTGTTGTATAAGAGTTTTTTCGAACTCTAAAAAGTACTATTACTAACATAACCTAACCTACATTAACGCGAGCAAGGCCGGGGGTAAAATCTAGTAATGTATAAAGTTATATACCAGGCTTTGCGAATTGTTTCATCAATGCTACGGCGACTTGTATGTACAGGTCGATTTGGATATCCCGTGAGTTCTCGAAACCGCCTTAATGACTACCATAAGGATCGAAAGCATTTAAGACATCCAGTAGGCTTAACCGAAAGAAAATTATAGGCACTTCGACTTATACATAAGTTCTATCGCCAGAATACACAGTACGTAAGTACTCTTCGTACTTAGGATATTGGATAGGTATCTAGGTAATTAGCTAACTGAACCAAATTATAACTTGAAAATTTGCCTGGTAATTATTAAGGATCTGATACGAAAGGTGTTATAGAACAAGAAGTATAAAGGCACACAGAAAAGGATTGCGACAAACTAATCAAAGATCTAGAAAATCATCAGGTGCATCAAGATATCGTGATATGACAAAATTAGTATCAAAACTTATTAATGTTATATAGGTACGTAAAAACAACATATATATATTCGCATAATATTACAATATTACGACCTCACAATGTCACAGCCGGCCACACAACGTTTTACACCGTCTAGTGACGAAACATTTAGCGGCAAATCTCTAAATTGCTTACGTGGGTAGGGCCACAATGGTAGTCTAGCTGTTAGCACTAATGCCGCTTAATGCTATTCAAGACCATAACACTTTATTTACGGCTCAAAAGCCAGTTATACAACCACCAAAGACATCTAGATCTAACTCGACACCTAGTATCAAGTGTTAAAGAGTTATGTCATAAAGAAACTGCACGTGTACTCGTCAGAAGTGTTTACATCAAAATTTACGTTCAAAATAGACTATAAAGCAGAGATTAGACAGTAAAAAATCCGTACAGTTTGGTCACCACCCACGAGGTCTTCCAGGAATAGAATGGATAGTCATAAAAGAACAGAACAAAACCGCAAACCCGTCAACTAATGCTAATGAAACCAAATTAACCTGACTACAAACAAATAGAAATGACTTCACGCGTAAGTAGGCTATAAAGCATTTGTGTAATCTAATTGAGTTGAGTACTATTAGCGCACGATTGTTGTGTGAAACAATCGTAGATATACAGGAACGTGTTGACACGTCGTTAGGCAAACTAAACGCTACTAAAATAAACTTGAGAAACATAAGTACTTTATAAGAGATGGTACGGTATATATGATGTTCACTCGCGTAGTAAATAAACAAGTAAAGAGCTCACTGTTCGACGGGTGAACTGAAGTACATACGCAAACAAACAAATACCAACCGGGAAGCGATAGTTATTACCTTGTAATCGATACACAACTGTTCCCGTCCACACACGTTTTGATAGTAAATAAACACACGAGGCGAATCCCGATACATTTCGATACGTTTCACGATTTATTACAATTGAATTAATAAAAGATCAATACTCACAGCCGGGCGATATTCCGTTCTCCTTCATAGCGCAGCGGAACGGATAATAAGTGCCTGGCAGCACCTTGCCATACATTGTTCGATCCATTCTTCGACCAATCACAGCTGTCTTTTACAATTAAAACACCCACAGGAACAACACCGGCGTCAGCGCACCATAATCACTGCCTACACACAATCCGCGTAAACTGCGTCCTACGCGAAGAAAATGCAATAAACGTTTACGTACTCATGTCATTACTATACAATGCATTTAACATGTAAACAAATAATATTTTAGCGAGCAAATCGGCTATCACAAGGCCGCGATGCGACTAAACACTATCGTTGATTAGTTTCGTGAGTATCGGTTCACATATCGATGGTTTTTCTTTTCGACGATAAGAGTTGTGATAAGTGATAACGCAATGTCACTGGGCCGAGGTCGCGGTGCTCCGAGTAGAGTATTCGTCAACGCGGCGAAGTCACAACTAAAGTGTCGTGGAGCCGGCGCCGGCGCACCGCCCCAGTCGCACCGGCTTCACAACAGTATTATTTATACGCGGGGACGGCACAAATCAATGTATGTATTTGTCAAAATCAATACATTTCTGCCGGCTCTATACCGATTTACAGAATTAAGCAATAAAAGTAACAATTAAACTATTTTAGTATCACGCGTTACTTTATGCCATTTCACGTGAATAATACGCTTGATCGATCAAAAGCGATTTCTTACGAGAATCGAATAATTTATTGGTCCTATAATGACACACATATCAACGATTAGGGCAAGATTAATCAAAAAAATAAACTAGATCAAAAGAGACGTTCAGGACTTAGGAATGATAATTAAGCCATACGTTCGGAATTCCTTTTATTTCGAGTTGGTAGAGTTGTCAGCGAGCGAGTGAAGGGGCAATCCATCATGCGTTTCTTAGCGAGGAAAAATCTAATTCGGTACAGTTACCGGCAAATTTCACCGCGCCCAAACCGCATCCGGGCAATACGAGGCGAACGTCCCTTGACTTACAACTTCCGGCTCATCATTCCACTCCATCACACATCACTATGACTTTACGATAGTCATTAGGTAGACCAGTTAACTATCTCTTTGATGATTTGAAAAGAAAGGGCTATAAAAATTTTGTCCCTATCTAAGGATTTTATTACTGCGTTAATTAATAGATAAGCTAATGAATACGTACTGTAAGTTAGCAATTTATTGCAAATCACATCGTTAAATTTTGAACGTTGCTTTCACGAGATAATGTTGGTAACGCGAACATGAAAGTTTGTTCCACGAAGTGCATTTCACATGGTTTACGACTTGTCCATTTTACGATCGAACTAACTGTTCTATTGTTCCGACTGGTCTCTAATAAGGAAGTAAATATTTGAGCTGTACTCGCGAAGCGCGGTGCTTACTCACATGGGGAACATACTATCGTACAAATTCCAAAGAACACGTACTAAACAAACGTTCCGATTTCAATGACTCGCTTGCTGTAAAGTTGGAACTTTAACAATCATCGTCTTCAATCATTCAAAAGCTTAACATTTCTAAATAAACACTGCACTGGGAAAAACCACACCTGTGTGGTTTCGGCGTCAAATATTTATAAATGTTTTATGGGTCGTCTCAACCTTGATAGGTCTTGAACTTACAGTCCTAAACTACGATTTATATTTGAATCGAAGCCAAGAACAGTCGTTACAACTGCCAAGGGTACCTACTGAAAATAAAGAAACTTTAATGAGATTACTATTACAAACATTAATGAAAACACATGTTGAAACGGAAACTCATGTGACATTGTTAAAATCGCGTTCTATATTTAAAACGAATATCACAAGGAAACTAAAATTTTAAGAGGAAAGTCTTAGTAGAAAATACTTTCTATAAGCGATTGTGGTTTTTCATTAAATATTGTTAATTGATTAATGTAATTGTCTGTTAATTACACTATTTATTACGTTACGTTTCGCAGTACGACCACTAATCACGAGAAAGGAGTTGAAAAACGAATGTGGATTACGAAACTCAAATAAGAATGCCGCGAAAATTACTTTTAAATGAAGAATATTAAATCTATTCTTCCAAGCAGTACGTTTGGACTGGATCTACGCGTACGACTGACAGCTGTAGGGAACGCGTAACACGCAACTCATCGACATCGACGATGATGACGAGGTAGTGACGTCACAAAGTATATATTTACAGCCTTATAGCCTTAGTCAAACACAATGCCGAGCTAAATCACTATTTGGGTCAAGCGGGGAAAGTTTAATACCTCTACTGATATTGGCAGACGGCTCGATCTATCAGAATTAAAGCGAGTTCAGGGCTGCTGTCGTGATTTTCCAACTATGTATTTTGTCATTACGTCATAGAACATTGAACAGATGTGAGATCACACATTCATCGTAATGCACGTGAGGTTAACGTGACACATAAAATTTATGAACGAAACACATACTTTGAATAAACAAAAAGCACACAATCCCGAAGCCAAAAAAGCTGTTTTCCCTTCGAAAAATTTAAACATACTGACCAATCCTGTCAAGTTACGTGATGCACATACGAGTAGGTGTGTCCTGCGGCATTCCCTACGGTGCATGACGACTAATTAAATTAATTAAGAACCCAGGAACCAATGGCACATTAAGCGGCGTATCGCGTGTAAGTCCGTGTGTGAAACTAGAACGTGTTACGAGGGACAGTGACATAATATTTTAAGTTGATTAGAGTAAGAATTGGGGTACTATGCTTATTAGAAAGTATAATCAATACTAATTTATTTTATACTACTTTAAAAATACATAGTTAAAATTCAGAAGCAAAGGCATAGAGATGTTCTATCCTGTGAATTTGAACTGTTTTTTTTTTTAAATAGGATATTATATTTAGGATCTTTTTAGTACAAAACTGCGACCGCACTTCGGAATTAGGGTAATATTGATAATATACTAATAATAATATAATAATATTGCAGTACCTGTGTTCTCGATATCAGCACGATTTAAGGTAAAGAAAGATAATATAATTAAGTTTCAGTTATCAGATGCATGTTTTTCTGCTTGCATCTTTCCGCTCCCAGCACTTTGACAAGTCTAGCAGTACCTAATTTTATCCGTCCCTTGATGGGCATCAAACACGTTGTCCTGTTTATGGTAGCTACTCGAAAACTCTTTATTTATTTTTCATAGGCTTCATTTCATGGCAATTAAAGATAATTATTTTAATAATCTGCAAGCATACGACAACAAGCTACTATAAAAACAGAAGTAAAATAGTTATTGTAAGTAATTGAATTATCTGATGATTTTGGATGGATGTAGCTTACGTACTAATGTGTTGACAACACTAAACATTCGAATGCAATTGTGCACACCACTAACAAAGTTATTTGGCCGTGAGGTACCTTCCTAGCCAGTATTTCTCTAGGATTTATACGAGACTTCGTTGTGCCTTATATTACCATCCCACACTCCCAAATTATTTAGGGAAGCGCACAAAATTAAAAACACTAAATCAAGTAAACATCACCGGTTCACTCACTAAGATGAATCGATTATTTTCGTCCCACCCTCGACTCGATTACAAACTCAAGAATCGGATTTATTGATGTGTCAGGGCATTTGAGCATTCCGTACTGACATGTAACAGATTTCTCACATTCCCTTCGGATAGTTCTCGACTATATAATTAATCGTACGGTTTGATATATTTTTAGAATGCGTAGGTACAAGAGTTAGCGTACATCATAGCTTGTTAAGATATGGCTCAACCACTTAAAGTTGATTGGTTTTTAATGGGAAATTGCGTACACTGTGTATACTATGATATAACTTATGGACTGCTGCAATATCTCATGTTAATACTCCAGTAGGATAAGTAAGTTCATGTCAGAGTAGAATAAGTAAGTATAAAAATACAATTTGATGTTCAATGCTGTCGAATTGAAATGCCTAAACTAGTTTTGTAAATATTTATAATAAATAACGCATAATATATTGTAAATGTCGCCTATAAAAATGAATTAGATTAACCTGTTGTATATAATTATCAGAAGATATAAGTATCTCCAGCCCATTTATGCTGAAATCAGCGAGGCTCTACTACTAAGGTAGTAGAGCCTCGCTGATTTCAGCATGAATGGGCCGGCTCGACTGGGGAAGTACTACCCTCTCACAGAATATCGACGTGAAATAGCAGTATTCCTACTGTTGTGTTTCGTTCAATGAGTAAGAGTGCCTCTTTCCCCCTTCCCGCTCTTTCCCACTTCCTTTTTTCCTTCTCCCTTTCCTAAAGGATCGGCAACACGCAAGTGATGCTTCTGGTGTTGCAGGCATCCATAGGCTACGGTGACCACTTACCATCAGGTGGGCTGTATGTATGTTTGCCACATCAGTTGTATAAAAAAGAAAGCTAGTGTTATGCTACAAATGTCCATGTCTGGAATACGACAAGACTCGCATGTTATAAAACCCATGTATAACAAATAAACTATTTGATTTGATTTGTGTTGACTCACATTACAACATGCCTCGATGGCATAGTGATTAGTGTAACCAACTGCCATAGTGCAAGCTCTGCTTAGTTTGCGTTAGATGGTGTTATGTATATGAGATATAATAATATTATTAGGTATGTTCCTGTTATTGCAAGTGCATATTTTTATTTTCTAACATATTATATTAGAAAAATAACCTGGCCATTTGGGAGGTTTACACGGAGACATCGAGAGTTTTAATCAAAGGTGGGATGGAACACTGATAGCGGCACTAACCGCAGCAGGCGTAGGACTATTGCTACGTATGGATTCGCGATATCGCGTCACTCTCATGATTAGATAACGACTGTCCCAAAGGGGTATTATTATTATTTAAACAGCGAAATGTGGAGATGCTGGCTAAAGCAGATGTCTCTGGTTATGTATATGCGTGCGTAACTTTATGTAATGAATTACTAAATAGACAAAAATCATTTATAAAATGATAAACATAGATTATTTGTATAAGTTCAAGACATTGAAATAGTTAACACCTCAGTCTCCTTGTGTGAATAATCGCATATACAATTGAAGTTTCAGTTTTTGAATGCCATCTTTGTAACGAAATTGTATTTATGAAGAACATGCAGCAGAATAGAACTAATTGTTAAAACAATTCATTGTATTTTTAAAACACGTATTTTTTATGGCAATGTCGTCATTTCTTAAATAGAATCAACTAATACAATATGCTGATATCACCACGAAGAGGTGGAGCGATGTCATTTAATTTTAAAATTTAGTATTGTTAGTCTTACACTAACAGCCTTACTTATAAACGCGAATTAATAATTAGCTACCGCTCAACTGATACTTAGCTCTCAAGTCTTTGATCAATGATTTACCTTTGATCAACGGTCCGCTGCTGTTACTTAACTACTATTCAACTAACACTACTCATTAATCGTAATTAGGTTTCAAGGTATTTCTCCTACTAGTTGCTAGTTAATACTTAACTATCTTTTAAATATTTAAGAATGTGTTATAAGTAAGGCTGATAATGTGCAACGACGGCAACGTACGAGCATAAAGTTGTTAGATTATGCGAGTCCATGCAAACTTCTTCGATTGGAACAATGGGGCAGTCACGATAAAATCATCTGCGCAACTAATACAAAAAAGAAAAAAACATTGTATAGTGCTCTCATGCAATCGATAGCAGTATGAAACCCCATCTGAAGTGTGCTTCCCACATTCAAAACAACGTGGTTATTATACTCTTTAATCGAAGTCGCATTATAACAATACGTAATCAACTATAGCTAATACAGCTCAGTCACTAATGGCGCTAGAAAATTACTTTTGATGACAGCGCATCGCCTCACAATGATTAATGGCCCACTACCTATGTCGACACCCCGCCTTGCAATCTTATAAAAGCAATACAGGTCAGAGGGAAGTAAGTGTAAAGTTTATAGGTGCCGTTAAAAAGAGTATAGCTGGAAGCCAAATAGACTTGTGTTGTGTGTATATCAGAATGAGAGAAAGCAAATGAAGAAACAGAGATATGCCAGGAACGTGGCATGGAACATCCAGACAGAAATTACCTCTCTACTCTTCTGGGAAACAGGCGTAATTCTACGTATATACCTAGTCTTGCCATAAATATTGTTAAAAGGGATTTTTTCTTTTCTATTGCATAAAACATTTATTACTGTGATGTATGTTAGTTTATACATTAATATAATAACGTTAAAAATATATAAAGCTCATTCAAAATTATCTCCATTGGCTTTAATATAGTCCTTTGGGGCCGGCGCACTGTGATTCCGCCCTAGGCCATAAATTGAAAAATTTCATTGTCTTACTCCAGTAAGATCACCTCATTAAGTCATTAGCTAGTTCACATACTTCCAAAAACTATAAATACCAACGTAATTAGGTCAAGGTATCATTCACTTTTGTGCAGCGGAAGTGAGCGCATCGCGATACTAATTAACGCTACGTGTGAGTCATTAAAACTTAATCACGTTGTTTTTGAGTGTCACCATTTCAAATCAAGTGTTTACGTATTGTGAAGGTATGGATGTTCAAGAGCAAGGTATGTACTTTTATTATCAACCACTTTTTTTTTTTTTTTATGCACATATTATTTTGTATCATTTTATTATTGAGGGTAGTTTTCTTTTTAAAAAATGTGATGTATATTTATATCTTTTGGACCTACAACTTTTCGCTGTACTTTGCTGCCCTTGAAGCATATCTTTTTAGAATAAGGAGAACATCCTTATAAAGGGCTATAAGTTTCATCTGCCTCTTCCTGCCTCTTCTTACGTTAGTGGGCTGTCAAAGTATGTATGACCATAGAATAAAAATAAAGTCATTTTTTAAGTTCAGTTTTTATATTGTTTCAGGTACATTTTTCAAATGCTCTGTATCGAGGATGTCAATTTTTAACATTTGGTACTCTAAAGTGGGTAAACCAAATGAAAAATCACAGCATGTCCTGAACACTTTGACTGAAACATCATGCCTTTCTGATTACATCGAAAACATAAACCTAGAACCTTTAAGCCTTAGAATTACGAATGTATGTAAACGAATTTCTCATTACTGGGCCAAGTCGAATCGTACTAAATCTAAATTCTTAGAAATGTGTTCAGATTGGCTGCATGAAATTGAAAATATTGA
Source organism: Catocala fraxini (assembly GCA_930367265.1). NCBI lineage: Eukaryota > Metazoa > Arthropoda > Insecta > Lepidoptera > Erebidae > Catocala > Catocala fraxini. Next base: position 22,414,945 of record OV884032.1, on the reverse strand, counting down.
TGTAGAGCGAACTAAGGTACGTGTATCTCTGAACTTTGACGAAGTTGAAGCATCAACATCTTCATCGTCTGGCCGTCCGAAAATGAACTTTGACGAGACCAGTAAACGTACAAAAAGGAGAAGATTAGCTAATTTGTCTAAGCAAGATCCTTCTCTTGTACATTCATTGCTTAGTGCTTCCGATGATAGTTTATTAACTTTTCCTGAAATCGATGCAAACGAAGTTTTATCGCTCATTGTCGAAGCTCACTTAACTCGACATCAATATTTATTAGTAAAGAAATTTATAAACAATAAGTTTTCAAAAAGCATTTTGCCATCTTACCAAATTGTTGTGGAATCGAAAAAACACTATTATCCTCCAGATATAACTGTTAGCGAATCATCTGCCGAAGTCGAACTTCAAAGTTTATTAGATCATACAGCCAATCGGATTCTCAAGTCTCAAAAGGTTGTTTTGGATAGGGTACCTAAAGAATCCCAGGATAAGATAGCTTTGATAGGGAAATGGGGTTTCGATGGCAGTACAGGGCATTCTGAATATAAACAGTGTTTTTCTGACGCCACTATTGAAGACGGTAGCTTGTTTCTTACTTCATATGTGCCACTTCAGCTTGTTTTGAAATTAGATACTGGAGAAAATACCGTAGTTTTGTGGAAAAATCCTCGTCCTTCGTCAACTAGATACTGTAGGCCTGTACGCTATCGATATTTGAAAGAATCGACTGCAGTATCAGTTGAGGAAGAAGCATATTTTAAAGAGAAAATAAGTAACTTACAGCAAACTGTTTTCAAAAAAGAAGATCAGGAATACCGCGTTACTCATTGCTTGCAATTTACTATGGTAGATGGCAAAGTGTGTAGTGCACTTAGCAGTGTTTCCTCGTCTAAATGTTATATTTGTAATGCCTTGCCCAGCGAAATGAACCAAATTGACAAATGTTTAAACAAGAAAGTCGATGAGAGTAAATATGAATTTGGTTTATCACCTCTTCACGCGTTAATACGCTTCTTTGAATATTTTGTTCATGTCGCATACAAGTTAGATGTTAAAAAATGGCAAGCTAGATCTGAAAATGACAAAATTCTTGTTGCAGCAAAAAAAAAACATATATTCAGACTCAATTTAGAGAAAGATTAGGTCTTATAGTGGATAAGCCCAAAAGTGGCGGAAGCGGGACCTCAAACGATGGTAATACCGCCAGACGGTTTTTCTCGAACTCAGAAATTTCAGCTGAAATTACTGGGATCAAGAAAGATCTCCTAGATCGTTGCTGGATCATACTTCAATGTTTGAATTCGGGATATAACATTAATAAGACGAACTTCGAAGAGTTCGCATTAGAGACAGCTCGGCAATTAGTTGCCGAGTATCCGTGGTATAACATGCCTGCTTCCGTTCACAAAGTCCTAGTTTATGGTGCTAATGTTATTGATCACGCTTTATTGTCAATCGGAGAGCTGTCTGAAGAAGCAGCTGAAGCAACTAACAAACACATCAAATCATTTAGGAGAAATCACACGCGAAAAATGAGTCGCATTTTGACCAATACTGATTTAATTAATAGGCTTCTTCTTCATTCAGATCCCTTCATAACAGGTCTACGAAAGTTACCTGTCAAAAAAAAGAGTGTACTGTCAAAAGCTGTTTTAGATTTGTTATGTATTTAAAGGTAATTTTGCCAATATTTCGTATAGTTTGTAGGTTGTTTGTATTTAGAAAATAAACTTATTTTATGTATTTTTGCTATTTTATTTTATTCTTTTGTGGTTATTGTTAATACAAATAACCATTATTTACAGTTTTACTATTAAAATTCGCAATATAAAATGTTTTAGATACATCGATCGTCTAAAATAAAATTACTGCGAGACATTTTTACACCTAAATGTTGTTAAGAATTTTTTAAACTTATATAATATATTATAATTTTAATTATTTACGTTTACCTAAATATATTCCAACGTGTAAAATAATAAAATACTTTTTATAACGGATTTGTGTATTTATGACCGCCTTTGTATGAAACCTGAATCACTGTGCGGCGCTGATTGTTGTCGCGGCACGGCATGGCACGGTAAAGGATTTTATTACTGATCAAGTTATTTTTATTCTTATTTCAATGAGTTTAGAATTCATATTACTTTACGACATACTCCAACATGCCGCGGCATGCCGCGTCATACCAAAGCGTCCTTCGGGCTACCGAAACATGCCCAGCAGTGCCGTGCCACGACGTCAGTCAGCGCCGGCCCTTAAACATTAAGGCCAGTTATCAATAGAAACACGCACTCTCTCCATGGGAAAATTCTTCACTGCCAATCTTATGGATTGTTCTAGGGACTCCAAATTATCATGGCGTTTAGAGCATGCCATACTCTCTAAAACAGACTATAAATCATAATCCAGCGGATTAAGATCGGGACTAGATGACGGCCAGTCTTCAGTTCTGATGAAGTCCGAAACATTCGTTTCCAACCACGCTTGGGTGGATCGAGCTTTATGACGCGGTGCTGAGTCGTGCTTATTAAAGGACCTTTCTTGGTTTTGGAATATGGTGTTGTTAAGAGGCTTAACCTCCTTCTCAACAATCGTATCTTAATATACTTGTGCCGATGTTTTGACACCTTTTGCACAAAAATATGGCCCAGTCACTCCTTGATATCTAACACGCTACCAAACCATCACTGAAGTCGGATAATGTGTACGTTGTACTCTGCTGACCTAATGGGAAGCTTCTATAGAACTTTGAGCATAATCTCGGTCATTCTGCTTGTTCAAACATTGCTCAATAGTAAACATTACCTCGCCAGTAAATTAAAAAAAAAATGTGACCTCCCTTTGCGTACCGCTTAAGAAGTTGTTTTGATATTACCATCCTATTCATTTTTAAATTATCAGTTTAATAATGATCAGAGCGTGTCTTATAAGCTGTAAGTCCTAAGTTATCTTTTGAAATACGCGACATGGTTCTAGGTGCTATATTCATTTCCCGAAATAAAATCTTTTGCTGTGATTGCCTTTTTCGTACGAATACTACGTGGACGGCCAGATCTTTTTCTGTCACAAACAGAGGATGTTTCATTGTACATATCAATAGTCCGGTACACAAACATTCGACTAATACCAAGCTGACGGAGAGTTTCAAAAATTGCATCTGGCCTATACCTACTTAGTGTAATCCTATCACAGCAATTCGGTTCTATTATCACCCCACTCCATTTTAATATCACAAAAGTATTTAGCACTGATTGGCATTCATATAAGAATTCACAGACAGATTCCAAATTCAAATGTAATATTATGTATTTTGTAATTGTAACAGTATTTATGGCCAGACTAAGTATGTAGGTACTAAGTGTGAGTGTGTTGTGTTTCTCCTGGGAGCAGTGTTGTCTGAGTTATTTGACTCCTTGAAAGGTATGACAGTCACGTAATGACTGCCAATACGAGTGAAATTAATAACATGGTATTAAAAGTATGGTGCTTTTGCAGTTAGCAATTGTGTTTGTCCTTTACGCTGACTACGAAAGCGCAGCGACAAATTTTTTTCAGTACGTCATTAATCCGTACAGTACATACCTACTACTACCTACAGTATTTCAATCCTCCATATGCTATGGTGAACACATGCTGCTAGACGAAACATATACTCCTTTGCCACCTTATTACTTAGTATAAGAATTCGTGATTAATTACAGTAACATACGAAGAAACGACGCTTTTTAAAAATTGTAGAATACATTCTATACAGTCACATCTAAATGATTACAGATTAATTTAATATTTAATTCAAAATACAATCTAATGCATATGACATTATCAATTTGTTTATGATTAGCGCATATTCAATATTACTATTAATTAGTCCGGTTTCTTATGTAACCTTAACCTTTCACGGTTACCTTCAAATACTATATTTTATTTAGCATACAGGATATGCTAAAATTATGGAAGAGACTTCGTTTGTCTGTACTTAGGCGTAAAATAAGAAGACAACCAAGAGTTAGTAAGTATAAAGATGTAACTATAAAAGACATCATGATATGTCAAGTCTTCAAAGACAAGGCTCGGAAACAGAGCGAACTAGGAAGAGAAATAGAGCAAAAATTTGCTGTATAGAGGCCCTTGTCTAATGAACTTGAGAAGAAGTTTATTAGGCAAAGACCTCCACGCTAAAAGATTGCAGAAATATTAACATGTCTTGTATTTTTTGGTAAAGATCAGCCTATTAAGAGGAACTCTTTGAGCAAAAGCTCCTTTATATTTGTCCAAAGCTTTGCCGCGAATCTTTTATTACCAAGTTGGCAACTCACAAGTAAAACCTATGTTGTTGCAAGCGACCACTTGATAATAAAGGAAAGCCGATCCTAGCTTCTTAAGGGTCTCAAGCTATATAGAGAGAGGGCGATTCGCGCATCATAAGTTACACAAATTTTGTCAAAATAACTAAATCTTTCAACATAGCCACCGTCTGTTCATATTTAAATACACGAATATTTATTAAATATTCTCATCAGTGTAATAACTTTTATTTTCAACCCATTCTTCATGCGGATATGCAAGTCAAAACAAAGTAAATTTGGAGTATATTAAGTTCTCAAAGCAATTTAAATAATTTGTTTACATATTATTTCATATAAACACGCCAGGGCGGGTCTAGGCTAGCCATAAATCGCATTGGAATCGTTCGTGAGAGTTGTCTTTCTGTAGAATTATAACGTAAAGCATGGAACCAAATCACGCTCGCTCCTACGCGCGGCGGGCAATATTTCTTGCTCGGTGAATTACAATGACGTAGTACTTACAGCTAAATTTACAAGTTGATTATCTATCGATTCGTATTAAAGTAGCTATAATATTTTAAACTTGGTTGGTTTATTGATTAAGATAGAAGATAGCGATAGAAGATAGAGATAATAAAGTTTCAAATAAACAACGCGATAAAATCCGTATATAGTACTTTAATTTCAACAGACATAGAATATATTTTTTTATCTAGCCCGACGTTATAAAGAGTAACTGATTATTAACTTGACAATTTAAGCTTTTATTTTTGGCGGGCATGTCACTTAGCTAAAACTTTTTAAATATGTACATATAATGTTTTAGTTTATTTATTTTTTGTGGACCCCATACTACACTTTATATTTGAGTATTGGTGTGGGTGAAAGGCTCACTTGAGTCATCTTGTCTACATGTCATACTTGTTATTATTTTGAGGATTTCCACTTGTAGGCAGAGGACAACGATGTTTCATTTTACCTCAAACATGTTAGTAAATAAACATATGTTATCCGTACATAACATAGTCTGTTTGTTACGTTTTTACAGTTAAACCTATATTATATTGTTTCAAATCTCAGATAATCTCAAATGGATTGCCAGCTTTCTGGATGGTCGGAGCATTACAGTCGTCGTTGATGGCTGCAGCTCCGAAACCAAAACCATTAACGCTGGTGTTCCTCAAGACTCAGTGCTCTCCCCAACGCTGTTCATTCTGTATATCAATGACTTGTTGTCAATCGAGAACATACATTGCTATGCGGATGACAGCACGGGTGATGCGCGTTATACCAGCTATCAGAATGTCCCTCGGAGCATGATACAGGAAAGACATACACAACTTGTGTCTGAAGTCGAGGACTCTCTTGGGCGGACCTCCGAATGGGGTGAACAGAACTTAGTTCGATTCAACCCCTCGAAGATACAAGTGTGCGCGTTTACTGCCAAAGAGGACCCTTTTATCCTGGCGCCACAGTTCCAAGGAGTTACTCTCCATATCTCCGAAAGTATTGGGATCCTTGGCGTGAAAATCTCGAATAAAGTCCAGTTTGGGAGACACTTGGAGCACAAAGCTAAATTAGCGAGCAAAAAGGTGGGTGTACTGAACAGGGCGAGGCGGTACTTCACACCAGGTCACCGTCTTGTGCTTTACAAAGCACAGGTCTGGCCGCACGTGGAGTACTGCTCACATCTCTGGGCAGGGGCCTCCAAATACTAGCTCGACCCACTTGACTCCCTACAAAGACGGGCAGTTCGAATCGTCGATGCTCCCAATCCCACGGATAGATTGGAGTCGTTGGAGCAACGGAGAGACTTTGGGCCTCTCTACGTGTTCTACCGACTCTTTCACGGGGAGTGCTCTGAAGAACTGTTTGATTTGGTACCAGTGGCCCCTTTCTATCACCGTACCACTCGACAATGAAGCAGGGTTCATCGATATCACCTGGAAGCGTTCAAATCCAAGACGGTACGCTTTCAGCGATTATTTCTCCCACGTACGTATAAGCTCTGGAATGAACTGCCTGCTTTGGTGTTTCTCGAGCGCTATGATATGTCCTTCTTCAAAGGAGGTTTAAAGAGAGTTCTTCTTTTACGGTAGGCAGCGGCTTTGCTGTGTCCTGACATTGCTAAAGTCCATAAGCAGCGGTTACCAGTTTCCATCAGGTGGACCACTTGCTCGTCTGCCACCAATAGCAATAAAAAAATTAAAAAAAGTTTATATTGACAACTTCAACTTTAGGAAAAACTTAATTAGGTTCAAAGATGCGATCGAAGTCGTAGTAGCAAGAAGTTACATAAATAATTCAGATCTCATTAGTAATATTGGATCGGTAATCCTACAAATATTATAAATCTGAACTTTTGTGAATATGTAGATATGTCATGCATGTATGTATGTCTGTCACTCACACACTTCGTAAGCCGTTGAACTGATTTGAATGGACACACAGATAAACTATGTACCTACTAGATCTATACATAGGCTACTTTTTATCCTCGTAAAACGTTCCTGTGTCACGAGCCGAAACTATTCAAATTAAATTCGAACCATTTTATCTTTGAATTTCTGATGTGTAGAATGTAGATGTAGACTTAAAAATTCTAATAACATGCGGACATCCTAAGACATACAAATCGTGTTTTCTCCTAACAAGATCCCAGTATCTTAAATCTACATAAATTATATCGGCATTTTATTAAAAAGCAATACATTTATAATGACGTATGTTTATGATAATGTTATGTTTTGTATTATGTGCCCGTAAAGTAGCTTGTTTGACAACATTCCTGCGGACTAGTTCTGGCTACCTCGAAGATTTTACGTAACTGCGTCGTGATAATATGCAATATTGATGACTTATGACCAAAAATATATAAACATTTGAAATTACTACCGCCTTACGGTTATTCTTATCTTGAATTTGACTAAGGAAGACCATAGACTTTTCAAAGTTATGTGCGTATTAAATAGTTCATTATCGTTCGCTTTAACGGTGAACGAAATCACCGTTAGGAAAGAATTCTCCATAATGTTCTCGAAGGGTGTAAGGGTGTAAAGTCTGCCAACCCGCATCGAAATGGAAATCAAACCCGAGGAATTATACACACCAGTCGCAATCACTACCCACCGAGGCAAACATACTACAGAATGGACGATTTTAGAGATCTGTATTGCCAATGATCAGTATTCCCGAGTACCACTTCCAAGAAGTACTCCGAAAAACAACCAATTTTTTATACATGCATACAATTTTATTTATACAAACAACTGGAAATACTAAAAGCAAACACTCTAGACATGAAAAAATACTAGACAAAGCTTGGCTCATGGTTTTTGCCATTTTTGGTCAATGGTGAGACGCTATATGCAAGCTCTTCAGCATTGGCAAATGGTACAAGCAAAACAAAAAGCATGTTAATATTTATTTTATTAATCTATGCCATATACTACTTTAATGAAAACAAATATTAATAGAATAAGCTTGCGAAGTTTATGTTTACAACATTAAAATATATTATGATTGAGTTGTTCTGCACATTTTCCTGGTATACCTTATTTCAATCACCAATTTACCTATTTAGAGGTCAATGTTGGGACACAATTTACTTATATGAATCATCAATGAATAATGCCTGATATAGGTAGTATGTTTGGATCTTATAGAAATACATTTGTAGTATATTGATTCAATCAATTGGAATGTGTTGTGCAGAAATAATCCAATCCACAAAAACATAAATAAAAGTTATGCTGATTTTAAACATAAGTTCATTTTTCTTGCTACTGTTATCCTTCTACATTATGTTATGCATATGCATAACAAGATGTACTCAATTTGATCCTCAATCACATGTTAATTGTTGAACAGATTTTGATGAAACTCAGTACGGAGATAGATCATAGATTAACACAGATTTGACTAAGGATAGATAGGATGACACAAGTGTAGCAGGCAGCAATTAATAGTTTATAATTAATATTAAAATTGTGGCAAACACTAGTGAAGCTAGTGCTAAACAATATTGTTTTATAAAGAATTGAAATGAAGAATTGAATTGAATTGTTTATCAAAAGACCTTCATACTTATAGATAAATTAAAAAAGAACCCCTAGATGATTTCTGCACAACACGGTCCAATTATATTATCATTGGGTTTTCATGTGAGAACATTCCTAGTGCTGCTAGCACATAGTCTGGAAATGTGCCCAGTGTACTATGTTCACTGCTTTTACTTTACTTATTCAGTAGCAGCCGCATACTGGTGATCAGACAATCCATTTTAAATATCTCAGGCATTCCAAGACCTGACACGTTAAAACATAAAACCCAGGCATAATATCAATGTAAAATGCTTCTGTCTAAGAGTAAGAGTCCTTTGAGGATCTTCTTCTCCCTTAGCCTTTATTATTTCCAAGTCACTTGGGGTCGGCTTTTCTAGTCTAACCGGATTTGACTGGATATCAGTTATTACACGGAGCGGCTGCCACCTGACCTCCGCAACCCGAAGGCTAACGATACCCTAAGGCTAGACCAGTGTCAGGATATTAGAGAGTACTGACTTTCCCAATAACGACTGCCATAGATGTTCATGGCAGCCGGGACCGACGACTTAACGTGCTTTCTGAGGCACGGAGCAGGCGATAATTGTCAATCAATACGCACATAATTTCGAAAAGTCATATAACTTCCGAAAGTTAGAGGTGCGCGACGTGGGTTCGAACCCGAGACCCTCTGCATTGCAGTCTGTTGGTCTCCCACTGAGCTATCGCTGCTTCTTTGAGGATATGTAAACATAATAAAAATTAAAAAAAATTACATTTATTATACCAACGAAAACTATGTTAAAGTTATTGCACAGTATAAATACCACTATGGTTTAAGAAGTTATTTTACCATTATGTCCGATATTAGTGGGCCAGAGTGGATATACAGGCTGATTGGTAAAAGACTGGACATATTGAAGGAGGGTATTCAGTATTCGATTCTGGACCCGAATATCTAAAAAAATAGGTACTTAAAATTTGATCTGATTATCCAATAAAAACTTAATGTGCGGACACTCTTGCGCATATACCAAAGCTAAACAAAACCTCCGCCCCCGTCCCCCGCTACCGCAACCCGCACTCTCCCGAATTTGCACCCCCACCCGTCCTTTTCTTATCAAAGGTCATTCGCCGCCGACAGCTGTGTACGACGCGTGCAGTGTCCACATTTTATGGATATTTCATACAAATTTTAATAAAGGTTTTATTGTAGGTTACACAGATTTTATTATTTTTCTTTTTATATGTTACGTCTGACCAAAAATTATCATGTCCTTAAGTATGTACAATGTTTAACCAGTCACACTGTATATATACATAAATCCACTCTGGCCCACTCTTACATAATGCCAATGTACTTTAAGATGATGCCATGATACATTATTATGTTATTGAGAGATATTTGATTGCACGGATAGCATAGTGGTTTAAGTGGTCACCTCGCCACTACAGCTGTGCCTAGTGTTGTGGGTTCGAATCCCACACTGGACAAAACTTTGTGGGATCCATCCAAATGATTGTTCCGAGTCTGGGTGTTCCTTGTGTCTATTTTATGACTGTTTATTAAAGTCCCTTATGACCAGGGGTCGTAATAGATAGAGTTTTTAAGTACCAAATGACGTCAAATATGCTACTACGAAATCTTAATATGGATATGCCTTTTTTAATCCCGTCCGTTCCATCCCGTCTCATTAAAATTCTTTGTGTTTAAGATATTCTTTTGTGTTTCACGTAAATATTCCACTTGCACGACAAGCCAACTCCGCCATTTTGTTCGTGCCGTCATGGAACACCCAACTATAAGGGAAGACGTAGTGCAAAACTGGATCAAAGACGATTCAGATTTGATCTACGACTGATTGTACGAAGTGTGAAACTTCTGTAAAAGCTACAAAATAAAGCAATTTAGACTTTCGACCCGCATGTTAGTGGAGCTATACATAAAGGAACTCCAAAATCACCAATAAAAAGCAAAAAATGCAATGAACAATGAAAATTTACAAACACAATTGATTTATATAGAGGAAAACTTTAAAATCATTCAATTAGCCCTGGCAAACTTGCAAAAGCAAAACCTGTCTATTACAGAAGCTTTCGAAGTTTTTGTTGAAGAGAGAGCAGTGATTAATTGGACGGGAAATGATGCACTACAAACAAAATTTGAACAAATTATAAGTCGAAATCCAGACTTGGATGTCGTTAGAAATATTAGTGAAACAAACCAAGAAACATGACTTAAATTTGCTCTGCTCACATCGGTTGATGTTGAAAGATCATTTTTATCATATAAGTGGGTCTTGCACCCATATCGAAACCGATTAAAAGAAGAAAACATTGAAAGAATTGTGATAATATATTTTAATTCTTTGGTAAATGATGTGGACGATGAACCTTTAGCTTCCACCAGTGTTTCTAACATAGTTGAAATAGATTCTGCTTGATTTGTTCATTGATTCGTTGATAATGATTAATAAAAAAATATATACTTAAGAGTCAAGTTTGTTTCATTTTTCCATCTCTCTACTCTCTTTGTACATAATAATAGAAAATAATTAAACTTTATCAAGCAGCCAGGCGGCGAGTACTAAAATTCCGTCAAGCGTCATTAGTGTTACGTGTAACGCTACTTAGTTTGTGTTTAACACAGGAAAAAAGAGTTTTTTAAGACAATAATATCAATCCCGGAAGTTTGAGAAAACAATTTTTATTAATCCCAAAGTTAAGGGTTTAAAAGGCATATCCATGTTAAGATTTTGTAGGTAGTTTTACGTCATTTGGTACTTAAAAATTCTACCTATTCCGACCCCTGCTTATGACACAGGATTTATTCCTAGTATGGAAGTTGTCTTTTATAAAAAGAAAAGAAAAATACCTAATATATCTCAATCACTGAAATTACATTCAGAATTCAAAGCTCATGAGTATTTTATAGTCTAAAATTCATTAAGCTTGTATCACCTTTCTATCATTTCATTCATAAGGATAAACCAATCTTACACTGTAAATCAGACTCATTTGATTACAACCCAGACAATTGATGACTTATGTTTACATTTCCAAGTAACAAGTTTTAATAATGGTTATTGTAAATTTTCCTTTCTCTTAGTTAATGCTCGGACTCTAGGGCCCAGCAACTCTAATTCTAACTTTATGCCAAACAAATATAATGTTGTTGATAAATAAATATACAGGAAAATTACAGGCAATTATGTGTTTTACTTTAATATTTTGCCACTCTTTATGGATAACGAGCGGCACTTGTGCCGGTCACTGACATAATTTTATGTCAGTCTGTGTTTATCTTTATAAGCTTAACTAGATAACAAGAGTAAATAATGATTGTGTCATCCGATTGTTTATAGTAATTGACCTATGATCTCAGGTATTTGTTTAATAATTCCAATCAATTCACGGAATCACGAAATCAACATGTGATAATAAAATAAACAAAATATTCGAACGCAGGAAGTGAAAGATAATGACACGGTAACGACAGAAAGTTACAAAAAACATGCATCTCCAGCCCTCTGCAAACTTGTGGATAAGGCTAGAAGGTTTGTCAAGGCGCAAAATATGCAAATTAACAAGTTATTTTAGAAGAACACGTCATATCATATACACAGCAACCAAACAGGTTATGATAAGGCTAAACTTACCTAAATCATCCATAGTTTCCGTTATTCAACAAGACTCACTTTTACTAACACGATACTTATGTTGATACACTATTTACTTATTCTATTTCAAACAATATAACTTGCAAAATACTAGAATAATACTGCAAATCAAGGTTGAAAATTACAACCCAATTATGGCAATTTAGATATTTAGCATTTTTTGGCGTAATGTTGTTGAGACTGAGTGAAAAGTTGTCAAAATATTTTTTTGTTTATTTCCGAACGAACGAATTTTATCAAAAATATATGTATTGTAGTCATACAAGCAACTTAATTTCAATTAAACTGTTTCACTTCTAAAATGACTTTTGATGCAGTCGACCATGATCCACCGCAATATTCTAAATACTACTTCCTCATAAAATTAATATTTTAAAAAACGATATAAGTTTCAGAACAATAATAGCTGTGCTGCCAACTTTATGTATACTGGAAACGTCAATAGAGAACCGTTCTGAAATCACTGTGCACAAACAAATTAAATATATTATATTAATGTGTTACTGTTTTTAGATATAGTATATTTAGCTTAACATATTTATAAATGCATACTATTATTGATAGTGTTTCATTTAACTCATAGATAAACGATCAAATTGTAGTATTATGATTGTGTAAGGTTTAACTATAATTTTTGAACGTTAAATAACTTATAGTTGCTGTATCGATTCACCCCATTCAGTTACTTTCATGTTTATAATACGCCCAATTTTCTCTAATTCATAGTTATAATTAGTAAAGAGTAATTAATACAACATGAGTACTTCAGGTGAGCAGTTAACCTTGGCTAGAGATATCAAAAGAGCTATCGAATTGCTTGAAAAACTACAGCAAAGTGGTGAAGTTCCTGCTACGAAACTTGCAGCACTTCAGAAAGTGCTCCAAAGTGACTTTTTGAATGCTGTCCGCGAAGTATATGAGCATGTATACGAAACTGTTGACATCCAAGGATCAGCTGATATACGGGCTTCAGCCACAGCCAAGGCCACCGTGGCTGCGTTTGCCGCAGCCGAAGGCCACGCACATCCGAGGGTTGTCGAGCTTCCAAAGACGGAGGAAGGTCTAGGTTTCAACGTCATGGGTGGTAAGGAACAAAACTCACCTATTTACATATCAAGAATCATTCCTGGAGGAGTGGCAGATAGACATGGAGGACTCAAAAGAGGAGACCAGCTGTTGTCAGTGAATGGAGTGTCCGTGGAAGGAGAGAATCACGAAAAAGCTGTTGAACTATTAAAACAAGCAGTTGGTTCAGTAAAGCTGGTTGTTAGATACACTCCCAAGGTGTTAGAAGAGATGGAAATGAGATTTGACAAGCAGAGAACGGCAAGACGACGACAGAACTACAATTAACAATGTTGAAGTAACAACTTGTTGCATAGTCAAGTCATGTTTATTAATGGTTTGGTGTATATTATCATTGAGATGATTATCAAGGGAAACAGTGCCAATGACATATGACGGCATAGTTGGGAAGGGTAGTTTAAAATGAACTTACAACTGCCTATATACTAAAGATTTTCAAACTTGAGTAAGCAATGCTTATCAGAAGTACATGTCCTACATGTTGTAATTCCAGTTCTTTAGTCAAGTGAAGAGTGTAATTTATAATAGCTCCATGAATGTGTAGTTCACTATTTATTATGATTGCCAAGAGCTTGAAAATACTTCAACTGTTTGCATATAAATTATATGATGTTATTTTCGGGTGTATGATATCTGCTACTTGTGACTCTACAAATTATATTATTATTGTTTGTGTTTATAAATGTTTAAGCAAGTATACAAAGAGACCTTATAAACATGAAACTTAAATAACAGCACTGCATTTGGTAAACTATTTCACAAGAGCATTGACACCTAAGAGCTAGTGAAATGTGGATATAATATGACTCCTTTACACTTTATTAATTAATATAAAATTATAAAAAGCTGTGGATACTCTGTTATTGGGATTTACAACTTAGCCTTACCTTGATATACAGTAAAATATAATGTCATGTTTACATATTATTCATTCTTCCAACAATATCTGTGTTCACTACTATGTATGAACTATTTAGTATATAAAAAGATTCATAGCATTCGTTTGTATGTAGATAATTTCATGTAACACCAAAATTATTAGAAAATATAGAAGCTTATTTAAAGCTTATACCAAAAGTCATTCATTTGTTGTTTTATAACTTTTAAACCTGCACATACATTAGGATCACATTTTAGACTCATAATGCACTAGAATTTACATGAATTCTCCATTGCATAGTACATGTGGCATATAGCTTAGAACTGTAATCAATATGTTACTTAGTTTTACTCATATGACAGCAAAGACGTTAGAATATATTTATTTACTTATCATTTAGAATTTTAGATTATACCAATATTTTTGTCTTGGCTACCTGGTATAAGTATACCTGAATAAGTTGCTGATATGCTAATAACAATCAAAATACAAATTGATTAGTATGACCAAGAATTTTAACATTTTAGTTGAGAAAGAGACCAATGATCTCAATGGGATTTCAGCATAGACCAAGATGGCAGCTTAGCCAAAATGTTATCTGTCTTCATTTACAATATATCATCAGAATTCATTTCTATGTCATCCCACATTTTTGTTGATGTATTTTATTATTTTGATATAGTTTAAATGTACTTTAGTCCAAATCCAAACAATTAGGCATATTATGTATATAATTTATCAATAAATGATGTAATTATTGTATACTGTTATGGATTTATTTAAGTTGTCAGTATTTGAGAGGTATTAAATAAAAGATTAAATACAATATAGAACTCTTTAATTTTAACTTAATCAATATTAAAAAAATGTTTGTATAACATACCACACAATGATAGATTGAATGTGGTTCCCAAAACAACAGGGAAATACTTAAGATAAATATTTACGTAACACTGAGGGCTATTAAACACAGGAGTTATAATTTATACCAATTTACATTGCCTGAATAAGTATATCACCAATAACAATGTGATCTGGTGTACCTAGCCTTAATAACTAGCTATTTTCGCTTCGTAGACATTGTGATGTTCGGCTGTAAGAACATAAATTCAATTCCAATATATAGGTACAATAGATGGTTGGTAAAGAAGTTATCATTATCTTGATATACATGCAGCTAATAAAGTGCATCTTTTCCTCAATTAGCTGACATTAATTTGCATAACTAAGTACGTAAGTATATTGCTTGGTACTTCATTACAACTGCAAGGCATTTAAAAGA
Organism: Catocala fraxini; assembly: GCA_930367265.1. Classification (NCBI taxonomy): domain Eukaryota; kingdom Metazoa; phylum Arthropoda; class Insecta; order Lepidoptera; family Erebidae; genus Catocala; species Catocala fraxini. The sequence goes on along the minus strand of OV884032.1, from coordinate 22,399,687 downwards.
TTTATGACAAAATGTATTTAATTCATCTATCGGCGTACGGACATAATTCTGTTATTATTTATTAGTTTTTGCCCGCGGCTGAGCTCGCGACTTTCTGGATGCAGGTACACACCTATGTCCTTTTCTGTACGCCTGAAAGTGTATTGCGAAATTTCACAAATATCGGTCGAGTAGTTAAGGCGTTAAAGCGTAACAAAGAATCAAACTTACATTCGCATGTATAATATTACTTAGGATTGTCTCGAGATGGTAAAATTTTCCTTGAATTTCACTTTATTTATAACCCCTGTGTATAAGCAACTGCATGAAATTCTATTACCAGTTATCAAACCCTTTAAAACTATAACCACCATCTTTCTTTGGTTTTTTGGCGGGATCTTCGTGAGCTTTTGTTTGAGGTTTAGTAGTGGTAGATGCTTCTTGTAAATTAAGATATTTTCCTACACCATCTCTGAATACTTTCAACGGTTGTTTTGCTTTTTTCGGCCTCACGCTTGCGCCTTCCGTTTCTGCTTTCCTTTTCAATTCTTCTGCTCTCTCTTTTACTAACTGTAAAGTAAATATAAACAAAAGTCGGATTATAATTGTGACACTTGTCTGAATCATTGGCGTATATTCAGAAGTGGACGGGCCCTTATACAGCGACATAAGAAAAGTGAAAACCCTTTATTCATTAACGTCACACACGTAGATGTCAGTTGTATAGTGTACCTAAGTTTAACCTTTTAGCCGTCCCATTCATGCATATATGACAAAGCAAAATGTGTCCAGCACGCTACGGTCACGACTACATGACAAATTAAAGGATGACATCGTAGCTTGGCGACGAGAGCAGGCTTTTGCTTTTTGACGTGGCGGTCAAAGGGTTAAAAGTATACTGTATTCACATAACTGACCAACGATTAACCAAGCAAACACCTAAACCATTAGATATTTAAACTACTACCAAACTCTATATGATTCCTGTATTTGTATTGGAACATATTGAAACAACGGACTTGGCACTCTCAGACACAGAACAACAATTCGTGAATCAAACAAATCGCACTCTTAATAAAACAGCGACTTAACTCGAAATTTGAAAGTAAGGCAATAGAGTTCAAATTTGTTTAATCCAAAATACTGAGATAAGTCTCTGTTTTATTAAGAGTGCGAAATGTTTGTCCCATGCTAACTCACAAGTCACAACACTGAATAAACTGTCAGTGGCAAACACATAAAACATTACATCATCATCAACCCATTGAGTCGCAGCGGCACACTGGCGGCCAGACACAATAGGTGTATAATTACGTCTGGCATTCCAACAATCGACAGGTTATAACAATAGCCAAGTATTACCTCTTCCTCGGCTTCAGAGAAAGGATCAACGAACACTTGCGCCACGTCGATGACAATGTCTTGTATGGGCCGGTCCTTGTTATCCACTTCTATCTGTTCCATAGCAGTGAGCGTATCCATACCGCCGACTAGCTTGCCGAATATCGTGTGCTTGCCATCCAACTGCTTACACGACCGGAATGTTATGAAACTGGAATAAAATATTACTTTATTTAATACTAGCTAATCAGGTTCCGTTAAATGATACTCGGTGATAATATAGCTTTCTAATGGTAAAAGCATTTTTAAAATCGGTTGATTAGTTTTTGAGTTAAATCCTTTCGAACAAACAAAAAATCAAATCTTTCCGTTTTATAATATTAGTACAGATGTACCTATTGCATTCGAAACGAACCAGTTTCGGATTTAATGAAATCACTAGATTTGTTTAGGGAAATGATAAAATCGTTTCGTTCGTTTTGATTTTAACATATTTCATGATTTGATCAAATCTCTGTTGTTATCATATCCGACATCGTTACTAATATAAATGCGAATGTGAGTTTGCTTGTTACATTTTCGCGCCTAAATACTCGACCGATCATCATGATGCATACACTTTGTTAGAGGAACAGAAAATGACATGGTGTCAACTACTGTTACTAACCTATCCTACATTTACGTGAGCGACGCTACGGGCAAAATCTATTATACTATTGTGGCGACTTCTGACAGACGAAGAAGTTCCGCCTACATCTAACAGATGGCGCTACATATAAATGACGTCATACTATTCTGGATCGCACAAGTGGAGTTTACACAGCGACTAAGTATATATACAAGCTGCCAACATCAACCATCGGTTGGAGGGACATAACACCCTGTTCCTCCACACTATAATACGTAAAGAGAAAACTTTGCAACTTTTTTTTAGGTATACCTATTCCTCGCACGGTGCGGTGGTGTGATTTAGTATAATTAATGTTTGTATTGAGAAGGAACGAAAAACTTTAAATTTATAAAAATATTAAAGTACATATTACCTCATTTCGACCACTGGTTTATCATGTTAATTTTATATACGCTTGTCCCTTCGAAAAAAAAGCGAACCTAACGGAGTCAGCAATGTTCCTGGTACGGCAATAGACTCGCTTCTTATTACGCGAGACCTAGAAGAGCTTGCGAAATAGACGCATGTTATATCTACACCTCTGATATCTGTTCGAAGGTTTGTAGGCGTAGGTGTTTAAATTAATTTTTATATTTTTATACTACTAAGGTGGCAAGCAAGCATACGGCCCGGCCCACCTGATGGTAAGTGGTCATATAGCCTATGGACGCCTGCAACACCAGAGGCATCAATTGCACGTTGCCGATCCTTTAGGAAAGGTAGTGGGAAAGAGAAGGAGCCGGAACGGGGGAAAAGGGGGATTGGCATGACCTCCGACACTCACTCACCGAACGAAACAGAACAGTAGGAATACTGCTATTTCACGTCGATATTCTGTGAGAACTAGTCCTTCCCCGGTCGAGCCGGCCCATTCATGCTGAAATCGGTGAGGCTCTACCATTGTTGTTGTTTCACAGATCATAACATACATGAGAAACAACTTTAAATGTAAGCATAACGGTAATGTAACATAATTATATAATGTGTGTATATAAGTTTCGTCTAACGCCCCACCATCTTTCAAAAGCACTGCTACTTACAATTGTGATCCATTAGTGTTAGGTCCAGAATTTGCCATAGACAATACCCCTCGGCCTGTGTGGTGTAGGTTAGGTTTCACTTCATCCTCGAAAGGCTTCTTCCAAATCGAATCACCGCCTAGTCCTGTACCAGTTGGATCTCCTCCTTGTATCTAGAAAAACAAACAAAAAATCTGGCAATTTCAGGACAGTGCTCTCTATATTGTCGTGTAAAGCAGCAAACAGAGATTACACAACCAAGACTAAATAAAAATCGCAATAATAAAATCTGGTAAAACACAAACTTAATCCTTGCCGCCCATTTATTTTATTAATTATAAACATATAAAAAGCTTGTCTCTTTCCTAGAAGAACAGGTGAAGACTTTTTTCATTTGCTGGGATGCTAACACATCTCTCTTATTTCATTAACTTTTATTACATTTTGCATGCATACTCATCAGTTTAGTAGGGTAGGTACTCTTAACCTGGCCTTTTGCCAGCATGTCTTTGATCTAAACCATCTTAGTACTGCACTTTTAATAATCCTTACTAATATTTTAAATTCGAAAGTAACTTTGTCTGTCGGTCTGTCCGTGTGTCTGTTACCTATACACATGGATAAATTTTGATACAGAGGTAGTTCAAACTCTGGGAAAGGACATAGGCTACTTTTTATTAATGTAGGTACCACGTGGGCGGAGCCGCGCGCAAATGCTAGTTACCTATAACTCATATTGCAACTATCTGCTTTTTATACTTATTGATAACAAACTTGTGGCGTATGTATATACACACAAGCAACATATAAGTTTATAAGGAACCTGGAATCGAACGGAGCATCATACGTCTAGCCGCGTCGAAACCAAGCGACGCGCGAAGGCGATCGAACGGAGCATCATACGTCTAGCTGCGCCGAAACCAAGCGACGCGCGAAGGCCATCGAACGGAACATCATACGTCTAGCCGCACCGAAACCAAGCAACGCACGAAGGCGATCGAACAGAGCATCATACGTCTAGCCGCGCCGAAACCAAGCGACGCGCGAAGGCGATCGAACGGAGCATCATACGTCTAGCCGCACCGAAACCAAGCGACGCACGAAGGCGATCGAACAGAGCATCATACGTCTAGCCGTGCCGAAACCAAGCGACGCGCGGAGGCGATCAAACAGAACATCATACGTCTAGCCGCGACGAAACTATCTCACGAACTGGCGACGCGCGAAGCTACCATCTGTTTTTATAGTGGCACAATTTTTACACACGCACACACGCCTACGCCCTGCCGGCTGATCTACAACCCTAACGGTTACCAGCTACGGACCTGGCTTATGCCCGCCGGCTGATAATGCGTTAAAATCTCATTGAATTTAAACTTACCATAAAATTACGTATAGATCTATGAAACTTAGTTCCATTGTAGTAACCACTGTTGCATAGTCTTATAAAGTTGTCAGACGCTTTGGGACACAAGTCGCAGTACAACTCGAAGTTTAGAGGTCCCAGGTTTGTCACTAGCCTTACATAGCCTGGAAGAAATCATTTTTATATTTTATCATGTTAGGTTCCTTTACACGTAGCAAGATCGGCCTAATGCCTTGTTAGATTGAAATTGGTGGTATAAGGACTAGGAATAAGACCGCCTAAGTTGGACCTTTCGACTCGATACATACAATATAAACTCAAACTCATATGTGATATTAATAAATCTATTTTAAACATATACAATATAGATTTTACGTCGTTAAGAACATTATAATGCTAATATAATCTCTCTCTCTACGACTCGATGGCGTAGTGGTTAGTGTAACCGACTGCCACGCCTGAGGTCGCGGGTTCGATTCCCGCACAAATCAAACACTTGTGTGCATGAACATGGATGTTTGTCTTGGTCTGGGTGTTTCTATGTATAATATGTATGTATTTACAAAAAAAAAGGTATATATGTATGTTTATCCATTGTCTAGTACCCATAGTACAAGCTCTGCTTAGTTTGGGCTAGATGGTGTTGTGTGTATGTGGTAGAATATTATTATTATTATTATTGTGAGGAATTGCTTGAGAGTGTCCTTTATTCACCATTGTGCCAGCACTTTCTAAAATAGTTGTATACCAAATGATTTCAGAGGCATTTTCTCCCATGGTGATGGTATGCACGATGGTATTCGCGAAGAATAAATTCTATCATATAAATTAAAACTTTGCTTACCTTTTTTCTTAACCCTGTCATATTTGACGTCATCCTCGCATATGATGGCTGCTTCGTGCACTGTCTCTGGCATCATTGCTGTTGAAGTGAAGCTGGCAGCCACCATACCAGTTGAGTAGTGAGCTGCATTGAACTTATCTGCTACCTGCATAAATTACAGAAACTGAACCAAAAATTCAGCACATATTTACAAGGAAAACCTCTAGAATTAATGCACCTCTGAAAAGGTTTTCTTTAAAAGAGTAACTGTTTAAGAGTAACCTTTCAAGGATCTAGTAAAGGAATAACTAGAAATAACTTAATGGTATTCAATAATATTGTTGGCCAACCAGTACATAGTCAGCTGGAGAGGTCATATCTAAACTCAGTACTGAGACTATTATTCAGTAATAGAGTGGTAAATAAAGAGAGCTGATGTAACATTATAGTCATAAATAGAGTTAAGGCTAAACTAATTATAATATAAATAAAATTTAAAAGAAAAATCTACAATAACATTTCCATGTGAATATTGACAAACTTTAATTACTCACTTTATTATTAGTTCTAATTGTAATAGATTTTATATTTTTATTTTTTATTTTTATTTGCTATACCTAATTTTATTTGATTTATTAGTAATATAACATTTACAATATATTTACATTATTCATTTTATATTTCTATTTGATTGTTAAAATTTACTGGATTTTGATATAATTTAATTGTTAAACTTAACTTTAAAATTGATATTTCGTCACTTATAATATTTATCATTGTTTCTTATGTCATATTATTTATGTAATGTTTAAAATGTAATGCATGCTGAATTCACCTGTAATTAGTTATATAATTGGTTAGACTCAAAATGTTTGTCTTATGTGTATGTGATACTGTAGTAACTGTTGGTGAATCTTAATAAATAAATAAATAAATAAATAATCAGTTATTGGTTCAGAGACACCAACCTCTTTTTTAACTTCTTTTTTCTCTGGGGCCTTGTATTCCTTTTCCAATTCTTGTAGAATGTCTTTTGTTTCAGCTGAGACATGCTTAAGTCTTGCATGGGGATCCTTTCTCAATGCAATTTCCTCTGTAAACATGATTGCATAACATTTAAATCTAAAACATAGCAATACGCACTGGATAAAATTCACAATTAATATGTTTTTAAACCTCAGGACAGACTAGTAGGTAAGTCAGTTTTTTATCTATTATCAAATAGATATAAAACAATCAATGAAAGTTATATAATTATAAGTCTACTGGCTGTCCTATGAGACCACATACATAGGAATAAATTTAAGCTTTCCTCTCTGTCATTTATTAATATTAGGCAATGCTTTCTTATAAGGTACTAAATAATAAAACCTAACTGGTAAATTTACGTATACAAAGAAATAAAATTGAAGAGTCTGTTTGTAATGTCAAAGTAGCAGCTATATAATCTATATATATAAAACTTTTCCGTTACTGAGTGACTGACAGACAACGCACAGCCGAAACTACTGAACGAAAGGAGCTGAAATTTGGCATGTATGTTCCTTGGAGAGTGTAGGGGAGCACTAGGAGAGGATTTTTGGAAATTCCACCCCGAAGGGGGTGAAAAGGGTGAAACCCGATATTCACACGGGAACGGGACTTACGCGGGTGAAACCGCGGGAAAACTACTAGTATAATATAAACAGCAAACAAAAAAATATTTAAAATTTTATCTTTCTGGCTGATTTCTGTAATGGCTGAACCGATATTGATTTTATAAGGAGTAACTTAGGCCACGTTTATTTTAGAAAATTTGAGATCAGCGAAAAGAAAACCCACTCCTTAGAAATCGCAGGTAATAGCTAGTATACTATATAAACCATATTTATCACAACTTGTGTGTAGATAATTATGACATTACACTGAAACCAAGCAAGTATATATTCATTGACAATAGGAACTTTAATTCATACCAGGCTCATTCATTTTAAACAGTACCTAGATTGTTTGATTTGGAGTAAGGGGAGAACGGAATCAAACATCTATCCGAGGCAAGCCAATTCCCTTTGCACGCGCTAGTAGTTCGTCAGAATAGCTGGCGGCGGTGGCCTAGGCCACGGTAATGCTCCCTGCTAGACAACAGATCGTGGTGCTAGCGTTCTCCCTGCTAGACAACAGAAGGGGCTCTGGCGACCGAGCTATGGCGGGATAACTATTAACCCAATCGGGAAACCGACTGGAAGAGGTATCAGTGACCTTGGAGCCTAAAAAGCTCCTAAAAGATCTGATGCAGAAGGCAAGAGGAAACCACTGCACTAATTTCCCAAGAAAACCATATGAAGAAATGTCCAATAGATTGCGTGATTTGTCATGTGACCCAACTGACCCTAGGCGTCATGTAAATAATGTAAAACCAGTAGTATATTTCTCACCGTGCAACCAGGTTGCACGGTGAGAAATATACTACTGGTCAATGCGATATTGCGGATGACCAGATACCTTATGGCTTTAAAACCATTGGTCAAAGCTCCAAACAATCTCCATCAAAGAATCAGCCACGAGTAGGAACATGGAATGTAAGAGGCATTATACAGCCAGGGAAACTTGAAGTAGTTGAAAGTGAAATGGTGCGGTTCAAAATTGACATATTGGGTCTTAGTGAAGTTCATTGGTGGGGTAGCGGACATTTTGCTACAGATAAGGGCACTATGGTCTACTTTTCGGGATCTGATGAGCAAAGTCGTCATGGAGTGGCCTTTTTGGTAACCAAGAGACTGCAAGGTGCCATAAAAGGATACCAATCACCCAATGACAGGATAATCGCTTTAAAACTAGACGCTAAACCCGTTGCAATAAACATACTGCAAACTTATGCACCAACATCAGTATCTCAGAAGAGGAATGTACAGAGTTCTACGGTGCTCTGGAAACCCTTCGAAGCTCCATACCATTAAGGGAAATGACTATAATAGAAGGAGACTAGAACGCAAAATTGGTGTAACAACCAATGACGTCTTCAATGGCACAGTGGTCGGGAACTATGGTTTAGGAGTAAGAAATGACAGAGGTTAAAAATGTTTGCACTTTTGTGCAGAAAATGCGCTATTAATCATGAATGCATGGTTCGAACAACATAGAAGGCGACTTTACACATGGACTTCACCATGTAGGAAGTACAGAAACCAAATAGATTTTATCACAATTAAGGCGAGGTGGCGTTCATTAATCACTAATTGCAAAACTTTACGAGGAGCAGACTGTGGAAGTGATCATCAGCTTTTGATAGCTGACCTGCGTGTTCGTCTCAAGGCAATCCACTCTATGCCCAGGAATACCATACCTCTCACGAAGCCCTTTCTGGAGCTCTTTAGAAAAACAATTGAACCATAGCTGGCAATTTTGAAAATAGACCCCTTTGATGCTAGTGAAGAGGACTGCACTAGATTAAAACGGGAAATAATTGCTACCACTGAGGAAATAAGTAAGACACACCAATTTGCCAAAAGAAGAAAAAAAGAATGGATTGTTCGTTGAATTTTGTTGGTTGATTGATTCGTGATGAGTCCTGAAAAATGATAGAAGAAAGAAGAGCTTTAAAGGAAAGTCGTGTTTCATCTGATAACAGGGGAGAGAAGTACAGGGTTTTACACGCAGCGGTTTAGAGTATGATAAGAAGGGTGAGAGATACTTTCATCAATGCCATATGTTAAGAAATTGAATAGCATGCTCAGAAATTACAGAGACAAGATCTTTTCAAAAAATTTATACAACTGTTCAAGCCCAACAAACCAAAGAATTGGATCATCTACGACAGTAAAGGTAACGCCTTGACAAACCTAGAACAGGTTCTCAAAAGATGGAGGACTTACTGTCGATACTTAATACAAGGTTATTCTTAGTATAGTGAAAACCTTTCAGGGGGTGATTATACTTGTTATTATAAACAACTTTTGTTCTGGGGGTAGTTTTCAGTACCAAGTACCAAGTACAAGTACCAGTACCAAGAATAACCTTGTATAAAGATGATTCACGGTACGCCATAAACAGAGTTTGGAATGGTTGCACAGAAGAACCTGGAGTTTTGCTTTCGGAAGTAGAGAACTCGGTGTAAAGGTTGAAGAACAACGCTATTGGTCCTGACGGGATATCGGCCGCCATACTACAGAATATCGGTAGTAATGGCATTGCAATATTACACCAGATCTGTAACAAAATATGGAAGACTGCACAATGGCCTGTGGACTGGACACAATCAGCAATAATCCCTCTTCATAAAAAGGGATCGACGCGAAAATGCGAGAACTACCGTACGATATCTCTAATGTCTCACGCTAGTAAGGTACTACTTCAAATAATCAATAGCCGGCTAGCTGCGTTCGTTGACAGACAAATACCAAGTGAACAAGCAGGCGTTGTTTCAGGAAATGGCACTCGCGAACAAATCCTGAATATCAGGCTATTGATAGAAAAATGCAGAGAGTTCAACATCCCTATGGCGTTATGCTTCATTGATTACGCTAAGACTTTTGACTGTCCAATGGAGCACTATGTTCAATATACTGAGAGAAATGGGTGCCCCGGAACATCTTATTATTCTCATACAGAATTTCTATCTGGATGGCAAGTGTTTTGATAGAATAGAATATCAAAAATTTAAACCCTACTCTACAGAAAGAGGCGTACGGCAGGGATGCATTTAGTCACCAAAAATGTTCAACTTGTTAGAAGAATACATTATTAGAAGAGCACTCGAGGGCTGGGAAAGTAGCATTGTTGTAGGTGGGCATAAAATAAATAACTTGAGATACGCAGATGACACGACCATAATTGCATCTAGTGAAGAGGAGTAAGGATACCTTACAAGGATAGAAAAAGAAAGCGTTAGACTCGGCCTCAAAATCAACGTTTCAAAATCCAAAGTAATGTTGGTAGATCGGGGACACAAACTCCTTCCTTCACTAGCCCTCTAAGACTATGAAAAAGTAGATCAATTTGTTTACCTGGGTTCCCTCATTACGAAAGACGGCGATTGTACTAATGAGCTGGGCCGTATTATAGGAATGGCTAAAAGTGCAATGTCAAGCCTTGAGAAAATTTGGAGGAACAAGTGTATACGTCGAGCTACCAAAAAAAGTCTAGTGCATTCCTTAGTATTTTCTATTTTTCTGTACGGAGCTGAAACCTGGTGCCTCAAAAGTCGAGACATAAGTAAAATAAGCGCTTTTGAAATGTGGTGCTGGAGACGAATGCTAAAGATACCATGGACAGCCATGAGAACATACATATCAATTTTACAAGAGCTCCACATCAAAAAACGACTCACCCTTCTATGCCGAAAACGTCAACTAAGCTTCTTTGGTTATATAATGCGGTCACATATGCATGAGTTAGAGAAGCAGTTGATCGTGGGATTCCAACACGATGATGCAAAAGTATTGTAGAGGCAACAGGAGTAATTCTACATCGATCTATTGAACTGGCGCAGGAGAGAGGCAATTGGAGACGGATAGTATATGGTCACGATCCACATTAGTGAGAGAATGACAAAGAAGAAAGAAGAACCTTGTTATAATTTTACACAAAACTAGTGATGTGACTTTATATTGTTCTTTAAGTATGTGATAGATTATGCATAGCATTGCTTTAGAGCTGAATACAGCGGCAAATTTCAATCTTTAATATAGGGATTATTTCAATAATTTTATTGAAAAATTTAGATTCAATAAAATTATTTTATAATAATATGAAAAATAGATTCAAATATCTAAATTTTTTTAGATATTTTATATCATATCTAAAAAAATGTTGATATATAAACCTAATTTGGTTATTTATGATATAAATAACTTTGGTTATTTATGATATAAATATGTTTAATATTTATATCATAAATAACCAAAGTTGTTAAAACGATGAGAAGGTTCATTATGCAGCAGATTCCTGTCAAGTACTACTTCATAGATTGTTTTTATTTAATTTATTATAACTTAAGCTTAAGACAGAAAGGTATAGGAGTAATCTTTATATCTATACTAATATTATAAAGCTGAAGAGTTTGTTTATTTGGTTGAATGTGCTAATCTCAGGAACGACTGGTTCAAATTGAAAATTTATTTTATATATGCCATAGGATATATAACATCACGCTACGACCCACAGGAGCGGCGCAGTAACTATAAACGCGAGTGAAACCGGAGGACATCTAGTAACTAATATTTACCTTCAGTTTCTACTCTCAAATTATTCTTCACATGATGAAATGTAGATATGTTAAACTTGTTCAGATTATTTGGGTCTTGTATAGTAATAATATCATTTCTTGCAAAAGGTGTGTCATTGATAAGGTCTTTCCAATTCTTTCCTTTAATGTTGAGCTGCTCAACCGCTTCATGTGAGAATACATTACCGCTGGTTTTGATTGCAACTATATGAGAGTTCTTTGTGAATGTTTTGAACAGTACAGGACAGTGGTAATCTTCTTGTGAGTTCTTGAAAAATTTCAATTTTGTTAAGGTCTTGATATCTAGTTTCTGAAAAATAGTGGTTTAAAATTTAATATATAATAACTATTATGAAAAGTATTGGTACAATAATTCCAAGTTTATATAGTAAGTTACTGGGTTCCATTCTAAGGTAGAATAGTACAGATTAGTTTTTAAAAAGAAGTCCAGCAATAATCATTCATAGGACCTAAATATAGCTAGTGAAAAGTGTCAGACTTCTTTCAAATCTATGGAGGATAAACAAGCTAGCAAGTGAATTAATATTGACTGCAGAAGCACATATGTGTTAGCCTAAGTGAGTAAGTAGGTTTGAACTTTACTATAATGTCACTTGGTGTTAAGCCAGGATGTCAATTATAATTACTTATTTATCTTACCTTCCCAGTAACAGGATTAATTTTATACTTCTTTACAAACTCTAGTACAGCTTGTAATTCGAATATGTTTCCATCAGCATCACAGTAGGGATCCTGAAATGGTTGGAGACACAAGCAGCAGTGATCATATGGCAAACGCTTGAAACTCGTATCTTCCTCAGTTGATGTGCCAGATCTTTTGCCTCCATATAAAGTAGTCCACTCCGTGTACGTTAAGTACCTGAATTAGCGTTATAGGATATAAAATAATGACGAAAGTGACGCAAAGAAGGTACGAGAAAACAATAACATGACACTTATTCAAATAAACTTACATTTTATCTTTTTGGTGCTGTCTTTTACCCATTTTGTTGAATTAATTTACCTTTATTTTAATATTATAGTTATTTTGTTCAGTTCTAATTATTTATCCCGGATTTGCTGTGATTGCCGTGAAACAAACAAACAAACACGATGTGAAATTATACTAATTAATAATTATGCACTTTTGATATAAATGGAAATTATATATTTGAAAAGAGAGAGATAGCTAAATGAAATACACTGTAGAAGGAAAGAGATGTGAAACTTAAAGCATAAAATTGTCTGGGATCGATATTGGATGGATAGAAACGTGCTTATAGTCATTCTTTATGTCAAATGAAAAGCTTACCAGTAGTAAAATCAAAATGGATACAATTAAATGGCATAGGAATTTAGTTTTGTTTTCTATTAAAAGGCAAATATATTCAATCTTTTGGCGAATAATATTTTAAGGATCTAATTATCTATATATATCTATACATATTGGAATAATTATTTCGATTATTCAATTGATTTGAAAGTCGCGGTTAGCACTTTGTTTTTGGTATTATATAAAAATTATTACTGGTAACCCGCGTACTAAAATTAAAAAGTTAAAATATGTTGGAAAGTGGTTGTGCTTCGTATAATTTTTCTTAATTAATTGTTTTACATAACTAATATTGCTTATTTTTTAAGTGAAATAGTATAATTACTTTAAATTATCTATCTGTAAGTATAAACATTTAGTAAATTTAGTTTTTCAATGTATTTATTTTATATCTGAGCTTGTGTGCATTCTGTGAATTTCAGTGGTTGTTTGTGTTGGTGAGGGTGACGGACAAATGGGTGAAATGTGGTAGAAGTGGATTGATCTTCTGAAAATCTTGCCGGAGTACTGCAATTTCAAGTTTTACTTTAAATAAGGTATATTTTATTTTATAGCTCTTTAAAACAGAGCGGTCAATGTGCGGAAAGTAACAGGCTGCCTATTTACGCTTTGCAGTGGGGAGCATCTAACACGGAGATTCCATTGATAATATTGCACAAAATTTGTACATATTGTGTACGAATTTCTTTGTATTCTATCGGTTGTGTATCGGGAGGCATCTTTTCCATTGAATTGGGTCACTGGTGAATCAAATACTTGATAAATAAATAAATTATCGGATAACGCCAGCCCACAAGATGGCCGACTGTTATTCGTAAGGTACAAAATAAATCTTTTTCCATTACATTTTATCACTATTATTTTGAGTTGTATTGTTTAGTTATTATTAGTAGCGTATTGTTATGTTTGTTTATTTCAGAGTCGATGTTTCGTATATTACTTAGCAGGTTTAGGAATGTCTTTGTTCTAATGATTATGTTCATGCTTGAAGTAAAAAAAAACTGCTGTCCTTTAGTAATTGTGTAATTTTATGTTATTTTTACATGTGTATTATGTAGCCGCATTAATCATCATTACAGTGATGATCCATATTGTGATCATTCATGCTCATTACTCACACTTTCATGTCATTGCACTTTCAGAGTTTTTTGCACATAACATTGTTGTGTCATCAAACCTGTTTATTTTGGGAAGCTTTATTCCAAGAACATTCACATACTATGATGAACAATGCTAACTTCATTGATCCCCATGAGAGCATGCATGTTAATATCCATCAGTATAACAGTTTTCATATTAATTTTGCATCATACATAAGCTAACTAGCTTGTTAACCACTAGCTATTTGGTTTAGCGGAATGAGACATTTGGTGCTTTTAGATAATGTCCGGTGCATCTGGTTCATCAGGGAGTGGAACGGGACGTGGCAGAGGAGGTGCGAGCTCTAGTGGAGCTGTTGCGGACAGCAAACCAGAGGCGAAAGAAAACAAACCAAACCCCAAGATGTCGAAGGCATTAGGAACATCAGCGAAGAGAATCCAGAAGGAGCTTGCAGAGATTACTTTGGACCCACCACCAAACTGCAGTGCAGGACCCAAAGGAGACAACCTGTATGAGTGGGTGTCCACCATCCTAGGACCACCTGGCTCCGTGTATGAGGGAGGTGTTTTCTTTCTTGACATCCACTTCTCTCCAGAGTATCCATTCAAACCTCCTAAGGTAATGATTTTCTCTATTTTTACTTCAGTATTGATTTTTTTAAATTATATTTTATTTCATCAATGCTTATGTGAGAAACTTAACTGCTACACATAAGTCTTCAAATTAAATAAGTATTGCACAGTGATCCATTCAATATTACCACTGGCTACTAGTAAAAGAATCTCGTAGGAGTGTATGAAGTACTTTTTTAGAACAGCACATAAAACTTCAGCACATTTTTTATTCAAATTAAATGCAATAACCAAATATATATAATCAAAGCATACATAAACCCATTACAACTATTTCTTTGAAATATAACCATTTTCAATATAAAAAAAGGAAAACATATGATCCAAAGTGGCAATAAATCTATGACATTTGTTGTTAGGAGTGGAGTGGCCTCCACTACACCACTATCTTTATAGTCATATTGCTATAATTGTTCTTTACTTAATAAGATACTTGACGCAATGACATGTCTTATTTTATTTATTATCCATGACTAATGGTGATATTTTGTTTGTGGAGATGACTAGATTAATAAGAAACAATAGTTATGTCTCATTGTTTTAGTTACATGGTTCAAATACTGGACTGATTGAGGGTTATTATGATTTCCTATAAAAAAATAGTCTCAGTAACAGCTAGCAGGAGTAGATATTAGGAACTTGGTGGTATTTCATTCCCATGCTTAAGAAAACATGTAAATTCTTTAGTCCCGTGCCTGCTCTCAGATTTTTCTGATTGGGAGTTAAACCAAACAGAGTGCTCTTGTGTTTGTATACACACTTATGCAATGTAATAGAGCTTGCCAAGATAAGTAGTAGTCTACTAGACAGACAGTCTTGAGTGAAATGCGGTCTACATGACAATATTTGCTTCTATAGTTGTTTTCTTGAAGTTTGACTAAGCTTTAGTGTATTAGCAAGATGCATTTTATATGATCAACTTTCTTGTAAAAGAAAATATTTAAAAATACCCCATTTCACACTTAATTAATAATATCAATTAAATATATTCGTTTCTATAAATATGAATGTTTACTAGACAAATAGATCAAGGTCACAGAATATTTTATAAGTAAACATTGTTGTTTGCTAAACAAACTGTGATATAGCAAGCATCACATGTGTATATTAGGCTGAGGATTTTCACACCTGCCATTTGCTTACTACATTTATGTACCATAATATACATGTCTCAGGCCTTATCACTATCTGATAGTTATTATCGACAGTGAAAAAGACACCTTGTTACTACTAGTAACAAAGTATGACACAAGGCAAAACTATGCACTAACTAGTAACAAAGTATGACACAAGGCAAAACTATGCACTAACTAGTATAGTTTTGCCTCCTGTCGTATGCGTATATAAAAATCTTGTCACGGTGTTTGTGGTTGTACTGCTCCAAAACGGCTCGAACGATTTTTATGATTTTTTTATGTATATTTAGGTAGGTAGGAGAATAGGGTGTAAAGTATATTTCATATCGCTTGGTGATTAGGGTGTCTCTATCCAGACAGCTTTTTATATTTTTTTGATAATGGCAGTACTACGTTTGATGGGTCAGCTAGTAATGATATAAGAAATATGTATCTTCATATTATGCAATCTATCATGAGGTCCCATTTAAGTCACTGGCAACTTACCGGGCTCAATTTCAGGTGTGCTCCCTAACTGAATTGAACCAGGAATGTCGTAATAGACTGTAAAATTTGCCACCGAACCAACACTCGCTTTGTAAATGCCTTTTCCATATGAAACATATTGCAGTCTAATACCCTGCCCCCTAAATAATTAGCGTGTCTCTCCTGAAAATTGGACGATGCTTTATCATCAATCTGTGTCAATGGCTTTGTAAGAGTTCAAAGACATCATCTACAATTATTTCAACATAATAATGTTTGTAGTGTCCAATAAACTTCTTTTGTACAGAATTTACCTCAAAGGCGCAGACGCGTCCTACCTATGCGTTTTAACTAATAGGTAGATGTTTTTTGCATCCCTAACCTTATTTCTCAGAAAGGTTTGGGTCTGTTTGTGTTCGCTTTTTTTGTTAACGGTTTATCGAACTTATAAAAAGTGTTCTTAATCTTAGTAGGATTTATCTGGTGTTTGCAATCTCGATTAATTATTGTTTAGCTTTTATGATTATACTGATATTATTAGGTCAGTATAGTCATGTAATGTATTCGCTAGTGGACATTATAACTTGACTGACCATTGGCCATTGTGAATATGACCTTAATCATATTCACACAATAGTAGTACCCGATAGGTGGCACTGTTGTTTGTGGTCGATTTACGCCGCTACCAGGTTAGATAGTGTAATATACTTCGTTTCTTGTTATTTAACGGCAAACAAATAAATTAACTGCAGGACGCAATAGTGATCTTCGTAATGTACAAAAACTGTAACTATTAACAAACTATACGACGAGGGCATTCTACTAAAAACGCTGATCAGAGCGCATCGCATCAATCACTGTCTTGATTCATTTTCTGAACTGCTCAAATTATGTTGTAGTAATTAGCACTGTAGCCATACGTATCGCGAATGTGACCTTTACTTGTAGCCATAACATATTTGGACATACATTATAATGTGTCATATGATTTTTCTTAGTCTTCTTCTTTTCGTGTGGTTAGTGGCCAACTTGTTGCCAAGAGTTGTTCAAGCCTCTGTCATGGCTTAACGACTGCTGTCAATTTGACAACAACCGGGACCGACATTTTACGTGCCCTCCGAAGCACGGAGACGCTCGCTCAGATGAAATACCACTAAGCGGTCACCCAGCTATAGACTGACAGCACCTAACGTGCTATCGTTTGCCGATCAGTGAGTGCAACTGGCTGGCTATGAGTTTTTCTTAGTGTAAAGAAGCTTTTTAGTCTATTCGTACGAGGACAATTTTTTAAACAACGTATCTTGTTTTTGTATTTTTCGCTAAGTTAGATAGAGATACCACGAGACTTGTTTTGAGAAAATATCTTAGAGTAAATCAGCATTTAGTATGAAGAATATCGACCTCTCAATCAGCCTGGGATTTTACTGAGTTTTATTGATTGAAAGTCATATTTCTCTTAGAATTAAGTGAATTTGGTCGTTTCGCCTCTTTCGTTCTTGGTTGGATGGGATGGCAGCAATATTCTTGGTAAGTCTGAAACTGGCTGCTCTTCTGAAAGTTTAGTTTTAGCCATCAAATACTGTGTATGCGAAACTGCTCGTCTGTTTGTTATGTTTTCAAAACGAAACGTTTGAATCGATGAAAGTTTCCGTGGATTCCGTGGCGGGACGTAGAAACAGCTTATTGCTTCACAAATTGGGAAGCGTAGACCTTTGTTGGTACACAACATTACTGTGCTTGGTCTGCGAGAAGTAGACCCTTGTAGGATGTTAAAGATAAGCTCTGCTCATAATTTAATTGCGTGGGGAAACCTACCTCAACTTGTTCTGTAGTGAGAAGTCAGTCCTTACAGTTCAGTAAACGTTTGGTTTGCATGTCCTGTTGTTTCAGGAAGAAAGGTTTAACAAATCGGCGAGCCACTTTGAATTAGATTATTTTACATTATGCAACAGACACACGCATTTCTTACGGCCACAGAAGGCCAATGTAAATAGGAAGTTAGGAGATTCTTGTGATCAAAAGTAAGACGCTTGGCTATACCCGCCTTTAATGGAAACTTTTCATTTCTGAACTAAAGTTGTATTAACATTTTTTGCGCGATCCTGGTTTTTGCTTGATGTTGGAACAAAGACTTATTCTAAGAATTAAGGCTTCGGGCTACATCTGCCCTCGTCTTGCTGTTTTGTTTGCTACGACACTGGTTTGAAGGTATGACTTGTGATAGGTATGATCTATAGGTTGGTTTATTTATACTAGATAATTATATATTGACTTTAGCTAATTTGATAGTCTTTAGCGTTATTGCGAATGCACTGCACGATTGTAAGGAGTGTTGCCCTGGTCGCCGTCGGTATTGGTATTCTTTTATTGAAAGAGGTCTCACATCGACTTTGGAGTAATTAATTATGGTTTTTCTCTTGACTCTTAGTTTGGCACCGATTAATGAGATTCGATTGAGAGTTTAGTTACAGCTGGTATTATAGAAAGTATTTAGACACGTATATCCACGTTATCGCGTATAGCCTATTGGAATATACAGATATGAGGAGTGAGTGTAATTTGTTTCGTACAAAATAAGATTTATACGAAAAAATCCATTAACTGTGTGCGCGGATAGCCATTATTTTTCATCCCAATACAAATAGCGGTGACGTCACAACAACTACCTGAGAGTCCTTTTCCTTGAAGTGATTTCCTTTGTCTGAGCTCTCACATTGTCGTATGTCGCTCGAGGGATAAATAAACGTATAGACGGTCTTGTTTTATTGTACGCTAGCCGCGAGGCGAACACGTTGATGAGACTTTGTCTCCGCGATGGCTTCGGGTAATATGTACAAATGAGGTTTTTGCTGTTAGCTTTAGTTCTACTTACCTAATATTCTTAAAAATAGTCCTACTTCCGTAGACTAGGCTCTTTTATCTTTTGTTATGCCTGCCCAGCTACATAAGTTTTGCAGTGTTTGCGCAGGCAGATTGACCCAACGTGCCATACGTTGGGTCAATCTGCCTTATATGTTACGTAAACAGCTATTACCATCTATACTTCTCAGGCATCTTAGTCAATGCTTGTATCATTCTTAATAGCATAAGTAAAAATTCCTTTGCAAAATGAGATTGTAGCCTTCACACAACAGTGGGTTTATATGAGGGCTTAATTAATGAATAAACAAATGCTGCGTATTTGCTTGTAAATAACTGCGTTTTGTACTTTAAAATGCTTATTTATCTCACAAGTATTGCATCGAGAAGGTTTTAAAGATTTTCAGTAGATTTTACTGAAAATCTTCAAAACCTTCGCAATTATAATGATATGTTAGTTTGATAAACATATCTTTGGTTTATTGGAGGAAGCTTTTGTCTCTGCCGATTGTGAGGAACTGAGTTCGATGCATTAGTTGGGCAACTTATTATTGGGTGTATATGACAGGTTACTTCGAGACGCGCCACAAAGTTGTTTT
Organism: Catocala fraxini; assembly: GCA_930367265.1. NCBI lineage: Eukaryota > Metazoa > Arthropoda > Insecta > Lepidoptera > Erebidae > Catocala > Catocala fraxini. The sequence goes on along the minus strand of OV884032.1, from coordinate 22,380,162 downwards.
GTATACAGTACAGGCCATAGGCACTCTCTAATTATTTAATGTTTAACATGACTAGAAAAATATGGGTATAACACATCATTTCTGCCTTGTCCCTCGATAGGACAAGTTTAATATCTTTATTATGTTGTAATAACATATTGCTTTCGTTATATTACAGGTGACATTCCGGACTAGGATATATCATTGTAACATCAACAGCCAGGGTGTGATATGTCTAGACATTCTCAAAGACAACTGGTCGCCTGCACTGACAATATCAAAAGTTTTACTATCAATATGCTCGCTGCTTACCGATTGCAATCCAGGTAAGAAATTCCGATACATTTAACACTGAATGGATAGTGTGATAAAGCTGGCCACTTATGCTGTACTTAAAACAGTTGAAACCATATCTATTAGTGGTTTTTATAGCAATACGAATTTTTCATAGTATGGAGCTTATGTAAATCTCTAGTACAGTAGTACATAAATAGGTTATTGATATCCACCTTAGCCATCTCTTTGGAGGGTATAAGTCTGATCCCCACATGAGGTATATAATATTGTAATCAACAGAGATTTTCTTTTACAATTTTTCAGCGTTTGTGATGTTTCGTGTGATTATCTCCCTCTAGGCTAATTAGGCTTTTAAATACATTGCGGCATAGTGTAGATATAAGAGTTATAAACTATGTTGTTGATGTTGAAAGAAAACAGTACTGCTATATTTTATAGTACAGGTGTCCGAAAAAAAATGACATGTTGAACAATATACAGCCTTGGCCAAAAGTATTAGGCACCCCCAATATAGTTATCACACACCTGTGCTATTTGAACAATTAAACAATATTCTATAGAACCGCGATACCGGTGTCATAAAACACTATTTAAGACAAGAGGCGGCATTTTTTAAGCAGTCGTAAAACATCTGGTGCGTCAATAATAAAATTTTATTTTTTCCAAAATTTATTTTTAATGTTTCGTCAGTTACCATTTGGAAGTCTTAGTGTAAAGACAGTGCATTTGTGGTTTTGTGAATTAATTGAGAAGAAATTCATTAGAAAATGCCAAAACGAAACGAAATTAGTATTGAAAATCGTGTAAAAATTCAACTTTTACATGAGCAAGGCAAGACTCAAAAAGAAATCGCGAAGTTGGTGAAATGTTCGCGATGCGCCGTTCAATCTGCTATCAAACGTTTTGTTGAGACTGGCTCTCATGCAAATAAACCAAGAACAGGCAGAAAACGCGTGACTACTAGCCGTCAGGACAGAAAACTTATCCGAGAGTCTGTGAAAGATAGAAAAAAAACTTCTTCGGAGCTTGCTGTGGCTTTAACTGAAGAGACTGGACATCCCATAAGCGCACGAACTGCAAGACGAAGGCTAGTAGAAGCCGGCTTAAAAGGTTGCAAAGCTAGGAAGAAGCCGTGGCTATCCGCAGACAATAAAAGAAAACGACTTGATTGGGCTCTGAGACACCAACATTTCACAGAAGAGGATTGGTCTAATGTGCTGTGGCCTGACGAATCAAACTTTGAGGTAAGTTTTTTTAGTGAAGTCTATACCACAATTACAACGATCATTGTTGTGTTTGTCTTCAAACTCAAATGTTATAAAAGTTTGTAATGTGTGTTTTTTTTTGGAATCTACAGGTATTTGGAACACCAGGTGTGACGTTTGTGAGGCGACGCAAAGGCGAAGAATATCACCCAGATTGCGTAGTACCAACCATAAAACACGGCGGAGGCAGTGTAATGATTTGGGGTTGCATGGCTGCGGATGGAGTCGGCAAAATGTTTGTTTGCGAAGGTCGCATGAACAGTGAAAAATACATTAATGTACTGGAAACTGCTCTCGTACCTTCGCTTTCGTGTATTTTTGGCGACACTAACTTAAATGGTGTGAAATTCCAACAAGACAATGCTCCGTGTCACAAGTCAGCTACTACGATGCGCTGGTTTACTGAAAATTGTATTGATCTGTTAGATTGGCCTGCCCAGTCCCCGGATCTAAATCCTATTGAACATTTGTGGAGTATTTTGAAGAGAAAAATAAAAGAGCACTCGATAACATCAAAAACTGCTTTAAAAAACACGTTAGTGCAAGAATGGGATGCAATTTCTCCAGAGGAATGTGCGAAACTTGTACGTAGTATGCCCCACAGAGTTGCTGCTGTCATAAAATCAAAGAGTGGCCCAGCAAAATATTGATGTTTTTACAATATTCTAATGGAAATAAAGTACTTTAATCATTATAATTAGTTTTATTTCTCTCTAAGCCTGAAATATGCAGTAATTTATAGGGTGCCTAATACTTTTGGCCAAGGCTGTATAATTCGCCTAAACTAAGTAAAATAGTAATACATACTTCAAACACGGCTCTATGTGTTCCAAGTATTTAATCGCATGATTGAAGGAAATCAGTGTTGCATTTTCCTTATTTTGAGTACTGTATACATAAAGCTAGCAAGGTTGAAACATAATGTATTTTATCATGAGGTGTCACTGTTTTCAAAACAGTAAAATTACAATTCTAATCAATGTAAATAGAAACAGCCAGTTTTACTAAACTTTATCTGAGTCACTTTTAGATTGTACTATTTTGTGGAACTTAAAACATACCTGGTGAAAGGTGGATGTAATTAAAAAATACTCTTGCCCTAGCAGGGGAATACAGAAATGAGACTATGCCTGATATGAATTATCTTATTGTACCTAATCTGAAATTGGCATACAGTAAAAACAATACTCCATTTTATTTAGTAAGCAAAATTAGAACTTAGCATGAATTTGGGTAATCATTTATGTATGTAGTCGTTTTTAATTTGTCTGTCTAAGTCTGTTATAGTTACCGTACAAATCGGCGACTATTATTTAACTTAATTGAATAAAAACACGCACTATTTCAAATGATCATTTACTGCTTTGGCTAGGTGTTAGATTTTATACACTACTTACCCCAAATACCGTTATAATAATAATTGGTTGTTTTTAGGATTCTAGATTATTTAAAACATATTGATACTGCGTTTATAGAACTTGTCTACTTTCTAACACGAAATAGTAATACGTAGGTCTCACTAGAGGTCAAAGCCCGCCCGTCCTTTCGTCCTTATTCTTGTTTTGTTCGTACCTCCGGGCTATGGTACGGTTTATTTATATCGATACAAGTTTATCGACGTGCCCACATGTACAACAATGGTGATAGGTGGTTACGTTTAGATCTTGAAAGAGTAATAGTTTTAGAACTGCGTTAGTGAATGCGAGCCGTTCGTGAGCTCTTAGGTTCGACTTCGAACAGTAGGTTCAGTTATTAAGTTTTGCCGCCATAAGAAATTTTCGGTAGTAGTGCGTAGTCTGGAACTATCCAAAAGATTGTAATAGAGTTGATTTTCATATCGTGAGGCCTAAAACAATAGCTAGCGCGGATCGGGATGTATAACCTTTGCGGTTATGGGCGTAATACAATGTTTATACGTGTTTAACTATTATTAACGTGTTCTCTTCTCTTATTATAGTAATTGATATACTGCCGCTATACGAAAAGTAAAATTTATAAATAAATAACTCATAGCTGTCCTGTTTTCACATTCACTTCTGAGTTTGCTCTTATATCTGTTTATATGCTCTTTTCGTCAAATAATTGTCTTCTGATGCTAGTAATTGATATTAAATGATGCAATGAGTGTTGTGTGTGTACATTTCAGCTGATCCACTGGTGGGGAGCATCGCGACACAGTATCTCCAGAACAGAGAGGAGCACGATCGCATCGCGCGCCTCTGGACCAAGCGTTACGCGACATGATTCGTCTGTCGCCGCCCGTCCGCGCCCGCCAAGGAACAACCTGCAGTATCATACTCAATACCATTCTGTTCTAAATCCATCCTGTTCACGTAAATGTAAGCTTATTATTATATCCGAACACTAGGACGCTCCGTGCGACACTTTTGTTAACTCACTTGTCATGTAACGAACGTAGCGCACCGAGCGCATGATGTTTATACAGCTTATTAATTTTTAGTTGCAATTAATGTGATGTCAACATGCTTGTGACGGTCTGAATTGTATAATTTTAGAAAGACGAAAGATTTAGTTACGAATTGAACGATTTCTGTTAATGTTTCTAGCTCTGTGTTATATAAATACAGTGATAAGTTTACTAATGAAAGTGTATCGTAGGTTTAACCAGTGATTTGAGTCAATTTTGCCGCTATATCGCGATGATCTCATACACTTCAACTGTTACTACTTATGTGTAAGTATATCTGGAATATTGCGATACCTATTATGATATAAATTTGGTAATAAATCGCATTAGTCTTGTAATATTTTTTTGATTTCTGGTTATATATGCATGTTTTATTGGTTCGATTTATAAAGACATTATTTCAAAGCATTTTAACTGCTGTCAGTGTCTCCGCTCTGTCATAAATCATATAAATATTTTCTAGCAGCAACACTAACCTAATGAATATGATAACATTTAATGTGATATTTGATAACTGGTAGGTAGCTTTTGTCGTAAATGGAGTGGAATATTAAACTTGAATATTCCTAATTATGGATTTGGCAATATATAACACAATTTTATTCCCTAGTTCTACGACATATACGGCATAAAGACAAGCCGTACACATAAAACAGTAGCGTTTTTTTTTAAATAATGAATTGATCTTATTAAATTTTCTACCTCCACCAGTATGTCTTCAAGTGGTAAAAGTGAATGGTTGTAAACTCATTCGGTGTATCTCATGTAATAATATTGGTAATTTTAGTAACTACTCAATATATATCTTGGAGAGAATCTGACAGAACTGGCAGCATTGACAAGTACAAACAACTACAATGGTCTACTCTTAATATTCTTGAACAAACGACTTGATTGATAACTTCAATGCTTTGTAATTATAATTAAGAATATCGAAGCAAATCGGTTGCTTAATTTCTAGTGAGATGTCACATGTTGGCAGAGGAATCAATGAAAATATAGTTTTGTGAATGTATAAATATGATGGCGAAGTGTCGGATGGTCAAAATTGTAGTGAACGTGATCAGCCGGTACTTTGAGTACTACGTATTATATTTATTGTAACATTAATCGAATCTAGTTTGGGTTTATTTACTTTATTTAGCGAAGGCCGAATTAGATCACAAAAGCCTTATTTGACTGAAATCGGGGGAAGTCACATTAGATAGGTTTTTCAACTTGGTCCATTTTGTTAAGGATTAGATAGTCAAATTATTTGGAATTTATACAAGTTCGCGACCAAACATCCTGGCGATATTGTTTGTTTAATTTTATATTGTGCAATTGAAAAGAGGTTTTATAAGAAATCTTAAGTTATATTTTGCATTGTCAGTATAAATAAATGATTTTAACTTTGGTTGCGTAGAATAGGTCTGGTATAATTAATATCCTATTTATTTTTATAATAATGATCTTGTGAAGGTATACATGCGTACTGTGCTGTGTTATCAGTAAGTTTTCGTAAATACGTCATTGCTATACGTTGATATAAAGTGATCCGACAATATTTATGGGACGCCGTCAGGGAAGCAGCGGTTATGGATTTGATGTTATACTTACTACACAACATATCAGTCACCTCGGAACGAATGAACTGTTTTTCTAATAATTTGACAGCTACATCACCTTCATGAAGTGCCAAATCTCGGGCACATTGGCCTCCGCTCCAGTCTGACATCTCCAACTTTTCAAAAATATTCCGTTTAGTATGTAAACAGTTATAGATGTAAGTTATTTTATTGTCTAGATAATGTATAATGTATGTCTTAACCCTAGTACTATAGACTCTTAGCGTTGTAATGATTTTAGCTAAAGGTGTATGTCGCGCGTATATGAATGTTTTGGTGATGCCGTCGCGCGTCGTGGATATAATTTTTATAAAATTGGGTGATTTCGTTGTGTCGGAACTGGTGCTGTGACATTCAGATGCTTGCGACATACAACAGAGAGATGAATACTGATGCTGTGTTCGGTACTGGATATATTTTGTCATTGTGATTTTTAATTATTTTATACTGTGACTCGAAATATGTTGCTTGCAAGACAACAGCTGTATTTAACGCGACTGATGTTCCTTGAAACTCAACGTTCATACTCTGATACCTAATAACTAATAACCATCCTTTGTTACAATTTATATCATGGTATAAAATAGGAAAATAAAAATGTGTGTAACTAGGACACTGATTGCTGTTTCATTTTACAACACCTACTTATAAATATAATTAAAACACGTTTTAGATAATTGCAAATTTTATTATAAATATACACGACCTAGAAACACTTTAAAACATTACAATCAACTAATTGTTCCGTTTTTTAATTAGATGCAATTACTTATACATTTAGGTACTGTTTAATGGACACCGCAGTCGATGAGATCGTGTCTTGTGACATTGCGTCTAATTGATAAACGAATTGTACATATCTAGTATATTATAATAATAATGTGCACCACTTCTACATTGGTTAAATATGAATAGTTAAAAAGTTACAATAGTTTTTAATACTATAAAAAGTTGATTCGAGTTTTAGGGAAATATAAAAAGTAGGAAAGATCCAATACGATTTTGGCATAATGTATCCATTTCTATTCGAAAAATCAGTCTTCTACACTGAGCACACTTCATGGTGATACTTGTAAGAAAATCTGTGCATTGTGCTTTTATCACTCCACTATATTTGCAAATATGACAAAACTCCACGCGGTCCGTATTGATGTAATCTCTCCCGATAGCAATATACGTTATAACATAGCACTTATGACTTATTTAAAACTTATAATAAAAAATCTGCTGAAATAACAATAAAAATAAATTATTTCAAAATATATAGACATTGTAGAGGTGTACTTAATCATAACTTAGCAAAGTATAAAAGAAAGATCTAGGGTTTAGGGAAAATATTGGGCACTGCTATAAACATCTAGATCTAGAGATTATGTATAAAAATACCGCTTCCCGTGTTTATACAGTCTCGTACTGACTGCGGATGGAACGAGCAAGACAGCATGCGAATATTACACCGAGGAGCTGAAACAGAAAATAAAATGTGTTATTTTATGGGTAGATCAAAATTGTAAAAAGTACATAAATGGTGTATTTCAAAGGTTCTTATTCTCGTGGTTTCTGTCACTCCCGATCTTGGGGTAATGGGTAGAACAAGTGGTATTAGGTTATGCCCAAAGAAAAGATTTTGCCATAACAAAATACTGGATAGCAATTGGGGGAGTAGAACTGCCCGGCTGACGGAAAAAAACTGGTCTCCTATTGCTTGGGTCAGAAACAAAACTGGTGCTTATACTTGGCTAGCATGGTAAGGAAACTGTGCAAAGATGAAGACATGGCTGTGTTGAATAGAATCGTGTGTTCTTTATCATAGCAGCTATGTAATGTGCGATTAATAATAGAAAGCTAGGATACGTCCATCATCCCCACCCCTATATATATAGATCTCAAAATCAAGGGCTGGCCAGGAGCCGAATTGGCTATAAGAAAGAATTTTAAAAGATGCTTCATTAAATTATATCCATCGCACAAGGAAATTCCTGTGTCGCGGGTGATATACACAAACATTCAAAGAACGACAGGGAATACCCAGACGTGGCATATATTATTTGTGGAGAACACATTTTTTTTTCTGTGGCAAATATGTTTTTGTTTTTACTTTTTGTCCTGTCACTTCGTACGGTGACTACTACATACAGTAAAGCAACTGATAGTTAATATTACCTGCACAATAGCGACTCCCAGTCCGACACCGCCGAGCACCATGCTGATATCCTTCAGGTACGTCACCAGGCTGTTCAGGCACCCTGCTTTGTGCAGGGTGTCAGAGTCGTAGGTGCAAGGCACTGCGGCACCACCGGAGATCTCCTGAGCACCGCAGCAAGTGTTGGGCAGGGTTATGTTGTTGTTAGCCCAGTCCTGCGGACCTTGAATTCCACAGCATTTCAACTGAAATTATAAAGAAAATGTTTATTATCATGTGTAAGTACATAGGTATTTAATTAGATAAGAGGTCATTATACTAGCGCAGATTCCAACTAAGCGTTAATCTAAATGTTAACATAGCAAATTCACCAATAATTCCTCCACATAATGCATATATTTCTGTAGAATTATAGATAAATATATAGTATATTTTTATATTTTACTTTTAGTAATGGTTTGCTGCCCTTTGCGCAATAGTATAATTCTTCCCAAATAATTTGCTTTTATATGATTCCTTATTTGGTTTCCAGATGGATGCAGTTATCGTTCTGGTTTTTTTGTCAGAAACTCCATATAATAAGAACTATACTCCATTTGGTTAGTTATTTAACTAAAGGTAAACAATCTTGATGTGTCTTTTTTATCTTTTTAGCTAAAACTCAGATTAAAAATAAAATGCTGACAACAATAACGATTATTAAATCAATTGCACCATTAGTTTAAACAGTAGTTTATTTGTTTAATATGTGTTTTTGTAAAAAGTCACATCAAGATTGATTACCTTTTTTAAAATTTAATTAAATACCTAACCAAATGGAGTATAAGTTAGAATTTATACTCAAAAGATGTCAAGTTACCATTTATTACGTGTGTACCTAAGCATAGCTTGCGAAATGTGTGTGCTACATATACATACATATGTCATATGTAATTAGTTATATTATTACATATTCATATTGAATAGACCGGTAGTGCACACGAACGCTCCTACGTGAATATCACGTTTTACCTTGAATGTTAGACAAAAGACCTATTTAGCACAGAATTGCTAATTACAACGACATAAAATTAGTAATGCCACTTACTATTAATAACTTACTTAGTCGAGGAAAAGAAATAGTTGAGTCGTTTTAACGCATAACAGCCATTTAAATGGGTGGTCAAGTTTAGTACTTAACCTGTAATGCGAGGGCCCAACAGTAAAACATTAACGTTAGTTAAAGTGAAACGTTTCTTCTCTCTCTTAGCCTTTATTATTCCCAAGTCACTTGGAGTCGGCTTTTCTGGTCTAACCGGATTTGACTGGATATCAGTTTTTACACGGAGCGGCTGCCACCTGACCTCCGCAACCCGAAGGCTAACGATATCCTAAGGCTAGACCAGTGTCAGGATATTAGAGGGTACTGACTTTCCCAATAACGACTGCCATAGATGTTCATGGCAGCCGGGACCAACGGCTTAACGTGCTCTCCAAGGCACGGAGCAGGCGATAATTGTAAATCAATACGCACATAATTTCGAAAAGTCATATAACTTCCGAAAGTTAGAGGTGCGCGACGTGGGTTCGAATCCGAGACCCTCTGCATTGTAGTCTGTTGGTCTCCCCACTGAGCTGTCGCTGCTTTTATTTAAAGTTAAACATTTATATCTGACAAATCATTGTTTTGCTACTACATGATGTGTTCGCAATTTAATAACATATTCAAACAATCAGTGTTGTACATAGTCCATTGTTGGATATACTATGCTCTATGAGATTCCGCCACACCCCACGAGTATAACTGGCGCGTTGTCGCCTTCAAATAACAAGTCAGTGTACACACGGCTACACATCAAGTTAGACACCCTATTTACGCATAACTACGCTACATACAAAATAGAGAATTGTCGGCTAGGGACAGTGCATAGTGGTGTAGACGTAATGGTAAGAATAGAGCGTCGCATCCCGTTCAGCGTAAGTGAGACAAAATAACAAAAATATAACGATCTCTCTCGCACGATTCATAGCATTCAACTTGTAACAGTTCAAAGTCCAAACAGTCTAGGTTGATGATACTATCAAAAACAATTATTTCATTACATAAGCAATTTTTAACATAAATTTAATTCGCTGCTTTCCCTTATATGCTGCTATAGAACCTAGTTTTTTAGGTAGCACCTCGACGAGAGTTCTTCTATAAAGATTGCTACCCAATAACTCTGTATTTCTATGGTAAGTTGATACTCCGAGAACTCGTATGAAATTAGTGGTTTTCACGGCGCCTTCATTCTCTTCCTAGAGCAGACAGTGAGTTTTCAAGGATTAGTGACCCTTTAATATCTACCCTTTGTATTGCAAGTACCTACCCATAAGGTGCGATAACCGATTACCACCAGATGAGCTGTCAATTATTTGTTAAAGTACAGGGGACCTAATCATAAATTTAAGCACGTGACGTGAAGTAGACATTGTAACGAAGTACCCGCATTATGTAAAGCAATTAACGGTTATAAATACTGTGCGTTAACCTTGTTGCTATCACCAACGCCTAATAATAGAATAAATCCATAATGACTTTATCAAACACAACATTAACGCACAACGGATTTATTTAACTTTGTGGTATATAAATGGAATTATTGTCATGTAGGTATACCAAGACTGGTTTAATCCAGTATAGTGTATGTAGTAATTATTAACTGTAACAGGAATTTAAGCGCTCATGCATTTTCTATAGATGCGTGACGTTTTTATCTTGTTGCATCTTTCGTGGTGACAGGTGGAACCTGGTCGAAACGAGAAAGCACCTTAAGAATTTATATCGCGTTATTAGCCATTGGAGTTATATTAGTATCTTGCAACGTAAAAGTTTTAAACTAAGTAGTAATAAGCACTGACACCGATCCTATAAGGCCTGGGGGTGCTCGAGTCCCTCCGATAGGATTGTCGATAGGACTGCGCCCCCAATATTTTATCTTATGCCCCTGTTTAATTGATACTTAACTGTATGAACAGTGGCGAAAGGAAATATTTGTCAGTTTTAGTTTATTCTATGGCAAATTACAGACCGGTCTTGGGCCACCCGCATCCAACTGCTTCCCGCGACCCTTACCAGGTCGTCGGTCCACCTTGTGGGGAGCCTACCCCTGCTGCGTGTTCCGGTCTGTGTAGAAAACCTTGGGGGAGGCCTATGTTCAGCAGTGGACGTCTTTCGGCTGAGATGATGGCAAATTATGGTTATCAAGTTGTCTTTATATACTAATTCTTCTGTGTTCGTGTATATGTCACTTAACTCCTTCTAAACAGCTGGATAGATTTTGATGAAATTGGTGTGTTTGAGTTATTGCCTGGATGGTTTAGATTCACAATTGGACCCGATAGGTGAAGTTGCGATCGGGTTCTAGGCTCTTTTTATTTATTTTAGTCCATCGTTTGGTCAGGACAAATTCTGTTCTATTAATGTTTTATATGTCGACAACCGTATTTTATTGTACTATTAGGTAATACAGTTTAAATTTACAAAGATCTTAGCCCTTTACTATCTTATAGATCAACGCTTCTTGCAATAAGCATATGGTCCGCTTAATTAGTGGTTCATGGCCTCTAATTGCAAATGATGAGAGGTACCTACACAACACGTCAAATTCAAAAATTATTTATTCACTATGATCGGCAAAATATATAAGTTAATAATTTTACAGAGTTACTGAAGCTACATTTAGGTTAGTTGCTAGGTTCAAACAAAGAGATGAGTCTATGAGAAGAAACCTGCACTGCATGAACAAGTTAATACTTAGACGAAGTGCTACTCACATCGGTCTGAAGAATGTCGAAGCTCTTGGCCACATCCTTGTTGGTTGGGTAATCTTTGATGGTCTTATTAAGATGGTTCACTATGGATGTCTCTAGGTCTTGCTGCTTCACATATCCTGCGATGCCGACGGCGAGCTCAGCCACGAAGATGATCAGGAGGAACACTGAGAACTGGAATAGAAAACGAAAAAGTTAATCGGTGCCTCATTTGTTTTGGTTTTTGGTTATAGCTTTCGGCGCATCACTTAGAAGTTCTTAGTGTCAGTAGGTACGGAACTTGGAAGTAAGCTTGACGGCAGTAGGTAAGACCTATAATATAGGATAGGTTATAATATTGTCTTCTGTTTACGCGAATATTATTCATTGAAATTAAACTACTATATACGGATTTTATCGCGTTGTTTATTTGACACTTTATTACATAATTTTGAAAAACTGTTACACTACTATTACTATTAAACTTAACAAATTTTTAAGCTAATTGAATTGTTATTGAAACTATTAAAACTATTTAGATTTAATTTAATTTTACACTTTCCCCGACGTTTCGGTTGCTTTTCAGCAGCCATGGTCACGGGGAGACTAAGACGGTAGTTGTCTCAATGTTCCAGTGTAGTTATTTCAAAGTACCCGAACATAATTTAATCATTGGTGTTTCTATTTACGCAGAATGAGCTCAAAGTATCATAAAGTCTAGCTGTGGTTTGCTTCTTCTTGGGTTTGACTATTTGTATTACTGGATCCCAAGCTGGTGGTACATTCCAACCATCTTCTCTATTAAAATTAGAAAGTTTTTTGATTTCAATAGCCTCGCGAAGCATCCTTGGTAGGAATCGGTGTTCTTTAACGAGAATCTGTGGTTTGTCAAATCTCAGGTAGTGGTTGGTCCCCTGTTGCACATGTTCACACACAGCAGACTTCAACGAGCGTTGGTGTTTTACATCAGCTATGTGTTCTTTTATGCGGGTACCTATGTTTCTCTTGGTTTGACCAATGTATGAGAGTCCGCAGTCACAATCTATTTTATAGACCCCTGCAAAATCCGTATATAGTAGTTTAATTTCAATAAATAGGATAGGTTAATTATGAACTAGAAGATTTTGCCCGCGGTTTCGCCGGAGTGAATGTAGACTTTGTCAAAAAAAAATGTATTCCTCGGGAATAGTACTTTTTCCTCGATGAAAACGCAGAGGACCTACGTCCTTTTGTTTATTCCTGACAAGGTGTGTGCGAAATTTCATGATGATCGATTGAGTAGTTAGGCGTGAAAGTGTAAGAAACAAACTCACATTCGCATTTATAATATTAGTAAGGATTTTACCTTTCTTTTTTGCGAAATTGGGTTGAATCATACCGTAGTGTATACCTATATGAAATATATTTGCTTATGTATTAAGTACATAGTCAATCCGGTCGTGATAAGTAGGTATCTAAAAAGAAATGCTTGTCCGTCGCACGCTTATGATTGATCGGGGTTAACGAGTCTACAACGTAGTTTATATAGTATTTATTAGGTTTGTAAATATGCTAAAGTTGTCGTAATTACACTCTAATCATTATTGAAAATTTACATTACTCCAACATTTTGCTTTACTACTCTTTTACATTCCTTCGTCAATAGCTACTAAACATAAAATCAAAAATGAAAATCAGTTAACAATCAGAATCGGAAAATGTACATACTGAACTATTTTGTCTTAACCTCTTACAGAAAATAATAAATACTAACTGTTTCTATTTTTTTATTGATATGACTAAAGCTCGATAAGTAGCTACTAAAAAAAAAACAGGAGAAAATTGGTTGACAAATAGAGGCGTTAAACATACTGAACTGTTTTGTATTTGTCTATTTATATACGAGTAAGAAAAATATGTGGCGGTGAAACCGTATAACTAAAACCTTTGACTTAAACAATAATTCTATTTTTAAACGAGGTCACTGCATTGCCGTTTTGATGACACAAAATTAAACTATAAGTTTGTCCTACTTTTGCCAATTGTAGCTAAACTAAATATACAGCTAACACGAAGATCTCAACATGTTTTTTTAAATATAACTAGCAAATTAGATACTAGTATTCTCGTATCCTTTCAAATAAGCCAAGCGTCTGTGCTAAAGTTAGTTTTTTTAACAGATTCGGTAAAATTTTCCACGGAGCATTAGTCATCAGATCTAGGTGGTTTTTTAGGCGAAACCGAGGGGGACACCTAGTTATATATAATTGACTGTGTTTTTTTACTAATTCACCCGGTAAATGACGTTGGCCCGATGCCGAACAAATCTCAAGTACTTATTACAAGTGCGTAGAAGCGAAGCGAAGTACTTCACAAAACAAAAACAATGTTTTTGTGACAGTGCTATTATTGAAAAGTATGTGCTCTTATTATTCTGTACGATAACAGACAACTTATTTATAGCTAGACTTTTTATATTGTGCATGAGTTCATGGTATTATTAGGTACTCTTTCCGTGTGATCGTGTGATGCCTTCATTGGTGTTGCATTATTGTACCCTGCTGTAAACGCAAATAATGCATGATGTTGTTTACATTCGCAGATTGATAAAACTACCCGTTTTCGCGTTGACTGTATCACAGGACATAGGTACATTATTTGACATCATAGCGATATATACCTACATATATTTTAGGAATTCTAGTTTGTGATCATAGATAAACCAGAAAAGCTGGTAATAAGCAAGTAGATAAGCATTTTGTTTTCCTGAAGCGACTGATGCTTGCAACACTAGAAATATCATGCCAGGCTTGGAAAACAAGGCTATGCTATGACAAAAGACTACGATCGCTCGTTGAATAGAACCTCTTCAAGGCGACCTAAATCGGTAGCTAGCGTGGATGTTAAACTCTTCTGCCACGTCATTCGAAGATATAGGTGTGAGATTTAATTTACGTAGTACCTACTTATCTACAAAGATAAATAATTTACATTATATGTTTTTATTTGTCTTACTACAATCATAACAAAAACCCAGCGTATGACTTATGTACTTCAATACGTAGATAAAGATTGAGTCAATCAATAATGAGTCACAGAATCATCATCCCTTTATAACTTTAAAGAGATAAATATCCACGTAATAGCAAGACAACTTAACACTAGAAGTCTAAAACTGTGACGCACACCACAATAGGCTTGGTTCGTGTGACTGAGACCTTTTACACAACCATGTTGGTAAAACGCAAATGGTTCGAAAGATGGTAATAAGCGGTTACTGTATTCTTGAAAAGTACCTAGTCGTTGTGAAAACCTGCTATGCCTAATGGGTAACTTCATATACCTATGCTCAAAAGCCCGGCTTGGTTTATATTATTCAGTCTAGCACAAGGTTGTTTTCAGTGTGCTTTAGTGAGCTTATCTCCGATACACAAGTGAATTTAAATGATAAAGATGGAGCAAAGTGGATTTCACGGTTTTTAAGTCGTCGTGTGAACCTTGAAGCTCAGACACTATCCTTATTTCTATTGTTATTTTAATTGATTATTATATTATATGAACGTCCTAGATTTTGCCAATCGCGCATTTATGTAGATTTTGTATCCTTCGATAAATTTATATACCTCGAGAACTGGTATCTTTCAATCAGAAAAATATACTATTAGCCTATTTTCCTTTCTTTACCCCTGGCAACGTGTATGCGAAATTGCATGATGAATGATGATCGGTCGAGTAATTAAGACGTTAAAGTGAAAAAACAAATAAACTCACATTCACATTTATAACATTAATTTAGGACTACAAAGTTATATATTGGATTCGCGTTACTCTAGGTTCTTAGCTGCGATTTTCTTTCTGTAAAGTGAAAGTATTTCTTTAGGAGTTACCCAACCGGACAGGTCTATATTGAGCTAAATCACTCAGTGCCTTATAGAATATCGCTTATAGAACGTATCTTTTAAACATTTTACATTTTACAGGTGGCTTTGACACAGCTCTGCTGAACCTTTCGTGGATATACGAATGACAGTTTAACTAATAACGTCTATTTCAATATTATCAGTAAACAAGGAATTATTATCCTGGACGGCCATATTTATCTAAGCCGTAGGTGCCGGTCGATACAGACTACTAATCGGTTATTGATTCCCACTTGAATCGCACGAGACAGCTCACCGTGCCGCATGCATTGCTAGTTCGATACACAAATGCCCCAATAACCTATTTTTCTAGATGTCTTGGTAAGCAACAACTGAAGATTGCCTGCAAAGCAGCTATGCTATAGAAAGATTAAAGATGTAACACTTCTATAGTATTTTGTACTATAAAAACGTCATTGTTTGCTTAATGTCGCACCGGTACACCGGTGCAGTGGTCAGACACAATATATTTTTGATTTTGTCTGGCATTCTAAGATTTGACAGATTAAGACCTTTATATTATTAGAATTATAAGCACAAACGTTTTTATTTAGGAATAAAACCTTCAGCCTTGGCTTAAGAATGAAATTGTACAAATACATATATATACCTAATAAATATACATACATTATGTTATCATTTAAGTTGAAAGTGCAGTCTCAGCGTACCGGGTTATCGTTTTCCTGACTAAACTATTTATAGTTTAAATTTTCCCGTGTATTCTCAAGGCGCCGCGCCGTGCCATCTATTGATCGATTTTCACAACTATACGACAAACACGGAACTGTTATGTTCTGCATTTTGTACGAAGTGTAATAATTTCGGATGGTCACATGTCCCATGCCTTTAAACATTTAACCTATCTTTAATTTCATTACCTTAAGGTTGGCGACGTGCGAGTAATTTACCCTTGATTTTGCAAGTATTCATAGGCTAAAGATGGTACATAGTATGAAAATATTAAAAAACACACCAGTTAATGTCGTTAAAGATATTTTTATATTTCGTTTGTCATTGCGGTAATAGCAGATAGAATAGACACAACTGCCCTCTCATCCGATTTCATTTCATTTCAATTCAACAATCTGCGTATGTATGTTAGGTAATTCAGTAGACAATAACATTTGCGTGTATTCTGTTTTACTAAGCTAGTTTTGTAGTTCACGATTCCTCTATCTCTGTGTATACGATATGTCCGAATCAAAAATAAATACATTTATTTATTTGTAGCGCTGGAAAAATCTGTTTCCAAGTATTGAACATCGATATTATCAAGTATGACTAATGTGTTGAGTGAGGAGTGAAGTGCACAGCTTATTTACATTACGCTGCACTCGAAACATTCCGTACTGATAAAGGAGCAGCATAGAAAATTATAGCCACTATCGATTATTATACGCGCGGTGTATTGTGTACATGTATGTATACAAACACTATTTAACAATCTATACTAATATTATAAAGCTAAAAAGATTGTTTGTTTGTTTGGTTGAACGCGCTAATCTGAGGAACTAATGGTTCGAAATAAAAATAAAAATTTAGTGTTGGATAGCCTATTTATCGAGGAAGGCTATAGGCCATATAACATCATGCTACAACCCACGGGGTCGGGGCAGTAACCATAAACGCAAGTGAAACCGCGGGCACATCTAGTGTATAAATAAAGACTAATACAATCATGTCTACGTACTACCTCCCGTAGAGGAAGGCTAAAGTATGTTATGTCCAACTTGTGCCAGTTAGTTTAAAAGTTCTTCGTGATAGAAGGCGAGTCTACTGACAGCTACCAGTCATAATTTCAGATTCCGAGTTGCTATTAAGAATTTCGAGATGTAATAATAAAAGCATTGTGTTTTGATGCCTACGTTTGTACGCTAATAAACATTTGTCTTTCACCTTATATCTTAGAACACTGTTCGATACCCGGAAACCAAATGGAGCTTTATGATCGGCCAGAAACGTGAGCGCGAGCTTGACGCTATTGAGGCATGGAGACTTTAGTATAAAAGCAATAACATTTTATAATAAAGTTTATTTGTCTTTTTACTATTATGGTCGAGCGAGCATGCGGCTCACCTTGTCAGAATTGGCCGCCGTAGCCTATGGCCACTTGCAACACCAAGGCTTATAGCGCGCGTTGCCAAAAAAGGAGACGCTATCTTGGAAGGGTTAATTACCACGAATCCTGTTGCTGACAGTATATCATCTTTATTAGGAAGTCTGGTATCCATTTATGCTGACTCAAGACTGCTTGGCGTCGGTCTTTGAAAGGGTGGTGAAACCTCGAACGCTTTGCTTCAGGGTGGACCTTCACTACCAAAGCGACCTTTTAGTCATAAATACTTATTTGCTCTTTTATTGTGTGCTCTAAGATAACTGGCATAACTGGAATGCTGTTTTGAAAATGCGATTACACGTGAATAGATAAGCAGACGAATATATTAAAACCTATAGATGTAAATGTAAAACCTTCTGTACAACATAAATAGTAAACTACAGAACTATACAATGGAGGACCACTGTATTGTCATTATCGGTGGTGAAGATTTTCACAAGAGTGATAAGTATTTTGACTTGATAATAAATATAAGAAATGCTTTGTTAACAGTTCATCACACCAATGTTATCCTTTGTGTACCTACTTATAAATACAGCGAATATGCAACAATGTACAACAGTAGAGTCGAAATTTTTAATAATTTGTTGCATCTAGACGTCAATACACACAAATATGCCACATTGATTGATTCAAATTTATATTTAACGTGTGATTATGTCACTTTTAAGAGAAATGGTTTAATTAATAATACTGGCATGAGAAATATTTTTATCCAGCTTATAGATGTTATAAAAAAATCAACAAAATATTGTGACTCAAACGCCCATAACTCTGTACTTTTGGAAGAAAATAACTTATTTCGTGAATGACTTTTTACATATTTTACATCAGAATATTAATGGATTAATTGGCAAAATAGACCTACTAACTTTACATTTAAATGAACTAAATAATAAGCCTGATGTGCTGTGTATCACCGAGCATAACATGATAATTGGGGATGAACAGTATGTTAAGATACCTAACTTTAATTTAGTATCATATTTTATGAGACAGAATAGACATGGAGGTTCTTGCATTATGATTAGAGCAGGGCATAGTTATAGGCCACTGGTCGAAATAAATAAAATGGCAGTTGCTAACATATTCGAATGCACAGCAATAGAATTAACTCTTCACAATATTTACATTGTTTGTATTTATAGACCACCAAATCATTGTGCGTCTTCAACAGGCTGTTTCTTTGAGAGGATACATGCACTATTAGCAAAGTTATGCAGAAATAAAAATAAAAAAGTAATACTTTGCGGTGACTTCAACATAGATTTATTGAAAGAAAGTAATCTATCATCGGAGTTTAGAAATATTTTAAGCGTTTATAACTTGAAACCGCATTTTAAACAGATCACTAGATTTACGAGTGGCACCTGTATAGATAACATCGTACATAATATCAACAAATGCAAGGGTGAAGTATTCGATTTATCTATTTCGGATCACACAGCACAAATGTTAACATGTCCAGTACGACACAAATGCTTGCTACAATTTTGGTATGTAAAAAAAAGGGACTTTTCGATTGAAAATAGAATTAAATTTAAGCAATACTTAAGTCAATTAAGTTTTTTGGATGTATACCAAGAAATAAATCCTAATGAGGCGTTTAACAACTTTTTCGATATATTCAAACTTTTATATGATCTATGTTTTCCCATAAAAAATGTTAAAATGTTCTCGAATGGAAGAGTAAATTGGATAACTCGTGGTCTAAAGTTATGCAGCGTGCGGAAACGCAAGATGATGTGGCAATGTAGAAAATTCCCGAGTGAAGAAAACAAAAATAAATATAATATGTATATAAAACGACTTAAATCTATAATAAGATCAACTCAGAAGTGTAAGAATGACTATTATATTGAAAAGTCTAATAATAAAATCAAAGCGACATGGAATATAATTAATACAACTAAACAAAAATATCCCAAGGTAGGCATATCTAATATAAACATTTGTGGTAAATTATTAGATAACC
Source organism: Catocala fraxini (assembly GCA_930367265.1). Lineage (NCBI taxonomy): Eukaryota > Metazoa > Arthropoda > Insecta > Lepidoptera > Erebidae > Catocala > Catocala fraxini. The sequence continues at coordinate 22,360,682 of OV884032.1, read as the reverse complement.
CAGTAGACATATGTAATGCATTTAATAATTATTATATTGACATGGTAGACTCTAATTATATACAGAATTATAATATATTGATAAATAATAATTATAACTCTATATTTCTGGCACCAGTTACGACGAATCAAGTATTCAATATTATTAACTCACTAAAAAATACCAATAGTGCTGGCTATGACGGCATTATAACACCAATATTGAAAGAAGTCGGGGCTATTATTTCACCTGTTCTATGCTACCTTATCAATTTATGTAACGACCAAGGCATATTTCCTGACAAATTAAAAACGACAGTCATAAAGCCATTATTTAAGAAAGGTGATAGACTAATTATGAATAATTATAGACCGGTAGCTCTCATTCCTATATTTTCCAAAATATTAGAAAAAGTGATATTTAATAGCATATACACATTTTTAGAAAAAGAAAATATATTAGTACCAGAACAATATGGATTCAGGAAGCACAAAAATATAAACATGGCCATATATCACTTTTTGAAACCAGTAATATTTAGCATGGATTATAGAAAATCAGCTATAGGTATGTTCATGGATATGTCAAAGGCATTTGACCACGTAAGGCACGATATTCTTTTAGAAAAACTTTATCGTTATGGTATAAGGGGTAATACATATAACCTAATAAAATCATATTTGGCTAATAGGCAACAAATGACCGAAATATCGAACATAAGTTTAAAAACCAAATCTGAGATAATACATACATCAGATACTAAGTTAGTTAAATTTGGCGTGCCTCAAGGTAGTGTCTTAGGACCCTTACTATTTATAATATATGTTAATGACCTCCCAACAGCTACAACAAACAAAATGACTCTATTTGCTGATGACAGCACTGTTCTATTTACAAATGACAACTTATCATTACTTCAATCTGACATTAATAACTCTTTATTTTCAATAATACAATGGCTAGAAATAAATAATTTAAAAATAAATCTTAATAAGACTAAAATAGTACATTTCAAACAAAGAAGAGCCAATACAAGTATTGATATAAAATATGGAAACATAAGTATTGGGGAAGAAAACGTCACTAAATTCCTTGGATTAAAAATAGATAGCCAAATGAATTGGAAGGCACATGTAGAACACGTCTGTACTCGAATACATCAGATTGTCTATGGACTGTATAGACTGCGAAACATAGCTACTAAACCCACATTAATCACGGCATATCATGGAACTGTTACCTCATTATTACGATACGGCATTATATTCTGGGGAAACTCTACGGATTGGGAGAATGCTTTTAAAGCTCAAAAGCGTTGTATTAGAGCTATATTTAATATAAAACAAACCGACTCCTGTAAACCCTATTTCAAAGAATATAAATTGATGACGTTACCAGGACTTTACATATTTGAATGTGCTATGTTTGTAAGGAAAAACATAGACTTATTCGAAAAAAGGAAGAGGGCTCGCCATACTGGTAAATTATGTGTCGTTCCTAGCAAAACAACGCTAATGCAAAAAAGTTTTTTTTGTATAGCACCTCATATATATAATAAGTTACCTAAAACCATAATAAACGAGGAAAATCAGCACATTTTTAAAAAGCGGCTCCAAGATCTGATAAAATTTAAATGTTACTATTCATTAAGTGAATATCTTGATGAGAAGGGTAATGATACTGAATAGGACGTTTTTGCCAATGAATCTATTCATATATTAATAGTGCATTTGACATTTGATTACATTTTTGACATTATATAATTTTTCTTTTTTTAATTTTTATCTATTTTGTATTATCAAATTATTTTAATTTTACATTATGACATTTTGACTTTATACAAACAATTTTTATTTCTGTTATGTTTTGTTAAATATTTAAATAAGAATGTCTTACATTATTATAAACTAATGCATGATCTATATATTTTTTTTTTTTTTTAATCAGTAAATGTATTTAAGATATTTGCATGCCTAGTAGTAGGTAGAGCAAAGAGAATCAATATTGTGTTGTATTTAACATCTGTGTACACCTTTGTTCGGCAAATAAATAAATAAATAAATAAATAAATGGTTTTGGAAAATATTTCGTACCGTATTTAGCATTTTATATGAATCTTAAAGTGCTACGTGCGGTTATCTCTAGGTCAAAGCTCGAACCCGGAGCCTAAACATATTTTTTGATTGTCTGCTTTTCAACGAATTGACTAATTAAAAGATAAAATTTAGGCGCTAATCTTTTAAAAAAACCTAAGAATAAAATTCTAATAAAAGCATGCCACGTCACGTTGCGCGTTGTAGGCGAACATCAACTTTGTCAATACGTGCCGGGCCAGCTGATATTATGTACATGAATAACATATTTACATTCTAAGATTCTCAACGTTATTGTTATATAAGTTATATTGCAAATATTTAGATTATATGCGAGCATACGTCATTATTTATCACCGCTTGCGCATTTTAATTAGAATGCGCGAAAGGCGTTGTATTTAAAGGAGAAAGTATAATCACATTAATATATGTAAAATCGAGTAAATACGTATTACCGTGATAAAAACCCTGTGTTAATCTAGGATATTATAATTTGATTCTAGTTCACTAAACGATTTAGGCATCATTAAATAACAAACATCCCAACATCTTTACAGTAATAATATTAGAAAGATTCCTAGTTTCCTCGAGGCGTTGCTTCCTTAGATTAAAAGACAAGAACCGCGATACTAGTAAATAATAAATAATAGTTCATAAAACATATGCAAAAAAACGCATGACGAGTCATTGCTGCATAAATAGAGGACAAACAAACAAACACACTATATGTTTTATAATATGTATTAGTATAGATATACACATGTCTCGAATTTTGCTCGTATTTACACTACCACATATTTTGTCTCATGATTCAAGTTCAAACCACACCAAAGTAATAGAAATCGCTCCAACACTCGACTGATAAAAACTTAACAAACATACACAGTTACTTTTGCATTCACAAAATAAGTAGAGATAAATATGAAAAGCAAAATATTTCAAATACAAAACGGTATACGAAGTATTTATCTACTAATTGAATGTGGCCATTGTATATTCCATTCGGGTCGTGACTGACCGTCCATCATGCGAGCATTATCAGTGTAGTGCAAGGTCGACTGAATGCCTAACAGTAGCCGACGGTTATCCATTGACCGAATCCATTAATGCGTCACACACTGCAATAATTTGCGCCATTCTGCGCAACAAGCGTTCTGTTTTACACAGCAATAGGAGTTAATGCATTAACTATGTTCGATGTCGTTATAAAATGATATTAAAGTTGTTTGTTTTCTTTTAATAGAAGTGCGATGCAATATTTTCATCTTGCCTGATGATAGCTAGTTACCAGTATAATCTTAAGATTCTTGTAATAAAGAGGTGGCTACTCTGCAAAAAGGACGAAATGAACTGGATTGATGGATGGTACTTAGACAAGAGCTAGAAAACCGATATATGTATATGGATAAGATTCCCCATTGGCGGCTGTTTGGGTAACAGTATTTATATATTTTTAAACTGCTTGATAAATACTTGGGAAGTAGGTACGCTTATTTTGTAGCGCGTCGCGTTTCAGCTCCTTATCTCGGATCTGATAAATTTTATTGGGTTTATGAGTTAGCAAACTCTTGGTAGCAGCTCGAAGTCTAAAACATTGTCGAATTTAATGTCATTAAGATCGCAGCATAAATGCCTAAATACGTGTGTAATATGCTTCTGCCCACCCTTTCCGGGAAATACAGGCGTCATTATACACAGACCCCGCGACGGCAAAAAAGGCCACGAAGCAAACTTAATTTACAAATATAACCTTGTATGAATGTGCAAATTGTTCTGAGGAAATTTTTGTTTTCGGCAAAGGACATACAAATAGGAAAAGTCAAATAAGTTACTTTATTCATTTAACTTTTATACACGGACAAACGAATTCTTTAGCAGCTGTGAATTTATAGTAGCCGCATAGTAACATTTGTGGCACGTGACTTTTACAAAAGAATTTGGTATCAAATCCGGGCACACAAATAACTGAGAGTGAATACGGTGAGATGTGCAGCTGAAACGGTGTTTCAAAAAAACCGATGACTGCAGTCAACCATTTAGGAGATGTATTATTAAGTTATTTTGAACGGTTGATATAGTGTTATCTGATGGGAGGCAAATCAGGTTTAATAAGGATAAAAAAGGTTGGTATTGTGTAGAAAAGTAACAATGTTTCATTTTGAAATGTTACTTTAATATCTTATTCATTATTCCAAAATGTGTTTTAGTCCCAACACAGATGATTAATTGGGATAGTGTACCTAATTGGTTTAAATAGATATACAGGGTGTCCCAGAATATGTGAATCAAATTGTAACGGGCGATTCCTTAGGTAAGGAATTTTAAAATGAGCTAAAAAAGAAATTATGACTTTTGTGTAAAAATAAAAAATAGTTTTTAAAAAAGCACACTTTTTTCAGACTTTCAACTACAGGTACTTCGTTTATGGCTAGTTTTCATTTACTTTTCCACTATTATTATTTGTGAAGGATTGATTCGTCAAACTAAAACCGATTTTTTTTAAATACGGACGCTCTTTTGAAATCCCAGCATTATTTTGGTGTATTTTTTTGTAACTTTTTTCCTTACCCAAGGAATCTTCCATTACAATTTGATTCACATATTCTGGAACAACCTGTATACATAGACTGACACCTCTGCTCCATTCATACATTCTTCATGCATGATCTTTAGTATAAGGTACTATTTGCAAAGGCAAATAGTACCTACTAGAAGGCTAGAAATCTTCTAAAAACATAATAGGCAAGGTAAAGACCTTGCCTATTATGTTTTTAGAAGTTTTCTAGCAATTACGTTGCAAATTCCTAATGTTCTTGTTAAACCATCCAGCTAAGAGAAAGAATGCTTGTGTTAGGAGTAATTTTACGTCGGTAATGCAATCTGTGAAATAAAACCATTTGATCGCAAGCCAATGCCTTATTCGCGAGATATTCTTCTAGTTCATCAAGAACTTTGTAGGGTAACGGCCAGCAGCTCACGAAAATACAAAAGTTGTTTTTATTTAAAGATAAAACGGTAAATTTTGTTTTGGAGTGGAAAGTATTTAATGTTTTTCCCGAGATATTACTCTATGTTAATAGCCGTGCGACCTTATAATGTTATCGATGAGTAGAACGCGTAGCGAACATCCAGAACAGAGCAATTACTTTATTGACAAGTGCATGATAGTTAATATCGTGATATATGTGTATATTAACGAATGGCAAAGCAGAGTGTATTATAATCATATTTTGCTAGCTATGACTTTAGGTCCCACGTAATAGGAAAGAAGCATATGGACGTTCTTGCAAGTCACGAAGGCGAGTGGGCTTTACGTGTACATGCACAGTGCGGTAGTATGCGTGTTTGACAGAGCGGTCAGTTGCGAGCGACACTTACACACACACATACATAGCCTGCTTGCCTTTGTGAGTTGCAAGAACTATAGTGCTACTGAAAATCTCGAACGCTTTTAAATTGAAGAAGTATAATATACAGTCCAAATCCTAACTTAATATTATCAATGCGAATGTGAGTGTGTTTGTTTGTTTGTTTCACATCTTGACTACTCGACCGAAGATCATTAAATTTTACATAGAGTCTTACAGTACTTGGCAGGAGTACAAAAATGGACATAGGGTTACATTTCATCCAGAAAAAGTACAGTTTCCGAGTGATAGAAATTTATTGATAAAATCTACATTAATGATGACGCCGCGGTTAAAATTTAGTACCTATTGTAATAAGAGAACCTAGAAAACATTGAATAGGTATTTCAAACATTTTGTAGGTCGAGGGCGTTTTGTTTACACGGGTGAATGCTGAATTAAACACCTGTCATAACCCCTTAGCTCACTATGAGTAGGGTTGTTTATATATAGCCGACAGGGTGACGCCACCTCAATACGTCCAAGAGCCAAGCAACAGATTGAAAAGGCTTGTATAAAAATTGAATAAGTCAATTAAGAGTAACAGATTCGTAAAAAATTTTTGTATTAATAAGGATACGGGGCTCATGTGTTATTCTAGAATATGTCTATTTGTGTGCTAAGTTTTATCCAAATCCAGTAAAAGGTTTATTTAGTTATAGGTATAAACAACATGTCACAGATATAACGCACAACCTCAAACACCCCAATTAGACTATTAAATCGTAATAATAATATAATAATTAAAATGTTACATACTTTTATGTACTTAAATATTTTTGTTGTATAGTGAAGTAATCAGTAACTAGTAAAAGTGTTCAACAATAGTAGATTGTTTCAAAATTATGTAATAATAATGTTTTATATAAAATAAACAATGCGATAAAATCCGTATAAAGTTTGTTTAATTTCAATGTACTTATAACATTCGCGTTAACATAAGACAATATTACTTAATACTTGTGTTATTCCTATGCACCCGATACAGTTAGGTCCAAATAATCTGTCTGTATCCCTCCGTGATGCAGGTATGATGTTATGTAAACAAATTGTTGTATTCAAGGAAACAGGCCTGTGTCGGGGGAGAATCGTACAATGAACAGAATGATTCAGTTATTTATATGTTGTATCTGACTCAGTGCGATAACAACTGAAATATATGCTAACATTTGTTGTGTTGAACATTTACATATATGAAATTATGTAATACTAATTAATGAGGGTGTATAAATATTTCGAAATAACAGCCCGTAAAATGGAGCTCTCTTAGTACTTCTGGCAAATAAGTAATTTAAAAATAGACAGTTTGAAATTGTTGTTGTTATGCACTGTCACAAGGTTTTTCAACCTATACGTAAAGAGAATCTTTACTCCTTTATAAGAAATAATGCGCGCACGAAGGGTTGTGAGATTGAATATAGTTATAGTTATAGTTTATACTAGCATTTGCCCGCGGCATCGCTCGCTTTTTCCTCGATGAGTAACCCCGACAACGTGTATGCGATGTTTTATGATAATCTGTTGAGAAGTTAAGGCGTGAAAGCGTAAGAAACAAACAAACTCACATTCGCATTTATAATATTAGTAGTAAGGATGAACAAGGACTGTAGAAAAGTAAACGAATCTCGACCAGTGGTGGTCCAGTAGTCGAGATCCAGACAACTGTATGTTGCTTGAAGGCGAAACATGAACAACAGACAACATTAAAGTGTAACATACTAGGGCAAAATCCAGACAGCACAAAATCGAGTCACGATCACTTCCTAGGGCGGCGTAGAAAGCGCGCTAGTATAATATTATGTACTGTAGTCCGTAGGGAAGTCAAGTCGGGGAATATACATATAATAAACCAATCGACACAAACACGTGCTGAATAACGCATCGAGTATAATATATTATTTTATTATCAAATCGTTATCCGAATATTACCTCTAAAACTACTGCGCTCTTTGCGTCAACTACATTCGGTACCACATTTTCTTTACGAGGTACTTTAGATAGAACATTTGAAAACGCATAAGACTTGAAAACTATACTCCATTTGGTTAGTTATTTAACTAAAGGTAAACAATCTTGATGTGTCTTTTTTATATTTTTATCTTAAAAATCAGTTCAAAAATAAAATGCTGCTAAAGATCAATGTAAATACAACAATAACGATTACTAAGTCAATTGAACCGTTAATTTAAGTAGTAGTTTATTTGTTTAATATGTGTTAGTGTAAAAAGTCACATCAAGATTGTTTACTTTTAGTTAAATACCTAATCAAATGGAGTATAGGTTATTGCATTACGTTAACAAATTTCATGATTTCAGGGGTATAATAATATGTATTACGTTTTCGCGAATATTCAAATAAAACTACTTATTTAAAATCATATTTTTCGCAGTTTTTTCGTTTTACACAAACAGTCAATCGCCTTGAGGATAACCAGTCCTCGCCAAGTTGGTTTACATTGGCGAATATTCAGATGTACTTAGTCCGCAAGAATGGTAAATATGCAATTCTATAACAGTCACATGTAAAACATGTCTATAAGTTATCTAACTTTGCGGTTGATTCTCGGTAGTCATGGTCACGAGGTAGCTCGTCGGAATCATTTTACTCATATGTATATCTTTGATAGCGAGTAAATAAAAATAAACCACAATGAAATCAGCTTTAAATACTTTAATAATAATCAGATATATTCAGGCTGCTGTTTCCTCATTTATATACAGATGTTTACAGACGGACAAAGTCAATTCGCGTAGATTTCCTCTTAATTTTCCCTCCTCGTTGTGTATTTACCACGAGCGTTCTTGGCCAACAAACAGATGGGTGAATAAATGTCAATAGACAATGAATGTGTTATATTCTAATAAACCTAAAGGACAGTGACATTGAGTTATTTACCGGAATTCAGCCATGAATAAAAACGGTTGTCACTACACTACAAAACCTCCTATTTTGTTTTTCTGTTTTCTATACTTTCTGTTTTCATTCTAAACAATTCGATTATAATGTTAGCAGGTAATCGATATCGTGCTGTGTCAATTGAAAAGGTCCCTCACTATTGTTATTAAAAGATCATCTATCAAATTCTACTTTGGATTTGAAATAAACAATGGTAGGTATAACATGAGAAAAATAAGAATATCAGCCTTGTTTTATAAACTGAAACTTACATAATTAATGATGCTAATCAAATGCGAAATGGTACCTAGTGTTTTTCTCAATTTGTCAAATCGAAGGCAACATAGTAGTGAAGATACACGTCTGGTATCACTGGCTACTTTCCCTGAGGACTCCTCGTATGGCACTTGAAGCAGAATATTGAAAATTATTTTTTAAGTAAGGTAGTGCACAGCAAGTCTTCGACCTAGTTCGAAACTAGGGCAACCCGACTGGTTAAATTCGTTTACTCTGCAGAGTATATACCTTGTTTCGTTTCTGTGGTAAGAATTGTCAATAGAGCTTTTTGAAGAGACGTTGCGCTGTCAGAATATGGTTATTGTCTATAACTCGGTATACCATTGATTTTATAGAGCCGGCATCGCGCAAGTCCTATTGTTGTAGGCCTGCATAGGCTACGACAGCCATGTACTTACTTGTCAAGCGGACCGTGTATTTATTTGCTACTTAAATATACAGGACTTGTGAGGGTGGCTCACGTCGCTCGTATAAGTGATACATACTTAGTAGCGTGCCTAGGGTTTAAGGAAAAGAAAAGATTATATATCTTAATTAACAAAGGAAAACATTGTAAAAAAGCATGTCTGCACGTTCGCGATAATGTTTACCAATATATTATGGTGTATGCCATTCTGCACTAAGCCAGCTTGGTAGAATATGGACTAACAGTTCTCAAAGTGATAAGAAGTCTTAGCGGAGGTACATTTTATATAAGGTCTGATATTATTATAATGTTTTTTTAACTGAAATTAAACTGCTATATACGGATTTTATCGCGTTGTTTATTTGACACTTTATTACAAAATTTTGGAAATTTTTACACTACTAAGTACTACTTTTTTAACTGTTAATATCTAAATCCAACTTCTTTCCTTTTTATACCTCAATTGCGCTCACATATCGTGGGTGAGCTAACTAAAGTCACTCTAGGTATGCACTGGACTGAATATAATATATCCTACGTTAAGATAGCACCACTGCGCATACAAACAGAGCATGTACCACTTGCATGTTACGTATGCCGTGTACAAAAGCCATAAGCATAAGTTCAAAGCTTAAAGATTTTGTTTGTTCATTTGACGATAGAATACTTTAGTAGTGACATTGTTGACTCGATAAGATACTGTTACTGATAGACGCTGAACTAACATTATAAAGTTTCTGATAAATCATTTCAATGACGGATACTCATGAGTATACTCATTGAAATTATTCATACATCATCATCATGAATGCCACAGAAGAGGCATTGTATTAAAGTATGTATGTTGTATTTGCGATGTAAATTTACTAATAAACGATTTTCTATTTCATTTATGCATGACGTTTCACAATTCTGGGTCGGGTGTCGGGATTGACCTGTGTAAAGGAGCAAAATTATGACTGCCTCTGTGTCATATGTTTGCGAGTACGATTGCCACCGATGTGGTCTCGGATCGGGCAGTATTATTGGATATTTTTGGAAGGCAATTCTTAGTAGCATTTGGATAATAGAATAAATCTGCGGCATCTAAAGATTCGCTCTCTATTACGTGTGACTGAAACATCCTTGCTGATATTATATGCGTATGTGAGTTTGTTTGTTTGCTGGTTTGTTACGCTTTCACGCCTTAAGTACTCGACCGATCATCATGAAAGGGAACTGTCCACTTTGTATGGGGGTTTGGGCTGGGAATGGACAGTCACTGAGAATAATAATTATATATTAATTTAGAAGCATTAACCAGTAGGGATTAGAAAAATAACAAAGTTTTGTGTCCTAATTCGTTTGTTGTGGTGGTTTGTACAAAATTATTATTTAAAGTGTTTTTATGTTATTTTTTTATTATTCTGATTCATGTTACCAAAATGTTATTTAGGAACTGGGCTGGTGGATTTAAATTGTTTTGATATCTTGCCCAACTCAAAAACCTAATAATTGACATTATATGGGCGCAGCAACCTACCGTCCGTCGACCGTAGGATCGTCTTTAATTGTTTTTAAGTATGAATTCTGTTCACGCTAAGCCAATAATGGACAGTTCCCTTTTGCATACTTGTTGTCAGGGATACAAAAAAGGACATAGGGTGCCTTTCATCCAGAAAAGAGGTACTGTTTCCAGGGAATAGAAAATTATTGGCAAAATCTACATCAACGCGAGAGAAGCCGCAGGATATAACTATGTCACTATGCCTTGCTATACGAGAATGAAAAAGTATTTATTACGTAAGTCAATGTTAGCTTTTTCTGTCCCCCTCTGCCTAAGTAAGCAAAATAAAACTTATTTGCTATGTAGACCCCTCTCCCAATCGTCGTTCGTGAACTTTTATAACATATGTGTCATACAATATGTAGAAAGAGAGGAGGCAGAGAGAGCGAGAGAGTAGGTGTCCAATCGATCTCAATGACAGTCGTTATTCATAACACGTAGAGACAGAAAATTAACTGTTATCTGTGTTCTGTATTGTATTTGCTTATTAGCATATTTAATACTGTTCGATTTGCATACAAGGTTCATGCAAAAGCTATCATACTATTATCGTTAAAGTACAATCAGATTACATAACGTGTTAGCTATGTAATGTTTATAAGATGTCTCACTGTTGGGCATCGGTCTAACTTTTAACATTAACCTCTCAACCAACGCTAGGACATCGGCACCGTCACCGGCATCCGAACTTAACCAGACTATTTAAAACGTAAATATTGTTATGATAGCCTTTTTTTTGGATAGATCTTTTGGTATTTTAGTTGTTTTGAAAACTGGATTGGTTGATAGTTTAAATGTTTAAGCGATAGTCTATAATTCCAGTCAAATTACCAGTTATGTTAAGTTTGATTTCAACTCATACAAATCTTTGTCTCTGTGATTCTATTCGACGCCAAACATCCGAATATATCAAGATAACCCTAAAAACAAATAAAATTTACAAAGACAGAACCTTACTGCCTAAGTTCCATGTTTGTTTAGCTAGATGAACAGGGACAGCGGATAAAACTAGTGTTTATTATAGAAAACTACCGTACTAGGAATAATTCCTGTGTCGCGAAGGTCTTTACAAACATTCAAACAACGGACACAAAATACACCCAGACTCGGAACAACCATTTGTAGATTACACAAAGTTTTGTCCCGTGTAGGATTCGAACCCACAACACTCGGCGCATTGGCAGTGGCCAGGCGACTACTTAAATCACTACGCCAAGCAAAACAGAGAAGGAAAGAATCTAGGTACCACACTCTTGGTACAAAAAAGAGACGTTAGTATCAAGACATAAAATAGTTTCTACTGTCACAATCAATTTATTAACTGAATCACAAGCGGTGTAGGACATCAAGCGACACGAATGTAATTACAACAGTATTTTTTTTAATAGCGTTAGTGACGTAACAGGAAATTCCACTGACCAATGTGAAACTCAGTTTAACTGTGATTAGTTTATCTCGTATCACCTCCGCTCATTGTTTTAATTAATGAACTAGATTATGGGATAATGTGTTTGATTTAGTCTGTTTTTGGAGCTGTTTGACATTTAATGTAGAAGGATAAAGGATGCATTGAATAGCTGTATTTCAGGTTATTGAGGCCTGTTTTAATGTAATTAGAAGCTCTTCTTAGTAGAATCAATTATGGCTAGTGCCGTCCGAAAATATAGGTATATATAAAAAAAAATAATGCGTATGTCTGGTTTGTTATATTTAAAGATATCGATGCCTCATGTAGAATTTATCGAAACAATAGCAACCCGCTCCGACTACGTAGTACAAAACATTAACATATACACCTAAACGTTCCTAATGAATCACTCTGTCTATTGGCGAAAACCGCATGAAAATCCGTTTAGTAGTTTTTGAGCATACCGCGGACTGACAGACAAACGCGGCGAGGGACTTTGTTTTATAATATAATGAAGATTTTTTTTTAATACTACTCCCGTACTAGTTATAATTCATATATCGCGGGGGACTTTACAAATAACGGACACAAAGAACATCCAGACTCGGACTCAAAAAGCCGTTGTGGATCACACAATTTTTTTGTCCTGTGTGGGAATCGAACCCACAACACTCGGCCCAGTGGCAGTGGCGAGGCGACCACTTAAAGCACTACGCCATCCATGCAGTAATAGTCATTAGTGATAAACCTAGTACTTAGTATAAAAATAGGATGTTAAGAACAAAACAAAACAGCGACTAAAACACTATTTTCAAACCACTAAATAAGGCTTTAGGTGTTAGATTTAACCTATAAGCAGCACGATTCCATTCGAATTACATATATTCGAATATGTTGACAATACGTATAGTATAATACGTGCACTGTATCCATAACCACGCAAACTAATCTATAGCGCATTTGAATTTGAATATTTGAATGCAATTATGCTAAAACTACATTAAATGAGCATGGAGGTCCAAATAATTGACATGTTATGTCAGGCGCATTGCCGGGTGATATTATATATAGTCTGATAATCTTCATGATGATAAGCCTCGTTTAACACATTCAGTGGAATGTATCCACGACGTGGGACCACTTTGGCACATTTATAATACCGACGATTCCTCATGGGATCACTAGCATGACGGCATGGCGTATGAGCTATATGAAAAGCATGGCACACGCAATGTTTTAAACCTTACTAATATTATAAAGGCGAACGTGAGTTTGTTTGTTACGCTTCCACGCCTAAACTACTTGATCAATCATCATGAAATTTATTTAATTCATACACGACGCGAGGTTGTCAGGGTTACAGAAAATATATTTTTATACGGTTCCTTTTATTCTGACAAAAGTACTGTTACTAGACTAATATAACCTAACCTATATTTACGCGAGTCAAAGTCAGGCAAAGTCATGTGAATTTGTGTTTGTTACGCTTTTACGCCCTAACTATTTAATCATCATCATGAAATTTTGCATACACGTTCAGTGTGTCAGGGGTACTGAAACTTTCATCCAGAAAAAGTACTGTTGCCGCGGGACAGATTTTTTTTGACAACATCTACATTAACGAGAGCCGTGAGTAATTGTAGTATTACATAGTTGACAGTGACTGCTCACTAATGCTATGACACTGTGCCTCAGGGATTTCGTACATTAGTGTCAACATACAAATTAACGTCGCTCAATCAATTGCTCGTGGCTTTAACGTGACTTGAAGCTAAATGCATTGAGGTGCAACGGTATACATCGCAACTGATTGCAATATTATTTCGAATTCATGCGTTATATTTTTGAACTAGCGAACTAGCTCGCACGGGTGATCTATCAGGTATCTATTGGTGAAAACCGCATGAGAAACCGTTCAGTAGTTTTTGAGTTTATCACGAACAGATAGACCGACGCGGCGGCGGGGGACTGTTTTATAATAATGTAGTAGTAATGTATTTGCCTCCAATCCAGAAACGATGAGGGAAGTAATGCGCAATATCGGTCCCCTAATATCTTTCTGGACGGAGCTGAGGCGGTATGAGTAACCGAATACTCTTAGCGTCGGTCACTTACGCACAATGGTCCAATTGTGAGGTTAAGTGCGAAAAATACATATCTGACTAATTAACTAATGTGTTTGTATCAATCACGGGCTATCAATCAGTGATAGCCTAGTGGAAGACTGTCTGACTGCGGCGCAGAGATGTCAGGTCAGTCAAGGTGATATTGGCCTTTTCTGTTATGAACTTCTTACTAGCAACGAGGAATCTGAAAATATGCCTAATAGATGGTAACAAGCTCGCGTCCTTACGTAAGATCACGAATATCTATGCGTGGGATTTATAACACAGCTGACGACATTTGATTGTGATAATACTGTCAGCTCTTTCATGGCTATATGTGGGTGAGTTTATGTTATAATATATATATTGCATTTTACGATTTAAAAAACATGGATTTGGATATTCTTTTAAGGATACCGTACCATAAGGGTGTCAACGGGACCCTATTGCTAAGCCTGCGCTGTCCGTTCGACCGTCTGTCTGTCAGCGGGCTGCAGCCTGACCTAATCCAAGTTGGAATTTATACAGAGTTTCTATTGCCGTTATAACATCAAAAATAAAAACATTGTACTATCGACTTGAGCGACGGTTGACCATTTCAGAAAAATGTTCGCTTGCACATGTTGACTTTAAGTGACTCCGTCCTCCGCCCGACCAAGTGTTGGCCTGCTATGCGATTTTAACCTTAGGAGTGGTCATCCGTCGCTCAAGTCGATAGTACATTGTATTATCTTGTACGATGGTATGGAACCCTTCGCGTGTCAGTCCAACTCGCACTTCACCGTTCTTTATTTATTCTCTGTTGTATATTTATTGTATCTCTACGGGTCTTTATTTCATAGTATGTTTGTACTGCGTTGTGTTGTTGCCTTGTTTAAGTAGTTCATGTTTGGCAACATAATTATGGCAATTAGTTGAGTTTTGTTTCGTTTTGCGAACAAAGAACGAACAAACATTACAACATAAAATAAGAGTTGGACCTTTTACATAAATTGTCTCATTTGTGTTGTTTAGTATAACTAATTTGAGTTATGCTCCCGTTACTTCGAACTTCTTGAGGCAGTTTTTACAATTGTCATTCGTTCCTCTTTTTTTTCTGTATATGCATGGAGATCTTGGCACTTTTAAAAAAAAGAGCACTGACTTGGGATAGCTATTGATGGATTACACATTTCTTTGTGTCATTACTGGTCATGAGTATCAAATTTATAAGTTTCGACGAACTGGCTATAGCGAGGCGATAGTTTAAACCACTGTGTCACGTGTGCTGCCAAAAAATATAAATTCTTATGAAAACATAACAAACATAGAGATATTCCTTTGTATTTATAATATTAGTATGGAACGTAGTTTTTACCAAAAACATTATAAAATATTGTAACATTTATATGGATATGATGTATCATAATTACGGGTATAACATTCACAATTTATACAACCTTGATCGAAATGAGGAAAATTGGCAGTAGTACTGACGTCACTTGTGTATAAAAAATGTCATTTATAAAGGAACTTGAAACATAATTTATAGCAGCTTATATAGTACAAATAATCACCGCTATATCCCAGAAATATCAGAAAACAATTTACATTTATATTTCGTTAATTATTTAAGTCTAAACTATACGAGAAGGTCTATTGTCAAAGAAATATATTCCGCCTTACTAAAAAAGCCTAGTAATGACTATACAGGCATCATAGTTTCAAAATCGCAATTAACAAATGTTTACACTTACGCCATTGAATCTAAGAGGGCTCAGAATTATTCAGTTAATACCATAAATGTTGTTAACATGTTCATATGTTTGTTACTAAACGACCGTAAAAAAGATTAGATGAAAAAAAAAATTTTTATCCTGGTATACGGTTCTGTGGGATTTACGCTGGCAAGGCTCCGGAGTCTACGGACAGAAGCTACTACTCTATAAGCAAATCAAAGAATTTATTTACCAAAGCTTGGTTAAGAGTAAGTAACCGACAAAGCTGAATTTCTAAAGTTCCTAATTAATTGTTATGACATGACTACTTTACTGCAGATTCCGCAAATCAATTGGCGCTCGTTTTGCAAGCGTTCGTAGGCTATACGGTAGTCATCTGGTAGTCCGCATATCCGTCTATTACCAGAGTTGCATAGAAAAGTTAAAAAATGATAAAAGAGTCAGTACGAATCCATAGTATTTTATTTATATCAATTGTATTTTAATCTCGATACTCGAATGAGCGCGTAATTTCTGTATCGGTGGGCCGGGCCTATAATTTAAAAATAAAAGGCCAACTGCATAAATATTTTCGCCGTTTTGGTTTTATATACAGTGTGGTAAAAACATGATATTTATCTGCGACTGCGTCTGAGTTGCTTTAAATAGTACTTTATGTCCTTCCGTAAAGTTCAGTTTATCTTCATATTTAATTTTATCAATATCGGTAGGTACTGCGGTTTAGTATGGGATTGGATATCTGAATTTTGGTAACCTTTGTATTTAGCATATGATGATCTTTCGCAGAGTGAAGGATCCTTTACATTCGGACTACCCAGGTATAAACAGGAATTATACATTAGGGGAGAGATGTCCTCGTTGTCACAAGTACTAGTTGTCACAACGTCCATATTTTTGGTTTCGCGAATATTTAAGAGACGTAAGTTATAATATCCAAATGCATCCCAGTGCTACCGACCTCAGAGAGTATTATGGCTGCCGGCAGCCTGGATCGCAGTAAAAACATTTAAAAAAATAGATTAATGAGTAAAATTTTATACTGATTGTTTATTTGTTCTATTTGCTACTTTATATTAATGTTGGCGATGATTTTGGCCTATTCTGTTATGGAAATTAATACTTCTTGTCATACAAATGAGTGTTAAGTTTATATTGCAATTAATTAAGGTTATTTTTTGTTTTATTGTTAATGGTGGAATAGGTACATGATGTCTCAGTTTTTCGGGGGCTAGTTGTCACTGTGACAACTAACCCTATTTAGCTATGTAATTTATTTTTTAATTACTGAAGACTATTATCTTCTTTATTAAAAAGACAAATCGAGGCCAAACATCTGCTGATGTATTGATGCAATCTTTTAAGGCAGTAGGTCCTATGATCCTGGATTATAATATTAACTATCGCACACTCTCTCGCTATAGTAAGAAATAAAAAGGAGAATCTGCTGAGGTGACGTGTGTGGGCTATTTCACAAATGCTGAAGAGAAGATGTTAGTATAGCTATTAAACTGTCATGATTCTCACCTATCTATCAAGACTTTGGATTACTGCAAAGAAAACGGAGTTGTTGTGTTGTCATTTCCGCCCAACTGGTCTCATAAGCTGCAGAAGTTAGACCGCAGTGTTTATGAGCCCACTGACTACTTAAGATTTGGCACAACCAGAACCAGTACATAAAACGCCATCTCCAACTCCAGGATAGTTCCTGGAGTTGGAGATGCGTTTTTGACGAGATCTCCAGTATCTTTGTAAACCTCTGAGATTGGCAGCAATTCTCCTAATTTCAATCTGAAAACTCATAGTAGCTAGTATGACGGCTTCACCTTTGTTATCACCTAAAGGCCATTTCCAAAGGCTCCCAAAAAAAAAACGGTGTTAAATAAAAGAAAAAAGAGTGACATCTTGACTGATACCCCAGAAAAATGCATTAACAGAACAATAGAAAATTATAAAAATAAGGCCGAATGTGAGAAAAAAGATAATGGAAAAAGCAATCGATCAGCAGCAGCGAAGACAATAAATCTGAAGACATGTTGTATTTGATTTGTATCGAACCTTGGTCAGCCAGCAAACCAAACGAAAAATGGGTATAATGTACCAAATATAAACTCAGGGCTCATACAAAATGTGGGGCCAGAAAGTTTTATTCTATTGCAGTCCAAACTGTGCTTCAGAGGATGAGAGTGACTAGCAATACAGTGTGACAACATGTTGTCACACTGTATTGAGATACTCAGAGGTCAGAGAGTCAGAGGGCCATGGCCCTCTGACTCTCTGACCTCTGACTGATGAGTGATGAACCACACAATTTGATTAAAAATTAAAATTATCAAATTTGTTTTATTTTTACTATTATAGAGGTTTATGTACTTTTTTAAATAGTTTATCGCTTGCTTTTACGGTGACGGAAAACATAGTCAGGAAACCTGCATGTCTAAGAGTTTTCAATAATGTTCTGAAAGATATGTGAAGTCTGCCAACCCGCACTGGGCCAGCGTAGTGGACTATGGCCTAACCCTTCTCATATTGAGAAGAGGCCCATGCCCAGCAGTGGGACAGTTTAATACAGGGCTGATATAATTATTATGTACTTTTTGTGACAACTAACACCTGTCTCCCCTACAACCATTAGGCTTAAACTCGGTATCAATCGATATATTATATTAAATGAACGGATGACGACTACGTTACCCGTCCGCTAGGTTGCGCCGCTACACGTACTCAGAGTGTTGTGGGATAGATCCTATACGCGATACACATTTATGCACAAATATTTGTGTTAACATTGTTTACATTTTTATAGTGACATAGTAATTTTCATTTTGTTAGTATGAATAAAATATAGCTATGTCTCCATCTGGGCAACAAATCCGGTGCATGCTAAATGATGGACAACAACAATGTCATTCGTGCAATATAACAGACACCTATTTTAAAACTCCGCCTACGGGTACCGAAGGAATTGCCAGCAGATTCTGAATAGCAGTTCCATTATACGGAACATCTAATAGTTAATGTATTAAGTAGAAAAGGATGTGTCCATTTAACTGTATGAGACGAGTGTACGTCGTGAGTCAAAGGTCGCAGGTTGACTTCATCGCGGTCAATTGGACGCACGGTTGCTACTCATTAATATACCTACATACACAATCTTGCGGTTCATTGCTCGGTTTATAATTGCAAGAATTTGATTATTTGATAGATACCTATATTGTTATATGCGCTTTACTACAGCACGCTACGTCTTTCATGTTCCGTACTCTAGTTACCACATTGGATGGATATGAGCAGCGATAGCTCAGTGGGGAGACCAACAGACTGCAATGCAGAGGGTCTCGGGTTTGAACCCACGTCGCGCACCACTGACTTTCGGAAGTTATATGACTTTTCGAAATTATGTGCGTATTGATTGACAATTATCGCGTGCTCCGTGCCTCAGAGAGCACGTTAAGCCGTCGGTCCCGGCTGCCATGAACATCTATGGCAGTCGTTATTGGGAGAGTGTCGACACAAAAGATCCCACTGGGTCGAAGTGTCGCCGGTCTGCACTGACTGGCTCCCACATAAGATACATACAGATACATACCACATTGGATTTATCTTTATTACCTAATGTGCATAATTGGACCGTGTTGTGCAGAAATGATCCAGAGGTTATTTTTTAATTTATCTATAAGTATGAAGGACTTTTGAATAAACATTAAGTAGTGAAAAATCTATATTAAATTCTTTAAAAAACTATATGCTTAATGATGTACCTAGTAGGATAACAGTCACAAGAAAAATGAACTTATGTTTCAAATCAGCATAACTTTTATTTATGTTTTTGTGGATTGGATCATTTTTGCACAAAACGGTCCAATTGTGCGATACAGAAGGATTGCCTTAAATACTCTTTAGGGCGATCCTTCTACATCGCACAATCGAGGTGAATCCATTTCTTACACAAGCATACAGATTTGCTGGAGAAGTTAAAAATAGCGGGGAGGTAATGAATGCGACTGCTGTGGATAAAGTGTTCGATCACCGGGTCGGCTAGGTGATATTGGGTTTTTCAGGCAAGAAATTTTCTCTCAAACTGTGCCTATTAAACAGCAATAGGCTCGCCCCTATTACGTGTGACCTAAAAACATGCCTGGCGAAATGTGGATGTGTAGTACGCAGGTGGGTAGGTAGGTACTCCTTAGGGGGTATAGGCGTGAGACTATGTACCTACAGGGATGTTGCGAATATGCCGCATCGATTTGGACATCTGCATCCGCATCCGCAATAATCAACGCGGATGTTTAATGCGGATCCAGATATAGAGTAGACTGCGACAAGAATAAAAATGGTTGGGCTGATGAATGGCGCGATGTTTCTTCAAGTGAAGATAAGAATCAAGAAAAACTAGAAAATGGTATAGCTATATATTTATGAACCTTTGCAAAACAGGCTTGAACCTGCAAAGATGATATTAGATACTTTTTATTGAATAAGATGCACAATTTTCATCAGTATCCGCATTCGCAATGTCGGAGCTTCCGCATCGATTTGGACATCCTCGTTTGCAGATGTGAGGCTTTAAATATCCGTATTCGCATCCGCGGATATTTATATCATTAACTCACCTATAGGTAAGTACTAATATTATAAAGAGGAAAGATTAGATTTTTTTGTTTTCAAAAACTAATCAGCGTATTTAATAATAATAATGCTTTATTTCGGACTCTGGGATCCATATACAAGGTCGACAAACAATTAAGTGAAAGTTAAATATTAAATTTTTAAAATTGTTTTAACAAAAGTAAACTGTATTATCAATTTATCACCGAAGTAACATAGGCTACTTATATATTTTTTAAAGTATTGTTTAAAAAGTTTAAATTTAAAAAGCTAGAACATTATAACCTATACTAATATTATAAAGCTGAAGAGTTTATTGGTTTGTTTGAACGCGCTAATCTCAATAACTACTGGTCCGAATTGAAAATTATTTTAGTGTTAGATAGCTCATTTATCGAGTAAAGCTATAGGCTATATAACATCACGCTACGACCCACGGGGGGGTGGCACAGTAATCATAAACGCGGGTGAAACTGCGGGCACATCTAGTTAGCGAAATAAATATAATATGACTTACTTTACACCATTCCAAGATGGCTGATAGCAATTGCATTAGCAACGCACCGCCAATTGTATCAACTACGTTTACAATAGAAGTTTTGTAAACTTTATTATATTGGAATACAATACAGCATGTATTATAAATTATAATGAATAATGTCTGTGTATTTAACATATTGACTGCTGCGTAAACACAATAGAACTTCATCGTACGGTCACCAGTGACCACGGTGGCGTTAAAAATGATAAATGAGTATTTTATATACAATAGTTTATTCGCTCTCAGTGCGTTAAAATAGGTTCTTATACAAGTGCAAATGCATCGCTGTCATTTGGTGTGCCCCAAGGAAGCGTCCTCGGGCCTACACTCTTCCTTGTGTACGTTAACAGCTTATGTAAAAAGCAATTACCAAATTGCCATATTGTGACATACGCTGACGATACTGCGTTGATCATACCCGGCGCGGAATGGGAGCAGACTAAGTATTATGCAGAAAACGCTATCAAGGTAATAATGAAATGGCTCCCAAAAAATTGTTGACATTAAATCTTAACAAGACTAGATTTATTACTTTTAGTCATCGTGTCAAAACTCAACCACTACCTAAATTTCATCTTACAGCTCATACTTGTGACTAATAACTGTAACTGTCAAACTCTTACGCGCACATCAACAATTAAATACTTGGGTATTGTAATAGATTATTGTTTAAGTTGACCTCCCATGTAGATCTGGTTACAACACGAACAAGGAAATTGATACCCATCTTCAAGAAACTAAGAGTTTCTGTAGATACAGAAACTCTGATATGCGTCTACTTCGGCCTTCACGTACAGCGAGACAGTGAGACAGCTTGTACAGCACAGTGTCTGCTTCAATACTGCATAGTAACATGGGGTGGAATGAGTGGGACAAATCTGCTTCTCTTAGAACGCGGCCAAAAGGCTATACTGAAAGTAATGCTCGGCAAACCCCGTAGATATAGCACTGACCTATTATATAGTGAATGTCCGGTACTCATAGTGAGACAGCTTTTTATCATGGCAGTAATAACTAGTAAGCACAAAAGTCTTGAGTTCAAACGAATATTGAAACGAAACTAAACCAGAATTTGTCGGTCGGCCGTCGGAGCGACATAGAACGGATCTTGCGTGGCGCCGATATTATGTGATAAGTAATCATCTATACAACATAGTAAACAAATTAATAATATTTATCCACTTTCTCTACAAAAATGCAAAAATACAGTTCGCAAATGGCTTTTAAGCTAAAGTTATGCTGAAAGTGAAAAATTACTCGTATAGCGTGCTGACAACTACACACAACCACATACACATATGCACACAATTTTTGATGACTTCAGTCAAAAAGTTTCATTACCCAAACCCTAAAATACGTAATGTAAAAATTCAAAACAAGTGACAGAAAAAGGATGCAGTGCAACGAACTGTTATGCCATAATTTGTTTTGTCATGGTTCTATTTATATGCAGCTGTCCGAGGGAAACAACGCGATATCCCAACTACAACCCAATTTTTATTATATCCAAATTTAAAATAGCAACTCGTTCTGATACATTTGCACAAAATGATTTCTTTTGATTGCTATTTGCTCTTGTATGTAAGATTATGTACCTACAAAATCAAACATAGCCTACCCTAACCTAACCTACCCTGTTACCACCAGCTAGGATAAGGTCACTTAACAACTTAAGTGTGTGCGAACGTAGTCGCAAGCAAAAGCTTGTATTAAATAAATGAGACTACAAAATAAACATATTATTTCTTAATTCATTAGTGAGAAAGCCTTGGTGTCCGAAGCGGAGGCGGGGTTGAGCGTAACTCTGACGCAAACACATTGAAATTATCACTTGTAGAACGGATAAATAAAAGCAACAAGCTCATGACGTCATAAGACATGATTGGACGTACATCCTTACTAATATTATAAATTCGAAAGAGAGTTTGTTTGTTACGCTTTCAAGCCTTAACTACTAGACCGATCATCATGAAATTGCGCATGCACGTTGTCAGAGGTGCAGAAAATGACATAGGGTACCTTTCATCCAGGAAAAGTATTGTTTCAGATGGATAGAAAATTTACATGGCCTACAAATAATCTACATTTACGTGAGCAAAGACGCGGGCAAAAACTAGTATAGAATATAGTAGCAACCGCAAGTTCGGCAAAATGCTATACCTAAAAAAATATATATGTCACGTTTTTTGTACGTGTATTAGTTTACGAGGTCGTTATTCAACCTATTATTGTTTTTTTATAGTAGGAACTAAATTCAACATGTCATTTCAAAATTAATTGCAATGAATATGTATTGAGATTCTTATATGCCGCAGAGAAGGCAATAAGATAAATCTTCCGAACCGATTTTCGGTCACAGCGGCCAATCTTAATGGATACTGGCCATCTGCGCTGGAGATATTATATTGTACAAGTATACGCAAACACACATGTACTATCGACTCGAGCGACGGATGACCACTCCTAAGGTTAAAATCGCATAGCAGGCCAACACTTGCTACCCGTACCCGTGCAGTACGTGTAACCCGTACATGTGTAAGCGAAAATTATTCTGAAATGGTCAACCGTCGCTCAAATCGATAGTACATTCTCTGTCCTTAAGTCTTTTAATTTGATAAGACATCAATCCAACACAACGGGAAAATACATGCGCAGGACAGCTTTACATGCATGCTGAGGCACGGGGATGGGAAATGCCAACGACTTCCTATCTCCAGGCTGCTTCTGAGATTTCTTGAGCAGAAAAACCTAATGATAGTTTATGGGTCCAATGCAGGACTCGAACTCGAGACTTTATGCACAGACACACGGAGGCAATCATAAAAACCTCGTGAGAGAGTAAGGCTCATACACCCATGCACGTAATCACAATGCGTTCATTTCATTGGTTAAAGCGTTTGTATGGCTGAGTCAAATATAAATACGCCTTTATCAACAGTAACCTAATTATGTACATTGATTTCTTATTTATGTACAATGTACATCAATAGCATAGTATCTTTCAAATTATATGAGATTTTACCCCTGACGATATAAAAGAAAATCTAAGTACACTGTAAGGTTTCGCCACTCAATTATGGCGAGATGAGACGTTTTATTCCGTCTTACGTCAGCCATGTCGCGTTCTAGAGAAAACCGAACAAAGTGCGTAAATAGTCAGTCACTTATTTTTAGCTTAACTACGACACCCATTAAAGAACATTACACGCGTATATCCTGAAGGGTTAACATATTTCGACATTTATATTAAGGCCCCATATAGTCATAGGCCTGGATTGAGGATGGGTCTGATGGGACTGGCATATCCAATCCCTGAAGACTTCAGGCTTCTCCCACTGAAGTGTACGCTGCAGCTGATGCAGTACATTCATAAGGCGATAGCTAAGGGATAAATCTTGGGGCCGACACAAAAGATCCCACCGGGTCGAAGTGTCGCCGGTCTGTACTGACTGGCCACACTGGCCCACACAAGATAAGAATAAGGCCCCATATAATACGAAACTAGCCCATTTCCGTTGAACAGATACTAGATTTTAACTGAACCTTTTTCTAGATGAGGTACTCTATGCATGTCCTTTTCTGTTACCCTGTCAACGTGTATGGGAAATTACATGATGATCAATCGAGTAGTTAAGGCGTAAAAGCGTAACAAACAAACAAACAAACTCACTTTCGCATTTATAATAATATATTATATAGTTAGGATGTACGTCCAATCATGCCTTATGACGTCATGAGCTTGTTGCTTTTATTTATCTTTTCTACGTAACAAACAAACTCACATCCGCATATATAATATAAGTTAGGATAGTAACTTCCAGTTGCTATTAAGAATTATTATTAATAAGAATTTTCTCGAATCAAACTAGGGATCTCGTAATCGGTATTTGCGCATGCAAGAGTGAACTCACGTTATCTAATCTGACTTATCCGTAGTCATGCACATGTTTACCATACTCTAGCGTACATAAGCCGAGCTAGTTGGAGTCTATTCTAGTCTAGTTATATAATAAAAGTACAATAATATTTGTGTAACCATTGTATTGTAAGTGAATGTATGCTGCGCTCACATGACAATGACGTTAGGGGGCGTTGATGTTTTATTTGTGCGGCTGAGTTGGATATTTCTCTAATCTGGATAGCAACATTTTTAAAAACAGATTCGTCTTCAAGGCCAAATCATAACGTTTTAATATTTAAATTGCGAACTGAACAAAACATTAAGGTTCTTATAAATATAACACGAACTGAATATACTATCTGGTTCAGTTCTTTAAAACCGAATTAACTTTAAGGTCAACTATTGTATAAATTAAATAAGACTGTGCTGATCCCAGTTTATCTCTAAATTAATGACAAAAACATGTCATTAGGCCGCGGAGGGTCATTAGAGCATAAAAACATTGCGTAAATATTTGGGTTTTCCTGCCGACTTCTGCAACATGGGACAAAATGATAAAAGGTCGTTGTTTGTGCTTATATTGTCGGCAAGAACTGGATCCACCCAGCCTTGTATATTACAAGGCTGGGTGGATCCAGTTCTTGCTAGGCTTAATGTGAAGTTTATGAAATCCTAACTAATATAATAAATAACAGCGCACAACAAACATATTTACATTTGTTTGTGACGCTTTGACACCTTAACTACTCGACCGATCATCATAAAATTTCGCATAGACGTTTTCAGAGGTACGGTTGTACGGAACAGTAATACAGGCTATCTATCAGCCAGGAAAAAACTGTTCTCAAGCGAAGCTGCGGGCAAAAGCTTACACATTATGCATGATGGCAATAATTTGCTGATTGACGTCCGTCGTCAGGACTCTCGTTAATTGGTAATCGGTAATTGCCATTGATATATGAATTGACTTATTATGTTCAATCAACTTTTGATATAAAGGTTAGCGGTAACGGCGGGTGACATTGAACCGGGTAAGATGACAAATATTTTATATTATATATAGTATATAGTTAAATGCTTGTTGGATATATAATTTATAGCTACTTGGTTAGTTCAAACTAGTATTTTTATCTTCTATTGATACGTCCATTAGGGCGAAACACTGGTGATTTCCAATCTAATGGTTAGGTAAATATAGTTGTCAATATGGCTATAGCCCACAGTAGTAACAGGGTAGCATAATGATTCATATATTTTGATGACGATTTGATGCGTAGAAGGTAGGATGCTTCATAATGCGTGACAATTTCTAATAACGCTCAGGGGCACTTTTGCCAAGATCCACCGATCTTAGCATTTCTTGGTAAGATCCCTCATGATGACTATTTAAATTTCTGATAAAGTTGAGCCTACGAGAGAATAGGCTAGCTTTAATCAAGGAAAAAACTTGTTTGCAATTATAAATGCACACTGTTCTGACGCCATAAACCTGATTGTTTGTTATATTACATTAAAATTAAACCTGGGTCGGTATATTATTTAATGAGGAAATCAAATCAATAATAATAAGTATAATTGAGGAAAAGCAAAACCACAATTTGCGACAAAGGAAAAAGCTGACAAAGAGACATTGATTGTGAAAATATTAAACGGTATTAAGTGAATAGTGATCAGACATTGCGAGAGTTAGTAAAATCTTAGAGAAAATAAGTTGAAGTTCTACCATTTAGTTGGCAAAGTAGCTTTCGAGATCAAGCGACAACTTAAGAAAAACGGAGTAATACCTACTTTTAAATACAAATTCTGCAGCAATTTATTATTTGTGTTGGCAGACTCGAAACGACTCCTTGTGGTCACGCATTCTTTGTTCAAAAATTACAAATGACTACTTAATGAATGCATAGATAAACCTACGTAGTATAGAATAGTTAATGTCATGGTGCAATAACTCGTTATAATATTACGTAAAAACGTTTAGCCAAACCAGTTCTCTAATAAAAAATTTACACAAGACTTCGGTTCCACGTGATTATGAACGTGTATGGTATGTACATTTGCGGAACAAAAAATCTGTAATTTATTCTCGTAAGCTATATATGGGCTTCTTGGACAAAAGTAACCATGAGGTTGTAGTTCATTATTCTTTTAATAAACAGAATTGAATAAGATGACTATTTCTTCACTGGGGATAAACCCTGAGGCTTTATGAATATTGAACAATGGATGCGGCGACCGTTCTCCCAGAACAACTATCTACAAGAAAAGAATAGCCGCGTGCGAGGACCGTCTGTAAGGCTAACCTCATGTCAGACTCCGTGCTGTTATAGAGAATTCCTTAAAAACACCAAATTATTGTTAACCGCCATATTTTTTTATACTTTACGCACTAGAATTGGAATCGATTCCTGTGTTGCGGGGGAGTTTATATATGCAATCAAACATGAACACGCGAGCGCGCTTATCCTGCTCGGATAGTGACAGTAAAAAAGTGCTAAGCGTTGTGTTAAGACTGCGCCGAACGTAAGACAGATAATGACAGGACTCGTGCGGCGCATAGTCAAATCGGCGCGCGGCCGCCATAGTAAAATTGTATGAAGGATTTGAAGTGCTTTTTTGATATTTATGTATCTTTATTGACAACCATTAACTTAAATATTTGGGACGGACAAATTGTAATATAACTATTTATGTTTCGTTAAAGCTGTAAAATAGGATAGATTTCTACTGTTATAATCTAAAAATCACGTAACACGAGCAAATTTACGTAATTTTGTAGGCGAAAATGTGTATTATTTTAAGTTTTTCACACGGAGTAATTGTAAACACATTAATTGTTATGGTAAATGTATATTTTATATTTGTATTAAACAAAAAGTATTGATTTTATTCACTTAACTGTGACCGCCTGTTTTGGCACATTTCGCTTGGCGCAGTCTTAATAAAGATTCCTATGCTAGTAATTTGTGTTGTAAATGAAGCCAAGTTAAGGCAGTCAAACCAAGTCTTATGTTAAAAGTAGATACATCGCTATAGTGCGATATGGAGATCGGCCCTTTCGATGTCAATTCCGATACTTTAAAAATGTTTGTAATACTAGCGCTTATCAATTAGTTCTCAAATCTACTAAAGCAGGTGCACATGAATATAAGGAAAAACAACATGTTGTGCTCGACTTTTATTATGTAAAATGAGGTCTGAGTACCGTTAAGACAGCTGTACGAATAGGACAGTAATATACAGAGTCGTATGCGAGTAAAAGAGTAACAAACAGCCAGAACGCGATAAGGATAAAACTAAAAGTAATAACAAAATCGGGGGATTTCTTTAAAGAGTTTGAAAGTGTTGTCCAGGATAAAAAGTTGGGAATAATCGTTTGTGGTATGGACTAGCGATAGGAAGGCTAAAGGAGACACTTTTACAAGAGTCATAAGTACATAATATGGTTTAAAATGGAAGCAACGTGGAAACGGTAAATAACTTAGTGTATAGGTTGGTATAGGTAGATGTGAATAGGAAACATGCGCAGCAAAAGATAGGATGTTGAATTATTGGCACGTAAATATTTATAGACTTAAATAAGTGATTCCCGTATTGTCTCATTGTACAACTGTTGCAAGGCATGCCGAATCAGGCAGTGTTTTAACAGACTTCAAAAAAGAGGCAGTTTCCTAATTCGAATCGTATGTTCTATTTTTAGTGTTGGTTCTTGGTAAGTCTATGGTCAGTAGGCAAATGATTGTATTCTATTACTTAAAACCTGACTATATTTTGAAATGTTAGAATGACGTTTCTTTTTTTAATCCTTAAGTGGTAAATAAGTGTGCTTCTATGTTTTTAAAAGGCGTGTGATATTGCTTAAGGACTAAATCGCTTTTAATTTTGTTTGGTATAAACAACTTAGGTGTCCTTCAGGTAATGCATAACAGACGAGGTAGTTTGCTACTAGGAAATTTAATTTATTTTCAAATAGTTATTTTATATTTATATTTCGAGTTAGCATAACAAGTACTCGCTGCATAACAGCATTATAGGAGCTGAATTGAACATAACATACAAACGTAGAACAGCAAGAACGCGCCGCCTTTATTAACGCAATTGACAGCTGCGGATCATGTCCTGAATGTTTAAACACTTTGAATAAACTTACAAAAGACTTTAAAGAGATTTTGCAAGCAATTTATATAAAAAATAGAATTTGCCTAGCGTAATATTCAAGTGGTCGTGCGTTTGCGTGCAGTTTTGAACGGCTGGGAGTGTCGATCTTGAATAACTAATCAATTAGCCGGATACATTAACATTCGATTAGATAGAGGTACAGACATATTTGGGTACTGGTAGTATATGTTGGCGGACAGCCAGGTGTGTTGAAAAACGTAAAGTGTCAAGTCCGTCTAGGTAACTTGAGAAAATGGCCAGGAATTGTTTAACACGTTCACTACGCTTAAGAGTGAGAGTTTGATCTCACTATGAAAGGCTAAATGTGTAATATTGAAGATTGAGCACTTCTTCTCTCTTAGCCTTTATTATTCCCAAGTCACTTGGGGTCGGCTTTTCTGGTCTAACCGGATTTGACTGGATATCAGTTTTTACACAGAGCGGCTGCCACCTGACCTCCGCAACCCGAAGGCTAACGATACCCTAAGGCTAGACCAGAGTCAGGATATTAGAGGGTACTGACTTTCCTAATAACGACTGCCATAGATGTTCATGGCAGCCGGGACCAACGGCTTAACGTGCTCTCCGAGGCACGGAGCAGGCGATAATTGTCAATCAATACGCACATAATTTCGAAAAGTCATATAACTTCCGAAAGTCAGAGGTGCGCGACGTGGGTTCGAACCCGAGACCCTCTGCATTGCAGTCTGTTGGTCTCCCCACTGAGCTATCGCTGCTATGCTGAAGATTGAGCACTATAGTACCGATTTAAAAGTAAACACATACTTCAAGAGCATGGTATTGAATTGCGATGGCAAGTCGTCAAATAGTATATATAATTCGTACCGTGATTTATTAAGCAGTAAATTTTACCCGTGGCTACGCTTTCGTTAATTTTGTTTTCCTATAATATTTATACTTCTCGGGAACTGTACTTTTTCTGGCTGAATCCCTGTCTTTTTCTCGCTGAATCCCTATAGCTTTTTCTGTACCCCTGACAAAATGTATGCAAAATTGTATGATGATCTATGGAATATTTAGGTCGTAAAGCATAACAAACAAACAAACTCACATTCTCATATTAGTAAGGATAACATTCACTATAAAATCTTTAGAAGTACTCCGTAACAGCAGTTTAATGTGTCACAGCTATATCTTTAAAAAGTATAGGAATTTGATACCCGCTTGTTATATGGGTTCATTGTTTAGTACATTCAAAGAACTTTAGAACCATAGATCACATATTTAGAACGTTATTTTAAACAATATAGTTTGTCTAAAAGAAAGTTTTGAGAGACTAATTGCCTGCTTTATGATTACTGCTCCGCTACAATGGCCAGTAGCGTGATGTCACAATATATCCTTTCACAATAAAATATCGCCCTAATGCAAAAATATTCTTTCAATTCGGATTGTTAGTTGCAGAGGTTAGCGCGTTCAAACAAACAAGCAAAGAAAACAGTATCTCTCAATATTATCTTTTTTACTATCTACAGTTGTGCTGAGTTCGGGTGTCTTTTATAATCACATTATTATAAGAGACTTTAAGATAATAAAGAAAGTAGAACAGCTTCGTATGATTTTATTCTATTGTTCAATCAAAGAGTAAAGAATGTTAAAAAGTCTATAATAATATCTAGTCCGGATGCACGATCAACAGTTTCAGATAAATATACTAATAAACTTTACAACTTAAGGTAAGTGCTAAGTAGGTAACAATCAACACTATAGAGCACTGGTTGACTATTGATTTCACGACATAGGAGACGGAGAAACCGTTGATCACGGTATCTTGTTACGTGAGTAGGAAGTACTCATTACACGGTGGTTAGCCTTCACTCGCGATTGTTCTGTATGAGGGAACAATAATAGAAGCGATGTCATCGATCGAACACCCCCAAAAATGATTTAAACTTAAATAGAAGTACATCACTGGCCAGTATTCAAAGCAGATAAAAATATTCTAAATTTAAATGAAAAATTGTAAGGATGGCATACGAAACAAGGAAACAATTACCGATCATCCCTCTTCTACTAGCGGTTATATGCTGATAAAGTATAAATATAAAAATGTTGATTAATGATATACCCAAGTCATTCTTTGTTTTTATCCAGCTAATATTATAAATGCGAATGTGAGTTTGTTACGCTTTCACGCATTTCGATCGTCAATCAAATTTTTCATACACGTTGTAAAACAAAACAAGTGAGAATCGGCAATGAATTGACGTAAATCTTTGAATTCGAAAAAATGGTTCGTGCAATATGCAAAGGTCACGTGGTACCACGTGACCTTGAGGTCAGAGGTCATAGTAACTTCGGGGTATATGTACTATGAGTCGAATGGCGTTGACTGCGAGTCTCTAGTTCTTACGGTTCTTGAGTTGAAAGTTGTATAACAGACAGACGGACGGTTCTTACGGTTCTTGAGTTGAAAGTTGTATAACAGACAAACGGACGGATGGACAAAGTTGTTGTATACGAGTTTTTCGAACTCTAAAAAACATAGGTAGACTTTCATCCAGAAAAAAATACTATTTCCGAGGATAGTCTATTGACAAAATCTATAATAACTGGAACAAAAGCGTGGTCAAAATTAGTACGTTATGACGTGGACGGCGCGATTTCCATATGTGCATAAGTTTTCCTGTATATATTTTTTAGAATAAAATATTACAACATGATAAGTAAAACATTATTTATCCTGTAGTTGTATTTTGTTGCTAACTCATTAGTTATCAGTGCTCACTCTTGTAGTGGAATTTTTATAATTATAGAGAAACATTTGTATAGATATTTATTTTCAATTATTGAACTTAGGGCAAAGTTAAGTTGTAGGATCATTAGCAGAAGATTTATTTTCTTTACTAGTAATTTAATAAACTACTGTATATAATTACATTAAGCAATAGTTAAAGAATGTTTTACTTTTAGTGGCACTCAAATAATAGACAATAATTGCCGATCATTCATAAATAAAAATATTGAGACCTTTGTATTAATATGTTTAGTCATATCAAATTAGAAACCAATTTTATTTAAGTGATAATATTTAATTGTATATAATATTAAAGTGTTGCTAGTAAATTGATAAAAAAATTGTCTCTTATAATGCTAACCTGTTTAAATATGACTTCATTAATATGCAAGCTATGCATGAATAGTTAAGGTGTTACCACACCTGTGTTTACCAACACAAACTAAAATATAACTATTAAAAAGCAATGATGTAGTGATTTATATTATTCAAAAGATGATTCACAACATAATATGTAATTTATTTTTAATCTATGATTATTATTACCCATATACACAGCCATTTGGGTCATAATTGTAATAAACAGTTAAATAAATTACTATATTTATTCTGCACCTAAATATTTAAAAACCTACTTGGTTTAAATACTAAACATTTTGCCGTTACAATTCAATAATAAATAATAAGTTTAAAGATTACCTTAAAACATTTCAGTACTATATACATAATACTTCTCACAAAAATATATTTTGGTAAGTAAATGGTCTTAAACTATGACTCACCGTAACTATCATGCAGTGGTTCTCTTTAACAGCACCGCAGCAACCGAAGAATGCAACAATGAAGACTATCACTCCAACGGTGATGAGGACCATTGGACCCGATGTGTAGAAGTTAGAGTCTGTCAGATCAATGTATGGTGACGAGTTGATTTCAGCCTTAATGCCCACGATCAGGGTTATAAGTCCAGTGATCTAGAAGAAAAATATGAGAGCAATATAAATATAATATTCCATTTACATAAATATTTATTAAACACGTTTTCTGTTTAATACTTATTTCAAGATTGGGTGGGTAATCAAATTATTTTATAAATTATTTATATGAATTGTTAAATTAAGTATAATATTAATCAATGGTATATTTTAAGAATATATTCATTGATACCATGAAAGGTTTTTATAGAATTTATTAAAAAATTATCTATCAAGATCGATGAATACATGTGCAGATAGTTTTTTAAAACGGTATACGGATATTTTACAAAATCATGATTAGCGTAGCATTTTTATCAAATTGGCATAAAAAATGAAATATAACAATAAAAATTAACACATGTAATGTAATATTCTAAGTTGTGCAATAGTTTCAGCAAGTTATATGTGACTGATGATTGATGAATCATAATCTTAACGAGGATAAATACTTAAATACCCTCTAACGATATTAGTTATTAGTGTACCTACTTCATAAAACCAAAAATGTTAAAGCCATAGCGCTAATGGAATAAACATACTTTCGAAGAAATAACATGTTTTTATAGTAAGGTGGAAGGTGAACAACTGTTACATACATACAGCCTTCGAGAAAAATACTAACCGCGAACAAAAGATTGAAGCAAAACAGCAGATATTTCACGCAAGACATTCCTCCTCCGATAGCCATTTTTAAATCTTGTTTTCTAATCTAATTATAAAATTTAGATCTGGAACAAAAGACACTGATTTTAATTCCTTTCTCTACGCACTTTCGAGCGAGGTAAACATCGATTGGAGTTATTGTTGACACTGAGCAGGTGAATCACAGATTTTTTATTATTATACACTTCAACGTGATTACGTCTTTCGTGTTCTTAATAACAGCAAAAATGTAAAACGTAGCTTACCGCCAAAATTTATTATTGCGATTTAAAATAATAAAGTTGTACGCGACCGACACGACTTGTATGCACTATGCACTGAACGCTGAAATTGGCGAGTGCCAGTGTTCAGTGTTGCCACACTACGTTTCGGCTTTCGAGAATTGTACCAATTGCCTTTGTCGCTTAGCTTACGCTATAAATGAGACCGAATAGTAGAAATTAAATGAGTGGTAGCAAAATATATTGATTTTATTCTTTGTTAAATACTTGGACCGAAGTTTACAGTTTTATTACACAGCTAAATTTTTAAAAGTATTTATGTTTTTGTACATTTAAGTATGTATATGGTATATTTTTGCAAAGAGAGCTAATCATTATTAATATTCTATTGATCAATGACTTCAATTGATTACAGGGTTGTTAGAAATTTCAATACTTAATGATCAAAACTATTCTTAATTTCCCTAAGCATATATTTAAAATATACTTACTGAATTAGAAAATATAAATTGCCCGATTATTTTAGATAAAAAGGTTTGCAATAAATAAACGATTTGGATCAAACAGATTTGGAACACTAATAGAGCTACAAAAATACCTGGCATTTTGTTTTACGTTTGCTTGTAAAAGTTCATAATAATTATGTGAACTTATTAAAGTATGACGTCGTACCATATTTTATTCAAGTATTAATAACATTTCTACAACGTAGTTAAGTACCTACTATAAAATCTGGCGTATATATAATATCTGGAAAGGGAGGGCCGAATTTCGGCTTTGGTCTCAGTTTCGGCCGAAACCGAAATGTCAATTATTACTTCGAAAAGATACAAATCTAAAAAAAAGTTTATGTACAAAAAACAATCAATACTCTCACATCTTAAGAACAATATAATATCTTCTAAACTTTAGTCAATTTGTTTATGAATTACAATACAATTAAAATTAAAACGTACAACCATTAAACATGTTTAATGCAAATAATATTCAAGATAAGAAAATAAAAAGAGTTTTCTCTCGTACAAAAAATACTGTGAAAAATAAAAAATAATGTTTAATTGAGCTATAATCAATATTAATTTTTATGATCCGATAATTATCAGTATTCATAGTTAAACAGTCTAATACTATAAATAGGAAATAATAATTTATCAACATTTTCGTCTCGCAAATTGCTTTTTCTGTCTTAATAAATTAGAGCAGCAGCACTAAATAATAATAATTGTTGATTGAAAACACTCGTCGGTGGAGCCGACAAGAAATTCAGTGCAATCTTTCGCAAAGACACAAATGGACTAGAATCCTAGAAAGAATAAATATCTGCGATTCTTTGATACGTTGTCTCTGATAAATAATAGGTATAGTATATAGGTAACAGTTAGCATTAAAAACAACGTTATACTGACAGAAAACATTTAAATAGATGCCTAACCTTTATTGTTAGTACGTAACGTACGAAAACCTACGCATTAAAGAAATATAATTTTGTTACTCATTAACTATTATAGCGAACTAATACTTCCCAGTTTCGAAATAATAATATAATCACTCGTAATTTCACGACAAATAAAACAAACTACCGCATAGAGGCGAAAAATCGATAAATGTTGGCATAAACCCAAATTTCGTCAAATTTGTTACATGTGTTATTTCTCATTGATAAAAATGATAAACATATCATGTTTTAAAAGTAATGGGATTTTACTATTTCGTGGTATGTATAAAATAAAACTATAGAATTCGAAAAAGGTAATTATAAATTTTTTCATTAATTAGATTTAAATCTAAATCTGATAAAGATGACGTTTTCTTGGGTACTAATCTTCTTAGCCCTGTTATATAAGGGTCTGACGATACCATGAGTCTATGGTATGTATCTTCCATAGCCATCTTCCTTGAAAATTGTTCTCTATATTTTCTTATGTCTTTATTGCGACTTTCTTGTGCGTCTTCACTAAAAAGTCCTCTAGCTATACCCATATTATCAATAATTTGATGGCCATGGATTAATATCTTATGTAAGGTAGTGGGTAGCAATGTTAAACCAAGGATAGTTCATTATAAATGTTGACGCCGTTTGAAGGCAAAATTGTCTGAATTTTTCAGTGCGTATTTTATAACCAAATGACAAAAGTTTTAATATTGTATGCAATCTATTTATAATGTTTAAATTGACACCAGTAATTTTCGACACTTCTTCAGCGTGCTGGAACATTACACGGGCTGTATTTCCGTCTGTGGACGTCCTACCTCCTTGTCTCGGTTTATCAACGTGTAACCCAAGTGTTTCCAGGAATGCGTTCTGAATTCTTTTTTTTTCAGCTGCAACGATCTCTTTCTCCCTTTCACCTCTCGCTTGCCATTTGGCAAGTTTTAATTTATATGCCAGATGGAGTTGGACATTTAGCAAGTTTTATCCAGGTATGAAGTGAGGAAATTCCAAATTCAAAATTTTCTATCTTCACTTGCTTTTTCAAGCAAATATTCAATCTATTAAAATCCTTAGATGTTGCACCACAAAGATAACAACGCATTGCAGAGCTGGTGTCAGTTAATGCAGTTATCATTTTGCCGTCAACCATTGTACATTTTAATTCATGTTTTATGCACCATTCTTCATTTTTAGTTGGCAAAAGGTTTGCTATTTCTACTTGTATACTTGCTGCTTCTTCTTTAGAGAGTTCAGAAGTTTCGTGAGCCATCTGAAGTCTCAAAGGCCGGCAGTATCGTGGTGAGAAGGGCCGCGGATTTTGCCAGACAAGCTCATTGTTTGTCGTGAACAAATGTATCGGCACTATTGATGTAACCATCATATTTTCGCCTGAAGATTCTTTGTCTTCAAACTTTTGTTTATATTGAGAATAACTCTCTGATCCGTCACTTAGAGATAAGGCACATATTTTGCCTTTGTTCATTACTCAGACGTAAGATGACTTCTCTAAGAGAAAGCAACAATCTTTCAGCAGTTTTGTCTGAAAGATTTTGAAGAGGTACTTCAGCTCTTGTTTCAGTACATATTAAGCCTTCTCGGTAACACCTCTTTTTTGCTTCCGTCACTGACTCGTAATTAGGGTAGATGTGGCAATTTAATTCCAATGCAAAGTTACGCAATAAGTTATATTGGTGTTTAGTTAGGTGGCTTTCTATAAATAAAGATAAGGCTTTATCTGGAGTATAGCTTGGATGTGGCTCTGAAGCTGGTTTAGAAATTTTATCCAAAGACACATCATTTATTAATTTAGCTTTTTGTACTTCTCCTGTCGCACTGTACTCCATTTGCGCAGCAAAAGCTAATTCTGCAGGCGTTAAATTCTTTCGAATGCTTTCAGTCTTTTTCCGTTTTGTACGTTCAGCACATTCTTCAAAGTCTTTAGCAGGACGACCACCTGATCCACTGCTTCGCTTCTGCGCTACACTTGGCATTGGAAATGTAACGTATGTTTGAAACCAATCTTTATTGGAATTTTTACAGCGCTCAAAGTTTCTATGTGATGTCTCAAGCTTTTTTTGTAGGTGTAAATTATCTTGCATAAAACACTTTTTATGTCACTTGACAGTTCTGACACTCTCAATATATTTTGTATCTTGTTATACAAGTAATGCATTTTATCAGCATCCGTTTTTGAGTTACACTCTCGGTAATACGAGAGTTAATCGGCTAATACAAATGTCTTCATTCTTGGATCCTAGAAAAGATAAAGCATTAGGTAGGTATATAATGATATAAAAACAAAAAAATACTGCATGTGTTTCATAAAGTTTTAATTTTAGACAAAGGACATCGACTTAAGTATCGAATTTGTGTGGAGTAACCGACGCGACGGCTACCTGCGGCTAACTTGGTTTCGTCACCAATACAATACAAAGCGTCTTTGTTCGTTTAAAACTATAATAATAATAAGGGTTTGAAAAGTCATAAAAGCATTTAATGCCTTTTATGATTTTTAAAGCCGAACATGGTTTTACAAAAAATTGCTTTATCAGTCAAATCAGTTTTCCTATAAATGCATAATTTGTTCTAGTGTCGCGGTCGGTCGCATTTAAGATTTGATTTGATTGATTAATAAAAAAACAAAGATTGCAACAAATGCTATTTTAACACATGAAATTGTAGGCAATTAATGTTTTACTCTATGAAAACTAATTATTTAGAAAAAAAAGCGACTGATTTTCTGAAATGTCTATAGTTAAATGTAAAAACCAAATTATAAATGTAAAATATGGTATAAATGAATAATCATTATCTCCTGGAAGAGCATCCATCATTGAAGCACCAATAATTTCACTAAAGGTCTCAATAATTTCTGTACAAAGTAGCACAAAATCTAAGTAAAACACGTCCGCCGTTTAACAAGTCATACTTTGAACTGAAATGGGATACGATCGGTTTCATACCGGTTTCATACCCGGCAAACGCGAGCGCAGGTAGTTAGACAGGTCTCTTGTTTAGGGGATTATAACAATTAAAACAGGTTTTATGACATTTTTGTTTTTTTAGTTTATGCCAGCTTTATTGATTTTTCGCCAGTGTGTATACCGCAAAGTTGGCGAAGCAAACACAAACAAGTTATGACACAACTATGACGCGGCAAAAATACACTTAGTCGCTCGCAGCGCAGCTCAGTGCACCGAACATTTCCGATCGCAATGCGAAATCTTCCGAATTCAGTTTCGGTTTCAGCCATAGTTTAGCCGAAACCGAAACTAAGCCGAAACTGGTCTTTTTCCGAATCTAGGCCGAAACTGGTTTTTTCCGTAACTAGGTCGAAACTGAAATCGAAACCGGAAGTTCGGTCGGACACTACTTTAAACCTAAATTATGTGTGTCATAGTTTTGTATTTTGAGATTAGATGTATGTGTCGAGACTCGAGATAACAAAGATATTGGCCTGTTCATGATTGATAAATATACATCATCTCATATTCAGTCAACATATCAATTTCAGTGAGTATTTACCTAAGTAGTAAAGTTTTAATAGTGAAACATGATGGCGATGAATTTTAAATTTAGGATACCTAAAGTTTTTAAGTCCTTGAAGTATTCTTTACTTGCTGTGAACCTGACATTCTTGGTGAGTTTTTTTTGGCACACAATGACGTTCATTGCCAATTATTTACATCTGCAAAGCAAACAACAGATTGTTCGATATCTTGTTTTCTTTAACAGGTAGGTATTTCAGTCTCGTGATTAAAGGTATTTGTTGACATCTAAAATGCACCAATTGAATAAAATTACACTAATAGACGAAATAGTGATTTTATTTCACATATTAATTTCATTTTATATAATATGTAGCTATTAAATAATATAAACCTATCATCTAATTCTTTGGTCTGAAGAAGTCGAGATATTGATAATGAAAGATATTGACGTAACGAATCTACAACATATTTAATAAAAATAAAAAATAAAATTAGGAAACGATTCAATAGATAAACAAGTTTACTTGTGGTTATTTGTTATTTTGACTTTGTATAATGTTGTTTGTAATAAGCATAAGCTAAAAATCTGTAGTAAGCATTGGGCAATATCGTTGAAAACAAAACTACGAGAATATGATGTATTTTCTGTCCTTCTCTCTATTCATTAAAATATTATATTAATATCAAGTACCTATCACTACTTTTATTTTAAAGATGCCTGTATTTAAACGCATACAAACGAGTTGTGGACTTGCATAATAAGAGCGAAGAGGTCAGGAGCATCGACTTTATAATAAATTGGTGCAATATTATTATGAAGTTCAAGTTATTGGAAGGGCTATGATCTGTGTATATTAAAAACTTTAATTCATAATAATATTTAATAGAGTGGGAGACGTCTTTACAAAATAGTAACCATAATTTTCCATGGATTAATAAACGAAAACTGACGAATATAATTTTATTGATTTTCATACAGTTAGTGTCGTTTGGTGCACTGGATATAATTTTAAGAGGGCTCAGTCCTCCGATAGTGCCATTGGCGGGAGCTCAGGTACCCCTGTGGAATCGGCGCTAGTAAAAGAGACTACGCCAAACATAAACGTGGGTTGTAGTTGTAGTACCTACCCGCGATCTTCAATCGGGGCGCAGATTGGCGAATAGGCCTTAGATCTAATGATATAAATATTATTTTATTAAGCACGTTACCTTATCCCAAACCGAACAATAGAGAACGGCGAATACAACTGCAGATGATCTACCATAAATTTTTAAAGCGTTGGTCTAATCTTAATTCGTTTGATCTCTTGCATAATAAACTTAAAATATTATTTTAATAAGTTTATCTACGTTTCCAATGTAGGCGCTGTTACAAAATTTATGTAAAGACAAATTCTTACGACCAAACGTGCTTCAAAACATTTCGAGTGCTACCTAAAAACTCATGGTATGCTCCCAGTATTGCCAGCCTTATATTCTACAATGTGAAATAAAAGGCAATGTGAAATGATTGTCTTCTGTTTCTAATCTTTATCTTACATAGAATTATCTATTTTACTGATTTACTATAAGAAGAAGCAAATATGTAATAGTAAGTAGGTATTGTGGCGACGACATACCGTAGGTTTGCAGAGTTTCGACCCGCACCCGGTAGATGGCAGTAGGAGCAAAACTATGGATTTTGTTTTTATTATGAGTAGGCTATTGAGTAAAATTTAACAATTATTAAGTGCATTTACGATTGACCATACTAGGTACAACGTAGAAGTCTTGTTATTAAGGGATATAGTATACTTAAGATAAGAAAAAATCAACTGGGTACCTATGGTTAGTAAAATGTTACATCTAATTTAGTGCGGCTGCGGGACTGATATCTTCTGGCGACAATATGTATTATTTACAAATATTGAATGCACAGATATTGAAGGATGGCCGCTGTGCTGAGTGTTGGGTTCGATATCCGTACGGCATAATTACTTGTGTGATCCTTAATAATAAAATTGTTTCGTATCTGGGTGTACTTTGTCCTTCAAATGTATTATTATTAAGTCCATCGCGATACAGGGCTTGAAACTATTACAGATGTTATTATAAGAAAATGAATATATTTTGCAGTACACATGACACTTTATTAATAAAACTTGAACTTATTTGTTTTTATAATCAAAACAAAAGCTTGCTCTTTTCTAATAAGCACTTTTACTAGAATAATAGCCCAGTTGAAGCCTACCTTTTTTTTTTTTACGTGGGGATATGCCCCTTTTGCATACCCCCCCGCCACTAGGGGAAGCGAGAGGGTTATGTCCGGCTCGCCCGTATTTCGGGCATACGGACTAAAACCCCACGGTGTGCCCCTTCGCTGCCTTGTATAGTGGATGGGCCGCTGGTAAAGAAACTACCTCAGCGACCCACCCAGCAGACTACAACTCCTGGACGACGCCCCGGCACTACATAGGGCGTCGGACCGACTCATTGGCTCGCGGGTGGAAGATCCCCGTTCTCCCGCCCGCGG
This sequence comes from Catocala fraxini, assembly GCA_930367265.1. Taxonomy (NCBI): domain Eukaryota; kingdom Metazoa; phylum Arthropoda; class Insecta; order Lepidoptera; family Erebidae; genus Catocala; species Catocala fraxini. The sequence continues at coordinate 22,319,571 of OV884032.1, read as the reverse complement.
CGTACATTACGGCGTCATGAGGCGCGCGAATGCGCGCCTGCGCCGCCCGGTTCGCCGGCGACGGCTCGGATCCGCAAGGAAGCTCTCCTCACGGATCCGCTCCGCCGCCTCCTTCTGCGAGATGATGTCCTCGCAGAAGGATGCGACCGCTGCCCACTTCCTCTCGCTGTCGACCATGGCTTTGATCACGGCCGGCAGCGAGAGGTCTTCACCCACAACCTCAATGAGTTCACGGCGCTGCACCGCCCAAGCAGAACATTGCTCGAGCGTGTGCTGCGCCGTGTCCTCCACAGACTCGCAGTGGTGGCAGACGGGACTCGGTTCCCTCCTAGCGACCGTGTGCAGGTATTTGCCAAAGCAACCGTGCACTGACAACACCTGCACCAGTCGGAAGGAAAGGGTCCCATGCTGCCGCCCTGCCCACCGCTCCAACACCGGCTGGAGGGCCCCAACGGTTCTGAAACCGGCCAGTTGAAGCCTACCTAGCTTAGAGTACGACTGCTGTGGTTGCATTCCTGGATTGAGCGAAATGTTATTTGAAATTTCTGTCAAGAAAATCACAGAAGCATAACGGAGGCTGAAACTTTACTGGGATATAGACAATAGGCTCCCTATTACAGACCTAAAACTATAATATAGTATTGTTCTTATACTTCTACCTAATTTTTTGGAGAAATAGGTATGAAATGATGTATGTAATTAATGATATTGCGTGCTTTATTATGCTGTAACGCACGTTATTGTATTTCAATTGCTAATGTTATGGAGGTAATATGTTAGTGTAACATTCCAGTAACTTTCCACTGTGATTAACTGATTATACTTGACTAGTAGGTATTTAATAATATTAGGTTCTTTTGGTAACTAATTACTTTAGTAATCTATAACAAAGTATAATCAATTACAGTAAATTGTATATGCTATTAATTAATTGAAGGAAATACATATTGCCTAATCTCTCGCCCGCCGCATGAAATAAATTATTTACCCAATTACTCATACTAGCGGTCACATAGTGGTCAAAATTCGACCATAATTTATTTATATTTTAAGTTTGATAGTTATTAAGGTTTTATTGTCTAGAATCATACCCTTATAATTACTACATTTTATTAATATTTCGATCTATACAGGTTAATATACCTATCTTTGTCAAACAAATTATTACATTGATTTATGTAACCATAGTTACGAAGAATAGTACATACTTCATCAGCCGAACAATGGCGAAATACTACGAACGCGATTCGACTGCGTGTGTCAAATGCATGGTTGTGTGCGTGTAGTGTTTTTTCATTAATCGAATGTATTTCTAATGCATATTTTATATAAATATTAGGATTCGCTCCTCCTTTTCCATAATTATAAACTTTAACTGTGCCAAATTTCATACTCCGTCCGCGCAATTTTCGTAAATAGGGGTAGGTACAAAGTTTTTGCTTCACGTATTAATATATGTATAGATGGGCTTACAATTTTGATATATAGATATAGATTCTGCGAATATGTAATATGTAATTCTGGCATTAATATTAAAGGATAATGGCATGTCTGCATATTATGTATAACTAGTTTTTGCCCGCAGCTTCATTCGCGTTGATGAAGATTTTTGACAATATTTTTCCCTCCATCCAGTAGGTTCCTCTGCTTCGATACCCTGAGGGATTTATTTGGATTTTTCGTCCACATAGATCCCCTGGAGGATCTATTTTGAATTTCTATCCACATAGATACCCTAGGGGATTTATTTGGAAGGTTTTAGCACCCTCCATCCAGTAGGATTTCTTGCTTAATAACTAAATCCCCCAGGGGATCCTAATGGATTGTGGGATCCATATAGATCCATCAGGGGATCACACTTGATAAAGGTATCTATGTGGACAAAAATCCAATTAAATCCCTAGGGGATCCATGTGGATAGAAATTCCAACTAGATCTCCCAGGGAATCTATGTGGACAAAAAACCCAAATAAATCTCCCAGGGGATCGAAGCAGGGGATTCTACTGGACGGAGGGATATTATTTTATCTCTTGGAAACAGTACATTTTTTTTTGGGTGTTAGGTAGCCTATGTATTTTTCTGTACTCCTGAGAACGTGCATATGCATGGTGATTAGTCAAGTAATAAATGCGTGAAAGCGAAACAAATAAAAAACTAACGTTCACATTAATATTATTAGCTAGGATTTCGGATTAGAATATATACGTGAATCACGCGGCCTTTTGCGAAAATACAACTACACTGTAGCTATACCTATTAGGTACAGCCTCTGCAGGTACACTAAGACTTGTCTATGAATGTGTGTGCAGGTTACAATTTTAGATTAGAGAAATAAAATGCTTTGAAAGTAAATAATTTTTCAGTGAGATACAATTTATACAAAATGTTAATTTGAAACACAATATTGTAATTTTGCTCTAGAGATATATATAATGTGTTTTAATGCTTACATAGCATAGTGCCAACATTCCCGAAGAGGCAGCCAAAGGTGTAGTATACCTACATAATAGGGATCGAACCTATTGCTGTCTACCAGACTGTTTAGACTTTGAACTATTAGAAGTTGAACGCTGCGAATCGTGCGAGAGAGTGCGTTATATTTTTGTTATTTTGTCTCACTCACGCTGAACGGGACGCGACGCTCTATCCTTACCATTACATCGACACAACTATGCACTGTCCCTTTCCGACAATTCTCTATTTTGTATGTAGCATAGTTATGCGTATATAGGGTGTCTAACTTGAGGTGTAGCCGTGTGTACTAGTCTACTGTGCAGAGGTGCTTTTTAAAATTTCTTGAAATCCCCATAATACTTTGACTGAGGCAGGAATTGAAACCGAGATCTCATGCACAGCAGTCGCATACATCAGTTTTACTACTGCCGCGCCATCAAGGCACACTCCATAGATGCAATCTGGTTATCTAGGACATGCTATTGACACAATATTTTAATGTTGCTCCAGCAACATACCTATGTCTTAAACACTTTATATACTTTAAATATGTTATATGTAATGATATATTGTGTAAATAAGCTGCAGATAAAATATCTATAAACAATGCTCAGCTATATACGACAGCGATCCTGAGGAATTTTACGACGCTGCCGAAACCAGCCATTTTATTTATTTACTTACTATTATATATTTAGTGCCATTCCTTATTTTTTATAAGTTAGTTTTATTTAATTTTAGTTTAGTTGTATGTAATAATTGTTGCCTTTGTACATTATTTAAAGTTTTTATAAATTGTAGTGGTTAAATGTTATAAACTCTTATAAATTTATGAACTTAAGTTTATCTTTTTAATTTCATAACTATTTGTTTTATATAACTAAATAAAGCTTGGAATGATTTTTAGTTCACAGGTATTATACTGTTCCTCGCCGGGGTGATAATCCTGGTCAACTTTTCTGAGTACGATGAGCTGATTACGAAGAATTTCTTCTCGTTGTCCAGATTCATGATAGCCACGTCAGTTATAATATTTCTGATATCAGGCCTTGGGTTCTACGTCACTATATCCAGAAAATTCTACTTTATTGTTGGAGTAAGTACTTATTAAGTTTGTTTTTGTAAATGTTACCAACGGTAAAAAAATACAAATGGATCAAGCGCAATATTTTTGAATATGTTCAAAATTTTGTAAATGATCTACCTATAATTTAATTAAGTGAAACAATGAATTTAAAATTGTATGTATAAGAATTAAAAAGTTTAAGTTAAAATCGAATAAGATACAATTAGAATGTGACTGCACGGATGGAGTAGTGGTTTAATACCTTCGCCATAGTTGCCGCACCGAGTGTTTGGATTCGATCCTCACACGGAATTAATATTTGTGTGATTTACATAAAGTTGTTCCGAGTCTGGGTGTCCCTTGTTGTCTGTCTTTCCGTTTAGTCCTTCGAGACACAGAAATTACACCTAGTGCGAGAGTTGTCTTTGAAAGAAAAAGGATAAGAAATAACTATTTTCACCTCTGACTTTAATTGATGACAATTATTCATTATGCTTCTTTTACAGTATGTGGCTCTTCTACTGATCATTCTGGTGTTCGACATAGTTATATTGGCACTTGGGTTCTCACTGTCCGACAATGCGGAGTCCGAGATCAAGAGCACCATGGTGCAGAGCCTCCAACTTTATGGTACCAGGATAGACATAACGAAAATGTGGGATGACCTGCAGATGGGTGTAAGTCTAAGATATAATTATTTTTATTATTATTCTTTATAAAGTTTCTCAGAAGGCAGAATAATTAAATAGCGAAGATGACATTAAAAATAAAATAAAATTAACAGCATATTGCGTAGCAGTGATGTCTATTGAAGGTACTGATAAACGGATGTAAGTGCTTTTCGAAGTTATATGCGAAATAACTAATTAATTAACTCGCTATTCAACAATAAAAAAGAAATATCTCTGGATGTTTTCTTTTAAGGAAAAAAACATGTATTTTTAAAAACTCCGCATAATATTTTCGATGTTGTGTAACCTCTGCTAACTTTCACGTTGATTGATGTGGAGCTTAATCACGGAGACACTATTTGATGCGTTGTTGAAATTTAGAGGGCTCTATACTACACGAATATATGAATTTATCTTTAAAAATCATTGTCTATTTGAAAGTAATCTAACACAGCTGGTTCGATTTACTATCAACGTGGGAAGACCGATGAGACAAATGTAAAAAATAGCTTGCATCCCAGATTTGAGCGACGTAGACGTTCATTGAACCAAAACATTGATTTTAATAGTGACGATGCTTGTCATCATTTTAAAATTAAATGCAGGAACTCCCATTCTTGCCTGTGCCATTATTACAGGAATGTTTATAATAACAAAAGGAAGATAATTAATTAGGATTGGTCACCAAAGCCGTGTTCTATACACGCCTTACTGCACTACCTTACTGCAGCTCTTCAGTTTCTTTAATCTATTAAATCACGAACATTATATATTAAGTCCTCTAAGTGATGGTGACGTTGAAGGTGTTAGTGTTAGGTGTTATGTCCCTTGCATGATTTTCCGTCAGGATCACGAAACAGAAAGGATGTTCACTGTTAAAAGGCAAGATATCATTTCCATAAAGATAAATAGTATCGTAACAATATGGCAATGTTACTTTTTTAGATATCAACATTGTCTTTATTCATTCGTCCATATTGTTACAAAGATTTCGTCTAAAGCCAATTCTTTCCCGAAGTTTTGCTGGAGTCCACTAACAACAATTCTGTTCACAGTACGAATGCTGTGGTGTCGCTGGACGCTTTGACTGGATTTCCAACCAGATCCCAGTCAGTTGCTGCCACATAGATTACGGGACTATTTCGCCGTTCGAGTGCAATACTGCCAACGCGTACACGGTGGGATGCGCAAGCGCATTGGGCGAATACTTGGCTCAACAGGCGTATATTATTGGCTTCGTTGGAGTCGCCGTCACTGTTTTACAGGTTAGTACAGATATCCTACAACATTAAAATAAAACTAAACTTATTATATCTGAAAGTCTATATTTGATTAAAGATAGCTATGTATGGATTGGATAGCAGTTGAATGCCGGCGTTATGTTTCTAATGAGATTCCCGGAAAAGCCTATATAAAACATTGAACACATTACAGCAGCTGTTATGAGATGATAATCATTAAAATAGAATTGGTGATTATTAGAATACAGAATATATCATTCCAGTTTAGTAACAAACAGTTACATAATTGTCATCAGCTATAACAAGATTACCCGTTGTGTCGTCTTTAGTGAATGATGCAAGTGAATGAAATTGTCTATGATTTTTAAAGAATGAGCAAATATATATAATATATTACATCATGTACGAGGACAGACATGTTGCCTATCATTTCTTTAATTGTACGAAATATAAACGAATCAGTAATTCATTACTTACCGTACGACCATTATACATCAACGATGATTAGCTGCGGCTCCTATTTGCTGACTCATGTTTTATTATATTAGAACTCACAGCATCCACCTGTTGCTTCTAACAATAAATATGCCACACATTCTTTCTATTCATAGAGAATATTGGGCAGATTGTGATATTAACCTTTATTTAAATTGGTGCTGACCTTTTTAATACTGAAATTTTGTTAAAGCACAATATGTGAGTAAAATGGTTTGGTTATGTGAAGTTCATAGTGAGTCAATTGTAAGTGGAATTTTCAAGTGTGTGACCCTGAAGTCTAGGCTCTAAACTACTGTTATCCAATATCTGTTTATAAGCTTATTCACTGCTGGGCACGAACCTCCTTTTATAAAAAGATTAGGTCATAGTCATTTGCAATTTCCATTTACTTATTTTTCGAAGCGTGCTTCTGCTTCCCTTTTTGAGATAGCCTACTACTACCTGAGGACCAGGAAGCGAGATGAGATTTGGTCCTTTTTCTATAAGCAATGTAATTTTAATAAATTTGATCTCCGACCTACTTTGAGTAAAGTCACCACAAAGGGGAAATCTTGGCTAAGTCCTCAGAACCATTATGGTACACCATCAGGTGGTGATGCGATCAGCAGTGGTCTATAAGTTTATTGCGGAACTAAGTGGAATGCCAAATTGTATTTTGCGAGGTCTATCCAACGTGACAAATAATCACACAATACGATTAATAACCTCGACAACTATCCTGTATAGAAATTCGCACATTAAATAAGAATTAAGTTTATATCTTTACATAAAATTACATTGTATCGACGACTCGATGGCGTAGTGGTTAGTGTAACTGACTGCCACGCCTGAGGTCGCGGGTTCGATTCCCGCACAAGTCAAACATTTGTGTGCATGAACATGGATGTTTGTCTTGGTCTGGGTGTTTCTATGTAAAATATGTATGTATTTACAAAAAAAAAAGTATATATGTATGTTTATCCATTGTCTAGTACCCATAGTACAAGCTCTGCTTAGTTTGGGCTAGATGGTGTTGTGTGTATGTGGTAGAATATTATTATTATTATTATTATTATTATTATTGTAACTGGTCGATGTCTGGTACATAAGAGATGTCTAAACAAATTTATGTGTATCTTTATAAGAGCTATAAAAGCCAAAACAATTATTTTAGTATTGTTGTGTGTCTGTCTGTTTGTCCGCGCATTACGCAAAACCTACAGAACTAAATTCAATACAGTTTTTACAGTTGTATTGCTGGAGGTCTATCTTAAAATCTGGTGCATGTTTCATCTTGATACGCCGCCAAGAAGTCGAGTATTATATGTGTAGATCAGTTTTTTCTTACATGCAAAGAAAGAAAATAATAGACCTACTTCCAAATTTTACGCATATGAAGTCTGAGGCAAAAGCCAGTTTCATAATCTGAAGGCACACTTAGGACTCTTGGATTCGTCACAGAAGTTAAGGCTGTTATTTATAATATCGTTACACATTTTATGGTAATACGTAAACAATGTTGGTTTCCGCCCGAAGTTTTAGTGATAATAAAGTAGCACTTGTGCATTTATTTGTGTATGGCACTGATAACAGAAAACATGTTTTAGCTAAATCTACGGAAGATAAAGTTATATCATAAACCACATTGGAAAACCTATCAACATATTTTTTGTTTACTTCTTCCTTAAGCTTAAGATAAGGACTAACTGATACATTTAAGGGACATTTGGATAGACTTTAATGTTATAGAATGTGGAATATAACAAAACCAAAATTTCAATTAAATCAATATTCTTTCTTAAAAATCAATGAATTTACTGCTGGTTACCTGAATAGAGCTAATGTCCTTACAGCGCTGTATCTCTTTTACACATACGCAAGCCCGTATAGTGAGCTCAGATACTCAAAATCATTCATTAGGATATATATAATATAACAGCACCTACCTTATTAGTTGAAGTTAATGCAACTGCATACTGTCGGTGAGACAAAAGCAAGATGGTTATTTACCATAGACTACCAGTCTGCTTAGTTTGCGTAAGCGCGTGACTGCAGGCATTCAGACGACGACCATGAAGTACGAATGCCGTGCATTACTGAACTGTTTGCTATCACACCTCTGTCTTATCCCTCGTCTAGATAAAGACACGATGTTATAATGTGTTAAGTTTAAATTTCTAATTGTATTTTCAGGTGCCACTCACATTGTTCGCCATGAGTCTGGCATGGCGCTCAAAGTCCGAGGAGGTCGAATTGGAGTCTTAATAAGTAAAAATATGTTGTATTTAATTAATAGTTGATTCATTGATTGTTTTGAATAACTAATAATATATATAGAGGTCATAATAGCATGTTGTTTGTTTTTATTGTTAGTGTAATAAAATGACCTTCTTGGAGCGAATGCCATTTATGTAATCGGTATGGCGAGTAGAAAACAAATGTGCAAAATTTTCCATTTAGTTTTCAGTTTCTGGTAAATTTTATTAAATGTTATTCATCATATTTATATGGTTTTTATTTAGATTATATTAAATATCTATAATACGTCATAAAATTGAAATAGAGACAAGTTAGAGAACCCACAAATATTAAGTTTTATAACAAATATAAAAACGACAAAATCTTTATTCATGGTAGGCAGCGGATTTGCTGTGTCCTGACATTGCTGAAGTCCATGAGCAGCGGTTACCACTTCCCATCAGGTGAGCCGCTCGCTCGTCAGCCGCCAATGGCAAAAATAAAATAAAAATATAAGCAAAGGTTTGTATCCACGAAAACATGACACCCAAGCGGAGAGGCGTCAAACATAATTTGTTAGATAACCAATATCATCAAAACATTACAAAAAGCAGTAAGAATTAAATCGGCCCTATAATAGACATTGAGTTGAGATGCCGTGACATATTCAATTGTCATTGTTTACTGTGCCATTTAAAAAGTCCACACGCCATTCACATGCAGTTCGAAGTTAACAGAGCTGGTTATCTGTCCAGTTTAGTAGTACATGCATGACAGGTGTGTTTTACTTTATTCTCTTATTTGCGAACTAGTATCAAACATGACCATTGCCTATCGCAGAACCAGTTATCACACACAAATGAATAGATGTAAATGAAACAAGTGAGAAACGGCAATGAACTGCCGTAAATCACAGAGTTCGAATTTTTTTTATCACGTTATATTGACGTCATCGGTCAAAGGTCATAGTCATTTCGGGGTATATCGACTATGCTGAGTCAAATGGCGTTGACCGCGAGTCTCCAGCTCTTACGATTCTTGAGTTGAAAGTTGTATAACAGACGGACGGACGGACAAAGCTGTTGTATAAGAGTTTTTCGAACTCTAAAAGCGAGGTGAAAGGCGCGTATAAGTGCCATCCCCATCGTAAGTACCTATTAAACGCGCCGAATCAGCTTACGTCATCAGTCTACGTGTCTGTGAGTTCCTTGATATTCCGAAAGAAGGCGCGACCGACCGACGACGCAACACGGCGTAAGAATTCTGTGTCAACAGTCAAGAGGTCTGCGCATAGTGCGCGCTCACCTTTGACACTTCTTAATGTTCATTTAATAAATCTAAGATCACTGAGTTTCAGTGTCACCTAAGTACGACAGTCTTAAGAACACAATCGCCTTTATTACCACAGCATGTATTCTTTCAGTACATTTTATTCACCAAATGCATACATCAAAATAAAATATAGATCTAGATTATAATGGAAATTAAGTGGTAGACTGGTTTACGTTTTTCTTATCGCTACCTATACGTCGCGTCGTAACATTGGTTCAGTTACGAGCATCGAGGCGGGTTAAAATTAACACATTTTGTCATATCGGCTGCAAAAGGCGCGCAAAGCTATTGTGTCTTAACATTCTACTGCATATCACACATGAATAAAATTTAAAAAATTATAATCGTCTATAAAATATCCATAACGTGTTTAGATCACAGAATCTTCCGATAATTCAGTCTGAGATGTTTTGTGTTTGAGAGTGAACGACGTGCGCCTCTGATAAATCCGCTTGTTTTCCTTATCAAGATTATGTACCTACCTATAGTGATAAAAATATCTGTAGTCAGTTAAAACTACGTCGGTGGAAGCTGTCACGCGGGTGTCGACGTAGCAGTTTGAATATATTATAGCGAAAATGTGGTCTAAACTGTTTACAACTGTTAAATACATATTAGTGACCGTCAATTTTCTGTTTCTGGTAAGTAGTAACTGTAGTAAGCGTGTTACCGTGTTGTGTTGTAAGTGAGATAAGCAGATGAATAGCCTCGATTGTGATATTTGCAGATCACTGGTATTATAATACTCTCGGTCGGCGCTTCGGTACAATCGGCATACAATGGTTACCATCCGTTCCTTTCCGAGAGATTCTTCTCTCTACCAGCGTTTTGCATCGCAACGGGTGTTATTATATTCCTGATATCATTCTTCGGGTTCTATGGAGCCTTCATGGAGAACTACCTCATGAGTATGGCGGTAAGTGGAACATTTTTATCTTAACGTCATTATATGACCGTGAAAGTATCTGTTATCTCAGAAGAGTTCTGACTCTTTGAATCACTGCGAGTTAGTCTACAATGATTGATGTTAATTGATGCTACTAATTGACGCCTCATGAAGAATCGATTCACGTTATGTCAGTTATTAAAATATCTCGATTTAAAAAAGCTATTTGGTTCACATGTTTATAAATCAGTAACTAGGTTACATATAAAAGAAATCCTTGACAAAATGATCATCTAGTATAGTTCTATCATTAGCACTTTGCTAATATTCTGCAGCGCAGACGTGACTTGAACAGCAAACATAATTATCATGATTGTGACGATATTCTGGAGATAATTTCATCATTATTTATCGAAACATAACAGTTTTGACATAAACTCGACGCATGGCTGGTCCGGGCCGTACGGAATTAGCCCAGTAGTTAACTCTTTGAGTACAAAGCCGGGTGCCCTATTTTCGCGCCATTCGAACTGACATGGCGCCCAGAGAAATGTCACTTGTAATAAATTACCTAGCACTTAATCTTTAATGATAATAAAAGTAAATACTGTAATTAGTTGTATAACTTTGTGAATTATATTATTTGTATTTTGTTCGGGAACTTTTGGGTATACGTTTACTCTGCGTAGCGTATTTGCCTAATTATTTTATTTATAATGCGGTAAACCGCTGATAAGATTTTTATGTTATGTTTAATTAACTATGTCTCTTGTAAGAAATGACAGAACACATACTTATTCTCAATCTTTAGCGCTGAAATGTACCTAATAAAACTCCTCATTCTCATTCTGATAATCATAAACATTTAAACAGAATTAGATGCAACTTGTAAGTAATTTCTTTCGACAATGCTACGTGCTGAAACTCGCCACTGATCAATGTCAATTTTATTACAACATTTATTAATAAATCTTTGTTTAGAAGACCTAATTCGTTCGTCTTTATGTACATACATGCAATATAATATATTTATGTATGTAAAAAGTGATCTTAAAGAGATGATGCACTTTCCGAATAAATAGGTTTTACCATGTTGATGGATTGATCTCGTTGTAACATCAAATATAAAATTATATTGAGATACCGTAAACTAGGTACCTAATCCTATGGAAATATGGAAATATTATGTTTTGGATAAATTTAATTAAACATAATTCGATGGCATGCCAAAACATTAATGTTAGTTAGTTAGTTGGACGTGTGTTATCTGCACTTATTGTGAAAAATAATTACAAAAATGTATAAAAATTGGATGCAGTCTCTGTCAGGATTAATATTCTAAGATCATTCACGTAAACAATTTCGCGGGCCTTCAGAATATTCACGTTTTTAGTACCTTGTCGTTGACATTTAAGATTATTATTTTAAGGCAAGTTATTAATTATTAATAAATTTAAATGTAAGATCTTTTTACACGATAAGTGATTCTAAACTTGTTTGCATTAGATACCCGTCCACAGATTGGAATACCTGTTTTCTAAGTTGTAGAATAATGAATATGGCTTTAGTTGATTTAACTAATTTGACATCGAGGTCACTAAGCTGATGCCGAATTATGAGATTGCTCAATTGGCCTCAGTATATATACAACGAGTATGTCATTTTCTCTGGCGAAGAGAATTGAGCTCAAAGGAGAATCATTATCTACTTATACTTCTATTCTTAATATTATTTATTTATTTGTCGGCCTCGATGGCGTAGTGGTTAGTGTAACCGACTGCCACGCCTGAGGTCGCGGGTTCCATTCCCGCACAAGTCAAACATTTGTGTGCATGAACATGGATGTTTGTCTTGGTCTGGGTGTTTCTATGTATAATATGTATGTATTTACAAAAAAAAAAAGTATAAATGTATGTTTATCCATTGTCTAGTACCCATAGTACAAGCTCTGCTTAGTTTGGGCTAGATGGTGTTGTGTGTATGTGGTAGAATATTATTATTATTATTATTATTATTATTATTATTATTATTTAAACACATTTATAATATCTTTACAGGATATTCTGAAACGATATTATAAGCTAAATACACATAATATGATACAAATAAGACAAAAAAATAAAAAAATTACACATTAAATACTATGCATTTTGACGCAAGTTCTTTGAATTTCAGCAGGCTATACTTGTAGGACTTGCAAATTTTGTAATATACACAATATTACAAAATTTGCGAATTATTTGAATAATTAATTAGGCGAATCTCCGTATCTACAACACTAATTTAATTACTTTTCACTATTTATAAGATATACTATGGCAGATCCATATATGCGACACATTATGTTCAATCCGAGCGAAGTAGAGGCGGGCCGCTTGTTTTCATATAAGTAAAGAGATATCATTGAAATTAAAATACTATATACGGATTTTATCGCGTTGTATATTTGACACTTTATTACAACATTTTGAAAATTGTTACAATACTTCTACTATTAAACTTTACTAATTTTTAAGCTAATTAAATTATTATTAGAACTATTTAGATTTAATTTAATTTTACACTTTCCTCGACGTTTCGGTTGCTATTCAGCAGCCATGGTCACGGGGAGACTCCCCGTGAGACTGAGGGTGGAATTGCCAAAAATCTTCTCTTAGTGCTCCCCTACACTCTCCAAGGAACATAACTGCCAAATTTCAGCTTCTTGCGTTCAGTAGTTTTGGCTGTGCGTTGTCTGTCAGTCACTCAGTAACGGAAGAGTTTTATATATATAGATATACCGGCAGATGCGTCTTTGTTTTCATTTCAAATAACAAAAAATTTAATTTCGAATGGAATAGTAGATACATACGTCTTTTTCCTTATGATGGCAGTATTACTTGGCTACCTATATTTTTAAAATTCTTTACATCGAGATGAAAACCTAGAACATGGTCCAAAACAGGTTATAATTTTGGATGGAATAATGGCCTGCGAAATATTTTCATTGACATCCTATCAATTAACCCATCTAATCTGTCTATTGCTGGATAGGTATAGACAGCTACTAATTACTTACATATACATATAAGGTCTTTAACAATAATATTGTCGTTTATGTCTTACATCTAATTTCTTGGTTTCTGTATAAAATGATGTTTAAAGAATATTTTTATTTCGAGGAAAACTATTATATATAATTAATAATAATAATAATATTCTATCCAGCCCAAACTAAGCAGAGCTTGTATTATGGGTACTAGACAATGAATAAACATATACATAATATATACTTTATTGTGTAAATACATACATAGTATACCTACTTAGAAACACCCTGACCAAGACAAACATCCATGTCCATGCACACAAATGTTTGACTTGTGCGGGAATTGAATCTTTTATACACTTTGTATTTAAACTTAATTTATGTCGCTTAGAGTCTGCCCGAATTCGTTGTATTAATTCGCTATAATTACATGATATTTGATGTTTTTAGTAGGGGTCATACAAGCAATTATACGTGGTAAAACATATAATTCGAATTAGCCGTTCAAAAATATGTATTAAATAGTTAGTACGAAAACCACAGCGTTACCGATTTTATTAATACAATGCTGTAACATATTTAATCTATTAATTAGGTATATTTTGAATGCGTCAGTCAGACTGGTTAAAGGCCGTAAGTTAACCAATTAGCCATGTGCCATATCTCTTCCAGCTGCTATGGCCACTCCATGAACACATTACATTTCTTTTTATGATCGCTATTATCACATTTGCACCTATTATCTTTAATCTGACTCCTATTCGTCAATGTTTTCAGTTCGCGGGGGCCATGATACTCATGTTTGTGTTCCAACTATCGGCGTGCATCGCCGGCTATGCTTTAAGAAGTAACACCGTGGCCTTAGTGCAGCAGCAACTCATGTCCAGTATGGAGTTGTACGGAGCTACCAAGAGTGTCGAGGTCACCAAGCTTTGGGATCAAGTGCAGGAAGATGTGAGTAATTTTGGTAGTTACTGAGTCTATTTGATTACATGACTGATAATTTAAGCAAACACAAAGACTCTCGCCTGTATTTTCCCGGAGGGGGTGGCTGAGGTGAGGTGTCTTGTAAGACAAAAATTAGTTAAATGTGTACATTTAACGACCTATGTTTTAAATTAGCTGTCCCCTGCGGTTTCACCGACGTTTATGATTACTGCTACGCTTCTGTGGCTCGTAGCGTGATGATGTAGCCTATAATTTTCTTCCAAAATTAGGCTATTAAATAATAAAAATATTTTCAAATCCGACTGGTAGCGCCAGGTATTAGCACGTTTAATGCACGCATATAATTAATTATTTACAATTATTAAATTAGTATAGGTGAGCCTAATATATGGCCATTTAATCGGACACATTTTCAAACTTAGTATTTAAATACAAGATCCGTGAATCGAATCCAGGATCTCATAATAGGTTTCTTTTTATTTAAATCATCATCAAGGTCAATGCAATAATGACGTAAGTACATACGTACTAAGTACTTATTTACACATCTAAATAGTCTGTAAACAAATAATGAACAGCCTCGTCTCTTTACGTCAAATATATTTGATGTACTGTGTAACAAATTAAAAGGAAGATCATAGGTTATTTCTTCGAAGCGCGCAATGAATAATCACATAAAACAATTGCGTCTTATTTACTGCACTTTGTACCGTCATGGTAGGATGAAGCGAAACAGCTATGTACCTACTTACATATACGATATACTATATTCGAGTACAAAAGATTCTTGTACATACATATAAGAGGGTATAGCTAGTAGGTACTACGATCATTAAATATTACCTATACACAGCAAACATACTCGTAACCAGTGGAAAGATAATTAAGGTAAAATGCCATTGATTTGATAAATACATATTATAACGAGAATCTATCTACCGTCAGTTTAAATCGAATAAAAAGTGTAGTTGCTGCGAGGCTAGTTATAAAAATTACATTATCAATTTTGTTTGTTTGTTGTTTATATTCTCAATTTGGAGGTCACACTAACGGATAAAGTTAATAATCAATTTGATCCAAAATCTTTTAGATTTGCAAAGAAAATTAGTCAGCAATTGTTTGTTTATGAATCTAATGTTTTTGAGAGATTTTATTCACTGATTCTGTTGGTTGAAGGCCAGTGCAAAGTAATGCATAGTCTTGTTTACCTAACTTCAGGCTTTGCCGAAGTGTATTTCTTTCTATCACAGAAAATTTTCATTAAGAATACAGGTTTGAGCAAGATATGTCAATGTATATAAAACTGTTTGAAACAGGAAGCCTAAAGCCAATAAAATTGAAATTAAACTACTTAAAATGGATTTTATCGCGGCTTATCTTATTTAATTCGTACATATATTGTGTTTTTACCGTTTCTACGACGTTTCAGTTGTTATTTGGTAACCATGGTTTGTAGGGAGACCGCAAAGAAAACTGTGATGTCTTTTGGTTTCAATTTAGTTATAACTAGCGTAACGTAAGATCATAACGCCAACGACAGGTGATGTAGGGAGTCAATAGATGAATGATGGTGAAAATAATTTGTCATTTATTAATTGTTCTTCTTGTTAGTTTTTCGTTCATTCATCCTATATTTAATAAATTTTAATAAATATTGTCTTCTGTTTACGCGAATGTTATTCATTGAAATTAAACTACTATATACGGATTTTATCAATTAAAAATTAGTAAAGTTCAATAGTATCTAGTAGTAGTGTGACAGTTTCAAAATTTTGTAATACAGTGTAAAATAAATAACACGATAAAATCCGTATATAGTAGTTTAATTTCAATAAATTTTACTAAATTTGAGATAGACATTTTCATGGTAGACATACAGAAGCCAAAGAGCCCTATAAAATACCATGACACTAAGTTGGTATTTACACAGAAAAATATGTAATTGTGACATTAATAAATCCTCTCCTTCGTTATTTCCAGTTTGAATGTTGTGGCGTAGTAAACGCAAGCGACTGGCTCAATCCCCTTGGCACGCAGGAGACCCTGGGCCTGCCCGTCAGTTGCTGCAGCCATGTTTATGGAACTGTCCAGACCTTCAACTGCTCAGTCCCCGTCGCCTATACAACTGGATGTTCGGAGTCTTTCGGTAACTGGGTGCAGGCCCACGCATCTGGTATTGGCATAGCAGGAATCTTCTTAGTTATAATGCAGGCTAGTACTTTTGTTCTTTAAGACACTTTATTGGCAAAGGATAATTTCATGGTAAATGGTAAACTAATCAGACGACAAGGGTCAAAAGCTCAATGTCTGGGAGTCCACTTTTAAGGAGACCAGCATTCGTATACCTACGAGATACTAACACAAGGTTTTCGGCGACTACTTGTGTTTTTGGTATTTGGTCTAGTTTTTGGCGTTTACGCATAAAGTGGGCTGTATCCTTATGAGTATGAGTGTCGCGAAAAATAAGTTTCTTTAACTATTGTGTCTGCTATATATGGCATTCAATGTGTCCATAATAGATACTACGAATCTTGTTAACTTAAATATAATCAAAGTCAAAATTAATTTATGCATTTAGGTCACAAAGTAACTCTTATAAATATATATACCATCTTTTTCTAAAATAGAAAATGTAAGGAATGGGGAGAGGTGTATGTGACAGGAACTCTGGAACATATTGGGAGAAACGCATTGTTGCTTCTGATACTAATTAATTCGGCCTGATCCAATGAATATAATATACACGCATGATACAAACTTCACCCGCTAAACATTAGGATCAAACCGCATTTTTCAGAACTATTTTAATAGTGTAAATTTATTCTGATTTCAGGCTTTGGCAGTAGTAGGAGCTTTATGGATGGCGAAAATATCAAGAGAAGAACATGGAGCATACCCTTAGAACCTATCATTTAGTTTAGTTAATTCTCCAAGAACCATCGCTGTACTATTTATATTTATTATGAACAAATTAATGTTTTGTTACAGCATTTAGTACAAAATGTGTACGTATGCATTTTATTTACTTAGTTGCGTTTTATGATTGGATGTAAGTAAAGTAATGTATAAACATGTAGTCAAGTTTATGAGAGATGAATCAATGGTGTAGATTAGGCTTTATTAAATTAGTTTTTGTTACCCATATATGAAGTTACGTAGATAACATAGGTTAGTTTGAGGAGAAAGGCACAGCACAAATCTATTATTGGCTTGATTGAAGACGGACCCTATTTAGTAGAACTTCGCAGCAACTATTTTGCTGCGAGCTTGCATTGTGTAGTTACCTCCGAGATTTCGACAAATGTTATTAAGAGAAGCGGCGAAAATTGGCCTTTTAGGCTCTTTTAACTAAAACTTTTGGCTTGCTGTTGAACTGTAGGAAGGCGATAGCCCTATGACATGAAACGTGAAACACGAATGAACGTATACACAAATGCACAAAAAATATTACCGCTAACTGCAAAAGTAAAAACATATGTAGTATGTGGCATCGGCGATTATGTAGTCCAGTCAAACGTACGCAAACGCGCAGTCTGATCAGTTTGATCGTGACACGCTTTTTTCATATAAGTTGACAAACTTGCAGTATCTACTTAATTTTTATCTGTAACCATACACAGTCTTTACCCTAATAGTAGGTGCACTTAGTGAAATAGTGACTTAATCATTAACCGGTCGTATACCGCCGGCTCGCATACCAGCCGGCAGATTTGTACCCGTCGTAGGCCGGTGGCTCGCATGCGAGCCACCAAATTGGTTTTACGTTAGCTTAAGCTAAAGCGAAGGCGGCGCGCGGCGTTTTGGCGCCAATTTGGTGGCTCGCATGCGAGCCACCGGCCTACGACGGGTACAAATCTGCCGGCTGGTATGCGAGCCGGCGGTATACGACCGGTTAACATAACAAAATAGGATACCATATACATAACAGAATACCAAAACTGTATTAGTATTTATATACCGGCATAGTGAAAATTCAGTCATTCAACAGAATACCTAGGTTATCTAAGTACGTATTAGGACTGTCTTGGTTATCTAGTGCCCAAGATAAAATCTATAGTAGATGGGAGGGAGTATCAGAGGAAACGAAGTCAACAGCAGGGTCAAAGATAACAACCGGCTACGATTAAAAACTGGTTTACGCGGAAACGCATGCCGGGGTGCTATGTATTCTGGTATTCTATGTGCGTAAATTGTCTAAGTTTCATCCAAATTCCAAACCCTTTCAATAGTTGCCGCGTCACAAACATTAAAACATATTCACATACTTTTACATTTATTATTTACTAATAATAAATGTAAAGGTTTGTGAACATCCTACGGGATACTGCTACAAAACTCTTCTGTAGAATGTCCGATTTAATACTTTGCCGGTAACATAATATACAAAATGTGAATGGCCCTGCCGATATATTAATAGCAATACATATTTTAACGCTAACAGCGACGGTATACCGAAGGCAAAGGCTCAAGTATGATATTATGCTAAGCATTTTTACTTAAACATTACACAGTACATTAATATTTAAAAGTATTTATTTGAATCGTCGTCACTGTAAAATCGTATTAATTATTTATGAATAGACCCAAAGTTCGTATACAATGTCTTATTTTTGAATGAGTTAATAATATAATAATAATAATATTTTATCACATAGACACACAATCTAGCCCAAACTAAGCAGAGCTTGTACTATGGGTACTAGACAATGGATAAACATACATATATACTTACTTTTTTGTAAATATATACATATTATACATAGAAACACTCTGACCAAGACAAACATCCATGTTCATGCACACGAATGTTTGGGAAATGGGAAACGAACCAACATTTTTGAGTGTAATTATCAAATCAGATATATGCTCTAATTTAATTAAACAATACTAGTTTCGGTGTTGAACAAAGCTATTCTTTATATACATATAGTGTCACACCTTAATCCCTGAAGGGATAGATTGAGGTGCATAACACACAAATTTCGCCAGTTATGGTTTTAGGTTCCATGGAATTAAAAGCGAGCCTATTGGCCAGCCTGCGTCTTAGGCCGTTTATAGAAAGAAAATGTGCCAAACCAGTACCGATAATTGACGAATGTGGCCGAACGTCTCCGACAGGTTCCGACACCGCTTATCGGTATTGGTTTTGCACATTGAATAGAAAATCAGCTTCCGCTATCTGGGCCGATTACTCGCGCAGACCGGTTCCGATAAGCGTTGGTATGCTGTATACGGCCCTAGACATAGTTCTTGACTCAGTGCTAAAACTGAAAATTTGAAACAGAAAATCCCAAAAAGGTTGTGATTAAATCCGGGACCTCATGCGCAGTCGCATATTTTACCGTTGTGTCAGCGAGGCTGTCTGTTACAATGCAGGCATTGTATTTCATGTCTGTAATACACCGCTTGTTAGATAAACAAGCCTTCATAAACACACTTGTTATAATAAGGCTAAGTAGGCAAAGCGGTATGTAACACCTACTTAAAATATAATACCTGTTAAACGCCTAATAACATACAATATTGTTGTTTATTTATTTGTTATACGTTATAATTATATTATTTGTTGTGTGTGAACTTGTACCTATATAAATGATGTTTAAGTAAGTGTAATGTATGAAAATAAATGTTTTAAATAAAAGTGTTGACGTTTATTTAAATATCTAGTAGATGTAGATTTAGTCTACATATTTCTATTTCGCGGGAACACTACTTTTTCCTGGATGAAAGGTAACCGATGGCATTTTCTGCACCCCTGACAACGTGTATGCGAAATTTCATGATGATCGGTGGCGTGAAAGCGTAGCATACAAACTGACTTTTCGTTTACTCAAATATGCATAAGTTGTTCATGTCTTTTGGATCTATATAGATAAGTACAACATATTTTTACATATAAGTATTTATTAAGAAGCAATCGTGCTTATGGTATAAACCTAACAATTGCCACCTTTTCATCTGATAACATTTACATCCAGCACGGCGTTCATTCAACGATCATTTCTCATCACCCCAGATATATGCAGACACCCCAATGAACTGCCAACCGCAGTGACTTCTTATTACTATGATTTGTACTTCTAAGTTTCAACTCTAATGGTAGGTTGTGCCAGCGACTTGACTGACTCCCGACATTGCAAGTCAAGAGCAAGTCAGTGTGTGGAGATTGCCACTTACTATTAGAGGCAACTGGTTCGTTAGTCAGTAGAAGCAATAAAAATATAGCATGAGACATCTTACCTCTAGATTGACAGACCTAAGGCCGATCATATATTTAAACATTTAAATCAAATCAAATAATTTATTCACATTCTCTTGAGAGCATAAAGTTCCGATACAGTAACCTTACAATCTAATGTAACGCCTTTGTTATAAATAATCGAACCTGTGTTACGTTAACTACTCTCACATGAAGAAAGTATGTAACGTCGAGTCTAAAATAATTTTAGTTGTTATATTAATGAAATACAATAAATTATTGATTGCTCCTATAATATATTTATATTATTAGTTATTGCCATAGTTATTGCATGCGCAAAAACGAGACCCTCATATACCTACACTCTCTTATTTTCGTGCATGCAGTAAAGATACGGTAATAAGGCCTCTAATCAAAATGGTGCTCGATCGCTGTGAAAATCTTGAATTAATGGATGGCTTTATTTTTATCAGTGGACGTTATACAGCTGATATGATGGAGCGTTTACAATGCTACTTACGATATGGTGTATCTCGTCTTTTCCTATTATTTAGCCATTTTTTTAATACTGCACACCTGTCATTTTATTTCTTTTAAAAGACCTGTATATACCTCTAGGCGCTTCACACTTCCTGTATTGCGGGGTACGCGTCCCGGTGTCGGACACAAAATATGCACACATTCGAAAAAAACATTTGTGTATTTTTGCCCCATGTGGATTGAACGCACAACCTAATAATTATGTACTTAAATCACAGCGCTACTCTTGTAGTTATATCAGTCGCTTTGAAATTCCAAGACTTTTCAATAGAATTGGGAAACGGTATTATATTTCGTTTTGATGGTCATCCAATGACATCTCCATTTTGAGGTGCAAAGATGGTACTATTTTGTTCTTTTGGCTCTCATACCTCTCTTTATCAATTATTTTTATTCCATCCTTGAGGTCGATGGTGCGAGTGATGTTTCTGATATCACAGGTTAGCAGTAATTGCATATCAAAATGCCGGTTGTATGTTTGTTTCAAAACAAACTATATATAAAATATATATAAAAAACTGCTTCGGTGGCGCAGTAGTAGACAACGTGATTACAATACATGTGGTCGTCGTTTCGATTCCTGGATTGTGCAAAATGTTATTGGGTACAATTCTCAGTAGCGGAGTCGGGAATTATGCCCGTTAGACGATTATGATCTCGCTAGTCGTCACTATTTTGATTACTTAAAATCATAGCTGGCAAAATATAGTTGTAATTCAGCCCATCCCTTCGGGGATCGAATCCAGCAGAGTTCAAACTTTACCCTTTGGTCTCGTAAATTATCTGGACGGGCTTGCAAGAATATTTATTAATAATTTGTAAAAATAAAAGAAAAACATTAACCAATGTACAAAAAAAAGTTAGCATTGATTTTGGGTAGTATTTTCTAATTTTATGTGGAATATGTCCGTAATTCAAACTGAGTAAGAAAAATCACGCGGCGTAAATAGTAAATCGCGTCCACTGACAGCTGTCACGAATCACGAATAGTAACATCATGAAAAATCAGTGCCCGAACAGTAATCTGTCAACCAATTATTATGTGCGCAGTGGTAATGAATGATAGCATTTGCTGGTAGCGTGGTCGGGACAACAAAAACATACTCCATTTCTGAGTTATGAAATTCTTATTGAAGCCCTGGGTATTTGAGTTACAGTGCCTCGAAAATTACGTGAAGATTAGATGCAGGACTAACCGTCGTGCGTCTAATCTCAGTCGTGGAAAATGGCCGTTTCGGATTATGCGAGCAAGGCAATTTTAATATGTCTTGCACAGATGCTTTTATTTAGGCCAGATTGGCCACCATGACTGACATTTCTGGAGGGCCTCAAACAATAACGAACAAAATACCGATAAATATTAGGGGTTATAATAGTATGAAATTGTCGATTTGTACTGAAAAATTGAAACTTGTTTTTTTCTAAGATGTAATATGAAAATAAGTCAATATTGTAGGTAGGGTAACGTTAAACCATGCCGCTAATTCCTGGGTAGTTTGATCGGATCGGCTTCCACCATCTCCTTCAATTCAGCGTTATTCACCTGCGTGGGCGGTCTTCCACGTAGTTTGTTCTTCAAGTCGAAGTTTCCATTACGAAATCGTTTAAACAAAAAACGCACGGTGCGTTCATTAGCAGTTTCCTCTCCAAACGCAGCGTTGATATTGTGACTATTGCGAGCCGTTCCTGCCGCGTGAGTTCCGCGTTGGAACTCGTATTCAAAAATGACCCGGATTTTCGAAGTATTAATCTTTCCCGTCTAAGCTGAATAAAAAAAAACAATTGAAAGTTGAAATCGGATGCTGCACATTTTTTAAAAGAAGGATCTTTTAGGTATTATGTGAAAAAAGTTACACTCGATGTTTCACACCATGAAGGTTTTATGTCAATTCAAAGTATCTATTACTATACAACAGCAACTTCATACTTTAACCCCTATTATTAGGCTCTAGGATAGATTTGGCAGTACTTTGGCACGAGATTGGATTAAAATTAACCATTCTTCACTTATTAGAGGAAATTCTACACTCCTTTGCCATAAGAAATTCTATCACAAGCATAATTTAGTTTGAAAGGAAACTCCGAATGCAATCTGTTATTTACTGTGGAAAATGAATTAAATATTTTCATTTATTTATTATTTATTTGGGGGAGGCCTATGTCCAGCAGTGGACGTCTTTCGGCTGAGATGATGATGATGATGATGATGATGATGATGATGATGATTATTTATTACTTCTCTGCCTAATCCTTCGTGGATATTGGCGTGAACCTATGTATGTAGATATAGTAATTCTATCGTGTTATAACCGCTGAATCGATATTGATGAAAGTATGTAGATAGTTTGAACCTTGAAGAAAAGTAAGGCAACAATTAGTAATAAAATAGAGTTTCCTGTGAGAAAAGTTCCTGTGAGTCGCAACGCGCACCGCCGCGTGTGGGAAAAATAACATTCAACGTATAAATATGTTCACATATATGGCTGAAAACTTTAAAAACTTTTTTTTATCTAACCCTTATAGCAGATGTTGGAAAGATGACCAAATAAAAGATTGCGTCATCCATACAACAAATATTGCATTATATGCTAGTGATGGGACGAGTTGGTTTTTTTTTGACTCGAGTCGCAACTCGAGTTGACTCGAATCGGTGTCTCCGGTAGGGAAAGAGAGGGGATTTGGGGAGCTCGGCTCAGCTCGACTCAAGGCTGATAGGTAGGAATAATAATGATGTTGAATTGTTGATGTGATATGGCTACTGGAGTCGATTCGCAACTCGAAACTTGGAATTGAGAATCGACTACAAACAGAAAGTTTCTGTTTTTGTAGCTTGAGCCGCTACGCTAAATACAAGTGATACAAGCCTACAACAATGTAGCTCAATCGGCAGCCCAAGTTCTATTTCTCGATGCGAGTTGAGTGAGATGCAATGCATGTGCATGATGCAACATTAAACAGCGCGCGCGGGCCGCGCGGTGTGACTCGTCAACTCGTGAGGCCCCGCGCACGGTGTGCGTTCGATCGACCGCGTTGATTCAAGTTGTTAAAAACTGAACCCGAGTTGACTCGTTTACAGTTTGATTCGAGTTACTTGTATCAAATAACTCGACTCCTACATCACTACTATGTGCGCAAAACGCAAACATCTAAGTTTAAATAGTTTTGATTTAAAATGTTTTGTTCTATTTTAAATGTCGTAACCAATGATACGCTAGGCAATAAGCTAGGTACAATTTAGATGAGTCTGTGCAGATGTATGATTTCAACTGCGCAGTGACATAAACTAGAAATCATTTACATATTATTCTGAATATACAGAGTATTCGAGACGATTATTGAATTGCTTATGTGTTGTTCATGTTATGATTGCCATTTATCTGGCATGTAAATAATTGTTTAACCGATTAAAATAATGTCCTCCCATCCTCCAATGCTTAACATAAAGATCATATTTATTATTATTTTAAGATACGTTTTAAGTCAGTTACTATACTTATAAAAACTAGTAAGTTTCTGGTTTTGCTTGTGGTTTCCGCCAATTGAAAAACCAATCAAAGATTTCTAACAGCTGTAACACATGTCCGTGACTTAGCACGGCTGTTATAGCTGTACTAATTATGCACAATTTAGCTGTTTTATGTGTTCAAGTGTAGATTAACTTATATGATTTGTTTTTTGATAGAAATAAAGTTTATTATTAATTATACTATAGAATATAATTATATAGCTAGCCTCATGTGCAGGCGTGTTACACACACATTACGCCATTTACAGTTTTAGGTCACATGTAATAAGAAGTGAGCCTGTTACCGTCTACCAGATACAGTACCTAACTCCGTGCTGCTTCTGAGCATTTCTTGACTGAAAAACCCAATAACACTTCGCTAGATCCAGAAATCGAACTAAGTGTTAGTATCAATGCCATCGAGGCAGTTCATATAAGGGCTATACAAAAGTCAAGTTGAAGGAACGTTTACGGCCAAGTTTTCAATCATAACTTTTCTCTGAGGAATAAATCTGGCGATTAGACATACCTATATTCTATATAAAACTGCAATTATATTCCCGAAATAAGCTACTTGACGATTAAAAAATCGGTCCTAAAACATACAAAAGTACCAAATAATAATAACAAATAATCCACAGTATTTGTTCTCTTTCGACATGAAGATTATAAATTCATTTTATGTTTGTAATTGAGTAGTAGAGCCTCGCTGATTTCACCATGAATTTGTTTCATTCGGTGAGTGAGAGTACCAGAGGCCCAATCACCTTCTTTCCTTCTCGCTCCTTTCCCTTCCTTTTTCTCTTCTTCCTTTCCTAAAGTGTCGGCAACGCGCAAGTGATGCCTCTAGTGTTGCAGGCGTCCCTAGGCTACGGTGACCACTTACCATCAGGTGGGTCGTATGCTTGTTTGCCACCTTAAATGTATAAAAAACAAAAAAATCCACAGTGACGGTAGTTATCAATAGTGAGCAAGAAGACATTTTAAATTGTAAGTAAAAGCTGTAAGGTCGGGTTACAGTCAGACTGAACCTCTAGCATTCACTTAACTAATCAAGCTATTACGAATACGGCACCGATTCGAGAAGCCGAGTTCATGTACTTCAGTCATCTATACCTTTTTGAGTTCGAAAAAACTGTTATACAACAGCTTTGTCCGTCCGTCTGTCTATTAAACAACTTTCAACTCAAGAACAGTAAGAGCTAGAGACTCGCGGTCAACGTCATTCGACTCAGCATAGTCGATATACCTCCGAAATGACTATGACCTTTGACCTCTGACCTCAAGGTCACGTGGTATCACGTGACCTTTGCATATTACTTGAACCATTTTTTCGAACTCTGATTTACGGCAATTCATTGCCGTTTCTCACTTGTTTATTTAGTATATTAAGAATAGCGTTCTCAAGACCGAAACTCGGTCACGGCGGCGAAACTTACCGACAACTAGTCATCTGCGCAGTAGATAATAGGGAGATCAGGCGCAGGAACTACGGCTTTACGTGGTTTTCTAGGCACGAGAGTATGCAACACCAGAAAATATTGAGTAGGTATACTCTTTTGTTAGCCACAATCTCACTCGTTGTTAGGTGATGTGGTCGACTGTGGAGCACACTATTGCTAGCTTAGGGAAAACAATTCATTCGTGACAATTACAGATATAGGCAAGGAATTTCACTCCCTACCTACTCACTCATTGTGAAATTAGAAGTAAAGCGCTTTGTGTTTATGTAATAATATCAGGCTAGTATATAAACTGTCCCAATGCTGGGCACGAGTTTCTTCCCATTGTGAGAAGGGATAGGGCATAGTCTACCACGCTGGCCCAGTGCGGGTTGGCAGACTTCACATATCTACAAGAACTTTATGAAGAACTCTGAGACATGTAGATTTTCTCACGCTAAAGCAAGTGATATTTAACAATTTAATACGCACATAACTTCGAAATGTCCGAGGTGCATGCCTTGGTATCTAGCTTAAGATCTCTGCGTGGCAGTCCTACGTTCCCCCACTAGACTATCGCTGCTAGCTTTCAGCTTTGTCTAACTGTTTTATAAAAAACTAGCTGACCCGCGTAACTTCGTCCGCTTAACTTATGCAACATTTTTTAATGATGCTCCGTTCCTTTTGGTCGTAGCGTAATATTATATAGCCTATAGCCTTCCTCGATAAGTGGGCTATCCTAATCTAAACGAATTTTCAATTCGAACCAGTAGATCCTGAGATTAGCGCATTCAAATAAGCAAACAAACTTTTCATGTTTATAATATTAGTATAGATATAATTACCGCATATACGTAGGAATTTATCCTTAGTACCTATTGACTTAGGATGAATGAATTGCATTGTTATGCACTGGCATAATCGTTAGATTATTTTTATTGCAAGTCTCGTTTATCCTGAAGAATGGAAACGCTTAGGCTTATTATTGAATGTTAGACTTTTAAGCCGGATCGAGCATTATGTTTGGCATTTCTTTCTGATATGTTCACGGCTATTGGCTCACTTAAGTAGAACGTAAACAACCGGCGAAGTGTGCTTGAAAAACTCTTGTACCTAGCCCTTTGCGGATAAATAAGGGTGAAGTAATGTGATTACTGAATCAATTACAGTTTGACCAATTCAGCCTTATTCTGTACGAGTAGAAGACCTTGAAAACACCGACGTGTTATCTACAAGATTGTCCTCGAAGTAACCAAGTATTTAAAACACTATAATATACACAGTACTAGACATCACGTGATATAAATGTTTGCCATATTATCCTATAAAGTAATAATAAATTGTTACGTAACCAGGCAAATAAAATTATATCAATATTCATTCCATAATAATTAGCAGATGACCACAACAATAGTTGTCTGAAAACAAAAGGAAAACATAGCTAATACTCAAGTTCGTATCCACGCATAACATTTAACATTGTAATGGTGGCATGACGCACTATTTACCATTACATTAGCGCTCACTAAAAGCAGACAAGCTAATTGGCTGAAAGAAAATCGACGTGTTTTCCGTGCCCTCTGAATAATACCATGCAGTCATAGCGCGATACACACAGCGAGCGTTACCTTATCAAGTGATAACAGTCCAGTGAAAAATCGTCAGTACTGTGTGGCTTACTGAGCCAGAAACATTATTCGAGTGCTGTGTTATTCAAAAAAAATGACGAAGAACAATCTAGAAGTCGGAATGAAGTGCATAAAATATATGCTTTTGTGTATTACGGCCATTTTTGTGGTGAGTTAAATTGTTTAAATTCTTTTTACGATAGTTGAAATCCTAATTAATTGCGCCATATTTTGTGTCGCCTCTGTTATCTATGCTTTATTCATCAACAACGTTAAATAAAAGAATACTGTTGTCTATAGAATTTAATGGTCGCATTATTTAAATTTCGAATTAATAGCTGTAGTAGAGAAAAATAACAGCTATTAATTGTATATAGAATAATATCTGTGTCCCTTTGTGTTGAAAGGACGAAACAATTGGCATTATTTTAGTATCTAATCATTTCAATTGTTATTGATATGACAATAAGAAGATGATTGAAACAATTACTTGAGTATCGTACCTATTTGTACAATAATATGACAAAATAAACATACATTCCAAAATTCGAACTTGCACTCGAAAATTTTGATCCTGTTAGATATACTGATTATACCTAAAACCCAGGATACATATACTAAATTGGAGTATCGCAATTAACGTCCGAATGATAACGCTGAAGGCTAATTATCATACCTGCCAACCTTCTGGCACTTTACTGCGATAAATTGCGTATTTACACAAACACATATAGCGTATAGTAACGATGCATATAAGCGGCTTATCTGCTAACGTTTCATAAGCTGGTAACATTTTTGAGGTATCATAAAGGTACATACATGAGTATTCTTTGCAAACCAGGGATTTTTCTGACTTGCAGTTTCGTGTACAATTACCTACACAAAATGCTACCTATTCATTTCATTTTAATGCTTTACTTGGTAATACGTCAATCTTGTCTTCTAGTGAAGTATTTAAGCCTTCCAGAAACCGTGGACTTCAGGAAATCTGGATACTTTGAAGATACTTTCTCTTGATCGACTATCATATGACGTGTTCCTGACACAACCGAGTTTAGTGATCCGTGGGATATAGAATGGGTATGATATATGTACATACAATATACAAAGTAAATTCCAACAACGCTGTTTATGCGAACCTGGATCCTTCAGTTACACAGCTACCGAAGTGCGTTTTGTTTTTCTTATTATTAATTAATATGGTTAATTATATCGGTAACATTATTTTAATACACAAATATTATTATTATCAGTATGTATATAATAATATAGGACTATTGTTGTTCAAAAATTGAATATTAGTAATGACATGACATTTGAATTAAGAACAAAATAATAGTTCTATGTTAGATTGCGTATTTAGACGAATCATGGTCATATTATATAAAAATAAAAAAGAACTGCTGCATTCAAAAAAATATAAAGTACAGGTTTTATTTGTCTTTATCAATAAGTATTGTGAAAGTATAATGAATCATAATACCGTTTGTTTGTTTAGTCACACAAACATAGTGATTACGTTTAATACCTTTACTCAATATTGCGCGCAGATAAAATATAAAGGCGACAAACTAAAATCATAGCGTACAATCGTTACAGAAAAACCTTATTCCTGTTAGTAGTCACAGGTTATGGGCATAGTTAGGTAGGCATACGAACAACAAAAGGATCTTAACTAATACATCTAAATAGTTAACTAATTATCTACAAAATTTATCCAGCTCTATCATCTCAAATACTGATTTTGATTTTCGTTTAAAGTTAGAGACCAGACCTATTTCAAAAAGGGTAGTATTTAATTACACAGCAAAAAAATACTAATTGCAAAGCAAAATATATTTAAAGAGATCAAACTAAGTCGACGGAGCTCTTTTGGGTGGGTTTAAGAAGGAACCTAACATAATCTAACCCTTGCGAGACGGAATGCAGTGATTTGAGGCGTATAGGTGCTCGTTATGCTGTGCAATATTTTCTGTGCAATTAATATTTTTTCAAAAAAACTACGTTCAATATTTGATCGATAATCGTGTGACTAGCCTGCTATATTTTTGAGTACCTATGTATGGGCTACATTGCGATCAATAAATAATACCTACTTATTAATCGCGATAAATGTCATAATGTGATTCAGCTTGTAGCTTTCGCCTATGTCACAACGTATCATTAATCATTAATCATTATTTAATTAGTCGATTTGTCCAAAATTTCAGTTGAGTAATAATTCAATAATTTTATTCTAATGACATTCCGTGGAATGATTAGTAATTAATGTGATATGGAGTATTGTAATCTGACACTTTTTCATTATTTCTGTTTAATCCAGATTTTGCTGTGATATAGGATAGAAAGTAAGGTCCACTAACACTGTTTTTTTTTATTTGTTTGTACATGCTATTTTTTACATATGTACCTATTACCTACGTAGCCACAAAGAGGTAGACAGCTTTCGTGGTTCATTTAACGTAAATTTTCGATCTAAAAGCTTGGTCAACCGTATGGCTGGCCGTGAACTAAATCAAGCATAAGTCATGACACCAACGTGGCAGTTTGAGCAAACTTGCGCAATTATTGATTGTTAATTGGTTCATTTATAGTGAGAGCATAGTCATAATTATAAATACTAGCGGTCGCCTAGTGATCAAAATTCGACCAAAATTCCTAAGCTTGCTACTTTGTTTTTTATTTTCCTCTATTACATATAAATATAGTATGCCTAGTAAGCCTCTATTACGTATAAATAGTTACAAAGAATTGTATGACGCGCGACGTCAGACGCACAATCTCCATACTACGTTGAGCTTGCAGCAGCTTGACGAATATGAGTGCTAGAGGCTCGCATATCTACATCTATAACACGAATAAGCCAGCCCATCTGTCAAAGTATCACTGTATATTTTCAGACGAGCCGACTTGTTAGTTCCATTACTAAATAATTGGCCACGGCGAACTGTTCCACTTGGAAAACCTTTTCCTACCATAAAATCCTTAAATACAATCACAGCCTCTTTACACACTCTGTTGTATAGAAGTTTATATATACAGATTATCTAAAAATCGACTGCAATGTTAGGTAAAGGCACCATATTATGCGAAATCGATCATAACAAGTTTGTCTTGCCTGAATAAGAGCTACGCATGGACAGAATTTGATGGAAGAGAATTGAATCATGCCGTTATCAGATAATAGGTTAGTACAGATAGCAGAATGAGTTATTTCCTTTATATCATTATCTTCAGTGGTAAAAAGTATACAATACAAAGTCAACATTGTCAGTTGTAAGTACTGACACTACATTACACTGTATGTACCTACACATTAACGTTGGAAGAATACAGTTGTTTGAATGCTTGTAAAGCCTCTGACGACAAATAAATTATTTCGAAAGCGGGCGTTGCCTATTTAACCTGTCAATTCTAAGAATACCAGACATAATTATAAACTTATTTTGTCTGGCCCTCGAGGTGCCGTCGCGACTCAATAAGTTAAATTAAAAAAAAGAAATGATCTGTCTTCGATATATTGTATTGTCGCCCACTCAAAACTGGTTAACTTCTATAAGAAGCCAACCACTTAAAGCACTCTGCGAGATCCTCGTCCAAACCAGATAATTTGCTTAAACTGGAACAGCCTGACTGCGAAAGTTATCCAATCCGATAGAAGACCAGTAAAACAACCTCAAATTGTTACTGTGTTAAAGAGAGTGTCCAGGTTTCTGTCGGAGGCGCTGTGTTGTCGCAGAGGTCCAGTACTCTTTTTTTTATGGTATTGGATGGAAACGTACTGGCGGATCGCCTGATGGTAAGCGATTACCGCCGAACATTCTTTAGAATTCGTATTCTACTGTATTTGTTGTTCAGTACAACTACTCCGTCTGGTTAATAAGTTAATAACGCTCGAGTAATGCCAGTACAACAGACATGTGCCTGTTCTTATAATCACGAAAGTCTGTTTAGCTCAGTTCATTTTTTCTTACTTTTTTAAATTATAATGGGCTTGCGTTTGACCGTGATCTCACCTGATGTTAAGTGTCGATGCAGTCGACGATGGAGCACGATTCCCTAGAAGATACCTATACACACGTGACTTGAAGACAACCAGATTGTACTCATCGGGAAATTACAAACATCTATAAACTGCAGCATCGTTAGCGCATTAGGGAGATAGCTTAAGTAGAACAGAGAGACCTTTTGCCTGAACTCCTACCGCGCTAGGAATAATTACTGTATCGCGTGGACTGTACACACATTCAAGCAACGTACACGAAGAACAACCATTTGTAGATCACATCCAGTATAGAGGCAGAGTCGAGGCGATCATTTAAGTCACTACGCCATCTCTACACGCAGACATCATGTGCTATCCTGCTGCGCATAACGTGTGGTAGCTCACACAGCATGTTGAGCAAATTGTATTGATTGATTGATCGGTGAGATAGTCCCATGCTTGGACGCTCGATACGACTGCACACGACGTAGACGGTATCCAGAAACCAGTCTTCACACATCATATCTTTATATATATAAATCTTCTGTGCGTGTGTTTGTAATTAAAATCCTCCTAAACGGTTAGACCGATTTCATGAAATTTTTGTGTGCGTTCATGTGATTCGAGCATAGTTTAGATTTGTTCTTTATTTTTTCTTTTTTTTCCTGTGTTCAGGACAACTTCTTTCGGGACAGCTAGTTACGTGTAAAATGGAACTCTTACTAACACTAGGTCTAGGGATTTGTTTTATTTGTTACTCTTTATGGAACCTGGTCTGAAATAAATATTTATTATCATTATGTTTCTCTTATCACAGGTATTTTCTAACATATTATATTAGAAAAATACCTGGCCCTTTGGGAGGCTTACACGAAGACATGGTTCCAACGTGAAGAGGCCCTTCGAGAGTTTAAATCAAAGGAGGAATGGAACACCGACAGCGGCACTAGCCGCAGCAGGCGTAGGACTATTGCTACGTATAGATTCTAATATATGGGCTATTATTCTATATAATATAATTATTATATAGAATATATTATGAACTTCAGACGATGTGTCGAGGCATCAGAAACCACTTACCACCGAGCTGTATACTGGTTAGCCACCTTGACAGTATAAAAAGTATATTTGTAGCACCTCAGGGCATTCTCTCAGAGTTGTTACAAGCGCGATATTACATTACGTAAGTACTGTTATAATTTACCCCATCGGTCTTTAAGCTAAACAAACACTAGGTGTTACCGTCAAGGTCGCCGCGGCATTGTTCTTCAACGTTTATCAATGTTATTGATTCCATGCTATTATAAATAGCCACGTTAAAGTACTCCTTTGCTTCAGTTCGCCACGGTATATTGGTCTTTATGTGAACTGGTTATAAGCGGTAGTTGCATGAGGTTTACTGTGACTAAGGCTGTGTTCGTAGTGTGTATTAACGCTCTGGCGGACATAGTATATTATAGAGTTTTGAAAAAAATGAAAGGCGCTCATAGCCAGTTGCAATCACTATCCAGTAAACGATTAGCGAGGTTAAGCAACGTTGGGTGCGATCAGTCTGTAGATGGGTGACCGCTTAGTGGTATTTCATCTGAGCGTCTCCGTGCTTCGGAGGGCACGTAAAAAGTCGGTCCCGGTTGTCAAATTGACAGCAGTCGTTAAGCCATGTCAGAGGCCTACGGGCGGCTTGAACAACTCTTGATAACAGATTGGCCAATAAAAACACGAAAAAAAAACAAAAAAAAAAATTTTGAATTGATGTCGATCGCAGTTTGTGCATCAAACTTAGATAGGACGTAAGGTAGTCCTTCATACCCTAGAGTAACAAGACTGCGGTGGCTTATCGTAGCTACATAACATTCAGTAGTGTAAGGTATCTACGCTCCATGTACCATGATCACTATTTCCCATAAAGCAATATGCTATAGCACGCCTTCAACGTATAAAAATGTTAGCTCCTAGGTTAATCAACTTTGCTTACAGCGATAAAAAGTAGCCAATAGTAATTCACCATTCTTATAATTATTGAAATTTTTCGAATGCAAAATTTATTCGATTTTTAATCATTGTTGCGTATGTATCATTGGTATCAATAAGTTAAATTCTAAAAAAAGGTTATCAGCACGATTGGTCACGTTAAAAAAAATACCTAATAGAATTATCAATGTGTGTATGTATATTGATGAAATATATGATACGAATCAGTGAATCCGTAACAAAGAATAAATCGATATTCAAATGCGAAATTATAAAAATATTTAATCGATTTCTTCTCTAACATCACGAATGGCTATTATTGATATTAAAGCATCCATTACTTTACGAGTAATTAAAAACAGCATTACAAACTTAAACTCTTAGCTTCTCATTATTTTTATGTAAGTAATTATACGTGCAGTGTTGGAAACTTAGTGATGCATTGTAAATTGTAATAAAAATACTAGAACACGTGTTCAGGCATGTTAAATTAAATATTATGTTGAGAATACTGCATAAGTACAGCATTTGGTAATCATAAGAGTATTGTTTAACAATAGGAGATGTTTATTCGCGTTGGTGGCAGATCAGCCACATGATGGTAAGCAGTAAACGTCGTAAAAATGGCTATTATAATTGACAGTTCAAAAGTAATGGTAAGAAAACACATCCAAGCTATCATGTCTACCGTAAGAGAAGTGGAAAATGTGGACTTTGGTTAAGAGAAACATTGAACCACCATTGTTTATGCAATTTCTTAAGTTTACGTTGTGAGGATCGATAGCACTTTTTGCCGTTTTAATCAATCAGCCTATTGTCGTTTACTGCTAAATAAAGGCTCAATTTGTGCCACAAAGCTTACTCTGCCACCTTTTGTATATTATTTTAGCTAAAACCTTCAAATCGGTTCATTATGCTTGACCAACGAATTTGCGATTTTTAGTCTACTACGCGTATTTTTTACTGCTTCAGTTCCTTCAGATCAATAATAGCAAGCACTTTGCAAGTTTATCTTGCATAATCTGGCTACTATGTCGATGACGTGATAAGTGTAATTATAAAGATATCGGCTTAGTTTGCTACACTATCTACAAGCTTTATACAAGTATTTGTTGATAATATAGAACAGCTATGTAATTTACATTTTATTTATTATTGCCTGTTTGGTCTCACTGCAAAGGCAGTTCTGCCCGTTTTCTACTTCACCCAGTCTGACGCAAATTAGGTCCAACCCTTAAAAAAGAAGTCCAGCTCATTCCACCACCTCATTTTGAGTTTACTGCATGACGTTTTCTGCCATTTGCAGTCCACAGTGGTTCTTCACTTCTATCTCCACCAGCCAAGTTCCACTTCAAGCTAGCAACTGTGTTCTTTCTTTTCGTGTTTTGGAACCCACTACTAACTTTTCCTTATGTACACACATCAAAAGTGTCTAGAGTACAAGTACATTTTTATGTATAAAATCTAAAAATTTTGTCTTCCAGACTAGCTTTTACTTTAATTCCTATGTTTAAATTATTAAATTATCCCTATATTTTGTAAAATTAAGAAATTTGGATATTTTTGCAAATTGTTAAAAACAAATATGAGACGACTTATAACGCTCTGTATAGTGCCAGAAGCCACCGCCACAGTACGTTGCCTGGAATCAGCTTGCAACATTTCGACGACTCTCATCATCTCTTCTCGTGTTAAATGATGTCTTTGCTCCATATTGATGCAGTTTTTATCAGTTGCGATGCAGAGATTATAATAGTTTTATAAAAACGCTATTACACACTTTTATAGAAATCCTGATTGACAGTTGATTTTCTATTTTCTATCGAAATTTAAAGAAAATTATTTTTTCATATAGTAAAAATCTCTAAAAAGAATCAATTACAATAAAAAAAATGTTTAAGTAATAATGCTCTAAAACGTATTTGATCCCTAGACTCTTTTGATGTTTGTAGTTTGTAAGACTACCTCGGTGCACAACTGTCGTAAAGGCCAATACTGTGCATTCCCGTATCGAAGAAAATAATTTTGGCTAACCTGAAAACTTTGGAAATCCAGAAATCCTTAGGAGCAGCATGGTGTTGAAAACTGTGCCTGTAAGATGGCAATGGCCTGCTCCATCCTCAATTCCCAAAGCCAGTATCTACCACACTTTTCGGGTATGTAGGCAAGTAAGGCAAGAGACAATGTTTTATTTTATAGCTACTAAAGGTATGACAAAAAAAAACCGCAGTTGTACCATAGATAATACAAATTGCTGCAAACATGCAATTAGTATTAAGTACATGTATTGTACATATGTAATTATATAAACTCCATGGCTGTGTATCCGTGATGCTGTCACTCTAAGCATATGAATTAGTACTAATAATTTCAACCTTTTATAAAGGAGCGAAATAACACTGAACTTCGTACTACTTCACTAATCAGAGCAAACAGTTTGTGATTAGTACTTGGGTTTGGTATTCACATAGGGTATGAAGCAAATTTTTTTTTATTGTCTGCTCTGTTCGCCTCTTGGTTTAAGTGGTCGCCTTACCGTTGCCACTGCGCCGAATAATGTGGATTCTATCCCACAGGGGACAAAAGTTTATGATCTGATCATCACGAATGTAATAACTATTTGTTTTTGTTGTTGTTTGTTGTTTGTAAAATACCCTGCAACACGGCAATTATTATAAGAGCAAGCGTTTTGTTTACAAAATAAAATAAGACAAATAATACCGTTACAGATATAAAAAGAAAAAGAAAATCTAAAACTCTCTAATAGGCGTCATAGAATTCCTGCGCATCACAATCGACTGGTAGTGTGCCCAAAAGACTGGCAGCATTGCCACGTTGAATGGCAATGTTTATTCTTTTCGCGAAATAAACACCAGCCCTCTGGTCACGGGCAGCATTTAGGCAGTACTATACACACACACTGTCAGTCGATTGTGATACCGTTACTATGTTTTGCCCAGTAAATACTCTTATTTCCCGGGCGAAAAATAGTAACGGTATATGAGCCTTCGTAACTCTTATCAAGGCTCATATTGAAAAGGTACTTTTACCATACTGTTCCCACTATGCCATCCGTGCAGTCAGTTTTACTACACTTTTGCTGGTTTCCTCCAGGTACCTTGGGCCAGGCCATTACAGCTGCCCTCACCATATAAATGACAAATGCGGGCTCTTCTATATTTAGCATTATTATCTACTGGTTTAGGTATGTACATCATAACTAGTTTTCCTGTTTGCAAACAAGGAAAAACTGTCATCAATACTTATAAGCAATTAAAATCACAGTCTATGGACATGTATTTGTGCAATTTATTACATACATAGATTTACGCCTGTTTCCCAGAGGGGTAGGCAGAGACTATAGATTTCCATTTGCTACGATCCTGACACACTTCTCTGGCTTCATTCACTTTCATCACATTCCTCATACATGCCCGTCGGTTCAAGGTGCTCTTAACCTGGCCTTTGTCCAGAACGCCTCCGATCTGATCGAGAAACATTCGCCTAGGTCTTCCTCTTGCGACTGTTCCATTCACACTAGCCTTATAAACTTTCTTAGTCAGTCTTTCCTCGTCCATTCTTTCTACATGCCCAAACCAGCTTAACATACCCTTTTCTATTCTTGTCACTATATCCACTTTCATGCCTCATCTCTCTCTAATAACACTATTCCTTATTTTATGTTTCAGAGTCACACCACATATATTTCTCAGCGCTCTCATTTCTACAGCATTAACTCTGCTCTCATGCTTCTTTTGCCATACCCAACTTTCACTTGCAAACATAAGTGTGGGCACTAATAGTCCTCTATGAACAGCCAAACGTGCCTTTTCGGATACATTTCGACTGTTCATAAAAGCGCGTAGAGCTCCATTCGCTTTGTTGCCAGCAATCGTTCTCCTTTCAATATCGCCCTCATGTTTACCATCCCTTGTAAACAAAGTACCCAAATATACACTCTTTTTTTTTAATATTATTGCTTACGCTCACAACTTCTAAGCGTGGAATTTGGCAGTAGGTACCTATCTATATTTTTCTTTCTGTCATTGATTTCAATACTTTCTGGCATAAAGGAAGAACCTGGTCAACACACATTCTCCTCGATTTCTAGGCAGTGTATCAATATGAAAGATACTCCAAATTTTAAGCTAGACCTCCAGAATACTAGTGTGAAAACCGCATTAAATTACGTGCTGTAGTTTTTTCGTGAGGCGCGTACAAACATACAGACAGACAAAAATTCTAAAAACAATTGTTTCGCCTTCTATAGCAGTTATAAAGACCCCTCACGTAAATTTTCTCAAATATCTACTATGTATAGGACAGTCACCGAGCTGTTACGATTTTATTATATGTACCTATGTGTACATAAACATTCTGAAGACAAACACAAATAACTTTAACAGGAAAATGTATGATGTTAACATCAAATGTACATAGGTACTTACAATTCTATTGCCTTTTATAATAGTTATAATTTAACCATACATTAAATTGTTGTTGTTTTCCCGTAATAATTTATGCATAAATATATTATGGGATTAGTTTTGAACAAAACAATAAAGCAAATGCAAGAACGCCTCTAAAAAAATAATATATTTTATTTATAAGACGCTTACACTGATCGTGTTGTGTTTGCAGTTTAAGCAGTGTTACCGAGATTTGCTCTTAAAAATTCTTAAAAATGACAGAAAGCCAGAAGCACGTTAAGTACCGATACAGTTGCCTTTTATGTAGGACCTCAATATAGCTGACGTAAACTAGGTGTTCTACACTAATTTACTTAGCGTAACCGTTTTGGGAACATAGATGCACAATACTGGGTACATGTAAACATTATATGTCCTAATTGGTTACGACAGTCAGTGGAATATTTGGGCAATGGAATCATTCTTACTCAATTGATAACATTAATAATAAACATACATTTAAGTACCTAATGCCAAAGATTGAGGAGTTCGTTAAACAGTTAGGTACCTATGATATTTTACATTACATAGGGATATGTACATGTGCTACTTTTATAGTAAAAGACGTTGTAAAACGGGTAAATGTAAATGTAAATTCACATTAATAATGTAACTTTGACGTTCATAAATGTTACTTTGTGACCTACATGAATACACATATTTTTGATTTTGATTTATTTATTTATTCATACGTTTGCCTGCAATTGTTACACATTTCTTACAAGTAGTACATGCATGATAAAATAAGGTATGGACACGGTAATTTTAGATAACATTACAGTGGTATGGGTGTACAATACCAATCGACAAAAACAACATTTGTAAATATGTTACCCAGACTATTTTGTTATTAATCTGTCAAGTCTTAGAATACCAGACATCATAAAAAATCTATTGTGTGTGCCGAAGCGACTCAACAGGTTAATAACCGCACTTGCGTTGATGATTTGAACTAATAAGTAGCACATTAGATACCTATAGAAAAAGCTTATCTGAAAGAAATGGCTATCAATCGAACAATTGCGCTTTAAATATATTGCAAGGTATTTTGCTGAACCGATTTAGTTTAGGTAGGGATTCTCTATAATAGTACCAACAGTGACGTTTCTGATTCTCCACGTAGCGCACGCTAGTAACAAATATGATTATTTTCTGTGTATATTATCATTGGTAGGTACCTATTACATTAAATATAAAACAAAATAAAGATAAATAATAAGTAGGTACCTACACTAGAAGCGTTGTATGCAACATACTTTGCGTATGAAGACTTAAACGGTTGGTCTGTCTGTGGGCACTTGTATCGATCTGTGTAACAAGCGAAATGTCAAGGTTCTGACCTGCTACTGACCGTTTAGTATGATTAAAATCGATATTAGTTTCAACCGTAAGGCACGAAATATAGCACGCGAAGCTTTTTATAGAGGCGACAGTATAATAATATCCCACGATGGATGCGTTTGGGAAAACGAGTCTTAAAGTGCAAATAGACGACTGAACATGGTGCGGTGCGACTAAGGTTTCCAGGTTTTAACCAGCCAGTTTAGCTGGACATTTGGGAAAAAAGACGGACCTTAATTTTTTAGTCTTGGTATAATATTAAAATTTTTTTAGGGGAGGGCTAGATACCTGTCCTCTCCTGTGCGTTAGCGATACATGATGAGACGAACAGAGCGGCAACCAAAACATGTAAAATTTTCAAATATGGTTAAATTTAAAATGCCGAACAGGGCAGACACCGTCTAATTTGGCCGCACAGGTAATCAAAAACCTTGACTGTGTCCGGTCGCCTGGATAGGCTAGCTGCGACTATTTTAGTTGCTTGCACATCGAACTTAGTGCGGTACTGAAAATAATATGACAGTCTGTGGTGGAGTATGGTGGTGTGGTGTGTTGGTTCGAACGCACCATGTTTGTACTTTTAGAGATGAGACCACGAATTGATAAAAGCAATGTAGCATGACTTCCGGCCATCTTCTCCTGGTTATCTGTATACTAGAACGGATAACCAGGAAAAGATGGCGCGGTTGGTTTGGATGTGAAAAGCAGAAATTCAGATAGAGTGACGTAAACTGGTATAGGCTTGTGTCTAGCAATAGAGTGTGATAGGCTTAATGATTGACGGACGGCGTCAAGCGCAAACGGTATCTTCACTTTGGCAGTAAATGTCATATTTGTTTCGCCTGTGTAGTTGTCATTAACACGCTTGGCTTGTAAAGAATATGAGAAGCGGGTTGTGGTTTCAACCATAATATCGTTTAGTTGCCTTGACGGCGCAGCGATAGTGTAAGTGATTGTTGTTCATGAGTTGCTGAGTTCGATACACTGGTTGGGCAAGAAGTTATAGTTAATATGTTAATATACTTGCCGTAGCAGCACAGCGCCTGAAACTATGCTCCGTAAGTGGCAAAAGGCTCGCTCCCTATAACTCAGGATCTAAAATCATAGACGCCATAAATTGGGTATGATTCATCTCTGTCCATGTTTTGATCATGTACGTTGATATAGTTTAATTCTGTACGAAGTTCTTAACGAGTTATCA
Organism: Catocala fraxini; assembly: GCA_930367265.1. Taxonomy (NCBI): domain Eukaryota; kingdom Metazoa; phylum Arthropoda; class Insecta; order Lepidoptera; family Erebidae; genus Catocala; species Catocala fraxini. Next base: position 22,278,948 of record OV884032.1, on the reverse strand, counting down.
AGAACATATAATCATGCACCAATATTGACCGCCTTAGGGATGCCGTATTATTTTATTATGTATACATCATTGGCACCATAGCATAAGCTCATAAAAACATAATATTGATACTCAGGTGCTTGACCTGAGGATAATTATATTGCATAATTAGATTTTGCTCGCGTGTTCGCTCGCGTGGATGTAGGTTAGGTGCAAGAGTACCTTTTTAAAAAATATATAGCCTATGTTACTTGGTGTTAATATAGCTTTCAAATGAAGAATGAATTTTTAAAATCGATTGAGATGATTTTAAGATAAGTCATGACAAACAAGCAAACAAAGAATCAAATCTTTCCTCTTTGTAATATTAGTATAGATAAGAATTTTATAAAAAGGAATTCTCAGTATCAGCACAGGGCCTAAAACGTGCCCCATAGACGGGAATACGCTAGTACTTTATTACATGGAGCCTAATAATGTAGCTGGTATAGTAACAATTAACCTCAATTTAGTCATTATACTTACGTTGTCAGTAGACAAAGAAAATAGCTATGTATGAAGAATTTAGTTACAAGTAATAATTAATTATTTTTTTCTCTCCACAAAATTACAAAATTACACATAGGAGGTACATGGAACTGGTAACAAGGTACACATTGAATTCTGTGGGAGGCTGGTGCCTGCGATAGGTATCAGGATACCTGTGTTACAAGTCACCAAGGCCCTACTATAGAGTTGATCCACTATGGTGTGGTGTGTGTGTGTGTGTGTGTGTGTGTATGTGTGTGTGTGTGTGTGTGTGTGTGTGTGTTAAATCTGTTGATGGAAGAGTGCCTCAGTTTGTTCATAATTTTGTTTTATAAGCCATTTGGTTACATATGCTTTGCAGGTCATTTTGGTTTGAGGATATATGGACAGGAAAGCATTAGCTTTTCTGTAAAGGCACCCGCCAAGAAAACAATGAAACCTGTGTGCCAGGCTACTATGAAATGTCTGAATACATGTACAAGTAGATTACAAGTAAAGTAAACATGAAAAGTTTTACAACCTAAAGGCAAGCAAATAACAATTAAATAAACGTTTTGTGAAAGTCTTAGGTAGGAAGTGGAAGGTATATAAAAAATTTATGTAAAGATCGATCACGTGACGCAAAGGCGGCCATGTTAACGACCAGCAAGGTCACTCATTGCTTTCAATGTCTTTTACGTAACAATATATTTACTTTGTGTAATAAGACAAGTTAATTCAAATGATGTTATTTGTCGCCAAATTTTTGTTTGTCGTTTTATACGTCATTTTGTAACCAACTCGCCATGTGTTGTTCTATATGTCATATCATATCTTTCTGCCTTCAATCCTGGGTCCTACGCGGGGCGGGAAAAAGCACTTTCTCAGGTCGTCAAGATAGGGACCTCAACATCGCCTTAGCTGCTAAGAGGATGGTGTGGAGGCCACTGCTTTTGGACCACATGATCGCTTACCATCAGGCGAAGTATTATAAAGTGACAAGTAAAAAAAAAATATAGCACGGTGACGTACCGATGGTAAATGCGATTGCTGTGCTTGAGATCCTGGGTTTGATTCTCGAGTCAAGCAGAGTGTTACTCGTTATCTTTTATTGTGTCCGGTAGAAGAGAATAGTCAATACATTGTGCGTAGCAATAAAAGTTTTTATAACTTATAATAAACTTTATTTTCTTTCTTTTTCAAAAAGACAACTTCCGCTCTAGTTATATAATTTCTATGTTGCGGGAGACTTTACATACATTGAAACAACGTATACGAAGAACACCCGGACGCTGAACAACTATTTGGATGAATCACATGAATTGTCGTTCCATGTGGGGATCGAACCCACAACACTCGACATGTATGGCAGTGTCAGTACCGACGCGACCATTTAAACTACTACACCATTCGTGCAGTCCTTCAGGCAATTAACATTTATTTTTTAGAATTCTAAGAAACTCTTATACATCAGCTTTGTCCGTCCGTCCGTCTGTCTGTTATACAACTTACAACTCAAGAACCGTAAGAGTTAGAGACTCGCGGTCAACGCCATTCGACTCAGCATAGTCGATATATTGCCGAAATGACTATGACCTATGACCTCTGACCTCAAGGTCACGTTGTATCACGTGACCTTTGCATATTACTTTTACCATTTTTAAGAACTCTAAGATTTACGGCAATTCATTGCTGATTCTCACTTGTTTATAATTATCTATACTTTATAATAGGCTGGTAACTATAGAGACAATAGAAAATGTAGTTATCATATCATACTTAACATTAATATAAATTATAGGTACCTATAGTACGAAGTTTAAAGTTTGTTATAGTTACAAAAAATTACAATAAATAAGTATATTAGATATATAATTATCTGGTCTAACCTTTACATAAGTTATCACTTTGTGTTGCGCCATTCAAATGCCAAGAATTCTGAGGAATAATTCTATTCAGCTATACATATATGGTTTGACTATTGCCGACATTTTTAGTATATTATCTATATATATAAAACTCTTCCGTTACTGAGTGACTGACAGACAACGCACAGCCGAAACTACTGAACGCAAGAAGCTAAAATTTGGCATGTATGTATGTTCCTTGGAGAGTGTAGGGGAGCACTAAGAGAGGATTTTTGGAAATTCTACCCTGAAGGGGGTGAAAGGGGTGAAACCCGATATTCACGCGGGAACGGGACTTACGCGGGTGAAACTGCGTAAAAACTACTAGTTTAGTATATAAAATAACTTAAGAACTATTTAATATGGTTATTTCGATGTCAACTGGATACAGTAATTTCATTATTGTATAGATAAACCGGGGTTATTATGTTCTGGACGTATAAGTATCCAATTATGATTTATAACTAAAAATTCTACAACACTTCTGTTCGTTATCAACGTTATACTCAAATAACTTTAACTCACGCATAGACCCCCAGAGTGAGGTGCATTACATTGTCATTTCATCAGTTATGTCTGCAGGTTTCAAGTAATATGGGCTTATTGCCATCGGCGTATACATTACCTTCGTGCTGCAACCAAAAATTTTCACACATGAAAACCCAACAATCCTTTTTTCAGATCCGAAAATCAAACTGTGACATCACAATCTAATGCGCTAAACTTTAACTTATGCCACAGAATCAACAAAGCAATCTACTAAAACCTAAACTTTAGAATAAAAGCATTAGTTTTCACTAAAGAGGATAACTGGTATTGCAACTTTTTTATAAAACATTAAAATAGATGCCAATGACTTCATTAGCACCATTACCCTGGCTAACTCTATTTAGCAATGGAATAATGTACGAGTATCTACCATAATGATAAAGAGTACAGATGGTTATCCATCATATACAAAGCTTATATCTACATATATGCTGTCCACTTAACAAAGCATTGTTTTTGATGGATGGACATAAAATATGAACATAATCCTTGTCATTATAATAATATACGTAAAACTGACAATGAATGTATGTTATAATATTATAAATGCGAAAATAACTCTGTTCGTTTGTGACGTTTTCACGGCTAAATTGTTAAACCGATTTGAATGCAATTTGTCATGGTAATAGCTTGAACCTTGAGGTAGGATATTGGCTACTTTAAAAATGGCGACTGAAATTGCAGATATACAACTAGTGTAACATACAGTCTTTGACTGCTATTGAAATTGTTGTGACGGAATACCCAATATAACTTTTCTTAACCAGATAATCGGCACTCGGAGCTTAGATTGGCTGTAAGCGTAGGCATATACATACATTTATACGAAGGGATAGTGGGACAGTCGAAGACTTAATCATGAGCCTAACATCTTTGTGCGGGAGAGTTCAGACACCTAGATGACCTAGATGCTGACCTCTACTCTTTCTAAGCCTGAGCTCATGATTAAGAACTCCGATAAGGTACGAAACTTGTTGAGCAAACCCGAGTAGCTCATGAGTTTGATTGTATTAATGTCGGAGTGGTTTAAGTGATCGCTTTGTAATGCCCTTGCGTCGAGTGTTGTGGTTTGACAAAGCACAAAAAATTGTGTGATCCACAAATCGTTGTTCCGAGTCTGGGTGTATTTTGTGTCCGTTGTTTACATGTTTGTATAGATCCTCGCGACACAGGACGTATTCCTTGCGCGCCATTTGTCAATCTTAAAAAGTTAAACCATATAATCGTTAAACCATAATATAACCTTATATACCAAATAATAACCATATAATAAACGTTATTATTATTATTATTATATAAGCATAAAATATTGACAGACACCATCGTACACTCTATTTTTAAATTGTTAATTAAATATGTACATTTTTATTTGTTTAAGATAGATTAACTGTGTTATACTGTTATGTTTTATGTGCAAATAAAGTTTTAATTATTATTATTTGATTCTTTAATTATTCTTATTTATTTTTTATAATTATTATTATTATTCTTATATTCTTTTATTTCCCTAATACCTTAGGAAAATACCCGGGCAACTTGGCAATGCTGCCAGTTTTCCGCCACGTTGAATGGCAATGCTTATTTTCTTTGCCGATTTACCATGTTGTATTATAACATTTATAACATTTACGTCTTCTTCCACAGCTAACATCAGCATTAATAATCTCGGTGGGCACGACGATCTACGCGATATACCACGATGTGTCCTTCTTCCTGGAAGACCACTTCTTCTCACCGGCCATCTTCGTGATCGTTATCGGCATAATTATGCTGTTTGTCAGCCTGTTCGGATGCATCGGCGCTTTGAAGGAGAGTACCTGCTTGGTCAACATTGTGAGTTGTCTTCATAATGATTAACGTTTGCATCCTAAACATTTTCACAACTTTATATTCATACATTTTAAATTTAACTACCTAATGAAATAACATAAAAACCGGTCAAGTGTGAATCGGACTTGCACATGAAGAGTTCCGTACCATCGTACAAGATGTAACACTATGTTATTTTTTATTTTTGTTATAGTGGTTATAGAGCGGAAAGACAAAATAAAGTCTCATTGGCACAGAACAGAACTCTAAAATACATTTCATTACACAAATAAATAAATTATGTTACAGTTTACAAAGTTAAATATATAAAATATATGACATATCCTGCCTCACTGTAGAGCGTAAGCCTTCTATTAGAATCAAAGGCCTTCTGTAAAATTTTATCACGCTGCTAGGAAGTGTGGCTTGGCAGACTTACATCTGAAAGGATCAACAAAATATCAAAGTCAAAGTTATGTCAAGTGAATTGATTGGTGTTTGCCAATTTGGTCAGCCAATCACAGGAGTTGACATACGTTTGACTGTTTTTTAACAGATTTTTGGAGTGATCTGTCATTTATTATCCGCGTATTCACCTATTGAATCGCAGCGGCTCTGGGGCGGCCAATCGCAATATGTTTTTAATGATGTCTGGCATTCCAACAATTGACAGACTAATATCGTCAAGATTTAACAAACATGTATGATTGCGTAATATCTCGGTGTTTAATATTATATTTCCATATACTTGTATGAATCTTAATAACAAATATATCGCATTCTTAGTAAAACAGCGACTTAACTCGAAATTTGAAAGTAAGCCAATTTGAACTCTAATTGTATATGTTAAATTCTAATATTATATTTGTGTTAAATCTTTTCAATAGAGTTCAAATTTGTTTAATCAAAAATACTGAGATAAGTCTCTGTTTTATTAAGGATGCGTTAGATGAGTAATTTACTTGACCTGAAGACGTTACTATTTTCTGTAAATATTAATTAAAAGCCGTAATCAGCAACTATGTATATTCTTTATATGTAGTTAAACTACTTTATTACGAATTTTTTCAATTTTTTGTTTATTTTTTAAAACGCTATTATTACATAATTTTGAAACCTTAAACTCCTATTGTTAAACACTTTTACTAGTTATTGTTTACTTCAATTTAAGCTATTTAAATTATAAAAAGCTATTATACCCATATACTAGATTTAATTATACAAATTCTCAGACGTTTCAGTTGCATTTCAAAATTTTGCAGGTAGTCGTCTCAAAACGAAAAATGCTTTAAAAAAATTCTTCTAACACACATAAAAAAGAAATACAGTCTATTTGAGAACCTCCTCCTTTTTTTGAAGTCGGGTAATCATAAACAACTCGGTAAAATCCGTACATTTCATCAAGTACCGTAAAATTCACGTAAACGTAAGACAATATTGTTAACATGTGTTTGTTTTCTGCCAGTTCGCAGTAATTCTCAGTATAGTGTTCATCCTGGAGATCGCAGCTGCTATCGCCGCATACAGCCTGCGCAGCCAGGTCACCAACATGCTGGACGACAAGCTGAGGGTCACACTGCCATACTACTACGAGAACGGCGAGGTCGAAGATGCCTTCGACTTCATTCAAAGCAGGGTAGTACATAAATAATTAAAGGTATAATTATAATGCTACTGACAAAGGCTTCACAAGCCAATAATGTCGTGGAGCAATGAGAGACAGATGCGGTTAATAGTACGGCGAGTAAAAGGAAAAGAAGAAGAAAGTAAATAGGATTCAGAAGGAATTCACAAATTTGTTTTAATTCTCTACAACAGGGAAGATTTACTTAGTTTTCGTTCACATTAATATTTTCGATTATAAATACTTTGAGTCTTTTGTTATTACATTTTTTTTTTTCAATTAGGTGTCTATACTAGCGTAGATTTTGCGTATATCCATAAACTAGAGCATGGATATACGCAAAATGTATGCTAGTTTAGTGTAGCCAAAACAACTTTGCCAATATCTCTAACTGTCCGAAACTGAGAAAAATTAAACCTGCACTGCTTTTATTCAAATATTTTACTATCGAAATGAAATGAATAATTCTTCTTGTTAATATAAAATTGAATGGCAATGTACCTACTCTGCGTCGACATTACATAGAATATTAATTAATATAGACAGTTCAACGTTAAACGTAGCGTGTTTCATTGTTTTGTATGGTATATAAATAGAAGCAATTAGTTTTAGATGAAGCCTCCATTTATTGTGGCTACCGTTCTATCATGAATTATGATTATTAATTCGCTTTTCACAAGTCATTCTATTCGAAAAAAAGAGATTACAAGCATATTTTCACGTTTCATAATTTGTGCGCGGCTTCGCTCATGGTACTCTATATTTTGTCAATAGATTTCTATCCCTCGGGAACCCCTGATGACGGTATGTGAAATTTCTAAATGATCGGTTGAGTAGTTAAGGTGTGAAAGCGTGACAAACAAACTCACGTTCTTGTTTATAATATTGATAAGGATATATGTGTAAATAGATATACTCTGAAAGTAGGTTAGAGATACCAATCAAATATCACGTAATAATGAGCGCACTAGTATAAATATTGATTTTCTATGACAGCATACCACTGGACGAACCAGTCCATTCAAGTTAAAACCAGCAAGACTTTGTTTCTTAAAAAAACTATTTTATTCTGCAACTTCTCAATGGTGTATTAACTTTCCCCAGTTGAACTGCTGCGGCGTGGACAGCTATATGGACTGGAGCGTCGTAAGCCCTCCTGCTGGCATCTCTGGCATCTCCATCAACAACATCACTGTGCCCAACTCGTGCTGTGCCGAGAGCCGCTACGAAACCGTCGGAGACTTGGAGATCGATGAGTGTGTGAAGCTGTATGCGAACGGTTGTCTGCCCAGAGTTTTCTACTTGGTGTACCAAAGCGCTGGTCTGCTCGGCGCTGGAGCTATGACTATTGCCTTCATTCAGGTTGGTGTTTTAGTAAGATAATGATTTTTTGATCTGAAGAACAATAGAAAATCCGAGTTAGAGCATGGCATCCTACATTGCTCGCTGATGTAGTAGCAGTTCCAGTGACCCACCCAACATTCAATTCAGGAGTAGGGACACCGACATATAAAAAAAATATTGCCAGTTTAAATTAAAACTAACTATTTTAAAAAAATATCGCTGTTCATTTTGCTTACGGTAGACAAATTATACTTTTAATGTCTTTGGTTCATGGCGAGATGTGGCTGCTAGAAATTAACCGAAACGTAGGAGAAAGTGAAAATATATATAAAAAAACATACGAGTATTATTTTTTTAAGTTGTTGATATTATAACTTAGTACACAAAGTATTAGAATATGATATTGCGTAGTGTATTAATTCGTGTACGTGCCCTATGTAGAATAAAGATCAAAATGATAAAACTACATAGTGCTCGTTTTAATAAAAAGACCTTTCTGACGTACCTACGGATGCCGAAATAGTGTCTCCTTTTAGTTATAGGTAACATCAAATATAATAATGTTAAAGTATATAAATTAAGAAAGTGCATAATGATATATTAAATATAGAGTAGTTACACACATATTAATATGATTATTAGATTAATTTAATAAGTCCGACTGCAGCAATCCGATAACAATGAAACTAACCACGTTTAAATCAAAAATAAAATAATAATGTACAGGCAATTCCAATATTATAATAACGGCTCTGAAAATTATTGTATACATAGTCATACCATTCATCGATGAGCTCATACTTGATAGTCGACAAAGACATTCTGTTATAGTTGTAATATGTTATACTTAGTTATAATAGAGATAAGATAAAAAAGGCCCATGATAAATCAGTCCGACATATTAGCAAAGATGATGAACTTTGCTTATGCTAAGCTGTTTGATAGGTGATCGATCAATAAACTAATTAAAGGCCAGTGATTTCGCAAAGCAACTAAAAACGGCACAAGTTAGCTTTCTTCTAGAGTTTGTTATATTCTATTCAATTTAATTATTTAAGAGTCAGTGACAACCGAGTATGATTCTATCCGAATGTACACAGATGATACAAATCATGAAGTTATAAGGTACTTCGTACTAGAGTAGACATCTCAACTAAATTGTTTGCAGTATCTGCACTCAAACGTTGTCGTGCCAGTACTTATGTATTGAATGTCTCTCTACAGCATGACTATCTTTTGTTTTTATCTACTATTATTTATTGTTAAATGTTTATCTTGAATGTTATAGCCTCTAGTGTAGGTAAGCAGTATTTATTTATTGGCTATGGCTGGATATAATTATAGTCACGAAATGACACACGTCTTTAGATTGGACAATATAATGAACAACGTAGACCAGCTGCCCTTTTTAATATTTTAGGCCTATTTATTTCATGTTGTTTTGTGATAATGTCTACAGCAAAAATAACAAAAATAGAGGTAAATTTTGGCATGTTATCGATACAATGTAAATATTAATGTTTATCTTATCTAATTTCAGATAATCGGCATTGTATTTTCGTTCTCGCTGGCTACCTCGATCCGTAAAGCGAAGTCTGAACGCGAACGCAGGCGGTGGGAAATTCAGGAGCGAATGATCAACGCTTATACTTCACTCAACCCTACCGATGAGAAAAAAGCACCTGTTGTCTATGTCCCTTTCCACGGACAAACCACAGCCTAAACTAAATGGACGATATCTTGGCCTTGAAAATGTTTAAATATTATATTAGTTCTTGTTACCAGTATTTGGAGATTAAATTATGCTGGGGTCGATTGTAGATAATAACAATTTTTAAACATTTCCAGGACCAAGATTTTAAAGTATTGTAAGCGTTAATTTAAGTATATAATAAACGAACACTTCTTTTTTAAATAAGGTACGTCATCATAGATACGCCATCTTGGTTTTGGTTCACAAAGCGTTACATGTTTCAAAAAGTCATGGTTATAAGGCCACGTAAGCAATTTAACATGGCTTATACGCTCTTTAATAAAATTGCATCCAATCTTAATGCACCTAGGGCTACTGTTTTGTAGAGTTAGTAAAATAAATAAGACATTTTTAATCAATTTTACATACTGGTCTAGCTATTACCTAAGTGTGGTGATAGCATTTTATATGTATGTCGCCATTAGGTTAAACTGAACCCCGTTCACGTAAGTTCTATGTTATCCATTTCACAAATAAGTTGTGTGAACAGCATGAAAAGAATCATTACATATCTCTTAAACCCTATCTAGTAAATATGTTCTGTACTACCAGTCTTCAGTAGAGATTTAAAACATATAATTTGTATTATTAGCCTACTTCAGTAAATAATAGAAGACATTTATTAAATTGTTGGAAATTTTAAATTAAGTACTTAATGTTCTTGTCAATATTTTTTAACAATTAAGTATTATAACGAGTATTGCAAATAAATATTTTTATTTATACAATTGTCGATCTTATTTGATTTTATAATCCTTAAAAAATTTCAAAATTTCAAAATAAATTTATTCAATTTAGGTTACAAGGTAACACTTATGACTGTCAAAGTTACACAATTTTTTTCTGTGAATTTACATTTATTGCCACGTTCAGCAAAGCAAGGGTGTAGGGCTCATGAGAAGACCGGGCAAGAAACTCATGGTCACTCTTTTAAATCGCCAAGTTTTTGTTCACAAATCATAAGAGCTGTAAGGTGCTGCAACCATTTCTCCATGAACTACTACTGAACATACTCAAGCATTTAATAAAATTTGATGGTAGCCTCTAAAGCAGCAGTATGGTAAATAGGAGCATCCACTTACATATACATTAATAATCAAGACAAGGCATGATTGTAGTCCGTAGTTTAATCTGTTTCAATGAAAATGTCGTAAGTAAATCATCGAATTCCACGATACCAAGGTCGACCAGTCACCACAAGTTACTTTACTTAAACATGTCTTAATCGAGACCATATTGATAGAATTTAAAAATACAGTCAAGTCAGTACAATTATGGTATATATACCTGTGGAGGAACGGAGTTTGATGTCCCTCCAACACAAAGGGAGGATCCTCTGACCAGGCTGGTTTATCGTGCCTGGCGGGCCGCGGCCCGACTGTTGATATCGGGAGCTTGTATATGTAGTTAGTCGCTGTGTAAACTCCGCTTGCACGATGCAGGATTGTGACGTCATTTAGCGTATTTAGCGCTATCTGTTAGATGCAGGGGGAACTTACTTCTTCGTCTGTGCGGAGTCGCCACAGTATTCCCCCCCAAGACCGAAGGTCGATCAGGTTGATGAGACAGCTGTCGATGCTCCTGAAGAGCGTTGCCAGTGCCAGTGAAAGATGCCGCTAGTTCCAGTGAGTCGGAACTGTATGCCACTAGTTCCAGTGAGTCGAAACTGTATGCCGCTAGTTCCAGTGAGTCGGAACTGTATGCCGCTGCGTTGACGGCGAATGAAGTGCCCTGCTCGCGTGGACTGTGTGTGCAGTGGGTTGAGCCTTGACGCTGGTGAGGCCGTAGGGAAGACCAGGCTGCGCGTTCGCTGCAGGCGTGTGGTGGTCCCTGTCGAGGCCGAAGATGCTGGCTGGCTGCGACTTGATTACTGCTCATCTGGAGAGGTGCTGTGTGGGAGGAGTGAAGATGATAGCGATGGTTGCTGCTGCTGATCTGCTCCGTGAAGGTTGCTTCCAATCACACCGGGGTCACCAATGTGGAGGAACGGAGTTTGATGTCCCTCCAACACAAAGGGAGGATCCTCCGACCAGGCTGGTTGATCGTGCCTGGCGGGCCGCGGCCCGACTGTTGATGTCGGGAGCTTGTATATGTAGTTAGTTGCTTTGTAAACTCCGCTTGCGCGATGCAGGATTGTGACGTCATTTAGCGTATTTAGCGCTATCTGTTAGATGTAGGCGAAACTTACTTCGTCTGTGCGGAGTCGCCACATACCTATGAAAATAGCATTCAAATGTTCTTGAGAACGGATATTAGAGACACAAAAACCAAACTGAAAATATAATCAAATAATATCAGCCCTGTATATAAACAGTGCAACTGCTGGGCTAGGACCTCTTCTTAGTTTAAGAATTGTTAGGCCATAGCAGGCCCCTCAAACAGCTCAAAAACAACAAGGCGCCGGATGATGATGGCATTACAACTGAACTTCTGAAAGCTGAATGGCGGAGAAACCGCTATGGCAGTTCTTCGGAAGCTTTTCCATTCCGTCATACTCGAGGGAAAAACGCCACAGGCATGGCACAGAAGTGTGGTGGTAATTTTCTTTAAGAAGGGTGATAAAACCCTCCTAAAGAACTACAAACCCATCTCACTTCTGAGCCATGTCTACAAGCTGCTTTCAAGGGTCATCACTAATCGTCTTGAGAGTAGGTTAGACGACTTCCAGAACAACGAACAACCCGGTTTCTGTACAGGCTATAGTACCATAGACCACATACATACTTTGCGGCAGGTTATAAAAAAATCCGAAGAATATAACCGGCCTTTATGCGTGACGTTTGTGGACTATGAGATAGCCTTCGATTCGATCGAAACCTGGGCAGTGCTGCAGTCTCTCTAAAGGTGCCACGTTGACTACCGGTATGTCGAAGTGCTGAAGTATTTGTATGAAAATGCCACCATGCTAGTCCGTCTCCAAGACCAGAGCTCGAAACAGATAAAACTAAAGCGAGGGGTGAGACAGAGGGATGTTATATCTCCGAAACTGTTCACCGCCGCGTTGGAAGATGTTTTCAAGCTTTTGGATTGGAAAGGACTCGGCATCAACATAAACGGCGAGTACATCACTCACCTTTGATTTGCCGACGATGTCGTGGTCATGGCTGAGACTATGGAAGACCTCAGCATAATGCTCGATGGCCTCGCAGAGTCTCCCGACAAGTAGGTCTTAAAATGAACATGGACAAGCCAAAAATTATGTCCAGCGTCCATGTCACACCTATTACTATTAAGGTTGGAAACTCTACCCTCGAAGTTGTCGACAAGTATTTATACCTGGGACAAATGATCCAGTTAGATAGGTCCAACTTCGAGAAACAGGTCAATCATCGAATCCAACTCGGCTGGGCAGTGTTCGGGAAAAGCTACGACATATCATCGCGTCCAATATACTGCAGTGTCTCAAGATGAAAGTCTTTGACCAGTGTGTGTTGCCAGTGATGACTTACGGATCAGAGACGTTGTCGCTCACTATTTGCCGTATCAGACGGTTCAAAGTCACTCAGAGGGCGACGGGGAGAGTTATGCTTGGAGTTTCCCTGCGCGATCGAATAAGAAATGAGAAGATCCGCAGGAAAACTAAAGTTGCTGACATTGCTCTCCGGATAGCCAAGCTGAAGTGGCAGTGGGCAGGGCACATAGTGCGCAGAACCGACGGCCGTTGGGGCAGAAACGTTCTGTAGTGGCGGCCACGCACCGGAAGACGCAGTAGGGGTAGGCTCCCTACAAGGTAGACTGACGACCTGGTAAGGGTTGCGGGAAGCGGTTGGATGCGGGTGGCCCAAGACCGGTCTGTGTGGAATACCTTGGGGAAGGCCTATGTTCAGCAGTGGACGTCTTTCGGCTGAGATAATGATGATAGAGCTACAGTCGAATTTAAATCCGTTACATTCTCTAGTTAATTAAAAATGTACTAAGTATATCAAAGTTTTTTTTTTAACTCTGTATTTATGGGCTTTATTGCTTAGTGATAACGTCGCCCTATATCAAAGTTAATAGTGTCTTTACAAACATTGTAATAACGTCCAAATAGAACATCCAGCCTCGGCATCACTATTTGTAGATCACACTTTTTTTTTATCGCTATGCCGAATAAACGGCGCTAGTTCTCTTGCCTCCCTACCGGTAAACACTTAGACCAGTGTGTCATCCATGCAGCCAAGTGCCACAACAGAGCCTTACATGGCGTATGGGCATTTAATGTGTTTCTTGCAATTTGCAGTATGCAGCCACCATCAGAATCGCAACTTATATACACATCCTGCTCTATGCAGCTCAACATGTCACCATATTTCAATCCATTTTTAATGCTTGCGTTAATACTTTGTCAGTTAAGATAATTCTTGGCTTAATAGTACACGCAGTTAATATGCACTCTAAAAATATACATATGTATATTTTGAGTGCATTACAATATTTATTCACCAACACGAGCTGCGCTCATAAACGTCTTCATACAGGGCAATGTATCCAACGTGAAGAGGTCTTCGAGAGTTTTAATTAAAAGTGTGACGTGGTATCTCAGCAGGGGTCCCATCGATACCTTCCGCAGTCCGTACCATAATATTGCTCAAAGTCAAAGTCAAAGCCAAAAATCATTTATTCATTTAGGTCACAAAGTAACACTTATGAACGTCAAAATATATAGGTTACTAAGTTACTGAAGCTACATTTAGGTTAGTTGCTAGGTTCCTGAGTAAAGGGTTGAGCCTATAAGAAGAAACATGCAATTAACTCACGGCCACTCTTTTAAATTGCCAATTAAAAATAATTTTAGTATTTTACTACTTAGATTAACAAGGTGATGCAGCCATTATGCCATATACCACAGACTATAAAAAAAATAACAATAATAACTTAATAATATTATAGAGATGAAATAATTTGAGCTAAGGTATATTTTTTTAATATAAATCTAAAATAGACAGTAGGATGATATGATGGCGCGTACACTTACAGTTTGTGATTACTAAATTGACTTATAAGTAATACAGATTTTTGAATCCTGTATGCAACAAGCAACTAGTTCCATGAGATTTAAAATAGTCGTTGACTGAATAATAAGTTGTATTTTAACGGTGCTTTTAAATTTAAGCAATGTTACCATTGCTTAAATTATATATATATAAGTAATGGTATTTCTCTAACACTACTTTAGAAAAACAGGCAGCTCTTTGGTAAGTTTATGTGTCGAAGAGCCTTTGAGAGTCTTGATCTGCAATCACAGGCAGGACAACACTCACTACAGTACTATTTAGCGATAGTACTGTAGTGAGTGTATGGAATATATGAAAACTAATAAATCTGCGTTATGAAGATGAGTATTTGATGGTCCGGTAGTATTACATATTATAAAAGCTTTCAACGTCATTGATTCAATGGCTTTTTGTATTTGTGTTTAGTGTCAAGTCTGGGCAGTGTTATTGAGTTTTCCAGTAACAGCTTAGTACCGTCAACAGGGCACAAATGTGTCCGGTAGAGAACAGAAGGAGCCTATTGTGCACTATTACTTGGATAGAGTTCAAGTAAAAGCCACAGTCGGTAAATGTGGCAGTAATATCCACCTCTTACATGCAAATACAGTCATAGACTGAAGCATAAATACCGTATGTATTATTTCTACTTAATTATATTAATCCTTCTAAAGCAGTACAAAGGAAAAACGTCTATATATGTATGTACTGCATTAGTTTAACATGAAAATATAGCCAGATAAGCGCGATAAACGACACGGCTTAAGCGATAATGTCCGCTTGTAATGTCGTCATCGAGTGATTTATCAGTGAGTACCATATTTACACTGTACTTATAAATGCTGCAGATTTTATATTATTTTCCCCTTCGCTCCCCTTTCCTCGCGCAGGCTTTAGCTATTATCGTGACATAGATATGTATGCATGGTTTCATGAATTTAATCCCGAAGGGAAGGCAGATATATTACTTACAAATATTACTAACTAGATTTTCCTATTTAAAGAGCCTATCGGTTTCTATTGAACACACTTCCACGCTCCGTGTCGCTGTTGAGAATTACTTAATAGGAAAATCCAATAACACTTTGGCTGACCCCGTAATCGTAACCGAGACATCATGCGCAACATTTCCATTCTCTAACGCTGGACCATCGTGGTAGTACATGTATAGAGTATATACATTTAAGTAGTATAATACTACTTAAATGTATTACAGTATTTCGTAACAGTATTGCCTGCCATTATAATAATTATAATGCAGGCAACACTGTTATGAAACCTTCGATCCCGACTGCCATAAATTTGATAATCTGATAGTAACTGGTTCCAGAACTAGCCCGTTTTTTCAGGCACTTGAGGGTACCGACATCAGCTACTTACAATTTTATTATATGTTTAAATTAGATCATGTATCAGCTATATATTAATGTGAATGTCGATACCGCCAGATATAGAAATATTAGGAAGAATACCAAAAAAATTAGCGGGTTGTCGCCATTGTTCGCCGCGTAGGCAAGCATTATCAAGCATGGAGTATAGAATATTAGTCATCAATATCGTTTAGGGCCTTTTTCTTACCGTCTTCGCGTATGAAAACATTGTCAGCACAATATATCAAGCAATAATCTAATAGTATAACCAAATCTTCTTTGAATATTCGTATTATTATCAGTGAGACAACGAATAGATTGATATGATAATGCGGGCCCATACAAGTTTGTTTTTAATTTTATTATTTCACAGTGATTGCACAACACAAATATAATATGTAATTTGAAATGAGATGGCCTGACAACCTTACTCTACTGAGCGACATGGGTTGTAGGGCTGTCCCCTTAGATTAGGAAAATGAGTAATCGTAATATACCGCTTTACTTTTAGTTTTGCTTTTGACAATATAGAGGCAGTTTCAAAGCAACGGTTAGCCAATAGAGGAGAACAAGTACAATACTTGCAATCGAGAGGTTGGGGGTTCGATGTATGTCCACAGCAGTATTCACGTCAATCTTTATATTTTTTTTTTTTTTGACCCAGGAAAATCCTTTATGTATACCCCCTCCCCCGGAGGGGGAGGGTGGTTATGTGAGACTCTCCGCCCCTGAAGGGAGTCGGTATACACACTAAAAACCTGGGGTGAGCAGTCCCTCCGCCGACGGAGTGGGGCGGGATGGGGTCGCGTTAGCAATCACCATCCCGCCCCGGCGGTTGGCCCGGCTGATGGTGACCGGGCCTCAGCACCTATGGAGGGAAGGCCTTGCTCACCAAGGCCATCCCTCAGACGTGTGGGGCCGTGCAAGCCGGTAGAGAGTCCCCCGACTCTGTACCAGTGACCCCACTATACAGGAGCGAAAAAAGGCGGGCAAATCGCCTCCTTCTCGCTCCCGTCCGTCTGCGCCGGAGAGGGTCAGCGAGGAGGTTGTTCTCCCTGACCCTCTCCGCGGTCTCCTTCTGCGCCATGACAGCTTCGCAGAAGTAGACCACTGCCTGCCACGACCTCTCGCCGCCGAGCATGGCGTTGATCACGCTCGGCAGGGAGAGATCTCCGCCTATTATGGCCGAAAGCGTGTGCCGCACTGTGGGCTGAAAATCGACCTCCATAGACATAGAAATGAAAGTTGCTAGATGTTCGTTTTGTTGACGGATATGGCTTCTATTAGCTATTATACACATAACAATGTCATCTGAGCTAACTCCGCACAAAAATGAATTTATTATAAGGTTTTTTCGAAAAAAATGTATGGAGCTAGCATGAAAAATCTGAATATCTCTGAACTTGCAAGGAAAACCGTAATATCCTCAGAGATGGTTATAGGACTAATTATTTGTGATTTTTTGACATACTTCATATAACGGTACCCGCTGCAGAATTTTTTTTAAAAATCATCGAATTTTTAATTAATTTTTTTTAACATTAAATTATTTGTTTTGGTGTATAAGTAAAGAAACAACACGTTATATGCATATAATACTAAATCTTCGCCAGTTATTTGTTAAAATATCAAGAAAATTATTTTTGCCTAACATAGTATATATGTTTTAAAACAGTTAATTGGATACCATCATGAACTTTGCATACAGGTAAACTACTGAATAATAAATTAGCCTTCTAATGAGTTCTGAATAAGAGATTAAGTGATTTGCAATGTCGCACAATGGTAACTACGGATTACACTAATTAAAATCTTACAGGTAAGTACATAAGTAACTTAAATAGTTAATTAGACATGTTACGAGTTCTAAGAAATATTTTCGACAACTGTCTAATGAGGTCGTTAACTAATGTTGGACTGAAATATAAAAGGGTTAACATTTTGCATCATAATTTAGTTTATTCTAAGCTTTGTTACCCCTAACATACCACTGTGAAATTTTATAATGGAAAGTTTAAATACCAATTTAGACCTATTCGTTCTTCTAAAATGTAAGAGTACTTCATTTGATCATGAGGTATTGTTTAGTGAAGTTATATCCCGCCTAGACGTTTGTCTTTCCGTTAAAGATCAAGTGACTCTAAAAGAATTTTGTCAGAGATTTGTACGAGCTGCATCACAAAGGTGGTAAAAATCTCACCGAATTCTTGATACTTTTAGAAAACAATACGAAATTTGGCTGCAAGCAACTATCGATTGGCCAAGTTGTATAAATTTAGTCGCTCAAGAACCAACTGTTGCTGAGGGATCAAGATCAATCTCTCCAGAACCCTCAACATCATACTCTGTTGGTACAATGACAAAGAGGTCACGAAAACCATTCGAAGATCTGGGAAGCAAACAGAAGAAGAGAAAATCTGATGAGCATAAAACTGACAATCCCAGTGAATTGGCACATACAGCAGCAGCGCGTTTTAAGGAAGAAGGTTGTGAGGATATCGCATCTGTAATCGAATATATGCTGAAACATCCTGAAGCAGCCTCTAAAATTAAGGAAACACTTAAGCAACCGGTGAAAACTATCTTATTTACACCAGAAAAAGCACTTGGATTACTTCTTTCATTAAAATTATCAAAGTGGCAATACATCACTTTACATACAGTGCAACAAACCAAGCTGGCATGCTATCCTCCGAAGCAATCAGTGTTAGTGACCGATTCATCGGCAAGAATAACCCTTCAAGCTTTACTCGACATTACGGTCAAAAGAATCCTCCAAAGTTTTCCTAACGATGATGTGCAAAATAAGGATTTAAAATTGATATCTAAATGGGGTTTCGATGGTGCGTCAAACCAAAGCCGATACAAGCAGAAAATGGATAGCGATCAAGACGATTCAAGTATTTTCATGACTTCCTTGGTGCCACTAAAACTGACTGATGGAGACAATACTTTGTGGATGAACCCAAAACCATGCTCAGCAATGTATTGTCGTCCAGTTCAATTTACTTTTGTGAAGGAAAGCGAAGCAGTAGTCATCGAACACAAACGACAAATGGATGAAGAAATTAAGGCTCTCATTCCTACAGAGTGCAATAATAGAAACAGGGTGAATCATCACCTAATGATGACAATGATCGATGGTAAAGTCTGCACGTATTTGTCTCAAGCCAGATCAAGTTCATCATGCTATTTGTGTTTGGCAAAACCGACAGAAATGAACCGTTTGGGTGTAGTAACAGCAAAGACCGTATCTTCTGACATATACGAGTTTGGATTGTCATCTCTACACGCCCGTATAAATTGTATGGAATGTTTACTACATATTTCGTATAGACTAGATTTTAAAGAGTGGGCTGCGAGAGGTAACGAGCACAAAGAAATGCTAAGTAAGAGAAAAAAGATTATTCAAGACAAATTTAAAGACGAATTAAATCTATTGATTGACATTGTTAAACAAGGTTCCGGAACTACTAATGACGGCAACACTGGAAGAAAGTTTTTCAAATTTCCCCATAAAACTGCAGCCATTACTGGGTTGGACGAAGAACTAATAAGAAGATTTGCTGTGATTTTACAGGCAATAACTTCCGGGGAAAAAGTAGATATAATTAAATTTAAAGATTATGCCTTCAAAACAGCAGAGAGGTACGTGGAATTATATGACTGGTACTATATGTCATCAACCGTCCACAAATTACTTATACACGGGGCAGACATAATCGAGAAGAATGATGTTGTACCCATAGGAAGTCTCTCGGAAGAAGCATCCGAGTCTCGCAATAAAGATTTTAGGAGGTTTCGGGAACATCATTCGCAGAATGATATCCTTAATATGTTAGTTGTTTCTTCGGATCCTTTTATAAATGTACAAAGGCCCAAGTTAGATGCCAAGAAAAAGGAGGATTTATTTCCTGAAACCCTCAATTTAATTCAGTTTCAAGAAACTGACTTTGAGTTTGTAGGCAATCTAGATTCTGATTCAGAAATCGACGAGAGTGATAAGGAAAACTAGAAACTTTTAATTATAATTCTATTCAATGTAATTTTTCATGATCTTTCGTTATTTAGCTTTGGTACGTAACTATGTTTTGCAATTGATTTATTTTTAAATATTTTATATTACTATTCTTGTACCTATTTATATTTTTGCATACTTTTGTACCTATGTTTTGTTTTATATAAATTTTATCAACTATTAAAAAATACCTTTTTAATTTATTTTTCTTTTTATTTAATGCCTATTATTAGCGTTAATAAAATAACTAACTTATCGATTGATCTTTACTTTGACATTAGTAGAATTTAATGATTTAAAAAATACCTTCATTTAGACATAATAATAAAATAATTAGACAGTTGTCGAAAATATTTCTTAGAACTCGTAACATGTCTAATTAACTAATTAGTTTACTTATGTACTTACCTGTAAGAATTTAATTAGTGTAATCCGTAGTTACCATTGTGCGATATTGCAAATCACTTAATCTCTTATTCAGAACTCATTAGAAGGCTAATTTATTATTCAGTAGTTTACCTGTATGCAAAGTTTAGTAATGGTATCCAATTACCTGTTTTAAAACATATATACTATGTAAGGCAAAAATAATTTTCTTGATATTTTAACAAATAACTGGCGAAGATTTAGTATTATATGCATATAACGTGTTGTTTCTTTACTTTTACAATAAAACAAATCGTTTAATGTTAAAAAAAATTAATTAAAAATTAGATGATTTTTAAAAAAGAATCTGCAGCAGGTACCGTTATATGAAGTATGTCAAAAAATCACAAATAATTAGTCCTATAACCATCTCTGAGGATATTACGGTTTTCTTTACAAGTTCAGAGATATTCAGATTTTTCATGCTAGCTCCATACATTTTTTTCGAAAAAACCTTTTAATAAATTCATTTCTGTGCGGAGTTAGCTCAGACGACATTGTTATGTGTATAATAGCTAATAGAAGCCATATCTGTCAACAAAACGAACATCTAGCAACTTTCATTTCTATGTCTATGGAGGTCGATTTTCAGCCCACAGTGTGCCGCTGCGGCCCCCACGCGGCACACGCCTCCAGCGTGTGGAGCGCCGTGTCTTCCGGGGCCCCACACTCGTGGCAGGCCGGGGTCGCCTCCCGTCTCGCGATCTGGTGCAAATACTTTCCGAAGCATCCGTGCCCGGAAAGCACCTGCACCAGTCGGAAGGTCAGCGACCCGAATCGCCGCCCTATCCACCCCCGGAGGACCGGGCGAATGGCCTCCACCGTCCACTGGCCCGGGGCAGGTGGAGCCAGGTCCTCCGTCCACCGCCTCAATAGGGCGGCCCGCGCCTGTCGCCGCATGCGTGCGACCTCCTCCCACCCCGGGGGCTCCCCGCGGGATCTCCTCGCCGCCACGAAGTGGTAAACTTCGGCGAGGATCTCCGCTTGTAGCTCCCAGGGGGGGTCACTGGCCAGCACGCACGCCGCCGTCCAGGACACCGTCCGGTAACCGCATATGGCCCTCGTCGCGACGACCCGCTGCGGACGTCGCAGCAGGGTTTTATTGTCGCGACTAAGGGCGTCCGCCCAGACCGGTGCCCCGTAAAGGGCTATACTCCGGATCACTCCGGAGTACAGTCGGCGACAGGTAGCACTCGGGCCACCCACGTTGGGCAGCAGCCTCCCCAGGGCGGCCGCCGCACCCAGGACTCTTGGGGCCAGCTGGGTGAAGTGTGCCCCAAAAGTCCACCTCCCATCCAGGATGAGACCCAAGTACCTCATTTGGGTCCCAACCCGGACCAGGACCCCGTCGAGTGCCACTCGCGTACCTGGAGGAGGTCCTCCACGAGGCCCATGAAACAATAGGGCCTCGGTATTCACGTCAATCTACTGCAGCTATAAGCAACTTAGCTGGAAGTAAACAACAATAAGTTTGTCGTCTATAGCGCGAGACATTATTGTTATTATTTATTATCGTTGTAATTGGCAAAACGTAGATGTAATGCACCTCTATTTGCCACAACTAGGTATCTACCATTTCGGGAGTAGAAACGAAGGATTAAGCAGAGTGTATTCACATACATTTTGCCAGCAGTGATATTAAGACTACAGTAATACAGGGTATAGACTCTGTATGAAAACAATAGTGTTTTCTACAGGAAAAGTGCTAAACTGCTGTTACTGAGAATGTCATGATGGGTATTCTTCAATGATTAGATATTGGAGGTTTACGTAGAATATTAATAGGTATAGGCATAGGTACTGAATTAATTTGGAGTGTTGAAAGTGTTTGTTCACTTTAATCAATATCTATTTATAGCTAAGAGGCCTAGTAATATACATAATGATACACGTGTAGTTGCGATGGAAACCTTAACGAAAACAATAATAACAATAAAAAAACTGACATTTAACGTAACGCATTAGTTCGAAAAAGTAAAGTTGCGATATCATTGCTCTTAAAAACGTGTGTACTTATTAAAAAGTTACTTATCGCTCGTTATTTGGTGGAGTGAAATATTGTAGGGTTGTGGAATACTACTTAATAAGTACTTAGCACCGAGTTAACCAGTGTGATTTTATAACCAGAACTTCTGAACAGATACCCGTAACCATAAGTGGTGGAATTCTTAAACATAAAAGAGTTGTTTATTATATCATATTAATTAAATCTACGAATAACTGATAAATATTAATAATATTATTATGCAATGCACGCTTTATAAATACTTTCTGATATGCATCTATCCTTTTGTTATAGAAACACTATTCACAAATTTTACTGTAGCCAGTATGATTCGTTTTTGGAAAAGGAGGACCATTCTTCAGTTGATACAGCCTCTTATCTAAATAGGTAATCACAAAGTCGCTAGTCTATCTACTAATCAGCAGTACAAAGACAATTCTAGTAATTAATTCTAAAGCCATTAGATACAATAAAATAATATAAGCCTTTGTTTATAATTAGACGCAGATTTCCATCACAAATCCATGCGATTCTTAAGCGTGAAGTTAGACACACGTGTAGTCATTTCTATGTTGATTTCACACTCAGTGTCTTTAGTTGGAAAACGTTGTGCTACTTGCACGGACGTAAAACAATTTGTTATCAGATTGTGGGTTAGTTATCTGTGAGATATTCGAAGCAGCTATAAGGACGCTCAGTATAGGATCGTTAAGTCGTATTAGTGGTTTTAAAATGGCGGCCGAAGTAAATAATGCGAAGATGAAGTTTACAAAGACTGAGACGGAATACAGCATGAAATCGATCAGGTTTCTGTTGTTGACCATCACATCTATGTTTATTGTAAGTACAAGTTAGATATAAATTATAAGTTGTGTAATAAATGCTAATAAATTAAGTAATGTTGGCATCGATGAAACAAAATGACCTAAAACGTAATTTATGTGATATCGACTTATGACTCTATTTAGTAGATTATGTTCGCGAAATATACAGGTTTTATATGTTTAAAACATAATAAGGGCCAGTTAAAAATAATCATAAACTGAAAATACTATTTGTAATATAAACATATAAACTACGTAAAACAAATCCGTAAATTCAAAAACAGTAAAATACAGGATTGTATGGTAAGATTTTAACTGAAATTTATTACAAAATAAAAATTCGTAAACATGGTTTCTGTTTTATCATTATCGTCATTGCTATCACATGAATGTGTTGCTATTGTGACTATGTATTACTTTGTCATTACATATGACACGCAAGCATATAATATGTCGGTATAGTAACATAATGTTAAGATATAATAAAGAAAAATGGCGTGTTGGTCCTTGTGTGTTTCAGCCGTCGTTATGCGATCTTTAGTACTTAGGTCATTGAGTTATTAAGTAGTATGTACTAGAGGAGACATCTCGACTTAATTGTTTGTAACACGAGTTAGAGTGCATGGTCTCTAACCCAAAAGGGTTGTATATTTTTTTTATACTACTAAACTGGCAAGCTAGCGTACAGCCCACGTGATGGTAAGTGGTCACCGTAGCCTATGGACACCTGCAATACCAGAGGCATCACTTGCGCGTTGCCGACCTTGCAAAAGCCTTTTAACGCCCTTTTTGAAGAACCCCATACTGTAATCTTGTGGGAAAACCTGGGCAGGGAGTTCATTCCACAAACTGAACGTTCGCGGGAGAAAATTCCGTTGGAACCGCTTGGTGCGGCACCAATTAGGTTGTAAGGTGTGAGAATGAAGTCCCTGCCGATGGCGAACGTTGCGATGATAAAAAGTAGCTGAGGGCATCATCTCAAACAACTCAGCAGAACACAATCCATTATATAAGCAGTAGAATACACAAAGAGAGGCAAATTCCCGTCTGAGACTTAGTGGCTCAATACCGTCTGTGAGTTTGGGCTCATCGACAATTCTCAAGGCTCGTCTCTGTACCGCGTCAAAAGGATCAAGCTGGTATTTTGGTGCTCCTGCCCAAAGATGACTGCAGTACTCCATGTGAGGCCGAACTTGCGACTTATATAGAAGCAGTCTTTGCCCCGCAGTGAAGTACCGGTTAACTCTATTGAGCACACCAAGCTTTTTGGAAGCCAGCTTGACTTTGCTCTCTAAATGACTGCGGAACTGTACATCACTTGAGATGTCGAGGCCAAGGATTCCAATTCTCTTGGCGATGGTGAGAAACGTGTTCTGGAGTTGTGGGGACACAGTAAATGGTGTTTTAGGGTGGGGTTGTGTGCAGTGTGCGGTTCCAGTCATCGCCTGGACTTAGACCGAGTAGTCTAAGTCCGGGTGTTGACTGGAACCGCACGTGTGAGTGCAGAATGAATTAGGCAACAGCGTAATACTTATCATAGCATGTTTTAAATATAACAATTTTGTAGTCTAACGTCTTATTGCAATAATTATAGGCTGACTTATAGTGTATACACATAATCTTTTTAAAATTTCCTTTCTAGTGCCTATATTGTACCTAGCTACAAATTGACTTAATGACTTCAATAGATTTTGTGATACATATAATGCAACCGTCTAATTATGCATATATATATAGTCAATACAAATATTATAAAGAATATAAAGATTAATAATTTGTATGATTGTATTCTAATTTGTAATATATAAACTCGAAAAGAACTAGTTCGATTTTGATAATTGTTTTACGATTGGTAAGTTACTTTATCAGGAAGTATAGACTATATAGAGTTACTGTAAAGCTCACACTGTTACTGCGTTTCGCCTAGTAAGTAAGAGTGCCGGAGTCTCACGTGAACACGTCTCCCTTTCCTTTTTTTAATGCGATCAGAAAGGTGCTCATAAGATTTGTCAGTGCGTGAGGGATACCCCTGTTATTTCAAGCTATCATTGGTAATAGATACCAATGATATCATAGGTAAGCTGTACAGCAGTGTTCTGGTGATTGATTGATCAGCAAAGATAGCCGCTTATCATAAGATAGACTGTATGCAAATGTGCCACGTATTTTGTATAACAAAACGACATTGTCTACCCAACGAGAGTCCCTCTTATAATTTTTGTCAATTCTTGGATCATAACTTAATATGTCACCAAATGTCTTGGCAGGCCAAGATTTAATGAGCGAAGCATTACAAGGAGGGTCAGCATCGCTCTCATGCAATGTCTAGTTTTAAATCGTCCTATTGGCCATAGTTAACTCTTACCATCAGAAAAGCATAGACTTCC
Organism: Catocala fraxini; assembly: GCA_930367265.1. Taxonomy (NCBI): domain Eukaryota; kingdom Metazoa; phylum Arthropoda; class Insecta; order Lepidoptera; family Erebidae; genus Catocala; species Catocala fraxini. The sequence continues at coordinate 22,253,473 of OV884032.1, read as the reverse complement.
AGTAGGTGAATACTTACTTGCTGTCTTTACAGAATAGAAAATAATGACGGACGATTTTGAAGAATCTAACTAACTATAAGGCTGTATGCTCGTTTGCCACATTAGTAATATAAAAAAGGAAATATTGATTCGACTTCTACATAGTGGATCAGACGATCATGTTGATTATAATCTTATCACTATTTTAATTGAATTTGATTGATTATATCTATGACTTTCCTTAGTCATAATAAACTATTATTATACATATAGGCAAAGAAGATATTTAAGAAGACAGTTCGCACCTGCAAATGGGCCGATTGTTGTGAATCATATCTCATAACTTGCTCCGGGTCATGATGTTCTGTGCCGAGTACTGCCGAGTCTCTATGTTTTTTGTTATTATCCCTGTAGTGAAAACAACGATTGCGTGTTCAGAGTGCTCTTCTTTATTAAAGTCATCGGTATTTATATCACAATGTTTAAGTTGTGTGAGAAGACTCACATACACACACAGAGATATAGAGATGACTAACTATTTAATAATAAATTAATACACTAATTGGGGTCGTAGGCTCGTATAATATTGAGGTTACATAGTTGCAATGTGCCTACATCTCTAATAATATATTTTTTAAACATATTAAATATGTCGTCAATACAAAAAAAAACGAGTAATTTAGTTACTCGATTTTTTTTTAACAAAGTACATATTGATAAATTTAATCGATATTTAGTCCTGACTAAAGTAGGATATTAAATTCCTATAATTGTCAGATTGATTGAGTCAATTCTAGTCCACATTACATCACGCTGCCACTAAAAGGAGCGGAGCAGTCACCATATATGCGTGTCAAAATCGTGAGGCAGCACAATTCTTCAGTAAATCCTAATCTAATCTACTCCAGTGCTTCCGTCTGCCTACGTCACTTAACAAAAACATAATAAAGTAACAAATAAGTACCTTATTATAAAAGCCATCACCGAAAGACAATAATATCCACTTTAATCTACAATTATCGAAGAAGTAGGTGCACATTATCGGCCCCTTATCTTACTTTAAAATTGTTGTCCGTCTATATGTGAGCTAACACACCGATGACGGTGATAAGCCAAGTACATTCCAATCTATAATCCGCCAACTACTTACGTTTTATGGTAATTTTCAGCTTATCTGAAGGACAATTCGATTTCTATATATACCTCATGCTGATGGGGTAAGCAGAGATGTCCAACAACCGCATTTCGCCAGTTGTGATTAAAGGACACATATCATATAGAGCAGTCCACTTGACGTTTATCGGGCAGAGTGCCAGACTCAAAGAGTCTGAAACAGTGCCCAGTAAACGGCTGTTTTTCCAGAAAATCCCTGTAACGCGTTACCCCGAATGGAAAACGAATCCGAAACCTGATGTTCAACAGTCATATTCATTGCCACTGCGACGCGAATGCAGTTACCTTTTGTATCATTTGCCAATTTCTTAAAGATCTTCTCTTGTCTTACATACTTTCTGTATTTCTCTAAAAACTTTTTATACTTCTAAGAAGCATTGCTAGCGGCTTACTTGATGGCAAGCAGTTTCTAGTCACCTTCAAGGGCTTCAAGTGTTGCTAACCCTTAGAATGGAGCCGCTGGGTATTAGATCATAACCAGATTTTGTCCGCTTTGGCCAATTGTTGCTTTTGTTCACAAATATAGTGTTACCTTTATAAGGAGTTCTGCTATTCAGGTACCATATTTTAAGAGGTTATTGAATGCAATAACCTCTATAATAAGCCTAATTAATAAATTAATCCATAATAATAATATTGAATCGCAAAAAATACGAAGTAGCAATTTCATTGGCAAGAAAAGTGGCAAGTGTTGTACTATTTTGAAATCTAGACTAAATGGGCCATCTTTTAAAATAACTTGCCAAGGGTAGTGTGGTAAATTTTTCTCCAACATGAAGTGTCAAAGTTAACTGACAATAATTTTGTAAACCATAACTCGTCAAAACTTAATTTATTTTACTTAGTTAATAATGTTTATTACTTTAATTTGTGGTTGCGATTAATAGCACTGTTATTTGTGATTATATTATTAAAAAAATCACTGTAATATTGTGAAAATTGTGATCACAGTACTTAAAAATGCGACAACAGGCGTCAAATTTTCAACTTTTTCTAAAAATGTCTATTATCGCTTGACTAAGTGACATGAATTTCCTTATTTTTTTCATAACTGGTATACCTTGGCCTCTCGCCCGGTACCAGGTTATCGTTGAGTTTCAGGACATCCTGTATAATAAAGATATTTGAGGGGAATTTTGGATTCAATGTTACTTTGATCAAATTTTACAGGAAATTAATAAAACTTCATAAAATGGAAATCTTGGATAAATTACTACTTTTGAACTTTTAATTAATTTAAGTAAATGAAAATATATACATATATTGTAGTATAAATAATAGGTATTAAATATTTCTATTTAAATTAAATTAAATTAAATTAAAATTTAATATTTATATTTATGAATATTTTTCCATCAAAAATGACCAGGGTTCTGGACAATGGCTGTATTTCCTAGACAAAATTATAAAGTTTAGAATTTCTGTGTTATAGGAAGAGCATTATATGAAATAAAATACTACAGATTATTTATCAAAGAAAAAAATTATAAAAATTTAAACATTTTATGACTCACAAACATCACTATTATCATCTTCATCAATACCAGTGTCATTTTGGTGAGTACTGGGGAGAACTTCCTGACACAGCTCTTGTTATTATACCCTGCTATCATACCTACGAACAAAAGCACTCAAATGAACTAAATGTTGACCGTTTGCCCTATTTAAAGGTAAATTTTCAAAATAAAGTTGCTTTAATTCAACAGTGTCACCAAGTTTCTTTTTGTTGCGAACCGTACATTTTGTGTACTTCTTTTTTTTTTGTACATATGGATTGTCACCCTTTATTTCAAGTATTCATACTTTACGAAATGCTAGAGTAGGTCTGGGAATTTCAAAAAGTATTTAATTAAAATTTAAAATATTTTCTTTTTTCTTTTCTTTTAAAACAGCCAAAGTCCACACAGACATTGGTTGTATTTCCAGAAACACTCTAATTATGGAGCTAAATTTTATATGAACGTTGGCTGTTTTTGCATTTTCTCTCAATGACAGATTATAGTACGAACCCTGAATAATCCATAGAGCTAAAAACGATTTTTCCAGAAATGTGACATTGATTGTTTATCCAAACACACACACAAAAACATTTATTTTGTAAAACATGAGTAACAAATAAGTAGGTACATGGTGGTTAGTTAAATAATTAATATATGGCGTACAAAAATTATATATGAATGCAGGAGACATCAAAGACTGAATTAAAAAACAAAAAATAACTAAAATTAAATGTTATTAAACTTATTACATTAGAATTTATATTTTGGTGCACAAGAAATTGTTTTTATGTACGAGACAACAAAGTTAAAAGTAATTAATTACATATATTTTAGTGCATGAGATAAAAGCTAAAAACTACACTACTAACAACATTTTAAATACTAGAGACAAATTTCAAACAAAACATAAAAAACAACTAAAAATAAAACATAAGATAAACAAACATTCACACAAATATAAAAAACAAACAGCCTCGACCCAAGCATAAGTAAGTAATGGATAGTAGAATTATAATTTTAGTTTAATGACTTCAAATAAATAGCAAATCATTATCGATCGAGGTTGATTATAATTATAAAGAAAGACACAATGATACTGATTAATTATATTTTTGAATTCTTAATATAAAACGTCGATAACATTGCCTGAAAATAGATTAGTTATCATATGTTTGCCTGGAAATCGGAATTATATTTAGATATATCCTATGCGATATGATGCATTACTAAGGCATTTTATTGAAATCACCAATATTTCACCGAACTTTGTTATAATATAAAAAAGAAGTTAAAACTGCTTTGACCGCATATGGTCTATTGAATAGCAGTTTGTACGAGTTGTTCACTGCACGGATGACGTTGTGGTTAAAAAGGTCGCTTCGCTATTGTTATTATGCTAAGTGTTGCGAGTTCGAGCTCCATACGGCACCACCATTTTGTGTGATCCACAAATAGTTGGACCGAGTCTCGGTGATTTTGTGTCTGTTGTTTTAATGTTTATAAATAGTGCGGGAGACGCCTTTCCTAAAAACAAATAATTAAATACAAATAATGTTATTTGCTACTTTCAAATACAACCAATTTGATTATAGTAATATATTAAAACGCAATTGTTTCTTTTTGGCCTTTTACCTCGCTATTACCTACAGCTATTAGCAGTAGTTAATATATCTTAATGTTAACTTATTAGAAAATTTGAATTTTAAAAAACATTGAATAGCCTGATGGATGGCAGACTGTTGGACTGCTACGCATAGGTCTTAAATTCGATCTCAAGGCATCGCCTACTTCAAAGTTATGTACGTATTAATTAGTTAATTATCACTTGCTTAATAAGTGAAGGAAACCATCGCGAGGAACCCTGAATATCTGAGAGTTCTCTATAATGCTCTTGAAAATATGTATAAGTCTTCAAAACCGCACCGGGCAAGCATGGTGGATTATGGCTTAACACTTCTTATCGAGAAGAGGTCCGCGCCCAGCAGTGGGACAGTTTATATACAAGGCTAATATTATATTTAATGTATCTGAATTTTATTTATTTCAGGCAATTGCCCTGCTTTTGATAGTTCTCGGCAACAGCGTATATGCGCACTACCATAACTACACGTTCTTCTACGAGAGCGGCAAAGTTGGAAGCTATATCACACCATCGGCACTATGCGTGTTCCTTGGGCTGGCTCTATTGATTATCTCCGTCTTCGGTTTCTTTGGCAGTCTTAAGAAGAGCACGTGCATGGTTAATTCGGTAAGTAATATTTTTATGCATATACTTCATATTTCAAGTTGCTCGGTGATGGTTGGTGACTATGAAATAAGCTGTAAGTTGGCGGCAATCCGTTATGAAATACGGTTTGAATAGGTCAACCACGAAAATGTCTATCCGAAACTTGGGGCAGAACGAAAATAACTAGCAATTTTTCGGATTTCTTTCTTTCAAAATAACATAACTCCGTCGTTCAGACTACTTAATGAAACGGTTTAGGTTTCATGACCTCTAAATGTGTTTTGAAGTGTGTTTTAATAAGGAATTGTACATATTCGTTTTGTTTCAGTATGCATTCATCTTGATATTGGTGTTCATCTTTAAATTGGTGGTAGTGTGTATGGCGTTCTTATTGGACGGAGATGTCATATACAACAGCCTTAATATCCCTGTCTGGAGTATCCAAGATCCCGAAATAGAAGTGGAAATCAATTATATTCAAAGTACAGTAAGTATTTTGTATGTTAATGATAGTTTTAAAGAAGTGTCCTCTTAATTGAACTATCGAGTGAATACTTAATAAGAATATCGCATATTCGCTTAATGTGAGTAATGTGAGTTTGTTTGTTTGTTACGCTTTGACGCCTTAACTACTCGACGGTCATTATGAAATTTTGCATACACATTGTCGGATACTGAAAAGGATATATACCGAGTGAAGCCGCGGGCAAAAGCTAGTTAGCAAAATATTTCCATGTGCGCTAATCCGCTCACGGTTCTTACTTGAATCTCCATTGTTTTTAGATTCTAAAGACCTAAATAGTTTTATAAAGGAATTCCACTGGACCGTACCAATTTAGATTTTAACGACACATTTTATTATTATTTTCCAGCTGGGATGTTGCGGCAGTAACAGTTATAAAGACTACATGGGTATGGAGTTCCCGGCCAACATGTCTACCGTCGTCGTCTCAAAGTTGGTCGACGGCGAACTGACCAGCATCCAGCTACCAGCCAGCTGCTGCGTCAACTCTGACGAACAGCAATGTACTAAGATGTGGTCTTCGGGATGTAAAGCTGCGTTAGTTAACATGATGGTGCAAAATTCTACAGTCATTGGCGTGCTTGGAATATCGGTGATGTTTATTAATGTAAGTAACCACATTCTTTTATAGTTTAGTCTTTGTGCGCCACTTCATCTGTTTGATCTGTAGTTCAATTATGACGTCACGTGAATGCATTATATTATGTCTATAACATCTTTTAAACTTTCGCGTTGCATGATATTATATATATAATATGTAATGGGTATTAACGCGATCATGCATAATGTTTACCTTTTTTATGCTTGACGTTTAGACCAGGTTACACCGGCCGTGGTCACAAGCTGACTGGTGCTGCGATGTCATGTCTCCGTTTGTGAGGCAGAAGAATCTTGATTTACCCTCACTTTTAGCATATTTTTGTTTGTCCATGTACCGTCACAAACTACACTCACGGTATCCCTATTACGTATGCTAGCCGTTAATTGATCTTAATGTACTGTGCGCTAGTGGCTCTTGTGGTCGACAAATTAGGCACCTCCAATCACTTTTCAAGTAATATTTCTCTAGCTTAACCTTAGCAAGGTTATCTGGCTACGATCTTCTGTAGAGTTAACGAACATACTACGCCAAGCTCTCTTCTAACGTACAGAATACAGTCATAATTCATCGTTAGCGTAATAATGTTCATATATACGTACGATATATGATACGATTATTATGCTCATTTTATTGTCGAAGTGATAGTCATCGAAATTAACTTTTGTACGTTTTCAGTTACTGGGTATCATATTTGCGCTGCTCCTGGCTCGCTGCATTCGCAAGATGAAAAGTGAGAAGGCGTTGATCACGTGGAAAATCAAGGAACAGATGATCATGACTAGACAGGCTGAGGAGATTAACAAGAACGGACAAACCAACCATGTTTACATCTATCCTCAAGCTTCAAGCATGGCTTAAACTTCAAAACAAAACATGTCGATATTTTATTTCTAATTTTAAAATGTAATTATGTATTTACCTATAAAAATGTTGCCACATAAAAACAAGATGACAATGTCATGACCTTCAACAGATTACTCAGCAAATATACATATCAAAACGATAAGGGCATCATCTTAAAATAAATAATTTAAACAAGTTATTATTAGGTAAACGTAATTCTAATGTGATCCTTTTCTAAAATTAGAAGCTGAGTTGTATGACATATCGAAGCAATAATCTTGGTAGATGTTATACTATATAGAAAAGAAAACTTACTTATGTACCTAAGTATCTATATTTTTTATTATTGTGTTGTATATGTGTACACAGTAAGATCAATGTTTATATTTGTACACGTATTAAGGATTATTATGTATAATTTGATGTAAATATTTTGTAAATAAATGTAATATCCCTAGGCTTTTTTTGTTCTATCTATGCCTCCTAACTTACATATTTTAATAATAATAATCGGCCTAGTCTTGAACCAATGTGTGATAAGTGCCTGAGACCGACTGACACGCGGCCTGTCTTTAAGTTTGTCAGAGGGTTTGAATCCCACACGGGACAAAACTTTGTGTGATCCACAAATGGTTGTTCCAAGTCTGGGTGTTTTTTGTGTCCGTCGGTTGAATGTTTGTAAAGTCTCCCGCGATACAAAAATTATTCCTAGTGCGGGAGTTGTCCTTTAAAAAACAAGTATTTTAAATCGTTTTTTATGATACAGCAGCTGGGTTCTGGAAGGCTGTACCTATCTTCGAATTTATTTGGCCAGAAATATATGTAAATGCCGACGTTTATGATATACCCTGCAATATTTTTTTCATATCTTCTTTTAAGTAGATATAAAATCCTAGAAACGGCAGACCCAAAACCTTGACAGATCCTGTTGGAATTTTGCACGCTATCCCTCATGGTTGTAGCAGTTTTTAATTATCAAGCTATAAATTAAATTTCAGGTAGGTATAATTATACTTACGTCACATATAGAATGCACAGTTTGAAATATTATGACAGTGCCTTTGCTGCATTGAGTTCAAAGAGTTTTAAATATTTTAATCTTGTTATGTAATTTACGTGAAGTATACTGGGAATGTCAGCCTTAGTTAGTGTAGAATGCAGCATAGTTATAGCTACGCCCATTGTAGGTATATATTTAAGCATGTAAAGCAAGCCAGCGCCTGATCTCTCTACGGTGTGTGCGTTGCCTCAGCAGAAAATATTTGAATTTAATAACTTGAGTTTTTAAAAAAGAAGAGTTTTTGAAACGGATTTTCAGTGTATGACGTCGTGTAATTGTGTATGGTAAGTAATAATTTATGTATCCAACCATTGGAGAGTTATTTATCAAAAACCGTTTCCACTGCGACAACGTTGTCCCAGCGGAACTTTTTTTATACCATGGACGTAGACGTAAATTTGTGTATGACGCGAGCTAATTGTGTAGGTATGTCTAAATGAAATTTGTGTGTCATTAAACTGCGAAGATATTCAAGTTTCCGCTGCGACGTTTGGCCATTTGCTAGATTTCATATAAAATGTTTTTATAGAGAGCTGTAGATTTGTAGATACGTTATTTTGAATTAGTTTATAATTATAGCGAAAACAGATTTTGAAAAATAAAAAGGGTTCAGAAGATATCCATGTAAACGTACAATAAGGTTATTAGGTCCTAGTACTTAAAGTATGCACTTTAGGGTCTAGTTTATAACGTTTATGTTGTTAGTAAACGACCGGCCAGATTGCGGCAGTATTTCGGCTACCCTTAATTTCGCACGTAGGTACACTCGACTCGCTACTTTTAAATGAAACCTTAAAAACATTTTGTTGGTTCTTTACTGACAATTTGAGTGCGTTAATTACCATCGCTTCTTTGGCATGTTTCTACAGAATATACCACGGGGAGTGCTCTGAAGACTTATTCCAAATAACCCGCCCTCCCCTTTCCTATCCAGAACAACACGTGCTGGGCTCAGATGCCATCCTTACACGGTAGAGTCAATTAGAGCGCGTATCGACAAGTTTGGGTCCTCATACCTCTGCCGAACGATCAAGGCATAGAATTCTCTGCCAAGGCACGTGTTTCCTTCTTCCTTCAACCCTGGGTCATTTAAGCGGGGCGTGAAAAAGCACCTTCTTATGCCGTCAAGGTAGGGACCTCAAGATCACCTCAGCTGCAATGAGGATGGTGTGGAGGCCACTGCTCTTAGACCACTTGATCGTTTACCATTAGGCGGAGTGTGGTCAATTGATCACTCGACTTTTATTTTGCATATGTCATGCTTGGTAGATGACATTTGCGACTATATTTGTGTCTATATCCCCACTGGCAATAGTTGGGATGTAAAGCCAGTTGCTATAACTGGGAAAGTATGTGTTATACGTCCTCACTGGCGATAGTTTGGATTATTTTTCCCATTTATCTTCAGTGGTGACAAAGCCAGTAGTAACAACTGGGAATAGACGATATTGACGAGCAAAAAATCTATTGCCAAAACGACAATATTTTGCAATTAAATATATAGGTCTGCAAATTATATCCAACATTCTAATAGCACCTCAATTGCAATTTTGATGAACTAAATAATTGCTTCATGGTTTTAAAATACTTATTATATGAAAGGATTAGCTACAAATTAAAGGGGGAAAAAATACTCTTGATGTCTTTGGAAAAACACAATTTATTTTACTAGTTTTTTATTTTCGTATTTGAAAATATTAAACCTTCTCGAGTCGTTACTATCTACCATAAAGAAATTATAATAATTATTATAAAAATTAAACTATACATTGTAAAATAAATTAAGACATTATAAACTGGGAACTGGGAATTCAACTTACCACCTAGACACATGGAGTTAGCATTTCTTTGTTTGAGCATAGTTCCAGACTATGTGCTCATACTCAAAATTATATAACAGGATAACATAATAATAACTTTGTTGGCCTGAGAATCTAATCTAGGACTGACATCTAAATATATATACAGGATGTCCCAGAAGTCGACGTCAAGCCGGAATCAGGTAACAGGCTAAGTTATAATCAGAAAAATAAAAGAAAACAATGACGTTTTTAAAAATTATAGGCACTATAAACAAAAGTCTACACCTGTGACGGTCTTTTGTGACCGTCAAAATGACGGGACCAAGTCTCCGATGTGTGTCATACTTATATAAAAAAATAATACCATTAATCTACTATTTCCTACCTTTGCTATAAATTTAGCTACCTCATCATATACACAATATTTAAGCAAAAGGTTTGGTCCCTCCATTATGATATCAAGATGGAGGGACCAAACTGATGGACTACTCCCTGGAATGTTTTACCTACTAAGTATTATAATACCTTAATTCTACCTTAATATAATTGATTTTGGCTGCCCGAAATATATATATCGTTTTAAAGATATCGATTATTTAAGTTGGTCCCTCCAAATTGACAATTCAATTTTTAGTGCAACAGGTACATGGGCGGTATTTTTTCAATCATCGAAGGATAAATATTTAATACCTATTTACTACCTTCCAATCATGCAAAATTTTTCACAGTAGTATAAATGGAACCCTTTAAATGGTCATAATAAAATATATTTGTATTATTATTCCAGTTATATTTATTGAAATTAACAAAATTACACATATACTTAATCTACTTATCTATGTATAAACTTATAATAATTAAACTATAAGTCAAATAATTTATAATAGACTAAGAAATAATACAATTAATTGGTTTATTTTATTTTATTCTCGTAATACTCAATATAGGTAAACACAAAGAAAACATATTGAAGGTAGTTCTAAAACATCGTCGGCGGATTATATTGTAGTGAAGCTGTTTGCGATAACTGCGTCCTGGCTAATAAAGTGCATTTACAGTGATTTAATTATCATTTTTCCGTAGTTGTAACTATAGTTACCCATTTATCATGAAGAGGGGAAGGAAGAGCGCGATTTCCCTAGATATTCAGAAAAATGTGTTTTTAAAGTACAGATTTGCATTACAAAACAGTGAATTACCATCACCATGTGATCAGATATTTGCCGATATTAGCAAGCAATTAGACTATAAAATGTCTGTAAAAAGTTTGTATATATCTTTAAAAACTAATTATAATTACTTTTTTAACGAAAATACCGATGATTCAGAGCCGGATAGTATAGAAGAAACTGTTGAAAGTTTTGAAACTAATAAGGATATTAATCACGTAAAAGATACAGAAGGTCAGGAAAAATACAATTTTACTTAGATATTCATTCTTGGAAAAAAATACAGCCTATTCAAAAGTATGTAAAGAGAAATGACCCAATGACAAGATCAAAATACCGTAAAAAATGGACGTTACCAAGTTACCAATGGGCTGAATTATTAAGAAAAGAATTATGGGAGAAAACTAAAAAACCCTGCACTTGGCGATTTAACTCAACGCATGTAAAACCGGATGAATCTGTGTCGTGTTATGGTTCTTGTAAAGAATGTGGTGCTACTATAGAAGTTTTTATAAATTGGCCAACAGAAAAAGTTATTAATTGTACTTGCACAGTTAAAAATCAAAAGATTGGGTTTATACACAAAAAATCAAGAAAATTAAAGTTATCTCCACTAAAACGTAAAGAGCTTGGTGATATCTTGAATAATTCTTCTGCGGTATCTGTAAGAAACTCTTTAATAGATTCTTCAATGGACGCTAATGATAGTGAACCCACTCATATACCACCTAAATTAGGAACGCTGCGCCAGATAAAACATGAAGCGAAGGCATCGCATTTCTTTGACAAAAACCCTGTGATCGCTCTTTGGTTAATGGCACAAAGTCCACCCTATAATGATCTTTTGAGGTTTATTTGTTTGCATCCCTACTTCATCGTGTATTATTGGTTATCTAATCAGGAACAGTACTATAAAGAATATCAAAAGAATCATAGGACTGTAGTGAGTCTTGATGCAACCAGAAGTATTTTTAGAGATCTTGAGCCTTCTCCAGATAGTAAGATAAACAAACATCTATTCCTATACACATGTGTTATGCATACATTCCCCAGTCAGAGCAGCGTACCTCTATTTCACATGATATCAGAAAGTCAGACCATGGATACTATTGTCAAATGGCTTGAAACCTGGTCCCAAAATAATCTACCTCCAAGTGAAATTATCTGCGATGATTCTTCTGCACTTATAGGAGCATCAGTTAAAGCCTTTACTGGTTGTAAATCTAACAAGGAATATCTTAAAAAATCTTTTGAAATTTTAAATAACGGAAAATCTGATACAAATCTGAAAACCTATATGAGGATTGATACAAGTCATTTCGTAAAAATATTGTATAATTTGTCATGCTTTAAAAACGTTGATCAAAGAGTGAAATTCTTTTATATTAAATGCTTCCAAGAAATGAAAGAAAATGAAAATTATGAAGTAGTTCAACAGATAGCTAAAGATATGGTCACATTGTGCTTAGCAAAATTTTGTGGTTATGGAGAAAAAGGGAAATTAACACGTAGCGAAGAAGCTAAGCAAAGATTAAAAAAAATAATTACTTCCCAAGAAGTGTTAACAGATCATGTAAATGAATGTTCTGAAGTTGATTGCAAACTGGCCACGGATTTTTCTGTTTTATATAATGATCCGGAAGAAGAAAAAAATAAAAAAGAAGGAATATGTACAAATACTGGTGAAGAAGGAATTAAATGGCTCACAGAGCACATTGCTAAAGAGAGGCTAATTATTGATTTGATTGATGAAATCAGTGATACAGATAATTTATATTTTTTTCCTATTTTAATTGATACCTTATTGAGACTCATTAATCAACTGCCTATGTGGTCTAACGTTATGAAAAACTATTATGGCAGTGATGTAGTAAGTGCTACTTCTTCAAATATTGAAAGTTATTTTAAGAACGTAAAAACACTTTTATGTAACTTGAAAACTAAATCTCATAGATTAAGGGTTGATGATTTTATAATACAACATAATCAATACCTCTCAGGAGAAACTAAGTTGGCTTTTAGCAACTTACATTCGGTCAACACTATTCTTCCTAAGAAAAGTATTAGGCCCAAATTACAAAAAAAATATAAAACACAAAAAGACAGTACAGATTCAATTTTTTCTGAAAATCCATCATTTGTTGAGAATTGGCGTGGGAAAGGTATTTCTAAAAAAACTACTGTTAAACACACTTTCAAAAAAATACCCATTTTGATTAATGGTTCATTACTAAAAGCATCAGATGGCTTATCATCTGTTAACACATGTGCCTTCGATGCCTTTTCCCAATCAATAGCTATTGGATTAGTAGATGGATTTCGGCTTAATGTAAATATCAATAATACAGATGGTAATAATATTATGTTCTTTGATTTTATTAAAACACTTGTAAGTGCCAATACTAAATGTGATGATATTTATAAAATGCGTAATGCCATACTCAAGAAACATTTCAGATTAGCACCTTTTGGAAACCATGAACAAATACAGTGCGAATGCAATATTGCTTATATAATAGAAAACGTTGTCAATGATTTATTTTACAGTGCAGAGATTGTCAGGTCTTGCACGAACTGTGATTGTCCTAGTAATAACATTAGAAGGAAATGTGGGTTTATTCCTTTAGATTTAAACATCATTCAGAAACAAGGCATTGGAGCGCTAAATGCTTCTGCTGAAACTATTTTTAGTGATGATAATTTGGGTCCCTGTAGAATAACCGGTTGCAATGGTATAAAAACAGAGATTTATTCTCTTTGCAACACAATATTTTTTGAGCTGTCTTCTGATGAAAAAATCAACTTATGCGAAATTCCTAATCAGTTAAAATTAGGAGATAAATATTACAGAATTCTTTCAGTCATTGATTATATCCCGCCAATATGTGGAGATATTGGCCACTACAGGGCAAATTGTCCAAGAGTTCTTGGGAAATGGAATTGTTATGATGATATGAAAAGAAGAGTCATCAAAAGCCAGACGTTTGTTATACCACATTGTTTAATTTACGCTTTAAAATAATTGTACTACATACTAGCGGCCGCCCGCGATTTCGTTCGCGTGAAACCATTTCTTAGTTGACGTCACTTACAGTTTAATTATTATAAGTTTTTTTAATTATATGTTTATACATAGATAAGTAGATTAAGTATATGTGTAATTTTGTTAATTTCAATAAATATAACTGGAATAATAATACAAATATATTTTATTATGACCATTTAAAGGGTTCCATTTATACTACTGTGAAAAATTTTGCATGATTGGAAGGTAGTAAATAGGTATTAAATATTTATCCTTCGATGATTGAAAAAATACCGCCCATGTACCTGTTGCACTAAAAATTGAATTGTCAATTTGGAGGGACCAACTTAAATAATCGATATCTTTAAAACGATATATATTTCGGGCAGCCAAAATCAATTATATTAAGGTAGAATTAAGGTATTATAATACTTAGTAGGTAAAACATTCCAGGGAGTAGTCCATCAGTTTGGTCCCTCCATCTTGATATCATAATGGAGGGACCAAACCTTTTGCTTAAATATTGTGTATATGATGAGGTAGCTAAATTTATAGCAAAGGTAGGAAATAGTAGATTAATGGTATTATTTTTTTATATAAGTATGACACACATCGGAGACTTGGTCCCGTCATTTTGACGGTCACGGTCTTTTCACTCCTGTTACTACAGATATTTACTTTTTGATATATTTTTTTTGTTATGTAATCTCGAATAATCGAAAGAAGCATTATTCTGATAGCTATTATAACTTGCCTGTTACCTGATACCGGCTTGACGTCGATTTTTGGGACAGACTGTATAAAAGGATAAAGTGACTGTTATCACAGAACAAAAAGCTCTGCTTTGTAGATTATAGACTTAAAAAGAGTTTCTTGAAATACCCCAGGCAGATAAAATCATGGCCAACCGCTTGTTAAAGATAGACAACTCATGCCATTAGACCAGCAAGGCAGTTCAAGGATGAAATGTTGTAAAAGTTAAAACACGACTTTCCAGAAAAGCGTAAAAACAAAAAGATTATTTCACTTTTCTCTTCATTTTTAAACTTTGTTTCGGTGACAGTTTTTGAGCTTTGTGTTCTATAATTGTGAAATAACATGTTTTACAGCTTTTTGGGAAGCAAAAGTATTGTTTACACCATTATTTGAAAATAAAAGTTTTACGTTGCGTTTATTGTTTTCTGGGTAGTAAAACCTTTTTTTGCAAATATCATAATTTTAAATAGGTTAATGCAGCTTGAAAACTGTATAAAGTTACTTAAATTTTCGCCAAATTGACTTTTAGAACATTTTATCCTCGAAGGGTTGATGTATTTACAGAACATTAGCTTTTAACTCTGTGTCTCTCCATTACTTAACCTATTCCTATGATCCCAAAACATTTTAGCTTTAGACCTAACAATATCACCAATTTCTTGATGCCCACCACCAGGCAGATATGGTGGAGTGAATTCCCTATATGCTACGCATACTCTTCTGTCCGTCACATCTTCACGCAGTACACAGTGCTCCCAGTGGTATCGAGGTTCTCCGTAGAGTAACAGCAATGATCTCCTGTAAAGTGTAAGAATAAAATTGATCAATAATTCAATTTAATAAAAGATTTATATTTAAAATAATATACCTAGCTAACTTTATAACCTGCTTTCCATAGGGTTATAGCTACACTACTTCTACTAATAACATTATCTGCATAAAGATATGTGCATAATAATTGGAAAGATTTTGTCAATTACCATTTCTAAGTATAACAAAATGTGCAGTTTGTGTGTGTGGTTTAACCTTGACAGAAGCTCTCATACAAGCCGCTACATTTGTACCCTCTATTGGTTACCAGCTCGAGTAGGAGCCACCAAGTGTGTGCCACTTTAGACATTATTTTACTAACCTTAACACTTAAAACTTATTATTTATTGGCTACTAATGGCTTTGTTTTGGGTAAGGGATATATGATAAGGTATTATGTAAATATAAACATATAATAGGTTAATATTTTGGCCAAGGCTCAGACCAGTAAAGTAATATTTTAACTGTGTCCAGTTGTGGTAGTGTTAAAGAATTATACAGTCCTATTACCTTGGCATTGGTATCCTTATGATGACATCTTTATCTGTTAATGGTTTACTCGCTTCATATGCTGATGGACCTTCACCTATACTATTAATATTAATACTTTTATCTTTATTAACAATTGGTTTAAACTCATCAGTGCAACCTAAATTGTATTTCTTTTTATCTCCTTTGTAGGGAGTCATAGTAAGGACTGCATCAGCTAAACAGTTGACAGTTACTATTCTTTCACCCCAAATCCAACAATCATCTATGTGAGGGTCAATAGACGCCCCTTTACTTGGATCATACTCAAGAGAGCATTGTTCTATTACATCATATTTTTTTAACAAATCAATTGAATCAAATCTGTCTTGTAAATATTTTGAAAATTCTGGAAAGCCATCAAATTTACCAATGACAATCTTTTTCTTTTTAAAATTAGTCTTTGGTCCAAAATTCTGCTTCCTTCTACCGCTCTGAGAGATATCCCAAGGCATGTCATCAATATTTTTCATGAGCTCTGTTTCTTCATTTTCATTTATGAAATCTAATTGTATAAAGACTCCTGGATAATCTATGGCATCTCCTTCATGATTAGGATGTTGCTTGTACAAGTCTATATCCCATCCTCGCCAGGCTTTATTGCAGAATGGACAGTAAACATATCCTTTACTTTTATCCAAATCCAGTTGTAATTTCAAGTTATCAGCCCCATATTGCGTCTCACATATCAAACAAGTTCGGCATCCTTTGCAACCACATGGGCGAGGTTTGGTCATGGTTTTGCTCAACTCTTGTAAATGTAACTCAGGTAAAACTTTTAAATGTTATTTAGTGGTGCAATCCGACATGATTCACATAAAGTCACTTCCCCGTATCACGATATTACTTTACTCTTTGATTCTATTACATGCGTCAATGTCAAAAAAATCTGACAATTATAATCAATGACAGTAAACGTCATCTCCTCAGAACATAAAGAAAAAGCAGATGTTGTTTATGTTATTAACTTATAATTATATTGGGTAAGTTATTATTTAAAATAATATAATAAAGCAATCATTTACCCTATTATTTTGAGACATTCTTAGAACAGTTGTGTTGAATAATAGGCATTTCCAAGAAAGCAATGTAATAGACATTAAGAGTAAATTATTTTGAGTTGGTATATTATAACAGTAGTAGTATTTTTGCCGCAGTAGGTACTTAGCAACAATTCCTTTAGTACTTAGTTTAGCAGTTAGGTATTTTGATAATTTATAACGTGTTGTTAATAATTTTACATTAAAAGATGTAAGGAACGCTTAATACCCTAATTTTTACCTCTCAACTGCTCAAGAATGGATTAAGTATACCTGATTATTATTACTGCAACAAAAACGATGGATAAAGGAAATATAATAAAAGTATGATAAGTAACTGTTATTTATTTATTAATTCATCAATTATTATGTATATAAAAACAAGTCATTTTAGCGAAAACTGTATTTTAATATAAATTAAAATAACAAGTTTAACATATAATAAAGATAAATATTTTACATCTCATATGATTTTCTCAAGTGACACAAACATGCCTAAATATATTCATTAATATTAATACACAATAATTTCACATAAATAGGTAGATTCCTGTAATGATTTTGATAAAAAATAATTATAAACTTCTCAGTAATCACTAATCAATCATAAAATCTAAAAAGGTAGGTATTTCTATATGAATTGAAAGCTACATCTATGTATAAAGTGATAGTGAAGGCTTTGATATGTGACCAATATTAATAATATAAATTCTTAATTTACGATAAATTTAATTAAAAACTTCAAAGTCTAGATAAGACATACTGTTTCATTTTTATTGTTTCATCAACATAACTGCAAAACAGTTATGGAAAAGTCAGTAAAACACAAAGGTACCACCGCCGAATATATCTGAATCTTAATATTAACTATTATCACAAAAAGATTTTTGTTTTTGTATACGTAATATTTTATTAAATCTATGTTTGATTTTTTGTTTCAACAAGTAAAATATTTTTCTAGCTATACCATGAACAGTTTTTTGAATATTTGATGTAAAAGTATGTTAAATAAAAGTTGGTTTTGCTTATAAAAAATTCATTGTGGCATGCCATTTACCGGAAGTCCTCAAATCACTTATTCAAACTAAATTACATCTATATTAATTCTATTAAATAGTGCGTTGGACTACTATGATTTGAATATAATATACTTATGTTTCTCTTTAACGAGTGTATATTATGTATACATGCTGTGTTAAATATGCTCAAAGAAAACTTTTTAATAATCGTGTCGTAAATGTGATAGTCTGTTGTGTATAATATGAATATGATTATATCTCCGAATACTTAAATTACCAGCACCAATAGGTAACCAATTTAAAAAATGTTTGCTTTTTTCGATAAAATGTCATACATTTCATCCTAGATATATATTGTCCAATAATAATATTTTTAAAGCGTGGTTATATCTACGCACCTACATTTATATAATAATTATGCAACTTTAGAATGGCAGTGTGTCATGTAAACCTACGAACTAAATAGTAATGGATCAATAAAATTGTCTGGACATTGATATGTCAGTGAAAAGTAGTGATGTGCATAATTGTATTCGAATGACATTCGAATACAGTTACGCCCAACGCGATACCAACTTTGCATTGTCAGGTACGCAACGCGTGTACTTATGAATTAGTATTGTAGTGTTGTCAACACATTCGATTACAAATCGAATCGAATCGCAATTGTGCACATCGGTATTGATAAGTATCTTATCATTATATCAGCGTACAAATATCAATTTGTTCTGAACATCTTGAATCATTTCATCATTGAGTATTTCAAATACAGCGCTGTAATAACAGCTCAGCTTAAATCTTCGTGTGAAAACCCTCATAACTGTGTGAGTTCCTCAATCGAGTTCATCAAAGTCTATCACTTTGAAGGTGGGGTGTGAGATGAGCGCGTGGGGCGGCGGTGACGGGGTTGGTGGTGCTACCACAACCGCGGGCGGCCGGAGACCCTGCGCCACTTGATGCTAATCATCCACCAGGTCCCACAGCATGAGAGCAGCGTCGGTTCCACCCGTGCTGATCAGGCAGCGGTCGTTGAATAAGAAACGGGCGCTGAATATTGCGCCGCTGTATACTTTCATTTCGTTGTATTCCGCTTTTGGACTTGCACATGGGTATCTGGAAATGTATATTTTTTATAAGTAATTATGTACGTGATCGTTATTTTTCATTTTCATATGATCAAAGCGTGACCGATTTTTGTTGAGGTTACTAAGGTAATTAGGGTACTTGTTATTAGGGTTTTATTGTTTATTCTGTTGTAGTATTGTAAGGACACATAGTATATGTCATATTTGGATCGTATGACGTCGAACCTAAAACATAAGCGACATAAAATGGGTTGAAGGTGTTATTTATTATATAAATTATGATAATATACTTAAGCCTGCCCCTTCTTTATCACTAAGGCAGGTATATATAGGTGTGAAACTTACCTGAACAGACGCAAGTATCCATCTAAATCACCGCTTACGAGAAGGTCATGTGCAGTCGAACGACTTGCTGTAGATATCAGTGTAGTCATTGGATAGAAACGATTGTTCCATATTCCTGGTAGATAAAAACAAACATATTAATGCCATAATTATTCTGTTTATTTTATAATATTGACTTACGTTTAAGCGAACATTATATATTGAAATTAAACTTCTTTATACGGATTTTATCGCGGTTTCTATTACATAATTTTGACTACTATTGTTAAACACTGTTACTAGTTACAGTTTACTTCTACTTAAGCTATTTAAATTATAAACACTATTTAGATTTATTTTAGTTTGTAATATCAAGTTCCGTCTCATTAGAATATGGCAGGACAAAAGCTATCACCAAAAAGCTATTTCAAAAGCAGCCAAAATGTAAAACAATTTAATACGAAAGATATCGAAAGTGGCAAGTAAAATGTAAAAATACATATGTATGAGTAATTGACACTAATATCAAACCTGATACAAGGAATCCAACTGTAGAATTGTATGTGGACCATTTGGTATCTTTCATAGCTATCGGACTTTTTTCTGGCGACAAAGATTTTATATCCCCTGAAATAATATAAGATACTATTAGCAAAACGTACCAAAAGATCAATCAATCAAAGGATCAATTCTATAAAATGGTAATCAACGTACAAAAGGCCAGATCGTAGTCAGCTGTAACTGTCTGTAAGTAATTGCCGTCAAGACTCCAGTCTAGTTGAACGAGAGGTTGAGCACCTCGAATTTTATTCGACTTTTTGTACGAAAATCCATCGCGGGATACTCGGAATAAATAAATGCTGCCGTTCTGTGATCCAATAGCCATCGTGTCTCCCGCTGAAATAAAACAAATATTTTGTTGACAACCACAGCAAAGTGACAAAGATTATAAGAGGCATAGAACAAGAGAGACATTAGCACCTATTTTACCCTTTCCCGGGCAATGAACACGCAGCCCCATGCTAAAGTTAGTCAATTATATACGTGAACATGAACTATTTCTATAATATTGCAGAACAGCTGCTTTGGCAGCAAAACCCTTGGCATTGAACGTCACATCAGACTCAAATGTACGAAAATCAATAACGTCAAAAATATATTTCAGAAGTAAACGTTAAGTTAACTGAACACCGTTTAATCATGCAATATAGATTTAAAGTTTACAAAGATTGACATACGACTAGTTTTAAGGCATGCACATATCAAGGGCATGCCACTTCATATATGCCCACTTGTCCATATCCATAACATGCAAAGCATCTAATGATATCTTACCAGAGTTATAAGCTAAGCAACTGAGCGGCGAGCCACAAACTCTTAGAGTCGCGACATGAGTACCAGCGTCAGCATTCAACACGACGAGATGACCCTCGGTACTGCCAGCTGCAAGAGCTCCACCGCTCGGATGCCAAGCCAAAGATACACATTCGTACCCAACCTGAAAGTTATCATTTAGTTAAAGAGGGGTTTGTCAAAAATGTATATACCTATTTTAACGAACTTATTAAATTCGGATATTTATAAGAACCAAATTTTGAACGGGCTTTCAAAATGGCTACTGGCGATTGGTATAACTTATATTTATTTGATATGATATTATATGAGTCAGAGAGATTTAAGCTGTGCTTCTCTGTAGAAATTTTCGTATCGATAATGTCTTTTCGACTACAGCTATAGTAAAAAAGTTCTCAGAACGGATGTTAATTCAGCAGGGGCATCTTACAAAATAATAACAGCTTGGCTAACATTTTTATCATTGTTACATTACCTGTGTAGCAAACACCAATTTGTGCCCCTTCCATAAAGCGATGTTTTTGTCATGTCCTGCTGTTGCGAACATTTCGTCGTCAGGATGAACAGCCAGACCCATGAGTTGTTTGTGATGTCCAAACACCACCTACATTAGGAAAATAAATATAGAGACACAAGAAGAATCCAGCAAATTGGTAGTTTTGGAAAGATAAATACCTGATTAAATCGTCTTTGTAAAGATCCTTCCATGATATTGTTTCGAGTTGTACCAACGTAAATGTTGCCGTCGTTTCGACCTGGTCTTTGAGGATAAATACTGCGTACGCCGCCAACTGATTCTGGCAACTACAACAAAAATAATAAAGTTAATTATAAGATAATAATTATAATATAAATTAATATAACCATATTTAAACACAATGAAAACATTGTGTCTAGACGGCGGCATCAGAACGTCAAACTAGGTACCTATTAAAATTGTTTGGCAAAAAACTTATAATAATAATATGTGTATACAAACCTTTGTTTCAGTTATTCTTTTATAATTTTGCAAAGAATCCCATGCTGCTATTTTCCTATCTTTTTCTCCACCCGAAATTAGAGTTCCTTCTGAGAGCATTACTAAAGAACTGATGCCTTTGATATGAGCCTAAAATTCGAAACATAATTTATTAAATAATGTGTGCCTACGTTTAGTTTTTTTACAGGACTTATTTCATTATTTGCATTTAGATATATTTACCTCAAACTCCATTCGTACAAAATAAGCACCATCACTATCTACGCTATAAATTGTAATGAAACCATCGCTGTCGGCAGTCACAACGTCTCCATCTTGTTCAAATTGTAATGCGGTCACGTGTGTGCGAGATGGCTGTAAATAAATCAACATTTTGTAGTTTTAAACTTTAGTTTTCGAAAGCTTTAATAAATGTTAATATGCACGACGTACACGATTCATAATATAACACTTGTAGAATATAATAATATGTAGTATGAAACGTGTTTTTTTAACAACTGCTTCAAGAAATTCAGAATTATTGAATAACGATTAAAGAATGTGCAACAGCTTATATGTCAATACCTATATTCAAAACGCGCTTCTTTGCCGCGCATTTTCTTGCTGCTTCTGTTATAAAACTATTTCCTGTTTTCCATAGCAACAGTACCGTAACATTGCAATATTTAAAACATATTGGTTTGAATGTGGAAAGCATTGAATATTGTACCGGTTTTATGATATCTGTGCGTTCGAAGAATCCATCTTTTCTACGATTCCAGAACGCTAGATGTCCCTTTCCATGTGTGATCAGTAGATTATCGTCGAGCGGATGGAAAGCGGCACCAGTTAATTCTTCTTGCAGAGTCTGTGGATTAAATACAAAAATTGTGTGTACATTAGCATATATATTGATAGCTAAGTACCTATATTAAGTTAAATTTAGTTGTCCAAATTACAGATAATATAATACTACTAGTAGATATCCAAATCAATCGATGCAGACAGCGAGTAGGTACGCTGTAGAAGTAATGGAACTCTGTTACAGGTTTTGTAGTTTACTGCCTGACACACATTTGTGTCAAAATTATTTTCAATTATAATATATTTTATTGCTTGTAATGATTATATAAGTAAGGTATTTATAATCATTTATTAATAAAATAAGTTTTAAGTAAATCAAAAACAATTTTATTTGCTTTAAAATTTTAAGCAATGAGACAATGTTAAATGAAATTTAGGTTTAAGTAGTAGCAATACTGCTATAATACTAAAAGGATATTTTTTGTATTATTGGTACCTAATGTCAATAGATATTTGTATTTGTATCACTATGTATCAGAAATCGCCATGCTATAGTGTATTAATTATAAAATATTCAACACGCATTTTCGCCTATTATTATCGCACTTATAAATTATGTATGCTCTTTCCTATAACACACAACTAGGCATTACGATAAGAATGTTAATAATACATTGAGCTCAAACCACAAAGAAAAGTGCTGTTAAAAAAGCAGACGCAAAAAAAAGTGTTGTACGTGATACGCTTATTTAGCCGCACGTGAGCTTACCGTTCTCGCGTGACCCCGATAACTTGCTACTTGACAATTATGAAGAATTATTACTGTGAGTAGCGAGAAAAATAATATTTTGCTTCAAATTAGTCCTACACGAGATCGCGGTTATTCTTTATGATTGAGTGCGATTTCGCATGGATCGGTAGAACTGCGCCCAAGGCGATGACTCACGATTACGATTTGTCATAAATGTGGTAGTTACAATAATTTCTCTGTTTGATAACGATTTCTTCAGCTATCAAGCCGTGGTGATTGATGTTGAAGTTGAATAGTAGGTATAAAGTTATTTCAAGTTTAGGCTGGTCAGTTTCGCCTCATTTATTGGTAAAAGTTAATGGTCTATAAACAATTATGTATGCCAATATTAATGCACAAACTTGACACTGATTAAAGTAAAGTTTGATCAATCAAAGTCTATATTGACTCATTTTACGTTAATATATATTTTAAAGACAGAGGTGTGAATATAATGTGGTGAAGAATATAATAAATTATTTTCGATATAACTCAACCACCACTACATTACTGGTATATCCAAAATACTATAATTCAACCAAATTTATTCATCTTTTGTAAACGTAGGTATATATACAAAACTGAATGGTATTAGTCAACATATGAGTCACTTAAACAAAATGTTTTTCTAAACCCAGTTCAACTTTCTTGTCGACAAGTGCATGGCTACGTGTTCGTCAAATAAAATAGAATAAATTATAATTAAGTCAGTGACATTTTAAAAACAGTTCACTCATGCACGATTTATGTATAATTATATTATTAGGTAAAAGCAGCACCTAAATATGCGACAAACAACATAAAAGAGGTTGGTAATGCTGATGATGAAAGAGGTACTATATTACCTCCCCTCAAAGTGCCGCTTTCATATTCTGTATTATCAAAAAAAGCTTTGAAAAGCATAAAAATGCTTATATTACTTACTTTAATTCGTTATTCGTATCATTTCATTTAGCATAAAGGCGTAGAGGCGGTCGTCCGTTCAACTCACGTCGCGTAGTGTTGAACTTGCGACCAACGCTACGATCTGATATATGCGTCCACAGCTTGCATTTGTATGGCTTATCGTAATGCATGGCAGTTCTTTTTGTGCGAAAAAAATGGGTTTTATAGTTTTGTGATGCCGTTTTTTATAAATGCACAATGTTTACCAACTTCGTAGTTTAAAAACAGGTATACATAGTCTACCGGGATATATCGGCCGGGGTATACAGGGATCTAAATGTCAATAAGATATTTACACATCTTTAAGCACAAAAATACTATATTTTATCGAAATTAGTCTAACAAAAGCTTTTTATTCCATCCATCTATATTAATTGATAAACTCATGTAGCTAAAAATCACCTAGTCTAATCTTGAACCGATAGAGGCAGACGCACATTACAGCAAAATTCGGATTAAGCATTAGTGAATCTTAAAAATCGTTTTTCCACGCGAGTGGCCGGTTGATATTATTAATATTAATATTAATAATATTCTTTCACATACACACAACACCATCTAGCCCAAACTAAGCAGAGCTTGTAATATGGATACTAGACAATTGATAAACATACATATATACCTTTTTTTTTTGTAAATACATACATATTATACATAGAAACACCCAGACCAAGACAAACATCTATGTTCATGCACACAAATGTTTGACTTGTGCGGGAATCGAACCCGCGACCTCAGGCGTGGCAGTCAGTTACACTAACCACTACGCCATCGAGTCGTCAACTACTAACTAACTAATAAAGCGATGGGTCGTGGATAAAGTGGTCGTCCCGTCTTTTTTTTTTATCGTTATGGTATGCTTTGACGCATACCTCTCCGCTGAAAAGGGGAGCGGAGAGGTTATGTCGGGCTCACCCGGGAAAAGATGGAACGTCCCGGGTACTATCGACTAAACCTACCACGGTGTGCCAACTCGCTGCCTTGAATGGCGGGTGAGTCGCTGGAACTGAAACTACATCAGCGACCCACCCAGCAGTATCCAACACAACACGGACCACGACTCCTGGGTGACACCTCGGCACGACAAAGGGGGTCACTCCGACTCAATGGCTGGCGGACAGGAGATCCCCTATCTCCCGCCCGCGGCCCTCGCTATGGCGGCATCAGGCGTGCATAGGCGCGTCTACGCTGCCCGGTCCGCCGGCGGCGGCTCGGATCCGCAAGGATACTCTCCTCACGGATCCGCTCCGCCGCCTCCTTCCGCGAGATAACGTCCTCGCCTCGTCCCGCCTCTGCCAATGCGGTGAATGCTCTGGGCTAGATCCTTACACGTGATAATCATGTATGATTCATAAATAGTTATACCGAATTCATAAATGCTTTGTTTAGTCGTTTGTCTAGTACCCCGCGACACTAGGATTAGGCATGCCTAGCGTGAAATTCGATTTAAGTAATATAAATAAAATAACCGTTAATCTAAACATTGCGGATAGAACGATATCAAGTTAATCCACGTTACATGTAGTCTGACAGAGTTTATGTGTCGCTATCAGTGCATATCGCTACGTCTTAACAAGTGGACAGACCTTGGGTTGTACAAGGTTGTAGACAATACGTCATAGCTTAATACATGTTATTCTGTTTTAACTGTTAAGAGTGTTGGGCATAATAAGCGCTCCATATTGGCAAGAGCCGTTAGCCTGATGGCGATTGTGTTGACAGCGCCTAGTATTGTATTGTATTATTTGTGACAGCGCTGTACATAACACATACGCTGGGTCTCTGACCATGCAATGTAGTAAAAACGCATTGTACACAGTTGTATTCGAATGCAAAAATGAACATTACATATGACATCAGTATGAAATCGTGTCGCGTGGGAATGTGCTGAATTTTACGCATATAAAATGAATGTAAGTTATACCACTAATATTTCTTCAGTCGCTATAATAAGCGACGAGTATGTATCTAAGAATAAAATAATTAAATAAAATTGTAATAGCAGTTTTTTTTCGATACGAAGGTCTTACTATAATTTCATAAACGATCGTCTTTGCACGCGCGAGAATGAGACACCATGTTATAGTGCGTATAGCTTTTTATCATCCTCGCCCATGTAAAGACAATGCTTTAAGAAACGGTGGTAAGGATTCTGGTTATGATGTGTGAAACTTTTAAAACGATCCTTGTGAATTAAAAATTAATATAAATAAATTTACTTACAGCTACTTTTCCAAGTAAGTGTCCCCACTGCCATTGCCAAACTGAAAGGATGCTCTCGCGGCCAGCATCCACTGCTAATACGTAACTGCCACCATTCTGTTAATACGAATAATTATTAGAGTTGCACCGCTGGCGCAGTGATTTAAATGGCTTCGTCGACACTGCTAGTGTACCGAGTATTGCGTGTTATAGTGAACCTTCTCCCTTAGTCATTGTTATTCCCAAGTCACTTAGGGTCGGCTTTTCTAGTCTAACCGAATTTGACTGGATATCAGTTTTTACACGGAGCGGCTGCCACCTGACCGCCGCAACCCGAAGGCTAACGATTCCCTAAGGCTAGACCAGTGCCAGGGTATTAGAGGGTACTGACTTTCCCAATAACGACTGCCATAGATGTTCATGGCAGGCGGGACCGACGGCTTAACGTGCTCTCCGAGGCACGGAGCAGGCGATAATTGTCAATCAATACGCATATAATTTCGAAAAGTTATATAACTTCCGAAAGTCAGAGGTGCGCGACGTGGGTTCGAACCCGAGACTCTCTGCATTACAGTCTGTTGGTTTCCCCACTGAGCTGAGCGTGTTGTAGTGAGGAAGGGACAAAAATTTATGCGATCGACAAATAATTGTCCTGCGTGTGCTTACTGGGCGTTATTTTACAAAAGCCTAGCATATGTTACATAGTTCCTAGAACTGTCATTCGACGAGGAATTCGTGTGCCCCGTCTGTTCTGTACAGACACATGCAGAACAAACGCCGAAGAGCGTGCGCCTCTACGTAAATTTGTTGAAGCATAAAATACTTATCTTATTCAGCTGGACATATTTTCTTTTACTCATCAACAACTCAAATGGAAGGCTATTGAATTGTTTAAATCACTTTAGGTTAAGTATAACGTTTTATTTTAGATTTTGTTTGTTATAAATTGTCAAATTCACTCAATTGTGTTCACCATTACTTTCATTTTCCATTGTTAATCCGTGGACAATGGTGTTCATTATATGTTAGATAATTTAATGTAAGTAACTATCTTGTAATACTTTATCATGTAATTGTCTTTAGTCCCTTATAAATAAAATAAAATAAAAAGCAAGTAAAACAATTTATGATCGTATTCGTAATAATTCTGACCCAAAATAGATGCTGGAATCACACACGCAGGACTAGTAAATCCTGCCTGTATGACCGTAACATCTAAGTATTTTGAGTTGAGCATATATTTTTTATTCGTGGTAACATACCTGAGTCTGGAATAGTTAAGCAGACGGTAATTAATTTGCTCTGAATGTAACAAGAGACGAAACGGGATCTAAGCTGTAGCTGGAATTTAAGTATATATCTCCATTAATTTTACATTGAAGATCACTAGTTTCCACCCTTAGTTTTATTAGGAGGTAAGGGTGCTAATTAGGTATTTGTAATGCTAGGGTGGTCGTAGGGAGTGTACACTGACGAGCTGCGAGAAGGCGACGGCGGCGACGCCCGCCTCGAGCTCCGCCATGCCGAAGACGTGCAGCGTCTGCAGCGTGTCGGTGCTCCAGATGCGCACGTGCGCCTGCGCGCGCCGCCCGCGCCCCGCGCGCTGCCCGCTCGCCACCAGCTCGCGCGACGGGTGCAGCTCCATGCTGTATGTTATATACTTCTTAATAACTATTTCAATACTCAATACTTCATATTTTATTGCATTTCATAATTTTATGTTATGTTTCTCTACTAAAAATGAGTCTTTTCTCGAGATAGGAGATGGACCGTGCAATTTACTGTGATATGGCTATGGAGTCAGGCCTTTTCTTAAAATAGAAGGATCTCTATTTTAAGATGAGGTCTGCCGTCTACCACGGTGTATTGGCCAGACTGAGAAAGCGTAAGTGCTATTCAGACTGAAACGCAGAATAATTATAAGTACATGTTCCTCTTTCTTTTACGACACGCAGCCGTTTAATTTTGCAATGCCTAGCTAAGTCATTAAAGATGCCGTTTCCGTACGAACCGCGAGCTTCTGTGCCACCACGACTAATAAAATAACACAAACTATTCTACACAAAACAGCTTACACAAGCAATGTAAACACATGTGTTTTTAAAGATAGCATTAAATACTATTTGATTTTAATATTACCATTGAATGTCCTCGGTGTGGCCTATGTAGTGCCTCTGAGATTCTTCGTCTCTGTCATACATAATGGCCACTGCAGCCACGTAGTACAAGAGTTCTCCGGTTGGTAACACCCAGAGGTTGCGACGGGTGTCGGAGCCACGGTATCCGTAACTGTACAAATAGGTAAAACATGACATGATCTTAATATATAGTGAGTGAATAGCATCGCCTCTCAGGCCCCCTAATATCAATACTCGTTAACCAATTAGAAAAAATAAACGTAGATATGAAGCTTGTGATCTACTTCAGACACGATGAGAAACCCACGTTTCATGGTTTATTTTGAACTATGAATCAGATTACAGGTCTAAGGTTATATAAGTTACTTATTATGCAGTATCTATAGATTTCAGAACATACTTTTAAACTGTCTAGAAGTCAAAATTTCGAATTTAAAATACTACTATACTACAACAAAAGTTTAAACTCTCTTCGTGTTTAAAGTATCCATCATTGGCATGAATTACTGACTTTAAGGCTAAGGAAAGAAAATACCATAACACATTATTTGAATAGATTAAAACATAATTCAATTACATAATAGTAAGTAAAAGGTTACGCAAGGAGCAGGCATTCATTGCATGTTTAAACAACCAATACTAATCATCGGCGGCGTCGGCTTCGGTCGTTTACAAGACCAAAATAATTTAATAGGCAACTTTTTTTTTATATTTGTTATCATTATCGTAGTATCTATGTATTAAGGTAAGAACTTACACCCAGTCGAGCTGTAGTTTCTTGTCGGGAGGTGTGTTGTCGATGGGCGCGTGATGTATCGGTGGATAGAATGTGCGTCGCAGACCTCTGATAGTTACACGAATTGGTTCTTCTTTTAGTACTTCTAGAAGTGTGTAATCTGCATAAAATAAAAATAGCATTAGACATTTTGAGAAATATGTTTTTCCTTACTTTATTCTTTTAACTGTATTATTTATATCCAACATTTTGAATGCGACTTGGCCCGCGTTTACTAGTTCGCTCGCGATGTCATTTATGTCGATCAAAATAAGAAATCATTTCTACTTTTATAGTATTTAGGTATTTTCGACAAAAACAAATATTATAAACACTAATTAGTCGATTTCGAATTTGTTTTATTTATTTATTTATTTTATTTATTTATTTATTTATTTATTTATTTTAAACTTACAACTATCATTACAGGCAGACCCAATTCGATAGTGCGCATGAAAAAAAATTACATAAAAAACAACTAAGTAACTAAAAGAAACAATAAAAATAAAACTAAAAATAAAAACAATTATACTAATAAACCTTTAACTTATAACTACTTACAATACTAGGAACAAAAATAGGACACAGTGTAAACAGTAATTTTTGTCAACTCACTCATGTGACAGCAAAATATGTCAACATTATTACTTATTATATTTATAATTTTAATAGACCTGGATATAGGACACTTCGCAAGTAAGTTGGTCCTGGCGTTTGGTACGTCTAAGAGTGGTGGACGTCGCCGGCGCCATACGTATCTATCTGGTACACAAAGCCTAAGGCATCTCAGTACTCCAGGATTGTGTTCAGTCCCACGCAACAACCTTACTAAATATGTAACGAGATGGACCTCCCTACGTACTCTCAATTCATTATATCCTACCATGCCCAGGACAAACAGTGTAGGATACATAAGGGGGTAAAAAGGTTATACTCCATAATACTTGTGGTATAAATGTCTTGTGAATTTGTTCTGGACACGCTCCAACATGACACAATACTTCCGCTCATGAGGCGCCCACACGACAGCACTATGTTCCAGATTACTCCTGACTAGTGCGTCGTACAGCGCCCTAACAGCAGACATGTTGGTGAAATGTCGCGCCTGTCGCAGAACAAATCCCAAGTTTCTAAACGCCTTTTTACAAATCTTCTGTATGTGCTCACGAAATGTGAGGTCCGGTGTAAAGTTGACTCCAAGATCCCGTACCTGGGTAACTCTCTGTATTAGCGTTGTGCCTATCACATAATCGTAGCTAAGAGGTGTACGAGCGCGAGAGAAACTCATAACTGAACATTTATTTTCATTAAAATACAGTTTATTTAGTTCACTCCATTCTAACACTCTATCTATATCTTCCTGTAATCTTTTACAATCATCCAGATTCCGTACCTCATGCAGCAGCTTTAAATCGTCGGCAAACAATAGACATGATCCATTGTGGACCACCTCAGGCAGATCATTTATCATAATAATAAATTGAAGAGGTCCCAAATTGCTGCCTTGACTTACTCCCGATCTGGTGAAATAGGGCTCTGATTCACAACCATTGTAGTCTACGTATTGTTGTCGGTCCCTCATGTAACTACTAAACAGCTCTAAAAGTTGTGGTGTGCATCCTACCTCAGCTAGCTTCATTAAAAGTATGTCGTTATTGACAGTATCAAAAGCTTTTTTTATATCTAAGTAAGCGACATCTACCTGCGCCCCCGCGTCCACCGCAGGCACCACCGTGGTCATGAAGTTAAGGAGATTGGTCGATGTACTACGCGCCTCGCGAAAACCGTGTTGTGCGTCAGATAATAATGGTCGCACTTGCCTCTGCAAACTGCGCTGGATAGCCGATTCAAACACTTTTGCAGGTGTGGATAATACTGCTACTGGTCTGTAGTCCTTAATATCATGACCCAGCTTACCTTTTGGAACCGGTATAACTCTTGTTAATTTCCATTGACTCGGGTATATGGCTGATTTTATGCAGATGTTAAATATATGTTGAAGAGGTTCCGCGAGTACTCTACTACAATCCTTAAATAAAAACGGCGGAATACCATCGGGACCGACTGACCGTTTCGGTTTAAGGGATCCTAGCGCTTCAGTTACATTGTCCAACGTCAGCGAGTCAATGTGGACGCGAGCGCTACTCGCGCCGCAGGCCGCCGCCTCTCGCGCATCGAGTCTTGGCGGTTCACTATTGTACACAGAATGGAAGTACTCAGCAAAGTTGATAGCACACTCCTCATCACTTAGATACTTATCTCCTAACATAATAACTGGTTTGTTTCCTGCCCCTCTAAGCTCCCTTATATAATGCCAGAACGATTTTGGGTATTTCGCAAACTGACACTGTATTTTATGCGTATAATGTTTATGTGCAAATTCTATGGCTTGTTTTATACGCGCCCTATAACAAGCAAATGCCAGGTAGTCACATTGTAACTTTGTCTGTTTATACTTCTTGTGAAGTGAGGCTTTAATTTTAATATTCCTTATAATATAATTTGTGTACCAAATAGGATAATTGTACCTGGTATTATTCGTAGCCCGTTTTTTCTTTGGCACACATTCATCTAATACTTTTGTAAAAGTATCGTAAAAGTATGTTATTGAATCCTCCACAGTACCTATATCATATAATCCACTCCAATCAATAGTAGACAACTTTGAATATAATATAGATAAATCAGCCCTATAAAAATTCCATTGGGGACGAGAATGAAGTTGACATAAACTATGAGCGTGAGTGACGGGTGGCGGCGCGCTTGCGGCGGCGGCGCGCGCGCTCACGCTCACCGCGAGCGGTGGGTGGTGCGCGTCCACGGGCACGAGCGTATCGTCAGCGCGGATTACCTTTATTTGCCCGTTGAATCCTGCACTCAGTACCAGATCTAGAGTTCTGCCTAAACTATTACTTATACTATTACATTGAGTGAATTGACAATATGCCATAAAATATTCAAAAGAAATATTAACATTCACAGGACTAGAGTGTAAATTAAAATCTCCAACAACTAATACTTTCTTATATCTAGTACATAAGTCTTCTATCGTTTTAAATAAAAGCAAATAATCGTTTTCAGAACTACCCGGTGGTATATAACATACACAACACAGAAATAAAAACTTATTATTTAAATGCACAGTTGCACAAGCAATTTCAAACACGCAGGTGTCTATCACTACGTTAGTCACAAGTACCTGTCTTAGCTCGAGCCGGTGTGTGGCCACGAGAAACGCTCCGCCTTGCTTCCGACCGTCCGCTCGATCACAACGTATTATTTGGTATCCCGGTGGTACTATTTCTAAATCCTGTATTGAATTGTTGCATCCTGATTCCGTTACTAGATATAGATCATACTCTAAGCACTCAATATTATTTTTGAACTCATTTAATTTAGTTCGTAGTCCTCTAACATTTTGGTAAAACAAATCAATGGTGGTATTATTCAGATTGGGTGGGTCTCCGTGACCTCCGAAACCAAATCCATTCATTAAAATTGGTGTTTATAGGCCATACTTCAGTCTGGTTCCGTTTTGTGAACATTTGGTCGGGTACACCCACAATAAACGAAGCGTAGTCTCGCTGTGTCTTATGTCGGATTTTCTCAATTTTGACTGAGGTTTCATGGCCGCAAATTTTCTTGACATGGTTTACCATAGCTTCTTCGGTGGTATCAGGGTGCAAACGCCAAACATGCAAATGCTTCAGCCGTTCCGTACCTTGTATTGTCATCAATTCCGCGCTCTGTCCTATTCTCACTTCATTTATCTGCCTTCTATTGGTTTTCCGGTTCTGCACAAGTTTCCAGCCTGCCTCTCCATCATTTAGGTTATCCACTGCCGATATATTTTCATCGTTTTTGTTCGTCATCGATGAGCTAGTTGTAGTTTGCTGTAAAGTCTTTTTCGTGGCCCCATCATTGTTTACCGGTTTTTTAGTCGGTTGAATGTTATTGGACTTATGTTGTTGGCGCGAACTTTCGGAAGATACAGATACCTTCGGTGTCTTAGCACTAATGTGATAACTATCCACGTAAGCACTGATTTTATGTTCTAGTGCTTTAACTACCTGGACCATATTGTTGAAATCATTTTTAGATTGGATTAATAAATCTTGCAAAAGAGTAATTGTATTCGCCTGTGTATCCAAACGAGTTACCATCTCAGTTCTTAGATCTCTTAGTTCCTGAAGCACTAATTTATCACATTCTGCGACTGTTGGTGACAGTTTTGTACGGGTACCCCGCTTAACATTAACATTATTGGCCGGAGTGGCGAGCTTGTTAACCCGGGAGCACTCGCGCCTTTAAAACTTACACGAGCACTCGCGTATAGAGCATTTTGCTCACGTTTTACAAATAACCAAAAAGTACATAAATTATAGTATATTTATTTATATTACTGCTACTATATAATAAAACAATCGTGTAAAATCAAATCAAATATTTATTTTTAATATATAACATTCGTTATACTATAATATTTTAATAACAAATTCAGGAACTAAATTGGCATTTCTTAAGTGCACTTTTGGTATAAACTAAAAAAACATAACTTTTGTCAAAAATATTAAGGAGTGAACAATAAAACATTAATCTTCATCAAATGCACGAGCTTTACATATGTCACACAAAGTAAATGCATGTTCTGTGCATAAAAATGTTTTACACGTAAAACATGTCTTTTTTGTCTTGCGATTTTTACGCCTTGGACAGATTGCGCAGATTCCATCAGGTTTCACAGCCTCTGAAAAGGCGGGTTCATTTGTAAATCGTTTGATAATTTGCTGAAGAGGATAAGAAAGGTTCTGCATGGTAGATCTTCGTTGCAACTGTGGTTGCGTTAAATGCAAGGCTAATTGTTTTAGGTACTGTCTCCGAGAAATAATTGTATTTGTATTTTCTTTATAAATTATTTGGCTGTTAATCCCGGCAATATTGAGGATAGAAAAAAATAATCTTAGCGGCCATCTGCACGCTACTCGAGCCACTGAATATTCTTCTTTCAGTCTATCAACCACGTCCACTCCTCCTTTGGTTTTGTTGTAGAAAGTGATGATTTCGGGTTTCGCGCTATCACCAGAGGCTGGATCAATTCGATCATCATTATGCAATGAACTAATCATAAGAACATTCTTTTTAGTTTTTTTGTTTGGTATATATGAAACCAACACTTTATTTTCATTGAAACCGAACATACTACTGGGCTTGGGTCTTATTTTCATGTTCAGAAAGAAGGGTGGGATTTCCTTTTTATTTTTTCTTAGCGTCCCAACCAGAGTAGTGCGGTGAGCCAGTAAATCGTCTGCCAGTGGAATCGAAGTGAAATAATTATCGGCTGTTATATTTCTGCCAGTGTTTAGTATGTCACAAGACAGACGTTTCACGACGCCAAAGGCGGTATTATCGTAATGGTACGGTCCAACTGGTTGTTTTCCAGGATAAATTTCTAAATTGCTGGTATAAAAAGTTTGTGCGTCACATAATGCATACACTTTTATGCCATACTTTGCTGGCTTATTGGAAATATACATCCTGAATTTGCAACGGCCTCTGAAAGACTCCAACATTTCATCAACGGTCACATTTTCACTAACCTGATAATTTGCACGACATTTTTCAACGAAAAAATCAAATAATTCACGAATAGGTGCCAAATTGTCTATCTGAGACCTGTCCAAACGAGAGTGTATGTCGTCGAATCTTATAGTTCTCATCAGAAACATAAATCGATTGAGATTCATTACAGCTCGAAAAAAGTCAGGAGCCGTGCCGTCTTTGTCCCACATTTCCTTCAAATTCAGGTGATTCATTTTTTTTTATACCAGCCATATATAAAATACCAATAAATGCCTTTATTTCTATAATATCAGTCTCTTTACAGTCTCTATCTCTAGAAAATCTATTCTGAATAATTTGTATATGAATATTTGTATATCTAACAATACTAGTCAACATTTCTTCACTCACAAAGAGAAAAAAACAGTCTAAAATCTCTTTGGCTTCTTTGGCAACTGGTTTTACTCCTGGTCTCTCAGTAACAATATTATGTGATCTAGTCCTCACATTAGTACGATACGGCTTGTAGAACCATTTAGTTTGTTGATCTTTCGCCATATAATAAAGTCTATTTCCAGGTTGAATAGGGGAACTCTCACCTTCATCATCTTCCGTTGATGACTGCTCAGTATCAGTGTGATGCTCGCTGTGCTCACTCTCTCCATCACTTTCAATAATATCAGCTCTAAAAACCTCTTCTTCTATGTCTTCGGAATCATCTTCTTGTAGCCACGACAAAATTTGTTGTTTTCGTCTATCCATCTGTAAAAATATTGTTATATTTATATGTACACTGCATAATAAACTCATTGTTGACCTGTATTTAACAATAAAATAACAATAAAGACTTTTAATTAAGTATAATACTATTTAAAAATAAAGGACCTACTAAAAAATAATACTTACGTTGTAACTCGCGCGATGAGCAAAATGCCGCGGGACGTGACCCGGCTAAACAAACCACCTCCACTGAGCGATTGACGCACACTAAGATGAAAAAACCGTTATGCGCGGGACGAGGTAAGTATAAAACTCAGCTGTCGGGCAAACGACGACCATAGATAAATAAATCAATAAATGGCGGGAATTTGAAATTCACCGTGAGGGAAATGCTCATAGCGCGAGTGCTCGCGGGTTAACGTTCAGCGACATCGTTCCGCGCTTCGAGCAGTGTGCGACAAGGATGAATTATTATTAATTCGCAGCCCGTCTCGCTCCCCCGAGGTGAGGAAGAGCTTACCTCGGCTAGTTGATTCTCCGCGCGACGTCGCAATCGTGATTTTTCACTAATAAAAATCACTCCACTTTCGCCTTAATTGAACTTATTGTCTGTACACTTTTTGGTCAAGATCGCGTGAATGAATACTTTGGTAAATTAAAATAACTTATTTAAACAAATAACACGTCTGCTTTCCTCGAATGAGCTCCATATTAAAATGGCTCTAATAGCTAAACACATCGTCGGTACAGTTTTGTAATATTATAGATTAAAATTGCGAGTAGAATAACTTGCACAGATGGTACATGCCTGAGTTACGAACGATCTCTCCTTCTGGTGCGTATAAAACTCGCGGCCGACTTTTGCTTCGCGCGCGTCGCCCGCGCATGTCTTCTGCCATCGGTGGAGCAGCCACGTTGCCTCTTGATCGAGATCTATATTTAAAAACAAATCGATAAATATAAAATTGTGCATAATGCTATAGACTTCTATAAAAAAGTATAGATATTCAACATTGATATAGCAATGCAGTAAGTTTTCAACACGAATAGATACCAAGTAACTCTAAGATGTCATCCGTAGATAGTACCTATTAATTATCAAACGTTTAGGCAAAAGTAACACATTATTTAAACTACTTTTGATGTTCAATGTTTAAAAGTGTAAATATGAAAGTTGTAAACAAAACAATCTGCTATTAAATACATAGTAACACTTGTAATGCCTTTGTAATTAAAGTAGTTTTAAATATGGTTTCTATTTAAAGACATAATGTTAGAGCAATATGTCGCCAGCGTCCTTACGCTGGTGGATGTATAAAAGAGTTGAGTTACATATAGGGTTTGCGTAACGGGTAGCCTTATCAACATATGTACCTACTGATTGTTGAGATGTTACCTGTATAACTTTTGTTTCATTTTGGCATCAATCTCAAAACTTACAGTAAATAGTAGGTATTATTCACAGTTACAACTTACTAACTAGTTATTCTAAGTTGCTAGTTTACCAAAAATTTACTGCAACTGTTTTGCAAACATGCAACATATTTGAAATTATAAAAAAAATAGAGACTGAGCTCTTGATTTTACCTTCTGATAGGTGACTCGATAGGTAAAGGAGCGCTCACTCCGGGACTCAAAGCGGGCACCACCATCAGTGAACCCAAGTAAAACGTCTCCACGTCTGCGAACTCGTTCCGAAGCTGAGAGAAACTTCTCACCTAAAATGTTAACAGTTATTATACATCCGTGGCTCGTACACTATGTATATTTATATATACTAGCGGTCGCCTAGTGGTCAAAGTTTAACCAAAATTCCTAAGGTTGCTACTTTTCGTTTTTTCTTTATTACATATAAATAAGGTATAGGTAACCATAGTTACAAAGAATTGTACGACGTCAGACGAACAACGCCGAAATACTATACGAACGCGATTCGACTGCGTGTGTCAGATGCATGGTTGTGTGCGTGTAGTGTCTTTTTCATTAATTTAATGTATTTCTAATGCATATTTTATAAAAATATTAGGATTCGCCCCTCCTTCTCTATAAAAACTTTAACAGTGGCCAAATTTCATACTCCTAATTAGACCGCGCAATTTTCGTAAAAAGGGGTACAATGTTTTTGCTTCACGTATTAATATATAGATAATAATAGGAGTTAAAGTATGAAGTTGCCGTTGTATAGTAATAGATACTTTGAATTGACATAAAACCTTCCTGATGTGAAATTTTTGAGTGTAACTTTTTTCACATGATACATATAGGATACTTTTAAAAAATGTGCATAATTTCATTTTCAGCTTTAAATTGTTTTTTTTTTTATTCAGCCTAGACGGTAAAGATGGATACTTCGAAAATCCGAGTCATTTTTAATACGAGTTTCGACGCGGAACTAACGCGGCAGAAACGGCTCGCAATAACGTTGCGTTTGGAAAGGAGACTGCTAATGAACGCACCGTGCGTTTTTGGTTTAAACGCTTTCGTAATGGAAACTTCGACTTGAAGACTTGAACCATGTGGAGGACCGCCCACACAGGTGAATAACGTTCAATTCAGCGCGATGGTAGATGGTGGAAGCCGATCCGAGTCAAACTACCCAGGAATTAGCGGCATGGTTTAACGTTACCCTACCTACAATATTGCCTGATATGCATCAAATCAATAAGATAAAAATATATGAAAATGGGTGCCCAATGATTTGACTGATCTGCCTTTTTGAATCAGTACAGAAATTAAGGAACATTGGATCGATTTGTGACATTTGACGAAAAGTGTATTTTTTACAATAACCGTAAGCGAAAAATGCAATGGCTGACCCCAGGTCAAACGCCGCAACAGTGCTCTTAAACAAAGCTTACCAATAAAAAGGTAATGGTAACTGTTTGGTGGTCTCTTCATGCTGTTATTCACTATAGCTTTCTCAGGTCTGGTCAAGCAATAACAGCAGATGTTTACTGTGCCAAACTTCGAACAATGATGGCGAAACTGGCAGTGAAAAGGCCCCGACTCGTGTTCGACGTCGTGTTC
Source organism: Catocala fraxini (assembly GCA_930367265.1). NCBI lineage: Eukaryota > Metazoa > Arthropoda > Insecta > Lepidoptera > Erebidae > Catocala > Catocala fraxini. The sequence continues at coordinate 22,214,739 of OV884032.1, read as the reverse complement.
ACCATTATTGCTCCATAATAACGCAAGACATCACACTGCACGAGAAACCATTGTAACTCTACAGGAGCTGCAGTTAGAAACCATACTTCATCCTCCGTACTCGCCAGACCTTGCTCCAACAGACTACCATTTGCTTCGTGATTTGTACAAATTTGCACGTGATAAAAAATTTTCTTCCCAGGAGGCAGTACAAAATGCTTTCACACAGTTTGTCGAATCTAGATCCTCGGAGTTCTATCGTAAAGGCATTAATGAACTTTCGTTTAGATGGCAGCAATGTATAGATAATGAGGGTAAATATTTCGATTAAATAAGTATGGTACATCTTAGAAAAAAAATTGTGTCAATTTTTCAGTACAAATCGGCAATTTCATACTTTAACCCGTAATATAAAGTTTTAGGGTAAGAACTACACAGACTGCAGTGCCGCGTAGTGGTCACTTAGGCTGTCTCGCCATTGCCACTTTAACAAATACGGGTTCGATCCTTAAGCGGGTCAATAAAAGACAAAGGATAGATATTAAAAATTAAAGCACATATTTTGCGCATTCATTATTATTATTATTTGTTCAAGTCAGACATATTAGTATTATTTTATTTAAATGTAAATATAATAGACAAGATAGGTTATCATTTAAAAAATTGAATAATCATAACTTATTAAATATTTTCAAAAATACAGCCAATAATTAACAAAAGACTACATATATTTTTAATGCATGCCGAGATCTGAATATTTATCTTCTTACCTCTTGTCCAGTTATTGTGTACATTCTTTTAGCGCCGCTCATCTTGAGCACCTGTCCTAAATCTTCTAAAACCTCTTCGAAAGGTTGTGTTGTTCGTAAATTTAATAATACACGACACTGTAACAGAAAACATAAATTATAAAAAAGGAAAGCTTTTAACAAATTATCTGACTGACTGAATGATATATCAACGCATGGCTCAAATCACGGAGTATAGGAATCGGATACGCAGTAGACTGAATGTGATTAACGTATTACATATTTATATAGGAAGACCTTACGTAATTCCCGTATTAGAACGTTTCTAAACTTCACTTTGCGTGCACATGTAATATTTTTGCATTTTATATTTATTATATATATATTGTTTCATTGCCTTATAACTTAATACTTCCACAAACTGAAACGAAGCTGCACCCATAAATACAATTGTTCTAATATCCCTTAATACCAAAGCAAACTGCTTTAATCGCCTGGTATTGGCACTTACGGCATATGTGACCTCGGACGAAATTTCGCAAAGGTTTCTTAGCAATCACTAGTGTTTACCATCCAAGGTCTTTGCATTGAAAGCGTCTTATTACCGCTCCCACGAATCGGAACCGTGAATTCGCGTTTACGGCGATTGCGGTACAATATGTGATAAGAAACATTGTAGGCATTGTGTATGGTGTTGGCTTTCAGTTGATTTTAATTGCTATGTTCAACCCGTTACGTACAAAGGTGGTAAGTAGTTTATTGCTTACGAATTGAATGTGATTTACATGTTTTGTTGTACATGTGGAAGTAGTAAAAGAGTAATTGGTTAGACATTTATTTTAAACTGAGTGTAGTTAACGTTTTTACTTCGTAACAACAAAACATACACGCACGCCTGGTTATCACTAATGGCGTAGACAGATATATGTATATGGTGTTTACGACCAACTTTTCACCAACTATGTTTTTAGGTTACACTAGCGATCCGTCCTGGCTTCTCACGGGTATGTTTTGTTATATTTTAAAGGTATTAGGCAGCATTTTCGACGAAAGCTCCCAGGCAGATTGTCGTTTGCCGACGTTTTTACCAATTAATTATCGTTATTGTAACCGATTTCCACAAACTACTAATTAATACATTTAAACATTTCTTATGAATAACACTCTATTGGTGAAAACCGCATGAAAATCCGTAGTTTTTGAGTAAATCGCGAACAGGTAGACTGACGCGGTAGGGGACTTTGTTTTATAATATGTGGTGATCTAAGAAGGAACAGGTCTCAATAGACGTGCTCCTTCTTCTTCTACCTTATGTGCTTGGTAAAGGGTAATCCCTCTACCAAGTCATTGTCAGTATCATCACATGATGATACTGACAATTTACTAAGAGAAAAATAAAGGTTCACTTCACCCTAGAATCGAATCCATAAGTTGTACACACATAGAAAAGCAATGAAACTGTGATTTCAGATCGTAAAATCATCTATAAACCGCTTTTAACCTCAATTTTTCTAATAGTTCTTGACTTGGCATAAAAATATAATTTATACACCTTTATACGTGCCCCTAATATAAGACCTCAATCCTTACAAAGCTTAAGCTTAACTAAATTCTAATTAGACTAGTTTTACGGATCATATCGCGACTAATTTATGTTTATAATTTTATTAATTACTCTTTTTCTGATATTTTGGTCATATTAGCATGCGAAGTTCTCTAAGGCTAAGGCTCAACGTCTTAAATTCTAAGATATCACGAGATAACTGAATTTGGATCATCTAGTAAGTTATGCGCTACCCTTGTATACGATCGTGTTTATGCTCATATTTCAGCACCTGTTTATAATGTAACCTTTAAATGATCGACAGAACAGATAAAAATTAACCATGTTTAAATAGTGTGTGGCTTGGCTGTGTATTGTTTATCCCCGAATGCTAAGTTTTATCAAGTGCTCTAATAGATAAAAGAACTTGATTTGTCTATAGATCTTTTCAGAAGGGAGTATACGTAATAAGTCTCGAAGTTACTATTAGAATAGCTAGTACGAATATACCAGAAAGCATCCATGAAGAAAATAAGATGAGATAAAAAGCAGTTTTTGTCACCTGTATAGAATGGTCCATATTATTAATAATCCTGATGACCCTTCCACTGGCAGGCTTGCCGCCGCCGGGAGGGGGCGCGTCGGACTCTGCGACCGACTGCTTCCTAGTCCCCGCGCGGGACCATGCACTGGTCCCCGTAGTAGTTCCTCCATACCACATGCCGTTCTTCTTGCCGTAACTCGCTGCCTGCACATCATCAGACACAATAATTAATATTAGTCTCGAATAAGCCTGACAGTCTTAATGTCTTTACCTTCCAAAGCAATAAACGGCGGATTGGACAGTCTTATTTTATTCTTCTTATTAAAATACAATAATTATTAAACGCTCCATTTCTGTACTCCAAAAATGACTCACATTTAATTGATTGGTTTTAATAGACAGGAAAGCGCGAGTAACTGCATAAACATTGAAATATCTGACACAAATTCGAGTATTCAGACCCAGAAAAAGGTTTATAGCACTGTGTTTTGGAAGGGGATCGACCTCATAACACTATCTTTGACAGTGGCGAGGTAACTGCTTAAATCATTGCACTATCCTTGCCGTGATCTTCAATAAAAACAAGTCAATATCAATACAGTTTCTATTAAAAATTACTTTATGATGGATATATATATGTATATAGGTACCAATGGTTTGTTTCGAATAAATGGGAGTGTTGTTCGTAATAATTTCGTATGAAAATGATAGTTGATGCATTCATCATTCATAGATGTTATTTTTTTACGTGACTGCAATAGTCTGTTTGCCATAGAAAACTGATATTCAGCCGAACCTAGTTAAATTAGTACCTTCACTAAAGTAGATTAGATACGCAATGATAGGGCAAGATTGAAGACTATTGTACTTAAATAGAGTATTTTCTTGAGTAGAACTAATTCGTTTTTGGAATACAGAAATAAACCAAGTTTTCACTCAATTCATTTCACTGCAAAATTTCATTTCTGTAAATAGAGTACACATTCGCTAATAAAGTTGAAAATACTCATTTAGGTACCCATCGAAATGAAGAGTCATGACATACAGGAAAACCGCCTTAATTCAATGCAAGAAAACATGCACACAGATAGACACTTGCGTATAACAATTTCAAATAAAGTTTAGAACGCAGTTATTATAGAAATAAACGACAAATATGATCTGAAATCAGTATATGCATGCATTTATGTGTGAGTGTATCTAATTTCGATCCTCGTAATTAGCTAGTCTTCTATATAACTTGTGGTAGAGACAGATATAGATACTTAATACGGTGGAGGAAAATTAAGTGGTCTTTTGACAGCCGAGACCACGCAATAAGCAAGATTAGCGAACTATGACCTCAAATGGAAAATATAAACAGTAATCTATATTCTAATGATATGTAACTGTCGAGAGCAGTGCGTGTTGGTAAGCTTTGATTGATAGCCACTGATAATGATCTTATATTTTATTGTTATGCCTCCTTTTTATTACCTTATTTATTTTCTTTGCACTCGGTGCAGTTGCGACGGCGAGATATGAATTTTTCTGTTTCAGAAATAAGATTGATTACGACGGTATATTAACGAGATGTTTAATGGATATAAAAACAAACAGGACTTTAAATAACTGCAAGTGAATTAGTAGATTAATTAATATCGAATCTTTATGATTTATGGACTATAGAGTCGCCACATCAATCTAGGGGAATCCGCTTGCGAAAGGACCACTTCATATAATAGAAGAACCATTCCGTATATATACATAATAGAAGTGTACGAGTCATGCGTCATACATTTCTATTGGTATATCCATTCAGCAGCGCATACAAGAAGATCACTGTCAAATAATCTCAGAAAGTTTATAGAATAACTAGAGCTCTGTGCTATACTGCACTGTCAGCAAGAAAACACGTATTTCTTGTATATTAGGCTGACAGTACAGTAATCCCTTTAAAGCAGGGTCAGTATTCACCTTGTTAATGGAAGTTGCTATAGTCTACGTTAACCGCTTCGGATCAGGCGTGCCCAATAAGTACTTGCCATCTAAATAGCATAAAAATAAAGTTACTGCCACAATGCGCAAAATTTTGCACCATTCAAGTCTAAAACCTTGATCAAATTAGTTGAATTGTATGAATGATTTATTTTAAGCTATTTCTTTATAGCCACGCATACCTACCATTACATTTGCGTACTTACTAAATACCGAAAATAAACCTAAAACAATTCGGGTCAATGAGAGCCCGAGTTAAACTTTCGACTAAAATTACAGCATTCCTTTTAATTTGGTCATAAATTGTTGGAAATTTGTGATTACGTCATTTTCAATGATTTTGGAGCATTATGGCCAGTAAGCTTGAGGCCTTATGCCCCTGACACAAATACACTGTTTGATAAATGTACTCGTTGTTACTTCGGGCGAAATTTCACTGACTGGCATTAAGAACTAACTTAAGACTGCGCCGAGGGAAATGTGCCAAAACAGGCGGTCACAGATAAGTTGACAAAATCAACACTTTTTGTTTAATACAAATATAAAATATACATTTACCATAACAATGAATGTGTTTACAATTACTCCGTGTAAAAACTTAAAATTATTAATATTTTCGCCTACAAAATTACGTAAATTTTCACGAAAAATGCCAAAACGTAAGCTCATTTTACGTGATTTTTAGATTATACCTGTAAAAATCTATCCTATTTTACAGCTTAAACAAAACATAAATAGTTACCTATATTACAATCTGTCCGTTCCAAATATTTAAGTTATTGGTTTACAATAAAAATACATATTTATCAAAAAAGCACTACAAATCCTCCATACGATTTTACTATGGCGGCCGCGCGCCGATTTGAATATCGAGCTCTGTCATTCAGTCCAACCGCGTCTTACGCTCGGCAGTCTTAATTCAAATATGTATTATCTGTGATAATATTTTCGTGTACAAATGCTTGTTATGCCTACTAAAGAAGACAGTGTAATAGAGTAGATAAGTTGCTTTTATTAATATTGAAAGAAACTTTTCATAGTGCTGAAACTTACGTAGTAAATAGTAATAAGTATATAATATGTTTACTTGTATATAATGCTAACGCCTACATCTAAATTTGTACTGTCAATCTCATAATTTTTCGTTATGATTTCAATGTCTTGTAAACTTTTTGTATTGCATGTTGTTTACCTATAAAACGAAACAATAATGCCAGGGCTGTACACTTTGCCAAACCGCGAAGAAAGACAGCGCGAGTTAGAAATGCACTATGTGATACATTCTCAGCTGTACACCGAAATATAGAGTAGGAAAGTTGCAAAAATATTCACTTAAGAAAATCCTATCTTATTAATTACGGATATAATAATTGTGGTATAAGAGAGGTATTAAGCTATTAACACTCGTATGATAAATAAAAGAAAAATTACGTTCAGCCGTCTAAAAACCATAAATAAATATTTCTATGACATAAGCACACTCACGACATCTTTTATCAAATATTTGCAATTTTAACCTTTTTCAATCAGTTATGTGTCGAGCATGTAACGACGAAAGCGGAGTTATTCAGAATTTTATGGCTGTTTGGTAAATTCCCTTACTTCCGTTTCGTCCATGCTGACCGTTATTTTTTTATTTTCCCGCTAACACTTCAGCTTTTAACCTACTTTTGTTATGCGACCCCAATATGGTTAATGTTATGTACTTTATTTGGTGGCATGTCGAAATTAATATCAGATTAGGATATACATAATGAAGACATTATAGTAGACAGATACTTAAGTCTTACAGAGCTTAAGTAAACATGCGAAACAATTGACGACATCACAGACAGAAGATTTGACAACTAAAGTTAGTTGGTAAGTAGTTTTGCTTTTATGTCGACGAGATCGCGTATTTAGTTTTTCATATTAAACAGATATAAATTTCAAACGGTTAGTAGTGTTATGAACTTATGACTTATGAGTATAAAATATTATACAATATTTAAAATAATTGCGGCTTTTGCAATTAATGCATTGATATTGTTTTACAAATGTTTAATTTTGATTTGGTACGTAAGAAATAATTTTGAGTACCTAATTTGTTATTGTTGGTTTTAACATGAAGCAAACCTTGAAAAACGCGTATCTTATTTACCTACTCTTATTTAAAGATGAAATATGATTTAGTACATATGAAACAAAAATGAAAGCTCTATTAAAGTTATTTAGTGGATATTTCAAATAAAAGCTCACCATGACAGAAACTCTCAACTCTTCGTCGTCGTTCGTGCAATATCGGAGCTTTATGCGCGGTATTTTGTTACGATCACTCGGTGACAGCCGCGGTTGACGTTCGACCGACCACTGGCCGCGAAAACAGAAACCCTGCTTCATCCAAATTATTCCAAAGTCCTTGGCCGGTGGTACTGACCGTCCTTCAAGGACAGACTTTATCGCGAGTCTGTGCGTGCAATTAGAATAACGTAACCAGTTGGATTGGTCTCCCCACCCCCTCGCGAATGTTCTGCATCCAATTGAACAAAGGGTCCTGGAGTATTTTTCACAGGTCTATGCTATGTTGTCCGTACACACCTATCGTCTAACACGTGTGAGCAAGGGAGTCGTCGAGCGAGGTCATGTCTCAAATTGCTGCATAACAAGTGGACTGCGGTGTTTGAAATTAATATGTCTGAAAATGTTAGTCATTTTGTCGTATACGTGGAAATTGTATTTCGTGTACATAAGGAAGTTGAATAAGAAGGGCCCACATTTTATTTAATGTTGCATAAACGGTATATGATTGAATATAAAACTAAATCGTGGACGTTAAAAGTTGCATACACTTATGAAACTAGGCTCACACGGATTATTTTTATTATCAACGTGTAAATAGGGCAATAATTTTGCTGTCATTTTGTTTTTGCTGTACCTGTTACCATGTAATCTCTTAATGAAAACCAATAAAGACACTATCCCGATCGCTAACGTTGTGATATTAACATTTTGTCTAATGATATCAATTGATATCTCACGTTTTAATTTTTAGTTTCGTTGTTACAGCGTTTATTTAAAATAATTTTCGAACGAAACTAGCGTTGCAAAATTTAAAAACATAGTTTATTTAAAAATATGTAGTTTAATTGCACATTTTATTCAATCATATTTGGTTATAAATAATTTTACTTAAAATTACATTTCTGCGGTATTAACATGAAAAGAAAAATACTAATTTACTTACATGAACAGTTTATAATTAATAAAAATATTTATTACATAATTTTATTTTTTTATTTTAAAGTAACTGCGCTTTCTACACGTAACGCCTTCAGCACTCAGCGAAGCTTGAATTTCGAATAGCAACCGTCCACTATCCACACAATGCTTCAGCCGGTACAATTGACGTCATCGTTTGAATTAAACCTCTGTAAACGTTTCTTTATCAACATGTACTTAATTACAACCATTAGCAACAACAAACACTAAAACCATTTAAATATTACGTATTCATTAAGGCATTTGTAATATAATCCGGCTTTTTACGCAACGTTCGCAAACTAGGCACGCAATATATTTGAATATTCAAAAAAACAAAGAATTTTGTTATTGATAAGCTACCCCATTAGCTGCCCCATTTCCCTACTAATGGATTTTGTAGGACCTTAGTAATGATCTAAGAAAAATATTCATGCATTTTTCATACGGAAAGTAAATCTGCTTTTGCACGTAATGGTGTTATGAATTTATGTGATGTAACTTTATTAGTTGGATCCAACTTTATGATAATATGATAAGTATCATAGGTACGAAAATATTTAAATTTCTAACATGTAGATCTCAAGAACACATTTGCCGTTAACACGAATGAAAGATTACTTGATTTAATTTTATATAACATCACATTTTCATTTCGAACTAGTAGATTTGAATCTTGTGGTCAGTCAACATTTAAATAAGGATACGGGCATAAAATAAAAAATAAAATTTTGCTTCCAGAGACTAATGATAAAGTTTTTTAGATATTAATATTCACATATATTGAAAATCGTATTTATGATTTGTACTTACATAATACATATTTACGAAATAGTTTATTTTACATTAATAAACCCTTGCTCAAAGTAACACTGTCGAGGCTGGTTGCCATATTATACATACACACATACATAGATTCAAACCTGTTTCCCAGAGGGGTAGGCAGAGACTACGGCTTTCCATTTGCTACGATTCTGACACATATTATTGTCATATCATTTTATTTATATTATGGTATCTATCTAGAAGGATATATAGTTACTTAGCTTGTAATGGACATCATTGGTCGAAATAATATATAATACCTACATTTGAATAAACATTTTAGTAACCTCACAAATAATACCTACCACGAGAGTTAACTATCGGTTCGTCGCTTCTAATATCGCTAGAAACCTTGCGCTACGCGAAAGCTTTACTTATGCATCATGAATTGTGATTTAGCGCATGCTACATTATCTACTGTTGTAACTAAAGGCTACACTACCATTAGCACGAGGCTACAAAACTAGAACTAAATGTAGAATCATCCATCCAACTGTTGAGAAGACTTACGATTGGTTCGTGTGAGTATGATGGCAGTGATATGACGACGAACGGCGAGTCTTCTTCGCTGTCCAGCATTGAGCTTTCAGCAGCCTGTAGCCACCGGTATCGACTCGGGCGCCACACCTTCGTAACTTTACCCTACCCCTTAGTAAACTCTGACTAACACAACTACCAAAACTATGCACTCATAAGTTGAAATTGCACACTAAATGTTTCCAACCTTTGACATTTTTTTAATAAGTAATTGGCTGTTCAGCAGTCTAAATGGCCTAATAAAACATTTCACGTTTAGAATTCATTCATTGTTTTGTAGATATTATAGGTATTACGTGGACGGTACGCGAGCTTTGTTGGTTAAGAACCACCGCCGTCTCCGAATCTCTCCTAAGAAGCTTTGGGATCACTGTCTTCTATAGACTCGAATATTGACAAGCAAATCTTTAAAGTGTTAAATAAAATAATTTGGATGACAAAGACGTCCAAAATATGCTTAAGCTGATCACTGTAATTGTCTTTCAAAAGACTTGAGTCGAGTTTAAAATTTGTCCGTACGATCTCCAACAATGTCGTGAATGGAACCGTTACTTATAACACGTTATATATGTACGATTTTGTTAACGGAGGTGTGAAGAGTCACAGACTTGAAAATGTCACTTGCGTTCAGTACCTCGAGTCAAGTTCAAGTACCTAATGGGTTAAGTACTCTTCGTGTTATTATGCAGTGTATTTGCATACAGTGATAGTCGTAATGTTGCAGTGACGTCCACCCGGTCCGACAGGCATACATTTGCATAAACTTACATTTAACGGGGAGATACGCGATTTGCTGTTTAGAGTTATTTGTTGTGCGATTTTGGTATGATATGTTGTTACCGTTAATTGTATGACTTCTCTAATATTTTAAGACACTGCAGTATTTAAATTAAATGTTATTTACCTGTATGCAAAGCGTGATGAATTACGTCTTTATTGTAAGCACTCTTTATGAGAAGTAAAACAAAAGGCGTGACGTGCCACGCGACTTCGAATTTTGAAAAGAGAATTACACCACACTTATATAAATTCTTGTAACTTTTTTTAATTGCATAAATACTTTAATTACGTAAGCACTATTCCTGTAGGAGTCTTTAAACGCAAATGCATTACATAAATCACAGAATGACTAAGAAAATAAAGTAAGTTTTCTTTTTCTAAAGTGGGCCGCAGCACTGGTGTAGTTGTTCTGTCAGATTGAATATCACACACGCAAACCCGTGCGCTTTCTACGGTCGTAAGAAAAAGTCATTGTGAGTATTAAGTAGTTATTATATACAATAGCGTGATCTCGATATTTAATAGCTCAAGTACTCGTTATAACTTGTATTATTTTATAATTACTTTATGCTTTTATAGGGGCTGGCTAACGCCATTATGTTTACCTAGGTCGGTAAATAGCACAAGCACATACCTACTCGTATTGTGTATACATACAAAGTTGTATGACTATGCGACTAATCCTTTATTTCTCCTAGTTCTATTCGCACTTTTTGCTATTATTTTTCACAATAGTTTAATAGCATTCAAAATTGCTATTATTTCACAAATCACAAACTAATTTTATTTAATATGTAAGTTGTATGTAAGTTTAAAAGAAATGTTATTTTATTTAACAATAATAATGATACATTTTTAAATTATCAAGACATGATAACTGTTGGTAGATGTTTTATAATATGATAATTACATTAAATTGACTACACGTTGTCCGTATAATGTCGTCACTGTTGTTTAATAAGCATGTAGCTATATAAATAAAGCTTTATTTACATACCAAATTGTTTACCTCGGACTCTTCAAAACAGACAATAAGTAGGTCAATATTAACTGGACTCAATTCGATAAACTTGAAAACGTGAATTGTTTTATTAGCCTTATTCACTTTTAAGCACTGATAATTATTAAATTATAATCTAGATTGTGACTATCTCATATTCTTTATGGTAATTTATTTTCTATAATTTCTCGATAAATGAAAACACGTCGTTATTCTGAGCGATCATGCAGGCTACTAGGCCAACAACAGCTGACTAATTTGCAGCACCAACAAAACAATAACCCTTCACAACAATGAACAGCTCAACAGACACGCGAAGGGTACACGAGATGAAACCGTATAGCAACGCAATAGGTTTTATAATACACTGAACATTATAGGTACGAATACCACGGTTGGATGGAGCAGACTATTCGAAAATTTCATATACGGTTGAGGGAAACGTCGAGGGGTAGGGGTGCCAAGGTCACTCTCAGTAGAATCCACGCAATGTAACTAAAGTACAGGCAGATATGCATCAAGCCAGACGTCGCTTAAAGCTCTTTATATTTTACGTGACGTAATTATTGGCTGTTATGCCCAGCAGTGGCCGATCACGCGAGCCGATAAGAATTTCGGCTCACTCATTAAAGTCAACGTAAACAAGAAGCATTGTCGCCAACCTTGATCCATTTCTTTTTCTATTTGCCGTTTTTATGTAACAATCTGTGGATTTCAAGAATTGCAAAACATAGAGAAAATATATCGATGTTATATTTTTTTAATTGCTACTATTTATATACATTATTGGCTGTATTGTTGAGTACCTACCTTAGCATGCAATATAATACGCAGGTATTATGCAAATATAGGGTTGTTCTTTTTTTAATAATGAATATCAGCATGCAATATTCTGCTTAGTGTTGTTTGCTATAATTAAAACTGTTGAATAAATATGTTTTTATTATATAAAAATACTGTAATTATCGTAAAATGATATGAATGGATCTATTGGCTAATGAAATGCAATTTACTTTATTTATTATTCCATTTACTAAACACAAGAAACAAAATCCACGTCATATAAAACAAACTGATAGATCGTATGCTCTTAAAAATTATTGATCTTTTCGTTCGCAATGTTGTCAAAATGCTATTATTATTGTAAAATAAGTAAATAATAGATCTGATTGCTTCAGTGGCGCAGCGGTAGTGTATGCTACTACTGTAGGTACGTGAGATCTCAGATGTGATTCCCGAATCGGGTAGCGTAATTTTTCAATTTTTAAAATATTCTATCATTCATCACAACACCATCTAGCCCAAACTAAGCAGAGCTTGTACTATGGGTACTAGACAATAGATAAACATACTTATATACTTTTTTTTTCGTAAATACTTACATATTATACATATAAACACCCAGACCAAGACAAACATCCATGTTCATGCACACAAATGTTTGACTTGTGCGGGAATTGGGCGTGGGAGTCGGTTACACTAACCACTACGCCATCGAGGCCGATTTATCTTTTATTATTTTTTATTATTGGGTTCATTTGTCAAGAAACTCTGAGTTCTGAGAGAAGCTGTGCCTGGTCGACGTTAATAGGCTTATCCCATATTACCAGTGTACTAAAAACATAGCTAGAGATATATGGTTTTTACAGCTTTGTCTATCCTTTTGGGGAGATAGGTGTGATACTGTGTATGTATCTAATAATTTTGTTACGTTTGAATACTCCGGATTTTACCCAATTTAATTTGACAAATTTTATCACATAAGACATTTATACTAAATAAAATATGCTATGAATAAAATTAGCATGCCTTAATTATATGTTCTAAACATAAATGCCAATTTAAAAGTTTGTTTGTTACGCTTGCACTTGTTAACTATTCGACCGATTACTACGAAATTTCAAATACATGTTGTCAGGGTTACAAAAAGGGCATATGGTACTTTTCATCCAGAAAGAATTACTGATCCCGAGTAAAGCTGCGAACAAAAGCCAGCATTGCATAAAATGATAGACTGTTTATTCGACATGTATATTTTCCCATACTGGTCCCAATCATCCGATTGCGATACTTTGATAAGTTCTTTTGCAATGGCTTCTGACGGGGCTAAAATGCTTTGCTAGGCATGCCGCATCAGCTATCAATAAAATCAATAAACTGTGCTGATAAAGGGCTTGCTTTTTTATATTAATTCAATTTCAAGAATGTTTATAATAAAATTAGTATATTTATTAAAAGAGAATGTTATTTTTTATTAATGTTTTCTTGTTTTATAATAGCATATGGTCTTAGTGTTCGTGCCAAATATCAAAATTTGTTCAGAGGCTTAATCGTAATAAACAAAGCATTCAGACAGAGTTTCTACCGTATTTACAATATTAACATGGATATATGTAGATTAATCCCTCATGTTGCACAAAAAATTACAATACATTTACCAGTAATTACTTTTGAAAAAAAACTGTGTCCTTTTCTGTACCCGTGACAACGTGCATGCGAAATTTCATGATGATGGGTCGAGTAGTTTAGGCGTGAAAGCGTAACAAACAAACAAACCCACATTTGCATTTAGGATTTCTTAGGATTGCCCGTGATTGCAAATGGTATTCTACCAAAACTGTGATACCACATTTCTAATTTTTATCAATACCAAATAATATACACAGTAATAATAATATATACATCTATCTATTCCCAAGAATTACTCAACTAAATAATCTTCTACATGTATAAGGAAGGAACACCATTAGTGAAGAGTGAAGAGTGCTTGACCCACATCCCTAATTTTGTCTGAATATTGCAAGTTTACAATGTTTCGACACGGCTCGTTGTGAATCACGAACGACGGCCAACGGAAGAAAAGTGCAATTTAGACATTTCCTACAACATCGAGTACAGACAGGAACATAAATAGATTTTTGATATATAATACGTTGAACTATTTTTACATACACAGGTAATCTGAAGGCTATATCCTCGAAGAGGTAAGCAAGAGTATCCTAATCCTAACATAATAAATGCGGATGTGAGTTTGTTTGTTTGTTAGGCTTTCACGCCTTAACTACTTGACCGATCATCATGAAATTTCTCATACACTTTGTCGGGGGAACATAAAAAGGACATAGGGTACCTTCATCCAGAAAAAAGTACTGTTGCTCATTTACCCTAACCTAACCTAGCGAATGAAACACGAGCGAAGCCGCGGGCAAAATCTAGTACCTTATATTTTTATCGTAATATGTGGATATGAAACATTAGAGCCATATTTAGCCAGCTATGGTGTTAGATTCCTCGTAATAGGAGGTGGGCTTATTATCGTTTAACGGGCACATCTCTAAAGTCTGTGCCCGATTTGGGAGTCAAATCGAAAACCTCATACTCAGCAGCACGCATTCACTACAAATGTGCCACCGCGCCTGTCAGATGCGTAATACGTAAGTAATTTTTATATGCTCTAGTAACCATTTACATTCTAATGAAATTTAAGAAAATATAGTTTTGATGCTATCTAGGCCAAATTACTGATAAAGTGGTCTTCAAGCGAAAGTGACATATTGGTCTCCAGAACTACAATTTTGCACTTTAGTTTAAAAATATCTTTATTCTCATAAGAACAATACATGTTCACTTACATGTTATCAACAGTAACTACACAATATAAACTTAGTAAATGTCAACTTGTGATAAACCCATAAACTAAATTAAACATAAAAAAATTCAAATAATTAATTTATTCAAGGTAGATTAGTTTAGTAGCAGCGATAGCTCAGTGGGGAGACCAACAGACTGCAATGCAGAGGGTCTCGGGTTCGAACCCACGTCGCGCACCTCTGACTTTCGGAAGTTATATGACATTTCGAAATTATGTGCGTATTGATTGACAATTATCGCCTGCTCCGTGGCTCGGAGAGCACGTTAAGCGATTGGTCCCAGCTGCCATGAACATCTATGGCAGTCGTTATTGGAAAAGTCAGTACCCTCTAATATCCTGACACTGGTCTAGCCTTAGGGTATCGTTAGCCTTCGGGTTTCGGAGGTCAGGTGGCAGCCGCTCCGTGTAAAAACTGATACCACTCAAATCTGGTTAGACCAGAAAAGCCGACCCCAAGTGACTTGGGAATAATAAAGGCTAAGAGAGAAGAAGGTAGATTAGTTTAAAAATAAATGTTCAACGAGCAAGCTCATCTGTTCAATCTCTACGGATTTTGCAGAGATTGTGAACATAGCTTTGAAAACTTTGGTTTGATTGCTAAAGGATGAAGCGTAATTTAAAAATTATATTCTTCCATTCTATTTTATTCCAATTTATTAATTTATTAAGATTCATCAACAGTTACTACAATATCACATACACATGTGAGACACATTTTGAGCCTAACCAATTGTATAACTAATTACTTACAGGTGAATTTGCAAACGCAAAATACTAAACAACTGGCATTCTCTAATTTTCTACTGTACCCATCTCTACATTAATAATTTTCTACGTAAGTAGTATAGAAACAATAAAAAAATATATATTTAGAATTACGTATCGTTATCTTAAATTATTTAGATAATATATATTATCAAACTCAACTGCACATTTCTTTAGTCTAGAATTCTAGATCGTCGTAAAACTTCGGCATTTATTGTTTAATTTGTAATATTGTGACATAGAAAGATTTATGAGCCCATTCGCTGGAAAATCAAGTCAACAAAGTAATATTTAAATACAAAAATATTCCATTTTTAATTTAAAACTAAGAAATAAAACTGCATACTACACTCATACTAATTAAATTTTGCAGTTAACCGTTTACAAAGAAACAACCGCAAATAAAACATTGGACTCAATTAATTCTTTACTAAGTTTTATTTTTCTTGAACAAATCACATGGGTATTAAAAGAAAGAGGTATATTTCAAGTTTTTCATATAAAAACGTTCTGCATATGTTATGTAATTTACATCGTGACTGTACAAACCGCACCCAAGTCGTTAAAGTGTCTGCATTAAAGTATTAGCTGTATAAAAATGAAGCTTTTAATATCTGTTTGATTATATTGTAACTATGGCCGTGATTTCATATGCGGACATGTAGGAGGTACTTTAATTTTAAAGTGCGATAATTTACGCAGATGTATCCATGAAACGCACTTTAAATTTAACGTGTCTTTTTATTTGTCCATCAAGTCATTTGAAACTGGCACTAAATGTTAGCCTGAGCTTATATAATACATCTTAATTGGTACAGCTTTTTGGAGATTAGAATGTACAAGCGTAAAGGCAAGTAGATAAAAAATAATTATATGTATTAGATTAATGGAATTAAACTACTATATACAGATTTCATCGCAATTTATGTTAAAACACTACATATATTCATGTTTAACTATAAACAGATCCGCTTCACGTTATATGGGAATTAGGTAATCTACGTACAAACTGCCATGCAGCTTTTGCAATGATTGCATTACGAAAGTAGGAGTGGTTTGGGAACGTAGTTTTTAACTAACTTCTGAGAGTCACGCTAGCTAGAGTCGTATTGACAGGCAAAACATAAAGTTAGCAATATATGGCAGTAAAACAGTAACAGCAACAGTAGAAGTACTCAACTCGTCGGGTTATTTGTTATTTTGCGATATAATAATATGTGTGTAAAGTCTCATTGCGTACATATAGCTTTAAGAATCTCTTTCATTATATACTTAAGTGATCTTAAATTTTTAATCTTGTTAACTTTGCATATGTATTATATTTTTGCATATGGGTATGTTTACGTGTAAATGCAATAGAAATATACTGTACAGATGCTACGAAATGCTACTACAACAAACAAGTCGAAAAGATAAGATTCTACGCGTGTGCTACGAACTGCTACGGCGATTTTTGTTACAGTCTCAGTCGATTTATTAGGTAAGTAGTAGATTTCAACAATCATGTTAATCAGCCATATTGCGGATATCAGTAGAAGTGGGAAAGCTTTATTACAATAGCTATTACGGTTTGCCGCCATCTTCAAATAAGTGATCCAGCACTTTGGGATTCACTGTTGTTAGTTTAATGTCTCCTTAACGATCTATGCAAACCCTTCGAAAGGCAAGGCATAAAGCAACGAGTTTTGGTTTCGATCTACAGTAGAGTGGAAATACTTCTTAGTCAGAGTCAGACAACTTTAAGTTTGAGCGACGATTTTACTATTTGCTACCTTTTAAACCGTCCTTATATATTTTATATAAATTATTTGCCAAGAAACAATTTTTATTTTAAATTACCGTTTAAAAGTAATTAAACAGAAATAATAAATTGCAGTCACTTTTTGTTTAAAAAATATGTAATGAGAACATAGTACAAAAGATAATCAGTCCCATAACTGCTCAAAAACATGCTAAACTGAGAATAAATTAAAGGCTACATATATATCAAAAATTTGCATGACGCTATAAAACCGAAACCGTTGCTAATCGTCATAAAATCTCAATAACTCAGGGTTATACACCAGTCGTTGTAAAAAATAAATTGAATTATTTACGCCACGTATACGATAGCCATCTTGAGAACAACCAAGTAATGTATAATCGCGTGGATTTAAGTATATACCCGACAATGACTACATGGTCGCGTTACAATAGGGTTGGCAACACTGAATACAATATGATAAGAATTATAATAATAGCCCGTTGTATAAACTGTCCTATTATGGCTCAAGTCATTTCTCAGTAAGAAAAGGTCATATAAACAGAATATAAAAAAAATTGTTTGAACAGTTTAAAATGTTTACGAAAATGTCTGTATTGGTAAGATGGCTTTCATGTTTAACACGCACATTATATCGGATATGATTGGTGATATAGTGCAATATTGGCAATTCCTTAGAATATTATTATATCCTGTCACAATAGGTAGTAAATTTAAAATCTCATATGGGGAGATTGCTTATACTTACGAACTAAATTGGTATTAAAATTGTACTTTTCAATCGGCTTATTAACTAAACAATGTTCATCGTAATTATATAGATGCGAAGGTACCTTGTTTATTAATCTGTGGTCTTAACTGTTTGAACAAACGCTTTAACTGATTTTGATTAATTTTGGTATGGAGATAGGTTGTAGTGTAGAAATGGACATAGGAATTTTAAAACTTTCTGTATTAAAACACTCAGTTTGCTTATACAATGAACAATATTAGAACAACCAAAGATTTTCGATGGCAACAATTGCAAAAAAAAATTGGTTATACCGAACTCCACTATTGTTAGTTGGTTGGCAACCCTAAGCAGGAATGAGCGAGTATCACAGTATTTACTTATTATTCATTTATTCAATCCTTATCGATGGCGTTGATGACAGTTAGTTTTTAGACTTCTCCAGACATGTGATATGTGTGAATCTAGGTTAGGTCTTAGGTCTTTGAACGTTAAGTAGTTGGGGCCTGATTTAGTTAAACGAAACTAAGCCTGCTTTAGTTAAGAGTGAGCAATATAATGATGTTGGAACTAAGTTTGTTCTGGATTTATTGGCTTTGTTACTAGGATAAGCTGGTTGGCACTTGCAATAATAATATGACTACTATTATTGCAACTTCCACCTTCATGAGATCTCAAGTTTGACTACGGAGTCAGATCTTATCTTATCTTATGTGGGGGCGAGTCAGTGCAGACCGGCGACACTTCGACCCACTGGGATCTGTTGTGTCGACATTCTCCCAATAATGACTGCCATAGATGTTCATGGCAGCCGGGACAGATGGCTTAACGTGCTCTCCGAGGCACGGAGCAGGCGATATTTGTCAATCAATACGCACATAATTTCGAAAAGTCATATAACTTCCGAAAGTCAGAGGTGCGCGACGTGGGTTCGAACCCGAGACCCTCTGCATTGCAGTCTGTTGGTCTCCCCACTGAGCTATCGCTGCTCGTACGGAGTTAGATAGTGTTGTGTGTTGTAATGAGTTCTTTTATCGGGTTATATTTAGTAACAGTATAAAGTTACTTTATGTATATCATTAGTATATGAAATTAAAGTACATTCATTTAATTTCATATACTAATCGCGAAAATCTAAAGAGCCTTTGTCTGAACATAATAACATGTTCTATAGGAAGCAATGAGCTCGCCTCTATTACGTGGGCAACTTAGGGTGTGTGGACCTAGTCTGTATCTCGGGCGTGTGATATTAGATTCAATTCAATTACTGTAGTGGGTGTTTTTGTTATATTATTTTGTACTAGTGGTACTTTGTACAGCCACTGAGTCGCGGGCGGAATTACGAAAGACTCAAAGAGTCTCGGAACATCTAAACATCACATAATTTTCGTTCCGCGCGAAAACCGAAACCTTACATTTTTAGTTAGCGAGTTTATCACACATTTGCGTAGCTGCTATTGTAAATGTGTCTAACAAAAAAAACCTTCTTATATAAATCGTAAATAATTAGCGGTTTATATCATCATCTGCGTATTTGATTGACGAAGTAAATAATTATGTGAGACACGTATATTTTTACCTGCTAGTGAATCCTTCCAGGGACTTTTTCATATAGTGATATCTTGTGACATTTAAAAATGAGTTATTTAACTTTCTATTAGACAAATGTTATTATATTATCCACGACTTCTAGAATGACAAATTTGACATAAAATTAAGAATCTAATTTAGGACTACTGACTTAATAGTGAACAATTCAATTAATTATTTTAGAATTATTAGATTTATATTCTTATTAATAAGTTCATATAAAGCATGTTATTATAGTCTGCTAAAATAATTTGTACGCTGGAAACGGCAGAATATTATGGATATTCAAATTTGTGTAACACCACTGTAATGACAATATTCTAACAAATAAATACATTATTATTATTATTATTATTATTACGTATATTTAAAAAGTAAAAGAAATGCGATAAGATATAATTAGGTTTGTCACTTATAGCGGGCTAAATTAAAAAATGGCAATGAAATACACTTTGGGTTACTACAGACATGAGTAAGCACCATAACGTGGTTAGGGCCAGATTACGGCGCGAAATACTGGCAAAATGAAATCACAATACACAAGCACATGTGCTTCTGCACAAGTGTAGAGCAGAACTTTGCCCAACAGTGAGTCAGTAAAGTTAAAGAAAAGAAATGAATCCTAGCACACAAATGGCCTGCCCTCATAAATAAGCACATTAGCAGCAAAGCATTGTGTTTCTATGCGGAACCATTTTTTACAATAAAGTATGCATTACAATTACTCTGTATAACAATAATAACGTTACAACGTTAAATTAACGATGCGGGATTAACATAACTGGGTCACCAAGACATATTACTTTTCGAAACGTTGAGATTTTTCATTATGTCATTACAATCTTATCTCAGTTATTTACGACTTCCGACAACATGCTTTTAAATAACGCTTTTTAATAGCATGATGTATTGCATAATTAACACTGTTAAATAAAGTTAATATAACATAGTAATTATGACTTAATTTGAGTAGCTGCTGCTTAGCTTCTTATGCTATATGATACATGCATACGTAAATTTCAAAAGTTTAAGCAGGCACTACGGATTTCTAATAGCTAAAATATATTTTCACTCTCAAAATTTTTTCCATGCAAGTTCGTAGGTTTACTGTACTCTTTATCTGGCGTTTGTCGATAATATTTCTGGTCAGAGTATATTATTCGCATAGGTCTTGCCGATTAATCCATACATACGTGCAATTTTGCAAAAGAGATTTTACCATTTATTCTTTTCACGAACAAAATCCGTCTTATTCAAATCTTGTCGCGACTTATATCTACCTTCCTACTCACTACACATAACGCTCAATACATTTATGTAATTGTATTTTTGCACTGCATTTATTTTATTTTAATGTTTCTATTCTATCCATACACCTACTATTTTTACTTCTATACACATGTACTGCTATACACACCAATAATCTTTGGATGAAATCTTAGTACAGCAAAGGTGGCAATTAAGAATACCGCCTGCCTGATAGTAAACATTACCGTAGCCTAAAATCGTATATTGCATGCGATTTGACTAGGGGCATCATCTCCGCATCGCGGGCTCTAGGAAAATGTTTCCTTGCATCCCATTTTAAGTAAAGATGGGATGCAAAAATAAGATTTGGATTGATTATTATATAAGCGCCTAGAGCTTTTATGTACCGGGTGAAACGATACGCCAATGTTACTAATATTTAGACAGCTATTAGTATACCGACAATATTACAAGTCTCATGTCGGCTGTGAAATACTGGCCCGGGTCAGTGATACAATACAACGGTGGGCATTACCAGTCAAAGAATCATCATCCGTGTCTTTGGTACTAACAGGCTATAGTCAGAAGCAGCATTAGGCTACTGAGAAGACCGTTAGAATACTGAGGCATAGACATAAAACACACATAGACGACTTGTCTGTGTGAGTTTTGTACCTTTCGGCTCACAACAATACGAAACGCACACACAAATAGTCTGTGTATTTCTTAAGGATTTGCAATCTCTGGCATATGTCACAGATTGCAAATCCTTAAGAAAAACCGAATAAATTGTGGTGTTAGTACTAGATAGTACTAGAACTAGCACTGATTTCTAGACTACCATACCCGCAAAGTATCAGACAGACTGTGTCTTAGCTTGCCACTTAGGTAAAGCATTCAAAAAATTAAGGCTATATACCTACTTAGTTAAAAACACATTAAGAAGTAATTAACCCTTATTTCACAGCCGCCCTAAAACTACAACATTAATATAATAAATTAAGTTAATGTATAATTTATACACATTATATATTATAAACATTTTATCATAGTATGGTAATTGTATTTGTATCAAAAGAGGGCGTGATATGACAGGCAAATAGATTACGGTAGCGCACTGTGGCGCAGTGTTTAATGTCCTTGCTTTATATTATACTAGTGGTTAATATCACTCGTTTAGAATAACATGTTATTAAACAAATACGAAATTACCATTATTATACATACTTAAATATACTCACGGCTGAATTCGAAGAAAGTAGTGCATTAAACCCACATTTGGCCAACTACATTTATTAAGTTTCACGTAAAGTGGTGCCTATTGACATCTTCCGCGCCTTTATATAGGATACCTGATCTAGGAATTGATACTAAGGTACTCACGTTCAATTGGAAGCATATGTTTTTATTATTATTGACTGCATAGATGGCGTAGTGGTTTAAGTGTTCGACTCGTCACTCCCAACGCGCCCAGTGTCGTAGCTTCGAATCCCACACGGGACAAAAACTTGTGTGATACACAAATAGTTGTTCTTTGTGTCCGTTGTTTGAGTGTTTGTAAAGTCCCCCGGGACACAGCAATAGTGTATACTTATGGCACAAGAAAAACGTATCTAAAACTAATAACTTGTGACGCAGGTTACCTATGTGTTTGATATTATATTAGTATGATCATTGCTGGATGCCTTTAAAGCGTTCTGATAAAATCATTTAGAACAAGTGCATGGCGAATTAAACGCACGTATGATTGTAGAATGAAGAAGAAATAAACGGGGTCTTCCTTAATTTTATATTAAAATACATAGAATTTTTGCATTGCAAGCAGCGATAGCTCAGTGGGGAGACCAACACACTGCAATACAGAGGGTGTCGGGTTCGAACCCACGTCGCACACCTCTGACTTTCGGAAGTTATATGACATTTCGAAATTATGTGCGTATTAATTGGCAATTATCGCCTGCTCCGTGCCTCGGAGGGCACGTTAAGCCGTTGGTCCCGGCTGCCATGAACATCTATGGCAGTCGTTATTGGGAAAGTCAGTACCCTCTAATATCCTGACATTGTTCTAGTCTTAGGGTATCGTTAGCCTTCGGGTTGCGGAGGTCAGGCGGCAGCCGCTCCGTGTAAAAAGTGATATCCAGTCAAATCGGGTTAGAACAGAAAAGCCGACCCCAAGTGACTTGGGAATAATAAAGGCTAAGAGAGAAGAAGAATTTTTGCATTGTGCAAGAATCTTAGGCACGCCCCTGAATCAAAGGATTATTGACACCACTGAATTTGATATTGTCGTCCATTACTATCTGGTGATAGAATTGGTAATGCCGATTTTAACTTATCTGCACACTAGAGTAGACACTGCAGTATGCAATCTTGGGTTCTCCAGCTGTGAATTTCGTTACATTCTGTCCCATCCGCGGTATTGGTTTCTACACATATTCGGGTAGACAACTGGTTCGGAGCCAGCATTAAGTGGTAAATAAAAATTCTAATTATTGCTCCTATTCCTATATTAATTATAATGTGATTAAAGCGTAGCAAGACTTAAGTCGATAGCAATCCGTAAACACAGCCTTCTAAATGAGCGGCGGTTTCTGTTTTCATAGTATCAAGTGAGTATTGGCTTATCTGTTACCTCAAACAAAAAACGATGTATGCATAAATAAAATTGTCACATTGCAGTAATAAAACCGTTTGATAACCTTAGTACCACCTTGTGAAATTACCAACCATAGATAAATAGCAGTTGACTCGTTATGTTTTTAACTGACCATAAAGTGTAGACGTCTAGAGCATTAAAGTTTGTAATCCGCGCGTTGCCTTGATGCATATTAAGTGCAAGGTGGTGCATTGCCCTGTAGATGTCGTTGGCTACGAGCTAGGTGCTACGTGCTACGGTGCTACGGTCTAAGGTCGTAGGCATTTGACACGCCAGCCATTACAAAGCGTGTTCCATCGATAATAGAGTGATTACGTCAGTTAATTATTTTCTTGTGATTTGCTTTTCAGTTTTGGAAATATGTTTTGATATATATAAAAGATGGGATGGCGATCTTACTATACATGATCTAGCTAAAGCTAATATATATAGTCTGATAACGCAATAAAGCAATCAATCCGAAGGTTTCAGGGAAAGATACATAGATGAGTAGTGCTGGCTATAGAAAGAGAAATGCGGCTATGCGCCTACTAGTGTTGGCCCGCTTGTCTTATTCTGTCAAGCGTGTCAATGTAAACTAGACAGACAATACGAATATGCCAGTTTATGATCGAAGTGACAGTGCTAATCATTTAAAATTTAGCTTTGATAAGTTAGTATCCGCAGAACTATAATAGTAATCGATGGATTGAATTATTTTTTATTTAGGTGTGTTATTAAATACTTCTAATCCCGAAGTTCCCACGATAACGAGTAATTCAAATATCAGATAAACACAGTGAAGGGGTGGTTGGGTTTAGTATTCTTATAACTTCTGTCTCTAGTAGAAACACAGCGCGCAGTATTTCATGCTTGGTGATATCAATTGCTTCATAACTTACGAAATAGCTACAGACACAAAGAACATCCAGTCTTGGAATAACTATCACACACTCAGTTTTGTGTCGTAAAGGAATGCGCAACATAGTGATAACTAGGTAAACACATAATCCATTGTGCCATTCTATCAAAGGAAATGTAAAAAAATGCAATCCGAATACATTCGATTTTTAAAGTTTGATATCTGAATATATAAAAATTTATTCTTAAGTTGAGCATGCAATAAAAATTAAGTTAATCTTAACGCTTTCATTTAAAAGGCATTTTAGTGTACTTTATTTAAAAAATTCTTTTACATCTTATAAAATTAAAATGTCTGCAAATTGACCTACTAATCCTTATAAAACATATATATTTTAATTAATGCTTAACACCTAATTGCCTACAATTTAATTGAAACAAGGAATAATATTAGCATACCTTTGCTCCAATTTACTATAATACTACACTTGTATATTAAATAAAACTTTTTCGTGGAATTAATATTTATATAATAAACTACGTAATGATGATTGTTTCTTTGCCGACTAGCGAATAAATGAAATTAAGAAACACGCAAGTTCCTAGTTTCTAACCTTCAAATATTCATCAATTTCCTGAAATTAATAAATATTTAGTTGAAAAGTAATTTAGTTGCAATTAGTTGTTATCGAGAACGCAAAACAAACTTTTGTATATATAATCAAAATGCAAATAGGAGACTTCTGAGTGCGTGGTGCTTATCCTGCGACCCACATCTGGCAAGGCCGCGACCGAAACCCTACGACACTTGCGCCACCAAAACATCTAATTGTTTATACAAATGAAGGGTTATAAGTAAATTAATAATTTGCGTTTAGAATGAGACCAGGTGTTAATATTACGTTTGCGACTTTATTAACCTATATAAGTACTATATAGTCGCTAAACTCGGCGTGTCGTTTTGAAGAATTCATTTTGCGCTACAGAAAAACAATTGAGGTCAGAAGAAAAGATTTTTATCGGCATTATGTCACGAAATAGTTGTTTCTTTAACGTTCTTGTATGAAAATGTTTGATATTTGGGTGATGGGATGGGGCTTGTTTTTTATAAACAGTTAATGATGTCAAATGTCATTTGTTATCATTGAAGTAATCAACCAATGATAACTTTTTAACAGCAATTCATAAGCCGTTTAGCACAAGTTATGTATCGAAGGCAGATCTTTTATCTCTACGTTCATGTTAAGCTACAGGTACAACATATATATAAAAGTCTTTGTAACTTTTACCGTTTTGATTTTGCTAATAGATATAAGAGTGTGCCTTACCTTAAAAGTTTTGTACGAAGACACAACGTACGAGGCTCCATCTTCCAACTCTTCAAGCCTGTACTTTCTGTCGCCGTCCATGCCGAAAATGAACCGAGCTCCTCTGGGCAGCTCCAGTCGCTCCGACAGTCTGTCCAACAGTCCATCCATAGACGCCAGGTCTCGGCCTGGCTTAAACCGAAATTCGACTCCTGGATGAAATGGGTCACCATTTCGGTAGAAGGTGACCCGTCTGGCCTTCCAATAGTTGAGATTCGCGTATCGTGATGCTGGCTCTGTTCGGTTTGGGCGTGCAGTGGCCTCGGAGCCTTCGGAGACGTCATCGGTGCGTTGCGGTGGTGTGGTCGGGCGGGAGGAGCGCCAGTCACCGGGCTCTCGTTCCTCGTCGGATTGCGGGTGGTCGATGACCGGCGGTGGCTGCGGCGGTGCCGGCTCCGGTGCTGGTGGTGGCTCGGCCTGCCGGCAGGGACGCGAGAGTAGGCGCGGTCGGGGGTGCGGGCGACGCGACATCCCTCGCCCCGGCCCGTCCGCAGACTGGTCGCCGCGCGCCCCGCGCCGCCTACTTTCAATCAACTGATACCACTGTCTATAGCTTCATTCATGAGCTCACCACGTGGTTGATTGATTGGTAGTAGGCGAGATTGACCGCTCACACAGAGATACATACATATAGTACACACAAATACATATATCTAATGATAACTTCGCAATGTTCTTATCTTAACTCTATACCAAATCTATACTACCTATAATTATTAATTTCACAAAGTTATGAAGCATATTATACCTCCATACTGCGCCATTGCATACAATTATGTTCCCAGAACTTAAAATGGTTTAGTAATGGCTAAAATAAGTTACATGCTGCGATAACCGAACGGTTAATGCCCTATCGAGTTTCTATTTCAATGGTCAAGGAGAGGACTTTCATACGGTTAATTGCCATTTCAAATCTCACTTAAGGCTTTAAACCCACAATTCTAACATTAACATTACGTTTATGTTGGATAGTAGTAATAGTATTTTCTAATTTACTTAGTAATTGCCAGTTTGGTGAGCTGGTTTAGCGTGATTTTTGTAAGCTTTTTATTACAATTTGTAAATGTAATCTTAACAGTTTTGTACTAACCTATTCTTGTACTAACCTATTCTTGTACTAATAAAATAAAGAAGTTTTATTACTTGTATATATGTTGCCGGTAATCTCTATAATTTCTAAAGTGTATTTTAAAATAATTTCACATATGAAAGGCTTTGTATGGTACATATTGGAGTTAACATAATATTCTATCACATACACACAATACCTAGATGGTATTGTGTGTATGTGCCCAAACTAAGTAGAGCTTGTACATGACAATGGATAAACATACATATATACTTTATTTTTGTAAATACTTACATATTATACATAGAAACACCCAGACCAAGACAAACATCCATGTCCAAGCACACAAATGTTTGACTTGTGCGGGAATCGAACCCGCGACCTCAGGCGTGGCAGTCGGTTACACTAACCACTACGCCATCGAGGTGACAAATTATTATAATTTACAGCATATTCTACCCCCTAGGCGCGCAAATGAATATTATAATAACAATAATAATAGTATCGGCCTTGTATTTAACTGTCCCACTGCTGGGCACGGGCCTCTTCTCAGCGTGAGAAGGGTTAGGCCATAGCCTACCACGCTGGCACAGTGCGTGTTGGCAGAGTTTACATATCTTTGAGAACAATTAATATTAGTATAATAAAAATTACACGGGTTTAAAAAGTTTTGAATAAAAAGTATGTACTTTAATTATGTAAACTTGTTTTGTGAGCCAAATAAAATAAATAAATAAATACAAATAAATCTGCAACTTAGACACTGTAAAAAGCTTTGTCTCTTATAGATATGTATTCCAATATACAAAGGGTTTAATAACACTCGATTGATATCAATAAGTAACTACTCACATAGCTCTCTAGTATAACGGAGATCATTACACAGCCTTGACTTCGCACTTCTACGCCAACAATGGCTGAATGATTTGTTTTCAACTTAGGTATAACTTAGATGTTCTAAAGATAAGCATTAACGAGCTGTGGCTGCCGTGACTAAGTTACCGTAGTCACGACTATCGACTAACTTAACTTAAGTTATAAGTGGTGAAAATAAATGATTCAACGGTATGTTAGTCATGAGAGAAATTACTTAGTCATATATAATTATAGCGATACGCTGGCTTATCTACGGGGATCTGATTACGCCTTCAGTGTGATTTGAATTTCGTGAAAGTCATTGTTAATTTAATGATTTTATAAGGTGGTGTCTCTGACATGAAAGGAACTCTGACTAGGCTGAATGCGCGATATCTGCCTTAGTTGTAGAATATCCGATCAGCTTTCTATTTACATTTAAAGCGGCTACTGATCATCATTTAAATAGCCGCCGTCTAATTGTAATAATGATTCACTGTTCTGATCATTATTTCAATTTAGAAAGGATAAATTATTATGCTCTATAATTGCTAGTCAATGATTATATTATTTCACTTTACATAAAGTATTTGAAATTAATATCGAATTTATTGTTAAGATATTAGTGTACTAAAAATTACTTTTATATTAAATTTAAACGGTATGATGCAACGTTATGTAACTTATTTTATGACCAGACCATTTTATGTAGAGATAAAAATAATTATGCAATTATTTAATTCCTAATTAAATCTACAATATTTTATTATATGGTTAAAAGTATTAGCTTAGTAAAAAAAATTCTTAGTAATACTTCTGACATAAAACCGCAAATAATTATCAAGATCTACGATATACAGTATATTATCAACAGGTATATCCCTTACGTTAATCGCTATCACATATGAAAAATAATTAATTCCCTAATAATATGCCCTAATATTCATAATTAACACGAACTTTAAAATTCGTTTTAAATCTAATCTTACCGAAGCAGCAGCCGGCATGGACTCTTCAGCAGCCGCCATCGCCAACAAAAAGCCGAAACACAATCACATAAACACTCAACAGCTCAGTTCATTAAACGAAAATTTAAACAAGGGCTCATGAAAACGTAACTCCCGGAAATTGGCTCATATATAATACAAGCTTTTAATTTTAAACGTTCTTAAAACACTTTACGTACTTATTTGAATATTCTAAATGTCTTTTGAATATTTTAAAATTGTTTAAGAAGTTGTTTTTGTTGTGAATGTAGGTGGTAGTCGTCCGGTTATGTTTTGTTAGCGGAACCGAGTGAGGAGAGTGACGGCAGTTCGAATGGGTGGCAACGCCGCCGGCCAGCGGGCAGCGCACCCGTGTGCGGCTAACCAGCGACAACACTTGCCAAATTAATCGATATTCATTTTAGGACACAGCATGTTGCTTTAGTGGAACATTAACTATCATGTGATAGGAATAGGTTTAAATTAGGATGTTGTTACTCAAAAGTGAGTTCTATCTTATATTTCGACAGACATTCTTTAAGGAGATAAACATAGATCGACAGCGATAAACGAAATCAAAAGCACAAGAATTGAAATCAATGTTATTGTGTGTATTTCTCGCTAACACGTAGAACAAATGTGATTGATTTAAATTATGTCTAATCAGTAATATCTTCGAAATCATCATAAATATTCAAGGATTTCACACGATAAGAATGAGATTAATTTTTTAGAATAGATAGTTACTTAGACTGCTGCTTCGTTGCTGCGCATTATGGACCCGACCTTTAATTCGGTAAAAATGGTCTTCTTTTCT
Source organism: Catocala fraxini (assembly GCA_930367265.1). NCBI lineage: Eukaryota > Metazoa > Arthropoda > Insecta > Lepidoptera > Erebidae > Catocala > Catocala fraxini. The sequence goes on along the minus strand of OV884032.1, from coordinate 22,185,231 downwards.
CTCTTAGCCTTTATTATTCCCAAGTCACTTGGGGTCGGCTTTTCTGGTCTAACCGGATTTGACTGGATATCAGTTTTTACAAGGAGCGGCTGCCACCTGACCTCCGCAACCCGAACGCTAACGATACCCTAAGGCTAGACCAGTGTCAGGATATTAGAGGGTACTGACTTTCCCAATAAAGACTGACATAGATATTCATGACAGCCGGGACCGACGGCTTAACGTGCTCTCCGAGGCACGGAGCAGGCGATAATTGTCAACCAATACGTACATAATTTCAAAAAGTTATATAACTTCCGAAAGTCAGAAGTGCGCGGCGTGGGTTCGAACCCGAGACCTTCTGCATTGCAGTCTGTTGGTTTGGTTGGTCGGTAAAAATGGTATTAGATATTATTTATATCAAGAAACTTTAAAATATAGCAGGGATTCTTGAAATGCCATATCCTACCAAAGAGTGATTACATGACTATCGCCAGTTTGCACGACCCTTGTCCGTGGGGCCCGCTATCAAAAGGGCACGTATATAACATACATCTTATGACTTAATGTATTAAAGGATTATAAAAATATTTCGAAACAGGAGCGCAAGATCTAATACAATAAATAACAAGACAATTTCGATCAAGTGGAATTTAAAAAAAAGTACTTAACGGTTGGACTTTTAACTTCACCTATATCCTTGAATTTAAATTCATCCTAACGATTATGATAAGCATTCTTTTCATTTAGAAGTTACTTACTAGTTAATTCAAGAAATTTTGGTACAGTGTATTAATTATGTAATCTGAGAACAGTTACATTCGTCTAAGTGAAACTGTTTCGTCGTGTAGATTTTCCGATTTCTTTTAATTTTAGTTTCATATTATTAAGTATAAGGCAATATACGTAAAAGGACAATGAGGAAAGAAATATAACTGCAATATTGTCGCTCGGCAAAATTCAGCCTGCACTGCCATATTAAGAGACCTTATTGTAAATTTTTGTTGTCATTGTCAAGTTTTAAAGATAACACATATTACCAAAAAAATATGAGGGTGAGAAGTGTTTCTTGACACAAACTGACAACATAGACTTACAATCTCCTGTAAGATGTAAATTATTTTTTCCTTAACTCGCTGCTACCGAGTACAGCAAATCTGCCGCTTACATAGATTTATTTATACGGCAGGTTCGCTGTACTCTTTTCTATTACGATTTTAGATTGTTTTCAGTAATAACAAAATATTAGATTGCCTACCATGATGTTCAAATTGTGGAATGACCAACCAGCCAAATTTCCTTTAGAGACAACATAGGCCTCTTTAAAAGATTTTTCTTGGGCTGTAAGAAAGCTAAAATGCTACATCCCGTGTAAGTGTTATAATTATGGCTGAGGTTACATAACCTACACTTATTATTTTGTGCGTTATAAACTTATTTATCACCTTAGTGATATTATTTAAAATAACATCACGAAGTTTAGAAAAAAACTAAATAAGTACTAAAAAAGCTGTCTAAACACTTACTCGTTACCTTGATGATATAAAGAAATAACATTATAAATAAAACTCATGAGGCTTTCGCAAAACAGAACTTAAATCCTAAAAAAGCAGAACCAACACAAATGTAGCCTCCAGTTAAAGGCACTCCGGTCGCCGCCGGTCAACGGAGCATATTGTTGTAACGTGTTTATGTAGGTTAAGACTATATTTTTTCACCTCTCTCACTTTTCGGTACGTTTCGTATAGTTTTATGAGTCCCAATTACTTTTTATAATTCGTTATTTATGTTTATACGCATAACGTTGGGTAATTAACGACTTTGTGTTACAGTTTTATAATACTTCGCCTGAAAATTTATATGTTATCTTGGGTAAAAGGCAAGGATAGGACTCCAGTTCAATACTGGTAGAAAATAAAATATTTCTATCATTGGTTGCAAGAAAGCAAATGCGTCGTAAAGGTAAAGCCTTGCTTGAGAAAAAGGCACTGTTAAATAAAATGTTATTTGAAACATGTGTTAAGACTGCGCCGAGCGTAGCGACAGCGCTTGTGCGGCGCATATTCTAATCGGCGCGCGGCCGCCATAGTAAAATTGTATGGAGGATTTGAAGTGCTTTTTGATAAATATGTATCTTTATTGTCATCCAATAACTTAAATATTTGGGACGGACAAATTGTAATATAACTATTTTTGTTTCGTTTAAGCTGTAAAATTGGATAGATTTCTACTGTTATAATCTAAAAATCACGTAATACGAGCTCACGTTTTTGCATTTTCCGTGCAAATTGACGTAATTTTGTAGGCGAAAATATTAATTATTTTAAGTTTTTTACACGGAGTAATTGTAAACAAATTCATTGTTATGGTAAATGTATATTTTATATTTGTATTAAACAAAAAGTGTTGATTTTATTCACTTAACTGTGACCGCCTGTTTTGGCACCTTTCGCTCGGCGCATTGTTAAGTACTAACTGCTACATGCGATTTTTATTATCAAATATATGAACTGAAAACTCAAACTGTTTAACTGCCAATTTGCATTAAAATCCGTACCTACTTCAGTTTGTGTGTGATTGAGGAGAAAACATCTAAGTATTAATTTATATGATTATCAAAATCATATTAGTTAACAATTAGCTTTTAGCCACGGCTTCTCATCCTTATTTCTAAAGAGCTATTCCACAGGAACAATATATTCTTGGTAAACAATTGTAGTCTCTCTATGTTAATCATTTGCCTATGCATAAACTATAGCAATACAAACTTATTTCGTCATTCCGTTACTGCATGAAAAAGGAGAAGACTGTGCTCTTTGATTAAATAAAAAAGAAAGATAATATTTTATGTCTCGCTCGTTCACCCGTTCTTGTTAAAAAATCAATACGGTAAAATTAAACTATTAGAAAAGATAAATTGTTAGGCGGGGCCGAAGAGTGCCTTTCTCTCAGCTTATGCTACGACAACGGAAAGTTGCAGCGCTGGTTTTCGATCAAATCTCTAGTATATATTTTTTTATATATACAATGTATTAAGTATAGTACTGAATACATACCTATATCTCTCCAACATCATCCGCCTCCCGACCAATTTAAAAAAGTAGGAGGTTCTTAATTGGAATGTGTGCTTTTATTTAACATTGCGGTTATTTCTCTACCCAACAAATTAACTTCTTTTTTAATTTGATTTTACTTTTTATATGTAATTATTGAAATTTTTCTATTGCTTGTAATAAAAACATCACTGACATCATTATATTTAACAAGACAGTCAACAAACACTTTTAAGTGGAAGATATCGAGAACCGAGAGTTGCTTCATCACATAATGGCACGAGCCAGACTCACACTTGGCTAGTTTAAAAACGAATGTTCTTACGGGTCCTTCTCCAGCAAAATGAACCTCTTAGTATTTTAAACAATCTGTTAAAATTGTTGTCGTAATACCTAACACTTATTCTGTGATCAATTTCAGCCGACAAAGGTAGAACAATAGACAAACCGCATAATCTTAAAAATTGACGCTTAGACGAATTTAGAGAAGCTACCGCTTCACTAAGAAACTCTAAACAAAACATTAATAATCCGTTAATATAATTAATTAAGTAATTTTATGCGTGCCTAGTCAGAATGTACACTGCTTTAAATCTGGTGGAGGCCAACCATGGAACACGAGTATGTGTGATCTACAATAAATTTTTGGAGGCTGGGTGCTCGTTCCTTGTGTCCGTAATTCAAATGTATTTATGTCCTCCACGGCCGCGGCATCGACAATTATCTCTATTGTGGCAGTACGGTAAAATTTAAGCAGAAACAACCGGTTTCCACTCTCAACTATGCTGGCATATCTTACTTGTTTCACGAATCTCTAAGCAGAGACAAATTATTTCCACTTTCTACTACCCTTATGATTCCCTTGCTTATTCTCATCATATTCTTCAACGACGTTCGCCAGTCTTTAACAAGTGAGAATCGGCCATGAATTGCCGTAAATCTTAGAGTTCGAAAAAATGGTTTAAGTAATATGGAAAAGTCACGTGATACCACGTGACCAGTGATCAGAGGTCAAAGGTCATAGTAATTTCGGGGGTATATCGACTATGCTGAGTCGAATGGCGTTAACCGCGAGTCTCTAGCTCTTACGGTTCTTGAGTTGAAATTTGTATAACAGACAGATGGACGGACGGACGGACAAATCCGTTGTATAAGAGATTTTTTAAACTCTAAAAAATAAAGGAATTACTTATTATGCGCTCATTAGGTCAGTAAATACTATAATGTTAGGTCAATTATAAGAATAAACATCTAGAATTTTTCAAGCTCACAGAATTTGCATACACAATGGGATCATTAAGTTCTCGCGTGATATGATCCATGTATGTTTCGCAAACAAAGTTAAAACAGGCCGCATATACAACATACGTATATAAATTATAATATTATTGTTATAATTAATACAGAGCTATAAAAACTTTTATTGTATTTCTGTGTTATATAGCTTTTTAGAACTATAACGCCGTAAAACTATGAATATAAATTATATAGTATAACATGTGTCGTGTTACAGCAAATATATATTTTTTAATATGTTCATTTTTGTTTTTAACCTATTGAGTCGCAGCGGCACAGCTGTGGCCAGACAATAGATTATTAATCATGTCTTATATTCTTGGACTTGATTAAAAAGACAACTCCTGCTCTCGAAATAACTCCTATGTCACGAGGGACTTAACAAATATTCAAACAATTGACACAAAGAACATCCATATTTGGAAGTAACCTTTATGTATCAGAAAAACATCTGTCCCGTGTAGGAAACACTCAGTGCAGTGACCGGGACAAGGCGATCACTTAAAGCTTACACTACGAAGCCATTTTGCTTATAGTAATGAAATAATTACTATCGAGTGGCCTCAATGTTATTTTATTATTGCACCAATATTTATTTTAAGCGTATGCACATTTACTCTACTGGCGCAATACATATTTATTGAGTAGAAAAATAGCCTGAAACACAGGTGTAAACCTAGTTCAGGCAATTAATTTGTAAAACCTAGATCGTAAACTAAAATGAACCTATACCGGCTTGTTAAACTATAATTATGTTAAGTAGTAGTAAGTACTAGTATTTATTAGATTATAAAGTATCATAGTGTAATATTATTCAGCTATAAATGTATCCAATGAAATGTAAATTATTATTATGGAATAAATATTATTATTATTATGATTATTATTATTATTATCTGTGCAGTCAAACATCTGTCTTGTTATTAATACTGTTACTGTTTTATTATTAATCTTTAAATGCTTGCCTGTTTTTAGAAGGCAATTTCATTAGCGTAAATTATTATTTGTTGGTCGCGTTAGGAAAACAGTCACACATGACTTGGTTATATTTGACTAAATAGCTATCAGCTTATTTGAGATCGCTGAAACTTATGGCGACTCATTGAGATAGTAAGAAACTATATACATACGGTGAAGTACTATTTTCTGCAGAAAACTACATCCTAGAAATACACATTAAATCGACGCATAACCAAAACGCATTTTGTCGCTTTTTAACTACTCGATCAACATCTACGTAAGAAATGAAAGATTAAATTTTGCTGAATACTCAATTTGAGAAATACTTTCCTGCCTTGTCAATTCGTGACCGACCAATTTTAGATCAGAGTCTGAGCTTGTGACAGATCTTTTGTCAAATGATAGCTAGTTCTAAATATTTATGTTCTTTTCGTAACAAATACACCTGTAATTATTATTTTATTTTATCCAGAAAGCTGCAATCATTGTAGCTAAATATGGATATCAGCCTAGCGTATAACACTGAAAATATCCATTTATTGCTCACGGTATACATGCTAATTTTGTAGTTAGGGTCAACCCTTATTCTTATGTCTGTTTGTTTGCTGTCATTGACGTTTATGACAATAAAGGGTCTGAGACTGACGGCTTCGCATATTTTCCAAGGCACCAGACTGCTAACCGTACTACCTGATATTGAATCGAAAATTTGATAATTTCTCATTCGGTGAACCTATTAACAATTTGTTCAGCCATATTAATGAAATCTACAGTTAGCCTTCAAAATTGATTAATACTTATTTTATTACACTTGCACGTTACAATGTGCAGTCAGTACATAATCGTACGTAAATATAATCGTGTCGGCACCTTTCTAATGTTTAACTTTTTTAATGACCATTTGCTTTAACTGGGAAACAAACAAGCGCTTATTAAGTCCAATTACTATTAAACTCGGTTTGTACTTGACCTGAATATTACATGGCTTTTTGTTACAAAACAAGGCATTTTTGGCATTTCCTGTAGCTGGTGTAGCAGCCTCTACGTTGCGTCGTAGCGAGCTACGGCGTAGCAAATTACCTTACTTGCTACATCAGGTGGAATAAAGCCGCCACAAAAATGCCGACGAGAAAACCATCTTAGGTATTTTGCAAAAGGCTTATGAAAAATTAAAAGAATAAGCAACATTCAACCACAAAACAGTTACTTAGGGTCTCTTTTCTTTATTAAAGATGCTTACGTTTGACAATAATTTCATTTGCTGTTGCGCGATGATAAAGTCGACAATGGTTCCATTGTCGACTCGTGCGCCTAAAAAGTAGTACATTCTCATTTTTCACTAGGGCGAGCTTATTGCCGTCTAGGGGTAGAAAATGCCAATATCGGTCTGCCCAATCCGGGGTTTAAACCAAAAATCCATGCACAGCAATCGCATTTATAATGTCCAGGCGATGCATTTCAATCTATGTGATTAAATTCATGAATACTACATAAGAGGGGCGTTCAATGTATTCTCGGTATCGGGGAGATATACTAATGATGAGGGTAATTAAATTATCTCATTATTTAAAGACATTCATTGAGGGTATAAATATAAAATTTTATTTAATTGTCACCATTAGTATTCAAGATATCATTACGAAAAGGCAACAACGACGACCGATGCGACAATGTTGAAAAAAATCGAGCATCGCGCTGTGATAAAATTCCTTACAAAACAAGGAAAGACTCAAAAAGTTATTCACAAAGAAATGGTGGCTGTTTGCCATGATTCTGCTCCTTCATTATCTACTATTTAAAAGTGGTCTAGTGAATTTAGACGGGGTAGAAAGAGTATTGAAGACGACCCCCGTGGTTTTGGTATTCTTAGGGTATCTTACTGATTGAGTACACAAAAAAGGGTCAAAATGTTACTGCCGCATCTTACGCAAACACCCTACATATATAATTTAAAGGAGGCAGTAGAAGAAAAAAGACTTGGATAATTGACCGCAGGTGTCTTGCTTCTTCACGACGACGCGCCGGTACACACAGGGCGCGTTGATAAGGCTGCTGTGCGGGAATGCAGATTTGAAGAAATCAATCATCCACCCTACAGCCCAGACCTGGCCCCTAGTGATTACTTTCTGTTCCCAAACCTTAAGAAAGATGTTCGAGGTAAACGTTTTTTCAACGATGAATAGTTGAAGGCGGTAATTAATGAACACAAGGAAGAAAAATATTTTTTGTATTGAATTTACTTTTTCGCTTTCATAAGTGTATTGAGATGATAGGGGACTACATTAAAAAATAATATTTTTCAGAAGTTTCTGCTTATTCTTTTATGCCTATACCGAGAATTGATTGAACTCTCCTCGTAGTTACATAGCAAAGTCTACAAAATAATATTTATATTATCGCAGCGGTTATATTGCAATTATTAATTTCATACACTTTTCGAAAGTGGTCCAATTTTCCGTAATTATTATTTGGGACACAGTCCGGTAATAATACATTGTGTAATAGTAAATAAGATATCGTGTCAGATTGTAACGATAACAAGCCTTCTTTATGGAGGGCAACACGCACTGATATTTTGCCGCAATTGTTTTCCGTATTTCTTTTTGTCATAAGTAGGCATACTAACTTTGTAATAAGTTCATCAGGAAATAAGGTCTTGGTCAAAGAAAGATTGAGTAAGCATTGTCAAAAAAAACTAGTAAAACAAAGACGTATTGAAAGTGGATCTGGAGTAATGGATCCTTGTTTCAAATATGTACATATGTGTAACAATTAAAATAAAACATTAATATTTGTCTTAATTATGCAATAAAATACATTACGTATTGAGGTGTAAAGGGAATACGGATCATATCCTTCTCTTGTGTCCCTGCCTTATGAAAGGTCATTCGCGTCGTAGCTCAAGTCTCCAGGTAAAGCGCGCTAGTGACAGGGAATGTACAATTTGGGATAACTTTATACACTATTTACATTAATATTTTCTTTATAAAGAGCTTATGTATAATTGTATATCTATACGTTTACATATCTGTTACATAGGTAAAATATGTTTGTCACAAAAGTGCACACTTATCATTCGAAAGCTCACAAATTTATTATGTGGAATGGGTACTACCTATTGGATGCATTAACAAGTATTAAATAAAATGATTTGCCAAAGATTTAAAAGTGCAGGGACATATCAATAACCATAGTTCATAAACAAACCAAACAATCATTATATAAGCTTAGAAACGCTTTTTACTTTTATGAAATTAGTTAGTAAATACATATATCCTTTTGTCGAACTCTATTTTTCTATCAATAACAATCCATCACTTCATTGGTTTCCACACATAATTATTATCACTTTACATAACACCGATATCAACCGACACAGCCAATAACGTATGTCCATTTCCTATTCTATGCGCAAGGGAAAACCAACCCCAGCACTTTAAATTTAAAGTCAGTTTTCGTTTAAATGTTTTATTAGTGACAAGTACCGGGTGACACCAGTGTCATAATATTGGGCATCCGTTCGGTGATTGGTCGTATATCAGGTAGATAAAGGTAACGCCTGCTAGGAGAGGCACGCCCAATAGATCGGAGGAGGTCGGAGGATGGAACTCAGGTTGCTAGGCAACGCTGTTTGTTTTAAGTAGTGAGGAAATTGATTATAAAGCTAATGTTCGTGGTGGTTGCAGGCGAAAGAGGTGATTTTGTTTGTTAATTTTACACGTTTTTCCTTATCAATGAGCCGTAGCCTCCCGGGGGCTAAGCAGAAGTATTTAATATAAAAATTACGCCATATTTAATTCCAACATTGTTCTATATTTGCCAACGTTAAGAGAAGCCTAAAGACATCTTTATAATAATATACATAGGTAAATGGAATGGTAATAGCGTTGTACATAATTGCATATTATATTCGAATGTATTGATACTCTATACATAATGCGCACGCTGCATCCTTGACCATGCAAAAAAGATACTGCGTCTAAGATAACTGCACCTATTTGAATAAGCGTGTATATAATTTTACTTCTCTGTTTGAATAACATTCTAATGCAAATATTCGCAGGGCTGTGTAATTTTAATTCCTGTTAGAACTGAACCGAGTACTGCACTGTACATAATTATAGTAGACAATAATCACGTAAACATCTGCGCGAATAAGCAGTGTCTATATTTCACCACATTGCGACAATAAAGGGGGCTTCTAAACGGACATTATTTTCAACATTATATGGCAGCTATACATAGGTATACCTATTCACCGGCAATGATAGCAATATTACAGAATACTCGAATCTAAGAGTATTTTGTTTGGAATGCCAAATGCATTTAATTGTTTCGCGCAAGTCGGGCTATAAATGAAATTATTGCAGCCACATATTGCAGTAAAATATTTCACGTTTAGAAACCTCATAAATGCAACCGATTTTAGCTTGTAACTTCTTTACCGAAAGAAGGTCTCTATTACACAACAATAGCTAATATTACACAACCAAAAAATTACAGACTCCAGATCGCATTAATCAATTTGAGTAAAACAAGCAAATCATTGTAGGCAATTTAATCGATTCGAGGTATTACTAAGTAGTTTTCTAATTAGCTCAAGGTGAAGGGACACGATAAGAAAATTTACTGCGTACTAGTAAGGAGGTTGACCTACTAAATGTTTACGAAATCGTGATTGGGGTGAAAGCATGTAGCAAGTGCCGGCCTTTTTTAAACTAGTCAATGTTTTATGGTCTTATTGTAAACGCAGGTTTGAGTTAGTCTCATAATTAAAATTGGTCTGGGTCTAAATCTTTCTGAAAAATAGTGATAGTACCTATATTTTACGAAGTAGGCAGATAGATATATTTTGTAACATTTTGTGTTATAAAGATGAATCGAACCAGTAACAATCGATCATTCTAGCAATACTTAAATTTTTGCGCTGTCCCTGTAATCTTACTTGTCATCTAAAGAAATATCAATTAACATAAAATGTAGTAGGTACCTAGTTGAAATAATTATTTTTACTATTTCATTAAAGCAAGAATATAAGCTATACAAATTAGTGTGTCTCTGTGTCGCAGCGGTAATAAGTACAACTTGTGCTTGGTTCGTTGACTGGATCGGGCAGCATCTGCAATGATGGACTATGCCTAGTAGACGGGAATAATTTTAACAAATATTACAAAGGACCTAAAAACTGAAGATGGAGAAATGTAGATATGGTTCTGAATACAAAATTAATGATTGCATGTTTGTGATTTAGGCTCAAGATAAATAGGATTCGTAGATTCTATTAAAAAGTTTAAGATTTAGCAAGACAGTGTATGGAAATAAGCCCAGTACCTAAATGATAATGGCTAGTAAAAGGTAGCGTAGGTGTTCTATAACGTCAAATCAAAACATAAGTAGGTACTTGTTTCAGTCTGCGTTTTAAATTATTAAATTAACATCGATTAAAATTATCTATACAAATAAAAAAATTAAAGTGTCTGTTAGTTATGTCAAAATAACAGTTTTTTAGTAAATGCATATGAAAATATACAAGTAGCTATGGTACTTATATCTAAAAATCAATGTTAAAAGTTTTTGTCTGTCTGTTTTCCCCGACTAACATCTGAAACAAGTTTATCGATGTTGACTGGACTTTCACTGGCAGATAGCTGATGTTATAAGAAGGAAACTTAGGCTACTTTATTTTAGAAAAATCTCTGCCTACTGGACAAACCCTTTTTTGTTAAATTCCACGCGGACGAAATCGCGTGTAACAGCTAGTTTTAAATAATTCTTATGTAGATAGAACTTACCTACTTACGAAGTAATTCGTATTTAGTTTTATCGTGTTTACCTAATCAATATTAGATCTGAACACAGATTAACTATTAAACCTAAATGAAAGTAAATAGGTACTACTTACATACCTACGTGGACCCAGCTTTATAAAAGGTTAAGCCTGATTTTATCATTTAGTTCATTGTAAATAGTTAGTGCGTGCTAAGAGCAGGGATATTAAACTACTTTTAACTACCGTTACCTAATTTTTGTGTTAAGTGGTCGTATTTCATCATTAATTGAGTACCAACATTTTTCATCATTATTTGAGTGTACCTATATAGAGTGAAACTACTTCTGAAATCTAAACAGATTATGTCGTTCGCTGTACATTTCTACCAATAAATGCATTTCATCTCCTAAATATGGGTTAGGTTAGGGTTAAATGACTGACACAGGTAATGACTGGCCACGGTTGTTTTGGCCAGTTCCTGTGTCGTATACGCCGGCAAGAGACGCCCGGTTGTCACCACTGCGGCGACTACCGCGACGTTGTTGTGGACACGGCGCTGCACACTTTGGCGGATTGCCCCGCTTGGGCATTGCAGCGCCGTGAGTTGATCGCGGCAGTCGGATTGGTTGCCCTCTCGCTCCCGGCCGTAGCTCAGTCTATGGTCCGGAGTGAGAGGTCGTGGAACGCCGTCGCGTCCTTTTGTGAGGAAGTCATTTCCATCAAGGAGGCGACGGAGCGGGTAAGGCAGCGTTTAAACCCTCTCCCCAACCGCAGAGCCGGGCGCCGAAGGGCGCGAGATGACCTCCAGCCACCCTGAGGTTTAACCTGGGGGTGGTGGGCTTTGTGGGCCTGCCCGCCATCCGTTCAGCACCAGGTCCGAGAGGCAGCGTGCGTGTTCCCACGTGCGCCTCTATGTTGAGTCCGTCTTCCCTCTAGGGGGGAGACAGTAGGGTTTAAATTGAGAAGTGCCTAGGGTAGGTCTCTGGCTAGCACAATCAAAATCAGTTACTAGGTTGTGTCTATAGCATTGGATACAGGCATGAATGTTTGAAATATCTATTGTACTACTCTTTAAGAGTGCTTGTTTAAGTGACGGAAGGTCTGAAACATTTGTTTATAATATTTGTCTTTCTCTCCGTTTATACTGGCATTATACTAAAACCACTGAACTGACTCTGATGCAGTTTCATACTTTGATTGCAATAGGGATAATTGTCTTTACTGTTAAACTGTAATAGCTGCTTACTGTTAGATTGTTTACCTGCTAAATAAGATAATTGGAAGTAAATATAAGATGTTTATTAAAGTTTCTTAAGATTAAGATAAAAAGCAAATTTTAGAATAAGTTACATGTCGTAATTCAACATAGGAAAATGTAAATGTAACATATTTCTAAATAACTGAAGAAGTATTTGCGACGCATGAAGGCCAGGCAATAGAAGATCCTTTTAAAAATAAGTAACATCTTCCCGTAGGTACCTCAGATGGCACTGAAATCTGTCGGTCCCAGTTGTGAAGAGAGTCAAATAGAGAAGACAACTCCCTCAAAATATTCTTGAGTCATGCCGCCTCTCCAGCGACTCCTCAAAAATGTGTCTTACCGCTACGATTGTGGCGTGCCCATACCTATAACACATAGCATATCCGACAATGAAAATTTATTGTCAATCAAATGCTTATCTCTCTCGTTCCAAAAAATAAGTATTTGTCTATCACCTACAGTGGTGTAGGTAGGTAAATATAAAAAGTCAGTTCATATAACCCACCAAATATGCAAGAAAAATAAGGGCGCACGATACATTCGTGACAAAATAGCGTGAACCTAAATCTGGCGCCCTTCACACTTAAATAACATCTAACTAGAAACAATAGAGTTCATTTTTCTATGTACTTTTTGTAAGAAAAGGAGCATATTATTGTATTTCGTAGAAACAATGGCTAGACGAAGTAAACGTTGCCGTATGACGTTTGGCCTACTTTGTCAGAGATTTATCGACTATGACGAAAAGTGATTTCTTTTGTGTTTGCTCGGTAATTATAAGTCTAGACGGCACAAGTACTATAATTATTTACCATGTAGGTAGATTTTTGCGATGACTCCGTTCGTGGCTTATGGCGGGAACAAAAGTGGTCATATGTTCCACCAGACCGCCTTTGTTGCCGCTAAAAGCTAGGACATAAATATAGGTAGCAACTTATGAATTAATTCCGAATTCATTTGAACCGATTTAAGGACTGGGAGTAAATTGCCTGTCATGTCTGAGTATATTATTTAATTTTAGGTAAGTATGTGTGATTATACTTAAGGGTCATAATATTATGACGCATAGGTACGAGGTTTGAAAACAACATTATAATTAATTGCTTTTTAAAATAAAAGGTCCTGTCCTTTATTATACTTAGCTGAAGAGCTTTTTTTATTTTTGTATGTATGCTCTAGTATCTATCTATGTTAATTTCGGATTGTGCATTTAAATAATGTCCTCCAGACCGAATTTTGGTCACGGTGGTTAATCTTAACGAAGCCTGCCACCTGCGCAGGAGATATTATAGTGCACAAGTGTGTGCGCCAAGACAAGTGCACACTCTGTTCCCTAACACTCATGATCCGATGGGATGACGATAATCCGACACGACTAGAGAAAGATCAAGCGCAGGATCGACGGCTTTACGTGCTTTACGAGGCAGGTAAAAGTCTATCACTGCCAACTTCCTAACTCCGGACTGCTATTGAGATTTCCTAACAGAAAATCTCAATAACTTTTTTGATGGGATTCGAACGATTCGAACCCGAGAGCTCACGCATAGCAGTCGCATTCACTACCGCTGCGCCCCAGGGACAGTACGGAGACACTTCAATAATTTAGCCTACGTTACATAGTTAGCCTGAGATTTATATATTTATATTGTTTAGGAGACTATTTAAAGCCTATTTGCGGATGAATCAATCCAGAAGTTTATCGATTTAAGGAAATCTTAAATAAAAATATTGGCTCCGGCTTTTGATCTTGCAGGTATGATACGTTATATCGTACACAATAAACATTTACTATATGTAATACAGTTACACTAAAATTACTTAGGTCTGGTGTCTCTGTGATAAGAGACTATTTATAAGGGTCTGAACCTAAAACAAAGGCTTTATAAGAATATTTTCTTTTGCTTATTTGTCTAAGTCCTTAGTTCCCAAAGTGGTCCAGGTAGACCCCAGGGTCCACGGGAGACTAGACGGGGGTCTACATTGGCGTTACAAAAAAATGGGAGTTCACAATTCGTACGCATACGGGGGTCCTCGAAAATGTATTTGCTTTCGATAGTGAAGAACTAAAATGTTAGCTTGACTTCACCTATCAATGTAGGCAGGTAATATTTTAAGAAGCTCAGCGACTGTTACTTGTAAAAACTTGCATATTCGATATTCAGTACAACGTGTCGATACTTGCACAGCGCCGCCGCTGCCGCCGCGCCGCCGCCGCCATCCGCAACACTTGTTCAGACGTACACAGGGACGAAATAAGACTTGTGGTGTGTGTGTTTGCAATCTTGTATGAACTTGTTTGATTCTTCACCAATATAAATACGAATGCCAAGGATAAACGTTGTACTCATATTTTTCCGGAATTTCGAAACGAAAAGTAAAGTAAATTGAATCGATGTGTGTTTGCCAGTGTCAGAAAAAATAAGTATTTACCTGCCTATTTGTTATACATACTTTTATTTTATGTTGTAATAAGTATACCACAAGTTCAATCTTAGCTTGGGTACCAGTGTTTAACAAGTGGACTGTAAAATTATTTGTTTACTTTTATGTGTTCAAATGACTGTATCTTTTAATGCCAATAAACGTTATTATTATTATTTGTAATGTTTGCGTGTGGTAGGTACATATTAAAAATTAAATACTGAACAGAGTCATTATTAGATACTTCCATAAAAGAACAGAGAGCCGAGAAAGGTTGAACTTTTTGTCCTTGCTTTATAAGTAATTTATTTTTACCCGACTTTGTGGTGGTTCACTAAAGGAGAGATATATTATGATTGACCTGCATGATTAAATATAAATATTTCAGTAAATATTTCAGGTTCCTAATGCTAAATAACTTCATTAAATATATTTTTATAAATTGTACGCGTCTTTACGTACCCGTAACGTGCATCAAAGTAATAAATAAATAATTAAAATCGTAGAGTTTGATATCAAAATATTATTTAAAAGTATTTTCTATCGAATTTACAGAAATATATCAAAATATATTTATGAAAAAATGTTTCACATTACTTTAAAATCGGTTCAGCTATATTCATAAAACTCTATTATGGATTAAGATCCATAATAGAGTTTTATGAAGCGATTTATTGCTTTTAATAATTAGAATCAGTTTGCCGTCGGTACTTTGTTTATTTCATTGCAATAATTAATTAGGTAATTTTATTCTGTTAAAATAGACATATCTTGTTGAGTAAGACCGTCGTATGATTACTAAAACAAAGTTTTTTTTATTTACAGGTAGATACTGATACGAAACATGGCTGAATCGAAGAAGAAATGTCGACAGTATAGTGTTGATTATTTAAAATTTGGTTTTCTTCCATCAAAGGCAGACAAGCCATTGCCCATATGCCTTTTATACAACAAAGTTTTGAGCAATGACTCTGTGAAACCATCGAAGCTCGAAGATCATCTAAGGTGTCGTCCTGATAAAACAGGTAAAGATTTGAAATATTTTCAAGCGTTGAAGGAAAAATATGAAAAGAGACCCACCGTGCACAGTATATTCGCTTTAACATCTGAAAGTAACGATGATGGCTTGTGTGCATCTTACAATATCTCATTACTTATAGCGAAATATGGAAAACCGCATACCATTGGAGAACAATTAATTTTACCCGCTGTAGATGAGGTTTTAAAAACTGTTCTGCACAAATCTCCATTTGACATACTCAAAATAATAGGTAACTGCAATTCACTGTGTCATCCACCGACATCACCTAGAAGCGAAAATTTTTAGTGATAGATTGCACCAATAGCTTTAATTTGTGATTAATGCACTTAACAATATAAGAAGTAATTAAGTATAACAATATGAAAATGATGAACACTTCCAACGATTGCTCTGACATAGATACTGAAGTACGCTGGTTGTCGAAAGGTGCAATCTAACAAGATTTTACTCACTCTTTGAATCAGTTTTAGAGTTTCTGGAAAGTAAAGACCCAGTTTTAAAAGAAAACCTGATCAGTTTGAAAGCAGACATTGCGTATTTGACAGATTGTTCAAAAAATTAAATGACTTTAACTTACAATTACAAGGCGACAGACTCTATTTAATAAAAACAAAAGGTGTAATTTCAGCTTTCTTGGAAAATTGAAATTTATGAAGGAAATTAGTCGGCGCGAATTTACCCAGTTTTCAAACTTGACACCGGATATTCAGAAATACGTTCAACATTTAATAGCCCTGCATGATGACTTTAAAATCAGATTTGAAGATATTCTGATGATGGAAATACCACCATGGATCATAAATCCATTTGATGAAACGGAAGTGGAGAATGTGATATTACAAGAGGAGCTACTCGAGCTTAGCACTAATGAGGAGCTGAAGGTGAAATTTAAAAGAGGGTATCAAATATTTTGGCTGCCGGCAGAAATATCCGAAAAATATCCTGGACTGTGGGGAATTGCGAGGAAGCTCTTGATAGCGTTTTCCTCGTCATATCTCGTCGGAAAAAGTTTTAGTGTCGTTACAAACCTTTTAACAAAAAAAGGGGGCAGATTGAATATCACGGAACGGGGAGATTGGTTACTCCTAACAAAACTGAAGCCAAATATTAATTATTTGCTGTCAATCTGTCAAGAACATCCCTCCCATTAAAATTATGACTATTTTGTGATTGTCATCGTAGAAGTTACGTTACGTTATTAATGTTTAATTTTAATTATATTACGTCTGTTATCATATAACAATAATAATAATTAGTAGTGTAATAATTACATATTTGAATAAATACAAGGCAAAAAAATATAAGTACCTACTATTTTTCTTTTTCTTTTTACCACTACGAACGGGGAGTTTTCTAAATGAAATAAGTGAAAATTGATTGGTTCCTTGTGCTGTGAGTAAATGTCAAAAAAGTAAAGTTGGATGGAATCACTTTTTGATTGGCCAGCTTTACTTTTTTGACATCCACTCGCAACACAATCAATTAATTAATTATCCAATCAATTCTCACTTTTTTTTTCGAAAACTTTTAATTCGTGGTTGGAACTCAGCCGCAACGCAAATTTCCATAGTTAGATCTAATCTTCACATTTTTTGTCGAGTTTTGGGAATATGGTAGAAATGTAGCTAAAGGGGGTCCACCGGAACCAGCTAAATTTTGAAAGTGGTCTATGAGAAAAAAGTCTGGGAACCTCTGATCTAAGTCAATAAATTAAATAAATAAATTAAAATGTATTTATTATTATAATTACAATATAAATAAAAAAAAAATAATATATAATTTTGTAAGTGGTACTATGTGCTGTAAGTCTATGCAAATGAAATTACAGACAAAAACTAATTGACAATACAGACTTGTAATTTAGCTGATAGTGTCTTTACTATCTTCCCAAAATAAACAGCCAACATTCATTACCTTATGCATAAAAATAAACAGGCCTGATTAAATTTTAGAAGACTTAGAGCAAATACGGATCTACGTTAGAATACAAATACATTAATTTATGGTGTTCTTTGTGCCCCTTGCACGTTTGTAAAGTCCGCCGCGACACAAAAAATGCACCCAGTGCGGGAGTTGCCATGTATTGTGCACATAACTCATATTTCAAAGGCCATAACTTTCTTTTATATGCTAGGCCTACATATTATTTTAACAGGTTCCCTGTCTAATGAATCACATAGTTATGATATATAACAATAGATTTTCTATTGCGTCTATCACGGGACAGCAAAACGGTTAAGTATCGGTTATGGGAATTGAAAGCGAATATTTAAAAAAATCATACATGAGTGTGTTTTGTTCCACTCTGTGAAGAGCAGAACAAACATATGTCTATCTTTCTCTTTATTACAAAAGTAAACAACATATTAAAAATGGCTTCCATTTTATTAATAAAAATAAAATAAATATATATTAGGTATCTAAATATCAATCAACTTGTCATGTTCTTTTCTTCTTTTTCTTTTTGGGTACCTCTGTTAGTTCAATCAACTTCTTCTGTTCTTTTCTTCTTTTTCTTTTTAGGTTCCTCTGTTAGTTCATCTACAGAGTCGCCTAGCGGCTTATCCGATAAATCCTTGTCTAATTTTTTACTTTTCTTCTTCTTGCTAACTGGTTCAGATTCTATTTGAGGTTCTTGTATTTCATGGTCTTCTACATCCTTCTTTCGCTTTTTCTTCTTTTTAGATATGTCTCCATTTTCTATGTTACTTAGAGATATATCTTCTGTATTAACTTCACTGACAATTTCTTTATGTTTATCTTTCTTTTTTTTCTTTTTAGGCACCTCTTCTACAACTAATTCATTTAAATTATCAGCAATATTTTCAAGCATTTGATCAATTTCATCGTTTTTACGCTTCTTTTTCTTTTTATTCAGTGCGTCGTTAATGTCTTCAGTATTGTCAACTATGTTCTCTGCACCAACGTTTGTATCTTCAATGTAATTTTGATGTTGGTCTTTATTTCTTTTCTTCTTTGATTTAGGTTTTAGTTCACTTTCCAAATCATCTTGTTGACTCATAGTATCATCACGAATTGTATTTTCATCAGCTTTGTCTTCTTCTTTATGTTTCTTATTTTTAGATTTACCTTCTTTTGCCAAATTTGCTTGCGCTTTCGCCAGATCTTTTTGGTCTCTATCGAGTACAGCCAAAAAGAAGCCTGTCGTCAGATCAGACTCGGGTCTCGCATACATACACCTGGTGCCCATACTACCATACATGCCTGAACCAAAGTTGTTCCATTGACCCTTAAGTAAT
This sequence comes from Catocala fraxini, assembly GCA_930367265.1. Classification (NCBI taxonomy): domain Eukaryota; kingdom Metazoa; phylum Arthropoda; class Insecta; order Lepidoptera; family Erebidae; genus Catocala; species Catocala fraxini. Next base: position 22,166,189 of record OV884032.1, on the reverse strand, counting down.
TCATTGACATCTTGGACCCTCCATTTGGCCCTTGATGTCTTTACAACATTAGTGATGACTCTCTCATTTTCTTCAGGAAATATAGAACAAGTACTGTAAACAATTCTTTTAACTTTTGGATAAGCATTCATGGCGTGTTTCAAAAACTTCTCTTGCAATGATGTCAATTTTGCTAGTCTAGAACTTTCTATGTAGCTATGCACACAGAACTCCATGCCTGTTAAAGAAATAGGTGCCATTTTAGTAAGAATTACTCAATCAAAACCTGTTTATTTAGCATAGAATACAATTTGAAATTATAAAACTACTATATTATACGGATTTTATTGCGTTGTATATTTCAAAAACACTGTTATTACATTATTTTGGAGCTATTAAACTAATACTGTTAAACTATACTACTATTTTTACAATAAACAATGAGCTAAAAGCCGTATATAGTTGTTAAACAGGTACCCTGTCCGATGAATGTAATATTGTGGTTAACTAAAGAATCATCAAATGTAGCAAGCTAAAATGATTGATATATTATGTACCTGATCCTGAACAACTGGGATCTAAAAGAATATACTCCACATCATCCATATCGCCTCTCTTGATCTCCAAAGCATCTTTATGTATAGTTTCCACACATGTGGAGCTGGTCTTATTCACAAAATCACATAAGGTTTCATATCTGGTCTGATTTCGCTCCACTGCATATACTCTGCCCTGTAAATAAAATTAAGACGATAAGCAATTTGTTAATTGTATTTAGGATGGTAGCAAATGGAAATCCGTAGTCTCTGCCTACCCCTCTGGGAAACAGGCGTGAATCAATGTATGTATGTATTTAGACATTATTACAATCTTCGATATATCATCAAAGTAACAATACAAATGAGGCTGGTTCGGTGGTTCAGCAGTAGTAAATGAAACTGCTGTGCATGATATCTCAGTTCTACTCTTGTGTCGAACAAGACATTATTGCTGTAAAACCCTATAATATCAAGAAATTCTCAGTACTGAGACTAGTTGATTGATTGAATATACCTCTGCCTGTCCCTACAAGCATATAGGTGTGAACAATGTATGTATTATTGGACCTATGTACCAAACCACTCACTTTTTTTGTACTGGCTGGTTGCTTGATATCTACAATATCAAGGAAGTCTATTCCTTTTTACTTCACTAACACACTAAAGATACGAAAAGCAACAGCAACAAAGCGTATCTAATCTCGAACCAGTAAATTTATGTTTAATTACTTACGTTGTTCCTGATGTAGGCAGCCAACTGAGTGGTCTTCATACCAGGAGCGGCGCACATGTCCAGAACGATGCTTCCCGGCGGCGGAGCTAGTAAATGTACTGCCATTGCTGTAGCCTGTAAAAATCATTTATGGAAGTACATTTTTTTTATAGGTGTAGTATATTTTTTTAGCCTAATCTATCACCAAAATATTTATTTTGGTGAAGGATAATTTCGATTACAATGAAACTGTTATTAAATAATGATTATATTTTTGCTGCCCCATGATATAATACTATATTACTACACTGTATAGTATATCTAGTATAATATATCTATATGGTAGGAGAAAAATACCAAAGGGCAAGCATTTGTAAATTCCCTCTTTTTGCCTTGGGTAGACAACTGATTAAAGTAGTCAATAGGACCCTCATCATGCATTGTTACAATAACCCACTCACAATAGATGGTACCAATACATGCCACTAGTAGGTACCATGAAGAGAGACAGAGAGACACTTGGGTGTCAGAGCACTGTATATATAATTATAATCATTAAAATGATATATTGAGTCTTCTTTATGACTTAAATTAATCAGTAACTAGTTGGATACTAACCTTATCTTGCAATACAATCTTATTTTCCAAATACAATTCATGTTCATGTAGCTTCGTTCCACTTGAGAATACAAACATAGTCTTTATATGATAATCTTGGGTAAAGTCATCTTCTGTAAGGTTCTGGATCTGTGCCAGATAGTCTGCGTAAGAGCCCGATGTACAACGAATAAAGCGGTACCCCTCATCTTGGAAAGCTCTGATGGCATCAGAAGTGGTGAGAAGATTGGTGTTGATGCGCACATACCTGGGTCTGCGAATAACTGGATCAATGAAATTCAATATATTATTAATGTGTATTTAGTTATAAGTATAACTTATGTTTCATAAAACTATATTGGATATGTAAAAGAGTGTGTATAACTGCAATTCTTAGTTTGGATTATAGGTAAAATGTAAATGCACTTCTGTTAGGAATTTCAGTACCAGCATCTAGCTCGGAAGCGCTTGGTCTACGGCATCCATTAGTAATACAAAGCAAACTTGCCATCATATATAGATGTACAAATGTGTTACAGATAAGGGTTATTTCACTTTATAACAAAATTAATATAACATTGTAGCATCAATAAAATTTCAGTTTTACATTATAATCCATAGTTTGCTTTTATTTTGTATTACCAAGTTCTTAGCAAAATTAGAAATTAACTGGTCAGTCAGTGTTATTCGGTTTTTCTGGCAAGAGTGGGTGAAATGAGTGTGATCCTCTGCCTGCCATTTCAGCAATATTGTGACACTGTATGTATCTACAACTACAATACATTTTATTGGTCATAATTCATAAATCAAAGTGCAAAAAATCATATTAAGGGGTTCAAGTTCAATATCTTGTATTTAAATTTGGTGAAGCAAATGTGATCTTGCTCACATTAGTGTTTAGCAACAAAATAATAACAAGAATAGACTAAATTGAATACCACCTACATTTTCTAAAGGAATATAGTAATAAAACAAGAGCTTTTAATACTAGCATTTATTATCTTTTTAGTAAAAGTTGAACATAACCAAAAATCTTCAGTCAAAATTAAATAAGTACAAGTACTCAAATAAAATTAGGTTCTGTGAAATTGTTATATAGGCTTATATTTATTTTTCATTGATAACTATACATTTTTAACTAACAAATTAATACTGAGTATGGCCAGCAACAGAAGTAGCCGATCACAAACAAATTTGTATGAAAACTTGCTGTACATAAGTGATTACTAAATAATTTTATAACTCTTCTGTAGCAAGGATTTTTTAGCAATAAGTTTTATAAAAAAATCAAGCTTAACATTACAAATATGTATGTGCTAAGTAGCTTTTGTTGCTAACTGTACAAAACTGGAATGGTGTTAAACACAAATAAATGTCAGTCCTCCTTCAAATTCAGATTGCTTCTTTCAGCTGAAGATGAAGCAGGTGATGCTTCAGTGGGAAGTGGGTCATATTTATGTTGATCTATCTCATTCCCATGTTCATCATACTCTTTCTCATGGTATGCTTTATACACATACGCAAATATAATTAGGTTAACTGTTACTACAGCAGCAACAACAGACCACACTGTCACCGCAAAAGTGTCTAAATGGTAAATCTCAGTCAGTAAATGTCGAACACCGAAAAATGAGACAAACGGTAATGTAAACATAGCAACACTGTACATGAACAGGTATGCCATCACAATGACAGCCTGTTTTGTCTGCCTAGGTAATAATGGACCTTCGTCTGCCTCGGCCATTGTGATTATTCTATGGTGGGATTAGATCTGAAAACAAAAATAAGAAAAGAATTACCTTCAGTCTTCAATTCATCTTGATGATCAGATGTAAATTTCTCAAACTGTTCTTTGTATGAGAAGACTGTTTGCTCCGGCTTGCTTTTGCCAGGTAGAGCCTTTTTGCCGAACAGTAATTCCGCTGTTAGAATTTTGGCTAGCCATGGATCTAAACGGGACTCGTTTTCTAATATTTTACAATGTTCAAAAATTTTGTCTATATCGGCTGCATGTTTGATAGTTTCTGTTATCAGTGCATATAGCACATTCGTTCTCTGTAAATATGATAAACTAATAATTGTACAAGTTTGTCAATCCTTAGTATTTTATTCATTTTCAAATACTTACAAAGTGGCGAAGTTTATCGTCGTACAACAATGTCTTAACGCTACCGCCTTCAGTAGAAACTTTCTTGAAAATATTAGCTGCTATTTTGTAATGTCTTGGTACTTTAACTGAATGTTCAAACATCTTATTTAATGCAAACCATTCAAAAAAAGCGATTGATTACTAAACAGGTATTAGCCAATTTTTGTCACGAGACATACGTCAATGTTTCTATTGAAGGTTAAAAAGCGTTCAATTTTATCCTTGAGAAAAGACAAAATAATATTTTACATCCAGTTAATTTTTTGATTATAACATCAGAGTAATTATGATGTTTCTTGATAAAATACTATTATATATCTCAAAAATATTTCTTATATAATAATATATTGATCTAAATTATAATAAATAAAATAAATGAATAACATTTTATATAAATTTCCTTAATGCTGAACGCATTTATTTCTATCATAATCGGACAGAACATAGACAATGTCGCGTTGCAGGTCATTAATATTAAAATTTACCTCTTTTTGCATAAATAAATATCCACAAACGTATTTCGTTTAAAATTTGTTTTTATCAATGTATCTCTGTTGAGTGGTTAATAATTTTCATAATTATATTAATATTTAAGTAATATTCGGGTTGAAATATGTTTTTATTTTAAGCTATGACAATGAAAATTAAAATTTATTGAAATCAGATGTATTACTACTAGTCCTGGATAAAACATAATTAATTAACATTAAGTTTCGAATTAGAAGATTAAATAAACAAATTTTCTTAAACTAAAAGAAAAAAATAGGTATCCTAATAACCCGAGGCTTGACATGAAAAACACGCATAAAAAAAAAGTACAAATCCATACCATAAACAATTTACTTTGCTCATAGTTTGTAGCACGTAATCTTTATTTACAATTTCACAAAAACATATTATAGGAATTTTAATTCGTACATGCCATATTTAATAAATTATGTAAACGTTTCATGTCAAGGTAAATCAATAACTATCTTTCCATGTTCTTGTTTTGGTGTTGTTTGTGTAATATTATCGTTGACAGTTTTGTTTCGAATGGCGATATGCCCCTCGTAAAATACCAGGAAATGCTATGATTCAACATCACTGCGGTTTCAACAACAGTGACTAATGCGCTGTGTGCATTATTTCCAGTTGGAGACAGTGACCGGGTTGCTGTAGACGCAAGTTATCAGTGAAAGTTTGTAAAATGTCGCGAGGGTAATTCGAGTAACCTGGGAAAATAATACCAAAACAATGGTTCCTGCGCCGAGTTGTCCGTTTACGTATGACTACTGGACGACGACGCCGTCAGACGTCGTCGAACTAACATGCCTCCTACCGAACTCTGTTTACATTCCTGTAAGGATGAATTGGGATGCCACTATTCAGGATGTCAAAGAGGTTAGTGACAGGAAGGAACACCCTTGCGTGACTCACGCCTCTCGCCGACACGATAGTTTGATTGCATTTTTGGAAAGTGGGTCAAAGTATTAAGTAACATGTTTACAGAGATAGATTTGTTGGGTACATTTAGAAAGTAGTTTACATTGTTTACAATATCATCACTATTTTTTTTATCATGTAGGAGGTTTTATGGCTGTTCCAAAACTATACATCAACACAATTTGTCATACACTATTCTAATAACAGACGGATTCTAAATATTTCTCAAATTTTTGTCCTAATATTACAAGCTTAATTCTAATCCAATTTATGAAATTTGCTGTTTAGCTGGTTCCTACTAATCATTTTATTTTGTAAATGCATCTAAAGTAGCAGCAATTTTATTTAAATATACTATTGATGAAGCTCTGCTATATATAAATTTCTTTGCCTTTTAGCAATCCTTTGTAGGTTCCATAGTCCAAGATAAGATATTGAAAGACCTTTATTCTAATGTTATTTATGAAATTCTGAACTTTTCCATAGGCACTTAGGATATTAGAAAATTTAATTGTAGATATGACATTGGGTATTTTAAGAACTGGTTAAATAATATAAATAAATAAAGTAAATTAATGTTGGCAATGTTTAGGTTCTATGGTAGTCATAAAGACAGCTCACATGATTCAAAGAAGCTATACTTAACTATTTTTCTAATAAAGTTTGGACTTCCTAATCTTATTCTTGCTCAATCATGTCAACCTCAGAAATGAATTCTGTAAAAAAAATGTTGTTATCAGTAAGTACATGTTAGTAAATATAATAATGAGATTATTGTTTCATTATCAGCATTACCAAAATCAAATGCTATTATAAAATAAAAGATGTAATGTTTTATGCTATATCATCTTTGCAAAGTATGAAATAATAGCAAATATTACATTGACACAATGGAAAAAATCTTACAAATATGAAAATTGTCTGTTTGGTCTAAATCACTGAATCAATTATGATGATTTTTTGTACAAAGATAGTTTAAAAGTTTAGAACAGATATCATTAAATACTTACGTGATATTAACATATTGTGTCTGTAGACACCTTCGAAAAAAGGTTGGAATACAAATAAATGATAATTTTCTCCTATACTTTGCATTTCAAATCTGTCTATCCTACCACCATGTTCATAAATAATCACATTTATGGCAAGTGAGTCAATGCCAGGTTCTGTGCAAGATCCTAAGGTCCATAATGCTATTTTAAAACAGAAAATTCAATGCCTCAGCCAAGAAGACTAAAAATTGTTATCAGAGATTACATAGACCAAAGGTTCCTTATTAGTATCATTACCCAGAAAGAGTGGGGTATCTAAATAGATTGTAAAGTTAGTGAAATTGGTTTTACTGATTGAATAATCTTAGTCAAGAGTTTTAGTAACAAGTGAGCTTCCATATACTCACTTATAGTACTACTAGCCCCTTTAGCACAGTGGTAGTGAATGCAAATGCTGTGCATGAGGTCTCGGGTTCGAATCCTGGGTCGGGCCAACAAAAAGTTATCGGGTTTTTAATTTAAAATCTCAATAGCAGCCCGGACACACCCTCTGCCTCGGAAAGCACGTAAAGCCATTGGTCCTGCGCCTGATCTCTCTCCTGTCGTGTCGGATTAATGTCCCATTGGATCATGAGAGTTAGGGAACACAGAGTGCACTTGTGTTTGCACACACACTTGTGCACTTTAATATCTTCTGTGTAGTTAGCCAGACTCCGTTAAGACTGGCCGCCGTGGCCGAAATTCGGTCTGGAGGGTATTATTATAGTACCACTAGGACCAAAGCAAATAGAAATAATAGTTGTGTCTGTCCTTTGTGGAAATGGGTGTGATTCTGTATGATCAAGTGTACCAATAATTGGAGGTTACACAGGGCTATACTATCATATAGGATATTTAAAATATATATAATTTCTTCTACAGGATCTGTGGGAAAGGGCCGTCAACTATCCCTTATTTGGGATGATGCATGAAATGTCCAGTTATGTCTTTCAATTCGTAAACAACCTTGCGGTGCCAGAAGAAATTGAGGATGAGACAAAACGCATCCGTGACATTAAACCTGTGTGCGGTGTTTTTATAATTGTGAAGCGATCAATTGAAAGACCTGGAGAACAGTTATTGAACACGCATATTAGCCATTTGATAGGCAAACGTGAGTATATAGCAAGTCTTTATTGTTATTAATTGATGTAGAGCAGGAAATAAACATTATTTTATATAACGTTCGTCAATATGTTTAGGTACTAAAATGTATTATATTTGCCAAATAGTATTCTAAATGTGTTACATTCCCCTGAATGGAAACAAAAACAATACTGACTACTATTTTACAATTAGTTTAGTTGCCATGGCATATTTTGAATGAAAGTAGAATAACAATAATAATTTATATTTATATACATAATTTAGTAAATTATGTTTACAAAGTATGTTTTTATTCCATTCAGTATTAAATTTTTTTGTCAGTTTGTTTTGTCTATACACTAATGAGTATACAATGGTATTATTTCTTGGGTGTTACTTTAATAGTGCCTTGGTCAATGGGTTAAAGTAGGCTGTCTTGTTAACCTTATGAAAATATTGTTATTTTGATTCTGAGCAATTGTGAGATAGTACAACCAATTCATGGATTGGGCAAATTGTTATTAGGTTTTCTCAATGTGAAATTTTCAATAGTAATAATGTTTCTAAATGCGAAAGTGTGTTTATTTGTTATTTATGTTCAAAAAGCAATAAAGAAATGCTTTATTATTCTGTGTTTACATTTTTGGTTATGAATAAATGTGATTGAAGAAATGGCACATTGGTTTAAGGTATGAAGTTATCATACTAGTGCAGTTATAGGTTTGATCTTGACACAAGACTTATGTGTTATAAAAATGAATATATAGGATATCCTACATATTTTGTACATGTGTCTTATAAACTGCACATATAAGGTAATATATTTCCACTAGCATTTGGCAAATTAGTTTTTTTAGACATATTGGAAGTCCATCATGAAGCAGTTCTATATCTATGCTACTGCCTAGAATATTGAAATTGCCTGTATCAACATCTTAGGCAGTTTAATATATGGATGTCGTAGCTGGAAAGCAGTCGCTTCGCCGCAGCCGTTGCACTGAGTGTTGTGGATTCAAATCCCATGCTGGACAATTATTTATGGACACAAGCCACAAATAGTCGTTCTGAGTCTAGGTTTTTAATTTATGTCCGTTTAATTATATATTTACTAATTGTATGTGTAAAGTGACACTAGTTTTGATCCCTATTATGGAAGCTACTTGCATAAAAAACGTTTTTCTCAATATCAAATATTTATGAGAAGATTTATATAGAGATCGCTGCAGCCTTAAATTAATTTACTATTTATTATTTGAATATTAAGTATTACAGAGCATTCAGTTTAACTGAATAGGAAAATAATTATATTGGTTTAAATACTACTCATATTATTATGGCTCATGTATTCTATTTTAATAAGCCTTTGAGACTAAATATAAACAGTGAAAAATGTTGATATATAAATAGATTTGAATGTATGATTTACATAAATTATTAATTATTATATTAATAATTATATTCTTAAATCATAAATTCGGTATATTTATACTTCTTGAATAAATTTGTGTTATTAATATCTGCAAACGAATTATACATGATACTGATAAATGTGAAATATATTTTATATTGAATATTATTCGCTCAGAAGGATTTAATGATTAATTTACGTTTTGTCGCCCAGCATATTGAAAAGACTTAATTAGTTTTTTTTATTGACAGGTCTAAATGAATTCGACAACATCCGTAGCTCAGAGGTGAATGACTTTCGGATGCGAATGCGGTACCTCGCAGAAGAGAGTCTTATAAAACGAGCTCAGAGCACCTGGGTAGAGAGACTGCGTTACCAATGCCCACCGAGACTTGCTGACCGCGGCGAAACACCCAGTACACTAAAGAACCACCGCTATAACCAGTGCTTCACACTTGTTACTAAATTCCCCGATTCAGAGGTAAGAATCATTTGATAACAGCATCCCAAATTTTGATTGTTTTATCTTATTCATTAGTAGATTGGTGATGGCCTGGTGTGCCATTGGCCTACTATTCTGAGGTCTTGAGTTTGATTCCAGGACACGCATCTCTGTGTTTTCGAAGATAGCTATTTTCGTAAATAATTAAATAGTTAATTATCGCTCGCTTTAATGGTGATGGAAAATACCGTAAGGAAACCTGCATGTCTCAGAGTTCTCTGTTCTCGAAGATATGTAAAATCTGCCAATCCGCACTTGGCCAGCGTGGTGGGCTATAGTTTGACCATAGTCATATTGAGAAAAGACCTGTGTGCCCAACGGTTCAGTTTATATACAGAGCTGATATTATTATCTAAATAAATCTCAGTGGTATTGTTATTGGGTTGTTCTGTCAAAAAATATTAAATAGCATTATGGAGTTCAGCAATCTTTACTGGACCCCAATAGGGTTATAAGATAATAGATTTATCTTACGCATTTTATCAGGCAGAATATATGATTTTAATCATATTATCATTAAAAAAAACACTACTGCTTAGCTGGCTGGAAAACTGACAAGCTTATGATACTGAAAAAAATACTAAAAAGTCAAACCACATTAACTGCTATGCATAGAGGCAAAAGAATTCAACCATGCGTTCAAAAATGCGTCCCGACTGTGATGACCAATAGTGCCGTGAGTTAATCATTTTAAGGTAGGGCTTAAATTTAAATCGCGCATCGTACTAGGGTAGAGGATAAACCTGGGAACGAGGTTATCCAACAAAATACTATGTAAGGCTATCAGTACGCATATATTACAGAAATATTTTCCTCTAATTATAATGGTGAAATTCCCCATATTTATATCATGAATATACCGCCATTTAACATTAAAGTAATACTAGAAACTATAATTATAACTACTATATACGGATTTAATCGCGGCTTATTTAAAAAACCGCTACTTTTATTTATTTGTTGTACACTTTCCCCGAAGTTTCGGTTGGTTTTCAACAGCCATGGTCACGGCGTATTTTTCTTAGACCGCTGGCTTATTTGTCAGGTCTGTATCTGTTCTGTATGCGATTGATTGGTTGCGAATTTCTCATTCCTGAGGTACCTAAATCTTAGGTTCAAATAGAGGATTCGCTATTTTATTCCCTTATTAAAGAGTTAATGAATTTAAACATGAAAAATCTACTATTTTAAACATGCAAAATTAATTTATATTTTACCGATACGATATTTAGTACGAGAACCCAAAAGATATATGTAAACCAATAACCGAGTACATTTGACTGAAACCTGAAAGATAAACCATACGCTGATCGCTGCACCAGGTACTTCTCGTAATAATTGACAATGGAGTTTAACGAGAAATAAATGTTATGAGTGTGAGTTTTATTTGTCTGCATGGTAAAATATCTTACTAGCAAAATGGGAGTAGGGCGCAGCGCATGTCCATTGGGATTTTACTCTTACTTGGGCAGCCTGAATATCAAAGTAACTCCACTGTTCAAAATATCGCAGCAAAATAACTTGCTGTTCCGTTCCAGTATTGAGTAGGACTTCAGGACTCTTTTTGAAGTTACATACTGAGACTTAACAGCATATGATCAGGGGATTTTGTTTTCCGGACTGACAGTGTACATACTTCTTTTGACGAGTTGGCAACTCTTTAATGACACCTATTTTGTCAGCATCTATATTTTACAGGTTCTGATGGCCCAATCCAGCGTGCTTTGCTTGCCATTATAGTATATGAATAGATATAGAAATAAAAACTATTACGAGTCAAATCAAAAATCTCACTGTACACTGAAAATATGTCAGACACAAGAATTTTATTTATGTGCATAAATTATGGTATAAATATAGAACAACAGTAAGAAATTGGATTAATAAGCATATTAAAAAAATCTAAACTAGGTAACAAGTGTAAACATAATTACAATTTCTTGAAAATTAACACATTTTTACAAGTTACAGCATGTTTACTCTTTTACGGTTTCACGAATCGGTGTGCCGGTACAGTATTGCCGTTTAAGTTTAAAAGCAAGCGTATGGTCACCGATTTAAAAAATCTATATATCAAAAATTCTTTATTTTCAACTATTACAAGGTAATATTAATAGAGTATGAGAACTCTTCGGTTAAGTTAAAACCTGTGTTAGAAGAGTCCCCTCTTGTCCATGGCAAGCATTAAAACAATATAATAGCAAAATTAAGTTAAGGTAACATGGGTTCATAATATTTTAATAAAGAATGAGAACTTAAAATTCAAAATAGAAACAGAATAACCTATATTTTTTTGGTGGCTAAATGTACGTATTATTTGTTAATAGATGGTACCTATAGTCATAGAGTGTATACAGACGGGCGGGCGTTTGTGCCTGTATGTGTGTGTGCCTGTGTGCGTGTGCATGTGCGCCTGTGTGCATGTGCGCCTGTGTGCCTGTGTGCGTGTGCGTGCGGCGTGCGTCGTGCGTGCGTGCGCGCGTGCGCGCTTGCGTGCGTGCGTGAGTGCGTGCGTGCGTGCGTGCGTGTGTGTGTGCGTGCGTGCGTGCGTGCGTACGTGCGTGCGTGCGTCGTGTGTGTGTGTGTATGTGCAGATGTATGTATATGTGTGTGCTTTTGTACTAAATGCATGTGAGTCAGTGCTCAGTGTAAAGTGTGAGTGTTTTGTAGACGTATGTAGTGTATATAAATAATGTCTATCGTCATTTTAAGAGTTCCTAGCTTTTTTGGTAAGTAAGCGTTTTCAACAATTCAGTTACCTTAGTTTTACATTGCAAGTGGATCATGTTATATATCCTAGTTAGCTTTTTATTTATAATATTAAGTATATAGTTTTAGGGAATTAAAATGAAATTAGTTTTGAAGAAAATACTGTTTTAGTGTCAGCATACATCATAACTGAACGTTGTGTTCGTTTTTTATGAATACTTGAGATATTTATTTTACCGTGAGTTCCGAGAACACATTGATATATATTAATTTGTCTAACTGATAAAACATTAGCTTCGCAATATCGACAGACAGTACAAAAAAGTTTTTCTGTGTAGCATTAGTTTTAGAATAAATCTTTAGGTACGTTCAATACTAACAAATTTGGTCTTGTAGGTACCGCCTCAGACCGGTATGCAATACAAAGTATTGATTGGACAAGTGATATATAAATGTGGGTTAGTAATTTTTTATCAGATATATCTCTAAGATATTTAAAAATCCAGATTAGTTTTCGTGCCCGGTTTGAGACAAGTTCTAACTAAGAATACCACGAGAGATTCTGGTCAACAATCACGCCTATATAAATAGGGCAGGTTACTTTTTTTTAAATTGAGCAGTACTAAATGTATTTGAATTCGTACAGCAAAAATGCGCTATTATTTTTAAATCGGGCTCTGGTTGTTGTGCGTTTCTAATTGAAAATGTTATATAATTGATTTTTAATATGTTAAGGGAAAGTAGGTTTATATTTAGCCAATTTATCACCTTTCAGAGTTCTGTCTCTGCTGTATTATATACTTTCTTCCAAGATGATTAAGAAGTATAGTGTGAAAACTGGCATGTTTTCATACGTACATAAGGAAACCAATACCTAATACCATAAATGCGTAGTAGTTATTCTAATACCATAAAAGCGTAAACATAGATTCTATAGTGCGTTTCAAATACGAAGTCCCATTTGACAGATGATCGTTGAACAGCGATAGTGAAGAGACAGTTTCGATCGAGACATCACGAAATCGAAACTTTCTAAACAAACTGTAATCGTGGGTTTAGAATCAAAACAAAAATAATAGAAATAGAAAAGCAATAAAGGAGTCCATCTAAGTTTGACATATCGAAAGAATAGTTACATCAAAGTTATATACGTGTTTAATTGTAAAAATAAATTTGGAGTTATCCTTGATTAGTTCCTAGTATTACACACAGTTTACTACATACTTAGTATAAGAGTGAAATAAATGTGGTATAACAGATTTCGATTTTCAAGACAACTACAAAATGATGGGATATTTAAACCATATGTCCAATATCGCATTTTCAAATCCATTTTTTGATAAATTAATATATTAAGCGTTTGTAGAATAGGTTTTAAGGTACGTCGCAACGTAATAATAATTAATACCAAATTCAAATTTACAAAAGTATTTCTCGGACAGTTATTTTTACCTCAAATCAGTTCGATTTTATCCGATTAATATTGTCGCGTCACAATGACTAAAAGTAAAAAAAATACCTTAGCCCGTAACCATGGTATTGTAGTAAACTGTTATTTTATTTCGATGTTTAGATTATTTAATATCAATTAAAATCATTTGTTTTGTATAGATTCTAATTATTTTTAAATAGTCTTTAGTTAAGCAATTTATATGAAATGTGCAGAGTTACGTGCTATGAAGTGTCAAAAGGGTCTTCGTATTTGAAACAGCCTACTTATAGTTATATTATATCTGTTCTTGATAATGTTAGTTATCTCTAATAACTCGAAAGCTGATATGAGTATAAATTTTACTCTAATTTTTCACACTTCATAACAAAGTCTTATTATACCGCTGAATATTTTAACAGATATAAGATATTTCTCATAAAACAACAGTTATTGGAATGGTAGACCGACGCAGATGTTT